>OZ005736.1:137165513-138532582 GCA_963930755.1 Eudasyphora cyanicolor | reverse complement strand
TTTTCAAGATAGAACTTTTTTATTCTCATGGATTTTTATCAGATTTTATTTATGTGTGTAGATACATACATACATGTGTATGCATGTACATACATAATTTTAATTATTGAAACAAATTAGACAAGTTTATTGGATATATAATTTTTTGTAAAAATGGTTATTTCGTGCGACGTGATATAATATATTTTGCTTACAATCTTTGTGTACATACATAAATTTGATTTCCTTTTTCGCTCTCCCCTTTTTAGTTCGTGCCAAGGAGAAGCGTATCCGTCAAAATCGTCGTTTACGCAAAACTATTGTACCAAAGAATGCTTTGATGGCCCTCAATGAGCTTAAAGGTGTAGCTGTGGGAGACTTTGTCATCAACAACAATCCCAACGGTGGCTTTATTGCAGTGGTTACCTGCAACAATAATCAGTACGAGGGACGCGGCGTCTCCAAAACGGTAGCCAAGAATAATGCCTGCGAAAAGGCTTTGCGTGACTACATCATTGCTAAAATGCGCGAGAAGCCACGTAAAATGATGTTGAATGGCAATAATGCCAATGTACAAAACGGAGCCGGCGAAGCCATGGATACCAGCGGTGATGGCGAAGGTGATGCCGCCGAGGGTGGGGAAGCCGCTTTGGACGAAGCTGAGGATGTGCCAATGGTGAACTTGGCTTCATTCGCTATATACAAACTTTTCTCAGAATGGGAAAATGAGGGATTTGTTATACCCGAAATGCATCCGGCAGCTGCTGGCAATATAAGCGACAATGAAAGTATGGCTGGTGCTGGCGCAAAGGAACCTAAAAAGCCAACAATTCGCACCGAATTACCACCAAACTGGGAAGCCATGCACCCAGCCTCGCTCTTGTGTTTTGTAAGTTGAACTCATGTAATTCAATACAACAACATATCTACAACAATTATTTTATGTATTTGCAGATGCGTCCTGGTGTTACTTACACCGACAAAGGTACCACTGGCGAGAAACCGAATGTTATGCACACATTGGGCGTTAATGTAGACAATGATGAATTTGAAGCCAGCGGACGTTCCAAGAAGATTGCACGTCGCAATGTTGCCGCAATCGCTTGTAATTCTTTGTTTGATACTAATTTTGACCCAGAATTGAAAAATGAATAAATTAGTTTGTAAGACTTTAGACATTTAGACATACACATACCCTAATCTATATTTACAAACCAGCAGACAGATCTTAGTTTTAGTTACTTCATTTCTATGTTTCTCTATATTTACTACATTTGACAATTACTACTGTCTCTTCTCTCTCACTCTCTGTCTATATACTTCTTTTCAAGATATTTGAAACTAGAGTATACCACAAGAATGTAGCCAAGAGTATGGTTATTATACATGGTTTATATTTAAGAAAAATCAAACAAATACATACGATAGATTATCAAGTGCAAAACGAAAGTATTTTTATTTATATTGTATATCCAGAGGAAACTTAAACTAAACACCAGTGTCTTTGGAACTTGTCATTTTTAGGTAAGAATATCGTTTCGGGTCTCTCAAAAGCTAATGCGTATTGCTTGGATTTCTTTGTAATTTCCTGATCGAATATCTGTAATGAGAAGAATATAAATAATAAAACTCTAGTGTATATGAATTTGGTTAACTTTTACAGTCTATTATCCTTTCATGAAGAAACATTGGTTATTCTCCCTCCCTGCAAGAATGAAAAATGTTGTACACATAAAGGGCCTTTGTAAGAGAGTTCAATTCCGTTCGGAAGTGGAATGAAATCCGAATTTCATTTCATTTATTTATACGATGTAATGCACAAGCCAACAAGGCCAATTTGACAGCATTACCGAATGCAACTGCGTTTAAAAAGTTTTACAATATAAACATATAACTTAGCCATTAAAAAAATGCATATTAAGATTTTACTTAAATCTATTTTTAACTTTAAATTTAATAACATTTATATAAAAAAACTAATGCAATTTAAGGCCCCCAGCCATAAAGGGATTTAACTAAAAATGCACATTAAAACAATTGACACGCCTAAAACCAAAGCAAGGAATAGACTTAGATATAGAAACACTACTCCTGAATATAGATATATATGTACTGCATCATAAACATTGTCATATATACGTACGTATAATTAATTGCAAACAATTTATGATTGATGTAGTGCGAACTCCAAATACTTCCCCTCAAACACATGTTCAGGGAATGAAAAAACACGCAAGTAAACAGGAAGCCTGTTCCAGATTCGTGCAACAAGGACAAGATATGATCGATCAAAGATAGAATGTGAAAAACGAGGTAGAAGGATCTGAGGGTTACGTATCGATCTACAAAAAATAAATTTCTCGCGAAGAGAAACAAGTGATCCAGTACGTATAGTTCTATAGAAGTAAAGCAAAATTCGTTGCTTTACAAGTAATTTAAACGGGACACCTAAAAATTGAATAGCATGTTCCGAAATGTGATCACGCCTATTTAAAGAATATACAAAGCGGACTACCATGTTGAACAGCTTCTAAAGAAAATGTAAAAAGAATTTTTATTGTGGAATGAAATCCGAATTTGGCTTCTAAAGAAAATGTAAAAAGAATTTTTATTGTGGAATGAAATCCGAATTTGGCTTCTAAAGAAAATGATTTTTATTGCAGAATGAAACCATTTTAAACTTCTAATTGATATACATACATACGTACTACGTACATATGTATTTACATATATAATTTTATCAATTGGACAAATAATTTATTGGCACAATTTCTGGATTTCGTATTTAATTCCACATCAGAACGGAAATTGACTCTGTGATCAGGCCCGAAAATAGACCTTGCGCTAAATCACGGCAAACATGACATGATCCCTCTGGTGAAATTCTGCCAGATGGAGCACGTATTATGGAGATTTATGTATAAGACCGCCGTTTGGCGTGTGAACCACTAACAAAAATTACATATATTTTTTTCAGAATTACATCAGATTTAGGAGCTCACGTTGATTCCTAATTAATGGGGCAATATATCTGAAGAAAATTACAATGAAAAATAGGCTAGACAAGTGATTTGCCTTTTTCAATGGGAAGGCCAAATACACTAGGCAACAGTCATTTTGTCCAAGGAATGTGAATAATTTTAATAGGCGTACGCATACATATTGCTTCCATATTTATTTGCCTGTAAATACCTTTTTGGCGTTGTAGAGTCATTGTATGTTCTTCACCAAAAAATAGTTCCACTGAGCTTATCATTAAAAATAAAATTGTTATAATTCAATTCCTTTTTTATACCGATACCTCCATTCTAAACTATGCTAAGTGCAAAAAGATAGTTTTTCAGGAGAGACGATCAAAGTTCGATGATTTTTTTTAATTTTGTGTGGAATTCCTTTATAATTCAAATCGAATGACCTGTACTGTTTTGTAAATAACTTTTGATTGGATTGACGGATAAACACCAAATTTTGGCTGAATATAATTTGCAATATTTAGAAATTAAAAATTCAATCTCCCTAAAACTATACTAAGTCGACTTAGCATGTTTTAGAATGGCGGTATCGATATGTAATTGTTTGTTTGTGTACAATATTTATGGTTGCCGAAGTGTCCAAAAATTATAAATTATGAAGATAAGTCATCCCGAGAACTGTCAAAATCTATCAGTTACGGACGAATAGGAATGAAATGTCACACGCGAAAAAACACTTTTCCGCGAAGGTGATTTCAACTTTTTTTGCACTAATCGATTGATATTAATTTTATAATTGTGACAATTACAAAAAATTCGGGAAAATCGGTCCGAAATCCGCGGAAAATCTCACTCTTTGAAGTCCTACTCGTTGAAATTTTTATTCGTTCGTATCTGATAACTTACTCGCTCCGGGATGACATATCTTATTATTCATTATTTTTGGAAGTGTCAAACTCAACTGAATTTTAGTTGCAATCCATAATCGACATTTGTCATAAACGGAGAAACGACCGCTGTAGCAAACACAAAACAAGTAAGAAAATTTCAGTCGGTAAACCCAAAGACAAATAGAATTAATTAATTATCCTAAATACTTTTCCGTATACCTAATCTGTACTCATATTATGTATTCCTTATTATTTATTCATTATTATTTATTCTTTATTATTTTACTTAGGTTTAAACAAATCATATACCACTGAGTAGTTTTTTACCCTTGGTTAAAAAGCTTAGTTAAATGCATATTGTAATTAATGTTTAATTGGCCAGACGGCTCTGAATTACAAGTTTGTACGAAATAAATGAAATGAAATGAAATATAAGAAGACATTCCTTCAGGCCGAAACGTCAAAATATGTCGGTTACGAACGAATAGGAATGAAATGTCACACTCGAAAAAACAGCTTTCCGCGTACATAGTTTGCACTTTTTTTGCACTAATCGATTGATATTAATTTTTTAATTGTGACAATACAAAAAATTCGGGAAAATCGGTCCGAAATCCGCGGAAAAACTCACTCTTTGAAGTCCTACTCGTTGAAATTTCTATTCGTTCGTAACTGACAACTTACTCGCTCCGGGATGACATATCTTATTATTTATTATTTTTGGTAAACCCAAAGACAAATAGAATATAAGAAGACATTCCTTCCTGTACCGAGTAATTGTCAGTTACGAACGAATAGGAATTTGATTCCAACGACTGAGCTTTTTCGCGGATTTTCAGACCGTGTTCCCGAATTTTTTGCAATAGTCACAATTAAAAAATTAATATTAATCGATAAGTGCAAAAAAAGTTCAATCAATGTTCGCAGAATAGTGTTTTTTCGCGTGTTACAATTCATTCCTATTCGTTCGTAACTGATAGATTTTGACGTTTTGGCCTGAGGGAATGTCTTCTTATATTCTATTTGTCTTTGGGTAAACCGACTAGGGTATACCCATGATTCAATTATACAAGGTTGTGTTACTAGCAGGTGGTCTATATATTTTTTTCATGTTGATAGTGGTTGAAGTGTCATTTTAATGTTTGAAATTCAAATTTTGTTTACCTTTTTTTGTCAAAAATGTTGGAATATATTCTCTAAATTTATTGAAAAAAGTCGGTAAAGAGAAAATTCGTAGATGTGGGGTTTGCACGAAAAAGGAAAACATGATAAAGGACCATTCTTTAATATCCCGAACGATGAACGGCGGGGGAGAAAGTGGAATAACAATTGCCGTGCCGATTCTTTGCCGAAAATTTGTTTATGTGGAGATAATTTTTTGATTAGATACGTGAAAAAGTGTTTAAAAAATACATATTAATGCCAAATTTGCACTCTAAAGTTATATTATTTAATGTATGTGCAGAATTTCATGATATAATAAAACGGTAAATATCAAAATAATCTTTTCGTGATGAAATTTAGTTTGTATTTATCAATCTTTGCCTTTTTGCAATTAGGTATCGTATAAGTCTACACATTTTGGTTATTTGTTGACAATATACAGTCATTGGAAAAGTAAGATTGGTATAGAAGTTATGTGGGAATGATTTGCGACTTGATGAACTCGGTCATTCTTCACCGAATTTTAACTGTTTTTTGCATTGGTATTAATGTTATGAGCTATTGAATTTTAGTACGATTTTGTCCCTTTGTGTCCTTTTGAGAGTTATCGTACTCAGCAGCCATGCAGACGCACATAGCTTAGACGACTTAAAATGTCCTGAAGTGGATATACCCTAAATACACATATATACTAATTTAGATCATTATTTCTATGTGTTAAAATGACTGCTCCAATTAAGTGATTGTACAATAATGTAAGATTCTCACGACTTGTTTGAGAATATGGCACAATTTCATCAAAGATATACGAGCTTCTCTGAAAAAGGAATTTTTTTCAAAATGTTTTGTTTATTTGTACACAAATGTTAGACATTTCCAAAAATAATGAATAATAAGATATGTCATCCCGGAGCGAGTAAGTTATCAGATACGAACGAATAAAAATTTCAACGAGTTGGTGTTCAAACAGTGAGTTTTTCCGCGGATTTCGGACCGATTTTCCCGAATTTTTTGTAATTGTCACAATTAAAAAATTAATATCAATCGATTAGTGCAAAAAAAGTTGAAATTACCTTCGCGGAAAAATGTTTTTTCGCGTGTGACATTTCATTCCTATTCGTCCGTAACTGATAGATTTTGACAGTTCTCGGGATGACTTATCTTCATAATTTATAATTTTTGGACATTTCAACATTTTGTTTATATTTCAAAATTCAACTGGCATTTACATTTCAACTACGATCCAACAACAAAACTCCTTGTGGTTGTTGTTGTGCTAGTAACACAACCTTGTATAATTGAATCATGGGTATGCCCTCAGTTTGTGAGTAATGTAATATGTCTGCCAGAACCAAAGACAAATAGAATATAAGAAGACATTCCCTCAGGCCAAAACGTCAAAATCTATCAGTTACGAACGAATAGGAATGAATTGTAACACGCGAAAAAACAGTATTCCGCGAACATTGATTGAACTTTTTTTCCACTTATCGATTAATATTAATTTTTTAATTGTGACAATTGCAAAAAATTCGGGAAACACGGTCTGAAAATCCGCGAAAAACCTCACTCGTTGCAATCAAATTCCTATTCGTCCGTAACTGACAATTACTCGCTACAGGAAGGAATGACTTCTTATATTATATTGTTTTTGGCCAGAACGTTAAAAAAAATTGTGCATTCTTTGTCAGTCTATGGAAACATTGTTGTGTTTGAATCAAAGACAAATAGAATAAGAAGACATTCCTTCCGGACGCAACGTCAAAATCTATCAGGTACGAACGAATAGGAATGAACTGTCACACGCGAAAAAACTCCCAGCCAAAAATTTATGAAAATTATGAAATGTCTTTAAAACGCTGTTTCATGATGAATATACAATGCTTTGAAAAAAGAGGAATCCTTTTTGGAAAGTGGTATCTATGTTAGTTATTAAATCAATACCTCCATTCTAAAACAAGTCGAAACAGCTGAGTTTTTATGTTCCGGGTATAAAAGCAAAAAATTACACAGTGTATTTAACAGCGACCTCTATCGCCATTAGTTATATACTCGAAAATAAAGGCAAACATCCTTGCCTAATTTTCGCCATATTTACACCTCATATGGGTGCCTGGGCATAGGGATATCCCGGGGAACTGCAAAGCCAATGAACTTGCTATGAAAGAGACGACATTACAAATTCACGTGCAAGCTTTGGCTTAGGCAAGAGGCAATCAGGCAGTCCAACGAAAGATGGACAGAAATCGGCACCTGCAGGGTAGCTAGACAAATCTGGCCAAGGTATGACCTGAGAAGATCAAAATATCTTCTCGCACTAGAGAGGCAAAGATTGTCTACGTTAGTATCAGTTCTGACGGGACACTGTTTGATTGGCAAACACGCCAAAAAATTGGGTATTGACTCCAATGACTTCTGCAGAAGCTGTGGAGATGAGGAAGAAGTGGAGAGCATTGAGCACTTGCTATGCGACTGCTCCGCTCTGACTAAACGACGACTGGACATACTGGGGTCGGACTTTCTAGGCAGCCTAACAGGTCTTTCCAGTACCGATATTCGTACTATCAATAAATATGTATATCAAACAGGTTGGTTTCGATGAGGGGCATTTCAGACCGTGGTAACACAAGGAACCTAAACTGGTCTAGCTTGTAAAAAAAATACGGCTGCCACCCTAACCTAAACCTTCGCCATATTTCCATTTGATTGTTTCTTAATAACAGAATAAGTGGTTATGTCAAAAAAATAATTTACTAGGAAGATATTCCTTCAACCCGAAATGTCATAATCCGTCAGTGACGAACGAATGGGAATGAATTGTCACACGAAACATAGCTTGCATTTTTATCCCCTCACCTTAGAGAGGAGGGTATATATCATTTGCTACGAGCCAAAAGTGTAACACATTGAAGGAGTGACCTAAGACCCTAAGTATATTCGGCGGATATCCGTTTTGGGTCATTTTAAGTCGAATGAGCAATGTCCGTCCGTCCGTCTGTCTGCTGGCTGGTGCGCACGATAACTCTCGAAAGGATTAACCGATTGACTTAAAATTTGGTATGTGGTAATATTATCTTATATCTCCGGCTAATTTCGAAGATGGGCCATATTGGTCCATTTCTTCTAGTACCTCCCCCACAAAGGGTTCACATTTAGTGAAATATTGATTATTTAATAACTACTTATTTAAATCCTCTGAAATACTACACATTGTATTAGTTTATTAGTCACTATTACCTCGAGAAAATTGGGCGAAGATGCCACGCCCCTTTTGGTACCTCCCACACAAATGGACAATTTTGAACCAAAAGTTAATAGCTTATAACTTTATTACCAGTGCATACAAAGACCTGAAATTTTGTACAATGTAATGGTCTAATAGTGCCTACAATACAGTGAAAAATGGGCATTGTTTCCACGCGCCTTTTGGTACCTCCCACACAAATGGACCATTTTGTACCAAAAGTTACCGGCTTATAACTTTAATACCAGTGCATAAAAATACTTGGAATTTCGCACAGTGCAATGCTTTTATAGTACCTATAGTCTAGAGAAAAGTGGCCGTAATTGGCACGCCCCTTATGGTACCTCCCACACAAATGGACCATTTTGTACCAAAAGTTACCAGCTTATAACTTTAATACCAGTGCATACAAATACTTGAAATTTTGTGCAGTGTAATGCTTTTATAGTACCTAGAGTCCAGAGAAAAATGGCATGCCCCTTTTGGTACCTCCCACACAAATGGGCCTTTTTGTACCAAAAGTTAACTGCTTTTAACTTTAATACCAGCACATTCCTTAAAGTTATTAAATGCAATTTAATAATAGATAACAATTTAATTAAATATATAATTTTACTAATATTTTTTGGGATTTATAAGTCGGTTTACCCGACTTAACTTTCTTACTTGTTTTTTTGCACTTATCGATTAATATTGATTTTTTATTTTGACTGTTACAAAAAATTCGGGAAAATCAGCGAAAAACCTCACTCGTTGAAATCAATTTCCTATTCGTTCGTAACTGACAATTACTCGTTACATGAAGGAATGTCTTCTTAAATTATATTGTTTTTGGGCATAACCAAAGAAAATAAAGTTAGAAAGAAGTTCCGTCCAGTAGCGAGTAGTCTATCAGTGATGAACGAATACAAATTTTATTTCAGCGAGTGATTTTTTTTGGGTATTTTAAGACCGATATTCGAGACTTTTTGTAATTTTCACATTTAAAAAATTAATATCGATCGTTTAGTACCAAAAAAGTTCAGAAAAAGATTCCAGAAAACTATTTTTTTCGTGTTTGAAAATCATTTCTATCCGTTCGTAACTCAAGCAAATGTAAACAAAGTCACGACGGAATATCTGTATAATTGAGAGTCTGTGGGCATAACCATCAAAAAAATAAATAATATGATATGTCATCCCTGAGCGAGTAAGTTGTCAGGTACGAACGAAGAGAAATTTCAACGAGTAGGACTTTAAAGGTGAGGTTTCCCGCGGATTTCGGACCAATTTTCCCAAATTTTTTGTAATTGTCACTATTAAAAAATTAATAATCGATTAGTTCAAAAAAAGTTCAAACTATGTTCGCGGAAAACTGTTTTTTCGCGTGTGACATTTCATTCCTATTCGTTCGTAACTGATGAATTTCGACGTTTCGTCCGTATAATTTAAGGTCTGTGATAACCATAACCAACTGTCACAATTTGAAAATTAATATTAATCAAATTAATATAATGCAAAAAAGGTTCAAGCTATGTTCGCGGAACACTGTTTTTTCGCGTATAACAATTCATTCCTATTAATGGTTATGTATTCGTAATTCGGATTTAAAATTTTTCTATTTGGTCGGATGGTAGGACCAATTCAATTTTGGTCGGTTTTATTATAGAATATTTAGTTTGTATTATAATACAGAATAAATCAGAGTAATTTGAATACTAATATCAAAGTAAACTACTGAAAGTTAAAGCTTTTCACCATTTGGAATACCTTGAAATGTCAATTGTGAATCCCTATATTTTTGTTGATCACATGCAGTATCGATCGAAATGTTAGATGCATATATAATATACTCGTATATATTTATATTGTTATAAAAATTTGTTTGAATATAATTGTTTTCAGTTCGACAAAGGAAATTTCGTTTACCGAAAATGTAGTTTGTAGTTGTCTATCTATATCGACCCTAAGGAAAGAATTGTAGCTTTCACTCGTGTTCTGGATTCCGAGTGCGGATGGAAAGCAAAATTTTGGTTCATAAATATAATCATAATTGCGAAATTTTATTTTGCTGAAATTTTGTAAAATTCGGAACTTCAACATTAAATATCTTTCATATACTGAAATTTCGTACTATTATATTCTAGAAATTATATGCTTTAGTCAAAAAGTTTTAAATAACTTTTCGTTTGTACAAAAAAATGTTAAAAAATGTCTACATTTTACACTGAAAGCACATTTTTAGGATCGTTTGTAAAAATGATGCAGCCGTATGAACGGGTCTTGATTTAGTTTGGTAAATTATTACACTCCGCAAATGCGAAAATATCGCATTTTCCACACTCAGCCCAGTCCACGGAGTGGAGTGTTACACCGTCAAAAAGCAGACTTCAGAACCAAACCTAAATGAAAGCGTACATTCTTAATGCACTACCAAATGGTTGCGCCATAATGTAGGTATGGGTTTTACTCACCGCACGATTTTTGTTCGATTGTTCGCATGCAAAAAGCGAAATTAGCAGAGGGTGCAGGGGGAATTTTTAAAATGTCGGTTGCGACCATTAAAAATTAACTTTTATGCTTTCTATGTAAAAATTTGTCATCCAAAATTGATAGCGTCGGTAAACTGACCAAGTCCTATTTAACAAAATAGGTCATAGTACCTCAATGTTTTCTTTCTTTTCAGGCGACTAACTTAAATTAAAGAAAAAAATCAATACAAATTCCCAAAGACATGTTTAAATTTGTTCTGAATGTTTTAGCAAAAAAATAGAAATATACTTGTGTCAGTTTATATTGCTTACTCTGTATTATTATGGGAATGCATATGGGAAAATACAATAATGTGCAAACAATCACAAAGATAATATATTGAAATTTATGCAGAAATTTAAATGCACAATAAGTGACAATGAATAATATTAACGATGAACGACTATCCCAAGAAGACTAGAGGATTTGCTACGGCGCACAGTGTATTATGAGCGGCAAAAACTCCCAATTTTCATAAGGCCCAATCTCGAAATTTTTGATTCCAATCTGTAAAGAACATTCCAATTAACTAAATCTTCAAAGGTTTTGCCGATATCTTGGCGAAATATCGCGGTACAAGCATTTGAAATTCATAACTGGTACAATGGTTCCAAAGTTTATCATTTAAGAGAGTATTTTGTAAGCGCATATCTCCGAAACTCTGAAACGCTTAGGAACTTCGTTTAAGTCTTACTATACACGACCTTTTGAGGTGTTTTTTTGCATTAAAAAAATATAATAGTGTTGTCATTTTCCTATTTAATCTGTGGTTTACTTGCAAGTTGCAAAAAAATCAAGGTGTTTCATTTTCTCCAGGATAAAACTATACTTCCGAGGACGACCGAGGTCTTGTCATTAACAAAAAATAATAAACTAGGGACTTAGTTAAACATTGCAAGAAAATTCTGCCTATACCTGCCTATGTTGATTTATTTAACGAAATGGTACAACTTAAGGCCCAACTATAATATGCATAAGCTAACTTAAGTAATTCCGTACGGAATGTGCGTTCAGTTTCGCACCTTGCTTAAGCAAATGGGTACTGAGAGAGAGCTGAGAGAACTTAACGAAAAGTTCACGTAAGTACATTATAGTTTGGCACATACGATTTCATGCATTCGCACAGTTGCTTAAGCTAGCTTATGCATATTATAGTTGGGCCTCTACTCGGCTAAAAACAATCCAAAATTCGTTATTTTTAGTCCATGTTGCTATGTATTGAACAACATTACCAAAGCATACCTTAAGGGGCAAATGATAAATTGATTGCAAATATAACAAAAAGCATATTCGAGAGCTTATATTCAAAACCCTCTATCTTCAATTTTTGCAAAATTGAGATGTTTATGTTAAAATATTCGGTAAAATAAGGCGCATCTATGGTACTAATTTGGAAATAAAAAAAAATTGAGATTTTATGGTCATTTTTGTAATTTCTCTATCTTACACACTTATTTTTTTTTTTAATGCAATACCCTCTATCTCTTCATATAATTTGGGACTATTTTTTGTTTGTTTTTTTTTTCTTCTAAAATATGGTTCTTTGGTGAAAAGAGTATGCTAAACCCGAATTTGGTTAAATTTTTTTAGTCGAAACTTTAGTTTTCAAATTATGACTATTTTTATATCTAACCTGTGATTCCACAAGAATACCATTTTTTCTATGACAATTTGAAAATGGATTCAAAAATGAACCCCAAGAAATAGATAATACCTAAATAAAAAAAATAATCATTAATTCAATAATTCATTGTTATTATTATTTATTATTTTTATTATAATATGTATAATTATAAATTAAAAAAATTTGTGGAATTCATAAATAAATTTTTTTACGATGCAAAACCCTCTATCATTTTTTATACATGAAGAATTTTTGAATAGCAATACCCTCTATGTTTCATAAAATGGCTCGTGGTGCAAATATTAAAAAAAAAGTTATTTAGTAGTTCACCTAGTTAGGTGTAATAAACATTGTAGAACAAACAATTTTAATTTTCTTTAAAATTAGGGATATAAACGGTTTTTTTGGCTCTACTGAACAATTGTGTTTTTTAAGATAGAGGATATTGAATATAAACAGTCGATATAAAGCATGTATAAAAGCAAGTTTGTCTTGAGCCGAAAGAGTATCTCAGTTTAAATCAACTATTACAGACCAAATTAAACGGCAACCGACATGAACAACTAAATATTCATATAAGCAAACATTTGTTTGCCAATCTACTATATATATACATGCCTCATTGTTTGTGTGTCCTTTCCACATATTCCTAAAAGTATGCTTTAAAAATAACGTATTATTAATGAACACATTGCTAAATCAATGATGATTTTTTCTGGATAGTTGGAATGATTGATTAATTAACAAAAAACTGTAAACTATTTCATCATGATTTTTTGTGCAAATGTTGAGCTAATGTATTACGCTTTAGTTACTTACTTTGTTCTATGTACTGATTTACATCGATCAAAAGATACAAAGCGTTTTACAAAAAAATTTCCTGCAATTTCCAACATCGCATGGGCGTGGCACTTGCAATTTTTATATAATTGAGGACTCAAATACAATCTCTACAAGCGATTTGTAATAATATTAATGCTAAATTGAGAAAAATACTAAGATTTTGAATTTTAGGTTATGTGGGAAGTAGGCGTGGTTATGGGCGGATTTAAACAAAAAATTGTTTTTTTTTGCTAATTAGGCGAAATGAGTGATATGTACAAAATTTCAAAGCCCTAGCTCAATTCCTTCTAATTTTTGCCGCGTCTTGTGTGAAAATATTCCACTGTGCGGCGCTCCAGGATAAAGAAGAACATAGATAAGCAACAGGAGACAACGACACCAACGATATACATACAAAGCCATGACTTTTATTCCGGGCTTTTCTGAGAGGCTACAAAATGCTAACATAAAGCGTGATCCATTTCAAAGTTCCCTACTTTAAAAAAAACACAGAAAATTCAAATTGAATGGGGAATGTTTATTATCATTTGAAAGAACATTCTTTGGCATTTATTTTTTGAAGATTTTGTCTATCAAATGTTGGCCGTAAACGAGACGTAGCTCAAATTTCAAATAAATTTCGGCATGATCGGATAAAAAATGCGTCCTTCATAATGTAAATATGTCTTGTCGAAAGGGAGCTTTGTATTGGGGCAGTATCAAAAAATGGACCGATATGCATCATTTTCACTAGGCATGATTGAATGCAATAGAATGAACAGTCATGATCGGTTAAAAAATGCGCTCTCTAGAGCGTAAATATGTCTTATCGAAAGGGACCTTCGTATGGGGGCTATAACGCTAAACGTAGTGATACTGTTATTGTTCTGTTCAAAAGAACAGTATCACTACGACGTACGTTATCGTAGTGATACCGTTCGTCGTGTTCTTAGAACGGTACGTTATCGTAGTGGTACAGTTCGCGAACAGTAACACTAAAAAAATAAATAACGTTAGTGTTCTCTGTATTAGTTTGGTGCATGTACGAGGGATGATGATTACAGATTGTCTTTTTTTGGAGATATGCGTTTTTAGCAAACAGTTCTCTTTTAATGATACTTGGCTGTGCGTATATATTCTTATAATTCGACTGAATTTATAACGTACTGTTTTTTTCTGAGCACTGGTTAAAATTCATTCCTATTCGTTCGTAACTGATAGATTTTGACGTTTCGGCCTGAAGGAATGTCTTCTTATATTCTATTTGTCTTTGATTTTGACAATGTGGAGATACTAGCAGAAGAGAGTAACTACCACAGACGATACACTTTAGAGATGCTACACATAATTGACGTTCCTACAGAGAAGAGACTAAATTACAAATCTGACACTGAAAGGTGCTCTCAAATGTATCGACATACTGTTAAGAAACACGGACGACATAAATATCAGTCAACAGCGAGAACTCAAAAAGGACAGACAACGATTTTAAAGATCATTTTAATGTAAAGTTCATATTTTTCTGTGTATATATATGTTTTAATAATTAATGTATTTTTGCAATAGATCTCGAGAAGATGACTATCGCGAAGCTAGTCGAAATATCGGGAATAAATATTGAAATTTAAAGAACAAAACTGTTTTTTTAATCAAGGACCTAAAGCCGAAAAATAAAAACCAAAATTTAAAACATCATAAAGGTCAACAATATCAAATATATTTCAATAAATTTTAATCCATTGGGGGATGGAGGAACTAGAAGGAGTTGTTGTTGTTGTTGTTGTAGCAGTATATGTGTTTGTTATCCATTAGTTGTTTTTCATTCGCCTTGTATAGTGGTTTCTGCTGTATTGGTTTCCAGGCCGAGGAAGATGGCTGCTTCCACTGGTTGGGTCCAAAGAGACCTGGGAACAAGTTGAGTAGGTTTGGCAGGGCAGTTAAAGAGGTGTAGTGTGTCGTGTGGTCCCTGGTTACAGGCGGGACATATGTTCGACGTGGTGCCATCAATCCTTGCCCAGTATGAATTGAGGCGGCTACACCAGCCAGATCTTAATTGGGCCAAAAGTACTCTTGTCTGTCGTGGTAATTCCTCTTCCTCTGAGGCCACTGATGGAGGGTGGTCTCCTAGTACGACATTGACTCTGTAGTTATTCACGGCTTCAGCGACTGCGTCAGAGTGTATGTCAGCCAGACCTGCCTTGAAAGCTCTTTGGTCTAGAGGTTCTCTCTTGTAGCGTTGGACCTCGCGCTCTAGATCATGAAGGTCTTTCCTGATCTGCCTGGGAGGTGGGCGCCTATCCACTAGATGGTGATTGGGATGGCTGGGACGGTAGCAACCAAGCAGATACTGCTTCGACAGCAAAAAATTGTGTCGTCGCACGGTTATGATCTTCGTCTCCTCATGTAAGTGGTCCACAGAAGACATGAGGAGGCACCCTGTCGCAGTTCTCAGGGCGGCATTTTGGCAGGTCTGTATATTCTTCCACTGCGTCTCGCTCACATTCGGTGACCACACTGGTGCTGCATAGTTTACCACAGACCGACCTATCGCTTTGTAAGAGGTCAACAAGGTTTCTTTATCTGTGCCCCAAGTGCTGCCGGCTAGCGACTTGAGGACCTTGTTCCTACTTCTCATTTTATTGCAGATAGCTGTGGCATGCGCGTTAGACCTGAAGAGGCTATCAAATGTGACACCAAGAACCTTAGGGTAGTTGGTGGTCGGAATTCTTGTGCCATCGACTATCACATTGAGTTGCTCCTTCACTTGCGCTGTCCATGCAGTAAAAAGGGTGGCTGATGATTTGGTGGCGGATATTTTTAAGTTCCTCGCAGCGAAGAAATTGGCAATCTCAGCGAGGTAGACGTTCAGCCTTCCACATATGTCATCGATTAGAGGGCCCGACGCCAGAATCGTACAGTCATCAGCATATGATACGATTTCAACGCCGTCAGGTGGGGGTGGAATTGCAGAAAGGTAGAGGTTAAACAGTGCCGGAGATATCACCCCACCTTGGGGAACTCCCTGTTTCACTCTACGGGGTTTGGACTTCTTGTTTCTGAATTCCACATACGACTGGCGTCCACACATGTAATTGACGGTCCAACGTTTCAAACTATTCGGGAGGGACGTGTTGGCTATGTCCTCAAAAAGCGTGGCGTGGCTGACAGTATCGAAGGCCTTCGATAGGTCTAGCGCCACGAGGACGGTCCTGTCACCGGGCTTGTTCTGGTTAAGACCGCGGCTCACATGCGTGGATATGGCGTGTAAAGCAGTAGTCGTACTATGCTGCTTTCGGAATCCGTGTTGATGATTAGCAATTGGAAAATGTCCAATAAGGCTCGGGAGGATTAACGCCTCAAGCGTCTTTGCTACTGGCGAGAGAAGGGAGATAGGCCTGTACGATTCTCCCTTGCTCGCATCTTTGCCCGGTTTCAGTAGCGGGACCACTCTACCCATTTTCCAGGCTTCGGGTATTATCAGAGTGGCCAACGACAGATTGAGGACCCTAGTCAGGTACTCAACTCCCGGTATGTCCAATTGCTTCAACATCAGCATCGAAATTCCGTCGGGGCCGAGCGCTTTGGATGACTTAGCGCTACGGATGACATCTGCAACTTCTCCAACTGTAAACTGTGGTGGTACTTCTTCAGCTCGGAGAGCATGGATACGACGCATTACTCTCCTTTTCGCTCTGTCACTCACGGGGTGCTCTATAAATTGTCGGTTAAAATAACGCGCGCACCTCTTCGGGTCAGTCACAGTGGTGGCACCAAATGTGACTGCCGTCCGGTCGTCTTTCCTGCCTGGATTCGAGAGTGACTTAACCGTTGCCCACAATTTACTAATACCGGAACTTAAGTTGCATTGCTTCAGTTGATCTAGCCATTTATTCCGCTTATATTCGTCGACTTTCCTACTGATTTCTAGATTCAGTTCCCTGATTCTAGGATCAGCAGGATTAGAACGACGAATTTCATCACGCACGTCTGCTAGTCCCGCTGCATCTGCTGGGAAATTAGGTCGTATCTCGGGTATTCGACCAGCAGGGATAAAGCGAGCGGCTGCTGCGTTGATGATGCCTCGGAATTTCTTCTCAGCTACCCGAACATCTGAGGGGATGGGTAGTTCACTGAAGCTGCGGTTGGTGAATTCTCTGAACCCGTTCCAGTCCGCTTTCCTTTGATTCAGGAAAGTACGGCGTTCAGAGATAATAAAATCGGCTGGTCTGTCTATGGAGAGGATTATGGGGAGGTGGTCTGATCCCAATGAAATGACGGGCTGCCAGGTGACGTCATTTATCAGACCAGGCGACACGATGGTGATATCTGGCGAGCTGCTGCAATCACCCATAATCCGTGTGGGGGCGTCCTCATTCACTGTGCAGAACGTAGAGCCATCTATCTGCTCAGCCAAAGCTATGCCTCTATGGTCATTAGCTAGGAGAGAATGCCAAAGCTCATGATGGGCATTAAAGTCTCCTAGGACCACGCGATTATTGCCTTGCAGTAACGGACTGATGTCCGGCAAATAACGCGGAGAACAGCTACCAATCGGCGGTATATATACGTTGTACAGCTCTATCTCGGCAGTCCCGGACTTAACTGCTACCCCCATACATTCAATGTATGGGTCTCTAGAGTCAAGCTCAGGCGAGATAGGTCTGTATTGCACAGAATGGTGTAATAGGAAAGCCAGTCCCCCACCTCCACTTCTAGTGCGATCCTTACGTAGCACATTGTAACCCTGACAACTGTGCAAGCTGCATGTGTCGCTCAGCTTTGTTTCCTGGATCGCAGCGACCTTGATGTTATTCCGATTCATAAAATCTACAATCTCGTTGATTTTGCCGCGGAGACCATTGCAATTAAATTGCAAGAAGGATGCATGTTCGGGGGTTGGTACAGCAATGTGTGGTGTTAGTTGTGGTGTTGATTGCTGTGCATGTTGCTGTAGGGGAGATTGCGGCGGTGTCCCATAAACCGAAGGTGTCGATGACGTAGACGACGGGGACGACGAAGCCGACGACACTGACGACTGCGATTCTTGAGGCACACTGAGAGGTATGGATGCACAGCAGGCTCCGACATAGCTCCCTATGCGGCGATACTCCCCGGCGTTCCTAAGGCCAGAGCAACCCCTGAGATGCAACCACTCCATACATCGGGTACACCTTACTGATGTTGCGTTGCCACGTATAAGGTTCCCGCAGACGGAGCAGAAATATTGTTGTGGTCCGGGATTTTGTTCGGTCCCGGCACGGACCAGAAGAATTCGGAGCAGACACTCCGGGATGTGCCTCTCCCAAGGCGAAAAAATGGACGAACATAAAACACATAGTACTGAGGTGGCAGCCCCTGGCCGAAGAATTGCTGCTTCGGGTCAATCCGGTACAAAGAACCGGCTGCCGTGGGATTGACTAGAAGGAGTGGACAAATCCGCCGAACGTACCTATGGTACAAATATCTTAGGCAGTTTCTTTTTAATTTATATTGTAAAACTTATTAAACGCAGTTGCATTCGGTAATGCTGTCAAATTGGCCTTGTTGGCTTGTGCATTACATCGTATAAATAAATGAAAAAAATGAAAATGAATGAAATTAAATGTTTATGTTGGTTTCAAAGTGGCATTTTTTCCATTACTATTTTTAAATAAAACAAGTAAATACGGATTAAGTTCGGCCATGTCGAATCTTATATACCCTCCACTATGAATCGCATATGAATGGTTTTTGGTTTAAATAAACTCATTATAGGATCAGAATATTTAATATCGACCTATGTAGTTTATTTTTGGCTAAAATGCTTATAAGCATTTACAAATAGGTTAAATTAAATCTCGCCATTATTTTTTTTTCAATTTTCAAAAAATTAAAAAAAAAATTGGATTTTACGCAATTCGTAATTGCACTCGAACGGCTGAACCGATTCTTGCAAAGTTTACTTTGTTTTTAAGAGGACACAATGCACCATTTTTTGAAGAAGTTTTAAAAAAACATTTTACGAAAGTTTTTTTTTTGAAAAAAAATTTGGAGAAAAAATTGTTCCTATTCACTGAAATGCATACAAGGTTTGAAATTTAATGAATGTCAGTAAATACATGGCTGAAACTGCTTTAAAATTACGAGTACAATCGGGATATGCTGCTCAACCAAATTCCAAGAAGGGCAGATCGTCATTACCAATTTCTACGTTAAATTTGGTAAATCGAGTGACTCCAGCGGAGTAATGCCTGTTAAGAAAGACTGAATATCGGTTTTAGTAGACGGAAGAAAGGAAACCATGCAAAAAATATTACTTCTCTGCCACATTTTTGTGCCACATAATCGGATACCGACATAAGCTTGTCTAAATTTACAAAGCTAATACCATTCCATTGCGTACCCGTTGGATGTAGCGGGAGCAATAATGTTTGTGTCTGCAAAATACACCAGAATCTAAAATTGAAACTTCAAGGATTAAACAACGCCCTTTGAGGAACTGGCGTAAATTACTCATCTAATTTTTTAAGTAGCTTTAATTAAGCGCAATTTTGCATAACAACAAATAAAAATGTTATTATTGAAAGTGGTGAAGTAGCCTATTGAAGAGTGTAGGGAGCGAAATGCTAAAATTTTTCATGTCATTGGGTAATGAATTGTAAAGTCGTGCTACTCTTACTAGAAACGATTCATTCATTAGGTGGACAACCCTAGGAATAAGCAATTGATTTCTCCTAGTTGAATGGCAAAATACCATCGATTGACACAAAAAAAGAGGAGACTGACTTTTAATCAGTTTATAAGAAAACAGAAGTAAGCGTAAATTTACAAATGCATCAAAATTACAGCCCAACAATTTCGTTACATAGGGCGTCACATGAACACGCCAGTTCAGTCCATATACATACCGCGCCACCCTATTTACAGCCAGATGTACTAAATGCATGTTACCCTGTATAGTGCCAGAATACACTTCTAAACAGTATAGAACTATGGGTAATAGCAAACCATGTGCCAGCCTCTCTTTAACAAAAAGAGGCAAAGACAAATCGGTACCATAAAGATTTTTTAGCGAAAAATTTATTCTAGAAATTAGCATATTAATATGCTGTCCAAAACTCAATTTATCGTCTAGCTTGACACCCAAGCACTGTAACTCACGGACAAATTCAATATCTATACCATTGTATCTAACGTGGATATTGTTATGGACGCTGGAGGAAAAAAGAGGGTTTTCGATTTTAATGGATTTACATTAAGCTTGTTAAGCAACATCCACGCATGCAGAGTTTCCAAAACCAAGTCAATTTTAGATTGCAGAACCATTGAGCACCGACAGTCACCTTTAAAAAACAGCTGAATATCATCAGCAAAGGCGTATGGTACACACCAATCCTGTAACTGGGAGAAAAGGTCATTAATAAAGATTATGAAAAGTAGAGGTCCCAGTACTGACCCCTGCGGTACACCACTTTTAACAGGCAGAACACTACTACTCCTACCATCAATACAAACTAATTGGCGTCTACCAGTAAGATAAGAAGTCAACAGAACACACGCACTACTCGAGAAAATTGTCAGGTGAGAAATCAACTAAAAATCGAGAATGTTGCTGATTTTCTAAATAATATGGAAATGGAAATTTATATGAAGCACATTTTTATTTTACAAAAATGGCGCATTGTGTCCTCTTTAAAACAAAGTAAACTTTGCAAAAATCGTTTCAGTCGTTCGAGAGCATTTACAAATTTCGTAGTGGCATTTCCCCTTAATATTTTATATTGTACATAATTTTCTATTTTTATCGTCTGACTAATTCTTTATGCCTTTATTTTCTGAAATTTTCATATGGCTGGGGAGCCATTTAAATATTACTCTTGTTTATTTATAATTTTTAAAATATTTTGAATCTTGTTATTTTTATACATAGTATTAATCTCACAGTACATGCATAATTGGCCTCTTGGCCTTTCTATGTATTTATATTCAATAAATAAAAATAAATATGTAAATAAAACCCCAGAAACTCATTTTTTTCAAAATACAAAACGCCCATAAATATTTTTACAAAAAGAGTTGGAAAAAAATGATAGCGAGATATGTTACCTATATGTAACTGCTTAAAAAAATTTTAGCCAAAAATAAAATACATAGGTCGATATTAAATATTCTAACCCTATACCAAATTTCAGCCCAATTCGTTGAAATTTGATGTTTTTATGGCGTTACGAATACAAATCTAGAGGGACCTGTGTATAAGGGCTTTATAAAAACATGGGCCTATGACTACGTTTGTTCTTGTAAAGGATTCCTGGTATAAACATCAGTTACTAATTGTCAGTCCTAACAGTTGTCATTTGTGGTGGTCTCTATGGCATTAAGAAGTCAAATCGTGAAGATTCCTATATGGGGGCTATATCAAAAAATGAATCGATAGTGTCCATTTTCAATCCCAAGTTACCTGTAGCTATAAGAAGTATCTATAGCAAATTTCAAGTAGTATCTATACCGTGATTACAAAAGACAAACATGGCTAAATCGTCTTAGGATTTTACGACGATTAAGAATATATATATTCTTTATTGGGTCTCAGATCAATATTTAGAGGTGCTACAATCGAAATGACAAAATGAGTATACCTCCCATCCTATGGTGGAGGATATACAAATGTTTTAGATTAAGTAGTTTTTATTCGGAGAACATGAAGTAACAGCTGCTTCTATTTAGCGACCACCGCAAGAAAAAGTTTGCAGTCGTTGGATACCTGGAACAAAAACAATATAATTTAGGAAGACATTCCATCCTGTAACGAGTAATTGTCATTTACGAACGAATAGGAAATTGATTTCAACGAGTGAGGTTTTTCGCGGATTTTCAGACCGATTTTCACGAATTTTTTGTAACATCACAATGAAAAATCTATATTAATCGATAAGTGCAAAAAAAGTTCAAGCTATGTTCGCGGCAAACTGTTGTTTCGAGTGTGACAATTCATTCCTACTCGTTCGTAGCTGACGGAGTTTGACATTTCGGCCTGAAGGAATATCTTCGTAGTAAATTATTTTTGACCTGGAATGCTGTTTATATTTTTCAATTTTTCATTTAATTTTAAGGTCTTCTGTCAAATTGCTCTGATGAGATGAAATATAATTGTATGTCGTGAAGATTATTTTTTGCACCTTCACAAAACGACCGAACTTTACACTTTCTTTGAATATTTTTGGCCTAATGATAACTAATGCTTCTTTTCGGTGTCGTACGTAACAATAAAATTTGTAGTAGAGATAAACCAATAATTACCGTTATTCCTCATTCCTTTTGCTTCGACACTTTTATTTAAGATGCTCTTAGAAATATTATTTATAATAAGCCTCTTTTTACATAAGCCCCTTTTTACTATTATATTGACAATGGGAATTTAGTGGCTCCTGAAACAGATCTGTCTATCCAACCATTACAACCACCCCCAATACATGTGACTCAATTCTTCTTTAATTTTTAACAAAGTTGTTTTCATATACTGAAAACAACAATAACGATCTTGAGCCTAAGTGCAAAAAAAAAATATGTACTATGAAAGCAGATCGAATAAAATAAAAAACAAAAACAAGAAGAAATGGTAGGGCACGACCAAATACGTTGTTGTGGCATAGTCAACTACAGCAAAACATTCGTGTGAACTCTTTACATTGTAAAGACTCACGAGAGTGGAAGTTGGTGCATGTACGAGGGATGATGATTACTGATTGTCTTTTTTTGGAGATATGCGTTTTTAGCAAACAGTTCTCTTTTAATGATACTTGGCTGTGCGTATATATTCTTATAATTCGACTGAAGTAATTGGTGTAATAAGGACATTGACAATGTGAGTTTGGTGGCTCCCGAAACAGATCTGTCTATCCAACCATTACAACCACCCCCAATACATGTCACTTACTTCTTCTTTAATTTTTAACAAAGTTGTTTTCATATACTGAAAACAACATAAACGATCTTGAGCCTAAGAACAATACAAAATATTTAATATATATTATTAAATTTGAAATGTAGTTTCTGAATGATCGACCTTTATTGTGTATTTTAGTTGTTTTTTAATTAATGAACAAGCTCGAGGTCAAGTTTTGATGTTTTTTTATTTATTCGATATTTCGTTCCTCTTTGAGGAACATCTTCAGGAATATCTATAACATTGTTGAAAATAAAACAAAAACAACACTAAATATATTGAAAACATCATAACCACTTACGAGTATGTAAACAAAACTAACACAAAACATAAAAAGACATACGTCCTGCCTTGTTGCCGTCTGTTTTCTTACTAGCTGATCATTTTCTTACTCGATTCTATTTAACTTCTTTATTAGAAGTCTATAGTTGCTTGCACACCCTTCTATGTCTGCTTTGTAGTTAATGCGTTTTGTTGATCATTAACACAACAACAACAAAACGCATAACATTTTATGTTTTGTGTTAGTTTTGTTTACATACTCGTAAGTGAACTAAGCATCGTTCACTTACGAGTATGTATGTTTTCAATATATTTAGTGTTGTTTTTGTTTTATTTTCAACAATGTTATAGATATTCCTGAAGATGTTCCTCAAAGAGGAACGAAATATCGAATAAATAAAAAAACATCAAAACTTGACCTCGAGCTTGTTCATTAATTAAAAAACAACTAAAATATATATTATTGTTATGTCCTTAATCGAAAACCCTGTATAATTAAGAAATATAAGCTATCTAGGAGTTTGTATTGGCGGAAAACGTTAACATTTTGCTTTATTTAAAATAAAACTTCGCCACTGTGTTCTTAATTTTACATGAAAGTTTATATGGCGGGTGAATAACTTTTTAAGAAGTTTTTCAAAGGACATTATATTTGTGTTCTCATTTATAAACTTAAATTACAGATCCAAACCTTCATAGTTAATCATAAAGAACAGGAACTAATCCGTTACAGTTTTTACCAAACCTTATTTTTTTGGTAATTTTTAGATTTTTTGAGGTTTTGGAAGAAATAAATTTATCTCTTCACATACATATAATAATTATCATTCATGTCCCAGAGAGAATTTTTGTAAGTTTTAGCTTCTCCTGAAATCGTATGTGAAACCAAAAAATCGTTTTGAAGACTGGCGCACACATACCACAGGAACATACCATAACAGATGAACTTGCAAGTCTAAGAACTACCTTAAATGATGCAGCCTAACTGGAATATGTGGACATGCCTGTAGCGATCCTAAAACTCTTCTTGAGATACAGCGCTTACGGCAACAAATGGCAGGTGTACACTAGTATGGAACTGCATATATTCCATGCTGATGTGATCCTGCCTAAACTTCAAAAGTACCAATGCACTGCGATCGTTATTGATACCGACCGTCTCACTTATGGAGTCTGTTATGACGGTACACTGTCTTATTGGACGGCACGCAAAGAGATTGAAGATCTTGCATAATGACTTTTGCAGAAGCTGTGGAGACGAGGAATCAATATAACACTTTCTGTGTCTGTGCCCCGCTCTCCCTCGCAGACGACATGCAACCTTAGCATTATTTCTTGGGAAGTGAGCTATCTTTCTACAGATCCAATATCTCATAGTTAATCCTAAAGAACAGGAACTAATCCTAAAGAAGGAATTTTACCAATACTTATTTTTTGGTAATTTTTAGAATTTTTGGGTGGTTTTGGACTTTTTTTTAAATCCCGAGTGAAAAAAATATACCTCGTGAAATATAATAATTATCAGGCGTGTCACAGAGAGCATTTTTGTACGTTTTTAGCTTCTCCTGAAAACGTATTTTTTTCCAGAAGCTGTGGAGACGAGGAATCAATATAACATATTCAGTGTCTGTGCCTCTCTAGCAGACGACATGCCTCTCGCCTCTCTAGCAGACGACATGCAACGTTAACATTATTTATTGGGTAGTTAGCTAACTTTTGAACTTTTTAAAGCAATCAAATTGGTTCAACGGGAGGGCCTAGGGATAACTTACGTTCCTGTGGTAGCACAATGGTTTATATTCCAAGTGAGTCTGTTATACAGGCTGCCACACTTAACATAACCTAAGTGCTCCAGTCGGCCATTTAGATAGCTTATTTTATGATTCGGATCATTATATGGTCTACGCCAAGTTTTTTCAAAACCGTGGGGTGGAGCTGAAGATTTTTCTTGCCAACTAAGAAAGGACCGCCACAATTTATGTACTTTATGGGAATGGTTTATGTATTAAACGCCGGATCGATTGTAAAATGTTATTTCTAGAACATAAAGTAGCCTAAAAGGAAGTTGGTGTTATATGTTGGCTTTGTACAACTTGTATCCAATTTAAATTAGGTCCGGTATTGTATATAATTGTTCAATTGCTATTGTCGAACTCAAAAACAATATAATTTAAGAAGACATTCCTCCCTGTAGCGAGTAAGTGTCAGCTACGAACGAATAGGAGGATTTTCAGAACGATTTTCCCGAATTTTTTGTAATTGTCACAATTAAAAAATTAATATCAATCGATAAGTGCAAAAACAGTTCAAGCTATGTTCGCGGAAAACTGTTTTTTCGTTCGTAACTGAACGATTTTGACATTTCGGCCTAAAGGAATATCTTCGTAGTAAATTATTTTTGGTCCAACTACTACATAAAAAATTAAATTGGTATAGATATTTGTTAATCCTGCTTGTAATATATATGTATATGTATGTATGTATGCACTTACATCTTCTTCCTTAATTTCCAAAACCGATGACAAATCCCATTCATTTTTTGGTAAAGGCTGTGATATAAATCGTGCAGCTGTAGCCACTGAAGGTATGGAGTGCTTTTGTAATGTCACAATTTCCCACAATGAACTATCTAATGCATTAGATTTGGCCGGGTCGCGTTCTTCCATAATAAAGGGATCACTGGAAACTACCAAACAAGAATGAAGAAAATATTTTTTTTTTGTTTTAAGAAAATGCTATTTATTTACTAGACACTTACCTTCTTGAGGTTGTGAAGCACATATTAATCTCTTCAGACCCAGGTGGCGCAGTAATAAATTACCTATAAAATACATTATGATTACGGCATCTTGTGGTGGCGATATTAAACTCAGGCGGGCTAAGCGTTTTATAAATGCTGCTACAAGATTTTCTGGTAAATGTGTTGACGATAGAAATATGTCGGCCAAGTAAAAAAGTCGCGCCTTATATTTGGTGTGAAATATCTCTGGTTCAAACATAGAGTATAGTTTTTCATAAATATTAGGATATGTTATGTTGTGTTTTTGTATTAAAGTAAAAACACCCTGTAAAGCTAACAGAGATACAGCACCGCCTAAAGAGAAATGAATCGAAGACGTATATAGGTCGTTAAATAATCTAAAACGATTATTGATCGTCTTCTTACCGCAATCCAAAGAGTCCATTAGGAAATCGGTCAGAAGTACTGGGGTTTCCAAATGTGGCAAAATACATTCCAATAAAACTATCAGCATTTGCTTGTGGACCGCCTCTGACAGATCTGGCTTAATCCACAACATAATATTGTTCCACACACGATTGATGTGCTTGCGTGTGTTGGAGTACTCAAAAAATTCTGTTCCCGGAGCTTTTTCCGATAGAGGAATAAGTAACTTAGAACTATCCTGCACGGATTTGCTTAACGGAACGACATTGATAAAGTTCAAACAATTTATAGCTAACGTTTCATTCTTGAATGCTGTCTTTTTAACTATAACTGCCAACATACTCCAACAGTTTTGCACAATATCCAAATATTCAGCATATTCTTTGAAACTTTGCAAGATCGCTAGCTGTGAACGTTTTTCAGACAGCACTTTTTCGACAATGCACCGAAGACGTTTACGAGGAAAATGCAATGGTTCTTCCAAGTTAATGGGATCCTTTCCTTCGGCTGCCAACAATTTCATGCACGAAACTAGGGCTTGTGAAGAATCTTGAGATTTCTCACTATCCTCAATAGCATTCAACATAAGCCTCCACGTCTCATCGTAACGTTCCCTCAACCAATCACGGTATTTTGTTTCAGCTTCAGACTCCGCTTTCTCGTTGGGGGACAAAAACATGTCCCTTCTCCTTAAGAGTTCGGTAAATACGACCTCTAACGTTAAGAGCGCTGGTGTAAGAGGATCTTTACTCTGTATGGCTTTCTATAATAATAGTTAACGTCAATTATTATGTATTTTTAACATTCCAATGACTTGTTTACCTGTAAATGCTGAATAATATTTTCCAAATTGTTGCCCTTAACTTTGCTATTTAAAAATTCATTGGCTTTTGCCCGCAGTTCCTTGGATATTCTATTCTTCAAGTTATTTGCGTTTGAGTTTTCAACAGGAGCCATCGTTCGTATATTATTCTATTTAACAAAATCACGTTCTCGTTTCCTGTTAAAAACACTAATAAACTAATAAGAAACAAAAACACATGGGGGAACGTAGGTTGTATTTTTCAATCACAATAGAAAATAAAGTATATAAGTAGTATCAAATTGCTTGACATCAACTCATTTTTCATCATGCGTCACACCTACGAAACACTAAAAGCTGAGCATAGACGATTGCCAGATCGGAAACGTTATCAACCCTGTTAGTGCTGCAAATATACGGACAATGACAGATTGTTAGGCAAAGGTGAATTGACAGTTAGACGATTGCAAGAAAACTTACAATTTCATATATATACAATATATTTTGTAAATATTTATATGCTGGATTGCCAATAAAAATAGATTATAGACAGTGTTGAAAATAAAATGTTTTTCTGGCAATGGCGCCGTTGTCACATGCATAAACTTCGCACATATAACAATCTGCAAATTATCTCGCAATGACTTTTCTGCTAACGTTGCAAAACAAAAATTGTGTGTTCACACGGTTGTAAATTCACAGGGTTGCATTTTTCCGCCATTTTTCTGGCAATGTTGTCCGATCAGCAAATCGTGTGTACTTACCTTAAATTTTCATTAACAATAGGCGTGTTTTCGTTACACCATAAGTGCTTAATTTGTATGGGGAGCTAAGCACTTTTAGTTCCCGATGAAGTTTGGTGCTTGTGTTCATGTCTTAATCGAGTATGATGTTGCCAGATTGGGCACCCTATATTTAGCAATATGGCATCCCTTTTTTGGAGAGATTTTATCAATTATTGTGAATTAACGGGAAGAAGAACAAAAATGGGAAATTATTTTAATATTTGCAAAAGAGTGTAAACAATTGAACATAGAATAGTAAATATATGTTTTATAAATACTTTTCACGAATTTTTTGTCTGTTTCGCACTGTTCTTTCTTCGCAACTCAAGACACCATTGCTACCAGATAGTGAAAATCCGCCACTTATTGCTTATGTGCCAGTTAGTGGATGTCGGTTGTTTTCGTTGCAAAGTGCTAAACTAAAAGTGCTAGCTTGTAACGAAAACATGCCTATTGTAAATATATGAAATTGTCCATATATACAATTGTAAGGATTTCTTGCAATCGTCTGAACTGTCAATTCACCTTTGCCTAACAATCTGTCATTGTCCGTACATTTGCAGCACTTTAACTGGGTTGATAACGTTGTCCGATCTGGCAATCGTGTATAGTTAGCCTAACACTCAGATGTGGAAGTCTCTTCGTTCATTTGGTTGTTTGGATGGCGGTAATGGTATTCTAGATATTGATGTAAATATTGTTAACGGCTATTTTTGTTGTCGGCATTCTCCTAATGTTTGTTTACGTGGTCAACTTTTTGTGAATATGGATGATACATTTAAATTTTACTGTATTTTTGTGGAAGATGTTAGCAAAGCTTTGAGTAGAGTGAAATCCGTTACAAAACAAAAATTGTGTGTTCATACGGTTGTAAATTCACAGGGCGTGTTTTCGTTACACCATATGTGCTTAGGGCCAGTTTACATCTAAGCGATCTGTCACGTGACAGATGAGAATTTGCACTTGATCCTCTCCTGTTTTTTCCAAAATCGCACGTAAAATTGGTTTCGCAACAGACAAAGTCGTACAACAATCAGGTATGGAAAAAGTTAGTACTTTTTTACTTTTTTCAGTACCTTTTCACTTTCCAACGTATCCTCACGGCCGTTTGATCTATCTATTGTTTAGAAGTTATTTATATAGACAAAAATCAAATGACATTTTGTTTTCCTAATTCACACACTCTCGGCGAACGTTTCCTATCACAATTAATTTGAATACAATTTATGTCGATGGTAACTAGGTACGGGAGACAACATTTTCTCAAAATGTGTTTATTTTCCCATTTTTATTTATATGAAAAGAATATGAATTGTAAGATTTTTATTCATATTTTGCGGAACACAATCACTAATTTGAAGTATTCTTTTGGAATAGCGATCACAATTCTCTAAAATTATAGTTAAAAAGTGCTATAAGAGGAATGTCTAATAATAATTGTTGAAATAGTATAAAAACGCTAAATCATATGACAACTCATAACAATGTTCAGGAAAAAAGAAGCAAAATTTTAAAATTATGTTCCTTAAATTAATTTAATTAGTACCACTTGAGCTTAAAAAGTAGTAGTTTAGTACTTTCCAAAAAATGAATTTTCCATCCCTGCTTGTAATTTGATGTCAATTTTGTCGTGCGATCCTCCCACGAAACCGCGTGATCCCCCTTTAGGGTGTCTCTTAAATACCAGTGAATGCGTCAGCGTCTGTCAAAAAAACGCATGATGGATAATTTTTAACGCTGTACCGAAATACGCAGTAAACAAAAAACAGCTGATTTATCATCCCCATTTCAGAAAAATTTGGTTTTTCTACATATGGAGTGGATATTCAGAGCAATATTGATATTGTGGATGATTTATATGTTTTGAAAATATTCTGGACAAACCACAAAGAAGAAGGAATAGAAATATATTCCAAAACCAGGAGGCATTCGAATTTTCAAACATTTTCCGACAGCAATTCATTTTTCTTCGCCTTCTCAACTTTCTAACTAAGTTTTCGTAAGGAAAGATTGTAGAAGCTGCACTGAAGCAATTTGATAGTTTGCATTCGAGCAGTATTATTGTGTATACACCCCAATGACACAACGTTTTTTAACTACAAAATTTCCATAGCATTGTAGTTATATGTTTTAATTTGTTTGTTATGCAAGATGCTGTTTTTCATTAGAGAAGAACGGAAACATTGATAATATATCGTGGAGTATCTAAATATGTTGGTTTTGTCCACCGACGTCAAATTATGTTTCTTAAACTCTTTATTGGTTGTGCAAAATGTAAAGACCAGTAATTCTCCTCCTGACTTTGTAAACGCCAACCAAATCTATCGAAGCTGTCGGCACTTGCCATGTTGGGACTAAATTGTTTTTTATATCTCATGGCAGTGTCGCTATTAAATCAAATTCTATCTTATAATCATGCTTCAAAGTAGAGAATTGTTTATTGGCCAGTTTCAATTGATATTTCCAAATGTCCTCGTTGAACATGGAATTCAAATGCAGCATCGTAAAGCTATGGAAATAAAAATTATTCGGAACAAGCTCGTGTCACATGCTTCATTGTAGGAAGAACAAACACCTGGACTAACGATTTTCTTAGATTAGATCCGACCGGAATCAAAATGTGTTCTTGAAAATGGATTTCTTGCGTCCAAGCAGCATGAATAGGTTCCCCACGTTTCTGTTGAATTAATAAACATTAACACAAAAATGCTGGTACATATTTTAAAGTTTTGGAATTTACTTGGTGTTGACAACTTCAGAGAAATTGCTTGCCATGTGCCCTTCTTGATTTTCACACATTTGTGGAGAGGCTCCTTTGTATTCCATAAGTGGGCAGTGTCCCAGCTATTTCAATCATTTCTTCGCTGTTAATCTGAAAAACACATTTTAATATAAATTATAACAGTAAAATATTAAATTCTTACCAGTTTGTATTTGGTATTACCAGAAAATTCAATATTTAGTATTTTTCTACTTCGTGCACTGTTCCAAAATAAAAAATAAAATGCTGCTTGTCATCTGTTTGTGTTTTCTTTTGTTGTTGTTTTGTTTTCTTTCGTTGTAGTTGTAAGTGAACTGTCAAATTCGGATTTTTTTAAATTATCCGGCGTATCCGTGTGAGTATTTGGGTAGCTGTAGTACATTTCCATACATTTGAAATCGAATTTGACAGACGCAGGACGCATTCACTGGTATTTAGGAGATACCCTAATTGAAAATTCCTCAAACAAGTTTGCAAAAAGGAACACCGATGTAAACAAATAAAACCAAATGTCACTTTAAAAGGTTTAATGCAGAGAACGAAGCCAGCCAGGTTTTAGCCGATAAGCCGCCGAAGGCGATCTTTTTTTGTTGAGCCACGCCGCCGCCGATAGGTCGGCTAAAATTGGCTTTAAATCGCCGCCGTTCTCATCGGCTCATACCGGCTTAAAATCGCCGCCGTTGTCATTTTTTAATTACGCCTTTCATTTATATACGACCAAACTCGTACATGTTTGTGTATATACATATGTATTAAAATTTATGTGTGCATGTATATGGTGTATTTTTATGTAAAAAGTTTCCCTTCCCTGCAGCTAAAATCATTTCTAGTTACGTATTGAACCAGTCATAAGCTAGTTGCAATGTGACCTATGCAAACCCATTCGCATCTCTGCCAGCAAAAACGATTATCTGAGCTGCTTTACGAGCAAGTACTCGCTTGGTGGTGGCAGAGTAAATGTCTCTCCCACCACCATTCTCTTGTACTCTCAAATATAGTAATAACAGAACTAGATATTAACTAGTGCTGAATTGTAAACAAATGAAATAGTTGGGTGCCTATGATAAGCCAATGTTAAAATCGATAGTTCGTTATATGGAAAAAGGACATTTATGTTACTAGTTTGAAGTAAAAAGCAAATAGTCTATATATATAAAAGAGAGTGTCTGTTTGTGGGTTTGTTTGTTTGTTTGTTCCGTATAGACGTCTAAACGGCTTGACCGATCATTTTGAAATTTTCACAGAATGTACATGTGTAGGGGGTGCTGAAAATAGGGTACTTGAATTTTCGATATATCAAGTGGGCGTGGACCCGCCCATATGGGTCAAATTTTGGTATTGAGAAAAAATTTTAGCTAGAGTGCTGAAATTTTGTGTATATGCATTTAGTGTCAGATTATGTGAATTTTAAAAAAATGGGCAGAATCGGACCAGTGGGCGTGGCCCCGCCCATATAAGCCAAATTTTGAATTTGATATATCTTGCACAATTTGTTAGCTAGAGTGCTGTAATGCTGTACATATGTATCTGGTGACAGTACACGTGATTGGTCCAAAAATTAGGGGAATCGGACCAATGGGCGTAGCACCGCCCATATAAACCAAATTTTAAAAATGTGGTATCTTGCACAATTTGTTAGCTGTGCTGTTATGTTGTACATATGTATCTGGTGACAGTACACGTGATTGGTCCAAAAATTGGCGGGAGCGGACCAATGGCGTAGCACCGCCCATATAAACCAAATTTTAAAAATGTGGTATCTTGCACAATTTGTTAGAGTGCTGTTATGTTGTACATATGTATCTGGTGACAGTACACGTGATTGGTCCAAAAATTGGCGGGAGCGGACCAATGGGCGTGGCACCGCCCATATAAGCCAACTTTTAAAAATGTGATATCTTGCACAATTTGTTAGCGAGAGACCTGGAATTTTGTGCATATATATCCGTTGGCGATCTACGTGATTGGTCCAAAAATGGGCGGGTTCGGACCAATAGGCGTGGCCACGTCCATATAAGCCAAATTTTGAAATGGAAATATCTTGCACAATTTATTATCGAGAGTGCTGCAGTGAAATGGGAGGGATCAGACTAATTGGCGTGGCCCCGTCCATGTAAGCCAAATTTATTATCGAGAGTGCTGCAGTTTTGGGTATATGTATCTGATGACAGTCTACGTGATTCGCCCAAAAATGGGCGGGATGAGACCAATGGACGTGACTCCGCCTATATAAGCCAAATTTTGAAATTGAGATTCATATCTTGCACAATTTTTTAGCGAGAGTGCTGTAATTTTTTGCATATGGATCTGGTGATAGTCTACGTGAATGGTCCAAAAAGGGTTGCGATCGGACCTATGGGCGTGGCCCCAACCTGATAAGCAAATTTCTGAAATTGAAATACCTTGAACAATCTGTTAGCGAGAGTGTTACAATTTTGTGAATATGCATTTGATGGCAGTCTACGTAATTGGTTTAAAAATGGACGGAATCGGAAATCTGAAGTCTGGGGCAACGAAGTGGACCGGGTCCAGCTAGTATATTTCTATATACAAACTAGTCATTTTGGCTGCAGGGTTGCTTAAATATATATATAAATATATATGTACATAGATATATCGTTTAAAATACTATCAGGTATTTCCCAATTACAACTCGAATTAAAATTTTAAACGTTTAAAAGAGACTAAAAAAAGATGCATGTTTTGTATGCATCATTGTGATATTGTTTATACATTGTGATATTTATGTATACAAATAATATATGTACATACATTTAATAACAAAAGAATGTTAAATACACTCAACACGAACGGATGAAAAATAGAATGGAAGATGTTGAAGGCTACATAGTTTTGAATTCTTTAACACTTTCCTGAACCAATTCGGATATTTTTTTCAATATCACGATTTATCGCGAGAAATCTAAGAAGTAATCCTTTAGGCTATGAAAGAAAAGAGGTTGAACCACATATTATGGCATAACTAGAGAACCATTTCTCCTAATTGGTTCCGGAAAAAAAATCAAATTAAGTATTCAACTTCCTACAACACAATTTTCTATCCGTTCAGCGGTTTCCACAATATCTTACAAAACATTGCGAAAAAATCCTATTTTTTTTGAAAATTTTAATAATTTTTAAATAAAGGCCTCATAAAAACGCACTACTGTTATATTTTTATGATTTTTTAGTAAAGTCTGATCGGTAATGAATAAAATGAGACCATTCCGAAGAAAATCGATGTATAATATAAAATGTTGTAGCGAGGAAAACAATTCCATTTTCTTGAAATTCAAAAATTTGTTCTAATTTCTACAAAATAGATTTTAGCAAACAAAAAATTTTTTCCCTTTATTAATAACAAAAACGAAACCAAAATTTTACACTTAGCCAAATCCCAAAATCGTGTCGACCGGTGGAATTGAAAATAATCGGTATTTAATATCAAAAATTTACAAATACAAATTTAATATTGTATATGTGTATATCAGCATTAAGCTTTGTGTTAAAGTTTTACTATAACATAAAATATAGTTATTTTTTATAAAAAAGAAAAAATTTAGAAAACTATTTTATCTTTGTATTTACTTTTTTCGATCAATGAACTAGTAAAAGTATTAGGCAAATTTAAGAGAGAATTTACAAAATGTCTTTTCCTTTACCAGTTTTTACTCGACGAGTGAAAGTAGTAACATTCAAAATATTTTGGAAGGCATATAAAATAAACTTCAAATAGAAGAATTCTTTCAGATCTTTCGAGATTTGTCAGATATACGTTTGTACAGCAAACATGTTTAATTTCAGACAATTTTTTTAATTATTTCTCTTTTGCTCGATTTAATTATTAAGGGAAAAATCATACTTCCAACTAAGTTTTACAATAAATGTGTATCTGTTATGTTGCACAATAAATCGTAAGCCGAAATCAAGCCGAAAAGCCGCCGCCGCCGACCATTTTTGGACAAGCCGCCGCCGCCGACAATTTTGCCTCGGCTTCGTTCTCTGGTTTAATGTAGGGTCGAACCCGTGATGCAATAATTGTAAAGGCAGTCTCATTAGCCATGATACAATAATTGTAAAGGTATTCTCATTAGCCCAACAACAAAACGTCAGTGCAACCCTGCCATTTGAGTTGTCAAATTGAACTGACAGATATACGTCAGTGACAGTGTGCACAACAAAAACATTTCAACAACAAACAGGGAGTTTTGTTTGTGAAATATGAAATGTTTGTGAAGAAAAAAAATTTTGTAAAATAATCCCCGAATAACCATGTTATGTTACATTAAGAGTAGCGTCGTCTTTGTTGATGTCACATGTCAACTATTGTCTTGAGGTTATATCTGGCACTTCTGCGGTTCAATTGTCGAGAATTGAGAAAATTGTTAATTCCATTGTTTGTTATGTTTATAACTTGCGTAGATATGATCATATATCTTCATATGTCGTTAAATTTTTAGGTTTGCCGTTCAATAAGTACAGGGTTGCCCATATTCGACGGACCCACGGACTCGTTGGGCCCATTCCAATCGACGAGGCTTGTCCGCAGGCAACAATCTTTGCGTCAATTGAATTTTGTACGGGAACAAATGCAAATCAACGCGAATAATCCGTTGTAAAGTGGACCGAGCCATGCCCAACTGCTGAGAACGGCGTTTTTGGGATGTTCTTGGGGACCTCTCAACACTGGCTCGTACGGCAGCGATATTCTCGGCCGATCGCCTTGGTCGACTTTTATTTGGCCTCTTCGGATTAGAAAGAGCCTCACCAGTCGAAAATTTTTCGTATAAACGCTTAATGGTGTTCTTAGAAGGCGCACTTCTCACATTTTTTAATATTTTAAAAGCACGTTGACTTGACTTCTTCTGTTGAATGTAAATTTCAACTATTTCAGAGCGCTCGCGTGGCGTGTATTGTTCCATGGTAAAAATCTGCTTGGACTGACGCTTCAAACGCGGTATGTCATTAAGCGATCTGACATCTCTGTCAAAAGTTATGGCGTTGCCAGATGGGTCCGTCGAATATGGGAGACCCTGTATGTTAACTTTCGCATCCTACAATGTTTTTATAAAACGATAACATCGAATAGTTCACCTTCACTGCGTTGTATGTTTAATTTTTGTAGATCTTCCCGTAATCCTCAGCTTTTGCTACCCAGATTTATTTCAACAATTGGTGAAAGATCGTTTGTGGTAAGGGTTGCTAGGTTATGGAACCATTTTCCGTTGTATTTGCGTAACTTTTCGTTTACTCCACAAGTATTCAGCTGTAAATGCCTCTAATACTTGTCTGTGCTATCTGCTTTGACAGGGCAAATTATTTCTTAATTATTTATTTTGTTTTTAATGGCTGGGGAGCCATAATTGTCATTGTAATATATTGTATTTCTTTGAATGTCATGTCTTAAGGTAAGTACACACGATTTGCAGATCGGACAACATTGCCAGAAAAATGGCGGAAAAATGCAACCCTGTGAATGTACAACCGTGTGAACACACAATTTTTGTTTTGCAACGTTAGCAGAAAAGTCATTGCGAGATAATTTGCAGATTGTTATATGTGCTAAGTATAAATATTTACAAAATATATTGTAAATATATGAAATTGTAATGTTTTCTTGCAATCGTCTGAACTGTCAATTCACCTTTGCCTAACAATCTGTCAATGTCCGTATATTTGCAGCACTTTAACAGGGTTGATAACGTTTGCCGATCTGGCAATCGTCTATACTCAGCTTTACTATAACTTAAAAACTTTATACCTCACACTTGGTGCTACTTTTACTCGGTAATCTCCGAATAAAATCTAGCAAAGAAATATAATTTTATTTGGACTCTCTTTCAGTTTACTCCCTGGTTTTACTAGTACAATTTTTTAACTAGTGAAATTTAGGGTGTACATTTTTGCTACAATAGTGAGTGTTATGTTTGCGCACATTCAAAGTAATATCTTCTTTAGGTTAATTATTTTTAATTTTACAATTTTTCCCCGCTGAATTGCAGTGCTTGTGGGAGAGGGACGCAGTCGGTAAGGTGGGAGAAAAAAGTCTTCCGTAGTCCGTATTCACACTTGCAATTTTCCCCCGCTGAATTGCAGTGTTTGTGGGAGAGGGGCGCAGTCGGTAAGTCCAGATTCACACTTGCAATTTTTTCTGCAATTTTTTATGCAATTCTCTTTTGAAGTTGCATTTGCATTCAGACAACGTATTATGTTTCGAAAACTTTATTTTCGTCGTTCATTAAAATTTATTAAATTCAATTAAAATGTATGTCGCACAAATTTACATATGTTGAACCGAGCACAAAACTACAAATATTAAATAAAAAGGAATGCGGAAATGTCAAAAAAATCACCACTTCACAGCGAAAGAAAACACAAAACGCATTGCAAAAAAATTGCAAGTACGGAAGACTTTTTTCTCCCCCCTTAGTCTAGATTCACACTTGCAATTTTTTCCTGCAATTTTTTCTGCAATTCTCTTTTGAAATTGCATTTGCGATCAGGCAATGTATTCTGTTTCGAAAATTTTTTTATTTTCACCGTTCATTAAAACTCATTAAATTCATTAAATTTTATTAAAATGTACATATGTCGCACAAATTTACATAGACTAAGTCCAGATTCACACTTGCAATTTTTTCTGCTGAATTGCAGTGTTTGTTGGAGAAGGACGCAGTCGGTAAGTCTAGATTCACACTTGCAATTTTTTTCTGCAGAATTGCAGTGTTTGTGGAGAGGGACGCAGTCGGTAAGGGGGGAGAAAAAAATCTTCCGTACTCGCAATTTTTTTGCAATGCGTTTTGCGTTTTCTTTCGCTGTAAAGTTTTTCGACATTTCCACACTGCTTTTCATTTAATATTCGTTGTTTTGTGCTTGGTTCAAAATATGTAAATTTGTGCGACATACATTTTAATAAAATTTAATGAGTTTTAACGAACGGTGAAAAAACAATCGAAACAGAATACATTGTCTGAAAATAATTGTCGAAAGTCCATATTCACACTTGCAAATTTTTTCTGCAATTCTCTTTTGAAATTGCATTTGCGTTCAGACAATGTATTCTGTTTCGACAATTTTGTATTTTCACCGTTCATCAAAATTCATTAAATTTTATTAAAATGTATGTCGCACAAATTTACACATGTTGAACCGAGTACAAAACAACGAATATTAAATGAAAAGCAGTGTGGAAATGTCGAAAAACTTTACAGCGAAAGAAAACGCATTGCACAAAAATTGCGAGTACGGAAGATTTTTTTCTCCCCCCTTACCGACTGCGTGCCTCTCCCACAAACACTGCAATTCAGCAGAAAAAAATTGCATGTGTGGACCTGGACTAACAGAATACATTGTCTGAACGCAAATGCAATTTCAAAAGAGAATTGCAGAAAAAAATTGCAAGTGTGAATATGGAATTAGGGTATCTTCTAAATACCAGTGAATGCGCCCTGCGTCTGTCAAACTCAAATTTCATCCTATTGTTTTCTGTGCATATAACAACACTTTGACAGACGCCGGACGCATTGACCGGTATTTAAGAGATGCCCTTATATTTCATGCTTATCACACGCTACTGTGTAAGTTGCACCTCATGACAAAAAGCAAAACAAATACGGGCACGCACATGTAGCTTTCAAACACAACAAAAATATAAAATCTTGTCGAGAAAAATGGACACTGTCTCATCATCCATCCAGCCAGTACTAACAAAAGCTGCATTAGCCCTGCGAAATAAACAAAAATCGCACTTTAAAGCTTTAGTTTTTGAAGAGCCCAAATCTGGTAGTTTTGAGTTGACGGCGGCGGGGGCCAAATGCAAAGGGAAGAAACGATCCTCAATCCCCAACGCAAATGAAGATGAAAACGAATTTGATATAAAGAAAGCTCGACATGAAGTTTTAAATTTTGCCATGAGCAATCAACGCGTGCAAAAGAACCAGAAGAAAATGCAGATTTTCCAGATGGTGCAGCTGGGTGCCAAACCTCCAAAGAAAGCATATAAAAACTATAAAGAATTATTGGATGAAAGGCGTCGCTTGAAAGAAATCCGAGAGGAAAGAAAGAAATTTCATCAGTTGGGAAAAAATCAGGCAGGTGCGGCTTCGGTAAAATGCCGCAGTAAATCCAAAATAGAGAAACAATCGAAGAAACGGGCTCCAGTCTCGTCCATAGATCAACACTACGGTGTCGTTAAACCTAAACTAAAGAAAAATAAATGAATAAAAACATTGTATCTCAGAAATGATTTCGGAGCTCTTGTTTTTAATCTAGTAAATCTAGTTTGTCATAACTTCATAACATTGATACGATATACCATAAATGTATGATGTTTTGCCCAATGTTTCTGGGGTGAATTAGATGTCCTATGTGGATGGAATCTTAATTTTACAATTACACTTGCATATCTTCACCCGAAATGCCCAAAGATGTAACCCCATGTACAAAGATGCATCAATAAAGATTAGGTATGACGTGATTTTCGTTTGAAACATTACCTATTCTCATTTTATTTTTTGTTCTGTACTGAGGGTTACGTCTTTGGGCATTTCAGGGGACGATATGCAAACTAAACATTCGACATAGGCTATTCAGAATACCAAGCATTTTGTTCGGGGAAAAACTGTGCCTGAGGGAACAAATGTTCACATTTTATTCGCGATAAGCGGGTACTGTTGTTGTTGTAGCAGTATAGGTGTTTTGTTTTCCATTAGATGTTGTTTGATTCGCCTCGTATTGGGTTCTGCTTTATTGGTTTCTAGGCCAAGGAAGTTGGTTGCTCCTACTTGATGGGCAAAAAATACCTGAGAACAACCTAAGTTGAAATTGCATTTGCGTTCAGACAATGTATTCTGTTTCGACAATTTTGTATTTTCACCGTTCATCAAAATTCATTAAATTTTATTAAAATGTATGTCGCACAAATTTACACATGTTGAACCGAGTACAAAACAACGAATATTAAATGAAAAGCAGTGTGGAAATGTCGAAAAACTTTACAGCGAAAGAAAACGCATTGCACAAAAATTGCGAGTACGGAAGATTTTTTTCTCCCCCCTTACCGACTGCGTGCCTCTCCCACAAACACTGCAATTCAGCAGAAAAAAATTGCATGTGTGGACCTGGACTAACAGAATACATTGTCTGAACGCAAATGCAATTTCAAAAGAGAATTGCAGAAAAAAATTGCAAGTGTGAATATGGAATTAGGGTATCTTCTAAATACCAGTGAATGCGCCCTGCGTCTGTCAAACTCAAATTTCATCCTATTGTTTTCTGTGCATATAACAACACTTTGACAGACGCCGGACGCATTGACCGGTATTTAAGAGATGCCCTTATATTTCATGCTTATCACACGCTACTGTGTAAGTTGCACCTCATGACAAAAAGCAAAACAAATACGGGCACGCACATGTAGCTTTCAAACACAACAAAAATATAAAATCTTGTCGAGAAAAATGGACACTGTCTCATCATCCATCCAGCCAGTACTAACAAAAGCTGCATTAGCCCTGCGAAATAAACAAAAATCGCACTTTAAAGCTTTAGTTTTTGAAGAGCCCAAATCTGGTAGTTTTGAGTTGACGGCGGCGGGGGCCAAATGCAAAGGGAAGAAACGATCCTCAATCCCCAACGCAAATGAAGATGAAAACGAATTTGATATAAAGAAAGCTCGACATGAAGTTTTAAATTTTGCCATGAGCAATCAACGCGTGCAAAAGAACCAGAAGAAAATGCAGATTTTCCAGATGGTGCAGCTGGGTGCCAAACCTCCAAAGAAAGCATATAAAAACTATAAAGAATTATTGGATGAAAGGCGTCGCTTGAAAGAAATCCGAGAGGAAAGAAAGAAATTTCATCAGTTGGGAAAAAATCAGGCAGGTGCGGCTTCGGTAAAATGCCGCAGTAAATCCAAAATAGAGAAACAATCGAAGAAACGGGCTCCAGTCTCGTCCATAGATCAACACTACGGTGTCGTTAAACCTAAACTAAAGAAAAATAAATGAATAAAAACATTGTATCTCAGAAATGATTTCGGAGCTCTTGTTTTTAATCTAGTAAATCTAGTTTGTCATAACTTCATAACATTGATACGATATACCATAAATGTATGATGTTTTGCCCAATGTTTCTGGGGTGAATTAGATGTCCTATGTGGATGGAATCTTAATTTTACAATTACACTTGCATATCTTCACCCGAAATGCCCAAAGATGTAACCCCATGTACAAAGATGCATCAATAAAGATTAGGTATGACGTGATTTTCGTTTGAAACATTACCTATTCTCATTTTATTTTTTGTTCTGTACTGAGGGTTACGTCTTTGGGCATTTCAGGGGACGATATGCAAACTAAACATTCGACATAGGCTATTCAGAATACCAAGCATTTTGTTCGGGGAAAAACTGTGCCTGAGGGAACAAATGTTCACATTTTATTCGCGATAAGCGGGTACTGTTGTTGTTGTAGCAGTATAGGTGTTTTGTTTTCCATTAGATGTTGTTTGATTCGCCTCGTATTGGGTTCTGCTTTATTGGTTTCTAGGCCAAGGAAGTTGGTTGCTCCTACTTGATGGGCAAAAAATACCTGAGAACAACCTAAGTTGGTTGGGCAAGGCAGTTGAACATAGGTAGTGTATGTCAGCAGGGTTGGCCTGGAATGCTCCTTGATGTAGATGTTCTCTCTTGTAGCGTTGGACCTCGCGCTCTAGGTCATGAGTCGTTCCTGATCTGCCTGGGAGGGGGTACTAATTGATAGTGCTGACAATAACAGCTAACGGGGGCTAACAAATTGTTCCTTTCGATCGAGGAGTTCAAGTGCATATGAGATAGAATGATCATTTCATTTGACTTACTTTATTTATAATTGGTTGACCAAAATAAAAAATAATCCAAAGATTTTATGGCACATCCAAGACGAGGCAGAAATATCACAAGCAATCATTTTGTTGCAACATTTCTAAGATAAGGACCGTGGTGACACAAATATGAATCCGCTCAAACTTTAAAATTATTCTAAACTTGTCAAAACCATATGTTTTCTGTTCAATCCCCCCTCCTCACTTTCTACATTTGACAAATCCACACATGATTTTCACATTTTGACATTCGTATTATACAGCTTTTGCGTAAGGTTACGTGAATTGTGGATTATCGAGAAAAAGTGTATTTTAATTATTGTAAAAAATGTGGCGAAACGTTCGTTCCTGCAATTCACTTATTGTGCGTTGTTATTCGCAAGGAGCGGCTAAATCGTCCGGAGGATCTTCGGCCACCAATGTTGCTCCAAATGTAACAGGTCTTACTTCCAACTGTGTGAAGCCTACAACGGGCCCAGTAGGACCTGGTGCATCGGCAGACAGTCCCAATTACAAAGTTCCAGAATATTTTTCATTCAATCGATTCTCATATGCTGAAGCTGAGGTAGAAATGGCCAAATATCGCTGTCCTCAACCATCCGCTTTGAAAAAGTAAACTTAAGTTACGTTAATAGCGAATTTGTTGTTGGAAAATAAATACTAAATAAAATGTGAAAAGAAATGTTTTATTTGTTTGTGTATGTGTGTAATAAATCTAGCAAATGTAGTGTATGTACTAAATAATGGTCTTAAACTATCATTTCCAATTCTCGGGCATAGAAAATGGCCTGCTCGGCCAATTCTACGGAAGGTAAAATTTCCTTTGGCTTTACAGATTTATCAACGAAGTTGTAAACACCATCATTATCCAGTTGCCAGTTACGTTTTTTGCCAAAACTTTTCACATCCTCGGGAGTTTTAAGATTCAATCTTTTGGCAGAATCTTGCACGGAGATTTTGTCATAAGCCTTTTCAATACAGCCGGCTATTTCGTCGCGAACGGTGCATAACAAAATGTCCATAAAATAGCAGTAGATCTCAGATGGAGCACAGCTCTGTAAAGGAATATTCAAACAAAAGTTACTTATTGGGGATATCAATCAACTTTACCTTGGCTTTGAATATCTTATTATAACGTCCTTCCATAATGTATTGTTCCAAAGCTAGAATGGGACCAATATACTTGTTCGTATGTATGATTTCTGCCGATAGTAGTTCAAGCTCAGTGTGAAATTCTGACACCCGGTTGACGGAGAGCAAATAAAGAAGATTTAAACCCAGCAGTTTAAACATATTTTCTGACTCTCCTATTTGTTTCCTGAAATAAACGGGATCATCTATGTTTTAGAGGTCAGTGTGTAAATGGATTGTTTGGAATATTAAAACCCTGTATAGAGTTGAGACTCGAGATTAATCTATTATCTATTATTTTTGAATGTTAAGGTATGAATCATTTTGTTACGTTTGGGACGTTGACATTTTGCTACAAATTTATCATTAAGTTTTGAAATAACAAAGAAATAAATTAAATTTGCTCTGGGTAAGGCGATATTGCAAAATTTTACACAGCACGAAAATGAGGTCGACATTTGGGATTCGGACCCATGGGGACTCAAGACAAATGTACCTGAGTCAATATAATTAAATATTCAGATAAGTAATTTGAGAAAAAGGAAATATACGCCCATGTGATGGCAATCGCATTTCGCCTAAAATTGGCGATTGTGATTTTAAGTCGCAAAATGCATGCTCCGAATTCTTTTTTACCACAACAATTTTTATTCATACGTTGCAATGCACAAGCCAAGAAGGCCAATGGATTTATTAAAATCAAATTATTAATTACAGTGATAAATAACTAAATCCAGGTGTGCATTTTATTAAAATTAAATTCATTAGGCCGCATTCCGGTGAAGATAGTGAGCAATAGAAGAGAAATGAAAGAAAAGCTATTTCCAAGTAGTAGTATAATGTATGTACCTACTTATATCTCGGTTTACTCAAGCGAAAGGATGGTCCAAAATGGTATTCAAATAAAAAAATGCAAAATTGTATACAAACGTTAATTTACACAAAATGAGGTTTTTTAAACAATAAACTTTGGACTCGTATCATATTTTGGCATACCCCAGAGGAGAACATTTTTAAAAATATACGATGGTTTTCCACTGTAGCTGAGGAGATAGCACAAATAAGAAAATCTATAACCGCAATAATTTCATGCATACCTTGCTTTGAAGACCGCCGTAACTTTGGCAAAATATTAAATACGATGGTTGCTATATATATGTCTGCCTAGGCAACACAAGTGTTGCCTGCCGCTATCTGACATTTCCATTGGAAAGTTCAGCATTTTTTAGCATAAACGTACTCAGAACATTTTGACGTACGACCAAAATTTGTGTTGATTACATTGACTTGAAAAAATCGATCTGGCAAAAAGAAATGGAATTAACTCGTGAACATTTCCGTGCGATAATTTTTCACATCTTTCGACGTGGATTATCAGGACAAGTGTGCATCGATGTACTTAAATCGATGAAGCACCATCCTATAGCACTGTGAAAAACTGGTATAATGAATTCAATCGTGGCCGACGCTCGCTCAAAGACGAAGGTCGTCCAAAAACCACATTGATGCCGTGCGTGAACTGATAATGCAAGATCGTCATGTGACAGACAGTGAGATAGAGGCATCCTTGGGCATTTCTTCCACCAGCATACATTCGATATTGCATGAACACCTGGCCGTAAAAATTTTCGCCTGTTTCTTCGCAAAACTGGTCATGTGGCGACTGTTCCGCTTGAGCAACGTAGGACGGTCAATTCTGAGTGGTACACCACAATTTGTTTGCCTGAAGTCTTCGGAGAAATTCGAAAAACGAACAAGAGAAGACGAATCGTTGTGCACCATGACAATGCGAGCTCTCACACATCGGCTCAAACCAGCGCCTTTTTGACCGGCCAAAGCGTCGAATTGATGGGACATCCGCCGTAAAGCCCTGAATTGACACCCAATATTTATTTTTATTCCCGCACATCAAGAAAAAATGCGTGGTCAAAGATTTTCGTCGCCAGAAGATGCTGTTAAAGCGTTCAAAAACAATGTTTTGGTGGTGTCTCAATCGGAGTGGAAAAAGTGCTTCGACAATTGGTTTGAGCGCATGCAAAAGTGTATAAATCATGCTGGAGAATACTTTGAAAAACAATAAAACCATTTTTGATGATAAATATTCGCATTTGCATTATTAGGCCAGAAATATATAGCAGCCCTCGTATATCGACAAATCATTGTAACTAGGTATAAGTGAAATGTTGAAATACATAATTTTAAGAAATTAAATATATATAACTTGTAAGATACCCAATGTATGTAAGTTATCTCGTAATAATGAAAAATGTTAGCTTTAAGCGTATTTGTAATAAGGATTTTTCGAATTAATAAAATCAAATCAAATCATTCCGCAGATGATCATCTAATTTTTCTAATAATATGCACAATACTTACTTGTAATCGTAATAATAACATTTCAGTTGAGACATGTATCTCTCAAAAGCCGGAATATCTTTGTTCGCCACACTGTATTCCACGGCGATTTCTAGGACATTTCTCGACAAAACCATTTCAGCTTTAGTGGAAGTTACATCCTTGGTGGGCAAAAACGCCAATTTTGTTAGAGCCACCTAAAAATGGAGGGGAGTTTTGTTATTCACCGGGGTGATATTGCAAATTTGTTTTTTAGGTTAGTTTGAAGAATATAAACCTTTAATTGGTCAAGCAATTGGCCACATTTTTTGAGATTTTGGGGTTTCTTAGACCACTCTGTGTTCAATTCCTTGTATAATGTTTCAACACTTTCCAGCTGCGACATATTTGGCTCCTTTTGAACTTTTTGTTTGTTCTCTGAACGAGTTTTGATGATGATTTGCAAATTGATGTTTTGTTTGGTATGTGTGTGTTCAATTTATGTATACATGTGTGTATTCACATCAATTATAATCAGCTGTTATCCATAAACAGAATAGTTGACAGTTTGTTATCCATAAGCAGAACTGTTGACAGTTAGTTATCCGTTCATTGTAATAGATCATATGTATGGCCGCCATTTTCTACCAAATGTCATATTAAAAATCTATTACAATCATCGGCTATCTCGTTATCTCTTTCTCTCCTCAATAAAAGCCGTAGAGAACTGTCAATATGAAAGCATTATACAGCTATGGTCAGACTCTTCAGAAAAACAGAAAAAAAGAAAATACCACTTTCGGAGAGCTGCCGTACAAAAATTCACAAAGCGTTGTTCGGTGTCGTTTACGTTGCAATTTCAATAAGATTTCTTCTAAATTCGGATGATATTTTGTAACAAAAGTCTCTAAATATACTGGCAGCAGCATCACAAATAATGTGTTCGTCTGGTCAATTGAAAAAAAATAAATTCCAAGATATATTTGATTAGCGCTTTTCGGCGTACTTTCTATTTGTGTGTGGCTGAGAAGTTGGAATTGTAAAACAAATAAGAGAAGACAACATTTGTGTGGAAAATATTATTAGCCGTGCGTGCGGTCGTCAATACATATATATGTGAATATATATATTTTCCACAGTGAATTAAACATAAGAAGAGGATATTCATGACCGTGATTTCCTGTGAACCATAATTTTATTTGTACGGAGTAGAAGTAAGTTCAATTCGTTTCCAATTATCTGTGTTTTGCTTTGATTCTTGTGAAAAAAGTCCGCGCTGATACCTTGTATCAACCAACATTCTCCAAAACATATGCACGTACGTACGTGTGTTGCTTCTACAAGTTCATTCTATTACTGCTGGTTTTGACTGTACAGTAGGGCAACAAAAATAACTACATAGTTTGATTGCGTTCCCAAGATTTAATAAAATATATTTAATAGTCGTTTTGTATTTTTTGACAGATCACTAAAGAAATGCATACAACTAGTCGCTATCTGTTGGGAAGGCGTAGTATATACGGAATATACAGATTTACTTTAGTTTTGCGGGTGGTAAAAAAACTCCCGCCATTTATTATGTTATCGAGTTGCCAGATGTGTTTTTATCTCGGTATACCAGGGGGCGTTGTGGTATTTAGGAGTGTGCAAATGTAACGATTTTACGGTTTATCGTACTATTAGATTTTGGCAAACTTGTTTTTCTTTCCTTCTGTGTTTTTGGAAAGTAAAAAAGAGGTATAATTTTTTGCAGTTGTAAAAAATAGTAGATACAAAATGTTGGTGGGCCCTAATTGCCGAGTTATGTGCCACTCTGAATTTTTGCAATTTCAATACAGTTTTTACCGAGCGGATACTTATTGCGATGGTAATATACAAGGCCTTCCTTTGTATATTACTCGAAAAGTAAGTCAAAGATATTGGATCGGCAACGTTATAAAGTCCTGCAATAAAAATATATATATTCAATTTAATAAAAATTTGCTAGAATTGGTTTATGCTTAAATGGGATGGTTGGAACGTCTAATTTTTATATTTTCCCTTTTTAGTAACCATTTCTATTCAAAAACCCATCTTAAAACAAAAACACCATTTTGTATGTCCTACTTTTCATAAATATCCTCCTACGTTTACTGTTTTAATCTCTACTCCCTTAACCTTCTTTCACAAAGCTTTATGATCTTTACTATTAGTATTTTAAATATTCCGAACTTTTATGTAGTACTCAGTTGTATGTAAGTAAAATACGAGTGAAATAGTAACACAAGATGTACACTTCCAAGCGTTAACTAAACCATTGTAATAATCTTTAATATAAATATTCCGAAGAAACAAATTGCGAAATTTAACCTTAGCTTTTCTGTGTGAATGCTTTGAACCCTGCTTTTCTTTACATTCTCTCTATGTTAACGAAATTTTGTAGGACAAAACGATAAAACAAATTTAGGGACTCAACTTGAAAGCTAGGTCTCACCGCCAAATTATTTGTTCAAAATTGGAACCTCAGTTTCGTGTTTTCTTAAAGCATATTTGTTTCAGCTTTTCCTGAAAAATATTTTTTATTCAAAAAATATGGCTTAGTAATCGTACTATGTGGAAAATATGTTTAACAATTTTAAGTTGTGGGAAAATGTGAAATGTTAAATGGTTCCCTCAAGGTTTTAGATGTATATGTTTTCTCCAAGGAGCTACAAACATGTTCTTTAAACCCTTGAGTATGAACTCAATTCCAATATGTATGGAATCCGATAAAAACTGAGGAAAAAAATTAATCAAAATTAATGAAACAAACCAGCATTTTTTAAAGCCAGACAGCAACTAAGAAAACTCAGAGAGTCATATAAGAATTAAATTAAGTTCTAGAGATAGATATCGATGGTTTACGATTGAGACTTCATAACTTGCAAAAAAAATTATATTAATATAGGTACTTCTCCGTTTCTTAATATATCTGTAATTTCTCACTATCGAACAACAGAGAAATTCGCCCATCCGAAGCGTTTTAGTGTTGAATGGCTTGCGTAACAATTGACTTTTGATCTATAAATACTGCATAAACTGCCAAGTCCATTTCGGATTAATCTTGTTTGTAGAGGTTGCCTCCTCTCCTACTCTGAATCCATGTATAATTTACGAAAACAGGAAAAAATTTCCGTTTTCTTTTATTGTTTCTTGTGATAACAATATTTGAGAAATTCTAGGGAAAATGTCGAATGTGGTCATAAGTCGTCCACACCTTTCCGGAATTAGTTGCTATGAGTTTTTGGCAAAAACAAAAACTGGAATACATTTGTTAATTATTTTTTCTGTTAATTTGAAGTTTTGAAAACAATACGACGTAACCACCTAGTTTCTTTTCCTAAGCGATATCTTAATTCGATATCGCATCATCAAGCGAAATAAAATAGCAAAATCTATATGATTTGCTTTAGCAAGAACAAACTAAATTTGTCCTTTCACAGAAAGTAAAAATCAATACGACCCGTATATCCAATTTATAGAAAACTTTCACAAGATATGTATGTAGATTGAATTAAATATAAAACACTAGATACATATACATATCGCACCTGTTCCACAAAAGGGTAACAACTCAACATTTTTAAATTTTGCTTTTTTGCAAGAAAACAACGTACAATGGCAATTTCTTCCCACTGCAAAAAATGTCCGTTGATTTTTCTTCTTTTTCATAATAAAAAACCGTTATGACTCTCTGTGTTTACAGAATAACGTCTTTAGATTCAACTAAAGAGTTACATTTCGAAATGTCTCCAAGTGTTTAAGCAAATGGGACCGTTGATTTATCATCTAAAGAGTAATATTTTTAGTTGTACCCTTTTCAACTTATAATCCGAGTAAGATTTTTCAGTTAAAAAGATACAACTCAAAATAATACCACTATTTATATACAAACTTTTCATTTCATTTCATTTATTTACAAACTTGTAATTCAAAGCCGTCTGGCCAATTAAACATAAATTACAATATGCATATAACTAAGCTTTTACTCTTTCATGAAAAGAGTAACAACTCGAAAAAGTTATTTTTCTAAAATCAATAAAAAAAACAAAAAGGAAAATAGCGTTATTATTTTTTGTATGATATTTTATTGCAACGACATATTCCTTTTTTGTAATATACCATTAATATTAACGGAAACAGTTTTTGGCCTCTACTCAAATTTTTTAAATTTTGAGTTGTTACCCTTTTGTGGAACAGGTGCGATATGTATATATTTCGCTCATTTTGACACCCATTCATTTCTAATATTTATTAATTTTACATACATATTTTCTACAGATCATTTCGTATGATTTCCTGATGTGAAAAATGCGTGTTGGAAAGAAATTGAATACCTTGGATACAAAGAAGACCCGTTCTTGTGTAGTACGCTTAGAAAAGCTGTCACACGAATCATTACTATCCTCAACTCCGCCTCCAATCACAAGAAAATCGCTCAATACATCACAAACTAAAGTTCAACAGCAACCGCAGCAGCATCAAATTCAAAAGGGAGTTGGACAGAACATACGTCAATTTCCTCATACATCGTCTGCGGTTGGTGGTGGTATGGGAGCTACTCCCAAACAGCCGACGGCGGCAGCTCAATCAAGGGGGGACGCAAAAAATTTTAAAGGTCCCATTAAAAAGAGGCCAGTTGGTAGCAATAACTCACAAACACCACAGCAAAAACAAGCGGCAAATATGTCAACGTTGCGATCAAATCAGAAAATCAAAGTTATACCCAGAAATAATAGAGCAGGAGCGGCAACGCCTATACCGAAGGCCGCCACTCCAGTCAGAGAAGAAACGCCAACGCCTACTATTGCTGCTGGACGTTCTCGAAGAGCGATTAAACCCAATCCAAAATATGCTAGTGAAGATATGGTAACACCCAAAATGGTGCGCAACGTTGGTGGATCTCTATCTACTGGGAAATTTTCGACAGGCGGCGATGGCAAACGGCGAAATGATTCCACATCCTCAGATGATTTCTATAACCGTAACTCAGACGACGAGTACGATAATGATGATTTTCGGAATATGAATTCAAATGATGATGCAAAGGGCGATAAAGCCTATAAGGTCGATGAAAAGGATGACGGCTTGGATGATTCGGACATATCCGAAATCGAAGAAGAATTACCAAAACGAGCTATTAAAGTAAAATCTAAGCCCCGTAAAACCGATGTTCCAGTTGCACACAATGTCAGCACCAAAATGGCTAATCAAACACCCAACATGAATGTTAAGCGTATTTTTAACACTCCTGGTTCGACAGTACGCACTGTTCCCACACAATTACAACAGTTAAGACGTTCGTTGCAGTCGGCAAATGCGCAGCGCAATCAAAATTTATTGGCAGGTAGTGGTAGTATGGCACAGAAACGTAAACAACCTGATCCTAACGATAGCGACGACAGTGACGACGTTTCGTACACAGTATCACGTAAACAAATGTTGCTTACCACATCGTCAGGGCTCAAAATGAGAGTGCCGGTGAAAGAAAATTCCACAGTAAGCGGCACAACACCTTCGAACAGACATAGACTGTTGCCTGGACAAAAAATAATCGGAAGTGACGGAAAGCTGCCTCTAAACGGTGGAAGTCGGAACATCAGCTCCCAGCTTGCTGAGAGAAAGAGATTCATTGAATCCAGCAAAATGTCACATGATACACCCACTCACAAGACGGCAATGAGAACACTACCAACCAGACAACATCAAACATCAACAAGTAACAGTAAAACTTCAGCCGCGTCTTCTACAAATAAAACACTAGCGTCTTACAATAAAATATCAGCGTCCAACAACAAAAACTTTGCTACAGCACAAACAATAAGTGCTCATCAAAAACATATGATGGGATCTATTACTAATAGCAACAGACATCTGCGCACTAGCTCTCCGAAGCCTTCGGCAAGAAATGATATATCAAATAATTCAACAAAGATGTTAGCCTCTTCTGCAGTTCCATCATCGATGCCACAACAACAGCAAAAGAAAATGCCCTCTTTACCAGCAACAAAACCAATAGATAAATTAAAATCGGCCCTGGCATCCACGGTATCTAACACAGCTCCTTTACAATTTTCCAAGACTGCGAATAGCAAAGCGACGCCGGTATCAAAACAATCCAATAGCAAAGCAGCTGCAGTAGTAGATGTCACATCGACTGCTAATCCAGAAGAAAGTATAATCGTCAATGACGAGTCTCCCAATTCGACCATGGATGACTTTGAAACAATGCCAACATTTACTATCGTTAATGTCAACGATATTATTAACAAGAAGGGCGATGTGCTGATAACAAAATCCAAAGGCAATAGTGCTACAAAAGCGTCAACTGTCATTGAATTTTCAGAAAGTATTAGTTTAGATGATGACGATGATGATGACGTAGGTGATGATGAGGGTAAGGACAACAATGATGGTGTAAAAGCGGATCGGGGCAAAAGCAATAAACGAGAAGTACACCCTCAAAAAGTTAACAAATTACCCCCGCTAAATAGCAGACGCGAAAGTGGCAAAAAGAAATCTCCTCTAGCTCGTAACAGCAACAACGATTCAACGAAGAAGCAACAATCAACATCCCCCGTCACCGCGGTTGCAGCCCCTTTGCCTTGTAGCATACCTTCAGCCACCACCGTCGCGAAACCGCCACAAATACTTAACCATAGATTGGGTCTACGAAACAATCCCCGCGTTACAGCGAAGACATCTGCACCGGTATCTTTAAATCCCGATAAACCCGCTCCACGCATTTTAAATTCCGTAGTAGCTAAACGTACTCAACCCGTTAAGCCAATGATAACAAACCTTGATGATTCGGCTGAAGAGAGTTTTCCACTTTCGCTAGATGAAGAAGAGACCGAAGACGAGGCAGAAAGTAAATCGATTGAACAACGTGAAGATAACTCGAAATATCCTATGGAAATGGATACGGACGACACAGATTCACAAAATTCCGACCATGATGAACCCCCAACAAAAGCTTTAACACCTAAAAGTAATTCTACATCCAACACTACCGTAGCCCACCAGTCACCACCGCCACCATCATCCGCAGTACCAGTCCAAAGAAAAAAACGCCTGCCGAATACTCTAAACGCACCCATAATAGTGACGAGTAATAAGAAGCGAATATTAACACCGGCTGCAGCTAAAGAGAATTCGCTCGCTGCTGTCAATCAGCAAGTTATCGACACAAAATCCTCCTCCACACACCTTACGCCTCAAACTCGTAAACAGCCTGCCGAAAAGGTCGTCATATCAAAACAGGGCGATAAAATTATCAAAAAGATTACGTGTTTCGAAACATGGTATGTCATTAATATGCCTCTGGAGCCCAAACGACAAACTCTCATGAAAAACCAATTGGACATACCTTTGATAAATTTGGCAAACAATGCAAAGACCATAAATCTGCCATCCGATTTGTGGAGTTGCAAGGTAACTCTGTACGAGTTATCCGCTACGACGCTGGCGAAAAGCACATTTGTCACCTATACCGGCAACTTGGAGGAATACAATATTAACGAAGAAGATCGTGCTAAATACCAGCCGTCGTGCGTTATGTTCAGGCGGTCAATTGAAAATCGTCAGCAATCACGTATGCCTTATGATCGAGCGGTAATATTTAAAAATAAAACATTCTCCACAAATATCGAAGGAAAAAATATACGATTAATCGGTGCTCCCAGCATTATAAACAGTGAAAGAGATATAGAAATTCTACTAGAAGTAGTTGATGCGCTGACATTGCAAAGCGATTTTGTGGAATATGCTACATTCGTGCAGTAATAAATCCACAGCCAGACACATTTATCAGTCTATACACAAACACATATTGTTTTCCAATTCGGTAATTTCAGATTAGTGGGATGATATGTTTGCGCGCATAGGTAGGGAAACCACCATTTTACTTCCAATTTATTAATTGGTAAACGGTTATTATTAAAAAAAATGTTTTTTCTACTCCTTCAAAGCTGCGGATGTCGAGATTTTAATTTCATTTGTCCGTTTTATTCAAATTTTGAAACACAACTCCCAGCTAAATTCACCAATTAACTTGTATATCCATGATTTTTTGGGAAAAAAGATTCCAGTGTCGAACAACATTCATTTCCGGTATTTTTATTCACAGATAAAATAAAATTGGCATGTTGATAACATCAATACCTAGGATTATGTGAAAGAAAAGTCAAATATAATTTGATAAATTAGGCATATGAGTTTGGTAATAAGATGTTTTCTGCCATCGGTAATAAGTGTGTGTATGCTTTAAATTAAAGCCTGAGGTGAATTGACTTAATTTTCAATCCCGATGAGTGCGATTTATCCCGAGCGGAAAACCATGACTTGTAAAATGTTTTTTGAGTGTCGAGTGCCAGAAAGAGTTTCAAAGAATTTTATGTTTTTCTCATCCTATTGACTGTTTGTTTATACCACAATTAAAATCCGCGGTAATAGCTGAAGTGTCGATCAATCCTGCGTAAGGAAATTCATTTGAATGTGTATACTCTTCAATAGAGTACATCATTATATATTATCTTTCTATTTATTGAAAATTGATAAACAACAAATTCATAATTTTTGTTAAAACTAGTTTTTTGAAAAAAGAGGACGTTTTTAATTTTTAGTAGTACGTACATATAATTAAGTTTAATATTAACAAAAAAATATAGTAATAAATAACAATAAATAAAGAGGAATATGTAATTGAATTACGTACGTAAGAACATGTTGTAAATTCTCTAAAATACAAACAAACAAAAACATTTGAATATATTGTTAAAGTATGTTGACTTTGTAATATTGTAATAATAAAATAAAATACATAATAACAACTAAAACATGCAACTGTAAAAAGTATGCTTACATTTATAATGTAACTCTCACTTTCTCTTGATATTCAATTATTTGATGCACAGTTAATTAACAATCAATCATTTTAAACCAGTTTTATTCATTATTTTCTCCCATTATTATTTTTTTAATTTAATTAAATTTATACAAAATAAAAGTAGGTTTACTTTTATAATTTTAATGTAATTTAACATACAAAAAATTGTTAATGAATTTAAAAAAATTTATGACAATCAACATGGGTTTTCTTTAATTTTTTTTGCAATCGTTTTACTTCACATCATTAATTACTAGTTTTAGTTAAAATAAATATGATTTGCATATTACCATTAATCACACATAAGATAATACAGATTATACTCCCAAAAAAACTGTTTTTGAAGTTTCATTTCTCTGTAAAATATGGACAATTTTCTAAATAAAGTGTTTAACAAAAAATCCCGCATTTTTTATTCGCTAGTCTGGCAACCTAAAGAAAATGGGTGGATTTGGTACAGTGGGACATTATTAAATGTACTGTGTGCACTGGCAAAAATATTCTATTCGTAAACATTTTTCGAGTGCAAATATTAAATTTGCTTAACACAAAAGAAAAAATATAGAAAATAATTACCACGCTTTTGTAATAGGACAAGTTGCAACAGTTTTGTGTTTTTTTTTATATTTCCCAAGTCCTGAATCACACGAGGCATTTTATCCAAGCAAATTTCAACCCTGGTAAGAGAGGCAGGCGGAAAGAACTCTGCCTCTCTCTCCTACAAACTTTGATTCGTATGATTTAGGACCAAATAATGTTTTCGCTCGCTTTTTTTTAAAGTCAGTACCGACCTTAAATTAATTTGGCAGTGCCTCGATTTTGAAGTGGTTGTAAAGAGACAGTTCTTGCCAGCCATAGGAGTTGGAAGACGATATTCCGTTTAAGGATGGATAGATAGTTTATATATGTCAACAAATATAATGTAAATCCTTAAAAATAATAATAAAACATATTTTTCAGTTCATAAAATCATTTTATTTATTTATATTCGTACAACAGAAAATTATTTTGTTATTTATAACATTGTACTACCCTGGCATATGCATGTACTAGCAGTGTTACCGTTGGAAAATTTCAGAAAGGGGCACAAAAAAGGGATTTTTCCGAAAAACGGGGCACACGTTCATAACATAAAGTGGCATGCTTTTTAAGGTAAGGTACAGTAAAATCAAAACTTGTACACATTTTCTACAAATTTGTAAAGAAATTTATAAAAAAAAAAACTATGTGTACATGACATTACATTTTATGGGCCTTGTCACAGAGCTTATTATAATGAAATCCAAAGCGCTAAATTATTTTTATTGCTGAATTGCTGCAATTTTCATGTGGACCTGATATATATAATTTTCTGCTTTTAACTACGAAATTCCGAACGGCATCCGTGATATGTCCATATATCGGAATGGACATGATCGGGTTATGCAATATATTTCGATAATAGTACCTGTGTTTTACTCTAAAACAAATTTAAAAAAGCTACACAAAACCTTTATGTGATATATACTATCTAAGTAAATATATGATATATCATATATTTTACATTTATTTTTTTATTTATCATTACTTGTTGGCAATTTATTGTCTTCATACGTTATTTACGTACATTAGTACGTAAAATGCTGTTTAAATAGTGCAAAAATATAATTTTTACAAAAGTGGCAGAAGTGTATAAAAGTGGCAACTAAAATGTGAAAAGTGGCACATTTAGTATCCCAAAAGAAAAGGGGCGCAAAAGTATCACGGCTGAAAAAAAGGGGCAAAACTGCCCCTTTAGTCGCACAACGGTAACACTGTGTACTACCACACAAAATAAATAAGGGCCTATTTACATCATAAGATTTCGTCGCCCGATCAGTCAAAAATACATCCATCGACTAGTGAAAACGAGGATCGCGCGATTTTGAAAGAGGATCGCACAATTCAATTCACGTTTATTAATTCGAAAATTCCTTATTACAATGGTTGAATACACTTATACCTAACATTTTTCATTCTTACGAAATAACTTAATATATACTTAGTTTCTTCAAATTATGTATTTCTACATTTCACTTATATAGCGTGATCCATTTCGAGGTTCCCTACTTTTTTAAAGAAAAAAAACACAGAAAATTCAAATTGAATGGTGAATGTTTATTATCAATTGAAAGAACATTCTTTGGCATTTATTTTTTTTTTGAAGATTATGTATATCAAATGTTGGCCGCGGCTACGTCTCAGATGGTCCATCCGTTGAGTCCAATTTTCGATGACTCGTTCGAGTATTTCGACTGGTAACTGGCGAATGACACGCGTGATGTTTTGCTCCAAGGCCTGAATCGAAGCGGGTTTGTCCGCATACACTTTAGACTTTACATATCCCATACAGGAAAAAGTCTAACAGTGTGATATGACAAGATCTTGGTGGCCAATCGACCGGCCCAAAACGTGAAATTATCTGCTCACCGAAGTTTTCTCTCAATAAATCTGATGCGATGTGTGGGAAGTGGAGCCGTCTTGTTGAAACCAAATGTAGCCGAGATCACGAGCTACAATTTCAGGCATCAAATAGTCGGTTATCATGACACGATAACGGTCGCCATTGACGGTTACGTTCTCACCGGCATCATTTTTGAAGAAATATGGACCGATGATTCCATCGGCCCACAAACCACACAAAACCGTTGTCTTTTTCTGGATGAAGTGGCAGCTCTTGAATCCCTTCAGGTTGCTCTTCGTCCCAAATGCGGAAATTTTGCTTTACATACCCAGAAATGGGCATCATCGCTGAACAAAATTTGGTTCGAAAACGTCGGATCTTCTTGGAACTTTTCAAGAGCCCATAGAGCCAAGCGACATCGCTGGGGAAGGTCGGGCGGCTTCAGTTCTTGCACAAGCTGTATTTTGTATGATTTCAATTTAAGATCTCGACGTAAAATGCGCCAAGTCGTTCCATACGCCAGTCCGAGTTACTGCGAACGGCGCCGAATCGACTCTCCACGGTCTTCGTGTACACTCTCAGCTACGGCCGCTACATTTTCTTCACTGCGTGCTGGACGTGTTCTATTCGGTCGAATATTATCCAATAATGAATGCTGGGTCTCAAGATGGGTGATGGTGTTGGGAATAGTACGCTCAGTAGGCTGATTATGTTGACCATAAGTTGAGCGAAGTGCACGAAACACATTCCTCACAGAACGTGAATTTTCGTAATAAAGTTGAACAACAAAAATAACATGACAGCATGATACGACTCATACGTGATCTGTCAAAAAAGGCTATTGAAAAACGTACTTCTACTTGGATCACCCGTTACTAGATATTCCTGATTCGCACTCGACAATTTTTTCCAAGCAAGTTTGTTGAGAGAGGCGGGCGGAAAGAGCTCTCTGACCCGATTATTGGCGCGTACTATATACGGTGTCGTCCAAGTCGTAGCAGTTGGTCTCTATTCAGAGTTAGGGCCTGTTCACATCATGAGATTTCGTCGCGCGATCTGTCAAAAATACATCCCTGGGCGACTAGTCTTTTAGGGCATATCTTAGGGTATCTCTTAAATACCAGTGAATGCGTCCGGCGTCTGTCAAACTCAAATTTCATCCTATTGTTTTCTATGCTTACAACAACACTTTGACAGAAGCCGGACGCAATTCACCGGTATTTAAGAGATACCCTTAGGGTGTCTCTTAAATACCAGTGAATGCGTCAGCGTCTGTCAAAAAAACGCATGATGGATAATTTTTAACGCGCGCTGTACCGAAATACGCAGTAAGCAAAAAACAGCTGATTTATCATCCCCATTTCAGAAAAAATTGTTTTTCTACATTTGGAGTGGATATTCAGAACAATATCGATATTATGGATGATTTATATGTTTTGAAAATATTCTGGACAAACCACAAAGAAGAAGGAATAGAAATATATTCCAAAACCAGGAGGCATTCGAATTTTAAACATTTTCAGACAGCAATTCATTTTTCTTCGCCTTCTCAACTTTCTAACTAAGTTTTCGTAAGGAAAGATTGTAGAAGCTGCACTGAAGCAATTTGATAGTTTGCATTCGAGCAGTATTATTGTGTATACACCCCAATGACATAGCGTCCATAGCATTGTAGTTATATGTTTTAATTTGTTTGTTATGCAAGATGCTGTTTTTCATTAGAGAAGAACGGAAACATTGCTAATATATCGTGGAGTATCTAAAGATGTTGGTTTTGTCCACCGAAGTCAAATTATGTTTCTTAAAGTCTTTATTGGTTGTGCAAAATGTAAAGAACTGTATTTCTCCTCCTGAATTTGTAAACGCCAACCAAATCTATCGAAGCTGTCGGCACTTGCCATGTTGGGACTAAATTGTGTTTTATATCACATGGCAGTGTCGCTATTAAATCAAATTCTATCATATAATCATGCTTCAAAATAGAGAATTGTTTATTGGCCAGTTTCAATTGATATTTCCAAATGTCCTCGTTGAACATGGAATTCAAATGCAGCAACGTAAAGCTATGGAAATAAAAACTATTCGGAACAAGCTCGTGTCACATGCTTCATTGTAGGAAGAACAAACACCTGGACTAACGATTTTCTTAGATTAGATCCCACCGGAATCAAAATGTGTTCTTGAAAATGGATTCCTTGCGTCCAAGCAGCATGAATAGGTTCCCCACATTTCTGTTGAATTAACAAACATTAATACAAAAATGCTGGTACATATTTTAAAGTTTTGAAATTTACTTGGTTATGACAACTTCAGAGCAATTGCTTGCCATGTGCCCTTCTTGATTTTTACACATTTGTGGAGAGGCTCCTTTGTATTCCATAAGTGGGCAGTGCCACAGCTATTTCAATCATTTCTTCGCTGTTAATCTGAAAACACATTTTGATATAAATTATAAAAGTAAAATATTAAATTCTTACCCGTTTGTATTTGGTATTTCCAGCAAATTCAATATTTAATATTTTTCTACTTCGTGCACTGTTCCAAAATAGAAAATAAAATGCTGCTTGTCATCTGTTTGTGTTTATGTTTTGTTTTCTTTCGTTGTAGTTGTATGCGTACTGTCAAATTCGGATTTTTTGAAATTATCCGGCGTATCCGTGTGCGTATTTCGGTAGCTGTAGTACATTTCCATACATTTGAAATCGAGTTTGACAGACGCAGGACGCATTCACCGGTATTTAGGAGATGCCCTTAAAGACCGGTGAATTGCTTCCTCCGTCTGTCAAAGTGTTGTTTTATGCACAGAAAACAATAGGATGGAATTTGAGTTTGACAGACGCCGGACGCAATTACTGGAATTTAAGAGATACCCTTAGGTGTAAACGTGGATCGAGCGATTTTAAGAGAGGATTGCACAACCCCGAGAGAGGATCGCATGACAAAATTAACAACCAATTACAAGCAGGGATGGAAAATTATTTTTTTTGGAAAGTACTAAACTGATACTTTTTAAAAAGTATGAAATTGCTTCTTTTTTCGTTTTTTTTATACTATTACAACAATTATTTTTAGACATTCCGCTTATAGCACTTTTTAACTATAATTTTAGAGAATTGTGATCGCTATTCCAAAAGAATACTTCAAATTAGTGATTGTGTTCCGCAAAATATGAATAAAAATCTTACAGTTAATATTCTCTTCATATAAATAAAAATTGGAAAATAAACACATTTTGAGAAAATGCTGTCTCCCGTACCTAGTTATCATCGACATAAATTGTATTCAAATTAATTAAATTAATTGTGATAGAAAACATACGCCGAGAGTGTATGAATTAGGAAAACAAAATGTCATTTGATTTTTGTCTATATAAATAACTTTTAAACTATAGATAGATCAAATAAAATAGTACTGAAATGGTCGTGAGGATGTGTTGGTACTTTTGAAAGTGAAAAGTTACTGAAAAAGTACTAACTTTTTCCATCCCTGCTTGTTGTACGACTTTGTATGTTGCAAAACCAATTTTACGTGCGATTTTGAAAAAAAGAGGAGAGGATCAAATGCAAATTCTCACTGGAAAGTCACGTGACAGATCGCTTAGATGTAAACTGGCCCTTAAAAGACCAGGAAGCTGGTAGTTTTGCTCGGTTAGCCTGTTTAGAGTGGTGTCTAGGTTTAGGCATGTTCTCATCTATTCAATTTACCTTGTGTAAATCAGCACTATCAAGAAAGGAAGAGCTCTCAAGATGCCGAATTGCTGTCAACCGCGCCGTAGAGAGACCGATTTGAAGGTCATTGTACCGTACCGTCTTCCGCGATGGTGTTTCGAAGACCGAGGGATGTCACGAGAATTCGTCGTTCACATCGCCTAAGCCTTTCCATTTGGCTGGAAGAGATTCCAAACCAGGACGGAAAAGCATAGGCCATGATGGGTCTGATGATCTATTTATAGATCAAGAGTTTAACGTCATTGCATTAGAAAATAGAAGCTTGCGCTTGCCTTTAAATATGATGCTATCACATTTTAATATATTCAATCTGAGTCTCCATCTGTCGAAATAGTTCGATGACTCTAAAAGATAAGAATTTAACCTAGAGTTTAGAGTTGAAGCAAATGGCCCGGAAGAGGCAATGAGTATATCATCTGCGTAGATCAAAAGCAAGTCAGCAGAAGGTGGTTGCGGAATGTCACACAGAAGAATATTGTAGAGTACTGGACCGAGGAGAGAGCCCTGCGGAACTCCAACCACTAATTCTTTCCATCAGAGAGGTCGTTGCCGACCTTTACTCTGTATGAGCGATCTTTTAGAAAGTTCGCTACCATCCGACAGGTGTTGGCATCGAAGCCGCAGGGCAACAACTTGAATAAGATACCGGCGTGCCATGCAGTATCGAACGCCTTGGAAAAATCAAGACAAACTGCAATGGTCACATGCCGCTTATTTAAGGCCCCGGCTACGTGGTCGGATAGCACTGAGAGTGCATGAGAAGTGGAATGACCCTTGCGGAAACCGAATTGGTTGTCCTCAAGTATTCCGACATCTTCTATCGTGTCCCTTATTCTGCGGAACAGGAAGTGCTACAGATGTTTCCCAAAACCGAAAGTAGGGATATTGGTCGATAGTTGCTGCTTTGCTTGGGATTGGAATCGTTAGTGAATCCTTCCAAGCCCTGGGAAAATAACCAAGATAAAGCAATGATTGAAGATTATGGACAATAATGTCCAAATCATTATATTGGCCTTTTTCAAGACAATGTCTGCAATTTCGTCAACTCCGGATGATCGGCGGTTGCGTTTACCTCTCAAGGCCTCTCCGACCTCTTAAGGTGTCACAAATCCAACGTTTCGCCAGATCGTTCCCTCACCCCAGTGAGTTCATCATCGAAGTTGAGGATTGGGCTCAAGTCGTACAGTTCGGAGACTTCACTATCAATGAAGTCATTGAATGTGTTGTTGTGTTATGGTTCGAAGACCCAGACAACTGAACGCTGTCAGCGAGAAGATTCACTTTACCCATACCATCGGATATGAGAATACAAATAGCGTTAAGCAAGGCTGAAAAAGGTGGTCGGGGTTTTTTGCCCGGCTGCACCTTGTCTGAATGTTGAGTTGTTTACTCGGATGGATTGCAGGAAGGCAGTCCAATGTGAGCGCTCGAATTCACGGGATTTCACACTCCCGTGTAAAATTAATTATATGGGGTGAAGGATTTCAAAGTCCTCTATGGCTGGGGTCCATTCGAGGAATGTTCTCTTCCATAAAGTCGGTGTTCATGACGGCCACACACTCTTCGATTTCGTCGGTTGTAACGTTCCGATTGGTCGGAAGTTCGCGGTTATCAAGACGGGTTTCGTGGCGTCGATTAAAACGATTTCGGTTCATTTTATCGAAGTCAAAGTATTCTTGTCGTCAGAAGCAAGTCCACTTTGGCTTAGTACGATCCCCACAGCTTTGTGGTCAAATTCATCATCGAGAGTCCTGAGTCCACAGGCCTCAGTCTCTCCCGCGTAGGCCCCTCCGTGTTTGCTATCCTAAGTTCCGGACACTCCATGAGGTAGTTATAGAGAGACAAGCCTTGAGGGTTGTTGACGTAACCACCCCAACTTGGTGTTTCGCGTCAAGGTCGCCGCAGATTGTATAGATGTATAGCCGCGAAAATTTACTCTATTTACCGGATTTAGTAGTGTTTCCTTAGAAGAAAATCAAGGTAATGTCTCCTATGCATCGAAATGATGGAGTTGACATTAACGAAAATACATTTAATGTATCTGGACATTAAAAGCGATTGTGCCACGGCGAGCATGGCGTTACGTTTAGCTTCCTTGGTAGACAAGGAATTGTAATTGGGAAAATTGTCCCTTGGAAGGTATTTTGCGGGGCCATGGTCGCCACCGCATTTTACGCAACGGAAAGGCATCCACAATTGGTAGCCACATGACCGAAGCCTTGGCAGTTGAAACACTGCGCGATTTTTTTCTTTTTGGCACGAGTGATTTTTACATTGCAGCTGAGGATAGCTTTCAGTTTGTAAAAACCAGTGTTATCTGATTTTCGGGACAAATGGATTAACCATTTGCCCCATCCGAGTTTGGCAATCCTGAGGATTTCCAACGAAAGTTGCGTACCGGCGAGGTGCGCGCTTAGGTCTGTTTCGTCGTAAGAATCGGACAGACCTTCAGTTACAGCGTACGGCTTTTGACCCTTCGGAGAGAAGGTGTAGAAATTGCGTTTTTACTCTTGGAGCATAGTCCGCAATTTCGAAAAATCGTCGAGTGTGAACGCTACGACGTTCGTCACCGTTTGGGGCGCGAGTTTGCACACAAAGTTTTGGTGACCGAGGTTACGAGCGATTTCGGCCGTTATGTTTTAACATTTTCGTTATAAACAGTCAGCATTGGAACTGACTTTACACTTTTCTTAATATTAGTTTTGGACTAACTCTTATCAGCTGCTGCAGAGTTTGTCGTCTTCTTCGGTTGGTCCGGGGTCTTCTTCTTTTTGGCCAGAGTTTTTTTAGCAGTTGGTTATTCACTTTTTTACTTTTTATTTTTTCACTTCACTAGGAGTGAACACTCTCACTGTTAACATTGACTCCTACTTTGTCAGTTGCGAAAATTATTTTTCATGCGATTTTGAAAAAATCGGGAAAGGATAAAATGCTAATTCTCGATGGAAAGTCACGTGACAGATAGTTTAGACGTAAACCGGACCTAATTTATAAAGGGTCCGCCAAATAACTTTTTTTATTTTAAATGCTATAAAAAAACTACTGAAAACGCATTGGATGGTCAGTTGGCTTCAACTCCTGAACCAATTGGACTTTGTATGGCGTCATACCAAGGTCTTTATGCTAAATTCGTCTCAATATTCTCGGGTGTACGCACTGTTTTTGGCTTTTCACGCTTTGGTTTATCGATGAGGATGCCAGTTTCTTTCACTTTTTTCACAAGATAACGAACATACGGTGCTGACGGTGCTTATCTTCTTCCAAAATCCGTACGCAATTTTCGCACTCATTCTGCAACGCATATTCGCAATATACACATATTCGTTCAGCGGAAGGATAAAACTAATTATCTATCAAATCAGACATGAGCTAAGTGTTATCATTCACGAAATTAGCACTAGTTGAAAAAAAAAACGTTAGATGGCGGACCCTTTATATAACATTAGCACAATTATATCCAACACTATTTCCTTTCTGACATTTCAATTAACTATATTCTAAGTCGGCATTATTCCAATTAATTGTTTATTGATTATAATTTAAATTTGCGTTTGTTTTCAAGAATATTAAAGTACATTCTTCACATTTTAATTGCTAAAAAAAGTTGAATTTCTCGAAGCCAATGAATTGCCAGATTGGTCAACGTTATCAACCCTGTTAAAGTGCTGCAAATGTACGGACAATGAAACATTGTTACGCAAAGGTGAATTGACAGTCGATTGCAAGAAACCCTTACAATTTCATATACATATTTACATATTGTAAATTGTTATATGCAGGATTGCCAATAAAAATATTTTATAGACAGTGTTGCCAATAAAATGTTTTTCTGACAATGGCGCCGTTGTCACATGCAGAACTTCACTGTATGCGTTTATGGTTGCTTTTCCTCTCTCTTTAATTGTGTTCTTGTTTTCACATACACACCCAAACAAACAATAACGGCTAAAACAACAGTGCCAAAGACCTCTTTTGTTTTTTATTAAAAAAAAGAAAAAAAGTGTTTTGATACTAAGGATATTGTGATACCATACATAAAACATGGTGGGGAACGAACCCCCACCTCCACCTAATCCGAGGCATCAGATGAAAAGATTATTTCTGATCGGAAAAGTTTCAAGCCGTTAGCATCAAACAAACTTCAAAATAATGTATTAGACCTACCAAGCACCTCAGCAGCCGCTATGCAAAAAAATCCTATTTCAAATAAATCAAACAACAATGATAAGGACTCAATTTACAATTTCGATAAATATAAAAACCAAGAAATCCTTTATCCGGAAAATCACTCAGGTCCTTTCTTCGTTTTGGTGTCAACTGAAACTCCAATCAGCTCTCGCATCAGAAATTGTGAACTTCATCTTTTCGAGAAACTGGAAAAAATAAATATAACACCTTATTTCTTTGCCAAAAACATTGGTTATAATTTATTCAGGCTTTCCTTTAACAATCTATTGGCGGCAATTGATTTCGTAAAAAACATTAGATTAGGTGAAATTAAAATGCAAGCTTACATCATTAAAAATGTGCTAATCTCATATTCGAGTGAAAGAATATTTGATGAAATAAATCGCGACAATGAATTAGTTTAGATTAATTAGATTAGTGTATCATAAGTTACTTTTATGCAAAAGCTGAACATCTAATAACGATCAAACAACAAAATATAAATATTAAAATGTTTAAACCCAATTTTTTTAGATAGATAAATTTTTAAAAATTATTTCCTCAGGAGTGTCAAAAAACGCCATCTTGAAAATCTGCACACATATGGGGGAAAATCAGCTTATTAATCTACAAATATTTAAAAAAAAAAAAATATATCCGAATCCGCGAAAATTAATTTTTTGTGATTATTTTCGCGTTTATGAGGTCAGATTGCAAATTTTTGCGAAAAATGATTCAACCATTCGAAAGCCCATGAAAAAATCCTCAACATTCGTGTCACAAAATATTCCTATATTTTGTGGTTGCAGCACAAGAAATAATCAAACAACAACACCTTTGCTTGAAGAGTAAATTTTGGACCACCGCCCATGCTACCAATATTCAACGAAAATTTCCAAATCTTGGCGGATATATTATTTGTATATAGCACCATTCATAAACAAGATTTGAACAATATTGGACAACCTTTATTTTTAGGCAGGGCATTTTTCATGAATTTCACCATATGCATCCTAAGTGAAATATATAATTATGAAGACAATAATCTAAAATCTAATATAAATAACTACAATGTTATCTGTAAAAAGAGAAGTGATAATTATGGTGGAGTAGCCATTGTTTTCAAAAATAATATCCAAATGAAAAAAACTGCACTTTAGTACACACCTTGACATAGTAGTCTATAAACATAATATTAGTGTCTGTGTACTTTCCACATTCAGTAAAAACTAACATTTTAAAAAAAGAATTAGAAAAACTAATAACTTTTCTGGAAGATAAACCAAACGTGCTCATTTGTGGTGACTTTAACGCGAGATCTAAATTTTTTGGGGATGTCTTTGATTTAGTTCGTGGTGCAATAATAAAACAAATCTATGAAAACTCTGTATTTCGGTCATTAAACAAATGGAGATATCACCTTTAAAAAATCATTGCTAGACAACTCTCCTGGAAGCCATCATTAACCTTTTAAAATCAAAATTGACAATAATTGTAAAATAAAAAAGATCTTTCTGTCGAAAAATACAACCAGGAAAATAATTGGTTGGAAAAAAATAGTACCCATGAAAAAATGGTTGTACATATTTATATATATGTACTCGTAAATAGTTGAAACAACAATAATAAATACGATCAAATGAAAATGCTTGCAACTAAATCGATGGTTGTATCAATCGAATTAAGATTGTTTTTTACATTGACACTCGGTTAGTTGTGGTAACCAGTTTTAGACTTTCATTATAGTACCATATGATCGATTTTTGGTTGTGACAACCAATGTTCTATTCTTGACAACAGACATTTTATCAATAGACCAAAGATTACACTACGCAATAAAAAAAATTTTTTTTGTGTCCTAAACCTTAAAATTTATTTTTTTGTATAGATTGTGGCATACTGTTATATAAAATCAAAAAAATTTTTATGGATAAATTTTTTTTAAACAATTTTTTATTAAAAACTAGCGGACCCGATGAACTTCGCCTCGCCCCAATTTAACGCCTTCAGATAAACTCCAGAGTGATAATAAAACACAGATAGTTAAAATTTTAATGCGATTTGTTTAAAAGGAATCGAAATCAGTAGAGAGCGATGTGATAAACAACATACAACGAAGACAGAAGACAGGCAACGTACAGATGACCGTGCGAAAAACAGGGAAATTCGAGATTAATTCCACAGACTTCCTACGATTTGTCTTGAGATTTATTGATTGTCATCGTAAAAGCCAATCGTACAGGGAACTGAATCCGCTTGAATTGGAATGAAAGATCAGTTGGAATAATCGGAATTCGAGGGATAAGGACTTCCTCTCCTTTGAATTTTCCCTTGATGATCGTCGCCTGAATCACATTGTCCATCAGTTTCATAATGGACAACCGCGAACTATGCACAATTTCGGATGATTCAGATTCCGCAACATGATTATGATCGATTCCACCTTCAGCTGTAAATTATGCGGCGGAGCTCCTGGCACATCAAGCGAGTTCGATTTTACTTTGAATAATAAAATTCATGCTATCGACGTCCTTATTCTTCGCTGCTAATATTGCCCGTTCACTAATCTAATCGAGATTTGGAAACACTTTGGTGATGAGTTCCTCGTTCGACGATGTGAACTCGCAAAAATTTGCCGGGAACAATATCAATGCAGTGGAAACATCAACAGTAATTTGGCCATTGCCAAGCGCCAACAGTTGTTTCGAGAATTCAAGAGCCGATGAGTCGTTCTGCAACGCGACTCTCATGTTCGTGGTCAATTTCAACTTCTTGACATGCCGCCACAAAGACCACGATTTCAGGCATGCATTAATTTCATCGGCAGTAGATTTCGGGATGACGGGAAGCGTTTGACGAAAATCTCCGGAGAGCAATATCATAGACTCACCAAATTGTCTCAAATCACGTCGTAAATCCTTCATCGTTCGGTCAACTGCCTCCAGAGCTCGTTTATGCGCCATCGTGCATTCATCCGAAATTATGATTTTGCAGTGCCCGCAATCCAATAAGATAACCTTACCTCTTATACTCAAACTTATTATCTGAAAAAATTTTCGAACTGATAAATATCGCGTTGAATTTTAATTGATCGTAATGCTTGTACCGTTTGTCGATGTGATACGCGAAATCAGTGTAACAATACGCAAAACTCGAATGAATTGCAGCAAGAAAAATAGCACATACTCGTACATATGTTTAATAGAAAACTTTTTTGTTTAATAGAAAATTAATAAAAAAAATTGGATTCAAAAAGAGAGTAGCAGATAGGAACAGTAGGAATCTCGCAAGAAATAGCAATTTTCCCAATTTTCCGACTTTTTTCCAAAATTTTCTTGTGTATTCTTCTTATTTGGCCGGAGACCTGTCCGAATTGGTGCTAATCACCGAAATCGGTCCAGGCGTTCTCGAGTTATAAGCGTAGTAACTAACATCACTTTCTTTTATATGTATATAGATACTATTATCGTCGAAGGTACCCTTAGTATTTGCACTATAATTTTTGGAATATATGCCCGATCAGGGCAGTAACTAACATCACTTTCTTTTATATATATATAGATACTATTATCGTCGAAGGTACCCTTAGTATTTGCACTATAATTTTTCGAATATATGCCCGATCAGTTCGACTTATACGTTAAATTGAAGCTACTAATGTGGGCTACCAATGTTGGAAATATCCCTTTCACTTATAAACAGTGGTTTAGTAGCGGCCATTAAACAAATTGGAAAAAGTAGATTTTTTCAAAAAAAAAAAGAAAAAAATCCTGGGACAAAAAAACATACAAAGTCGAAAAACATATTTTATTTTATTTTTTAAAAGTTTGCATCCTAGCGAAGAAAATAATGCCTATTTCAAAAAAATCGATGGATAAATGTAGAAATTGTAGCCCTTTTGGTAGAGGTAAAATAATTTAAAATTATTTTTTTTAATTTGTGTTTAAATAGCGATTTGATTTATTACTATTATTTATACTATGTACATTTGAGTTTATTTACATGAATAAGTTTCATTAGAAGTAATTGTGAGTTATTTGTTGACGTTTGTAAATTTCAGAATCGGTTTCTCTAATGAGGAACCAAATATAATCTCCCATCATTATTTCATCCCAGTGCCCTTGGTAACGCCGCTCGATGGACTTAAATTCTTGGTGAAACCTTTCGCCATGTTCGTCACTTACGTCGCCAAGATTCTCGGGGAAAAAGTTTAAATGAGAATGCAAAAAAAGAATTTTGTGGGACATATTTACACCCGTTGGAATGCATAAAGCGAAAAATAAGCTGGAAGAATATATACATATGTGTTATATACATATATATAAAACAAGTAAGAAAGTTTCAGTCGTGTAAACCGACTAAGGTATACCCTTAGTGTGAGTACTGTAATATGAAATATTACACGAGTTAATCTGTCACTTTGCATGGGAGGTACCAGAGGGGGTTTAACAAATACTCCTATTTTTCGCTAATATACTGGTATATTTAAGTTACGATATATTCAATTTTGGTATGATTTGGCCATTTTGTGTGGGAGGTACCAAAAGGAGCGTGTTGATAACGCCCATTTTTCGAAGGGCTATAAGTTCTTTAAAAATATTACACTGTGCAAAATTTTGTTGCAACTTCGTACATTGGTACTCACGTTATAAGCTCTTAACTTTTTGTATAAAATTGTACATTTGTGTGAGAGGTACCAAAAGCAGCGTGGCAATAACCACCGTTTTTCACACGACTGTAGGCACTATAAAAGCATAACACTGCACAAAATGTCAAGTATATTTATGCACTGGTATTCAAGTTATAAGCTGTTAACTTTTAGTGCAAAATAGTACATTTGTGTGGGGCGTACCCAAATGGGCCTGTCAACTACGCCCAATTTTCACTGGACTATAGGTACTATAAAAGTATTACACTGTACAAAATTTCAAGTATTTGCATGATGTGATATTATAGTTATAAGCAGTTCACCTTTGGTGCAAAATGGTCCATTTGTGTGGGAGGTACCAAAAGGGGTGGGACACTTCGCCCATTTTTCTCGAAGTGATAGTGACTAATATACTAATATTATGTGAAGAATTTCAGAAGATTCGAATAAGTAGTATAGAAGCTATTAAAGAATCAATATTACACTAAAAGTTAACCCTTTGTGGGGGAGGTACTACAAGGAGTGGACCAAAATAGCCCATATTCGAACTCATCCGGAGATAGATAAAAATATTACCGCATACCAAATTTGAAGTCATTTGAAGATATCGTGCGCACCAGCCAGCAGACAGACCGACAGACGGACGGACATTGCTCATTCGACTTAAAATGACCCAAAACGAATATCCGCCTAACATACTTGGGGTCTTAGGTCACTCATTCGATGTGTTACACTTTTTTCCGTAGCAAATGATATATACCCCCGTATCACTAAAGTGAGGGTATAAATATATATTTCTAACCAATTTTTTCATAATTTATTAACAAATCATTAAACATTGTTTCATATTGCGGGCTTTTATTGGATCCAAGGAAATTTGAAACTACAAGCTTAAACGACCTCCATGCTGCAATTTCATCCGACGTCAAATTTGATTCGAAATTCACATCTTTCATCAGTTCCCTTATTTTAGGCTCATCAAAAACTCCTTCGATTTTTTGAAAAGAAAGACTTTTAAATAAACTTTTTAAATATGAGAGTGAATTGCCATCTTTCCTTAAGGCTTTTACAAAATTTTTAAAGAGCCCCAGCTTAATATGCAGTGGTGGCAAAATATCGGCTATCCCAGAGGCATAACATACCAACTGCTTTTAAATCGCAACAAATTTTCCAGTCATGTTCATATTTTATGTATTTTATCATTTTAGCCATTGTTTCGTATGATTCCTTAGTCGACGGTTCCTGATTTCCATTGTGTAAAAGTACTGCTTTCAAACTTTCTTTACTGCTGTCAACAAGTAGCCGCCATTCGTTTGAATTGTATGTTTGATTAAGTTCCTCGAACAATCCGGGAATGTCCAAAAGCATCTGTTATCCACAGTTGTATAAAATTGTTTGTAAGGTATATCACGGACTCTATAATACGATATGTTAACAAATTGTACTGTTTCATACGAGATGCAAGTAGTTCTGCCTTATCTTTGGTCAGTTCCAAATCTCTCACTAGATCAATGAGTTGAAACTGAGTTAAAAGCGATGACTTCTGACTCAAACTTGATCGCTCAGAGTTGAGTACTCAGTTGAACTTGATGAGGTTTCCGTTATTAGGCTGTTAGCTATACTTGGACACTTCCTACTCCAATCTATTAACTTAGACAAAAATAGCAGTCCATATCGTGAATGAATGGTTGTCTCCAAATCATTGGCATTCCAAATTGCACGTGAAGTCTAAAATTAAAACGTTTTATTCCACAAAACATTGTAATACATTAATTGTAAAGTACTTACCGCATTCTTCCACTAGTCCATCGGGTAAGATTTACATGGCACGAATTACACAAAATACTACACCCAAAAAAAAAGTTTGCTGCTAATAACAAACAACGTCTGTTAATTTTCAACAAAAATTTTTTCAGCTAATACAGCAAATTTTCTGCTGTAATAGCAAAAAGTTTGCAGTTTTTCATTAGCAAACGCACTGCTGAAAAATTTGCAGTTTGCTGAAAATGTTTGCTGTTAATCAAAATATGTTAAAATAAGACAAAAGTTCCAATAATTTTCATGATAAAGTTCAACTACCATTGAAAATCAAAAAGGTTAAGGTCATTCGTGCGCTGAGAAAAGTATATTTTGAAACAAATTAAATAATTTGTCGGCGATATCTATTTTCCGAGTTACGGTTCTCAATATTTTTATTTTTTCATTGGATTTTATAAATATTGGAAATAGGAGTCGAATAAAACTGCAAAAAGTAAAACACAAATCGATAACGAATATGATTTGACGTGGAAATAGAGCGATTTCAAAATCTAAGTACCGGTCATACAATTAAAATTAATCTATTGCGTTTAGATTTTACTTTCTGTTTTATATGTTAAGCTAAACATTAATATTTTCATTGCGATTTGTAAAAATGTTTATAAAGTCCTGATTCACACAAGGCAATTTTTTTCAAGTAAGTGTCAAAGTTTATAGGAGAGAGAGGCAGAGAGGTCTTTCCACCAGCCTCTCTCTCCTACAAATTTGGTCACTTGCTTGGAAAAAATTGCCTCGTGGGATCCAGGACTAAGTCTTGTGTAGGCAAAAACACAAGAACACAGGACCGCAAATACTTGTGAAATTTTCGGTTTGAAATGGAAAGTCCCGATTTACGCGGGGCGATTTTTATATTCTCTAATTCTCTTTTGAACTTGTCTTTGCGTTCCCACGGCTATTCCTGATTGTATTGTTGTTGTTTCAAAGTGCGAATGAAAAACAAAACGTCAGATAGATTCCAAGGAGGGTTTTCCCCTCCCTTTCCAACTGCCTCCCCTACAAACACCGTTAAGCCGCTGATAAAATTGCCTCGTGCAAAGCGGGAAGAACATAGACCCCATCAACACACGCGGCAATTTTCCAATGCAATTCGGTGTTTGTAGGAGAGAGGCATGCGGAAGATAATGGGGAATGTAGATTCTTGTACTGGCAAACCGTTTTGTGTGTTTTATTCGCACTTTGCTGCCTTTATCTTCTACAAACACCGAATTGCCTCGCGTGAATCGGGACATAGACATGCTTCTTTAGTCCTGATTCACATTAGACATTTTTTCCAAGCAAGTGTCATAGTTTGCAGGAGAGAGAGGCAGAGACGTTTTCCGCCTGCCTCTCTCTTCTACAAATTTTGACACTTGCTTGGAAAAAATTGTCTCGTGTGAATCTGTACTTACGGAAAAAAGAAAATTAAAAAAGAAGCGACGTTATTCCTTGCCATTGAAACCATTTTTTCCATTAAAATGTGCTTGTGATAAGTTATACATATATTCATATTTGTGCAGATGACAAAATCTCAGATAAAATTTTTATTTCGCATGTCAAAAATATTGACAGACGTAATGTGCTTTCACTAGCATTCAAGAGTAGCCCTCTTTGGCAGACATCATGCGCCGTCGCCGTCTATTTAAGTAGCACCCTTTGAAGAGCAAAATATTTGACGCCGAATAAAATTGATATGTATTTTCGTTCTGTGTGTTAATTCGCATTACAAAGGCATCCCGCTGGCGGAGTAAAGAAATATTTTTGGCAAAGAGATCACATCCATCAAAGAAGATAATGCAAATGATTTTAATGAGTAAAACTATTCCGGGGGACAGCTTCAACCATGCTTACAAATGGCTAAAGAAAGAAATCGGTTTAATATTTCCCGCAAAGGCGAAATTGTTTATACATTGGAGGATAGAAGGCACATGACTGAAAATATTGAACGGTGGATGGGTGTTTACGATTTCTTAATGAAATTCATAAGGGATGTGTCACATAAAGAACCACGTTATCAATTTACCAAGTCGCAACAGGTAAGCGTACACAAATTGCAATTGAAAATTCACTATGATTGTGAAAGGTTGTTTTCACGATTCTCAGCGAGCAATGTCCTATTAAAACCCTCTACTTAAATACGGCTACAAAAGATGAACTTACATTTCATAGCAAATATATGCTGTCCATACAGAGAACTTGTGAAAGCGATGGACTAGCAATTTATTTCCTTGTCCACTTTTCCAAATCGCATACACCTCTTGGAAGTGTGACCCTAATGAAAATACCTACAACAACTCGTAAGTATTTTTTTTCCTTTTTGTGATTCGTTTAACGAAATGGCAACATTGATTTTTACTCCATATGCTCCATCGATGGTCGCTAATATCCGAATCACGAAGCAACATTTTGGCTCCAAAAAAACTCGGAATAATGTAGTCTAATTTGGATGTAATCCATGGATAAGATAATTTTGCCCAATGATTTGGCTCTGGACATGTACAATTACCGTGTCTATAGGTTGAACCCAACACATTGGCCAACATTGGCAGGGTTCTCGTCGATGTCGTACGATTTATGTTCTTTATATTTATCGTTCGGACAAAAAGAAGATAATTGTTAATGCCAGTGACCGGTAAGTATTGTTTGTAGATACTCCTATTGCTATGCAATTTTACTAAATCATTTCTTTTTCACTTATATTTTTAGATCAAGCGTACATACAGATTTCACAGTTCGAAACGCTTATCAATACATCAGCTGAATAACTTCAGGTTGGAATCCTGATTTATATACTCTTCTCATATACAGGAAAATATAAAATTTGTGTTTCTTTTATTAAAATAAAAAAGAAAAACACGTATGCTAGAACAACAAAAATAGTTTGTTCTTCCAGCCGTTTTTTTCTGTTAAAAAATAGCAAAATTGTTTGTTAAAACGACTGTTTTAGTTTGCTATAGTAGCAGGCAAATTTTTGTGCTAGAATAACAACCATAGGGTTGCTAAAATAACAGACGATGTCTGCTTTCCCTTTTTCAGCAGACACTGTTGAAACAACAAACATTTTTGCTAATGATACTCACAAAATTCTTTGAGTGTAGCAATGGTGTCATGAGTTGCGAAGAAAGAACAGTGCGAAACAGATAAAAATTCGTGAAAAGTATTTATAAAACATATATTTACTATTCTATGTTCTATTGCTTACACTCTTTTTGCAAATATTAAAATAATTTCCCATTTTTGTTCTTCTTCTTCCCGTTAATTCACAATAATTGATAAAATCTCTCCAAAAATGGGATGCCATATTGCTAAATATAGGGTGCCCAATCTGGCAACATCATACTCGATTAAGACAGGAACACAAGCACCAAACTCCATCGGGAACTAAAAGTGCTTAGCTCCCCATACAAATTATGTCCAGATTCACACTTGCAATTTTTTTCTGCTGAATTGCAGTGTTTGTGGGAGAGGGACGCAGTCGGTAAGGGGGGAGAATAAAATCTTCCGTACTCGCAATTTTTTTGCAATGCGTTTTGCGGTTTCTTTCGCTGTAAAGTTTTTCGACATTTCCTCACTGCTTTTCATTTAATATTCGTTGTTTTGTGCTCGGTTCAACATATGTAAATTTGTGCGACATACATTTAAATAAAATTTAATGAGTTTTAATGAACGGTGAAAATAAAAAATTGTCGAAATAGAATACATTGTCTGAACGCAAATGCAATTTCAAAAGAGAATTGCAGAAAAAAATTGCAAGTGTGAATATGGACTAAGCACTTATGGTGTAACGAAAACACGCCTATTAATGAACGATGAAAAAAAATTGTCGAAACAGAATACGTTGTCGGAACGCAAATGCAACTTCAAAATAGTCCAGATTCACACATGCAATTTTTTTCTGCTGAATTGCAGTGTTTGTGGGAGGAGGGACGCAGTCGGTAAGGGGGGAGAAAAAAATCTTCCGAACTCGCAATTTTTTAAAGTTTTTCGACATTTTCACACTGCTTTTCATTTAATATTCGTTGTTTTGTGCTCGGTTCAACATATGTTAATTTGTGCGACATACATTTTAATAAAATTTAATGAGTTTTAATGAACGGTGAAAATAAAAAAATTTTCGAAACAGAATACATTGTCTGAACGCAAATGCAATTTCAAAAGAGAATTGCAGAAAAAAATTGCAGGAAAAAATTGCAAGTGTGAATCTGCACATACAATTGCATAAAAAATTGCAAGTGTGAATATGGGCTTTTCGGCAAACGTTGCAAAAGTGTATGTTCACACGGTTGTACGTTCACAGGGTTGCATTTTCCCGCCATTTTTCTGACAATATTAGGCGTGTTTTCGATACACCATAGGTGCTTAATTTGTATGGGGAGCTAAGCACTTTTAAGCATTATTAGTTCCCGATGAAGTTTGATGCTTGTGATTCTGTCTTAATCGAGTATGGTGTTGCCAGATTGGGCATCCTGTATTTCGCAGTATGTCATCTCAGTATTGGACAGATTGTTGTCAATAATTGTGAATTAACGGGAAGAAGAACAAAAATGGAAAATTATTTTAATAATTGCAAAGAGAGTGTAAACAATTGAACATAGAATAGTAAATTTATGTTTTATAAATACATTTCACGAATTTTTTGTCTATTTCGCACTCTTATTTCTTCGCAACTCATGACACCATTGCTACCAGATAGTGGAAATCCGCCACTTACATCTTATGCGCTATTTAGTGGAATTCAGCTGTTTTCGTTGCAAAGTGCTAAACTAAAATCGCTAGCTTGTAACGAAAACATGCCTATTGTCTGATATGGCAATCGTGTGTACTTAGCTAAAACACGTCTTTCTATCGAGAAATAGAAATAGCATCCTCAGCTCTACAAACAAATATAGCGATTACTATAACAAAAACACTCCTATTATTACTTACTTTTCTTTTTAATAGCACTTTCATGCTGACGCCTTAATTCAGGTATATTTAATAACCTTAGGGGAGCTTTTCGGCTTACTATTATTCGAATAATTTATTTTAATTTTGAATAGAGTAGTTCAATATTTGCTTAAAACTCAAGATAAGAATGCGATATAAGCAAAAACAACAATATGTGTGCCATTCAGCTGATTCAGTTCAACGAGACCTATCAGTTAGATTACAAGCAACGTTAAGAGTAGGAACACGTTAACATAAAATGGGGAATGACACAACCGTTGATGTGTTAGTTTATGGATCAGCGATACTGGATTTTATATGGCAAGTACTTAGTACGCATTAACACCAATGATTCTTAGTGATCTTTAAAGTCCTTCAGTTATGTAGAGCGCCTGCCAAAGGCTGGCGAAACCTTGCATGGTCACCAGTTTTCCAACGGATTTGGCGGTAAAGGCGCTAATCAATGTGTGGCGGCAAGCCGTTTAGGAGCATCCTGTGCCCTTATAGCTAAAGTTGGAGATGATACTTGGGGACGAAATTATTTAGAACAACTTCAAATTGAGGGAGTAAATGTAGATTACGTTAAGAAATGTGAGGGTCAATGTACCGGTATAGCACAAATAGCTGTCTCCAACGAGGGAGAAAATCACATCATAATTGTAACTGGAGCAAATAATTGCCTAAATCCCGACGATGTCAACAGAGCAAGTCACCTATTTGACACCGCAGAAATACTGCTTTGTCAATTGGAGACACCATGGGCTGGCACTTTGGAAGCTATGAAAAATTTTAAAGGGGTATCGATACTTAATGCCGCTCCTGCTATGTTAAATACTCCCACAGAACTCTTGCAAGCTGCCTCCATTTTATGTGTAAACGAAACAGAAGCCTCCTTAATGACACATGGGGAGGACATCAAAACTCTCTCGTGAGTCATGGATACTCTATACCCTTATTATTTTCACTGCATTTTTAAATTCCAGCCAAGCCAAGGCAGCTGTAGAAAAATTGATTGAAATGGGTGCTGTGACTGTAATCATTACTTTAGGATCCCAAGGAGCCGTGTATGCCGAACAAAAAGATTATCGGAAATGCATTCACGTTCCGGCCCCAAGGGTTGAAAAGGTTGTGGACACAACAGGAGCTGGCGATGCTTTCCTAGGCGCACTGGCATATCACATGGCAAAATATCCCCAAAAGCAATTGCACCAGCATATTGGGTTTGCCAATTTACAAGCGTCTTTCTCTGTTCAGTACCCGGGCACACAAACAAGTTTCCCTACTGCTGCTAATGTCTCGTCCACTGACTCTTCAGAAGAGTTTTCCTATGCAACTATTTAACGATGACTATGGCACCGACAGAAAAACGAACAGGCTCTGGCATTAATTTAAATAAAAATCTATAAATTTATTGTTAACTTGATTGAAAACATTTGTAAATAAATGCTATCCCATTACTTTTTGCCAGACTTCTTGATGCCTCCACCCAGAAGTGGACCTTTTCCAGCCGCTTTCTGCTTAGCTGCTTCCAATGCCTTTTGTGCTTCTTTTTGTTTTTGCTTGAAAGCCATATCCTCCTCGTCAATTTCCTTAGATTCCTTCTTTGGAGCTTTCAAAGGTTTCTTCTTGCCTCCTTCACGTCCAGACATTTTCGAAAGGTAATTCTAAAAATAAGTGCGAAAAACTGCTATTAAATCACAATATTCTAGAAAAAAGTGCACGTTTTCTGGAAAATAGTAGTCAACAAAAGACGTACCAACGACGTGAGTATGAACACAGCTGAAAGAGGCTCGGCGGCGCGCCGCCGCCACTTAGTTTGGAGAAGCCGAAGATAAACCGTACGCCGACATTTTTGTCCCTGTTGGATGCTCTTAAGGGTGTCTCTTAAATACCAGTGAATGCGTCAGCGTCTGTCAAAAAAACGCATGATGGATAATTTTTAACGCCGCTGTACCGAAATACGCAGTAAACAAAAAACAGCTGATTTATCATCCCCATTTCAAAAAAATTTGGTTTTTCTACATATGGAGTGGATATTCAGAGCAATATCGATATTATGGATGATTTGTATGTTTTGAAAATATTCTGGACAAACCACAAAGAAGAAGGAATAGAAATATATTCCAAAACCTGGAGGCATTCGAATTTTAAACATTTTCCGACAGCAATTCATTTTTCTTCGTCTTCTCAACTTTCTAACTAAGTTTTCGTAAGGAAAGATTGTAGAAGCTGCACTGAAGTAATTTGATAGTTTTCATTCGAGCAGTATTATTGTGTATACACTATAGTGGGTCGCAAAAAAAAGTTGCACCGGTCACCCCCTACATTTGAAGATTATCTAGAGACAATTCCGGGGAAACAAAAAAATTTTTTTTCTTTGCACCCTACATGACGCCCTTTTAATTTTATTATCCTGCGTTGCCATTTGATGTCCGATCGTAACGGGATGTATATCGTTGTTTGAGTTTTAGCAAGGGCTACATTTCGTCCATATGTCACTTTTGACTCCGAAGTCAAATTCGATAAGTGACCTCTGTCATCTCGTTTTCTACCCCCCCTATATCGGGAATATTTTGAAACGCCAATAAAGGTCTTCATAAATAATGGAACTTTTACTTTTAAAGTACCCACTATTATTCATAAACAAAAGAGTTATACTAGTTTTGAAATTACAAAATACATGCAGAGATCAAATTACACAATCTACTTTTGACGTCGATTTCTGCCTCTCTCACACACATACACACAGATATACCCCATTCACATCCCCTATGACGGTTCGGTTCAATACGAACGAATTAAATTTGAGAGCTTCGTCACCAAATGTTAAAGCGTTTTAAGGAACGAAATCAGAATAAAATCACTGTTTTCCCATGCACCCTACACGACACCAAAATAGTAGTAATTTTGTCATTTTGTGCTTATTTAACGTATGATCTTAACGTATGATACGTCGTTGATGATATCGACACAATGGCTACACTTCTTCCCTATGTCAGTCAGTAATCCGAGTCCAATTTTTACTAGTGACTTATCCGATTTTCTACCTCTGTAAAATAAAGAACTTTGAAATAAATATTTTTTCTTTTACGATTTTTATTTTTGTTCATAAATATATACTCGTATATTAAATTTACAGTCCAAGAAAAAACTTGAAACGTATGTCTAAAATTAAGAGCACAACTATTTTCGTTGCTGGTAATTTCGGAAGATCGAAGTTAATGGACAAGAAACAACAATCAAGGTAATACAGTTGTAATGCTGTTTTGCACCTCTTTCTATCTTTGTATTAGATTCTCAGACTTGTCCTAAAGTTGCACTTTCTGTAATTGAATTTTAGAAGCTTATGTTAGCTTTAACACTATATTAATTAATTTTAATTTAATTTTACGTGCCATTCTCAAAACAAGAATTTTTTGTGCTGATTGTTAATAAATCAGCAGTAAGGATATGTGAAAAGCGGATTGGGTATATATTTTCCAAAATAAGAAGGCGGGAGCGTTATAGTAAACTGGATTTACGTCAGTATTATCTTCAATGCCATACATACCATTAATAATAATAAAAATATTATGAATGCAAATATAAATCGTGAAAGGGAAATTATTTATTTTCAAATGACGTTACTTGTTGCAAAATAAATACCATTTACATGGGCAGAAACTCGGATAACTGAAGTCACTAGTAACTGCATTTGTTTAAGTGGAGTCACGCAAATTTAGTTCGTTCGTACTAAACCGAACTCATAGTGGATGTGCTTTTTTGGGTACGGGGTTTACTTGTGTGTATGTGTGTGTGAGAGAGACAGAAAACGACGTCAAAAGTAGATAGTGTAATCTAATATCTGCATATATTATGTAATTTTAAAACTATTATAAGTTTTTTGTTTATGAATAATAGTGGGTACTTCAAAAGCAAAAGTTTCATTATTTTTAAAGACCTTTATTAGCGTTTCAAAATATTCCCCACTTAGGGGGGTAGAAAACGAGATGACAGAGGTCACTTATCGAATTTGACTTCGGAGTCAAAAGTGACATATGGACGAAATATAGCCCTTGCCAAAACTCGAACAACAATATGCATCCCGTTACGATCGGACATCAAATGACAACGCAGCATAATAAAACTAAAAGGGCGTCATGTAGGGTGCACAGAAAAATTTTTTTTTTGTTTCCCCGGAATTGTCTCTAGATAATCTTCAAAACTAGGGGGTGACTGGCGCAACATTTTTTTTTGTATGGGGACCGACCCTTACTAGTATACACCCCAATGACACAACGTTTTTTAACTACAAAATTTCCATAGCATTGTAGTTATATGTTTTAATTTGTTTGTTAAGCAAGATGCCGTTTTTTCATTAGAGAAGAAACATTGCTAATATATCGTGGAGTATCTAAAGATGTTGGTTTTGTCCACTGAAGTCAAATTATGTTTCTTAAACTCTTTATTGGTTGTGCAAAATGTAAAGACCTGTAATTCTCCTCCTGACTTTGTAAACGCCAACCAAATCTATCGAAGCTGTCGGCACTTGCCATGTAGGGACTAAGTTGTGTTTTATATCACAGTGTCGCTATTAAATCAAATTCTATCTTATTATCATGCTTCAAAGTAGAGAATTGTTTATTGGCCAGTTTCAATTGATATTTCCAAATGTCCTCGTTGAACATGGAATTCAAATGCAGCATCGTAAAGCTATGGAAATAAAAACTATTCGGAACAAGCTCGTGTCACATGCTTCATTGTAGGAAGAACAAACACCTGGACGAACGATTTTCTTAGATTAGATCCGACCGGAATCAAAATGTGTTCTTGAAAATGGATTGCTTGCGTCCAAGCAGCATGAATAGGTTCCCCACGTTTCTGTTGAATTAATAAACATTAATACAAAAATGCTGCTACATATTTTAAAGTTTTGGAATTTACTTGGTGTTGACAACTTCAGTGAAATTGCTTGCAATGTGCCTTTCTTAATTTTTACACATTTGTGGAGAGGCTCCTTTGTATTCCATAAGTGGGCAGTGTCCCAGCTATTTCAATCATTTCTTCGCTGTTAATCTAAAAAACACATTTTGATATAAATTATAACAGTAAAATATTAAATTCTTACCAGTTTGTATTTGGTATTTCCAGCAAATTGAATATTTAATATTTTTCTACTTCGTGCACTGTTCCAAGATAAAAAATAAAACGCTGCTTGTCATCTGTTTGTGTTTTCTTTTGTTGTTGTTTTGTTTTCTTTCCTTGTATGTGTAAGCGCACTGTCAAATTCGGATTTTTTGAAATTATCCGGCGTATCCGTCTGCGTATTTCGGTAGCTGTAGTACATTTTCATATATTTGAAATCGAGTTTGACAGACGCAGGACGCTTTCACCGGTATTTAGGAGATGCCCTAAATACGAGTGAGAGCAGAGGGCATATGCGCGTACCGCCACAATACATTCTGATTCACACGAGGCAATTTTTTTTAAGCAAGTGTCAAAGTTTGTATAGTCCAGATTCATTCCCGGCAATTTTTCCAAGCAAGTGTCAAAGTTTGTAGGAGAGGGAGTCAGAGAGCTCTTTCCGCCTACCTCTCTCTTCTACAAATTTTGACACTTGCTTGGAAAAAATTGTCTAGTGTGAATCTGGACTAAGGCTGTTGGCTGGGCAATCCCGACCGGCATTTAAGGTTTCAAAATCGGTTTACCAAAGACAAACATTAGTCAGATGGCTGTTAAGGAGATTTGGACCCCTGAAGTAAGAAAATTTAATCAGGTAAATCGTGTAGGTTGCTAGTTAAATACAAGTGAAAACTTATGGTGTTTTTTGTGCCAAAAAATGCTTTTTTGTTTTCGTTTGTAAAAAAATGGCTGCACTGTAAAGGGGTTTCGTTTTCTATTGTAAAAAATGTCGCATTTGCGCGGTGCAAAAATGCATAATTTCAGCCCTGTTTTTAATCCAAGGGTTGGTTGCTGTCCTACATAAGTCCAGATTCACACTCGGCAACTTATTCCAAGCAAGTGTCAAAGTTTGTAGGAGAGAGAGGCAGAGAGCTCTTTCCGCCTGCCTCTCTCTCCAACAAACTTTGACACTTGCTTGGAAAAGGTTGCCGTGTGTGAATCTGAACTAACAGATGTTTGTTCAGATTCACACCCGCGGGTGTACGTACGTGTTTTTTCTAATGTAGTTTGGACAGGTGCTTTTTTATGTAGGTGTCGCCGTGGAGTATTCATTTATTTATTTATTTACTTATTTACTTCTTCCATAATAATACAAAAGCCATGTGGCCAAAATACTGTATTACATAGTAGGCATGTTTTCGTTACACCATAGGTGCTTAATTTGTATGAGGAACTAAGCACTGTTAAGCATTATTAGTTCCCGATAAAGTTTGGTGCTTGTGTTCCTGTCTTAATCGAGTATGGGCATCCTATATTTCGCAGTATGGCATCTCATTTTTGGAGAGATTTTTGTCAATTATTGTGATTTAACGGGAAGAAGAAGAACAAAAATGGGAAAATATTTTAATATTTGCAAAAAGAGTGTAAACAATTGAACATAGAATAGTAAATATATGTTTTATAAATACTTTTCACGAATTTTTTGTCTGTTTCGCACTGTTCTTTCTTCGCAACTCATGACACCATTGCTACCAGATAGTGAAAATCCGCCACTTATTGCTTATGTGTCAGTTAGTGGAAGTCAGTTGTTTTCGTTGCAAAGTGCTAAACTAAAATTGCTAGCTTGTAACGAAAACATGCCAGAAGTTTGGTGCTTGTGTTCCTGTCTTAATCGAGTATGATGTTGCCAGATTGGGCACACTATATTTAGCAATATGGCATCGCATTTTTGGAGAGATTGTTATCAATTATAGTGAATTAACGGGAAGAAGAAAATCTAAAATGGGAAATTATTTTAATATTTGCAAAAAGAGTGTAAACAATTGAACATAAAATAGTAAATATATGTTTTATTAATACTTTTCACGAATTTTTTGTCTGTTTCGCACTGTTCTTTCTTCGGAACTCATGACACCATTGCCACCATATAGAGAAAATCCGCCACTTATTGCTTACGTGTCACTTAGTGAACGTCAGTTGTTTTCGTTGCAAAGTGCTAAACTAAAATTGCTAGCTTGTAACGAAAACATGCCTATTGTAAATAAATAAATAATAAATACTTTGCAATAAGCGTGTACTACCATAATACGCTTTGATGAACTACTGGAACAAATTTAATTTTAGGCAACATATTTGCATAATTGTTATTCAAATATGTATATATTTCTAATTTTATTTTTATAATTCAGAACATTTACTAATTTGATTCCGTTGAAATAATTGCTATTATTATTCATTCATGACATTAGGCATGTTTTCGTTACAAGCTAGCACTTTTAGTTTAGCACTTTGCAACGAAAACAACTGACTGCCACTAACTGGCACATAAGCAATAAGTGGCGGATTTTCACTATCTGGTAGCAATGATGTCATGAGTTGCGAAGAAAGAACAGTGCGAAACAGACAAAAAATTCGTGAAAAGTATTTATAAAACATATATTTACTATTCTATGTTCAATTGTTTACACTCTTTTGCAAATATTAAAATAATTTCCCATTTTTGTTCTTCTTCTTTCCGTTAATTCACAATAATTGATAAAATCTCTCCAAAAATGGGATGCCATATTGCTAAATATAGGGTGCCCAATCTGGCAACATCATACTCGATTAAGACATGAGCACAAGCACCAAACTTCGTCGGGAACTAATAGTGCTTAGCTCCCCATACAAATTAAGCACTTATGGTGTAACGAAAACACGCCTATTATTGTTATAAATCTAAATTGTACGATAAATCTATTTACGTACGAGATATAACATGTTTTTCAAATAATCAGATACAGCTATTCCGTCGATAAGCCGCCGAGCTATTTTTAGACCAGCCGTTGCCGTCGGATTGGGTCGGCTTTATTGGCTGGCCCCAAACTGCTACTTCACGAATTACGGTCGTTAAGTGAACACGCGTTTTTGTCGACGCCGAGTGGGAAATATTGGAAATTCTTCAAAAGAAGTTTTTATTGTATAACTTTTGAAAGAAAACAAAAAGGTAAATGTGAAATAAATTTATTGTATGAATATGGTATATAGTATAGTTGAAAAAAAGGAGCAAGAAAATCCGTGATATATGTTACGTAAATAGATTTTTTTTTGCACTGCCGACGGACATCTATAATTTTTCCATAAAAACTTGTGTTGGTGTTTTAATGGTGATTAAATGTTGAGTTTGTGTAGAATGCCGATGTCGATTTTTTCTTCACGTGAATGGCTCGAGAAATAAAAATCGAGTCACAAGGCAATGCTGGCCGCATTTCCACTTTCATAATCATTAACCTAACCTTAAATATTTTTGCAAATACATATATCCATATATTTCATTAACATCGTGTATGTGTGTATTGGTGTACGGTGGTGGTTGATACCATGCCGTCGTATATGTCTCGTTCTCTATTTTCTCCCCTTGTCATGTATTCATTTTTTGAGTTTTTTTCTTTACTTTGTTGTAATTTCTGGTTTCACTTGTACAATATAGAAATTACAATTTTGTTCTCGTGGCATGAGCTACTGTTTTTAGTTTTTCTTCAAAAAAGTTAAAAATCTTGCGAGTTTCATCTGTTTCGCTCACTAGGTTTATCTTTTCTTGGAAAGAGTAGTAGGAGGAAGTGGTGGCACATAAATTGCTTTGTTGTAAAAAAGTAAGTCCAGATTCACACTCGGCAACTTTTTCCAAGCAAGTGTAAAAGTTTGTTGTAGAGAGAGGCAGGCGGAAAGAGCTCTCTGCCACTCTCACCTTTGGACTCGTACAAGTATACTATACTCAGTATAGTTAGTGGAGAGTGAATTCGATTTAAGCTTTCCCTTCAGCCAGCCCGGTATGTACATTGTAAATCTGTGTTTATAGACCATTCGAGAAATAATCTTATCTCAAAGTCCCGTTAAGTTTGCAAAAATGACGTAAAGTTTTTTTAGGCTAAACGAAATGAGGTTTGTGCCCTGCCCCTAAACTATCTTTCTAACGAGTAGCTTACGGGTGTTATCCGTTTTCTATATACATACATATGTACATCAACGCTGTCGGCCGTTTTCTATTGCCAACCAACTATTAATTCCTCGCCAATTATTTCCCTTAAAAGTCAATGAACCTTTAGTGGCGACTTAAATGATTAATGTGAGTCGTCTTTAAAAATCTCAACATCGAAATTAATAAATTTTAAATGTTCCTAACGGACCTTAGAAATTATTTTGTCGCAATAAAATTGAAAAATTAATAGCGCCCGACCGAAGTCGGATTTTAAGGCCGAAGCGGTAGCCGAACTTCGGCTATATTTGCAACCTTAGGCCGAAGCCGAATGTTCTGATATTTGTTAAAGAATTGGTTATTTTGTATGAAAATATTGTTGTTTTTTTTAAACAGTTTATGTCTACTGCTTACATACTTATTTACTTAGTACATAAAAATAAAAATTTAGATGTTATAATGAAAGAAAAGTAATTTTTCTGCATTATTACCTTCCATGCCATTTCTTTTATTTGAATACAGCTGCCCAGTAGCATTAAACAACTGCTCCATAGTACACTTGTTAGTGGTGCAGACAAGTACTTTTCTGCTACCACTTCCAAACTTTTTAAACGCCTCGAGTTACAGTGTTAAGGTTATGTTAGGTTAAAGGACACGTAGCACACTACCAATTTTGACCTAAAGATCCATTCTGTTAGTCCTGTAAAGAATTGGGCCCTTATACATAAAAATTTAATGAAGATTTGAAGAACGCTTTAACACTGCTAAAGTTCCTCAAACATTCTTTAACTTTTTATGAATAAGGCCCTTGAAGATTTGGAGGAAAACAGCAGAAAAAATTATAGATTGATAAATGAGAGGGGGTGGAGAGAGACCCCAATAATAAGTGAGAAGAGGGGAAAATAGAAATATTGAATTAAAAGAGGAGAGGATAGAGGGAAGAGAAGTTCCCGCAGTGGACAATGCCGTTTAGGCAGATGGATGAGCGGTTGTCATCCCTAGCCACTTCAGGCAGCTAAAATAATTGAGGTACATTGTTAAAATGATTCTTTGACTTCTGGCTCATTTTTATATATTCTTACTACTTGTACAAGAATGCTTTCACTAGTTCGAGAGCTTTTGGGTGTGGAACAGTCATGTTTTTCTTTGTTGATGATCCTGTCTCCAATTATTTTTGTAGGATTGTACACTTTGCTGCTCTTATAAAAATTTCCATAATATAATTTTCTTTAAAAAGTCATATAATTCTATTTTTTTGTACTTCTTGAACAAATTCGGCCGAATATTGCATTTCGGCCGAAGCTGAACCTTCGGTCGGGCTCTAAAAATTAATGTTAACCAAATTAAAATAATGCAAAGTCTACACAACATAAATTACGGGAGTGTGAATCTGAGTCTATTTGCTCACTAGAACAGAACAATAGGACTTTTCGCGCACTTTAAAAGTTGTCCAGTAAGCATTTTTTGTTGTTTCAGATACAAACAATGAATTTGACGCTCAAAACGTCCTTCAAATAATCGGCTCTTCGCTTAGCACTACCTTTACCATTACTATACCAGTAGTAATGGTATAGTACCTACCTTTCGAGTAGGTGAAAAGTCTTGTCGGTGTGGAGAGATTCTTGTCTCTTTCATTTTTCATACCCAAAATTCTGTGGTTTTCTGGAATAACAGTACATCTAAAGAATCAAAATGCTCTGGAGAACCAAAAAAACTTTTTCTCACGTACATTTGGTACTACAAAATTGGATATACCTTGGTCATATATGGATCGATAGATAATGATTTGCTGCATACATATATATTGCAATGTTTATTGCGGATTGGAATAAATAAATACATATGTGCTAAATTCCCGAAAACGAAAAATTCTAACATACACGGTTGTTTCAGAAAACCACAGAATTACGAAAATTTGTAAAAGATGTTGATACTGATAAAATGTGTTTGACATTTAAAAAAAATCGACAGAGCTAATAAATTGTAATTAAATTATCGCCCTCAGTTTTAAAATATTTAACACTTTTTGTTTGCCCGTTATTGTAAATCTTCACAAAAGATGACTTAGAAGATAATCCAAAAAAAATGTGAAAAATGAGCCACGTTATTAAATATCTTCGGAAATATATGAAATTAACGATTGTAGCACTCAAAAGCATGTAAATTCCAACGAATTTTTTTATGTAATGCTGGACTTCAACCTTTCTTTATCTCCAAATTGTGATTTTTAAAGGCTTTTTAAACAAAAAATAAATTGAAAGAAGGAAAATGAATCCATGCATGCATTGATAGTTACATATTTCTTTGAAATTTTCTGTTGTTTTTTTTTTTCAAATGCTTACAGTATTTTTTCAAAACATTTTAAATGTAAACAGTCAACCTTGCCGTTTGTAAAAAGAAAACTATGTATGTTAATCATTCATAGACCACAACAACAATTTTCCGAGCCAATGCAGAAGATTTTTATTGCCTTGCTGCAGAATTTCGCACGTCTGTTTAGTGGGAAGATTTACTCTAATTATAGACGTTTTGGCGCTGTGCCCACTATAGATTAACAACAATCTTCTTTGCAAGTTGCAGTTATCTAATTGTGCATTGGAAAAACAATGAGAAAAAATGCAAATCTCATTTGTATGAGGGGCAAGGAAGGAATTGTTCAGTGCTAAATACTTGAACTTCTACATTCACACACAGTATCGCTGAGATTTTTATTGTTTGTCTGATGTTTTTAATTATTTTTTTTCTACCTTTTTGTGTCCAAGCTTTGCGCTCTGTTGGCATTGAAATTGTTTGACCACTACTTTTTCAAGTTCGTTGACACTGTTTAAATGTTTTCTCACGAAGAATTGCATCTAGACAAAATACCTACATGACGTAACAAATGTAGCTATACAATTTAAAATTGCACATCAGATGCTCAGATAAATAAATTTTATAAAATACATATTTTATTTTACAATTTATGAGATTACGATACTAACTGTATTCTCACTTTTCTAATCTTCATAGAAATTGTTCTCCTTATAGTCGGGCCTGTTCTGTAATCACGGTGATTTAATACCAACATCGATTTCAAATCACTGTTGGTGTTCGGCTGGAATTCATAACAATTATCATTCATGAGTTTTTACCATCACATTTCTTGTCATTGGAATTTTAAATACATACATACCTATTCTGGAATGAATTCCTGTTGCAAGTAAAAGCTTTAACTTGCAAATGTTGGTATTTTTGCCCAAAGAACACTTTGACATAATTGACATCTAAAATTCAATTTTTTTTGAAATTGAAAAATGGAAAAAAGCCCAAAATGTTTTCGAGCTGGAATTATCCAATTACATGGAAGACGTTGTAAGATTTGTGATCTTGTCTTAAAAACTAGGGCCGCATGCCTCTTTAAAGGAAGAAAAGTCATTGTTGTACTTAGATTGTCCGAAACGGATTCAGACGATTTTTTCCTTTGTGTTATCAAGGCTAATACAAATATTTCTGCTGCGGATTTCCTTAAGTAACATTTTTTCTACGGCAAATATTCATTACCATGTGCTATTGGGGTAGTGACAACTATCATTGGAAATTATAACAAAAAAAACTTTTACTTGAAACCCAGAATAGCAAATTGTAGTTCTTCTTGTCACAAAGGTATTTACTATGAAAAAATTTGCTCGGTCGAGAATAGTGGTATAATACTGTACTAAGGACATTATTATGTCCCCTTTCACCGCGAAAATTTCGCGAGAATTTTTATATAATTTTTTTTATCGAAATGTAGATTATTTTTATAGGTATTTTAGTTAAAATTGTATATTTGTTTCCATGTTTCGCCACAGCATACGTAAAGCGTAGATTTATTTGTTATATTTAAAATAACCCCTAAAATGCATATACAAAATATAGCACTGCACCTATTTTATCAAAAGTTAATAGCGGAAGATGTTGCAATCAATTCTTGTGAGGAAAGCAAATCTTTATTTAACAGTGTTCAATGCACCAGCATTAAAGTATTTTAAGAAATAATTTACAAAGCACATATTAAGAAATTTGGGATTCTATGGCAAGCGTGATAATTAAATTATGATTATTGAAAGAATATGTACAAACAAAAAAATATTACAATATTTGCATACCTATACAAAAGTGATAATTAAATAACAATTGTAGACACAGACCAAATATTAGTAAAAGGAATATTTTTTCCAGAATTTTCACATAGAAAATCTTATATTAAAATTTTAAATCTTGAATAATTTTGGTATATCTCATCTTAGTTCCTGAAAATTAACTTTTCATTACCATTTTATTCAATCGATTAAGTAGTAAGTGTTGATAAGAACTTAATGTGGTAACCTTGAGTATATTTCACAGCCTATAAAATGCTATTTTTTCTTATCAAACATATTTGCTACCGACACGCGGCTGTGTTTTTATCTTTTACCATTTATCTGTAACACCACTATTTAATTTAAAAAATGTACATGCCCAAAATGATTGACGTTAAACTGTCCTTTAGTCTCTCCGTCTACCATATGGTTAAAGGTTGAAAATGCCCAAAAATCACTACGTAATAGATCATTGAACTAAAAGAAGAGAAAAACATTAGTCGAGTATCCCTGAAAGGGTTAAATGAGATATAAACGAAGAACAGATGGCTTATATAAACGAAAATTATGCTTGGAAACGGTGTTATACATTTTAAACAACGTTGATTCTCTAAAAATATTTTTTTGTGCATATTCGTGGCACATGATTTGATAACTTGGAGAAGAGTGAGCTTTTGTTTTGCAGCTGCGTCACTCTTCTCATTCGCAGCAATTTATATGTCTCTGCCGCGCTGCTAATAGTGGCAGAAAAGCTGTTCGTTTCATTATCTCTCTCTCTACATTGTGCGTATATGTTATGTAATTATGGCAATGAATTTCTCTATCAAAACATGTGATAGATTATGATTATTTACTCTCCGTTCTGTTTAGCCATGAAGATAACAAATGAGAGATAAAAAAACTATTTGCAGTATAATTTGCATATGGACAGACAGACAACGTACTTAAATTTTTATTATCTTCGTTTTTTTGTCTTGTTACGTCAAACAAAGCTTTTATGCTCTCAGTATCTCGATTCTTTGATTTTCCGCATATTCTCTCTCATCGCTTCCTTGTACCGTCGAAACAAAGCAGCGGCGCCGCGCATCTACTCTCATTTGTCTAAACTTAATTTAGAATGCTCTTGGAAAGTGTGTTACATTTCATTTAGCTTTGAAATAAATTTTTATTAACGTTTAAGTTGCCGTCCGGTGCAGACCTTTAGTTCGAAAGGAATTTGATTTTTTGGATTTTAATTTTACTCTGTGATAACCACACAACAAATAGTACGTTTAAAAAAAAATACATTACATGCATATTATTTAACAAAAAAATAACAATTTTTAAACTACAATTATTATTTATAAAGTGAAACGATTAAGATATTGATAAATACTATGGCGTAGTGTGTGTATATGAGAGAATCTACTATTGAAAATTAATTTAAATCAACATTGAGTGCTGGATAAACGGGGATTATGCATTTTAAAATAATTAAAGAATGATTTAATTGTGCTATTAATTTCAAAAGTTTAATGGAAAAGCAAATATTCTAAACAAATTATACTACTACTATTCTGTGGATATCGGTGAAAAGATGTTGCTTTACCCATTTTCAGCGAATGAACGTTATGCAATCTTACTACTGCTACACCACCCTCTTTAATTAGGGTTGCCACATTAAATGAACACCACGATTTACCTGCTGGCTATAATACCATAAATTACAATTCATATTAGAACTTTATGATGTTTCCATTTTATAATAAAAAACAAAGAGGAAAGGAAGGGTGTACAAATTTGTTAAATTGATATGGAGCTTTTACGAATTTTACTCTTTCTATTTGCTGGATTGAATAATGCTAATGGAGAGTGACGTAACCGCCATCATAGCAATACAATAATAAATATTTTTCCAGAATCACAATAATTTTTTTAATGTTACTAAAGCTTCTAGTGTACAAACCAGCTAAAATTAAATTTTAACAGAAACGAATTGTGAATTTTATTTTTTTTTTATTTGCAAACTTTGACATCTTTGAATTATTACTTCTATACCTACTTTGTTAAATTTTAGATAAACTTGACGTTTTACGTCACGGCGCTCTTGCTGCTGTCTAGTTATATAAAAACAATTTTCTCTTTGAACTTTCTGATTACTTTTTGGTTTCATTGTTTGATAGTTCTACTTTTTATCTCTTCAGTTCTTACGCTCTTCATGCTAAGTTCTTTATTTCGGTTATGTTTAAAATCTAAAAATACTATACTAGAGACCTTGCCATTTCATTTAAAAATTTCTCGTTTCTGAATTAATTCATTGTTTTTTTTTGCTCTCTTTTGACCATGAAAAACTGTGGACGTCACATTTTCGATGCGGTCTCTTCTATCAATGGCCAACAACTTCGTTGCCATTGTCGCCGCCGCCCCTCTTTGGTAGTAGTAGATTGTATAACATTTTCTTTCATGATCAAACTTTTGGCAAGACATTCTACTTTCCAAGAACATTTTTGTTTTAAATTATGCAATGTGTTTTTTTTCTCTACCTTTGTTGAATAATCGTTTTTAAAGATTTCTTAGCAACATTTGGTTTGTGCTTTGAATTCGTACTTAGCAACAATGAACTTTTTTATTCTTCATCTCTTTTACGTTTTTTGTACCCATACCACGTGCTTCGGAGAGTCTTGTTCAGAGAAATCACCGAAGACATTGTGCCTTCGGTACAAATCATATGACGATATACAACATGTGTTAAAGAAATAAAACTCGTTTTGTTTTTAAACCGTTTACTGACGATTATGGCGAATTTAGTTTTACTCCAACACAGGGTTCATATTTTTTGTGTATCTGTGAAAGAAAATGTCGGCTTTGAATTTCAAATAAATCAATCTACGCAGAATTATTTTAATTTTGTGTGAATAATAAAAGGCATTCAAATTAAAGCTTTTATGCATATTATACCTATATACATATGACATTTAACATATTCTTTTATGACTTAAAAATTGGACTAATCAAGGAAAAATTTAAGAAAAACTACTGTGCATGAATTTCTTTCAAATACAATTTGTTTTCTTGGAAAACAATTTGAACAGTTTAATTTTAGTTTTTAAAACTATTTTCGTATTACTTTTCTTGCAAAAATCTGGCAAAAGCTGTTGTCTAGCAATACTTACATTTATCCAGTAAAAACATTTCAGATGTTGTACTCCTAAGAAGAAAGGTGTAACCAAAATGATGCGAACGACCTCCTATGATCGAACATATATTTTTTTGTAAAAAAATTCTCCAGTAAAGACCTGAGAGCTATCAACTGTCGATATTTGCATCTTTTTCTGAATTTTGGAGACCAGTAAAAAAATTTTCAATATCTGTTGTTGTTTATTGTTGGTCTGTGCTTTTGCTATTCACCGAGAATTTATTTGGTGGATTTATTTTTGTTACATTCTGGCTATTGCAAACATGTAATGGAAACAAGTACAAAAATGGTAGCTGGTTTTAAAAATTGCTGGGTAGAATTGACTGCAGTTTCGATGGATACCACTATAAGAATTCAATAGCAATAACGTATGTTCTTAACTTATATCTGCATGAATAAAAGTTTTCAACTTATTTTACACACAAATTCTGTGGTTTAGCTTCTTTCTATATTCATTCAATTTAAAGAAAAATTAAAATTGAATATCTAAATATTTTCCTATTTATGATATTTCTTGGTGTGTGTGAATTTGCGAATGATTGCACTATTTTAACAAAAATGTTTCTAATGTACATACATAAGTATTCCAGGGCAATGTGTATTAATGGCATATTTCGCTTTCATCCAATTTTAGCAAAATGGCTAAAGACGGTGCCGCTGATCCCTTCAACTTCATTAAGGATTTCGCTGCTGGTGGTATTTCCGCAGCTGTCTCCAAGACTGCCGTAGCCCCCATTGAACGTGTCAAGTTGCTTTTGCAAGTACAACACATTTCCAAACAAATCAGTCCCGACAAGCAATACAAAGGCATGGTTGACTGCTTTGTCCGCATTCCAAAGGAACAAGGTTTTGCTTCATACTGGCGTGGTAACATGGCTAACGTTATCAGATATTTCCCAACCCAGGCTTTGAACTTTGCCTTCAAGGATAAGTACAAGCAAGTAAGTACATACATAAAAAATTTCAACGAGTATCTAAAAATGTTGAAAGCAAAACACTTTACTCATTGATTCCGTTCTGCCCTCTCTCTATCTGCCAAAACTCTAGGTTTTCTTGGGCGGTGTTGACAAGAACACTCAGTTCTGGCGTTACTTCATGGGTAACTTGGCTTCCGGCGGTGCTGCTGGTGCCACTTCTCTCTGCTTTGTCTACCCATTGGACTTTGCCCGTACTCGGTAAGATAAAATATATTTTAAGTTTCTTATATATTGAAAATAATGGTTTCCATTTGTTCTTTTTTTTCTGTAATATATTAGCTTGGCCGCTGATACCGGCAAGGGTGGTCAACGTGAATTCACCGGTCTTGCCAACTGCTTGGCCAAGATCTTCAAATCTGATGGTCTTGTTGGTTTGTACCGTGGTTTCGGTGTCTCCGTACAAGGTATCATCATCTACCGTGCTGCCTACTTCGGCTTCTACGATACTGCTCGTGGTATGTTGCCCGATCCCAAGAACACCCCCATCTACATCAGCTGGGCTATTGCTCAAGTTGTTACAACTGTTGCTGGTATTGTATCCTATCCATTCGATACTGTCCGTCGTCGTATGATGATGCAGTCTGGTCGCAAGGCTACCGAAATCATCTACAAGAACACAGTGCACTGCTGGGCCACCATTGCCAAACAGGAAGGTAGCGGTGCCTTCTTCAAGGGTGCCTTCTCCAACGTTCTCAGAGGTACCGGTGGTGCTTTCGTACTTGTGTTGTACGATGAGATCAAGAAGGTCTTGTAAATTAATTAAATTACCAACTCTACCTACACCTACAGTTAATAAACATTTTAATTTAATTTTAAATTTATTTAAATTTAAACACAAACCCATTGTAATTTAATTGAATCAATTTTTTGAGCTAAATAATGTGAGAACAGCCACACTTAACAGACACACTAAAGCTAAATCATGCAAATCTTTATGTTGTAAGAACAAAAACGTGTTCTATTTTCGAGTTATCGACCGAATTGTATTGTTAAGTTCTAAAGTGTATCGAAAGAACCCTTCAAAGGAAACAAATCAAATAAAACAAGCCAACAAAGTATAAAAAGATAAATTAATTGATATGATAGCAAAGGACAGTTACAAACCAACCAACAACTACCAACTCTTAGTACGTGTTCACCCAGAAAACAACTAAGGTTTAAAACAAATAAAAAAAACTATAAAAATAGAAAAAAAAATACATTTATTTTAATTGTATTGGGGTCCTATGCTTGCCGGAGGGAAGACACTCGGCCTGATTACGATTGTGTAGTTGTCGTCAATTATTCGTTTTTGCTAAATGATATTTCTGCGGGTGTCGAAAACGACAAATATGCAGTCTTGTCACTCTGCTTCATGTTGATTTAACCGTTCTGTCAATAAGTTTTTACGTAGTAGTGATATAATACATATTTAAATGCTTTCGACTATGACTGCCGTCGAAGAACGAGAATGCCAACCCTAATTCCAATTATATAGGTATTCAAGAAGTTTTACTGTTCCGTGCGACAAATTGAACAAAAATTAATAGTCATGGAAATGTCTATAAAATAGAAACAAAAAAACTGTGTACTCAGTTTTTTATTTTCCGGTCGTGTCGCGTTTAGAAGGACATGCAATTTTTTAAGGATATAAATATTCAAAATTTGTTTGTAATTTTTTTGAAAGTCCTATTAGACGATGTGGGTGTCAATAAAAGGACACAATTTGAGCTATCTAAATACGATTTTTGTTTTTAGAAAGTGGAACTAAAATGTGGAAAAATGGCCTTGCAAATTTTAGACCTTCATTATCTTTTAAGATCCACGGTAGAATTCGAAAAAAATATTTGGGGATCTTACTGTTCTGCTATTCATATCCAAATTTTAGCATCTACGTTGATTAGTTTGTTTTTTAGAACTATTTTGTGGGTCGATTATAGATTGCAACCAACGTTTATTTGCGTTTCCATTTGCCAAAATTACATTACGGATGACAACTTCAGTTGTAAAATGGGAGATTTTTCGGCAACCATTTATTTGTGGTTGCTGAGTATTTTTTTAAAGAAAGAAAACGTGAAATTAATTGGCACTTGCTATTTTTTTTTTGCCATATTTTCAACATTACATATTTTTTTGCGTGTTTGTAGGTTCCATGATGGCTAAAATCACCACAAAACTACAATTTGTGATATTAATAGAAAAAATGGATGCTAACCCAAACCTAGCTCGCGGTGTATGCTTCTTGGGAAACCATGGGAGAGAGCGAGTTTGCAGATGTCAATACCCGTAGCAGTGGTTACTACCACTCTGGGGTCCGGAAGTCTCAGAGGCGACCTTCTCAGCCTGTATGACCTGCCATGATAGCTACATGCAAGAGAGCACCCAACGCTGTGACATTGCCTAAACGAATAGCATACACGATCTGAAGGTACTACTCATGCGTTTCGCCTGGGAACATAGTTTCCACGAAGATGCCGTTGCCCAATTCGTTCCCTACTTGCTCTTCTACGCTGTGTAAATCCAGTATGTAGACTTTTTGGCGTAGTAGAGACACTGCATTTCTTCATCAAAAAATAGTGCAACTAACCTTATCATTAAAAATATATTTTTTTTAGTTGGAATTTACTTTTGTTGTTGTTGCATTCTTTGTTTGTTCACAATATTTTTAGTTAACGAAGAGTCAAAAACTTATCGACGGCAACTGAAAAAAATTGCCATACATAATACCAATTTTTATTTCAGTTGCGTTGCCAGTAGACAACTCAACTGAAGTTGGGTTGCAATCCATAATCGACCAATTAGTTTTATATTGATGGTTATTTTGTTTAAACATTCAACACAATTGCTTATATTAAACTAGCTGATCCGGTGTACTTCCGATGCCTTCCATAGGACAGTAGGAATCTCGTTCATCTATTAGTAAGAAGGGACAATAGGAATCACTCAAAAAATGTTAGCTCCAAATTAGCTTACATGGGCGAACATAAATCACGAACGCGTAGACCGATTTCGTGCAAACTTTAGATAAACCATCTACACGACCATATGAACAAATCGAATTTAATCGAATTCGGTTTGACCGTTCGTGAGTTATAAAATCACAACACACTTACAACAATTTTTTATATATGGCTAGGTCTTTCTCAAGTGTGACAGGCCAAAAATTAGATATTTCTCAAATTCTCAGAAAATGTTTCCCTAGTATGTGGGAGTAATGACCCACAATATTAAAAAAATTAAATTAATTTGCCGGGAGGCGAGTTTAAAGTTCAGAAAAATCGATTTTTTGCCTCTGTAATGGGATTTTGAAGTTCATTTTAATAATACAAGGATTCCTGATGCATTTTCCGCGTACTTTTCATAAAAAATACTAATTTTATTTTAAAATTTTTTTTCGGTCACTTTTCGCGAAAACAGATATAAATTGCGATATCTCAGAATCGATCTAATTTTTTTTCCTTAAATATTTTATAAAAAACGGTTTATTTATTTATTAAATCCATTAGTAATTGAAATTGAACCCAATGTAGCTAATGATCTTACCCACGTTTTGATTTATTCGATTAAAATATTTTGTTAATCCATTTGAATATAGCTGTTAGCCGTTTTGATATCTGATATAAATATTAGCGTTATTTTTTCAAGACAATATTAAAAGTGGCAGCCCTGCGGCCTCCAATTTTTTTCAATAAGCAGCGATTCAAAAATTCACATAATTTATAGGATTTTGTATGCAATTCAATTCATGTTTATTAATTCGAAAAGTCCTTATTACAATGGTTAGATACGCTTATAACATTTTTCATTCTTACGAAATAACTTACATTATGTATTGTACAAGTTTAATATCTTTAGTTTCTTAAAATTATGTGTTTCTACACCTAGCGAAAAATCTAGGTGTAGAATGCAAATTCGTTTATGATAATGAACCAACCCCGTATGTTACGAATTCAAGCAAAGCGGTGCATGAATAAAGCATCAAAAATCAACAACGCTTCGTTGCAAAATGAATACCAACTGGGGATAATTTAAATCAAGTGTTGGGGACAACTATAGAACGTGCGGGGGACGACTAAAGCACTTGCTGAGGACGAATAAAGCACGCGCAGGGATAACTTTTCATTCTAAATCCCCCTCTCCCTCCCATTTAAAACTATTTAAACAGCATTAGCGTTTCAATACATTTATTAATGTTATAAGTAAATAAAACGTGAACACAACAAACATATAATTGCAAATTTGAATATTTATCACTAAGCAAATCACGTCTAAACAAAACACATTCGAATGTGCAGCAACACAGTATTACCTCTGTTTTTTCTCGGAATTCAGCTCGTAACCCTAATGGTGGCAGTCTCCTTCGTATCATTCGCCTTTATGTACTGCAAAATTTAATTCCTGTGCTCTATAAAAATCATACACACTCATCATTAACTTTTAAAATTGAAATTTTTATAAGCTTAGGTTGTTAAATATTCGTAGGCCGACACCATTTCTATTGTTTCTAGAAATTTCTGCAATAGGAAGATGTCACTGGATTTTGCAATCACCTTATCCTTCTCATTCCATAGCCCAGAGAATCATCCACAATATCAAACAGGTCATTAAATTCTATTTCTTCGTCATTAATTTTCATTTTTCACGTCTTTATAAATCCTCGTGGTTTCTTCTTCTAAGAACAGACAATAACAAATCCAATGAACAACACAAAGCCGAACAAATAATCATCAACCTAACGGCGACAACACATAACGCAACGCCGGTCAAAAAATCACCCCCGTTTCGTTGATAATTAATGAACGAATCTGTGGCGATTTTTCATGCACTTTACGTTTATAAATTGGTACCAAACGGTGTTTATTTTGCAACGTCTTTTTTCCCTCAATAGGCATGTTTTCGTTACAAGCTATCACTTTTAGTTTAGCACTTTGCAACGAAAACAACTGACTTCCACTAACTGGCACATAAGCAATAAGTGGCGGATTTTCACTATCTGGTAGCAATGGTGTCATGAGTTGCGAAGAAAGAACAGTGCAAAACAGACAAAAAATTCGTGAAAAGTATTTATAAAACATATATTTACTATTCTATGTTCAATTGTTTACACCCTTTTGCAAATATTAAAATAATTTCCCATTTTTGTTCTTCTTCTTCCCGTTAATTCACAATAATTGATAAAATCTCTCCAAAAATGGGATGCCATATTGCTAAATATAGGGTGCCCAATCTGGCAACATCATACTCGATTAAGACATGAACACAAGCACCAAACTTCATCGGGAACTAATAGTGCTTAGCTCCCCATACAAATTAAGCACTTATGGTGTAACGAAAACACGCCTAGTATACATTTCACTTTACTACTTAGTAGGGACAAGAATACTGTTACATTGAATGCGCCCATAACAATAGTAGAATTGAACATACCCTATTAATACCACGTGTACACCCAGCGAAAAACAAAGCACATACGTGCTTAATCTTTGCAAATTCGTTTATGATAATGAACCAACCCCGTATGTTACGAATTCAAGCAAGGCAGTGCATGAATAAAGCATCAAAAATCAACAACGCTTCGTTGCAAAATGAATACCAACTGGGGATAATTTAAATCAAGTGTTGGGGACAACTATAGAACGTGCGGGGGACGACTAAAGCACTTGCTGAGGACGAATAAAGCACGCGCTGGAATAACCTTTCATTGTAAAACCGACCACCTCCCCCTCCTTATTTAAAACTATTTAAACAGCATTAGCGTTTCAATACATTTATTAATGTTATAAGTAAATAAAACGTGAACACAACAAACATATAATTGCAAATTTGCATATTTATCACTAAGCAAATCACGTCTAAACAAAACACATTCGGATGTGCAGCAACACAGTATTACCTCTGTTTTTGCTCGGAATTCAGCTCGTAACCCTAATGGTGGCAGTCTCCTTCGATTCATTCGCCTTTATGTACTGCAAAATTTAATTCCTGTGCTCTATAAAAATCATACACACTCATCATTAACTTTTAAAATTGAAATTTTTATAAGCTTAGGTTGTTAAATATTCGTAGGTCGGCACCATTTGATTATAGAAATTTCTGCAATAGGAAGATGTCACTTGATTTTGCAATCACCTTATCCTTCTCATTCCATAGCCCAGAGAATCATCCACAATATCAAACAGGTTATTAAATTCTATTTCTTCGTCATTAATTTTCATTTCCTCGTGGTTTCTTCTATGAACAGACAATAACAAATCCAATGAACAACACAAAGCCGAACAAATAATCATCAATCTTACGGCGGCAATACAATGCCGTTCAAAAAAATCTCCGTTTCGTTGATAATTAATGAACGAATCGGTTGCAACTTTTCATGCACGTTACGTTTATAAATTGGTACCAAACGGTGTTTATTTTGCAACGTCTTTTTTCCCTCAGTGTATTATGAATCCTAACCTCTATAGCGTTAGTTTGTAACGGGAACTCAAAACTTCTTCAGTTTTCACCATGGACAAGGTATATTGAACAAGGTACCGTACAGCGAACAGCTGATTTTCTCGCCATTTTTTCAGAGCTCAATGAACTGTCAAACTCATGGATGACGTTTGATTGTTTGTTTACATTTTGTTGGGGGCGTTTTAAAAAATTGTGTACAATCAAACAAAATTCACGCAAATTAAAAATAATGTAAATTTTATTTAACATTTCCTATATTTAAATGTAAATAAAGCAAAGTGTGTATGTGTGATATCACATAACTTTATTAATTTCGTTTTAAAGTCCTATTGATGTCATTATATATGGAATATAATATCTTGCAAATGTATGCCACAGTTTCGCAGAGTCGCGAATCCGTAATTTCGAATTTTCCATGACTTTGGCGCATGAGACAAGCTGAATTTTACCGATGTCAAGGGTTGTGTTGGCTGTTATGGTTTGTAGATTGCTCTCATAGACGTGCCACTTAACAAAACTCCACAAAAAATTCTAATTGGGTCACATGGCACGATCTCGGAGGCCAGATCACGTCACCTCCTCGTGAGATGGCGATGCCATGTGGCATGAGTTGTGTGGCTATGGAGCCGTCCTGTTGGAACCACATGTTAGTGTCCATATCATCCAATTCAGCTCAAAAGAAGTTGGTAAGCCCCTAATCCACATCAAACAGCAACTTTTTCGATTTGAATTGGACGTTCTTGGAACACTTGTTTGTTCAATTTTGTTCATCAACAAATGGTAAACTAGGCGGAAGACAACACCCATTTTCATAAAACTGAATAATTGATGGACAATTCAACAGATGTAGCTTGAACAATGTTGCAGCTAACAACTTATTATTTGTATCAACGACAAACTTTGTTATTAAATTAAAAAATATACATATATAATACGTTCAATTCTTTTTACATTATTCGTTAATCATATTTTTTAATAAATGGTCCATATACATATGTACGAATATGTATTTTCTTATAACATGAAAAACATATTTCCTAACTAGAAAATAAACACAACCTGAAAATTGGTTTTAACATGAGGAGTAGCTCTTCAACCCAAAGTCATCAGGAGGCCCATTCTGCTCAAGAGGATCTTGCTGTCGGCATTTTGAGTTAATTCTATTGCACGAGAGGCCGGCCGTCTTCCATTTTATGCATTTACTGCTCCATTTTTTCTGTTCTGCCTTTTTACTGATATGGGTGATATGTATGACACGTATGGCCGCATTCAGCTTATGCCTCTCGCCACTCATTTGTAAGGACAAGCTCTGAAGAGACAAACCTTTTAAAAAATGTATTCCAAAGAAGTAAAATCGTTGGAAAGCTCGACCGGGCAGTATTGTATTATATGCCATCCATCATCAATGCTACTCAGTACTGTATCAGCAAAAACCTCCAGGTGTCATGATGGATAATGACACTATCCTTCCGAGATTAAAATGAGGAAATTATTTCAATTGTATAGTTTCTTAAAGACAAAACTTACATTGTGTGTGTATCCCAATGCAAGAGAAAACTTGTTATACTGAATAAAATTGCAGTCACCAGATTTACTTTAAAGGGTAATTGCACGTAAGTTTGAAATATTAGAAAAAAATTATCCTTTTCAAAGAAAATCAAATTTTTTTTTTTTTTTTTTTTTTGGAATTTGTATTTCTCCGTCATATGGAGGGGTTGGTTGAATTCAATGTGATTCATAAACCAGGGCTAGTTCATACGTATTATGTGTTAACACTACGTTACGGACTGAGTAATTGTCACTTTGATGTCATTTACATCTTTGTTTAGAAGTCATTATGACGTATTTATAGTATTCTCTTCCCTTTGTTTTTATTTGGCTTTTCTTTCTCGTTCATACTTCGATTTTATTACTTTTTATGAATGACAAAAGTTCATTCATATCATCTCTGTGGAATTTTTTAAGTAACTCAGGTAAATTGTTGTATTTCTTAAAGATATTGTAATTATTTCGATTATTTTTATATTTACTGCAGACGAAAATGAGATGGTTTTCATTCTCAATCATGTTGCAGACAGTGCATTTGTTGTCGGTGACTAAGCTCATTTGGTGCAGAAAGTTTTTACAGTAAGTATGACCCGTAAGCAGCCTATTTATTCTTTTAATATTTTCAGGTGAATACGTGGTGCCCTTGAACCATTGATTTTTAGTGGGTTCATTAAAAAATTGCTGGAAGTAGGTGCCTTTAGATTTTGAAATTTCCTTAAATTCATTTCTCCATTCTTCCCATAGGGATCCCAATATAAGGTTATGTGCATCTTTGATTGATGGTGCCGTAGATATGGGACAACCCGATGTGGTGGCGTGTTTGGCGTAATAATCAGCCAGTTCGTTTGGAGCAATTCCTATGTGTGACGGTGTCCAGATAAAAGTGAGTTTGGAGATCAGTGAATTGTGTATTTTGGTTAGTATATTGTTGACCAGATAGTTATTAGCTGTGTTGTTAGAGAGTAGGATACATGCATTTTTGCTATCTGTAAAAATAGCTGCCTTGTCTATTCCGTCCTCTATTATGATGTCGATTGCTTTGTCAATCGCATGTAATTCACCTGTGAGTGAGGAAACTTTTTTTGAGATTGAAAAAAGGAAGTTTTGATTGCAGGAGATGTTGCACGCTGCACAGCCTGTGATATTTTCTGTTATAGATGCATCAGTAGCCCATATAGAGTATCCTTCTGTCTTTAGTTCGTTTACTTTCTGCCGATATATTATTATGAAGCAATCTTTATTGATGCTGTGTTTGTTGGCCTTGAAGAGATTTAGTGTTATTTTAATTTTTTGAGAGGGGTAAGTTCTTTTATTTATTTGAAGGCTATCAAAAATACTTCTAAATTTTTGGTAGACCATTCCTAGACTGGTTTTTAGCGGTGAGCCACAAGTTAAATTAGCGTAAAGATTTGGATTGTGTGTTTTGAGGTTAATAAGCTCTTTTGCAGCTAAATATTGAGATCTTTGCTTTGGGGGTAGTACTCCTGAAAGAGCATAGACTATATGAGTTGGCGTGGTTCTTGTTAAACCGAGATTTCTTCTCAAGATTTGATTTTGGTAACTTGTAACTTTTTTGTTTATGTATGTGGGCATATGCGCCATTGATGATATTAAATATTCGGTTTTAGAGAAGATTACCGACTTGGCGATATTGGTAGCAATGCATGGGTGGAGACCATATTTTAGAGTGGTGAGCATTTTGAGTGCATTAAGTGAAGAACGACAAGAGCCAATTATATCTTCATAGTGCTCCTTCAAAGTGAGACTGTTTTTTATATTTCTTCCAAGAAATTTTATGGATTTTACCGGTTTTATTAGTTGGCCAGTGATGGAAATCAAAGGGACTTTACGAGGTCCTTTTGCTACATACATGGCAGCAGTTTTCTGAAGGTTTATCTGTAATTTTAAGTCAGACAACATGTGGGAGAATTGAACAATTTTGTTTTGCAGTAATTTTGTAGCAGCGTCGAAATCTTTGTGGTGGGCTAGGATAATGAAGTCGTCAGCGAATTGAAAAATATGCGTGTTTTCATCTGCAAACCCATGTAGGCCAATAGTGTAGATGTTAAAAATGGTAGGACTTAAACAACTTCCTTGAGGTATACCATTTAGGATTTCTATTTTTTCATTACCCATAACCAGCGTTCTTTTGCTGAGAAAATTTAAGATCCATGATGATATTTCAATAGGACAACCGAGATTGATAAAAATCTTTTTAAGAACATTAATGTCAACACATTCGTATGCTCTACTGACATCAAGGGTAACCAGAATGACTTTTTCTCCTTTCTCCTTGTGAGATGTAATTGTATAAAGTAGGTCGTTAATGCAAAGAGAGGAAGACATATTTTTCCTGTACGCGTATGATCGTTCAGGTAGGATATTATTTTCGTTTATGAAAATGGTTAGTCTTTCCTTAATCATCAGATTTATTATTTTGAGAAGCACTGATATCAGAGCAATTGGACGGAAATTTCTAAAATCATCAAGGTCCTTTCCTCTTTTTGGTATAGGTACGATTTTTATTTTTCTCCAATCTTCTTCTATGTGACCATTGGTCCATGCGTTATTTATTGCTTTGAGTAGGTTTTCTTTCGCGATAAGAGATAAATTATTAACCATTTCATATGTTATACCATCAATACCTGCTGCTGAGGGCGCTTTTTTCTTCCTTAATACATCTAAAAGTTCATTTGTAGTGAATGACTTCGGTTGACACGGTAGAGTGTTTGATACACAGGTCGAAGAATTGTTTGGAACTTGATCCTTTAAATAATTTAGAAATGATTTGTTGTTTTCCACGCACCAATTTGACGGAAAATTAGCTTCTTCTGAGTTTTTACAACCACGGACAAATTTAAAAAGAGATTTGGGGTTTGGATTGTGATTTAAATTAGAGATTTTCTCTGCGAAAGAATTTTTCTTTGCTACTTGTATGGCATGCCTAAAACTGGAAATTGCATCACGAAGATTTTTAGCATTTATGTTGTTTTTGTTGGAATCGAAAATTTTTTGTGCCGCTTGTCTAAGACGGAAAAGTTTATTAATATTGTCATTCCACCATATTTTAGGTTTCCGATTTGAACATATCACATAGGAAGATTTCTTTATTTGATTTTGTAATGAAGATTGAATGTTTGCCATGTCTGTGGACAGTTTTAGATGGCTAAGGTCGCATAAAAGCTTCTTTTTAGAGAGAAATTTTGTTTTGATTTTAGAGTTACTTTCAATCGTAATTTTAATGGGAAAGTGATGGCTACCACCAATTGTTGATTTTGATACATTCCATAAAATATTCATATTCGAATTGGTAAAAGAAAGATCCAAGACCGAACCATGAGAATTGTCCATAAAAGATTTTTTGAAAGTTATATCTCCATTGTTAAGACAACGAAAGACTGAGTTTTCAAACATTTGTTTAATAGTTGAGCCGCGAACTGAGTCACACGAGTCACCGAAAAATTTTGATCTAGCGTTGAAATCACCACATATAAGTACATTTGGTTTATTTTCCAAGAAGGTAAACAGTTTTTCTAATTCTTTTTTAAGTTCACTAGATTTGACAGAATGCGGGAAGTACACAGATACTAGTAAAATATTATATGATAGATTTTTTGTTTCGCAGATTAGAATGTCTAGACTGGTGTTAAATTGTAGTTTTTTCATTACGATGTTTTTTTTTAAAAACAATGGCTACGCCGCCGTAGTTATCATGTCTTTTTTTAGTGATAGCATTATAGTTATTTATTTTTGATCGTAAATTATTATCTTCATAATTAAAAATTTCACTTAAGAGACAAATGTCTATATTCCACTTGTTTAAATAGAATTCTAATACATTTTTATTTTTTGTTAAGCTCTGAATGTTATGTTGCAGTAAGTTCATCATTTGCATAATCTATTATTTCACTGTTTGCTGATAATGGCACTGATATGAAAGACTTTTGAAATTGATTTAGAATCTGTAGACCTTCAGAACAATTTATTGATTTTAGGACTTTTGACATTTGAGCTGTAAATAGATGCATCATTTTTTCAAATTGAGACACCGTATGTTGTGTAGCATACTCAAAAGTAGGTTTTGAGGGAATTATACTGATAGGACTAGCTATAGGTAAGTTTCTTTTTATTGGTGTTACTGGATTTTTTGCGATTTTGTTATATTTTACTTTTGTAATAGTTCTGTTGATTTCTTCATTAAATGTTTTTGATTTATTTCTAGGTTTCCTTCCCAATACTGGAAACTGGTTTTCGTACTCTTCCTCTCCAAGGATTTCAAAATAATTTGTGCTGTGGTATGCCTCCACGCATTCCTTCCTGGATTTGTTGGATAAGGCCATAATCTTTCTGATGGATTTTTCTGCGCTCCATTTTTCACAAGTTTCAGAGTTATCAGCCGAATGATCACTTTTGTTACACAAAATGCACCTAGGTGAGGTACATGGTATTTCACATTTTGTTGTTGATAAACAAGATCTGCATTTTATTTCTTTGCAGTCATTTGGACATATTATGTTAGCTCCACATAACAAGCATCTTTTCTTCGATCTACATCGGATGGCTATATGACCGAGACGACCACAGTTTTTGCATAAGCGTAGGGGTGGAACGTATAGTTCAACGTAGGCTTTCATGCAGAACATATTTGCATCATAAACCGGTTTGTCGTGGATTATACCAACTTTGATGGTTTCTGAAGGTTGCTCTCTTCCCATTTCATCTTTGAAATTAAATCTATATACGGATATCGCTCTGTATTCATTTTCCTTATTTATTTCATTAATAATTCGCTGACCTGAGTGTGATGTAGGCACATTTTTAATAATATAGAATTTTTGAACAAACCTATCCAAAATGGAGGCTTGCATTTGTATTTCAGAAAGTTTGGGGTTTTTAACAAAATTATTTGCCGCTATTGAATTGTTGAATGTAAGTCTAAATGTGTTATAACCGACATTTTTAACCTGGTAGTTTGATGGAATGTTAATTTTTTCCAATTTATCGGACAGGTGCATTTCACAATTTCTTTTTCTGCTGCTAATTGGATTTTGTGTTACCAATTGAACATAAAAAGGACCTGGATGATTTGCTGGATATAGAATTTGATTATTTTTGAAGATATCAAAGTTGAAAAAAACATGATTATCCTCGGTTTCCATTGTATTTTTGGGTTTACTTTGAGGTGTGTTGTTATTGTTTTGCATTGCTGCTGCTGCTGACGTACTAGGCTGGTTTAAAGCATTACTGTTTTGATTTGTTTTATTTATTGTTAATGATTTATATCGTTTTTTTTCCGGATTTGCGATGTTATCATCAGGTTTCCTTTGATTTGGAGGAGGTGGGGGTTCATTACCCTCCATGGTTTATGTTTTCAAATAAAAGATTTTGTTTTAAACCACTGTGTATTTTTGTTTGTGTTTGGAACACTTTGAAAATAAATTGTTGCTTTGGTTTAAACCGGTAAACCGGGAAGTTTTGTTATTGTATTGTTAAGGATGGGAAAAACAAAAACAACGATTAAAAGTTGAGGCAGTCTAATGTCAACAAGAGTTGAGAAGCGACTGGAAAATCAAATTTCAAATAAAAAATTTATTTGACAACCAATTGTTGGTCAGCTGTTCGAGTCGGCTGCCTATTTTGACAAGCTATTGTACGAAAATAATGTACAGGGTTGTATCCCAGTTTTGTTGTTGGGCAAGTGATTTTACCTTCTATTATTGTATCATGACCATGGAGTGGTCAGACAATGAAAACCGCATTGCTGGTATAGCGTTTTTTAAAGCACGGTACTATGTTCCGGTTTCACGCTGAAATCCCATACAAAAAACAAAGTTGTGAAAATATGAGTGAAATTTTTTCATTTGTGGTACTATGTTTTTTCAACGTGAGAAATTTACATTTTGCGCCGATACAAATTAATTGAACGCCGCAATAAATTGAAGCCGCCAGCATTGTAGTCCTATTTATTTATATTCACATTTGTCCGCGAGAAATTCAACTGTTGTGAATATTAGCAATAAAATTTCCTAATAAAGAATACTAAATTAAATTATCTGAAATAAAGAAAACTAATGCAAAGGACGGAAAATAATTATGTACATGGAATAAACCAGAAGAGTGACATTCCCATTGGATAGCAAAGCAAAAAATGTGCAAAACACTGGAAAGACATGTAACTGTATGTAATAATGTGGAATTTGTCTTGTAATTACATATGTACATTTACGTTTGTATGTTTAGAACAATCGTGACGAAAAACCTGGAAAAACTCTGCGGACGGCTAACGCTACCGAAGCAGTAGGACAATGGAATTGGGCAGAGCCTGTGATCTCGTTTTTAAATGGTTATAAAGAACATAGTGAGTTCTTGCCAGCCATAGGAGTTGGCAAAAGAAATTCCGTTTATGAATGGAAGTTTAATTTATATATGTCAACAAATATAATGTAAATCCTTAAAAATAATAATAAAACATCTTTTCGGTTCATCAAAACATCATATTATTTATTTATATTCGTGAAACAGTAGGAAATTATTTTGTTATTTGTAACCTGGCTTCTGATGCCTCACAAGCATCGCCGTCGTATCAACACAAAATAAATAATGTATGTATAACAGCACAATGATCTTCAACAATATTTCCTTTCTGCAAGTTAAATTAAATATTTTATAAGTCGGCATTATTTCATTTAATTGTTTATTGATTAGCATTTTAACTCGTGTTTGTTTTCAAGAAAAGCAAAAAGGAAAAAATGCACATGCTTAAATACACACACATTCATATAAAAGTGACATTTCGACACACACACTTCAAAAATGCAATGCGACTTTGTAAAAAAGCGTTACATTTTTCAACTTGAAATAACATTTTGTGGAATTTTTTCAAGCTGAAAAAACATAGTACCCACCTTAAGTGTGGAATAAAAAAACGACATTTTCAAACGCTCCGCCCGCTGGGGATTTGTCGTATGTTCGTCTACCGGTGCATAAAATTGTTTGAGGAGACTGGAGATGTCAAAGACCGGCACCGGTCGGGACGCCCCCGTCAAGTCAGGAATTCTGCGAAATCCGCTTCGAAAACAGAAGATCATGGCCCATGAGATGAATATTACGCAAAAATCCAGGAGTCGAATTATCAAAAAATACTTTCAAACGCCGTACTGGACATCTGTTGACTGCAGCGTTAAAAAAAATAGGAAAGAAAAATGCAAACGTCTTTTGGTGAGAGAAAAAATGTTGTTCACTGATGAAAACATTTTTACCGTGCAAGAAAAATTTAACAAACAAAATGATAGGGTGTATGCGCGGTCGCCTAAGGAAGCATCTGAACTGATTCCACGGGAGGAAAAAGGCCATCATCCAGCTTCAGTCATGGTTTGTTGGGGTTTCTCTTACGAAGGGATCACTGACTTGCATTTCTGTGAACAAGGGGTCAAGACATCGGCCAAAGTTTACCAGCTGTTGTGAAGCCACTTAACCATTCTCTATTCCAAAACCAGCATAGCTAGCAATTTTAGTTTAACACTTTGCAACGAAAACAACTGACTTCCACTAACTGGCACATAAGCAATAAGTGGCGGATTTTCACTATCTGCTACCAATGGTGTCATGAGATGCGAATAAAGAACAGTGCGAAACAGACAAAAAAATCGTGAAAGTACTTATAAAACATATATTTAGGTTTAGGTTTAGGTTAGGGTGGCAGCCGTATTTTTTTTACAAGCTCACATAGACCAGTTTAGGTCCCTAGTGTTAACACGGGCTGAAATGCCCCTCATCGAAACCAACCTGTTTGATATATAAATTTATCGATAGTACGAATATCAGTACTAGAAAGATCTGTTAGGCTGCCTAAAAAGGCCGACCCCAGTATGTCCAGTCGTCGTTTACTCAAAGCGGGACAGTCGCAAAGCAAGTGCTCAATGCCCTCCACTTCTTCCTCATCTCCACAGCTTCGGCAGAAGTCATTGGAGTCAATACCCAATCTTTTGGCGTGTTCGCCGATCAAGCAGTGTCCCGTCAGAACCTGTACTAACGTAGACAATCGTTTCCTCTCTAGTGCGAGAAGATATTTTGACCTTCTCAGGTCATACCTTGGCCAGATTTGTCTAGCTACCCTGCAGGTGCCGATTTCTGTCCATCTTTCGTTGGACTGCCTGATTGCCTCTTGCCTAAGCCAAAGCTTGCACGTGGATAGTGGCGCACCAATATATGCAAATTCTTCGAGAATTTGTAATTCCTAGCCAGTTCATCGGCTTTGCAGTTCCCCGGGATATCCCTATGCCCAGGCACCCATATGAGGTGTATATTAAACTGCTCAGCCATCTCGTTAAGAGATCTGCGGCAGTCGAGGGCTGTTTGTGAATTTAGGGATGTTGCCTCCAGAGAATTGATGGCAGCCTGGCTGTCCGAGTAAATGACAACGCCAGTGTTGGTTACTATGTTGCGACTCAGCCACTTGGCGACTTCCCATATTGCCATTATTTCGGTTTGATAGACACTGCAGGTATCTGGTAGTCTGTGAGCTATATCCAGACTAAGTTCTTCACAGTGTACTCCGAAGCCAACCTTTTCATCAAGCTTCGAACCATCCGTGTAAAAGTGGAGATGGTTTCTATTACCTGGTATTCTGCCGACCCATTCGTCTCTGGCGGGAATCATAGTGATGTAATTTCTCTCGAAGGTGTACACAGTTGGTATATAGTCCACTCGGTCGGTTACCATAGCACTACACTTTGATATCCTCATGTGACCATAGTTCTTGTACCTCCACAGTGATAGGCAGTTTAATCTTATTGCCGCTTTGGTTGCAACTTCTCTCGCCACAATATTAATCGGCAGTATATGGAGGCTCCGCTTATGCTCAGGCAGGCAGTTCTCTGAACCTTTGTTAGTAGGTTGGTAATGGTTAGTTTGTCAGTTGCCGTCCACCATACCACAATACCGTATAACAGTATTGGACGAACTACTGCTATATATATCCAGTGGACGATTTTAGGAGAGAGTCCCCACCGCGACCCTACAGCCTTTTTGCAGGAATATAAGGCGACGTTGGCCTTCCTTACACGTTCCAATACGTTAAGTCTAAATAACATTTTCCTATCTAGAATTATTCCTAAAAATATTGCACTTTCAGAAAAGACTAGATCTGTTCCATTTATCCGAGGTGGAGGGTCCACATGTGGGACATTATTCATCCTAGTAAAGAGAACCAATTCTGTCTTGTTGGGGTTAACGCCCAAACCGCTGCTTCTGGCCCATCTAACCAACTTGTTCAGAGCCACCTGTAGGATGTCTCTGAGGACGTTTACGAATTTGCCACACACTGCGATTGCCACGTCGTCCGCATATGCCACAACCTTGCAGCCACAACGTTCTAGATCTAGCAGGATTTCATTCACCGCTAGGTTCCAAATTAGTGGAGACAGTACTCCTCCTTGCGGGGTCCCTCTGTTTACATACCTTGTTAGAGTTGTGGACCCTAGACATGCTGTTATGCGTCTTCTGGTGAGCAGACATTGAATTAGTCTAATCAAACTATTGTTAACTTTTAGATGTGAGAGTGCCGCAATTACCGCATCTGGGTGAATGTTGTTAAAAGCCCCTTCTATGTCAAGAAATGCCACCATGGTGAATTCCTTGAAATGCAGGGACGATTCGATAGTGCTCACAAGTTCGTGCAGGGCTGATTCTGTAGACTTGCCCTTATTGTAGGCATGTTGGTTCCCCGACAGGAGTTTTGTATCCAGGTTTTCCCTAATGAAATGATCTAAAAGTCTTTCCAGACCTTTCAATAGGAAGGAGGATAGGCTAATTGGTCTGAAGTCTTTTGGCCTAGTGTGTGATATCTTTCCCGCTTTAGGTATGAATACCACTTTGGTATCCCTCCATCGATTCGGGACGTATGAAAGCCTGATACAGCCTACATAAATTTTCTCCAGCCAGGGGATAATGTACTTTAACATTTTCTGCATTTCTGCTGGAGTGATGCCATCTGGTCCAGGTGACTTAAAGGGCTCAAAGCTGTTAATAGCCCAGCTTATTCTGGATCTCTCAGTCAAGAAGCTAGCGACGCTCGCCGTCCACTCGCACTCTTGTTGGTCCTGCTGATCCTCGGGTTCTGTTACAGAGTTGCCCGGGAAATGTGTGTCGAGCAGTACATTTAGCGACTGCTCGCTGTTTTTGGTCCAGTTATTTGCCTCATCCTGTAAATATCCCACTGTACAGGGTGAAGCACTTCACCACAGAAGGTATACCAAGAGCGCCTTTGCGCCTTTCTAAGCTCCTTCTTATAGATCTTGAGTTGCTCTTTATAGGCATCCCAATCATTAGCGACCCCAGTAGATTTAGCCTTATTGAATAGCTTGTTGCAGGTCTTTTTCATAGCCGTTAGCTCAGAAGTCCACCATTGGGGTTTAGTTTTACCCTTGTACCTTGTTTTCGGACAGGCTTCTTCAAGGGAACTATTGAATGATGTGGTGATATGATCGACCAGATTATCCAGACCGGCTTTGTCATTCGGTTCGTACAGAAGTTTAGAGTTGAGGACTTTCTTGAAATTCTTCTCATACAGGTGCCACTTTGTCTTCCTTACATTTCTGTGGACGGCAGGTTTAGGCGCATTTTCCGCGAGTTTGAACTCAATATAATGGTGATCTGAGAATGAGTGGTCATCCAGTAGAGCCGCTGAGGCTGCTTTAGCGTGATGGAGGTTAATCTGTAGAATTCTTACCATCATTGGTAATTGACAGATTAACATCCACCCCGACAAGGGTGTTATCGAACTCTTCGTCCGTATCGTCGAGAAGCATGTCCCCGCCAGATGCGTCAAAGAGTCCGGAGACTCCCCTCAGCCTCTCTGTGTCCGAAGTAGAGCTTTTGTCCTCAGAGAAGGACGTTACAGATCTTCTGTTAGATTTGGAGTCACCAGAAATAATAGGCGTGGGTACCTCCGCACTTCCAGGAAGTGCCACGGTGGACGACTCACCTTCTGCAGTGGGAGCTATATCCTGCTTGTATATCTTCAAGACTATAGTCTCGAAGCCATATTGTAGGGTTGCACTCGCACCTTGTATATGGGAGGTGGATTCAGCGTTTAGGATAAGATTGACCTGCCGCTTTTTACCATCCGCCTCACCCACCTTGCTGATTCTCCAATTATGGGCCGGCAGACCAGGATTGGAATCTTTTATTATTTCTAAGATGTCAGCCGGGTTGGAGGGCTCTTCTGTAACCCAGGTGATGGCTCTAGGGTGACTAGGGATGTTGTTTTTTTCGACAACATCCAACTGGGCACCCGGCCACACCTCACCCGCTCGACTCAGAGCAGCCTTATACAGCTTTACTCTCCCCTGATGCCATCCTGCATCGTTGCAGATTGGTGGTTTGCCCGGCATTTCTCTACGGACATCGAGGTAGTGAGCCATAATGGCTGATTGTACATGACTCCATTTGTCCTTGAGGATGGATCCATCCTCACTACTTCTGTCTATAACAGCCATCACTAGACTCTCCTTCGCCACTTCATTGAAGGGCTTGGTGAGTGTCCTGTTGATGGTGACATTAGGGCCTCTTGCCTTTTTCGAAGGCAGGGGTTCATCAGGTGATCTGATTCGTTTTACTTTATTAGCCGTTAACACAGCTGAATTTGTGGCTCTTTCAGCCGACTCATTGGCCTTAGAAGCATCTATGACGCCTTTAGCCCAGGTAAGTGACTCTTTTTGTTTTTCGGTAAGAGCCGAAACCTCAACAGCCTCCAACTTCGTCAAAACTCTGAGCGCTACACGATGCTCATTGTGCTTCCGTTTTGACGGTCGGACATGACGTTTACCCCTCACCGCACCACCTGTTGTGAGTACTTGGGGGAGATTTTCACCATTTTAGGTGTGGTCGGCTTTGGCCAAGACCAACGGACGGACAGTCGGACGATTGGGGAACCGCGCTCCATCGGAACACGAAGGCATCCCCGTCAAGAGAATTTATTTTTATTTTGTCTGTATTAGACCGTAATAGGTACTACGATGTAGGCCTTACAGACTTTGTACAGATTTTTGCTATTGCGCAATAGGTACTGGTAACTATCCGCTATGTGATAAACACGTCCGTTCACTGCGAATGATCAGCAACGAATCAAAAAAACATATATTTACTATTCTATGTTCAATTGTTTACACTCTTTTTGCAAATATTAAAATAATTTCCCATTTTTGTTCTTCTTCCGGTTAATTCACAATAATTGATAACAATCTCTCCAAAAATGGGATGCCATATTGATAAATATGGGGTGCCCAATCTGGCAACATCATACTCGATTAAAACAGGAACACAAGCACCAAACTTCATCGGGAACTAATAGTGCTTAGCTCCCCATACAAATTAAGCACTTATGTTGTAACGAAAACACGCCTAATATCGATCCATTTTAGCATCTTTTGTCCGATTAGACTTATTAATACCATAGAGACTGTAAATATCAACTGGTCGAGCTGGAAATTGGTAATTTGGGTGTATTTATACCCAGAACCCTTCAGACGAAAAACGATCCTAGGTCCATGTTTGGATATAGCCCCAATACAAAGGTACCTCAAGATTTTACTTATTAACGCAACAAACACCACAAATTTCAACGAATTTGAATACAACTTATGTTGATGGTAACTAGGTACGGGAGACAACATTTTCTAAAAATGTGTTTATTTTACATTTTTATTAATATGAACTGTAAGATTTTTATTAATATTTTGAATTTGAATTTATTTAGCTTCCTATGCAAAAGAAAATATTCTTATATAAAGCATAGGGGTTTATGTTTTGTTATACATTTTGATTTATAAATAACTTATCATGTAAAATAAAAAAAAAAAAAATAATAAATAATAATGTTTAAAAAATTTTAAATTGAGGAATACATAAGTTAATTTCAACACTAAAATACAATAAAATTTAATTTAATAAACAAACAAATAGAAAATTTATTCATGCTCTAAAATTATTAAATAACGCCATTTTAAATTGCCTGTCGTTGGTGATTGTTTGGATATTTAAGGGAAGATTGTTCCAAAGACGTATTGCGTTAATGAAGAAAAAATAATCTGATAATTGCCTATTATGCCTCAATTGTATCAATCTGTTTCCTCTGGTTGATCTGGAAAAACGAATGAATTCAAATAGATATACTGGAGTTCCCGTGTATACGATTTTATGTAGACTTAAAAGTGTCTTTATTTTCAGCAAATTCGCAAATGATACCCCATATAATTTTTTGGCAAATTGTGAAATATGATCACGACCTCTAATTCCAAAAACATATCTAACTATATTATTGAAAGCTACAGTTAATTTGTTTAACATTACCGTATTGCAACTTGAAAATAATTCGCACGCATATAACAGTTTTGGGATCATATATGTCTTCGCCAGGAGTAACCTTATGTTCAACGGAGTGTACCTAGAGTTTACATATAGATTTCTGAGGCATCCGTAGGTTTTACCAACAGCAGATCTAATTTGGTCGCACCAAGTCAATCGATTATTAAAAATAACACCAAGATTAATTGCATTATTGACGATAGCAATGTTAGTATTTGATAATTTGATTGATAAGTTGGATAAAGGATTTTGTGCCTATTGTTATACACTTAGACTTGATAGAGTTTAAACTAAGCCCATTTGTTTTTGCCCAGACTTCTACATTCTTGAGGTCGGAATTTAATTGGCTAACGCAGTTTAAAAATTCTATTTCAGGTGCGCTAATGTATATTTGTACGTCATCCGCATACATATGAATCTTAGCATGATTAAGCTGAGAGGGCAAGTCGTTGCTGTACAATGAATACATCAGGGGGCCTAATATAGAACCTTGAGGAACACCCCTTGAAACGGGGAGAGGATTAGATGATACACCTTTTATGAAAACTGATTGTGATCTTGAGCAAAGGTACGAACTCATGAGATCATGAGCGTGGGATGAAAAGTTGAAGAAAGATTTAAGTTTGAGTCGGAGTATTTCATGATCAACCGTGTCGAAAGCCTTAGAATGGTCTAATAGTACTAAACATGACATGTACCTTTTATCTATGTTCATTCTCAAGTCCTCAGACACTTTGTAAGGCAGTGAGACAACTGTGTTTGGGCCTGAATCCTGATTGAAAGTCTGATAGGAGTTTATTGTTGTGGATATAGTTTCTAATCTGTACGTTCAAAAGCTTCTCAAATACTTTAGATAAAAATGGTAGTATAGCTATAGGGCGGTATTCAGAGTTATTTTTTGGAATGGGAATTATTTTCGCGTGTTTCCAAGATTTTGGATAGGTAGATCTTAATAAAATCGTATTAAAGATGTAACATACAAATGATGAAATATTTGGATAGATAATCTTAATAAATTTGGGGTCAATACCATCAGATCCAGTAGCGTTAGATTTGATCGCATAAATGCAGTCATAAATTTCATTTTGGGAAAAATGTATAAAATCAAATGTATTCTCATTGTTTGTCGGCAAGCTATTTCTATAGAAATCTTGGTCTGCATCCTGCATGGGTATGTTAACAAACATTTCATTCAATTTGTCTGGATCGCCAACGAAATTAGTTTCAGCACGACAGTTTCCTATTCCTAATGATTTTATATGCTTCCACGTATCCTTCGAGTTCATTGCCTCTGAAAATTTTCGACCAAAGTAAACCATTTTTTTACGTCTTATTATAAAAGTAACTTTATTAGGAATTTAAATTTCCTCCATATACTGTATGCCAAATTTCTCTGTGCGATTAGCTATTTTACCTCTCTGTCAAACCATGGGTTATGAGAATCTAAGATAATTTTCGTCTTTAGGGGAACATACTTGTCATAAAGCGAGTTAATTTTACTTTGGAGAAACTCTACCTGTTCATCGACAGATATCAAGTTATAAATGGTATTCCAGTTAATGGAGATGATGTCCTCGTGTAGATTTTGATAATTGATATTCTTAAAGTTTCGGTATGTGAAGGTTTCACGGCATCTAAACTGAAAATCATATGTGAGGAGACAAAGTTCGTGTTTAGAAAATACTGGTGCTAAGAGTTGGTCGTATAACGTAACCTTTTCCTTACAGCTTACAAAAAATAAGTCTATAAGAGAGCGTGAAGTAGATGAATGGTGAGTCGGAGTGGTACGATTTACTAACTCAAGTCCAAGAGACTTCATTTCCAATACAAAATTGACTTCATTGAGAACATTATAGTTAAAATCGCCACAGATGATTACGTCTGAGTACCCTAGTGTAAGATTCTCCAGTCGTTGAACAAACGAGTCAAGATCGCTCCTACTATTTGGGCGGTAGGCAACCCCAACAAGGAGTTTATTACTGTCACACGCCAGCTCGACAAATAGGAGTTCAATTAATTCACCTTCGTTCGATTTTGTTACAATTCTACATGGGATTTCCCTACGGACGTACATTGCCACTCCACCACCGAGACGGCCTCTATCAGCTCTAAATATCTGGTAGCCTTGTAGTTCAAACAAAGAATTTTCTAAATCTGGCCAAAGCCAAGAAATGCATATAATATCTACACCAGATCCCGAGAATAAATATCTAAATTCGTCGATTTTATTTTTGATACTCTGTACATTGATGTGTATTATTCGTAGACCCTTCATTCTATTGGCTATAACCCGGATCATACAATAAAGATTGTCTTTGGAAATATAATTATAGTTAACATCTTAAGAATTAAGAAAAAACTCATCGAACGAATCCATCGATTTTACTGGAACTGATCTGTCTCTGGGGTTAAACTTCACGTGAACAATCCCACGTCGCGTGAAGACAGCACTTAACTTGCTTTCCTGTTTCATTTTCAAGGGTCGTTGGAATATGTTATGATTGGAAGATGTTAAACTTTCAGAAATAAAGAATTTCCTATCAGATTTGAAACCAATTAAGTCCAAAGTAAGTAGCCTGTTCTTACTTCTCCTGAAGTCACCAACGGACTTCAATATATAATTCCTGGCAAATGGTGATTCGAAGCGGACAATTATGGTTGTATCCGGCGAATTGTTTTTGCCGCGCAAACGGTACGTAGATTTGAAAAGTGGTGGTTCAACTTCTAGTGTGTTGCAAATTGCCTCGTAAATACATAAAAGTTATTCATTAGACTGCCACGGTATTCCAACAATACGTAGATCAGAGGCGACTGTATAATTTTCGTGTCTCGATAACTTTGATTCAATTTCAGAGAAGTTCTTTTGTAGTTCCATTATTTGTTTTTGCAACTCGCTGATTTCGGAACACTGTTCCTCTGCTTTGTTGACACGACATCATGATACAATAATAGAAGGTAAAATCACTTGCCCAACAACAAAACTGGGATACAACCCTGTACATTATTTTCGTACAATAGCTTGTCAAAATAGGCAGCCGACTCGAACAGCTGACCAACAATTGGTTGTCAAATAAATTTTTTATTTGAAATTTGATTTTCTTTGAAAAGGACAATTGTTTCTAATATTTCAAACTTACGTGCAATTACCCTTTAAAGTAAATCTGGTGACTGCAATTTTATTCAGTATAACAAGTTTTCTCTTGTATTGGGATACACACACAATGTAATTTTTGTCTTTAAGAAACTATAAAATTGAAATAATTTCCTCATTTTAATCTCGGAAGGATAGTGTCATTATCCTTTGACACCTGGATGTTTTTGCTGTTACAGTATTGAGTAGCATTGATGATGGATGGCATATAATACAATACTGCCCGGTCGAGCTTTCCAACGATTTTACTTCTTTGAAATACATTTTTTAAAAGGTGTGTCTCTTCAGAGCTTGTCCTTACAAATGAGTGGCGAGAGGCATAAGCTGAATGCGACCATACGTGTCACTCATATCACCCATATCAGCAAAAAGGCAAAACAAGAAAAATGGAGCAGTAAATGCATAAAATGGAAGACGGCCGGCCTCTCGTGCAATGGAATTAACTCAAAATGCCGACAGCAAGATCCTTTTAGGCAGAATGGGCCTCCTGATCACGTAGAGGACTTTGGGTTGAAGGGCTACTCCTCATGTTAAAACCAATTTCCAGGGGCCAAATCACGGCATTCGATATCGAGAACTTTTCGATCGAAAAGCCATTTCAATTTTAGTTAATAAGAAAAAATGAAGATTGGAATTAATTAAAAACTATCCAGATAAGATATATGAGAATGTATTTAAACAATCTACTCGAATTCAACAGAAGTTATACTCTTTTAATGATAATAAGAAACACATCTCGATCGTAAAGTTCTCGATATCGAATGCCGTGATTTGGCCCCAGGTTGTATTTATTTTCTAGTTAGGAAATAAGTTTTTCATGTTATAAGAATATACATACTCCTACATATGTATATGGACCTTTTATTAAAAAATATGATTAACGAATAATGTAAAAACGTATTATATATATTTTTTAATTTAATAACAAAGTTTGTCGTTGATACAAATAATAAGATGTTAGCTGCAACATTGTTCAAGCTACATCTGTTGAATTGTCCATCAATTATTCAGTTTTATGAAAATGGGTGTTGTCTTCCGCCTAGTTTACCATTTGTTGATGAACAAAATTGAACAAACAAGTGTTCCAAGAACGTCCAATTCAAATCGAAAAAGTTGCAGTTTGATGTGGATTTGGGGCTTACCAACTTCTTTTGAACTGAATTGGATGATATGGACACTAACATGTGGTTCCAACAGGACGGCGCCATAGCCACACAACTCATGCTACATGGCATCGTCATCTCACGAGGAGGTGATGTGAACTGGCCTCCGAGATCGGGCGATGTGACCCAATTAGAATTTTTTGTGGAGTTTTGTTAAGTGGCACGTCTATGAGAACAATCTACAAACCATAACAGCCAACACAACCCTTGACATCGGTAAAATTCAGCTTGTCTCATGTGCCAGTCATGGAAAATTCGAAATTACGGATTCGCGACTCTGCGAATCCGTGGCATACATTTGCAAGATATTATATACCATTTATAATGACATCAATAGGACTTTAAAACAAAATTAATAAAATTATGTGGTATCACACATACACACTTTGGTTTTTTACATTTAAATATAGGAAATGTTAAATACAATTTACATTATTTTTAATTTGCGTGAAATTTGTTTGTACACAATATTTCAAAACGCTCCCAACAACAAAATGTAAACAAACAATCAAACGTCATCCATGAGTTTGACAGTTCATTGAGCTCCGAAAAAATGGCGAGAAAATCAGCTGTTCGCTGTACGCTACCTTGTTCAATATACCTTGACACGACATGTTAAAGTAGTGATTTCTCTTTTAATATCACATACTTGTTCTCCAAACTCTTTTGAGATCCTCTCTTCGAGTTCATACATTTTTTTGTTGACTTCTGAGATAATTTTTCTCTCACTCTCCTTCATTTCATGATTTATCGTATCCGATATTGTTTTTGTGAGCTTGAGTGTGAGTTCGTCGAATCGATTGTTAATGATATCGATTAAACTCAACGTATCAGTTAGGCGCGGTGTTTTTGAGTTGTTTTTCAACGGAGACACATCTTTCAACGGAGACAAATCTCTCTCGCTTTTAGAAGATGTAGCAGCCATGTTTTTATATTTTTGTTGTTTGTGATTTACTGACGAGTGTTTGTGTTACTCTCCTTCGTTTAATTTAGAGTTTCTTTGGTTGTGTTTGGTGTGAATATTTAAGTTTATTTGCAATAATTAACTGTTGCATATGCAGTTCATGTAAGAAAATCGCGACGGCGTCACTGTTTCAGCATTAACAAATAAAACAGTTGTTTGTGGAGTATATTTGATTGTTAGAAATTAGTTTAATTTAGTTTAACGTAGGAGCGCTTCAAAACGCGACCGTTCTGTGCCAGCAGAGAGAAAGTTATTTGAATATTTTACAGAACAAATTCACTAATTTGAAGTATTCTTTTGGAAAAGCGATCACAATTCTCTAAAATTTTATTTAAAAAATGCTATAAGCGGAATGCTTAATTATAATTGTAGTAATAGTATAAAAACGCAACGTCATCTAACATATCTTAAAAGTATTCACGAAAAAAGAAGCAATTTCAGACTATGGAAATTATTTTCCTGAAATTAATTCAGTTAGTACTATTTAAGCTTAAAAAGTATTAGCTTAGTACTTTCCAAAAAATTAGTTATCAACAGGGATGGAAATCTGCTTGGAAAAAATTTCACTGGTTTCCATATGCCATATGTCAGATTGAATCAGCTGATTCGTTACGTTACGGAGGAGTTACGGTTACGTTTACCTAATCCAGCCTTCAGCCAGTGTAAATCGGCACTTATATTCGCTGTCGCTATTTTCCGACGCCGTCGAATCGTTTTCCTTACCGGCGCAATTTTGCCGTCAACTGAATACAACGCTGTATGTTGACTATGCAAAATTTTCGTCTTGTCATCCGTGATATCTTGTAAAGAGCGGCGTAGGAAAACATTTTAATAAAATTTTCGCAAACAGAAGCAATAATTTAATAACATACAATGACCGTCACAAAACGGGTAAGTGTTGTGCTCCGAAATGTTACCAGGGAGAGCCGAAACATCAAGGAATTTAATTTTTCTAGATGGACATTGATGCCGTCTGTAAGGGCGAAGGTTTTCGTTCGTACTACATACAGAAAATTGAAGAACTTCAACTGATTGTGGCTGAAAAATCTCAAAATTTAAGACGTTTGCAGGCTCAACGTAATGAACTCAATGCAAAAGGTTTGTGCAACAATATATATGTAATTGCAATTTCTCGATTTTTAAAACGTCACATTTTCTCCACAGTTCGCATGTTGCGTGAAGAATTGCAGCTGTTACAAGAACAGGGTAGTTATGTGGGAGAGGTCGTGAAACCCATGGACAAGAAAAAGGTATTGGTGAAAGTACATCCTGAGGGTAAATTTGTCGTTGATATCGATAAGAATATTGACATCAATGACGTTACACCCAATTGCCGTGTAGCTTTGCGCAATGAAAGTTATACCCTGCACAAAATCCTGCCAAACAAGGTGGATCCTTTGGTCTCTCTTATGATGGTTGAGAAAGTTCCAGACTCCACTTATGAGATGGTTGGTGGTTTGGATAAACAAATCAAGGAGATTAAAGAGGTTATCGAGCTACCAGTCAAACATCCCGAGTTGTTCGATGCCTTGGGTATTGCCCAACCTAAAGGTGTACTTTTGTATGGTCCTCCCGGTACTGGAAAAACGTTGTTAGCTCGTGCTGTAGCTCATCATACCGAATGCACATTCATCCGTGTATCAGGTTCCGAATTGGTACAGAAATTTATTGGTGAAGGTTCTCGCATGGTCCGAGAACTTTTCGTCATGGCCCGCGAACATGCTCCGTCCATTATATTCATGGATGAAATCGATTCGATTGGTTCGTCTCGTATTGAATCTGGTTCCGGAGGTGACTCTGAGGTGCAACGTACTATGTTGGAATTGCTGAATCAATTGGATGGCTTTGAAGCCACTAAAAATATTAAGGTTATCATGGCCACAAATCGTATCGATATTCTGGATCCTGCTCTGTTACGTCCCGGTCGTATTGATCGTAAAATTGAATTCCCTCCACCAAATGAGGAGGCTCGTTTGGACATCCTTAAAATTCACTCGCGCAAGATGAACTTAACGCGTGGCATAAACTTGCGTAAAATTGCAGAACTTATGCCTGGAGCATCAGGAGCAGAGGTAAAAGGTGTATGTACTGAAGCCGGTATGTATGCCTTACGTGAGAGACGTGTTCATGTGACACAGGAAGACTTTGAAATGGCAGTGGCCAAGGTAATGCAGAAAGATTCCGAAAAGAATATGTCGATTAAAAAATTATGGAAGTAAGAACTTTTTGAGTGCGTATTTAATATTTCATCTACTTAGGATATTATAAGTTTGCTTTTTTGTTTATTCTGATTAAAATAACGAATAAAATGTATGTATGTGTAAATCAAAAGACGAAGAATCGAAAAATCTTGTTGAACGATATTTGTATCTATCGAGCCTCAAACATCTCTTGTAGAATCATTATGAAGAGGTGAAACTGCCCAAGAGCAAATCCAAATACCGGGAACATTTTAAATAATGCGGGGAAACGGAGTATGTCGACAAATGGTCTCCTTAATTTCACTACGTGGATATGTTTATAGATATTCGGTCACGAAGTTTGCTTCTAAATCAAAAAGTTGCTAATTGTATTATAATAAAATAACTCTAAAAGCATTTTTTTTCAAATAATTTTCATTTTGAAATGATTATCGCGAAGATGCTCGCATCAATAGGTTAGTTTAGGTTAAAGGACGCGTAGGGCACTACCAATTGGCGTGCACTACTCCACTCGGAGACCGAAAGGTCCATTGTGTTAGTCCTATAAAGAATTGAAGATTTGGAGAACAGTAGAAAAAATAATAGATTGAAAAATGAGAGTGGGTGGAGGGGGGCCATTAAGGAGTGAGAAGAGCGGAAAAAATAAATGTTGAATTAAAAGAGGAGAGGGCAGAAAAGTTCTTGCTCATATCAATATATATCAAATCTAAATTTTTACTGTTTACGGATTTATATATTACTAAATATTAGTAATATTATTCTTTTTTTGTTAAGAATTCTTATATATTCAATTTATTTATATATTTACACTTATTATTATGTTATCTTTATATTCATATTTTGTATGGAATCTTATATGGATGTAATTTGTTTGTAATACGAATATTTGGCCTTATTGGCTTTTGTATTACAATGTATGAAATAAATAAATAAATAAATAAATAAATACATATCTTTGCTGTCGTGATAAAAGTAGCTATCCGTTTTTTTCCTAACTTTTCAGAAGGGACAACAAAGTGTTTAATTTTATTATTTCGCTATAATTTTAATTAATCACCCTTATCGGGAATAAAATTTCACATGGAATTTGTTCCCTAAATTACACATTGACAAGTGAACAAATTCCGTGTGGATTTTATTCCCGATAAGGGTGAATATACCGTTTTGATAATTCGGAGGTATATTTTATAAACATACGGACGAATTCATATCGATACCTCCATTCTTAACTATGCTAAGTGCAAAAAGGTTGTTTTTCAGGAGAGGCGATCAAAGTTTGATGAATTTTTTCAATTTGTGTGGAATTCCTTTTTAATGGAAATCGAATGACCTGTACTGTTTTTGTGAATAATGTTTGATTGGGTTGACGGATAAGTCAAGTCGACTTAGCATGTTTTAGAATGAAGGTGTCGATATATTATTAAAATTATCGCGAAGTAATAAAATTATACAGTTTATTAGCTTTTCTGAAAAATTTGAGCAAATAAATTTGAAAAATCTGAAAAAACACCTAGAGGTTGATTCAGAACAAAACTTCAATAGCAGTTTTTGGCTTCCATCAAGCCCAACATTCGGGTTCATATTTAGTTATATATTGTATCCCTTCTGTACTTCATAACGGAATCTTCCGTAATTTCACGTCCTCCTTGCTTAGCTTTGTAGATTTTAAAGAATTCTCTGAATACTATTAAAGTGAGTGAGGGCCTGTATCGATTTACTTGACTGAGATTTTCTTGGTTATTTTATATAACAATTATTAAAAATTTCTAAAAAAACATATTTTTTCCCAATAACTAATGCAGTTTATCCAAAATTTTAGATCGGATTAGAAAACACGGTGTGTTCGATGTAGTTTTCGTAAATTTAAGAGTTCTCCAGTTATGCCAAAATCTGCGGAACGAGTTTTTCTACAATGGTAAGGCTTAAACATTCAATGAAAATATCGTGAACCATTTTTATAATACTCGATCATAATGAATTAAAAATACATAACGATTTTTTTTAATTTACGTATATTACGGACACGAATTTCCTCTTTTTAAAAAACAAAAGTGTTTATTTAATGTAAATTATTTTTATTTTCTTTAATGAATTTATCCTAAACTGATCTTTAAATCTAGTCTATGATTTTTATTGAAGTATCCAGCTATTTACTTAAACATCTTGCGTTAATACTAAAATAATTCCTTTCTTAAGTTTAACTTAATTGAGAAGAATGACTAGACGACTTTTTTTGTTCGTTTATGTTGTTTGTTTCGCAGAAACAAATGACTAGAACATGCACGAAATGTTTGTTGATCGTTTGATGAATCGATCCAATGTAGAAAGCCAAATCTGGTTGGAGTTAGATTTGAAATACTTGATCATTTTGGGCATGACCAACCAAGGCTTCTCGCAAACGTGTATAGAGCAAACTATCGGATGATATGCCCTCTCGTTGCAAAAACCGTATAGTTTCCTGGGCACACATGGCATAACCTAAAGCTTCGGCCTCTTGTGCTGATATTACATTTTGCTGCTGCTCTAGCGGTGGTGAATTATAGTAGTCACCCTCATCGTAATTATCAAAATCCTCTTCAAATTCATCCAATTCACGTTGTAGCTCCAACATTTTCGATTGTATAGCTTCGAGTAGTTGGCGGTTACGTTGATTATCTACAATGGGATTAGCAGCCATAATGGGCTGGCGGTGTGAACCATCTTCCAGTTCAGGTGGTGGAGTATCACAACGATCTGGTGGTGGAGTATCATAACGTTCAGATGGCGGAGTATCGCAACGTCTTATACGTTTACTTGGAGGAAGTTCATGGTTAGATGAAATGGATGAAGATACACTGGATTCATTACTGGACTCCTCATCGTCATTATTTGATGGTGGTGTGGATTGGGGAGATTCTCTTCGTTCACTGCAACATGGAGCATCATCTTCCGTGCCTAAATGTTGTTGTTGAGATTGTAGTTGATTTTTATCCAATTTTCGTTTCATTATTAGTTTTCCCGACATTTTGAGAAAAACGATTTGTTTGATTCTCTTTTATTTAGACTTTTCAATTATTTGAGGAGCGTTGCGTCCGTGAGCTCATCCAAAAGCCGACTGACTGACTTTGTCCTGTTTGCCCCGATAAACTTGTGCCGTGACACAGAAAACTATCTCTGGCGTTGATTCTCTATAGCCATTAACCCTAACTGCAACAGTCGCGGCAGCAGCGCAGAGGCAGCGTGTATGCATTAAAACATAAGGGTAACTTCCACATCCCCTCATCATACCTTCCTTTTTGGTCGATAGAGAGGGGTGTATGAAAGACAAAAAATAACAGCTGAGACAGATGTTTGTCAGCAGAACCGACACCGATACAACTGCAGTAGCGGACGACGACAGTTGGAACAGGCAAAACACACAAAGTGGTTGTTGCAGCAGCAGCATGTTCAATTTCATATTGAATCATCCCCGTGTGCCCTCTAGTTTGTATTCGGTTGATGATCGTTTAAAACAACAAAACAATGCACAAAGATATCAGACATACATATGTACATACATATCTACATATTTGTTGTCGGTTAATCTTCGCTATGCAATCGAGCAGCTGCTCCCATAACTAACGATGGAAGACACACTACGCGAGCCTGTCTTATGGTGGCGAATGCGAGAGAGGTGTTTGTAACATCATTGAAGATGTCGTTAGGTTATTGGTAAATATATATCTAGGAAAGTACGAAAATTATTAGCTATTTTGAGACAAGTTTTCATTGAAGAAATAAAAGTCTTAGAGCAGGTCTTGGTTAAGAGTTTTTAATACGCAATTTGAAGAAACAACCTTTTGGCTCAAAAATCATAACACATTTCTAAATCGTCCTGGGTCAAATGATAAACTTTTTAACAATGCTCGGGAAAGCATTTAATAAAAATAGATATGTTCATACTTATGTATGAACATTTCTATTTTTAAACCTTTTTTTTTTGTATCGGCGGCACGTATTTTCTAATTTAAAAAAAAATTTTGTTGAAATCCGAAAAAAAGAAAATAATTATTCGCGAATATGTGTCAGTACACACCAACACTCGTACCTCGGCACTGTGCAATGGTTAATTTATTACCCACTGTTCAGCTCAAAATGGGCGTATTGGCCAATACCCTTTATGTACTCTCATACAAATTGACAAATACTTACGAACATATTTTCACCCTATTTTGTGTCTAATGTTCTGTATTATAGATCACATTTTCAATGAATATTCCACTGAAACTATCGCATTTCTCATAAAGTAAGGGTATACTTTAGTCGATTTACTCAATTAACAAAAGGTATAATAAACAATGGGTCTATTTAGTCTGATTTTAGGTATTACAAACAAATACACAAAGCGCTTAACCCATACATCAGTATGGTTTATGGTATAAAAACTTTATAAATAACGTTATTGAGGAAAAAATAAAATTGTGGTACTTATTCAAAAATGCGTCATCGTAATATCATCAAAATCTCCTTATTAATTTGAAAGTGGTAATAATTATAGTAAAAATAATAAAGATACCCTTGTGGAAAATTAAGGAAAATATATTCGTCATCATATATGCAAAAGGTTCAATCATCAATTTTGAAAATTTTACAGGAGAAACAAAAAACCAAACACGAAGAAAATTTTGGTTGGAAAAACAGGGTTTTTAGAGAAATATTAAAAAACTGTGATGATTTGCAATTTTGCATCTTTTTCTTGAGTATTTTTTTAGCAAAGTACTCAAAGTTTCTGCGCCAAATTTACGCATTACGTAAATAAAAAAATTTAACAATCTTGGAATGAAATAATTGCTTAGGCCCTGTGATCTTTCTAAGTTAAAAAAAACAAGTAAGAAAGTTTCAGTCGGGTAAACCGACTAAGGTATACCCTCACTTTGTGAGTAATGTAATATGGAATATTAAACGAATTATTCTGTCAATTTGTCTCTGTTCCCGTAACAGAGAAATGGTTTCGTTGCTTGTGTGGCACACGTAGCGCCGTCTTGTTGAAAGTAAACGTTGTCCAGATCAATACCATCCAACTCCGACCATAAAAAATCATTAATCATCTCTCGATAGCGCAATCCATTCACCGTAACTGTTGATCCAACCTCATTTTCGAAAAAGTAAGGTTCAATGACCCCGCCGGACCATAAACCGCACCAAACAGTCACACGTTGAAGATGGAGAGGCTTCCCAACAATAACCCTTGGGTTTTCCGAGCCCCAGATGCGACAATTTTGCTTGTTGACGTAGCCACCGAGGTGGAACCAAAATAACACCTTTTGTTGGAAACCCCGTTAATAATGTTTCTCCGGTATTATACAATCGGCCCCGCCCGACTTTAGTCCTTCCTTACTGGTTCTAAACAGTCCACCAAACAAAATTTTTTGAAATTGATCCTGCTTTATTTATCTAACAATATTGTTAGGAAAATGTAACCCTGTAAACGTACAACCGTGTGAACATAAAATTTTTGCCAGAAAAGTCATTGTAAGACATTAATATCGGTAGACATCTGGCAATCGTGTAAACACACAACGTTCCCATTGTGATATACATAATTTGAAGACACTTTTGATTGTCAGATTTGCGAAATGTATGCATATGACAACGGCGCCATTGTCAGGGAAACATTTTATCGGCAACTCTTGCAGTCGTATGAACTGACAATTCACATTTGCCTAACAATATGTCACTGTCGGTACATTTACAGCACTTTAACATGGTTAATAACGTTATTCGATCTGTCAATCGTCTGTACATAGCTTTAGCATAGATGACCCGATCGAATTCACTTATAAACGTATATTCATTTAATAACATACAATTTTTATTAACAAATGTTTTTAGAAAATAATACGAATATAAATTTTTGTTAAAAAAACACAAATTACAATATGCAACAAAATTTTTGCCGAATGCTGTGCGTAACGTTTTCTGGTGTAATATGGTGTCCTAAACACGAAAAAAATATTAAAACAATTTTATGGTAAATATTTTTCTTTTAAATTCAGATTTCATTTTTTCATTTTTTTTTTCATTTATTTATACGATGTAATGCACAAGCCAACAAGGCCAATTTGACAGCATTACCGAATGCAACTGCGTTTAAAAAGTTTTACAATATAAACATATAACATAGCCATTAAAAAAATACATATTAAGATTTTACTTAAAACTATTTTTAACTTTAAATTTAATAACATTTATATAAAAAATCCTATAAAACACTAATGCAACTTAAGGCCCCCAGCCAAAAAGGGATTTAACTAAAAATGCACATTAAAACAATTGACACGCCTAAAGGCAAAGCAAAGAATAGACTTAGTTACATATAGAAACACTACTCCTGAATATACATATATATGTACTGCATCATAAACATTGTCATATATACGTACGTATAATTAATTGTCAGAGCAAACAATTTATGATTGATGTAGAGCGAACTCCAAGTACTTCCCCTCAAACACATGTTCAGGGAATGAAAAAACACGCAAGTAAACAGGAAGCCTGTTCCAGATTCGTGCAACGCGGACAAGATATGATCGATCAAAGATAGAATGTGAAAAACGAGGTAGAAGGATCTGAGGGTTACGTATCGATCTAGAAAAAATAAATTTCTCGCGAAGAGAAACAAGTGATCCAGTACGTATAGTTCTATAGAAGTAAAGCAAAATTCGCTGCTTTACAAGTAATTTAAACGGGACACCTAAAAATTGAATAGCATGTTCCGAAATGTGATCACGCCTATTTAAAGAATATACAAAGCGGACTACCATGTTGAACAGCTTCTCAATTCTACTCAAGTTTTCATCCGTTGTGCCTGATACAACTTCAATGCAATAACAGATTACAGACATCAATAACGCAAATGCGAGCCTCCGTCTTACAAAATGAGGAAAATATAGATGCGTACAATACAATTTGCGCAAGGTAGAAATAACTTTAGGAAATAGCGAGTCAATATGACTGGAAAAATCGAGTTTATAATCAAGAATAACTCCTAAGCATTTCATCTCATCAACGAACTCAATTGTACTATCATTTATACACACATCTACTCGACGCAAATGACCAAACAACATTGATTTACTCGACGCAAATGACCAAACAACATTGATTTACTCGACGCAAACATTGATCTACTCGACGCAAATGACCAAACAACATTGATTTAGTTTTAGATACATTGATGGTGAAATTGTTATTCTGCAGCCACCAACTCACTGCACGCATTGTAGAATTAATATTATTTTCCAATTGTACCTTAGTGGTGCCTCGGAAGAAAAGATGTATATCATCAGCGTATATGTATGGAACGCATATATCAAAATTAATACAATCTACTATGTCATTAAGGTATAAAATGAAAAGAAGAGGTCCCAGAACAGACCCCTGGGGAACTCCGCTGCTAACATTACGCACGTCGGAAATATTTTCATTGAAGCACACATATTGAGAACGACCACAGATATAGGAATGCATTAATTTACAAGCAGTAGTACTAAATAGGAAATTATTTTTCAATTTATTAATTAGTCTCACGTAATCTACTCTATCGAAGGCTTTGGACAAATCCAAAGCCACAAGGGCACCAGTATCACCAGCATCAACTACTTCCCTTATAGTGTCAGTCATATCAAGTAAGAGTGACGTAGTACTGAGACCTTGTCTAAATCCGTATTGAGAAGTATTCAACATTCTACAATCCTCGATGAAATAAAGAACCTGCTCTTTAATTAGATGCTCAGCAACCTTAGAAAGACAAGGTAAAATACTTATTGGTCTCATGCCATCAATAGTGTATGAACCCTTGACCTTTGGAATAGGGACAACACGTGCGATTTTCCAAGCAGATGGAAAAACGGAAGTAGTAAATATTGTATTGAAAAAGTGAAGCAAATAGCGCGATATATATGGAAAAATCAACTTCAAAAATTTGATGGGTATCCCATCAACCCCAACCGCCTCGGACTTGGGGTTGATGGGAAGATGCCTTTTGTATTGGTCCATATTTTTTTAAGTATAAGTCCGGATTTAGGCGTTTCTATGTGAAAGTGAACATCTGTTTCACTTTCACGTTCAGTAACTATCTTTGAAACAATTAGTACAAATTGATTTTTTTTTCAAAAACATCGTGTTTTGCTGCATCAAATATAAAAAAAATCCCAAGAAATTACGAAGAAATCAATGTCTTTTTGAAAAAATCTATGGATTAATGTAGAAATTATATCCCTTTTCGCTACCACCTTGGGAAAAATGGGTTATTGTCACCCTTTTTGGTACCTCCCATACAAATGAAAAATTTTGCAGCAAATGCAAAGTACCTATAATCCTGTGATAAATGGGCGTTGTTACCGCGCCCCTTTTGGTACCTCTCATACTTTTTATAGTACCCGTAGTCTATTGAAAAATAGGTGTTATTGCTACGCCCCTCTTGGTACCTGAAAAACAAAATGGAAAAAATAAAAAATATGATCATTTAAACATTTTTCTACGCAAATTGAAAACATTTTTTTTGGGTTTTTTCTATTTTTTATGATTTTTTCGAGCCAGCAAATAATGATTAAAACAAATAAGAATGTTCAGTCGGCTAAACCGACTTATGAATCCCCTCACCTTGAGTCACAAAAAAATATTAGTAAATTAATTTTAACTTAACTTTAACTTTTGTGTAAAATGGTCCATTTGTGTGGGGGTTACCAAAAGAGGCGTGCCGATAACGGCCACTTTTCTCTACACTCTAGGTACTGTAAAATCATTACACTGTACAAAATATCAAGTATTTGTGTCACTGGTATTAAAGTTTAAAGCTGTTAACTTTTGGTACAAAAAGGTTAATTTGTGTGGAAGGTACCAAAAGGGGGTGCCAATAACGCCCATTTTTCTCTGGACTCTAGGTACTATAGTAGCATTACACTATACAAAATTTCAAGTATTTGTATGCACTGGTATTAAAGTTATATGCCGGTTACTTTTGGTACAAAATGGTCCATTTGTGTGGGAGGTACCAAAAGAAGCATGGCAATAAGGCACATTTTCCACTGTATTGTAGGTACTATTAAACTATTGCACTTTACAAAACTTTAAGTCCATGTATGTACTGGTAATAAAGTTATAAGCTATTAACTTTTGGTTCAAAAATTTTCCATTTGTGTGGGAGGTACCACAAGGGGCGTGGCAACTTCGCTCATTTTTCTCGAGGTGACAAATTAACTAATACTAGGTGTAGAATTTCAGAGGATTCAAATAAGTAGTATAGAAGTTATTAAATAATCAATATTTCACTAAATGTTAAACCTTTGTGGGGGAGCTACTAGAAGGAGTGGACCAATAAAGCCCATCATCGAACTTAGCCGGAAATAGAAGAAAATATTACAACATACCTAATTTGAAGTCAATCGGTTACTCCTTTCGAGAGATATCGTGCGCACCAGCCAGCAGACAGACAGACGGACGGACGGACACTGCTCATTCGACTTAAAATGACCCAAAACGGATATCCGTCGAACATACTTAGGGTCTTAGGTCACTCCTTCGATGTGTTAGACTTTTGGCTCGTAGCAAATGATATATACCCTCCTCTAAGGTGAGGGGATAAAAATCAAATTGCTCAAATTTTTTTTAACGACTGTTACTAAACCATTGTTTGTAGCCGTCATAATAGACTTAAACTTAATAAGTATCCAGCTCTATCGAGCTTATATTTCAAAAAATATAGTCAAAATACTAAAGGTACCTTCAATGAAAATTTAAATTTAAAAAAAGTACCATTATTGATTTTATGCAATAGTATTCCTCAATCTAGGCAAAAAACAAGGTTAGATCTCGGGCACAACAAAATGGTTTGTTGTATAACTTAACTTTTACCATTTTTTGGTTTATTGTCTCTTCAGCATTTCCGATAACGATATATACTCGTATGTACATGATAACGATTTCGTTTCTGGAAAGTGCAGCATTTTCTTTGGCATTTTCCCGAAAACTCCACTTTTCTAATTATTTTTGAAATTTGAAAATTTTATTTGTAATTTAGTGTAATTGATCGAACCATTATATACATTTTTCGTTATTTTGTGTAGGGATGAATAAATTCGTCCACAGTCGACTTTTTGTATTATGTGGGCAACTAATGTGTTTTTGCTTTCCTCTGCCGTTTTTTTGCTTTCTCATTATATTGAATCGAAAACGCCACGCGACCATTGTATAGGTAAAGCTTTGCGTTATAAATGTACATATGTATGTATTTCATCCCTTAGTAAGTACATTTAAAATGTATGAAAATTACAACAACAACAGTGAAACCATATACAAACGTAAATACATACATACATATGTACATTTGTACATCTACGGTTCAATAAGTACAGTGGAAATATATATTTAATTTTACTTTGTCTGCGGAAGAGCGTTTTTGTATAAATATCCAAATTTCGATTTGTCTTTATTCGTGTCAACCCCCACCACTCTCTCCTATCTAATAGTTTACACTCCACTCAATTGTCGGATAACAATTTTTCGTACAGAAAAAATATCGTATAGAAAAATTGTCTGATACAAATTTTTTCTATAGAAAAATTGTCGGATAACAATTCTTCCTATAAAAAAATTGTAGGATAACAATTTTTCGCACAGAAATTGTATGATAACAGTTTAAAGTATAGACAAATTATCGTATAACAATTTTTCGTATAGAAACATTTTCGGATAACAATTTTTCGTACAGAAAAATTGTCTGACAACAATTTAAAGTATAGACAAATTATCGTATAACAATTTTTCGTATAGAAACATTTTCGGATAACAATTTTTCGTACAGAAAAGCTGTCGGATAACAATTTTTCGTATAGAAAAATTGTCGGATAAAAATTTTTTGTATAGAAAAATTGTCGGATAAAAATTTTTCGTATAGAAAAATTGTCGGATAAAAATTATTCATATAGAAAAATTGTCGGATAACAATTTTTCGTTAGAAAAATTGTCGGGTAACAATTTTTCGTATAGAAAAATCGTCGTCGTATAGAAAAAATGTCGGGTAACAATTTTTCGTATAGAAAAACTGACGGGTCGAATTAAAATTTTGCGTATAGAAAAATTGTCGGATAATAATTTTTCGTATGAAAAATTGTCGGATAATAATTTTTCGTATAGAAAAATTGTCGGATAACAATTGTTTCTATAGAAAAATTGTCGGATAACAATTTTTCCTATAAAAAAATTGTCGGATAACAATTATTCCTATAGAAAAATTGTCGTATGACAATTTTTTCTATAGAAAAATTGTCGGATAGCAATTTTTCCTATAGAAAAATTGTCGGATAACAATTTTTCCTGTAGAAAAATTGTCGGATAACAATTTTTCCTGTAGAAAAATTGTCGGATAACAATTTTTCCTATAAAAAAATTGTCGGATAACAATTTTTCCTATAGAAAAATTGTCGGATAACAATTTTTCCTATAGAAAAATTTTCGGATAACAATTTTTCCTATAGAAAAATTGTCGGATAACAATTTTTCGTATAGAAAAATTGTCTGACAACAATTTAAAGTACGGTATAACGAATACTCGGTTTAACGAAAATCCGATATAACGCACGATCAAAATGTTTACATTGAGTACCTCATATTACGAACGACTTCAATTATTTGTACTCGATATAACGAACGATTGGAAAAAATTATTAAAATTAAAGGAAAAACTAAAATAAAAAATTTAAGAAGAAGAAAAAACACTCTAGATTCGTTGCAGAACCGTTAGTTTTTATTACTTCCTAATTTTTGACCTACCTACACACCGATAGCGAAATTTGTAATTTTACTTTTAACAAAGCCAAAAGAGTATCATTAAATAGAATAGGCAGAAGAAACAGAATTTCCTTAAGAAAAAAAAATTTCAATTTTTGATGAATGTTAGATTTCAGTGATTTCGAAGAAAAATGGGATTCCAAAAGTATCAATTACATATTAAAGAAATGCTAAATTAAATGTTCTCTAATTTATAAGCAAATAAAAATGTATCAAAAATCGTCGATTTCTTAAAAAAAGGTATATTCACAGATGGAAAAGAAAACACTAAAATTAAGGGCCTGTTTCTGTAACTTATTTTCGTTCGTCTACGGCGAACGATCAACATTTTCTCAGCTATTACTTGAATTCTATAAAACGCAGGTTAGAAATATTTTAGGAACAAGCTTTTTACATGATTTCCTACAGACACAACGAATTATAAACTTCTGCGATTTATAGATTTCTCGGAATAATTGAGTGATTTTTGATCGTTCGCAGTAGACGAACGAAAAAAAGTTACAGAAACAGGCCCTGAAGCCATATAATTACAAAGGAGGCTACATGAAAGGGTTTTTTAAATATTATATATAAAATGGAACAGAACTTTACAAATCTATGCCATTTTGTATGTTAAAATTTTGCGTATAGAAAAATTGTCGGATAATAATTTTTCGTATGAAAAATTGTCGGATAATAATTTTTCGTATAGAAAAATTCTCGGATAACAATTTTTCGTATAGAAAAATTCTCGGATAACAATTTTTCGTATAGAAAAATTCTCGGATAACAATTTTTCGTATAGAAAAATTCTCGGATAACAATTTGAAGTATAGACAAATTATCATATAACAACTCTTCGTATAGAAACATTTTCGGATAACAATTTTTCGTATAGAAAAATTGTCGGATTAAAATTGTTCGTATAGAAAAATCGTCGGATAACAATGTTTCGTATAGGAAAATCGTCAGATAACAATTTTTCGTATAGAAAAATCGCCGGATTAAAATTTTTCGTATAGAAAAATCGTCGGATTACAATTTTTCATATAGAAAAATCGTCGGATTACAATTTTTCGTATAGAAAAACGTCGGATTACAATTTTTCGTCGGATAACAATTTTTCGTTTAGAAAAATAGTCGGATAACAATTATTCGCTTAGAAAAATTGTCGGATAACAATTTTTCGTACAGAAAAATTCTCGGATAATAATTTTTCGTATAGAAAAATTCTGGGATGACAATTTTTCGTATAGAAAAATTATCGGATAACAATTTTTCGTATAGAAAAATTGTCGGATAACAGTTTGAAGTATAGACAAATTATCATATCTCTTCGTATAGAAACATTTTCGGATAACAATTTTTCGTCAGATAACAATTTTTCGTATAAAAAATTTTTCTTATAGAAAAATCGTCGGATTACAATTTTTCGTATAGAAAAATTGTCGATAATAATTTTTCGTATAGAAAAATTGTCGGATAACAATGTTTCGTAGAGGAAAATCGTCAGATAACAATTTTTCGTATAGAAAAATCGCCGGATTACAATTTTTCGTATAGAAAAATCGTCGGATTACAATTTTTCGTATAGAAAAATTGTCGGATAACAATGTTTCGTAGAGGAAAATCGTCGGATAACAATTTTTCGTATAGAAAAATTGTCGAATTAAAATTTTGCGTATAGAAAAATCGTCGGATAACAATTTTTCGTATAGAAAAATTTTCGAATAACAATTTTTCGTATAGAAAAATTTTTCGTATAGAAAAATTTTCGAAGAACAGTTTTTCATATCGGATAACAATTTTTCGTATAGAAAAATTGTCGGATTACAATTTTTCGTATAGAAAATTTGTCGGATAACAATTTTTCGTTTAGGAAAATCGTCGGATAACAATTTTTCGTATTGGAAAATCGTCGGATAACAATTTTTCGTATAGAAAAATCGTCGGATAACAATCGCCCATGTGATGACAATCGCGTGAGTTCGAACCGCAAAACGCAACAATTTTCCCTTTAATTTTAATGGTCTTCGAAATTAAATGTTAATAAAATGCACACATGGATGTAATTACTTATCACTGTAATTAATAATTTGATATTAATAAATCCAAATTGTTGTAGTAAAAAAGAATTCAGAACATGCATTTTGCGACTTGAAATCACAATCTCCAATTTTAGGCGAAATGAGATTGCCATCACATGGGCGAATGTTTCGTATAGAAAAATTGTCGGGTAACAATTTTTCGTATAGAAAAATTGTCGGGTGACAATTTTTCGTATAGAAAAATTGTCGGGTAACAATTTTTCGTATAGAAAAATTGTCGGGTAACAATTTTTCGTATAGAAAAATTGTCGGGTAACAATTTTTCGTATAGAAAAATTGTCGGGTAACAATTTTTCGTATAACAATTTTTCGTATAGAAAAGTTGTCGGATGACAGCTTTTCGTATAGAAAAATTGTCGGATAACAATTTTTCGTATATAAAAATTGTCGGATGACAGTTTTTCGTATAGAAAAATTGTCCGATAACAGATTTTCGTATAGAAAAATTGTCGGATAACAATTTTTCGTATAGAAAAATTTTTGGGTAACTATTTTTCGTATAGAAAAATTGTCGGGTAATAATTTTTCGTATAGAAAAATTGTCCGGGTAACAATTTTTCGTATAGAAAAATTGTCGGGTAACAATTTTTCGTATAGAAAAATTGTCGGGTAACAATTTTTCGTATAGAAAAATTGTCGTGTAACAATTTTTCGTATAGAAAAATTGTCGGGTAACAATTTTTCGTATAGAAAAATTGTCGGGTAACAATTTTTCGTATAGAAAAATTGTCGGGTAACAATTTTTCGTATAGAAAAATTGTCGGGTAACAATTTTTCGTATAGAAAAATTGTCGGGTAACAATTTTTCGTATAGAAAAATTGTCGGGTAACAATTTTTCGTATAGAAAAATTGTCGGGTAACAATTTTTCGTATAGAAAAATTGTCGGGTAACAATTTTTCGTATAGAAAAATTGTCGGGTAACAATTTTTCGTATAGAAAAATTGTCGGGTAACAATTGAATATATGTACATTATTTACGTCAGATATAGAATATCAAGAAACTCCACCCTGCAAAATTTCAAAATTAGTGAATGTAAAATACAGCTTCTATAGCGTTAAGTGGACAAATCGGAAAGAACATGTACATATGTATATGGTGGTTATATCTAAATCTGAACCAATTTCGACCAATTTCAATAGGGTTCTTCCCACGTAAGAAAGAGTCGCTACTGCCAAATCTCAGCATGATTGAAGTGAAATTTCAACATTTACTTAACGAATAATTTAAGATGGATGGACAGACATGGTTATACCAGCTCAGTGGCCAAATCACTGCATTCGATATCGAGTACTTTATGATCGAGATGTGTTTTTTTATTATCATTACAAGAGTATAACCTCTGTCGAGTAGATTGTTTAAATACATTTTTGTATAGCTTATCGGGATAGTTTTTAATTAATTCCAATTTTCACTTTTTCTTATTAACAAAAATTAAAATGGCTTTTCGATTGAAAAGTTCTCGATAGCGAATGCCGGGATTTGGCCCCAGCCAGAGATTCTCAGTCGGTCGGTATAGCTGTAGTATTTCTAGGTATTAAAAACATCTGACACAAAACAAACTTATAATCCCCTGTACCACAGTATTGCTTCCAGTAGTATTACAAGATTGAAATTCTACAAAACCAACATTACTCAAAATAAGTACCTAACATTATTAAAAAAACTGAAGCATTGACGAGTTAATTAAAAAAAATCATTTTTATGTTTAAAGTTGTTTTCTTTATTAGAAAAATAAGCAAAGACTATATCTATGATCTTTTCCAATACCACTTTTTGTGATATCCATTATTCGAACAAGGAACGTATGGCCGGATCATCATCTGCCACATCTGCACATGTCTGTCCCTCAATATCTTGAGCCATTTTATTGGCCCCATACTGTAGGAGCAGACGAACACAATCTGCATGGCCACAAGATGCTGCATAGTGTAATGCAGTTTGTTGTTGTTCACCATCACGCAAATCTACTGGACAACCGGAAGATAAAAGTAATGACAAAATCTGCAAGTCATTGCCATCCGTGGCCCAGTGTATAAGACCCAGACCAGTTTCATCGAGTAAATGCAAATCCGTATCCTTCAGCATTTCTTCCACCTTCTGGAAGTTGTGATCTTTAACGAAGTCGAAAACTGTCTTCTCATGATCAGGTTTTTGACTACTAACATCCTCGGGTGGCATTTCTATGGAATGTACTACCCAACCAGTACCACCGCCACTACTTGCTGCATCGATACCTTTTTGTACTTGGTCATACCATTGTGGATCGACTTGTTTTACTTTGTCCACATACAACTGCTTGGCTTTTTCCGATTTCATTGCACCCAATTCTTGCCAAGCAGACCATTTGGCACGAGCCTGCATATTGAAAATACTCGGTTTCTGGGTTTTACATTCTCCCACAGTTGCTTGTTTGAAAAGGGCATAGAGTTGCAACAAATCATTGGGCATGATTTTATCATGCGTTTTTTGTACTTGCTGTGTAGCTTTATTGAATATGGCATCGTTCTCATCCTCCATTTCATCGAATTCCCAATCACTGTCGTTCTGCGATTCCATGTTGCCACTTACTTTGCTTATTATGTTGATTAATTGGTATGCTATTATAATTTTCTTAAACAACTAAAACGACAATGTGTGAATTTTTCGTCGTTTATGTTTTCTGTATGTTCAAGTAGTTGCCTTCTAACGAATGTTTCTGTTCGTTCTCGATCGCTTGGACTGTCTTCAGGCTGCTCAATGTCACAAATCCATAGCCTCGGGAAACGCCGGTCTTTTTGTCAAATATCACATTCGCATTCACAACGCGGCCGAAATCTTTGAAATATTTATTTAGCTGCTGATGCCCAACTGTCCAGGGTAGGTTACCCACAAATAATCTGTAAACGCTTTTAGTAGCCTTTGTTACTGTTTGGGCCATTTGGGGTGAAGCTTGAGGCTGTTTGTGGTTAAATTAAAATTAAATGCTGTGGCGAAGAATTTATGGTGAAAAATTTATAATTTTGTTGCTGCCAGAGAACACTTTGAATATTTACCTATTGCGTAAAGCGAGCCGGATTTCTGACAAGAGAAATTTTTTGTTTAGTGTTGGGAAAGAATCGAGCATTTCAGTACTGAGTACTCGATACCGTCTGTTTTTCGCGGTACTCAAAAGCAGTCGGTCGGCTTGTACCATGATATATGTATACAATGATTGTAAAGGTAGTCTCATTAGCCCAGCAACAAATACAACCCTGGATTCGTTTGCCATTTTGCTTTTCCAAATCAGATGATGTAAGCAGCGTTACCGTTGGACAATTTCAAAAAGGGGCACAAAAAGGGGATTTTTTCGAAAAAAGGGGCAACTGATCATTAAAAAAGGGGCAAATATGCCACTTTAGTCGCACAACGGTAACGCTGGATGTAAGGGCATCTCTTAAATATCGGTGAATTGCGTCTGTCAAAGTGTTGTTGTATGCACAGAAAACAATAGGATGAAATTTGACAGACGCCGCACGCATTCACCGGTATTTAAGGTTATCTCTTTACTACAAAATCTTATTTTTTATTGTGTGACGCGTGTCACCCTAGCCACTACCATTTTGCGTCATATACTACAGGTGGGTCAAAGTGATATGAAGTATTTGTATAATCAGAAAATAAGATGTCCATTGTTTAATTATTAAAACTTGACATTTTACTCGTGTTTACGAAGAGATTGTTTAGTATTTTGTTTTATTAAAAATTGATCGATTGAAACTAATAATTTTATAATATCTTTTACTTCTTGATAATCCGCCACTTCATAAATATTATCCCCCACACCACTTTTTCGCAAACATCATAAAAACAGGGTGGCGCAGAATGAGCTATATGGCTTGAATTCTTTATAACTTTTTTAATTATTATTCTTTCTTTGTTTTTTTCAGCATTTTGTGAAGGAGACTTGGAGAATTAATTATGAATCGAACAACGTACAAAAATAATTGAATTTTTGTGAAATTTTTCGTTCGTTTCATATCCCCCACTTCTTTAAAAGGTTATAATACAGGGTGGAGCAGAATGAGCTATATGGTGTGAATTCTTTATAACTTTTTTAATTATTATTCTTTCTTTGTTTTTTTCAGCATTTTGTGAAGGAGAATTGGGGAATTAATTATGAATCGAACAACGTACAAAAATAATTGAGTTTTTCCAAAATTTTGCGAAAAGTTATGGCAATATGCCAAAAAGAGAACGTATGTGCGAAGCAGAAAATGGACATCACTTACAGGAATTCTTAGATCACCATTATATTGAGTTCAAACTCGCTGAAAAAGCGCCTGAATCTGCCGTCCACAGAAATGTGAGAAAGACAAAGTGGCACCTGTATGAGAAGAATTTCAAGAAAGTTCTCAACTCCAAACTTCTGTACGAACCGAATGACAAAGCCGGTCTGGATAATATGGTCGAGCATATCACCACATCATTCAATAGTTCCCTTGAATAAGCCTGTCCAAAAACAAGGTACAGGGGTAAAACTAAACCGCAAAGGTGGACTTCTGAGCTAACGGCTATGAAAAATACCTGCAACAAGCTATTCAACAAGGATAAATCTACTGGGGTTGCTAATGTTTGTGATGCCTATAAAGAGCAACTCAAGGTCTATAAGAAGGAGCTTAGAAAGGCGCAAAGACGCTTTGGGTATACCTTCTGTGGGGAAGTGGGAAGGGTTTCCGACGCCGCAAGGCTGAGGAAAATACTATCAGCTTCACCCTGTGCAGTGGGTTACTTGCAGGATGAGGCAAATAATTGGGCCTCGACACACATTTCTCGGGGAACTCTCTAACAGAACCAGAGGATCAGCAGGACCAACAAGAGTGCGAGTGGACTGAGCCCTTCAAGTCACCTGGACCAGACGGCAGCACTCCAGCAGAAATGCAGAAAATGTTGAAGTACATTATCCCCTGGCTGGAGAAAATTTATGTAGGCTGTATCAGGCTTTCATACATCCCAAATCGATGGAGGGATACCAAAGTGGTATTCATACCTAAAGCGGGGAAGATATCACACACTAGGCCAAAAGACTTCAGACCAATTAGTCTATCCTCCTTCCTATTGAAAGGTCGGGAAAGACTTTTAGATAATTTCATTAGAGAAAACCTGGATACAAAACTCCTGTCGGTGAGCCAACATGCTTACAATAAGGGGAAGTCTACAGAATCAGCCCTGCACGAACTTGTGACCACTATCGAATCGTCCCTGCATTTCAAGGAATTCACCATGGTGGCATTTCTTGACATAGAAGGGGCTTTTAACAACATTCACTCGGATGCAGTAATTGCGGCACTGTCACATCTAAAAGTTTATTCTAGTTTGATTAGACTAATTCAACAACTCAACAGAAGACGCATAACAGCATGTCTTGGGTCCACAACTCAAAACAAGGTTTATAAACAGAGGGACCCCACAAGGAGGAGTACTGTCTCCACTAATTTGGAACCTAGCTGTGAATGAAATCCTGCTAGAGCTAGAACGTTGTGGCTGCAAGGTCGTGGCATATGCGGACGACGTGGCAATCGCAGTGAGTGGCAAACTCAAAAACGTCCTCCGAGACATTCTACAGGTGGCTCTGAACAAATTGGCTAGATGGGCCAGAAGCAGCGGTTTGGGCGTAAACCCAAACAAGACAGAATTGGTTCTCTTTACTAGGATGAATAAAGTCCCACATGTGGACCCTCCACCTCGGATAAATGAAACAGATCTAGTCTTATCTGAAAGTGCAAAATTTTTAGGAATAATTCTAGATAGAAAACTGTTGTTTAGGGTGTCTCTTAAATACCAGTGAATGCGTCAGCGTCTGTCAAAAAAACGCATGATGGATAATTTTTAACGCGCGCTGTACCGAAATACGCAGTAAACAAAAAACAGCTGATTTATCATCCCCATTCCAGAAAAATTTTGTTTTTCTAAATTTGGAGTGGATATTCCGAGCAATATCGATATTATGAATGATTTATATGTTTTGAAAATATTCTGGACAAACCACAAAGAAGAAGGAATAGAAATATATTCCAAATGAAAAATGGAATTATAATGGAGAAGAATTAAGAGTTGTCAACGAATATAAATACCTTGGTATCACTCTAACGCCAAAAGTTTCCTTCACAAAACATATAAAAAAGAAAAATGAAGCTGCTAAGGTGTGTATAAATGCAACGTGGAGAAACTTCATAGGAAAACCGAAAATACAATTGAAGGCAAAATGGAAAATGTTTCTCTCAGTATGTCGATCAATCCAAAGCTATGGTACACAGATTTGGGGCAATGCCTACTTTGATGATGTTGATCAATTATACAGATTTTTCATCAAACGTATTCTTAAGTTACCGGAAAACACACCCAATTATATCATTGCTTTGGAAACTGGATATGAACCCGGATACATTTGCACAGCATCTAAAGTATGTAGCCAACGTACTCTTTGATCTAGACCACGAAAGACTACCCCATAAGCACGCTGGCAAGATTGTGGCGAAAAACATAGATTGGTATAAACGGTTTAAAGAGCAGTTAACGTCACACAGCATAGAAGAGCGTTACGTGCTTTTGAACAAACACTCTTGGTACACAGCAAGTCAACAACTTATCAATGAGATGAAGATTACAAGCTATAATGAGCATGTACACAAATCACAGGAAAGTCAGAGTCGAATTTACAAATACCTCGATAATTCTTTAGGTGCAACGTATTGTAATGAACATTTTACACAAACGCAAATCGGGTATATTATGAGAGCTAGAGCTGACATGTTAGGTTTAAACGGTAGCCGATACGGAACCGAGAATGAAAAAATTTGCTCAATATGTAACTTACGCGAAGTAGAAACAGTACGACATTTTATAGGACGCTGTCCAATTTTCAGCACAATTAGGATGAAACATTTCAACAAACGTGCCTTATCGGAAAGAGAAGTAATCTATACCCTAAACGGTGGTGAAGATATCTGTTGGTCACCATTATATAATTATTGGCGAGAATCACTAACTTACAGAAAAATGTTAATATGCGAATATAACTATTAAATATTGAAAAAACTCAACAATCCGGCTGACGGTTTTTTATGTAAACCATGCGGTAAAAAATACTTTATAGCTTCAAAAACAATTATGTAATATCTACAATGTAGCATTAAAATTTATATTATAACGATTTTGAAAAAATAAAATAATTGAAATTGAAATTGAATATTCCAAAACCAGGAGGCATTCGAATTTTAAACATTTTCCGACAGCAATTCATTTTTCTTCGCCTTCTCAACTTTCTAATTAAGTTTTCGTAAAGAAAGATTGTAGAAGCTGCACTGAAGCAATTTGATAGTTTGCATTCGAGCAGTATTATTGTGTATACACCCCAATGACACAACGTTTTTTAATTACAAAATTGCCATAGAATTGTAGTTATATGTTCGTTATGCAAGATGCTGTTTTTCATTAGAGAAGAACGGAAACATTGCTAATATATCGTGGAGTATCTAAAGATGTTGGTTTTGTCCACCGAAGTCAAATTATGTTTCTTAAACTCTTTATTGGTTGTGCAAAATGTAAAGACCTGTAATTCTCCTCCTGACTTTGTAAACGCCAATCTATCGAAGCTGTCGGCACTTGCCATGTTGGGACTAAATTGTGTTTTATATCACATGGCAGTGTCGCTATTAAATCAAATTCTATCTTATAATCATGCTTCAAAGTAGAGAATTGTTTAATGGTCAGTTTCAATTGATATTTCCTCGTTAAACATGGAATTCAAATGCAGCATCGTAAAGCTATGGAAATAAAAACTATTCGGAACAAGCTCGTGTCACATTGTAGGAAGAACAAACACCCGGACTAACGATTTTCTTAGATTAGATCCGACCGGAATCAAAATGTGTTCCCCACGTTTCTGTTGAATTAACAAACATTAATACAAAAATACTGGTACATATTTTAAAGTTTTGGAATTTACTTGGTGTTGACAACTTCAGAGAAATTGCTTGCCATGTGCCCTTCTTGATTTTTACACATTTGTGGAGAGGCTCCTTTGTATTCCATAAGTGGGCAGTGTCCCAGCTATTTCAATCATTTCTTCGCTGTTAATCTGAAAACACATTTTAATATCAATTATAACAGTAAAATATTAAATTCTTACCAGTTTGTATTTGGTATTTCCAGCAAATTCAATATTTAATATTTTTCAACTTCGTGCACTGTTCCAAGATAAAAAATAAAATGCTGCTTGTCATCTGTTTGTGTTGATGTTTTCTTTCGTTGTTGTTTTGTTTTCTTTCCTTGTATGTGTAAGCGCACTGTCAAATTCGGATTTTTTGAAATTATCCGGCGTATCCGTGTGCGTATTTCGGTAGCTGTAGTACATTTTCATATATTTGAAATCGAGTTTGACAGACGCAGGACGCATTCACCGGTATTTAGGAGATGCCCTTAGACTTAACTTATTGTAACGTGTACACAGAAAGAAAAAATTGAGTAATCCGTACTTGAATCAAGCCGTAGCGGTGTCAAAAGTACGTTAAGTACGGATTTTCTTAAACCAAGTACAAAATACTTATATCAAGTACGGATTTTTAAGCCCTGAATTCTTAATATTAGTGCTAATTATGCCTGATTAGGCTTGATTTTAAGTCGAAAAATTCTTATTTTAAGCATAAAGCGATTGATTTAAGAATTTTATCGGATTAATTTGAGTGCGAAACGGGCTTCAATGAAGAAATTTTTGGCTGAATTAAGCCTGCCCAATACTTGATTTAAGTCTGATAATACTTGATTTAATCCTGATCAGTTCTTGATTTAATCCTAACCAATACTTGATTTAAGCCAGATAAGTTCTTGATTTAAGCCTTGTCATACTAGATTTATTGTGCTTTCGTTGGTTTTACACCTATATACCATTTACATTAATAATACCATTTTGCCACTGTATTGCAAAGAATGCAATTTTTTAAAATGGTATGTCAAAATATAATTGCTTGACAGCAAAAGTAAAAGTTTTGCTGCATTTATTCCATTTAAATATGAAACATATAAGGAATAACATCAACGAAATGAATAAGAATTATTAACAACTTCAAAAACTAAAATCATAAAAAATCACGCCAAGTAATGTATTTGCAAGCACTGCTTGAACGAGAAACGAATTGGATATGGTCGCGCACAAATGTTTATACATCGACAATTTATATGCATGTGTGTTTGATGTTGCGTCAGCCAAAATCAAGCACTTGCATGAGAGTGGTTGAGAGGGTAATTTTATTGTGCTCTATAATGGTTCTGTCTCTGAGAGATTAAAGTAAGCTTTTTTTTCTTACTTTAAGCCATATTAGGCTTAATTTTTCATTTCAAGAAATGTTTACTTGATTTCAAGCATTAAATGCTTATTGTGAGCCTTTCAGCGCTTGATTTTTTCATTTTAAGCCGATTTATACTTGTTTTAAGAAAAACTTAGTACGAACGTACTTAAATTTTTAAGTAAATTAAGAATTTTTTACTTGAATTTAGTATGGCATTTTTCTTTCTGTGTATGGAAGGCCAACGTCAAAAGGGCTGTAGGATCGCGGTGAGGACTCTCTCCTAAAATCGTCCACTGGATATATATAGCAGTAGTTCGTCCTATACTGCTATACGGCATTGTGGTATGGTGGACGGCTACTGACAAACTAACCATCACCAACCTACTAACAAAGATTCAGAGAACAGCCTGCCTGAGCATAAGCGGAGCCTTAAGGACTACAGCGACCGAGTCTCTACAAGCCCTACTCCATATACTGCCGATTAATATTGTGGCGAGAGAAGTTGCAACCAAAGCGGCAATAAGATTAAACAGCCTATCAATGTGGAGGTACAAAAACTACGGTCACATGAGGATATCAAAGTGTAGTGCTATGGTAACCAACCGAGTGGACCAACTGTGTACACCTTCGAGATAAATTACATCACTATGATTCCCGCCAGAGATGAATGGGTTGGAAGAACACCTGGTAATAGAAACCATCTCCACTTTTAGACGGATGGTTCGAAGCTTGATGAAAAGGTTGGCTTCGGAGTACACTGTGCAGAGCTTAGTTTGGATATAGCTCACAGACTACCAGATACCTGCAGTGTCTATCAAGCCGAAATAATGGCAATATGGGAAGTAGCCAAGTGGCTGAGTCGCAACATAGTAACCAACACTGGTGTTGTCATTTACTCGGACAGCCAGGCTGCCACCAATTCTCTGGAGGCAACATCCCTAAATTCACAAACAGCCCTCGACTGCTGCAGATCTCTTAACGAGATGGCTGACCAGTTTAATATACACCTCATATGGGTACCTGGGCATAGGGATATCCCGGGGAACTGCAAAGCCGATGAACTTGCTAGGAAAGGACGACATTACAAATTCTCAAAGAATTTGCATATACTGGTGCGCCACTATCCACGTGCAAGTTTTGGCTTAGGCAAAAGGCAATCAGGCAGTCCAACGAAAGATGGACAGAAATCGGCACCTGCAGGGTAGCTAGACAAATATGGCCAAGGTATGACCTGAGAAGATCGAAAAATCTACTCGCACTAGAGAGGCAAAGATTGTCTACGTTAGTATCAGTTCTGACGGGACACTGCTTGATCGGCGAACACGCCAAAAGATTGGGTATTGACTCTAATGACTTCTGCAGAAGCTGTGGAGATGAGGAAGAAGTGGAGAGCATTGAGCACTTGCTATGCGACTGCCCCGCTCTGAATAAATGACGACTGGACATATTGGGGTCGGCCTTTCTAGGCAGCCGATCTTTCCAGTACCGATATTCGTACTATCGATACATTTGTATATCAAACAGGTTGGTTTCGATGAGGGGCATTTCAGCCCGTAACACTAGGGACCTAAACTGGTCTATGTGAGCTTGTATAAAAAAATACAGCTGCCACCCTAACCTAAACCTACAGGATATCATGTTTCAAAGCTAATTGCAAAAAATTCGCCAATAATATACTGTATTTTTAAAAAAAATTATAATAATTGCATAAATAAAAAAAGTTATAAACCATTTAAACCAAATAGCTCATTCTGCGCCACCCTGTATAATCTCCTACCACTACCACTTCACAAATAAAAACGTCATTCACTGGCTATATTTTGGTGGTAAGAGGTAAGAGTAAGGTAAGAGATCAAATAATAAAAATAAATAAAATAAAAACGTCATTCACTGGCCATACACCGTCAATAAAGCTTAAAAACAATTACACACATGTTGAAAAAAGACTTAAACAGTATATTTTCTTCATAAATTGAGTTAGGGATGAAGAATCCATATTAGGGCCCGTTTACATCATAAGATTTCGGTGCGCGATCTGTCAAAAATACATCCCTGGGCGACTAGTCTTTTAGGGCATCTCTTAAATACCGGTGAATTGCGTCCGGCGTCTGTCAAAGTGTTGTTGTATGCACAGAAAACAATAGGATGAAATTTGAGTTTGACAGACGCAGGACGCATTCACCGGTATTTAAGGGTGTCTCTTAGGTGTAAACGAGGATCGCGCGATTTTTGGATTGCACGACCCCGAGAGAGGATCGCACGACAAAATTGACACGAGCACGTTTTTGAAGTTTTGGGTAACTGCTCCAGCTGACAACGTTACGGCTGCGCTGAAGTTACGTTACGGTTTCGTTCGCCTAACCCGGCCTTTAGATCTATTAGGGTGTCTCTTAAATACCCCTGAATGCCTCCGACGCATGTCAAACCCGATTTCAAATATATTTAAATGTACTACAGCTAACCCACAAATACGTATTTGGGCAGCTGTAGTACATTTAAATATCTTATAAATACGAGTTTGACAGACGCCGCAAGCATTCACTGGTATTTAAGAGACACCCATAATTTCATCGTTAACGGCGGCACTTTACTTCTTCACAACCGGCATCGGCTTTTTTCTTCTGTCAACGACGTATTTTTTCATCCGCCAACGGCGAATTTAAATATATTTTTATTGGAGACGACAGATCGCAGATTTGTATCAGATTTAGCAACATAATTATAGTTTTTATTTGAAGATATTTGTGAAACGTTCCACAAGTTTATTGTATTCGACAAGTCATGAGAATCAAGAAACTGGTTCTCTCAATCGAGAAAAACCTTAAATATGATCTGCGATCTTGGAAATATTCCCTATTGGAACTGCTGATAATTATTGCTGGATTTATAACGACTTCGTTATATACCTTCGAAGCAGCTGCGACGACTAACGCAGAAATAGATCTTCGCCATTCAAAAATATTGAAACTAAATGAAAGAAATATTGACATCAAGGACTTGAAAAAGCTTGGGTAAGTATTGTGTCCAATAGAGCCCGACCGAATGTTCGGCTTCGGCTACGGCGAAAACTCGACATTCGGCCACAAAATCAGCCGAAGTTTGTTCAAAAAGTAAAAAAAATAGAATTACATGACTTTTTAAAGAAAATTCTATTATGGGAATCTTCATAAGAGCAGCAGTGTGCAGAAGTGAATAATATTACAAAAATAATTAGAGAAAAATTATTAAAACTTAAACAAAAATGTCGTAATTAAGTTCATAATTTTGCTTTTTCCGCTTAATATACTCGTATTACTCTTCATAATTTTATTATATATATTTACTTGAATTACTTGTTTATACGTTTTTCATAATTTTATTATATTACTTGTAATGAATGTTATTTTTTTTTTGGATAATAAAATGTAATAAATAAACCTAGATCGACAATTTCACAATATTTTTAAACAACCAGTAGAAATGTATAGAGTTGTGTAGTTCGTGAAACTAAATAGTTCTTTTAGGATGACCAGGTAGGAACCTCAGGAATTAAGTGAAAAGTTCGATATAGTTTGTCTGGTCAAGTAAATGTATACAAGGAAAATGCTCACTGTAGTTACGCTGTGTGCACTGTATTAGTATGTGTTGATTAATAACACAGAAAATGAAATTTGGACAAATTTCAAGAAATTTTGTAAAAGACCGCAATTTTAATTAAATTTTTTAGAAATTTTCTAGAAAAATTCCTCAAAAAAATCTTTTTCCTGAAATTTTTGTAGAAAACCGAATTTTAAATAAATTTTCTAGAGCAGCCTTCTCACCCGTAACTTTTTAATGCCGTACCATGACTTTTTAATGCCGTAACATGACTTTTGCCCACCGTCACTTTTTAATGCCGTACTATGACTTTTTAAAGCCGTACCATGACTTTTGCCCACCGTGACTTTTTAATGCCGTACCATGACTTTTTAATGCCGTACCGTGACTTTTGCCCACCGTCACTTTTTAATGCCGTACCGTGACTTTTTAATGCCGTACCATGACTTTTGCCCACCGTCACTTTTTAATGCCGTACCATGACTTTAATGCCGTACCGTGACTTTTTAATGCCGTACCATGACTTTTTAATGCCGTACCATGACTTTTGCCCACCGTCACTTTTTAATGCCGTGCCATGACTTTAATGCCGTACCGTGACTTTTTAATGCCGTACCATGACTTTTTAATGCCGTACCATGACTTTTTCCCACCGTCACTTTTTAATGCTGTACCGGGACTTTTTAATGCCGTACCATGTCTTTTTAATGCCGTACCATGACTTTTACCCACCGTCACTTTTTAATGTCGTACCATAACTTTTGGCGCCAAAACCAAACAGTTTGCAAAATACATATCTCTCATTTATTTTTTTATTTTCATTTCTTTTTATTCCAAGGCTGAGGAATTTGTGATATTCGATATTGATTTTTCCTCAATGGCGCGCATATCCAACGATAGACTTTCAGTGGTCGACGTGATTTCAGAAAATTTGGTGATAAGACATTTTATTGTTGGTTGAGATAGAAGTTCAAAGTTTTTATTGTGAGTTATACGGGTCTGTTCTGTAATCACGGTGATTTTAAAATCACCGGCGACTTAACATCACTTTTGGAGTTCGAAATCACCCGAACATAATAATAAACCGGGCGATTTCGAACTCCCACAGTGATTGTAAGTCGCCGGTGATTTTAAAATCACCGTGATTTCAAATCACCTTGCTACAGAACTGACCCGATAGTTCGACACAAACATTTCATCTCAGCTGTTGGTTCTTCTGTTTGCTGCAGTTACATAGAGAGAGACAGATTGACGTAGGTAAATACTTTTAAATATATAAATTAGTCTCCAGCAAAAAAGTTCTTGAAGATAAATACCGGCGTGGTTAAATCAGTGAAGAAATATGTACCATAACTTTATTTTAATATTTAGTATTTTCCCAGTGAAGGGGAGGCAGTGACGGCGGCTGACAGATGCCCCGTTACATGCAATCAAAACAAACAGGCGGAAATTGGCACTTAAGTCGTAAAAAATTAACATTTGCTTTTTGTTTACTTTTTTAACTCATCAAAACCAAAACTTTCTTTTAATATTAAGTATTTTCCCAATTTCCCAATATTTTCTTGTAAAAGTATACATTGAGTCCAAGAATCATTAATATTTTTTAATACTGTAACTCGAGATGTTTAAAAAATTTGGAAATTGTGTCAGAAAAGTACATGTACCCAAGTGTGATAGAGATCAATTGTTTATGCTGCTGGGCAGCTGTATTCAAATTAAGGAAATGGTATACATGGTCTCAATGCAGAAAAAATACTTTCTTTGTCATTATAACATTAAGGTTTTTTATTTTATGTGCTAAGTAAATAAATACGTAAGCATTAGACATAAACTGATTAAAAACACAATTTTTTGGTGCAAAGTAAACAATTCTTTAACAAATATAAAACATTCGGCTTCGGCCGAAGGTTGTAAATTTAAATCCGACTTCGGTCGGGCTCTAGTGTCCAATAAAAGGCTCTATCAACAAACAGATTGGAATCGCACTAGAAATCGATCTTTTATGTTCCACAGTCGCCTCTCGTGGAGCATAACATTCTAATACTTCGCGCTTGTGGTTCTAGTTTTGTTTATTTTGTAGTTTTGTATAGTTTTTAAAACAATACTATAGAAATTTGCAATAGTGTATATATTTATACCCCTCACTGTGGTACAGGGTGGTATTATGACTGTGCATTTGTTTGTAACCCCAAAAAGATAATAAAGACCCATAGTTTATTACAACGGTCTGCATAGAATCACTTCTTGAGCCGATGTAGCAATGTCCTTCCTTCTGTCTGTTTATATATGATCACAGTGTAGGTCGCAAATATGAAACAATCGAATTTGAAAGAGATATTTATTGGACCCGGGACAAAGCCGGTGAAAATTGAATAAAATTCTGAAAAATTCCCTATATAATTTCCCCTCCGATGTCTTGAAGCTCTAGAGTTATATTTCTTAAAATCACCTCTAGAAATTCGGTTCATGTTTTGATATAGCCCGCATGACGCGAGTATCTGCACCTTTAAAATTTATACTTTATATCGCACTTAGTCGTCCCTAGTAAAAATGGGACATATCATTTCATGTTTTGATATATACCCAATATAAACGTCCCTTCCGATTAGACTTTTTGACGTTCTGGTGGACGCTCCCCCCCTTTTGGTACCTACTACACAATGTGGCCAAATCCATATTGGCAACCGTTAATATCAGTGCACATAAACACTTACAATTCGTTAGAGTGCAATGTCTTTGAAGTATCTACTCTTCAGCGCAAAATAGGCATATCCCCCAAGACACTTCTGGTACGCCTCACAAAATTGTCGGTTTCATTGGAACACAACATTGCCATAACTTCTGCAGTAATCATCTAGACGTTTTCATAATTTCATTTTTAGACCACATTTGCAATGACTATAGACTGACAATGAATGAACTATTGGTTTCAACGTTCTGTCATCTCTCACTCGATGTAACATATTTAAAGTGACCATTCATTCTGCTTTTTGCATTCGAGTCCCACCTAATGCTTTGTTTAACCAATCAATACAGACTTTATTTTAATGATTTAGAAGAAAGGTCCCGCTTTTTTTTATTAAATACCGTTTTTTTTGCAAAGGCTTTCCCACTTTTCGACCAAAGACTGCTGGTCACTTACCATATTACATTACTCAGAAAGTGAGGGTATACCATAGTCGGTTTAACCAACTGTAATTTTCTTACTGGTTTTTATAGTTGGGCACTATAGTCCTTTTAAGTGATCGCTCTTTTTGGTTCAGTTCAATTGAGTGAAGTTCGTTCATTTAGTTCAAATTTAAGATTTTTTAAAGGTCCCTTCCGATTAGACTTCTTAACGCTCTTGAGAACGGGGTTTTGAATCGACCATGCTGAAATTTAAGCATTTACACTTTATAATATACTAAATCGTCCCTAGTGAAAATGTGGCATATCCGTCCATGTTTTTATATACACTCCAGGGATCAAATTTTTCAACCGATTTGACTGAAATTTAATCATTTATACTTTATGTTGCGTTAAATCATCCCTAGTAAAAAGAAGGATATGGGCCCAGCTTTTAATATAAATCCCTATATGCAAGTCCCTTCCGTTTTGACTTCTTGGCGATGTACAGTATAAATAAAAACAAACAGATACTATAGATTTTAATTACTCCATTAACACTTTTAAAACCATATGAAGGTTCCATACGAATTCCACTTCTTGGCGTTGTGGGTGCAATGCTTTTTAAATGATGTATCAGGAATTTAGAAATTTTATATTTTAACCTGCCACAATTCCTAGTAGTAATGGTTGGATGTAGCTTATACATATTTCTCAGCGCCCGCCCGACTTTTGTCTTTCCTTACTGTTTTTATGCATTTGGGACGTAATGTAGATTCTAGCAGATTTTGATCTCCGATCTGTCGAATATTTGACCTTATTGGCTTTTGTATTGCAATGTTTGAAATAAATTAAATGAATGAATGAAATTTTGATAGTAGAAAGTTTATGTAGACAACCAATCTGGATAAAATGTAGGAAAAAAAAACTGAAGGCTGTGTTATGTTATTAATCGCCGGCCTAGTGTTAATAGTTAAAGCAATGTAATAATTTATATGTGATAATATCTATAGGCAAATTTTGGACATTTCATTTATGTCGCTACTATACGTCCCATTCAATAAAAGAACACAAACCATAATTAATGAAGTTTCGGAAACATTGGCTTTAAGCGGATTTGCCCAAGGATTTGACGATGTATCCGACATGCTGCTTCATTTTAATAAGAATACATCTTTGGCCGCTGTTGCATTTCATAAAACTACGCCACACATACTGGACATAACAATACGATTTCCAAGCCAATTTCGTACTCTTCGTAAAGGACAAGACTGTTGGAATCTTACTTGCTTTTGGTCCACCCGGATTTCGGGTTTATTTGATAAGAAAAATCCTAAGGAGTATACTGATTTATATGTACGCGAAGGCTTCTTGCAACTACAGAATTCCATATTCAAGGCTTGGATAAAATATTACAATGCATCACTCTATCAGGAGCTTCCTACAGTGGGCGTGCATTTCTTTGTACACGATTCTGAGCAGGGAATCTATGCTCACAAGAGTTCTGTTAATATTGCATGGCATTTTTATTATTTTTTATATATTGTGCCTTTTTTAAACTTAGTGTGGGTAAGTAAAAAAACAAATAGTTTGTCCAAAAATAAAACTCTAAATCGTTGTATATTTCAGAAATTCTCCAGAGAACAGGAAGAAAATACACCGGATCATTATTCGAACTATGGCTTTTCATGTAACGATCATTTTATTGGACATTTCATTGTATCATTTTTACATTTCGCAATACTGAATTCGATTATATTCACATTGCTAATGGTATGTACATTTTATATGATTTGAATATTTGCATATAAGTCGAGAGAAATTTGTGCAGATCTCATTAAAAATAACATAAGGTGTGGTGGTATTTGGCCAAATGGCTTTTGTATTATAGTTGACGAAGAAATAAATATAGGAACTTAGCCAAACTATTGTTTTATCGCATGAATACATGAACAGTTTGATTCGGACTAAACTTGTAACACGTCGAAGGAGGGACCAAATACCCTACGTAAGTTAGTTGAAAATCCGTTTTAGGAATCTTAAGTTATATGAGCTTTTTCCGGTCCAACATCGCTTAGGCTGGTACGCACGATAACTCTCAATGGGAGTGACCGATTGACAGTACGTGGTAACATTTTTTTTAACTCAGTAAAAGTTCGAAAATTGTCACCATATCTCGGAATTGCTTATGGTTACAGGCCAACATATTTGGAATATGTTTCGTAAGCACTTATTAACAAAAACTTGCAGTTTCTGCGTTCATGAATTTGGTATGAGCCTGATTTCAATGTCATAAAGTAGATTCGATTTGACACAGGCATTAAAGATGCTAATTTTGGTTTTAAATGAGATACGGTTTGATCCCCAGATTTTATTTAACCGTCCATCCGCCATTCTAGCATTTTCAATCTGTTATTATGGTACCAGACTCGGATGCGGCAGCCTAATCAGCCACCCATCTTAAATAAATTACGATTAACGAAACCACAAATAACATAAATTCGAAGAAAATGGATAAAGCGGTGACGACAATTGGAATGAAGAAACGGATACGGATTGGATCATGGAATGTGCGGACGCTAACGGAACCATCACGAATTAACCAGGTCTGCAAATAATTCAACAATTATAATATGCTTATACTAGGGATGTGTGAAACAAGATGGCCAGAATCGGGAGAATTCAGAACATCTGACGGACTAACCTTCATATACTCCGGAAAAGAAGCAACAGAAGGGAGATCTAGCGGTGTTGGTATGTTGTTATCGAAGGAAGCGCACACCGTTATTGAATGGAAGCCCTATTCGGATAGAATAATCACGGCGAGATTTCGAACAAGAGCCCGAAGTTAAAATGTATTCAATGCTACGCACCCACCGAGATGGCCGAATACAGTGTTAAAGAAAGTTTTTACAGCCTGCTAGATCGGACAATGTCAACAATTCAACGAGGTGACATAATAATCTTAATGGGGGATCTCAATGCACAGGTAGGACCCTCAAATACCAACCTAGAGAATGTGATGGGTAAACATGGTATCGGAAAGCGGAACGATAATGGCGAACTTTTTGCAGGTTTTTGTGCTAAATACAATTTGGTGATTGGTGGCACACTGTTCCCCCACAAGCGCAAGCACAAGATCACCTGGGTATCACCAGATCAAATTACCGAAAACCAAATTGATCACTTCGCCATAAGTAGAACGTGGAGAGGATCGCTACTAGATGTGCGCAAGAAAAGGGGGCGGATATAAGTAGCGACCATCATTTATTAATTGGCACACTACGCATAAAATTAGCTGCTATTAAGTCAAGCGCACAAACTTCCTGCCGAAAATATGATGTTGCTAAACTTAGAAATCCCACAATCTCCAACATGTATGTTGAGTCACTAAAGTCAGCGATTTCAACACGCGGAAACGACAACGCCACCGACTGGGATTACATACGCTCCACTTTTACCGATGCAGCTGTCAACCACCTAGGGCACCGTCAACACAAGCGCGCGATATGGATGTCAGATACTACCTGGATCCTAATTGCCGAACGAAAAACAGCAAAAAGTCTACTAAACGAAGCTAAGACGCGTGGCCAAAAATTAGATTTTGCGAGGAAACACAACAACCTGGACAGAGCAGTTAAGCGCACTGCTCGCAAGGATAAGAGAACGTACGCAGATGGGCTGGCAAAAGAAGCACAAGCTGCGGCAGAAACTCACCGTGTTAGAGACCTACACTGCATAACCAAGAAGCTAGTCAACAAAACAAACATCTCCTCGCGGTCTTTAAAGAACGGCGCTGGCGAAATGGTAACAACAAAAAAAGACCAACTTGTAGTGTGGAGCGACCATTATTTACAAATGCTCTCAAAAACCACTAACGCCGCTGGCGACATCTGCAACTGCCAAGAGCACATTGTAAGAACCGACATGCCCATTGACAGTCCATCATTAGCTGAAGTAGTTGCAGCAATAAAAACGCTGAAGAATAATAAAGCCCCAGGCTCCGACAACATCTCAGCAGAAATGTTAACGGCTGATCCCCAAACAAGTGCCCGACTACTTCTGCCTCTTGTGCAGAACTTCTGGGAAACGGAGAGCCTACCCCAAGAACTGAAAGAAGGCATCATCGTAAAAATTCCCAAAAAGGGCAATCTCTCGGAGTGCGGAAACTGGAGAGGAATCACTCTCTTAAACATGGCGAACAAAGTTATAGCGCACATAATAACAAATCGCCTTGCAAGCTCCTTGGAACCGGACCTCAGGCCACAACAGGCAGGTTTCCGTCATTATAAATCGTGCGTTGATCACGTCAATGGCCTCAGAGTCATAGTGGAGCAGTCTATTGAATGGAGATCCCCCCTATACCTGATATTCATAGACTTCGAAAAAGCTTTCGATACCCTCGACCACAAATCGATCTGAAACGCTCTGTCATGCAAAGGCACACCACCAAAAATCATCGGCCTCATACAAGGATTATACAGAGGAAAAGTCTCGCATGAGAATCAATTAAGCGACCACATAAACGTAGCAGTCGGTGTTCGACAAGGATGTGTAATGTCACCACTCTTGTTCTACATAGTACTCGATGTTGTGATGAAAACTGCAATAAACTCCACCAATGGGATTGCGTGGGGACTGCTGGGGCAACTTGGGGATCTAGAGTATGCCGATGACATCTGCCTCCTAAGCCACAAATACACCGACATGTCCACCAAAATAAAACGGTTAGAAGCAACGGCATTGAAAGCAGGATTGAAAATTAATATCGGAAAAACGAAATCGATGCGGTTAAATGCAAATTACCTCCACCAATTCCAAATAAACGGTTCCCCTATAGAAGGCGTCAGTACCTTCTGCTACCTAGGAAGTATTATCGATATCAAAGGCGGATCTAGCGCCGACATAACTTATCGGATAAGCAGCGCTAGACGCGCGTACGTAATACTGAGCCCTGTATGGAATTCTGCACACATCTGGAGGCAGACGAAAATTTCAATCTTTAACTCCAACGTAAAATCATCTTTACTGTATGGATGCGAAACATGGAACGCATGTCCCCGCGATGTAAACGCGTTTCAAGTATTCACCAACAGATGTTTAAGAAAAATACTCAAGGTTTTCTGGCCAGCAAGAATCTCAAACACAGACTTATGGTCTTCAACAAAACATTCGCCCATCGCAACAGAAATCCTTAAACGCAAATGGAATTGGATTGGACACACGCTACGAAAACAACAAGATGACCTTACACGTGTCGCACTTGATTGGAACCCGCAAGGTAACCGAAGAAGAGGAAGACCAGCACACACCTGGAGAAGACAACTCGATGACGAAATCATGAGAATGACGATGACCTGGAGTGAAATAAACGAATACGCCTAGTTCGCGCTGAACAATGGATTCTTCAAAGACATTGTACTGTACAAAATTTTAAGTGTTTATGCGTTACGAGCCATTTAATTTTAGTATGCTTTGGGAGGTGCTAAAATGGGCTTGTCAATAATGCCCTTTTTTTTGCCGAACTATAGTTAAAATAAAATCAGTAAACTGAACTAAATTTGAGGTATTTATATGTATGTATACTCGTATTATAGTTATGAGCAGTTAAATTTTTGTACAAAATGGTCTCTTTGAGAGGGAGGTATCAAAAGAGGCGGGTTCACTTCGCCCATTTTTCTCATGGTGATTTGAGCCCTGTGTAAGGTACTAAAGGGTTTTCCAACAAGAGGTGTTATTTTGGTATTCAAAGAAAAATGTAATTTTTTGAGATAAATGATCGTATGTTTATTTCATGTCCTATTTTTGTCCTCGATAGCCTCACGATTCTATCTTTGAGGTCTTGAATCGACGCTGGACTGTTGGCGTAGACCTTATCTTTCACGTGGCCCCAAAGAAAGATGTCGCAAGGTGTTAAATCACAAGATCTCGGTGGCCAATTGTGATCACCTCTTCGGTCCGGAAACTTTTCCGTAACAGAGCAATGGTTTCGTTGCTTGAGTGGCGCGTAGCGCCGTCTTGTTAAATGTAAACGTTGTCCAGATCAATACCATCCAACTCCGACCATAAAAAATCATTAATCATCTCTCGATAGCGCAATCCATTCACCGTAACTGTTGATCCAACCTCATTTTCGAAAAAGGAAGGTCCAATGACCCCGCCGGACCATAAACCGCACCAAACAGTAACACGTTGAGGATGGAAAGGCTTCTCAACAATAACTTGGGTTTTCCGAGCCCCAGATGCGACAATTTTGCTTGTTGACGTAGCAACCGAGGTGGAAATGGGCCTCATCAGTCAAGATGATTTTTGTATCGTTCGTATCGTTTTTTTGTTCGTTTTGTAACGTTCGATGATCGTGTATCGTTCTATTTTTAGTAATGGCGTAGTTTCTACTTGTCAAATGCCAAAGAATAAAAGCTTAAAAAGTGACAGCTACCGAAATACCGGGTGATTCAAAATAACACCTATTGTTGGAAAACCCGTAGTAGGAGTGGAGCAGTATAGCCCATCTTCGAACATAGCCTGAGATGGAAAAAAAATTGTCACATACCAAATTTGAAGTCAATCCGTTACTCATTTCGACTTATTTCCGCCGAACATACCTAGGGTCTGAAGTCACTCCGTGGATGAGTTACACTTTTGACCAGTAGCAAATTATATATACCCTCCTCACTAAAGTGAGGATCGCTTGTGAAAATATTTATGTTTCTTAGTGCATGATAATTCCTTCAAATTCACCCCTGAATGACTAACTGTTTGAGTTGCATACTGACTTTGTGACAGAATTAAACAAAAAAAATTGGGGAAACTGATATTGCTCACTACGATTACCCATACGCTCTAGTCTTCAATTCTGATGGTGCTGGTATCGATTCCAAGCCGATGCACTGGTAAAATTGAACACCAACACCTAATGTACGTCATCAGGACCCACTACCGCAACAACATCTAATTGTCCAAGACAAAAGGAAAGCTAAAAATAGATTGACGGAAAGGTTTATTAACATTCTGACATTATGAGAATGATGGCCAACTAACAAAAGGAAGTATGCAATAGTGAAGATTATAAAAAATAGACTTAAGGATTATCACCACATTGTCTCCAATCAGCTACAACAAACATAAATATATGGTTTACTTTCTATTACATACTAGCACAGAGTTATTATTTTTATTTCAGATGAAATGGCCCCATGGTTCGATTTACAACAGTCAACAAACTGGTTACCTTCTTATATTTATAATACTATACAACTGCATGTTGATTTTAAATGCTTTCATTTTATCAACTCTGATGAGGACGGCAAAAACAGCAGTATTATTTGCAGCCTCCTTTTGGTTGGCCACCTATGGAGTATTCTCTTTCAATCTGGCGAATTCAAACACTATCGAATCACACACATTATTATGGTTATTGGTATTTTTCAATAACTTCTTTCCACTTGGTCTGGCATATTTGGAAGATAATTCGGAAGAGAAAACACCCAAACAAATTTCGTTGTTGTTTATTATACAAATATGTTCCATACTATTTTATTGGAGCTGTCTGCAGTTTTTGGGTCGTTATCGTCTAAAGACCAGGAGGAAAACAATTTATCCTTGGGCGGGTTGTTTAAAGTCTAGTGGTGATGTAGAGAAGTCGTTTTTATCGGAGAATACTTCATCATATTATGCTGCAATGTTGAAGAATTTAAATTGGTCTTATTTTGAATATGGACCTGTTGACGGTCACTTGTTGATGCTGCAAAATGTCACTGCCTATGAAGATAATCGCAAGCAAAGAACTTTATTGAAGAACATTACTATGAGACTATTTGAAAATGAAATTGCTGTAGTTTTGGGCCCTCAAAGCAGTGGCAAAACTACCCTCATTTCAGTTTTGGCGGGATGGCACAAATATGAAGGTCACATTTACTATGAGGAGAACATGGAAATCTCAGAAAATTGGTCTTACTACAGCCGTCATATTGATGTGTCCATGTCAGAGAATCCACTCTATGATTTGCTAACTGTGGAGGAGCAAGTTTACTATATCATCTTAAACAAAATGCCGGATTCTGTTGAACATGAATTGAGAATGGAATTAAACAAATGGTTAACAATTTTGAAATCCTCTATATCTGAGTCCGGAAAAATAGTTAAAACATTAAATTTTGACCAGAAACGTTTGCTGACTCTCTGTTGCATGTTGTCTTGTAAAACGCAAATTATTTTACTGGATGAACCCACTTTGCATATGAGACATAATGAGCGCCTGATATTCTGGCAAATACTGCGACAGGAAAAATTACAACGCGCTATTGTAATGACAACAACTTCTATTGATGAAGCAAATGAAATGGGCGATCGCATAGCTATTTTGAATCAAGGCAGCTTAAAAGCCTGGGGGACACCTTTTTATTTGAAAAGCAATCTAAGCAAGGGCACATATTTGGTAAGTGCAATTTGAATTAATTTTATCCTAAAGCTGTGGGAAATTTCATTACCCCTTACCATTGGATGGAGGTATGTATACTATGTTTGTCATTCCGTTTGCAACTCCTTGGAATATTGGTCTGAGACCCTATAAATGAGGGGGTTTGAATGTCTATAATTCCTTTATTATAAAATTAAATATGTTTTTATTACACTTCACCACTCGGGATTCTTGTTTATTTAAACTTGAAAAATAATATCGTATATGTAGTGCCATTCTCAACATGACATAGTCGCTCTATTTATAGATTTCTGGAGCTTTATTATTTTTTATTGTGTGTTTGTGACATATTCAAGATTCTGGAGATATCGTCCGAATTTCTTTCCATATATTATTTTTAATTGCAGAATCGTCTGTGGCATATTCAAGAAAACACGTTCTTTCAAATAACCCCAACAGAAAAAATTGGGAGAGGTTAATTAAATTGGCGACCAATTAAAGTATCTGCTATTTGATAAATCAGAATGAAACCTCTGTTCGGATAACCCTTTATTAAAGTAATGATACCCCATCGTTTCATTTGGGCCACATTGTATATTCTTGGTCATCGTAGGTCTATGATTTGATAAAGTCCCAATTTGTACTTAATTTTACCCTGTATAATGAACCGCAGAAGGAATTGATCACCATGACGTCTCAGAAAAAAAAAACAAATATCAAAATTAGATTATTATTTTTTTATATATGTCCTTAAATGTCCTTTTTGAAAGGACTTTTTTTAGTTTTTTCGAAAAAGGGCGAAATTGACCCATTAAGAGGGGAGCTAGAGGGTTAAGATCATCCACAAAAATTATCCTCATTTTCCACTATGTAACTCAGACAATAAGAAATCACTCAGACATTAACTTACATCATTTTTTCATTTAGTATAATGCTCCTTTCGACCAAAAAATGAAAACTTTGAAAAAAACTCAGACCAGCTGGACCATAAGTTTATTCTACAAAAATGATCTACTCAACATGCCTTTTCAGAATTATACGGTCGCTATTCTGTTCCAAAAATGCTGTTGGACTGTGCTATATTTATCAATCATAATTATACGGGTTTTCCGACAAGAGGTGTTATTTTGAATCTCCCGGTATTTCGGTAGCTGTCACTTTTGAACCTTTAATTTTTTGACATTTGACAAGTAGAAACTACGCCATTACTAAAAATGGAACGATATACGATTCAACAACGCATTGAAATTATTAAAATTCACTACAAAAATGGTGAAAATCTTGCAGTCACAGTTCGCAAAACTAAAGCAGTTTTGGGTCGTCGTGAAGCACCTTGTCGGACCGCAATACAGAAATTGGTGGACAAATTCGAGCTGTTGGGACAAGTTAGTGATGTGAAGAATAAAAGCCGTGCACGTCGCTCAAGAACAACTGAGAATATTGCTGCTGTAGCCCAAAGTGTTAAAGAAAACCCAGGTTTGTCATTACACCGTATCTTGCATAAAGACTTGGGTCTTAAGGCTTACAAAGTTCAGTTAACACAAGAACTCAAGCCCGCCGATCATCAAAATTGTCGTGTCTTTGCTGATTGGGTCCTTGAAATGCATGAAAATGATCCGGAATTCCATCGAAAAATCATCTTGACTGATGAGGCCCATTTCCACCTCGGTGGCTACGTCAACAAGCAAAATTGTCGCATCTGGGGCTCGGAAAACCTAAGAGATATTGTTGAGAAGCCTCTCCATCCTCAATGTGTGACTGTTTGGTGCGGTTTATGGTCCGGCGGGGTCATTGAACCTTACTTTTACGAAAATGAGTTTGGATCACCAGTTACGGTGAATTGATTGCGCTATCGAGAGATGATTAATGTTTTTTTATGGTTGGATGGTATTGATCTGGACAACGTTTACTTTCAACAAGACGACGCTACGTGCCACACAAGCAACGAAACCATTGCTCTGTCACGGGAAACGTTTCCGGACCGTGTTATCTCTCGAAGAGGAGATCACAATTGGCCACCGATATCTTGTGATTTAACACCTTGCGACTTCTTCCTTTGGGGCCACGTGAAAGATAAGGTCTACGCCAACAGCCCAGCGTCGATTCAATACCTCAAAGATAGAATTCGTGAGGCTATCGAGGACATAGGGCAGCCACTTTACAGGACCATATCCTTTCATGAAAAGGATATGGTCCTGTAAGCGTGGTCGTGGTCATCCGACCATTTATCTCAAAAAATGGAATTTTTCTTTGAATACCAAAATAACACCATCTGTTGGAAAAACCTTTATGTATAATTATCTTCCAGCCAACAGTTTCTTATTTGTTTTATAGCGGAGTCTAATAAAATATTGTATATTTATTACAGGTTTTATTCCTGGATCCCTTGACTTCTATAAACCCCATAACACAATTACTGCAAAAATATATACCCACCGTTAGCGTCCATTGTCACAATAAAGATCGGATTACATACATTTTGCCTGAACACAAACGGCCCCTGTACCAAAGAATATTAATCGATTTGGAAAAGCATTACAATGAGTTGGGAATTTCCAATATGTATATTACGTGTTGTGAATTAAATGATATCTTTATGGATCTAACAAGAGAATCGGATATAAGAAAAGCACAACCTAACTTGGAAAAAACTTTAACGTTTCTAAAAGAGCCTATACCAGTTCAGCGAGAAGTCTCGCTAATGAGTGCTTTATTCTACAAGAAACTTTTGTATCAAGCTCCAAATGTTATTCCTATTTTTATTATCTTTCTGGCATTCCTTTTAATATATATAATATATGAAATGTCGCAACACGTTAACCCATATGACCGAATAGAAATGGGTTTTAATTCACACACAGAGAGGAAAGAACAGCTCATGGGTCTTGAGAAATGCAAATATTTGGAAATAACACATATTGGTAATATGAGAGGTTTAACATTTAATTGGAGACCAGAGCAATGGTTCATTAGCAAATTGAAATGCGGTTATTTACCTTATAAAGAAGATTTATTCAAAGATACTGGTACTTATAATAAATTTGGAGCCATTGAGAAGGACGGAAAATCGAATATAAAATTGTGGATAAATGAACGCGTATTTCACAGCGCTGCTTTGACATTGAATCTTGCTCATAATGTTATACTGAAGTAAGTAATAGTCAAAATATGTAATTTTTATGGGAGTTGACAAAACAAACTTATAGTTGTTATGAAAAAAGTAGTTGCTCTTGAAAGTAATACATTTTCAATGAATTTTTGAATACACTAAAAACTTTTTTTGTATAGATTAGGCATACTTTTTTATGAAACCAAAACTAATTTTTTTTTCCGGAATTCTAATTTTCATCGAAGGTACCTTTAGTATTTGAACCATATTTTTATACCCTCACTTTAGTGTGACGAGGGTATAAACATTTGCTACGAAAAAAAGTGTAACACATCGAAGGAGTGATCTAAGACCCTAAGTATGTTCGGCGGATATTTGTTTTGGGTCATTTTAAGCGGAATGAGCAATGTCCGTCCATCTGTCTGTCTGCTGGCTGGTTCGCACGATAACTCTCGAAAGGAGTAACCGATTGACTTTAAATTTGGTACGTGGTAATATTTTTTCTATCTCCGGCTATGTTCGAAGATGGGCCATATTGGTCCACTCCTTCTAGTACCTCCCCCACAAAGTGTTAAAATGTTGTGAAATATTGAATCTTTAATAAGTGCTATACTACTTATTCGAATATTCTGAAATTCCACACATAGCATTAGTTTATTAGTCGCTATCGACTCGAGAAAAATGGGCCAAGTTGCTACGCCCCTTTTGGTACCTCCCACACAAATGCACCATTTTGCACCAAAAGTTAACAGCTTAAAACATTAATATCAGTGTATAGAAATACTTGTAATTTAATTTGTAATGCTTTTATAGTGTCTATAGCCCTGTGAAAATGGACGCTATTGCCACGCCCCTTTTTGTATGCAACAACATTTTGCACAGTGTAACGCTTTGGAAGTGCCTATAGCCCTATAAAAAATGGCCGTTATCACCACGCCCCTTTTTGTACCTCCCACACAAAATGGCCAAATCATACCAAAATATAATATATCATAACATTAATATACAAGTGCAAATAAACGCTTATAATTCGGCGCAGTCCAATGTATTTAAAGTATCTACTATTCAGCGGAAAATAGGTGTATTTGTTAAACACTTTCTGGTACCTCCCACACAAATTGACAGAATAATTCGCTTAATATTCCATATTACATTACTCACAAAGTGAGGGTATACATTGGGCGGTGTACCCGACTGAAACTTTCTTACTTGTTGAAGTAAAAGCTCGATAAAGCCGAGATACAAATTAAATTAAATTATGAATGCTGAAAACATCATTTTCACTTCGCCCATTTTTCTTAAGATGGTAGCGATTACTTAACTAGTACTATGTGTGGAATTGTGAAAGATTCTGGGGAGTAGTATATAAGTCGAATGCTGCTGGTTTGGATGGATTTACCTTAAAATTTCTCAAAATTATATACCCACTTGTGTCTTGCCATTTTCTGAAACTTGTGAACACCATCTTGCTTACGTCGTCATTTCCTTCTGGTTGGAAAGAAGCAAAAATAGTACCTGTAAAAAAGAAAGACTCTACTCAGGCTTTAACTGATTACCGTCCTATTTCGATTTTGCCTATTTTTTCAAAAGTAGTTGAGCACATTTTAAAGTCTCAAATGTCATTTTATTTGGAGGAAAATAATATGCTTCATGATGCTCAGTGTGGTTTTAGAGCCAAAAGAAGCACTTCTTCATTGTTGTTGGGTTTAACGGACTCCATTCGAGCCAATTTCGGTGGTGGTAGATTTGGAATTCTTTTGTCACTAGATCGAAGGTCGGCTCTGAACTCTGCTAGAGATTGGACGCAAAATAATAGCGGATTTTTATTCATTTTTTACAAATTTCAATAAACAAATTTAAAATAAATATTTTCTGCGGGTATCGTATCTGGAGTATATACCCGGATGGTGCCTGCATCAACACCATTTCATATGGACGAGGAAATGCCATCTACCTCAACACAGGTAGCGAATGCGAGCAATGGCGAAAAAAACAAACCACAAAAACGGCTAAGACTGGAGGACAATACGCCACCAGCAGACATAGACATATCTGGATTAAATTATGATCCCAATAATCAAAATCGTTTTTCAATGTTTGCTGACCTTGAAATCGAAAGTATCCAACGAAGCAACATCGCAGAAAAGAATCTCGAAAGTACTGGTAATGGGACTGTCGAGACAAGAGGAACTTCAAATTCCTTTTGTCCGCCAATTTTTTTGTATAACATCAACGTAAAGCAACTTGTTGATCAGCTGAATGTTAAAATACCGAAAATAACATACAAAATTAAGAATGTAGGTAAACATAAATGCAAGCTTTACCTTGCAGATCCCCAGGCTCACTCCGCCATGTTACAAACGCTACGAGAGAAATCCGTACGCGCCCATTCTTTCACTCCAAAAGAACTGAAACAAGTATCATTTATTCTGAGAGGTCTCTACAATGGCATAGAGACGGAGACTGTCAAGAAGGCCTTAGATGAAAGGATTCCTGATGTTATCGCGAAGGTCATAAAATATACCACACCCAGATCTGTCAAGTTCAACATAGACACGGGATTACTATTAGTAACCCTACATCCAGGAAAATCACTTACCGACATCTCAGATCTAAAGGACCTACTTAAACAGACTATAAGTTGGGAAAAACCTAAGAAAAAAGAATCCGAAATTCAATGTCATCGTTGTCAGCGTTGGGGACATGTCTCTAAAAACTGCGGCTCACAGTATAACTGCGTAAAGTGCAAGCAGAAACACCTACCAGGTGAGTGCCAACGACAAAAAACGGATTCTTCGTCCCCGTATTGTGTGAACTGTGATGAGGAGGGCCACACAGCAAACTGGAGAGGGTGCCCCACGTACAAAAAATATGTTGCGAAGCGCAAGGAGCGCATTCAAAAGGCCATTGAAGAAAAAGAAGCAGCCAAAAACAATGTCAGAAGAACAGTAAACGGATCACTGATATCCCCAGGTAAAACATTTGCAAACCTATTTAACCTAGGGTCCCAACAAAATAACAAACCATCCATCATAAATGACTTTTTAAAGTTAGCTAATCTCTTTCTGCAACCGGAGGAATTAACCCTTGAGCAAGAGATAAATATTTTCCTCACGGAATTCCACAACATGTCAAAAGACGACGCAAGAGAAGAGTTTTTGCGCCTTTTTAATAAAGTTAAAGCCACCTATGGACCGTAGGTCTTTAAATCTCATAACCTTCAATGTTAGGTCTCTTGTAGACCGCAGTCGCCAAATTGAACTTAAAAACATCCTTATCAGGAACAATATTGATGTCGCATTTATTCAAGAATGCCATCTTCGGAAAAATAGAGGAATAAATATTGAGGGTTATACTTTAATATACGATCACTCACCTATAGGAGTTGCCATAATAATAAAAAAGAGCATTCAATATAAACGTATATTCATTGAAAACCTTGGGTTCAATGGGACATTTATTCAAGTCGATACTAAATGTAATAATGTTCATATGAAGTACTTGCTGGGATCTCTCTACATCCCATGCAACTTAAATACTCACCAAATCCAACTAGGTTTGAATAAATGCTTGCAGGCTTCTACACAGTTCCACGGATTCCTCCTTGGTGGAGACCTCAATTCCCGAAACATCGTTTGGGGAGACTCCATAGATAACTGTAACGGAAAAACGTTATACAACTGGATATTAGAAAATTCAACAGAAGTTGTCCGGATTTGTGATCTTACCCCCTCATATCCAAATGGCCCATCTTTCCTAGATCATTTTCTAGTCAGTCCGAATCTCATAAATGTCCACAGCCACAATTACACAATATCAAGCCTGCCGACTTTTTCTGATCATTTTCCTATAAAGATGAAATTAAACTTTGAAGCCTCAAACTTAATTTTGAGGCCTCCACGAATTGTAATGTCATACAAGGACACCGACTGGAATCTTTTCCGCCAGCATATGGAAGACGCTGTGCTTCGCATAATTCCCCCGGCAAACGGAAACTTATCAAACTCTGAAATAGACAATTTTATAAGCAAGTTTAACGATACCTTCAGCTCCATACACGAAGTCCATTCCAGGAAATATGAGATTAAGGACCATAAGACTCCACTACCTGAAAATATCAAAAAAAATTTCAAAATCAAACATCTATGGCAAAAAGATCTGAAAAAAATCTTCCATCGGACTGGCAACAGACTAAGCTACGAGTATAATATGATATCTAAACAAATCCAATTACTGAAAGTGATAATTAGGGATCTTGTAAATATAGAAGAAGCCAAAATATTCAACAATAAATTGGAAAAGATTAAACCGGGACCAACTGCCTTCAGAGAGATTTACAGTATTGTGGGAAAAAAGAAGAATCCTTTCTGTCAACATCTTTCACACAATAATACCATAATAACAAATAGTTGTGATATAGCAAATATTTTCCATAATCATTTTGCATCCATATTTCAAGAAAATATACCAGAAAGGCCAGTTCCTGATATTGATTTGCGTGTAACTTCATGTCTAAATGCCACTGCAAATCACATATACACCTTCACGGATTCATTTAATTCTCTCGCAAACCCAGACAATTATCACTTCACAAATGCTGCTACTGTTAAGAGTCACATTCTAAATGCAAACAATAAAAAATCGAGCGGCTTGGATGACATATCAAATTTCATTATGAAAAACTTCCCGAATACAGCAATGCAATTTTTTACTATAATATTTAACAATTGTTTAAATAATGGATATTTCCCTGATACATGGAAAGTGGCAAAAATTATTCCAGTGAAGAAAAACCCAAACAGTTCAACTCCTGAACAATTTCGACCAATATCACTGTTATCCAACCTAGGGAAAATATTTGAGCGCATTCTAAGAGAAAAGCTGGAAGACGAGTTTATAATAAACCCCATCTCAAATTTCCAATTTGGCTTTAAACAAGCCCATTCCACCAACCATGCCCTTTTGAAGTTTCATAGCGACGTAACAAAAAACCTCCGAGAGAAATCCTGCACAGTAGCAATATCCCTAGATATACAGAAGGCGTTCGATTCTGTGTATCATAAGGGTATTATGTACAAACTAATTGAACTTGGAATTGATCCTTACCTCATAAAAATCCTACAAAGTTTCTTTTCAAACAGGAAATTTACCATCCAGATCAACGAGGTTCTGTCCAGATACGGGCTCGTCAAAAGCGGCGTTCCCCAAGGAAGTGTTCTAGCGCCTTTCCTGTTCAATTTATTTCTTCACGACTTCCCTCATCAAACAGCAAATTCAAAGGCTTTATTATACGCTGACGACTGCTTAATATACAGTCATAATAAATCACCATTTCAAGCACTACACCACGCGGCCTTCCATCTTGGGAAAATTAATGCGTACTATAAAACGTGGGGTATTCAGATAAATGCTGCAAAATCAGGAGCAATATGTGTGAGGAATGCCTCCGGAAAATGTAATAGAACCGTTGTTCCAGAGAGCAAGATGTTGAAGCTTGTACTCGATGGAACAGAAATACCATTTAAAGAATCCCTAAAATATTTGGGAATAAACATACATAAATTATTTAAATTTAACAAACATGCCCGAATCTCACTGCAGAAGGCGCAACGTGTAGCAGGTTCCTTCTCAATTCTACTGAATAACACTTACCTCCCACAAAACACTAAGTTGCTGTTGTACAAGGTGGCTATACGCTCAATAATTTCATATGGGTTCCCGATTTGGTTCACCATTTCTCCAACCGTAGCCAAAGAACTCGAAATATTTGAGCGCAAAATACTCAGGAAATGTGTTGGAAAAAACTTCGAGTCCCAAACGAAACGTTATTCAAATCAACACATTTACGAATGTGCCAAGATACAACCATTCTCCAATTATGTCTTGGAACTTCAAAGAAAATTTGCAGAAAAACTGGAGCACCATGAAAATTTTCTATTAAATGAAATTTATGAATCGGAGCGAAATATTTCTTGGAACGGATCAACTTACTTGTCTGCAGTCGGTATTCTTAATGAAAATCCAGCCAACGAACCCGATCTATTTGCTGCACCAAACTTCTTTCAAAAGACGACGCCTGGAACACACAGGGGATAGCACTGTATATAAAACAACAAACATACTATATTGACACATTCATATACATATGAACTTAGTATTACTAATCAAACACTGTGATATTTTATCTTTAGTCTTAAGAAAACACATAGTACCTGATACATAACTCATGTTTACAGACTTGCACAGTCCACATCACTTTTCCCCTTAATTTTCACATTATCACTTTTAATTTTTATATTTTTATCACGAAATTAATTTATTAACTTCATTCACATGCTTTTTGATCATTCTGTTTTGATCACTACGTTTTCACTGTTAATCCATACGTATTCTTATTCGTATGTATCTATGTATCATCTTCGTTATCGTTGGTACGTTCAGTTCCATATTCATACTGTTACTCAATGTTTTTGACAGTTCTATTTATTTTACTCTTAAGTGTTGCCTAATTTTAAGTTTACAGATATATGCTCTGTATGTAAACGATAAGGCCGAGAGCAAGCCTTTAAATCTCTCATCTCCGTTGTTACTATGTAATAATCTCCTTTATCATAATGGCATGTTGCCTATACGTTTAACAGTGCAATAGAACAAGACGTATATAGTTCTATGAATAATCATTTTTGTAGTTATCGATAAGTATAAACATTGTAATCGATACAAAAAAGAAGTCTCAATAAAACATACTTACTTACTTACTTGTCACTAGATCTTGAGAAAGCCTTTGATAGAGTGGACTACTCCACTTTGTTGCATAAATTGTATAACTTATATGGGTTCTCGAGTAGTGCGTGTGTTCTGTTGACTTCTTATCTTACTGGTAGACGCCAATTAGTTTGTATTGATGGTAGGAGTAGTAGTGTTCTGCCTGTTAAAAGTGGTGTACCGCAGGTGTCAGTACTGGGACCTCTACTTTTCATAATCTTTATTAATGACCTTTTCTCCCAGTTACAGGATTGGTGTGTACCATACGCCTTTGCTGATGATATTCAGCTGTTTTTAAAGGTGACTGTCGGTACTCAATAGTTCTGCAATCTAAAATTGACTTGGTTTTGGAAACTCTGCATGCGTGGATGTTGCTTAACAGGCTTAATGTAAATCCATTAAAATCGAAAGCCCTCTTTTTTTCCTCCAGCGTCCATAACAACATCCACGTTAGATACAATGGTATAGATATTGAATTTGTCCGTGAGTTACAGTGCTTGGGTGTCAAGCTAGACGATAAATTGAGTTTTGGACAGCATATTAATATGCTAATTTCTAGAATAAATTTTTCGCTAAAAAATCTTTATGGTACCGATTTGTCTTTGCCTCTTTTTGTTAAAGAGAGGCTGGCACATGGTTTGCTATTACCCATAGTTCTATACTGTTTAGAAGTGTATTCTGGCACTATACAGGGTAACATGCATTTAGTACATCTGGCTGTAAATAGGGTGGCGCGGTATGTATATGGACTGAACCGGCGTGTTCATGTGACGCCCTATGTAACGAAATTGTTGGGCTGTAATTTTGATGCATTTGTAAATTTACGCTTACTTCTGTTTTTTTATAAACTGATTAAAAGTCAGTCTCCTCTTTTTTTGTGCCAATCGATGGTGTTTTGCCATTCAACTAGGAGAAATCAATTGCTTATTCCTAGGGTTGTCCACCTAATGAATGAATCGTTTCTAGTAAGAGTAGCACGACTTTACAATTCATTACCCAATGACATGAAAAATTTTAGCATTTCGCTCCCTACACTCTTCAATAGGCTTCTTCACCACTTTCAATAACATTTTTATTTGTTGTTATGCAAAATTACGCTTAATTAAAGATACGTAAAAAAATCTTTAAATAATGTTTCTATTTTATGGAACACTTTATACATTTTTCCTTATATTAGGATTTTACTTACTTTTGTTTCGCAAACTGAGTAGCTATTTAGTTATCCTAAATACTTTTCTGTATACCCAATCTGTATTTATATTATTTATTCCTTATATATTAATTAGGTTTAAACAAATCAACATATCATTATTTACCAATGAGTAGTTTTTTACCCTTGGTTAAAAAGCTTAGTTATATGCATATTGTAATTTATGTTTAATTGGCCAGACGGCTTTGAATTACAAGTTTGTATGAAATAAATGAAATGAAATTATGAATGCTGAAAACATCATTTTCACTTCGCCCATTTTTCTTAAGATGATAGCGATTACTTAACTAATACTATGTGTGGAATTGTGAAAGATTCTGGGGAGTAGTATATAAGTTTTGGGATAACACAGTGCGTCAAAATAAACTCATGTTGAGAAGCAAATGACGCGATACTATTTTTCCTGTAGGTCTTAAAAACAAGAATCTTTATTTGGAATTCCCCGGACACCCCCAAAATCCGGATTTACGGGTAAAAAACGAATTTCTTGCCTTTTTTCACTTGAACGCCTATAACTTTATTAATTTCTCAAATGAATTTGTAAAGAAGAAACTTTGTAAATAGTAAATATATAGTAAATTTTATAATGAAAAAATGCAACCAGTCTTAAAAATCCGTTTGAGTTATTAAAGTTTCATTACAACTAAAATGTGTACATAAATAGTAGTTTTTACCATTCAACTCAAAAATGTTTGCTTGAGTATTCTCTTTTTAATTCGTCCTCATCGTCAGAACTAGTATTTATGAACCGTTTTTTTTGAAAGTGGCGTAAACGCCATTTTCAGATAAATTGAGTTAAAGGTGGATTCGACTACAGACTAGTCGGATATAATTGTATCAAAAAGAATTTTTTAAAAAAAGTCAAAGGTGATTAAATTTTTAAAGCTTAAGTTTTGCTAGTAAACAAATTTACAAAAACGTTTGTTTTGAAAGTGGCGTAAATCCCTACGCTTTGAATATTATGAAAACCGTGAACTTTTTTGGATATGTATTTATGCCATTTTATAATATAGATGAAATACTATGCTTTTGAACTCTTTGTAAATTATTAACGTCTTTAACAAAGATGCCATTTTATTTTGTAAAATTATATCTGACGGAAAAATATAAAAAAATATTTTATATTCGAAATGCATAAGTGATTGTGAAAAGAAAAAGAAAGTTGATATCGGACAATGACTCAGGTATAAAGATATTATTTGCAATAGAAATAGAACAATAGATTGTATTTATTTCATGTAGAAGGAATTTATCAAGCAGCAATAAGCAAAACGCGGAGAAACGCACAAAGAATCACCTCTGACGATGAAGAAACGTACTTTCACAATGACTGCGAAATCAACCGCCGTAAAAGAGGATGCAGAAATGAGGCTGTTTATTTACAAAATGCAAATAAATACTAACGGAATAGTGGTGAACGGTATATTACGCGCAATTTAAAAATCATTGCTGCCAAAGAAGTTGTTGAACGGTCGTGCTGTTTAAAAAAATGTGGGGAAAAAGTAACTTATATACAACGTCGGAATGTATCAAAAACATTTTGGAAATTAGGGAGTTACAACAAACAAAATGTATTTTTGAATGCATCAACAAAGAGAGAAGAACCGAAACGAAGGCGTAAAAAAAGTAACTCCCCAAAAGAGAGAAAATGTAGCTATTCATTTTATTTAACAATTAATAACAAAACAGTTGCTGTTTGCAAGCAATTTTTCATGGACACTTTAAGCATATCTGAAGGTCGGTTGAATCGAGCTCTGAAACGTGGAGATTTAGCTAAAGATTTACGTGGAACTTCTGAAAACTCCAGAAGAAAAACGGGCGAAAATCTTGTACAAATCGTTAAGGAACACATAAGTAGTTTTCCTGCATATAACAGTCACTACACCAGGTCACAAAACCCCTACAGTAAATACTTAAGCCCGGATTTGAATGTGGGAAAAATGTATGGATTATATGTTGAAAAGAGTCAAATTGATGGTAACGAACACGTAAGTGAAATCGTATACAGAAAAATTTTCAAAAAGGACTTCAATTTAAAGTTCAGGGCATTAAAAACAAGTTCCCTGTGAAAAGTGTGATTTGTATAAAGTACAAATTGACGCGAATAAAGACGAAAATATGAAACAAAAACTAAAGGACGAACATGAATTACACCTGGAAACTGCTGAATTGCCTAGACAATCCCTAAAAATTGATGCTGAAAAAGCCAAAAATGAGCCGAATACATATTTTGCTTTTTCGTTCGACTTCCAAAAGGCACTACCATTTCCAAAACTTACCGTTTCAGTAGCTTACTATAAGAGAAATATGTATGTTTTGAACTTTGGAATTCACAATTTTCATAGTAGCAGTGTTGACATGTACGTTTGGGATGAAACAATTGCATCACGTGGAGCACAAGAAGTTGCATCATGCATTTCGAAACACCTTATGAACATTACATCTCATACACATGTTATCGCCTACAGTGACGCATGTCCAGGTCACAACAAAAATATTAAATTAGCATTGACTTGGATGGAAGTTGTAAATTCTTTGAATAATGACATTGTAATCGTGAATCATAAATTTCTTGTTTCTGGCCATTCGTATTTACTCAATGATCGAGACTTCGGAGTAATAGAGACAGCTTTAAGAAAAAAGGAGATAATATACACACCTGATGAATATTACAACATTATTTCTAATTGTTGTAATAAATCATTCAACGTTCATAAGATTGACTTTTTCTACTCGATTATTAGAAAACAGTACTTCAAAAAGAACTGTAAATATAAACCAAGATAATGTTAATTGGTTCAATATTCAGTGGATACGATTTCGCAGGGATATTCCATATAAAATGCTATATAAACAAAGCCTTGATAATGGTGAGGAATTCAAAATGTTGGACCTAACCCCAAAACGAGGGAGACCAAAAAATATATCACACATTGAGCTTCCTTTGTTGTACCCAAATGGTCGCGCAATTTCTAATGCAAAATATAAAGATATGATGGAACTATTGCCACATATTCCACCCACTTACCACAGTTTCTTTTTAAATCTAAAATCAGAAAATATTTCGGGAGACATAGAGTATCGGAGATGATGATAATGAATCAAACTAATATCTTTATTTTCAATTTCATATTAAAAATCGTTTCTTAAAGCTCCTTTTTAATTACGATTTTTATTTTGCTACTATTTCACGCTTTATGTGTCACTATAAATAACTAGTTAGCCCAAATTTAATATATTTTATTTATCACTTTGTTTCCCAATTTACATGCATTTGTGTAATGTGCCAACCTTTTGAATGTAGGAATGCATTTCCAATTCAAATCGCTAAATTAGAAGTCATTTAAACAACTAAACATGTTTGATACCAAGAAGATTCAAAATGTAAAAAATATTATTATGGAAATTTGGTCTTTACGCCACTTTCAAAACAAACATTTTGTATAAATAGTTTGTTTTGAAAGTGGCTTAAGTACATTCACCCTTGCAAAAGGTGTGTTAATTGGATTCGATCGCGAAAAATGTTACTCCATATTGAAACTTTGAAGTCTTGAGATGAAGTGTATGTAATTATTTCATGTCCATAGTTCACCCAGATTTTTAAACTTATTGAAACGCAAAATCCTTTATATCTCGTTTTAAAAACAAATGGATTTACGCCACTTTCAAAACAGTTCTTATGTACACATTTAATTTTAATGAAACTTTAAATAAAAAATATATTAAAATTTACTATATATGTACAGGGTTTTCCAACAAGAGATGTTATTTTGAATCAGCCGGTATTTCGGTAGCTGTCACTTTTGATGCTTTTATTCTTTGACATTTGACAAGTAGAAACTACGCCATTACTAAAAATGGAACGATACGCGATTCAACAACGCATTGAACTTATTAAAATTCGAAAAATCATCTTGACTGATGAGGCCCATTTCCACCTCGGTGGCTACGCCAACAAGCAAAATTGTCGCATCTGGGGCTCGGAAAACCCAAGAGTTATTGTTGAGAAGCCTCTCCATCCTCAACGCGTGACTGTTTGGTGCGGTTTATGGTCCGGCGGGGTCATTGGACCTTACTTTTTCGAAAATAAGGTTGGATCAACAGTTACAGTGAAAGGATTGCGCTATCGAGAGATGATTAATGATTTTTTATGGTCAGATTTGGATGGTATTGATCTGGACAACGTTTACTTTCAACAAGACGGCACTACGTTCCACACAAGCAACGAAACCACTGCTCTGTTACGGGAAAAGTTTCCGGACTGTGTTATCTCTCGAAGAGATTATCACAATTGGCCACCGAGATCTTGTGATTTAACACCTTGCGACTTCTTCCTTTGCGGCCACGTGAAAGATAAGGTCTACGCCAACAACCCAGCGTCGATTTAAGACCTCAACGATAGATCGTGAGGCTATCGAGGACATAGGGTAGCCACTTTGCGATTTGGTTATGGAAAATTTCATGAAAAGGATATAATCCTGTAAGCGTGGTCGTTGTGGCCATTTGGCTGATGTTGTTTTTCGTTATTAACGGCATACCTTTTCTAAACTGGAAAAAGACAACAAAAAATTAAACCAGTAAGGAAAGGCTAAAGTCGGGCGGTGCCGACTATATAATACCCTACACCACTCTCGTAATATTGAATAACTCTGATATATAAATTTTGTAATTCATGTATAAATTGTTTACATAAATTTACTTTTGGGACATTTTATACTTAAATAATACCCTGTACCACAGTGTGGTGTAGGGTATAAAAACGATTGGATCTAAAGAGCCAAATCGGATGAAACATATATATGGGAGCTATAGCTAAATCTTAACCGATTTTCTTCAAATTCGGTAGTGTTGGTTCATGGATCAAGAAACACTACCATTCAAAATTTCAAAACGATCGGATGTAAAATACAGCTTCTATAGGACTAAAGGACCAAATCGGACGAAAGATATATATGGAACCTATATCTAAATCTGCACCGATTTTCTTCAAATTCGGCAATGTTGGTTCATGGATCAAGAAACTCTACCATTCTAAATTTCAAAACGATCGGATGTAAAATACAGCTTCTATAGGACTAAAGGACCAAATCGGACGAAAGATATATATGGGAGCTATATCTAAATCTGAACCGATTTTCTTAAAATTCAGCAATGTTGGTTCATGGATCAAGAAACTCTACCATTCTAAATTTCAAAACGATCGGGTGTAAAATACAGCTTCTATAGGACTAAAGTGCCAAATCGGACGAAACATATATATGGGAGCTATAGCTAAATCTTAACCGATTTTCTTCAAATTCAGCAATGTTGGTTCATGGATCAAGAAACTCTACCATTCTAAATTTCAAAACGATCGGATGTAAAATACAGCTTCTATAGGACTAAAGGGCCAAATCGGACGAAAGATATATATGGGAGCTATATCTAAATCTGAACCGATTTTTTTCAAATTCGGCAATGTTGGTTCATGGATCAAGAAACTCTACCATTCTAAATTTCAAAACGATCGGATGTAAAATACAGCTTCTATAGGACTAAAGAGCCAAATCGGACGAAACATATATATGGGAGCTATAGCTAAATCTTAACCGATTTTCTTTAAATTCAGCAATGTTGGTTCATGGATCAAGAAACTCTACCATTCTAAATTTCAAAACGATCGGATGTAAAATACAGCTTCTATAGGACTAAAGGGCCAAATCGGACGAAAGATATATATGGGAGCTATACCTAAATCTGAACCGATTTCAACCAAATTCAATAGCGATCTTAACAGCCGCAAAATACTCAAAACTGCAAAATTTCAGAACGATCGGAGTAAAATTGCGACCTGTAGTCGACGAACAACTTTACATGGACGGACGGACGGACGGACGGACATCGTTAAATCGACTCAGCTAATGATTCTGAGTCGATCGGTATACTTTAAGGTGGGTCTAGCTGTGTTATTTTAAGGTGTTACAAACATCTGCCGTGAAACAAACTTATAATACCCTGTACCACAGTGTGGTGTAGGGTATAAAAATGTGTTTTTAGGACAAATAAACATATATACCTATAGCTTCAAATAAACAAAATATATATCGTTCGAAGGGTCTAGGTCTCTTCTTTCAAAAATTTAGAGATTGAAAATGGGTTAATAATTAACAAAATTATAGGAGTTTCGTAGAACAAACGTTGTTTTACTCGCCAAGACCTATAAGAAAAATAGTATCGCGGTATTTGGACTGTCGCACTGTGTAATCAATATTTCACTAAATTTTGACCCTTTGTGGGGGGAGGTTCTCCAAGGCGTGGACCAACATAGTCCATCTTTTAACTTACCCTGAGATAGAGAAAAATATTGACACATACCATTTAAGTCAATCGGTTAATCCTGTCGAAAGTTATCGAGCGCACCAACCAGACAGACAGACGGACAGGCTGACGGACATTGCTGAAATGACTTAAAAAGACCCAAAACGGATTTCCGCCAAATATTTTTGGGGTCTCTTAGGTCACTCCATCCATGTGTATCACTTTTGGTTGGCAGCATCTGATATATACCCTTGTTCACAATAACAAGTAAGAAAGTTTCAGTCGGGTAAACCGACTAAGGTATACCCTCACTTTGTGAGTAATGTAATTTTGAATATTACTCGAATTATTCTGTCAATTTTTGTGGGAGGTACCGGAAAGGGTTTATCAAATACACCTTTTTTTTGCTGAACATTAGATACTTTAAATTCATTGCACTGTGCCGACTTATAAGCATTTATGTGCGCTGGTATAAACTTTGAGACATTAAATTGTGGTATGATTTGTGCATTTTGTGTGGGTGGTACAAAAAGGGGCGTGGCAATAACGCCCATTTTTCACAGGGCTATAGACACTATAAAAACATTACACTGTACAAAATTTCAAGTATTTTTATACACTGGTTTTAATGTTATAAGCTGTTAACTTTTGGTGCAAAAAGGTACCTTTGTGTGGGAGGTACCAAAAGGGGCGTGACAACAACACCCATTTTTCCCTGGACTATAGGCAATATAAAAGCATATTACTGTACAAAATTTCAAGTATTTTTATACACTGTTATTAATGTTATAAGCTGTTAACTTTTGGTGCAAAATTGTGCATTTGTGTGGGAGGTACCAAAAGGGACGTGGCGACTTCGCCCATTTTTCTCGCGTTGATAACGACTAATAAGCTAATACTATGTGTGGAATTTCAAAAGATTAGAATAAGTAGTATAGCAGTTATTAAAGAATCAATATTTCACAACATTTTAACCCTTTGTGGGGGAGGTACTAGAAGGAATGGACCAATATGGCCCATCTTCGAACTTAGCCGGAGATAGAAAAAAATATTACCACATACCAAATTTGAGGTCAATCGGTTACTCCTTTCGAGAGTTATCGTGCGCACCAGCCAGCAGACAGACAGACAGACAGACAGACAGACGGACGGACATTGCTCATTCGACTTAAAATGACCCAAAACGGATTTCCTCCGAACATACTTGGGGTCTTAGGGCACTCCTTCGACGTGTTACACTTTTTTCCGTAGCAAATGATATATACCCTCGTCACACTAAAGTGAGGGTATAAAAAATGAATTTTGTTGAATTTCTCTTAATTTAACAAAAGTGCTATAATTTCTACATTTATCCGTAGATTTTCTTCAAATATATATTTTTTCTTCGTTAGAAAGCTAAATGCACCTTACAACAAAACTGGAATTTTAAAGAAAAAAAAATTGTTACATAGTGTAACAAACCATATGGCACACCGTAAATATCCTACGCCACATTGTGGTACAGTGTATTGCGTTTGTGGCACAAGTTTTTGTTTTGCCTCGAGGACGGCCACTATTGAAATTTGTTGAGATAAGTTTTTGTTATTCTTCGGATTGTGGTCCTTTATGTAATTAAACAACGATTAAATCGATATTTAATGATTTATTTTTATTTCTCTTTAATATTTCTACTATCTTCGACTACATCTACTTTATCGAAGTTTATGTCCAGTAGGCCGGGTCAAATAAAATTTATCGTGGTTTTGTTTGATGAATATCCCCCAAATGTATATAGGCTTTATCTTGAGCCGCCAGTGAGCTAGAGCGATATTACATAACCTCTAAAATTAATGTTTTTGTTGAAAAAGTCGTACATCATGAAAATGTTGATGTTAAAATTGTCTGTGCCCAGGCTGGGAATTGAACCCAGCACCTTCGGAATACAAGTCTAACACACTAACCAATGAGCTACCGAAGGCCACTTTGGAGTTTGCTAACAATGTTTGCTGTTATGTTTATATCATTTTAGATAACAAAAATGGCATTCGTTATTATTTACATTTTAGTTGCTTCTCGGTATTTGTAAATGTATAGTGGTAACACAAATTTAACTTAACAATATTTCTTATACACACTTTTTGTTAAGGAAATTCAAAAGTTTTTTATTTAATGTGAAGTAAAATCGATAAAATTAAGTTCTAAATAAAACGACATTCAAATGACCTCCACGACTTCTTCAGCAAGAACGAATTCGATGATTCAAGTCGTATGTCAGGAATGGCACGTTCAATATTGACTTGTAAAGCTTGAAGAGAGTCTCGTTTATTTCGAAAGACCTATGACTTCAAATAATCCCACAAGAAATAGTGTAATGGTGTTAAATCACAACTTCTTGGAAGCCATTCAACACAATTTCTTGAAATAATCGAATCTCCAAACTTTTCTCGCAAGTCACAATCGGTCAATGGCAAAGAGATATCTCTTAACGAGAGCTAAAATATTAGTCGTAGGTCGACTGGAAAGTTTTTTTTTTTGGGATTTTTAAAAAATAAACTTTGCATCATTTTCAAATGTGAACGGAAAGTTTATTTTTGCTCTAGCTCCTTAACGGATCGGGAATCGGTCAATGGCAGAAAGATAGCTCTTACCAAAAGGGACGTGGCGACTTCGCCCATTTTTCTCGCGTTGATAACGACTAATAAGCTAATACTATGTGTGGAATTTCAAAAGATTAGAATAAGTAGTATAGCAGTTATTAAAGAATCAATATTTCACAACATTTTAACCCTTTGTGGGGGAGGTACTAGAAGGAATGGACCAATATGGCCCATCTTCGAACTTAGCCGGAGATAGAAAAAAATATTACCACATACCAAATTTGAGGTCAATCGGTTACTCCTTTCGAGAGTTATCGTGCGCACCAGCCAGCAGACAGACAGACAGACAGACAGACAGACAGACGGACGGACATTGCTCATTCGACTTAAAATGACCCAAAACGGATTTCCTCCGAACATACTTGGGGTCTTAGGGCACTCCTTCGACGTGTTACACTTTTTTCCGTAGCAAATGATATATACCCTCGTCACACTAAAGTGATGGTATAAAAAATGAATTTTGTTGAATTTCTCTTAATTTAACAAAAGTGCTATAATTTCTACATTTATCCGTAGATTTTCTTCAAATATATATTTTTTCTTCGTTAGAAAGCTAAATGCACCTTACAACAAAACTGGAATTTTAAAGAAAAAAAAATTGTTACATAGTGTAACAAACCATATGGCACACCGTAAATATCCTACGCCACATTGTGGTACAGTGTATTGCGTTTGTGGCACAAGTTTTTGTTTTGCCTCGAGGACGGCCACTATTGAAATTTGTTGAGATAAGTTTTTGTTATTCGATGATTCAAGTCGTATGTCAGGAATGGCACGTTCAATATTGACTTGTAAAGCTTGAAGAGAGTCTCGTTTATTTCGAAAGACCTATGACTTCAAATAATCCCACAAGAAATAGTGTAATGGTGTTAAATCACAACTTCTTGGAAGCCATTCAACACAATTTCTTGAAATAATCGAATCTCCAAACTTTTCTCGCAAGTCACAATCGGTCAATGGCAAAGAGATATCTCTTAACGAGAGCTAAAATATTAGTCGTAGGTCGACTGGAAAGTTTTTTTTTTTGGGATTTTTAAAAAATAAACTTTGCATCATTTTCAAATGTGAACGGAAAGTTTATTTTTGCTCTAGCTCCTTAACGGATCGGGAATCGGTCAATGGCAGAAAGATAGCTCTTTACGAGAGCTAAAATAATGCTCAAGGTCGTAGGTCGACTGGAAAATGTTTTTTTTGGATTAAAAAAAATGGACTTAGCGCACGAAAAGTTGCAATTGGAGAACGATTATTTTGATAATAAAACTGAATAATTTGTAAACATTGTTCTTGCGTATATCTCTCCATGATGAAATTGTAAACACTACTGAATACAATGAAAAACAAATGGCAGATCCCGACATATTACAAATGACCGAAACGTCACTTCAAAATCATCCCTATTTGAAAACCCGTTATTTCAAAAAAATAAAATATGTAAATATATGGTTCTATAACAATATTTCAGACATTATGTTCTTAGAGTTGGGATAGGTTTGGAGCCTATTCCAATAATAGTAGATGAAAGTACGAAAAAATAATTATTTGCACTTAATGTACCTTTCGAGTAATTATGAAGAAATGAAAGAAAGTTTCAGGTGTTATAAAATTTTCACGTTAATAGTTTTATATTTGCCGATTTCTCATAATATCACTATATTATGAGAAATCGGCAAATATAAAATTGAACTCGCATTTAGGACACAAAACACTACAAACCAATTATTTAACAGGACGAAATCAAAATTAAAGAAAGAGGAAAAGACAAATTTGGTATATCCGATAAAGTGCAATGCAATATGACGAGTCCGACATATGCCAAAAGGAATATGAATAACCAGACTATCATCACATAAATCGGACCAAAAGGCTATGGAAAATTCCTCAGAACAGAAGACGGCATTGGCAGCACATTGCACACTCGCTGAACATAAACCAAACTTCGATGAAGTAGATTTATTAGTAGAAGTGAAAAGCCCATACATACGATACACACTGGAGATGCTATTCATAACAAATATACCAACAGAGAAGAGACTTAAGTACAAGACAGACACAGTAAATAATACTCTCAAATGTATCGGCATATTATTAACAAACACGGACGGAACAAAAGTTAGTTGATAGATAAACTTCACCGAAGAAAGTAAAACTTTAAAAAACCGAAAAAACTGAATTCTGAAGATGATGGAGTGGGGTGTATCGAAACTGCAGCCAATTCTACCAAGCAATTAAAGCTCTCTACCAATTTTTGTATTTGTTTCTATTACTTTTTTGCAATAGACAGAAAGTAACTGGAACATTTTTATTTATTTCGGCCATTTTGTGTTGGAGGTACCCAAAGGGGCGTGGCAACTTATCCCATTTCCCACTGGACTGTAGGTACTATAAAGGCATTACAATGTACAAAATGTCAAGTATTTGTATTGGTGCAAATTTTGTTGGGAGGTACCAAAAGGGGCGTGGTAACTTTGCCCATTTTTCTATATGCGACTAATATACTAATACTATATGTGGAATTTCAAAATATTTTAATAAGTAGTATAGAAGTTATTAAAGAATCTATATTTCACTAAATGTTAACCCTTTTTGGGGTAGGTACTAGCAGGAGTGAACCAATATAGCCCATCTTCGAACTTAGCATGAGATGGGGAAAAATATAACTGCTTGCCAAATTTGAAATCAATCGGTCACTCCTTTCGAGAGTTATCGTGCGCACCAGCCAGCAGACGCACAGAAGGACGGACATTGCTCAATTGACTTAAAATTACCCAAATCGAATTTCCAGCAAACATACCTGGGTCTTAGGTCACTCCTTCGATGTGTTTCAACTTTGGCTCGTAGCAAATGATATATACCCTCCTCTGTAAGGCGAGGGGATAAAAATGGAATTCAATAATTGTAGCATTTTTTTATTTTGTATAGCTTTTTGTGAGACAACAAAATATGAATTTTTTATGACCAAAGGTTCTGCATAAAAGTGAAACCTTCAACATTTGTAATTGGTACCTCTGTGGGTGTTCTCGTCGATTTAGACGTTTCGGAACAGCAAAATCTTCTATAAAATGCCACATCTCTTTAAAAATACTTACGCATACCCAGCCAGAAAAATACCATCCTCAAAGCGTCGTGAAAGCACTGTTAATCATCATCACACGGTGGGATAAAGCGTTATAAAAGCGTCAAAATGATAACACCGATATACGGTGTGACGGCGGTATTTTACAACGCTGTTGAACCGCTGTGAAAACAAAATTCATGACGCTTTTTCGATTGTTTGAAGGAAATAATTCCCAGGAAATTTTCATATTTAAAAATCATGAATAAAATGATAAATATTATTTTTAATGTATTTATTTAAACGAGGTTTTGAATTCATATTATTGAATTTTTCCTGCAACATGCTAGCTTGTTCAATCTTTACATGTTGTAAAGGTACCACTGGGTTTCGCATGTCAAAGATGCACTGTAAAAGCGAATCCTGCAGTCTTTTAAAAAAAGACAATTCCCACTTTAACAAAAAGAATAGTTCCTTATAGACATTTCTAAATGTTGATAAAATCGTAATTTTTAACGATATGCATATGTGCGGAATTACTTCACATGTTCATTTAAAAAAATCGTATTCATTTATTTCGGAATTATAAATCTGCTTATTTCTCCTAAAAACTTTGACAAGTGACTTATAGTATTTTTTCGCGAGAAATATTTTTCTAAAAGACACAAACTAAAAAATACGTCGATTTGTATGACTTTTGACATATGATAAGATTTGATTGCAATTGTTAGGGATAGGGGGATGAGACGCGGGGACGACTGTTTTGAGAGATATAATTCTCCAAGAGTTCCCTTTATTTCGTTCTTCGGACTGAAGCGTGTATTCCGTAGTCTTCTACTTCCAAAGCACCTCCGAGATAACTAACCTCTCTGATTTCCTTGCAAACATCGTGGTCGAACATCGCGAAAACAAGAGCTAACCTAGAAAAACGGCTAGCAACTAGCTAGTACCACTGGATTCAGCAAGGTCGAAATAGGTATATCCATAGGGTCTCCTTCCTGTTACATGTTTGGACTAGCACAGTGCAATTGGAAAGCCACACAATTCAAATATTTTATGGTATGCTGGTGACGTTACTATAAAAATGTTATTAAGTTCGATTTTTTGCTTTTATACACAGTACCCTAAAAACCTAGCTATTTAGACTTAGCATGTTTTGGAATGGAGGTATCGATTTAAAGACTAAGAAACCACTTTCTAAAAACTATTAATTTTTCTCAAATAATTTATTCTCAAAGCAGTGTAAATCCATCACGAAACAGCGCTTTAACGACATTTTAAGCAAGCGTTGTGAAAGCGTCCCAAAACAGTGCTTTCACAACGCTTTTATCGTGGTACCGTCATAAATTTCTGGCTGGGTAATAACATATTTTTTATCATATTTATTCTAGTGACCTTTATCCAAACAATTTTCATAAAATGGTAAATATCCAGAACGAACCGATTTGGGAACCAGTCAGAGAGACAGTTGTCTTGAAACACTTGAGTAATTTATTTGTACCCCTTACTTGGGGCATAATAATGACCTTAACAGTGTCTACCTACATCGTAACACTAATTGATGAACGTCAAAATCATATGCAAATCTTAGAGCGAATATCTGGTGCAACTACTTTAACATTTTGGCTAACTAACATTATATGGGATTATTTGATTTATATAATGATTGCATTTCTATATTTTCTGGTGATGTGTGCTTATACCATGAAAGAATTCTTAGGCATGTCCAATCTGGGTGAGTTGAAAATGGTTGGTCTGGTGTGATTGTAATATGTTTTAAAAATTTTAATAATTCTGCAGTTACTCTTCTGCTCTTGAGTGTATATGGTTTGGCGTCTTTGCTATTGGTCTACACTGTGTTTCTATTTGTTTCCGATCATAAATTCAGAGGTTTCCTAAAGGCCCTACTTTTGCAAATGATTTTCGGTAAGTTCTGTAATATCTTCTGTTGTTTGAATATTAAAAAATTCTTTTTTTATATGAAATTTTAGGCTATTGTACGTTTATCATTTATTGGGAAGTGCGTGATACCGAGCCTCTTTGGTATTATCCAATGATGTTTTCTCCCACGTTTGCCCTTCTGGTGGCCATGGCTAATGTTCAAGCTGAGAATATGGTTCGAGTTTTTTGTAAGAATCGTTGTGCTCAAATATTCAGTTGCAAAATTGAGGAGAATGCATGTTCTTTGGTTTCGCAATGTTGCTGTAAGTACGTTTCTAATAATTTCTTCCATATTTTCTACCCTTTTATTAAATTTAAATCTTCAGCTCAATCATTACTACAATGGTCCTTCCCTGGGATTTTACCATCACTTGTATTTCTTTTGCTTACGGCAGTTATATTGTCGGTTATTTTTATCTCAATCACAATTTATCGCAGCAAAAAACTGCATTCAGCACCCAGCAGGTATGTACATAGAAACATCAATTCAATTAAGAAGATTTTTAACTTATTGTTGATGTCAGAAAGTTATAAAATAATGAAAGGTATCAAAGATCAAATTTAACTAGGAACCAATGCCAAAGAATGTCAAATGTGATGTAGTCAAAGTTGAGTTCTAAAATTCGAATGTCGACTAATCGATTAGTCGACTTTTTGGCACAAAAAGGCCGAAATGGAAAGTCGACTTTTTGTTTTTGAAAAAGTCTAAACGTCGACTTTTCCATGTCGACTTTTTTCATGTACGAGTATTGCCAAATTTGATTACATTTGGCTAAAATTAATAAAAACGCGCTGTGGGTTAGAACAAAAACCTTTATTTAGTTGTATCAACACCAATATGGGGCCAATTTAACAGTTAACAATAAGCGAGATAATATGAATACACAGTAATCGCATCTGCCATAAATTTATACATATATCCTTTTTTTATTTATTTATTTATTTACATTAAGCTCATAGTAAATATAAGGTTAATAAGAAAGAAAATCAATTGGCAACTGTGGCCATCAGCTCATATATCCTTTTTTATAGTTATAGTTTATAAATTTATTTATAAAATATATTTTTAATAAATAAATAAATAGTTATAAATAGTTTGGAATAATAATTAATAAAAAATTGACGGATCCAAACAAAATACAGTCTCGAGAATATTAAAAGTATTGGATTAGGTGCTACTTTCGGCTTATCGCCACACAAATTCGGAGCCAAATCTCTAAACGGTTTAAATAAGCTTATTTTTTAAGGCCAATTGATTTGGACATATTCCGTGAATAAGTATGACATATTAAATGCAGTTGGACTTGAGAAAACAATTTTTTATTATTTTGTTTATTTCCGTATAAGTTATTTTAGACTTTTATGGAACGACTTCTGCGAATTTCTGATCACCTGATCATTATCAGTTTTTTATATTTTCCTGTATTTTACTACAAATTAATGAAGAAACTAGAAATATTAGCATTTTCATTAATAAAGTCCAAAAGTCGACTTTTTTATACTATAAAGTCAAAAAGTCTAAATGTCAAAAAGTCGAAATTTTGCCGTAACTATATAACCCTAAGTCAAATACCACATTTAATTAAGGTAAAATAGTGAGAGATATTAAGGTAAGTCAGTCAGACATCACTTTTTCCTATGAACAGTTGTCAGAGACCATTTATCCATAACTTCTCTGATCTTGCATCAAACCTACGCACAATATCACAAGTAACAGAGGTGGCCGGCATAAACGTTGCAAAAACAAAAAACATTACGTGTTAATTCATCGATCGCTGAACTATTTACAATACTTAGTGTTGTAACTAAAACAACCGTTTTTGTTGAAGAATATTATTAGAGTAATTTATTTCTTAGTGTTAGTGGTGATATTCACCTATTAGTGATGAATATGAATAATCCATATGCATGTAATCGATATCGAATATATAATAGGAATAATCGACGAATAAACACAATGATACTATGTTTACATTATGACATTTCTCCCCCCCTTAATTTAATCAAATTCAAGGTAGGAATCTGCAAAACGTTGAGGTACTTTTCGTTGCCTTGTTGATCGGCGTAGCTCGTCAGGAGTTGACGTAGTATTTCCTGTTCTCGGAGTTTCGTCGGGAACATGAACATTTTTATTAGTTGGATTTGAGTCTGCTTGGTTGTCTGAGTGTATTTGATTTCCAGGAACATTCGGAATGGTTGGTTGCAATCGAGTTTGTTGGATCAATGGTAAAGGTAAACTTCCAGCTGATGTGTTGTTTGTTATAGTTGGTACCGGTGTTGAATCTTCAACGTTCGTATTCACGCATTCATTTACCGCTGATTTTCGTATTTGATCTACATGTCTTCGCCAAATACGACCGTCGTCTAATCTGACATCATAATGAAGTTCGCCGCATATTTTATCTACATTTCCATATCGCCACTTCACCTTTGATAAGTAGTCTCGCACTGCAACTCTCTCTCCCTCAAAAAATTTCTTTGATGGGACAGCGCGTAATTGATCGTCTGCCTCCTGATTCACATCGTTAGGAATTAACAAATCTAAACGCGACTGAATTTGTCTGCCAAACATTAAAATTGCTGGTGATTTCCCTGTTGTTGAGTGTATAGCCCGTCTGTATGCCATCAGTATCTTTGACAATTCCGCATGTATCGTATCGGGTGTACACTTGGATGCCATCAACTTTGATTTGATTGTTTGAACATAACGTTCCGCTTGTCCGTTTGTTGCAGGATGGTATGGTGCACCTTGTTTGTGAACAATTCCATTCAGTTTTAAAAAATGTTGAAACTTATTCGAGTCAAATTGCCTCCCATGGTCGCTAACAAATATATTTGGAATCCCAAATTGGGAAACAATTTCGCGACACTTCTGGATAGTAGTATCAGTATTCATATTTGAGCAGATATGAACCTCAGGCCATTTTGTGTACGCATCTACCAAAACAAACAGATATTTACCAAATATTGGTCCAGCATAATCAGCATGAACTCTCTCAAATGGCTTTTTAGGGCGCATCCACGTGTGTATAGTAGTAATCTTCTTAGGATCTGGGCGCGTATTTTGGCATTCTACACATTTTCCTACTACACTTTCAATTTCCTTGTCCAAGGTCTTCCACCAGACATAAGCTCTTGCCAAATTTTTCATTTTTGAAATACCGAAATGTGCAGTGTGCAATTCATTCAGAATCCTTTCACGAAGTTTTTGTGGGACGGTTGTATTTTTCGTATTCCACGAAAAATACAACCGTCCTGAAGACTAAATTCTGTTTGTTCCACACCAAAACTATCTTTCGAGTCACACTTACGTCCGTACTGCAAACATTTCAACAATTTCGTAACTTCTTTGTCAGCCTCAGTTTCCTTTTTAAGTTCTTCTGCAGTTACCGGTAGATTTTCAATCATTTGTTGCTGAATAACAACAACTTCCTCCACATGTGAATATTTTTCTCGGTCTGGTAATCGCGACAATGCATCAGCGTTCGCATTCTCTTTAGATCTTCTGCATTTTATTTCGTAATTAAATTGCTGGAGAAAAATAGCGTAGTGCTGCATCCTTGTAGCAGAGTATATGGGTAAACATTTTTGTGGTGAAAATATTTGTGACACGGCACGATTGTCTGTAATTAAACAAAATCTATTTCCATATAAATAATCATAAAATTTACGTACACCATAGATTATTGCATATGCCTCCTTGCCCACTTGCGAATATTTTTGCTAAGTATCAGTTAATGTTTGTGAAGCGAAATGAATGGGTCTTTCCACACCATTCTTGTCAATTTGACTTAATACAGCTCCAACACCCGTCGGACTGGCATCCACCGCTAAGACCAATTTCAATTTTGGGTCATAGTGCGACAAAACAGTGTCTGACTGCATCTGCCGTTTGACTTCCTGAAAAGCCCTTTCACACCGTTCATCGAAAACAAATTTAGCATCTTTACAAAGAAGTTTATTGAGAGGGTAGACGATATCGCTCAAATTCAGAATGAATCTTCCGTAGTAATTTATCAGGCCCAAGAACACACGTACATCGTCTACATTACTAGGTCGCTTCATGTTTCTTATTGCATCCACCTTACTTTGCATCCGCTGTATGCCCTTTTTACTTATAACGTACCCGCAGTACTCTATATTATCCTTCATAAATTCAGATTTTTCGATGTTCACCCTCATATTGTATTTTTCAAGACGACCCAATACTTCATTTATGAGTTGAATATGTATTTCATCATTGGGTGCTGTAATCTTGATGTCATCAATGAATACCGTGGCGCCCTCAAATGCTCCATTATACGCTGAAATTTTGCTGGAGCACTGGACACTCCGTACATTAGTCTCGTAGGCTGATAAAGTCCCTTATGCGTGCTTAATGTTAATAAATGACGATCATCGGGGTGGACCCCCAACTGTAAGTAAGCCTTGGTCAAATCGATCTTGGAAAACTTCTCCCCACCAGCCATCTTGTTGAATAATTCCTCAATGGTCGGCAGAGGATGTTCATCGACCACCAAAACCGTGTTTTAAGTGACTTTATAATCACCGCACAATCTTACGGCTCCATCCCTTTTCGGCACCACCACTATAGGTGTCGCCCATTCGCTCTTTTCAACCTTTTCGAACAGCCCATGATCAACATGTTCTTTGAGTTGTTTCTCTACAGCATCCATCATCGAAAACGGCACACGTCTCGCTTTTACGGACTTAGGTGTAGCTTCGGGTTTCAAATACAACCGCACTTGTAATTTGTCAATCTTACCCATTGACTTGGAAAATATTTTTGCCAATTTAATTTAATTTTCTGTAACCATTCTCTTCCAAGAATTGGTTTTTGGTTCGATCGCTACCTGTCACTGCGACACATATGTATCCAACACATTGCAAAGTTGTACCGCAATAACTCACAAGCTCCACATCGGGATGACACACTTTCAATGTCGGGAAATAACGTTTGACATCTGACAAATTAATAATTGATACCGAATGGTTGGATTTCGAAGGTTATCATTTCTTCATTTACCCGCAGACTGTGCATGATTTTGTTGCTTAACTTATTTACTTCGCCTTTAGTTTTCACCAACAACAATTCTTCAACTGTCGTTTCTTTTTCATGAACTTGTTGTATTTGTTTTTTCTCTTTAAAACACACTTTTCTCAAATGCCCCTTTTGGTTACAAAAATGACATTTAAAATTTTTGTATTTGCATTGGTTTGCCATATGCGAGGTATTACCACATCTAAAACACTTTTTGTTTTCATGGGTTATGTTTGCATCAGCCTTTTTTGCATTCCTTTTGAGATCGTTCTTCTTCTTTATTTTATTCACATTCGATTTCTCACCGCCATTTTGTAGCTCCATGCCTCCTTTTTCTGCCAATTCACTCGCTGTTACCACACTTAACGCATCCTCCAAAGTCAGATCTTTCTTTTCCAACAACCGACTTTGCAATTTACTATCACATAGACCAAATACAAATTGATTTCTGAGAGCCTTACCCAAATAATCACCAAACTCGCAACCAACCGCCAACTTTTTCAATGACACCACTCCACCAACTCACTGGGCCTCGGCTCAAAGTGTTCTTCCAACACCTTTATTATTTCCGCGAATGTTTCTTCCTCTGGTTGTTTAGGTGTCAATTTGTCGCATAAGACGTTGTAGGCGCCTGTTCCGATGAAATGCAACAACAATGACTGCTTCTTGTCCTCTTTACAATCGTACAGCTTCAAAGCCGTCTCAAATCGTTTCACCCAACGACACCAAGAAATCTTTTGTGGATCAAAAGCATCAGAGTTAAAGAAATTTACACCAGAATCTGCCATTTTATTCACTTTCCGTACACTTGTACTGTAAAAAATGTATATCTCCAAATGAATAACGTGAGATTCGTCTCGTAATCCTCGTCGCCAAAATTGTTGTAACTAAAACAACCGTTCTTGTTGAAGAATATTATTAGTCATTTATTTCTTAGTGTTAGTGGTGATATTCACCTATTAGCGATGAATATGAATAATCCATATGCATGTAATCGATATCGAATATATGTATAATAGGAATAATCGACGAATACACACAATGATACTATGTTTACATTATGACACTTAGTCTGTATTCACACATGCAATTTTTCCCCGCTGAATTCCCCTTGATTATTTCCGCGAATGTTTCTTCCTCTGGTTGTTTAGGTGTCAATTTGTCGCATAAGACGTTGTAGGCGCCTGTTCCGATGAAATGCAACAACAATGACTGCTTCTTGTCCTCTTTACAATCGTACAGCTTCAAAGCCGTCTCAAATCGTTTCACCCAACGACACCAAGAAATCTTTTGTGGATCAAAAGCATCAGAGTTAAAGAAATTTACGCCAGAATCTGCCATTTTATTCACTTTCCGTACACTTGTACTGTAAAAAATGTATATCTCCAAATGAATAACGTGAGATTCGTCTCGTAATCCTCGTCGCCAAAATTGTTGTAACTAAAACAACCGTTCTTGTTGAAGAATATTATTAGTCATTTATTTCTTAGTGTTAGTGGTGATATTCACCTATTAGTGATGAATATGAATAATCCATATGCATGTAATCGATATCGAATATATGTATAATAGGAATAATCGACGAATACACACAATGATACTATGTTTACATTATGACACTTAGTCTGTATTCACACATGCAATTTTTCCCCGCTGAATTGCAAATTTGGTCTGTTTTAAGTATATTAGCAAAATATTTCGTTTCTGCGATCGCGAAATTAGGGGCTATTTGAGGTTGAAATAACCTCTAAAAATCAGGTTTCCCATTAATAAAATTGTCAATTTTTTTTACTTTTAGAAATTGACCACTGGGCATTAAAATCTGGACCACTATTTATAGGGCGACGTGACTTCCATTAAAAAATTGCAATGTAGTCACTTTTTTTCTAGATTTTATCTCGAAGATTAAAAAAAAAATCCTGTGACAAAGAAGAAAATAATGCCTATTTGAAAATCTATGGATAAATGTAGAAATTATAGCCCTTTTAGTAGAGCTAAGAGAATTTCAAAAATTAATTTTTGTTTTAATTTCTGTTTAAACAGCGATTTTATTTATTACTTTTATTTATATTATGTACATTTGAGTTTATTTACATGAACAAGTTTCATTAGGATAAATGTAGAAATTATAGCCCTTTTGGTAGAGGTAAGAGAATTTCAAAAATTCATTTTTTTAAATTTCTGTTTAAACAGCGATTTTATTTATTACTTTTATTTATATTATGTACATTTGAGTTTATTTACATAAACAAGTTTCATTAGAAGTAATTGTGAGTTCTTTGTTGACGTTTGTAGATTTCGGAATCGGTTTCTCTAATGAGGAACCAAATATAATCTCCCATCATTCTTTCATCCCAGTGTCTTTGGTAACGCCGCTCGATGGACTTCAATTCTTGGTGAAACCTTTCGCCATGTTCGTCACTTACGTCGCCAAGATTTGTCGGGGAAAAGGTTTAAATGAGAATGCAAGAAATGAATTTTGAGGGACATACTCGTATTTAAACCGGTTGGAATACATAAAGCGAAAAATAAGTTGGAAGAATATCTGTTATATACATAAATATAAAACAAGTAAAAGCGTTAAGTTCGGCCATGCCGAATCTTATATACCCTCCACCATGGATAGCATGTGACCTCACAAAATAACTCAAACCTAAAGAAAATAACACCGAAAACACAAAAAATATAGTAGATGAGAACAGTAGGAATTACAACAAGTTAGATGCCATATATGGGAGCTATATATAAATATGGACCGATATGGCCCATTTGCAATCCCAAACAACCTGCAACTATAAGAAGTATTTGTACCAAATTTGATCAACCTAGCTCTATTATTGCGGTCTGTAGCGTGATTACCACAGACGGACGGACAGACGGACATGGCTAAATCGTCTTAGAATTTTACGACGATTAAGAATATATATACTTTATGGGGTCTCCGATCAATATTTAGAGGTGTTACAAACGGAGTGACAAAATGAATATACCCCCCATCCTATGGTGGAGGGTATAAAAATATATTTCTAACCAATTTTTTCATAATTTTTTAACAAATCATTAATCATTGTTTCATATTGCGGGCTTTTATTGGATGCCGACGGAAAATTTGAAACCACAAGCATAAACGACCTCCATGCTGCAATTTCATCCGACGTCAAATATGATTCGAAATTCACATCTTTCATCAGTTTCCTTATTTTAGGCCCATCAAAAACTCCTTCTTCGATTTTTTGAAAAAAAAAATTTTGGAGAGCCCAAGTTTAATATGCAGTGGTGGCAAAATATCGGCAATCCTAGAGGTATAACATACCAACTACTTTTAAAACGCAACAAATTTTCCAGTCATGTTCATATTTGATGTATTTTTATCAATTTAGCCATTGTTTCGTATGATTCCTTAGTGTTGACAGCATGAGCAATGGGAATCGACGGTTTCTGATTTCCGTTGTGTAAAAGTACTGCTTTCAAACTTTCTTTACTGCTGTCAACAAGTAACCGCCATTCCTTTGAATTGTATGTTTGATTAAGTTCCTCGGACAATCCGGGAATGTCCTTGCAAAAGCATCTGTTATCCACAGTTGTATAAAATTGTTTGTAAGGTATGTTAACATGTGGGGCCAAAAAATTGTACTGTTTCATCCCAGATGCAAGTAGTTCTGACTTATCTTCCGTCAGTTCCAAATCTCTCACTAGATGACTTCTGACTCAAACTTTAATCGCTCAGAGTTGAGTACTCAGTTGAACTTGATGATGTTTCCGTTATTAGGCTGTTAGCTATACTTGGACACTCCTACTCCAATCTATTAACTTAGACAAAAATAGCAGTCCGTATGGTGAATGTTGTCTCCAAATCATTGGCATTCCAAATTGCACGTGAAGTCTAAAATTAAAACGTTTTATTGCACAAAACATTGTAATACATTAATCTTAAAATACTTACCGCATTCTTCCAATAGTCCATCGAGTAAGATTTACATGGCACGAATTACACAAAATACTAGGTGTCCACGTTTCGTTCATATTTTTAACTCGTATACCAAAATATTACACATATATTTCTTCTATTATTTTACTAAACGCACGTCGAGTTTTTTAATTACATATTTTCCGCAGATGTAGCAGAAATTTTCGGGATCATTCACACATTGAAAAGTTCTTTGCCTTTTACTCATATTTCGAAATATAACTTTGTAATATTTTTCAGAAAATCGACTTATCTCATTCATAAATTCCGGGTTTAAGGTTCATAAGTTGCAGTACATGTAGCTGACATATAGTTTGCTTCGATAGTAGACACCCAATATTTTCAAGACTGCCGCGTACTACTTTGTACTACTACCTGTATATACGACTGGGATGTCCATGCCACTAAAAGGCGTAACTGAATGGATTTTAATGTCCAGTGGTCAATTTCTAAAAGTAATAAAAATTAAAAATTTTATTAAGGGAAACCCTGATTTTTAGAGGTTATTTCAGCCGCAAATAGCCCCTAATTTCGCGATCGCAGAAACGAAATATTTTGCTAATATACTTAAAACAAACCAAATTTGCATATAAGCTTTGATCAACGCCAACCTTTTTTTCTTCCTCACAAAAGAAGCCACTCTAATGTACATATATATAAAGTTATTTAAAAAAAAATTATGATATATTTATATTCATCTTAAATGAAACTTCCTAGCGAATGTTTTCGAAAATAGAACGGGTCAAAAATTGGCTATTCTCTAAATTAGAAAATTTTTTAAAGAAAATTTTCAAAACTAAGCCGCATTTCTTTAATCGCAGAATATGAAAAAATTGCCAATTTAAATGATGTAAGTTTTTACAAGGTAAACTAAAAAAGCAATTTAGAGTCCGGCTTTTATTAAAGCAGATCTAGGGGAAAAACTAAAAAAGCCGTTTTTTGGAATTTATTTTTTTTGTTGGGAATTCTGGGATTTGTCTTCGCAGATATTTTTATGTCGGAATTAATTTATATTATTGCCTACAAAAAAAATATGAAATACATACATATATATATATATATTTTTTTTTTTGAAGTCTTTATTTACAATCTGTCCATTTAAGGACAATAAGCAAATGCAATAACAATTTACCAAAAAACAGAGATTATTGACCTCCACTGAGATATCAACAATATAAAAATATCTTAAGATTATATAAAAAATTTATTATTTATGTTTATTATTAAACAAAAAATTTTACTTAAAGTAGATATAAGTGTAAGATAAGAATATTTAGTTATTAAATTATGTACGAAATGGGAGATCAAGGATATGGTGGCGTTTCAGTCTTCTTGTTTCATTGGAGTCATCTAGCAAGGAAATAGCCAGAGGATTGCAGTGGTCACTTAGTCTTTGTAGGTAGTTTTCAGAAAATCGTTGAATTTCGTCTTTAACTGTAGGAATTTATAAATCGTTGTGAATGGTTTTGTTGGATACGAACCAATGGGCGTTGACAATAGATCATAGTGTTTTGGACTGAAATCTTTGTAAAATCTCGATGTTCGAATTGGTGGTAGTTCCCCATAGCTGAATGCCGTAAGTCCTCGTAGGCTTAAGTATAGTTTTGTATATAAAAATCGTATTTTCTATACTCAATTGCGATTTAGGTCCAAGCAACCAGTATAGTTTCTGGGCTTTTATTTTGAGGTGGTCTCGCTTTTTCGTAATATGCATTTTCCATGTAAATTTCCTGTCAATATGAATACCTAAATATTTGACGCAGTTATCTTGTGGTATAAATTTGTTGTTGATATATAGCCTAGGACAATCTCCAAGCTTCAATTTTTTCAAGTTCGGTTTGTACTATAACAGAGGCTTCAATTCTGCACCCACTAGATGCAAGTACTGCAGTATCATCTGCGTAGGTTGCAAGCAAGACATCGTTGTTTGTAGGCATATCTGCAGTAAAAATTGTATAGAGCACTGGGCCTAAAACGCTGCCTTGTGGACCTCCTGCCTTAATTTCGTTCATCTTTGAAAAATCGCCGTTAACTTTGACATAGAAGTATCGCTCAGAAAGGTATGATTTCAATACTAAATACATGTGTGTTGGCAGTATTTTTTTCAATTTATAAAATAAGCCATAGTGCCAAACTTTGTCGAATGCTTGTTGCACATCTAAAAAGGCGCCGCAACAATATTTTTTGTTTTCCAGCGTATCTCTTATATAGGAAATAATACGATGGCATTGTCCCGGGTACCGTGTTTATGCCTGAATCCAAATTGGTGTTCAGGGATAATGTTGTTCTTCTCTAATACTGGTAGTAGTCGTCTTAGAAATATTCTTTCGAATATTTTAGAGAAAGTGGCCAGTAAACTAATCGGTCTATAAGATGTAACTACATTCTCGGGTTTGTTAGGTTTGGGTAGCATTATAATTTCTGCACACTTCCACTGGGATGGGAAATGATTCAAACGCAGAATTGAATTGTATTTTAGGGCTAGGTAAGTTATAGCTTTTTTTGGCAAGTTTTTAATGACTTGTCCATCAATATGACCGGGTGATTTTTTACAATTTATGTTCTTGATTTCTTCCTCTACTTCATGCGGAGAGATATGCTTAATAGGCCAGTCCACTGGGCAAGGGCTATCTAAAAATTCCATTACACTATTGACATCCGAAGAATTGCTTGTATCATGAGGTTCAAATGTGTTTGTTAGATGAAGAGCAAAAGATTCCGCCTTACTTTTATCTGTTTTGCACCACATTCCACTTGCATCTTTAATCGGAATATTTCTTTTGGCTGCTCGCTTTAAATACTTAGTTGCCCTCCATAAACAGTGTTCGTCATTACGTGATACATCAAGACTCTTTAAATAATCTTGAAGTTGGTTATTTTTCTGTTCGAGAAGCTTGGTTTTCAGTTCTTTGGTTGCTTTGTTAAACACTCGTTTGTCATTTGGGTTCCTACTATTTTGCCATCGTTTTCGCAATCTGCGCTTTATCCTTATCAACTCACGAACTTCTAAGCTTATATTTTTTCGCCTTTGTTTTCTCTGAACAATTGGAGTTGATAAGTAACCAGCCTCGTGAATCAAGTTGTTAAAACTTTCAACCGCATAATCCAGCTCAGGTCCTGTTTTTATTGAAATATTCATATTAAGATTTTGTTCAATCCATTTGGAGAAAGAAGTCAAATCAGTATTGGAACTCAAGATTTTATACATTTTAGAGGTCGATTGTAAAAAAGTATTAAAACTTAACAAGATTGGAGAGTGATCAGAACTCCGTTGTAAACAACAAAGTCCAGTAAGTCAGGAATTTTTCTGGGATCTGTTGGCCAGTACGTAGGATTCCCAGTGGACAACACAGAATAGCTATTATTTCTGATACATTTGTACAGCTCTTTGCCTTTAGGGTTACTCAGTCTTGAACCCCACCACGGATGCTTGGCATTGAAATCTCCTCCAACAATAAATCTTGATCCAAGTTTTCTAAAAAAGTTTTGGTACTGTTCACATTTAACAGAATATCGAGGGGGAAATAAATTGCATAGAAATGTACGGAACTTGTATCACACTTGACTTTTATGCAGGCTGCTTGTAAGTATGGTGTTCTAACTTCGTCTGCGATTTCATATTTAATCGTTGATTTCACAAGAATAGCTGCTCCAGCGTGTGCTTTCTCATCTGGGTGATTGGTATTTATCAAATCGTAGCCTTTGATTTTGAAGTAGGTAAAATGAGTTTCTGATATCAGGAGTATGTCTATAAAATTTAAGTGCAGGAACATTTCAACTCCCTGAGTATGGTTGGAAAGCCCATTAGCATTCCATATGGCGATTTTCATATCTAATTGCATAATTTTGTGAGTAGAACGGACATCATACTTAAAAGAGTATTAGTGTGTTCTATTTGTTTTTGTAGTGTCTCAATTTTGCTGAATGATGATGAATCAGAAGATTTTAATGCACCAGAATATGAAAATCCTTTATTTTGATTAAAATTATTATCTGTAGATAAATTATTAAAATTAGGAAAATCACCATCATCGTGTACATAGCCTGTGCTTCTCTGGCGGTTACGAATATTACTATTTTGATGTCTCTTTTTAATTATTGTCTGATACACAGTACAACCTTTATAATTTGCTGGATGATTCTGCAAGCAGTTAACGCATCATGCTGGTGTTTCCCTGGTTTTAGTGCACTGCGCCGTTAAGTGACCCAATCCACATTTAACACAGCTGACGGTTTTTTTACAATACGTTTTCGTATGTCCGAACTCCTGACAACGATGGCATTGCACAAGGTCATCGGTTCTGTTTGGAGGTTCTACTTTAACGATTGCTTTATTTATATGTTTAAGGTTGTAAATGTCTTTATTATTTACGTTTGGCTCAATGTCGACGAAAAACATAGGTAAGGGTTCCTTTGTAATTCTCCTGCGAACTTTCGAAATGTTTCTTACTTTATGGCCATCATCTTCAATACAAGTTTTAATGTCTTGAATTGGTTTTGAGTAATGAACATTTTTTATCACAACTCTGTATGCTCGTTGTTCTTTCAATTGGTAGGTATGAAAATGAATTTTCTTGTCCTCAAGGTGTTTTACAAGTGATTTACAAGGGATTTAACCGTTTTCACCAAAACTCTAATTTGACCATCATTCATAGCTTTGTAGTTAAATTCATTAGAAGATATTACATTTGAAAAGCTTTTTACCATTGCACCAATATCTGTTACACTTTTTTTTTTATTTGCTCCCTGCGGTAATATTGTTCTTGTATTAAGAATGTTATTTTCTTCAGTAATAAACACTTTGGCGAACTCAAAATACAGTACGTGTGTACGCAATCACAGTCAAACGCAGACTGACATACATATATTAATTTTTAAATATTTTATGGTGTTATTATAAAGGGTTTTCCAACAAGAGATGTTATTTTGGTATTCAAAGAAAAATGCCATTTTTTGAGATAAACGATCGGATGTATATTTTATAATAAAGAGGAAGGTATGCCGTTAATAATGAAAAACAACATCAGCCAAATGGCCACCACGACCAAGCTTACAGGACATATCCTTTTCATGAAATTTTCCTTAACCAAATCGCAAAGTGGCTGCCCTATGTCCTCGATAGCCTCACGAATTCTATCTTTGAGGTCTTGAATCGACGCTGGGCCGTTGGCGTAGACCTTATCTTTCACGTGGCCCCAAAGGAAGAAGTCGCAAGGTGTTAAATCTCAAGATCTCGGTGGCCAATTGTGATCACCTCTTCGAGAGATAACACGGTCTGGAAACTTTTCCCGTCACAGAGCAATGGTTTCGATGCTTGTGTGGCACGTAGCGCCGTCTTGTTGAAAGTAAACGTTGTCCAGATCAATACCATTCAACTCCGACCATAAAATATCATTAATCATCTCTCGATAGCGCAATCCACCCTAACTGTTGATCGAAACACATTTTCGAAAAAGTAAGGTCCAATGACCGCGCCGGACCATAAACCGCACCAAACAGTCACACGTTGAGGATGGAGAGGCTTCTCAACAATAACTCGTGGACCCCAGACGCGACAATTTTGCTTGTTGACGCAGCCACCGAGGTGGAAATGGGCATCATCAGTCAAAATGATTTTCGATTTTCGAATTTTAATAAATTTAGTGCGTTGTTGAATTGTGTATCGTTCCATTTTTAGTAATGGCATAGTTTCTACTTGTCAAGTGTCAAAGAATAAAAGGTGTACCCTAAACATATAATTGTTTCAAGCAGAATATGTTTGGGACAATATACTACAGAAGCAAAATTTGGGGGAAATCACCATTTTTGATAAGTTTGAATTGAAAGAAAATAAATTTGAAATAAAAATTTGTAAATATTATGTATTTGTGAACAAATACATTTTATATGAAAATCAAGACATTTTGTTTTGGAACGCATATATTAATATAGGGTGGTTAAATTGTAAGGGCCGATGTTGAATGTGAACCACACCTAAACGTCAAGTTTTTTTCCGCATTTCATTTGACATTTCTCAATTCCAGACTAACTCAATTTGAACCATGGAAAGATACACAATCGAGCAACGCGTTTAAGTTTTTTAAACCTTTTACGAAAATGGGCGTTCAAATGAAAATGCATTTCGTGCACTTCGTAATGTTTTTTTGGTCAGCATAACCGACCAAATATGTCCACAATCGAGAGAATTGTGCGCAAATTTCAGCAAACCGAGCCTGTAGGAGATGTGAAAACACCTGTGCATGCTCGCCCAGTTCGTTTGGTGCGGCTTATGGGCTGGCGACGTCATCGGGCCATACTTCTTCGAAATGAGGCCGGTCAGGCAGTTACTGTGAATGGTGTTCGCTATCGTGAGATGATAACGAAATTTTTATGGCCCGAATTGGAAGATATGGATGTGGACAATATGTGGTTTCAACAGGACGGTGCTACTTGCCACACAGCTAACAAAACAATGGCTCTTTTGCGCAACAAATTCAATGACTGTGTTACCTCACGTCTTGGCGATGTCAATTGGCCGCCAAGATCATGTGATTTGACACCGTTGGACTTCTTTCTTTGGGGTTATTTGAAAGAAAAGGTGTACGTCGATAAGCCAGCAACAATTTAAGAGCTAAAGGATGAGATAATTCGGCTCATTAACGCTATAGAACCTCAATTATGCCTCAGCGTCATCGAAAATTTGGACCATCGGATGGAGGTGTGCCGCCGAGGTCATTTGGCCGATATTTTGTTCCATACATAATTGAACCATACCAATATTATCATAATAAAAAGAAATGACAATTTCCTAAATAATTTGTGTTTTATTCAAAATCAACATCGGCCCTTAAAATTTAAATTTAAAAAATTAGAATTAATAAAAAAAATTAAAAATGTACCATAAATTTTTTTTTAATATTTTTTTTTATTTAGGATGCCAAATTACACCAGAAAATGTTATGTATATACTTTCGACTAAAATTTTGTAAACTAGTGTAACAGACAAAATACTACACAAATTCAGCAGACTTTGTTTGCTATTAATATTTTTTGGTGCAGAATTCTTTTAAATAGAGATTTTGAATTCAATTCTCATACATGTGAATTCTATAATTTTAGAATAAATGCAATGGCTTCTGTGTGTTATCCCTACGATGATGAATTAATAATTTCCGAAAAACTGCGTATATCAAATATGGATATGGCCACATGCAAGAAACATGCAGTTTTGGTAGACCAATTGGAATATGAAATTCCCCAACAAGGAAATCGAGTGAAGACTATATCATTTGCCTTAAATAGGTAAGTGTTATAGATTTCCAATAATAAAGCGGGAGGAGGAGGAGACCTTTTTCTCGTTTCATAAAATGCTTGAAGTACATTTTGTTCATTTGCCCTTACAGATATGAATGTCTGGGTATATATGCTTTGGAACGTAGTGGAAAAACTCATCTAATTAAACAATTAATTGGAGAAGACGGATTTAGTTTTGGTGAAGTCTATATATGTGGTAACGAAAGTAAACGTGACATCCACAGAGCCATAACAAATCTCGGCTATTGTCCACAAACTAAGGGTTTCTGTGAAGGAGCGACACCACGTCAAATATTCACCTTGTTTTTCATGCTAAGCGCTGGTGTAACGGAGTCGAAATGTAACAATGGCATAAGAGATCTCTCTATAACTTTCAATTTACGGAATTATATGAATACACGTCTTAGTGAATTACCAGGAAACATCAGACGCCGCATAAATATTGCCATAACTTTAATTGTACACAACAAAGTGTTAATATTTGATGAACCCACTCGTGGATTGGATGCACGTGAACGTTGTTTAATATGGCATGTTATGCGTAGGGTTCGTGATAATGGAAATGCCGTAATTTTCACCTCGCAAGAGTCATTGGAATTGGAACAAGTGGCTGATTTTATTATTGCAGTGGATAACGGTGAAATGTTGGCCTTGGGAAGTCCACAGATTATACGTCATATGTATACACTGGGATTTTATTTGGAGATCAAATTGAAATCTGATGGCCGAACTTTGGAGGAAATGGAAGCCAAGTGAGTATAAAGAGAATATAAAATTTATAGAAACGAAAAAATTGAGAATTATAATGGATATACCAACTAGGATATTCTCCCGGCTTCAAGACCATTTTGTTTTGTTATTATAGAAACAAATATTTTATACATGGCGGTGTATAAATATGTATTAAAAATTGGCAGCACACATACTAGATCATGATTTCTGAGCCGTGACGCTCGTTATCGTTGTATGGTTGTATATTGTATAAACAAGTAAGAAAGTTTCAGTCGGGTAAACCGACTAAGGTATACCCTCACTTTTGTGAGTAATGTAATATTGAATATTACACAAATTATTCTGTAAATTTTTGTGGGAGGTACCAGAAGGGGTTTAAGAAATACACCTATATTTCGCTGAACAGTAGATACTTTAAATACATTGCAATGTGCCGAATTGTAACCGTTTATATGGACTGGTATATTAACGTTCATATATTAAATTGTGGTATAATTTGGCTATTTTGTGTGTGAGGTACAAAAAGGGGCGTGGTGAAAACGCTCATTTTTCACTGGACTATAGGCATTATAAAAGCATTACACTGTACAACATTTCAAGTAATTGTATACACTGATATTAATGTTATAAACTGTTAACTTTTGGTGCAAAATGGTACCTTTGTGGGAGAGGTACCAAAAGGGGCGTGAAAATAACGCCCATTTTTCAATGGACTGTAGGCACTATAAAAACTTTACGCTGTACACAATTTCAAGTATTTCTAAACACTGGTATTAATGTTATAAGCTTTTAACTTTTAGTGCAAAATGGTGCATTTGTGTGCGAGGTACCAAAAGGGGCATGGCAATTTCGCCCATTTTCCTCGAGTTGACTAACAAACTAATACTATGTGTGGAATTTCAGAAGATTCGAATACGTATAATAGCAGTTATTAAAGAATCAATATTTCACAACATTTTAACCCTTGGTGGGGGAGGTACCAGAAGGAGTGGACCAATATGGCCCATCTTCGAACTTAGCCGGAGATAGAAAAAAATATTACCACATACGAAATTTGAAGTCAATCGGTTACTCCTTTCGAGAGTTATCGTGCGCACCATCCAGCAGACAGACAGACAGACCGACAGACAGACAGACAGACAGACGGGCGGAGATTGTTCATTCGACTTAAAATGACCCACAACGGATTTCCGCCGAATATACTTGGGGTCTTAGGTCACTCCTTCCCTCGTCACACTAAAGTGAGGGTATAAAAACTGAGTACATGGACAAGGACATGATTATTCAAATTTTTGTTGCAATTTTTCTGAATGTCCTAATAAGACGACATGGGTGTCAAATGAAAGGGCACATTTTGACCTACCTAAATACTATTTTAGTTATTAGAAATTCGAGCTAAAAAGCTGCAAAAATTGCCTTGCAAATTTTAGTCCTTCCGAAAAAAATATATTTTGCAGATCTTACTGTTCTGCTATTTATATCCAAATTTTAGCATTCTACCATGATTGTTTGTTGTTTAGAAAAGTTTTTATGTGTTTCATGTCAGCTTTCAGAATTATTTATAGATTTTTATGACCAAAAATTGTTGTCGCATGGTGTAATATTACAAATTTTGGTTTCAAATATATTTTCTTTCAATTCAAACATATAAAAAATGGCGATTTCCCCCGTGTAGGTTTTGTTTGAGAGAAGAGAACGTTATGAGTAGCAATCATGCTCTCCGTGATGAAGAAGAACCGCAGTACATGCGGATCGATACTCGTAATTATTAATTATGGCGTCTGGTCCTTTCGACTTTTTTTATACCCTCCACAATAGGATGGGGAGTAATTTTGTCACTCCCTTTGTAACACCACTAACTATTGATCTGAGACCTCATAAAGTATCTATACAACACAAAAAAAATAACAGGGTTCTGTCAATGGATTATGGTAGAGGAGACCAAAAAAATATATACGTATATCGGCGTTTTGAAAGATCACATCGGAATTTTATTTTAGGGGGGTTAAAGTTTCCCCTCTTTGCTAGTTCGTGCAGAATATCGGTATATAAAACTATGTGTTCTGTTCTTCTGAGGTGTAGGGTATCTTCAGCAACTTTGTAGCAAATGTTAAGGCCTATATTATTGTGCAATATATTAACCCTCTAGCTTCCACCCATAACGGTAATTTTTGCCTATATTTTAACAAATCGTAAAAAAACTCCCCTAAAAATGGGTGGGGCGGGGTTGAAATGTTCTACAAAAATGATGGCCATAAAATTTTACTATATATGTCAGAACACACATTTAGATATTATATAGTGTTAGTACCAAAAAGGTCTAAAAATTGGATTTTTCGGGGTTGATGTGAGAGATGAAAAAAAAATAATGATTTTATTTTACAATTAAATAATATGTATTTTATATTAAATTATACTTCAGGACTATAAACAAAAAATTTATTAATAACGCATATACAAGGAGAAATACTTATTAAATACATAACTTCATTTATTTTTAATTCACTTTTCTTTTCATTCTTGGCAATTCGACGCCATTATCAAACAATGTCCAACATAAATCTGTTATAAGAGACAAAATGCTCTTGCCTTTATAGCGTTTTTCAATAGGAAGACATATCTGATGGAACCGTTCGCCATGCTCATCAGTTTCAGTTGAAAACTGAAAATCAAAATATAAATATATATGTATAATCAAATATAAATCAAAACTTGTATTACCTTTAGACCACAGCATCAAACCGATATAGCAATTTCGGCATATATGTTTTGGCACCCATGGCTCATCTGGAAAAACTTCCAGTTCAAAATCAATTTAATATATATCCTCCACTTTGCTCGTGAAAAATGAAACCCTATGTTCCATAAGGGTATGCTTGCCACAGACGTAGCAAAACCAGTCAAGTTTTCCCAAACAGTCAGTCATTATTTTTCTTACAAATTCCCTTGTAGAATATTGTAAGAAAATAAAAAGATTAACTGGCTGACCCACGATGTCAAACGTTAACGTTCATAAGTAACGTGCCACTCAAAAGTTCCGTTATGGTAATTTTGAGTGACAAAAATATAATGACAGAAATAATGAAGAAGAACAAAAGTAATCTTGGTAGTTGTTGAATAACAACCTTCTCTGCAGAGCTGGGAGAACCTACATATGCGAGGAATAACAAATTAACCCTTAACAGGCTATATTAAATTTGGGCGTTTTTTTGGAGTTTGCGTTTAGTTTTGGGCTTTGGTGTGTTCCGACACATATAGTAAAATTTTATGGCCGACATTTTTGTAGAACATTTCAACCCCGCCCCAGCCATTTTTAGGGGAGTTTTTTATGATTTGTTAAAATATACGCAAAAATCGCCGTTATGGGGGGAAGCTAGAGGGTTAATATATTCCACAAAAATATAGGCCTTAACATTTGCTAAGATACCCTACACCTCAGATGAACTGAACACATAGTTTTATATACCGATATTCTGCACGAACAAGCAAAGGGGGAAAACTTTAACCCCCCCCCCCCTAAAATAAAATTTTTTGGTCTCCCCTACCAGAATCCTGTTATTTTGAAAAAAGTTTGAAATTGTTGTACAGTGTCGTAAAATTCTAAGACGATTTAGCCATGTCCGTCTGTTGTAATCACGCTACAATCTATAATACTTGAGCAAGGTGGCTGAAATTTGTTACATATACTTATTATATCTGCAGGTATGTTTGAGATTGAAAGTGGGAAATATCGGTCCATTTTTTGATATAGCCCCCATATATAGCATCTCTCTCTGATTTGATTTCTTAACGCCACAGAGACCACAAATTTCAACTGATCTGGTTGAAAATTGGTAGCTGGGGTTTATTTATACCCGCCACAAAAGCCTCCAATTTGTATCCGAAACCATTCACATGCGATCCATGTCGGAGGGTATATATGATTCGGCAGGCCTAACGTAATCCGTCTTTACTTGTTCTTCTTTCACTTATGAGCACTTCCGTGTTAAGTTATCACAGCATTTTTGGCTCATATCACGGATTTTAGAGAAACTTGGTATAACTGGTTATACTAAGCGTTTTCAATTATTTTCAAAAACATAAAAAAATATTTTTAAAAACATAAAAAACAGATTTAATAAATATAAAAATTTTAAAATGTTCGATTTTTGTGAATTTTGACGAATACTGGGTTTATTAAGAAATTATATATTTTTATCGATAAAAGCTATCAATTTGGTAGTTTTTGCAAAATGTTAGCAGTTATTTGCACCCTTAATGAAAAATAGAAAACAAATTCAAAAAGATTTTTTTCTATTTTTTTTTAATTTTTAAATTTTATTTTTCATTCATTCATTTATTTATAATAGTAATATAAACAAGCCAATATGGCCAATAATCTTATATTAACTTTATACAAATTTCGATTAATTAATAAGATCTACACTCAAGTAAACCACCTTTAAAGCATTCAGATATAACAGAAGTTAAAACTTTAATAACATAGCTACACAAAAATCTATATATTTACATACTTATGTATAGGGTAATTCCAACGGCAGTCGACCCACTTTTTACCACGACCCCCTCCGCTTTCGATGAAATCTGGTACACGCCATCTCCTAGTGTGTACAATTTGTATGATGTCTATATTTAGTCCAAATTCGGTATGGTTCTTGCATTACAGCGACCGAAAGTTGGTCGAATCTCTACTTTTTTCTTAAAGGATACTGAATTCAACATAGTATAACTTAAGAATGCGTTATCCGATTTCAACGATTTTAGTGTCATTGTAACTGGCCACTCTCGTACTTCAAAATAAATAATTAACAACAAAATTATTGTCCTTGTCGAAGGACATTGAAAATCGAAAAATTATTTTAATCCTTCAATATCTCGAAATGCACCTAATTTTTTTTCTTCATATTTTTTGTAGTTAAACCGTTAAATGTACTTTACACGTGACATAAGTTTCACGATGGAGGTCATTTTGGTTTAAAGATACAGATTTTTTACTGTTTTCTCACACATATATTTCAGGATTTTTATATGAAACACAATGTAAATTATTTCTTTGTGGGCGGAATCAAATTATTATTTGTTATGAGAACGTATAACGTACCGTGCTAATAATAATATATGATTTATTTTTATGAAAGTCTCAAGTCAGGATTACTTTTAAGCATCAAAAGCAAACCTGGCTTAAAAATACATTGGTTAGAAGGAATTACAAAGGTGTAACTTCGTGGAATATCCATAATAAGGGCACTTATTTATAACTTACTACACGTAGTATTTGTTTTTTTGACTACAAAACTATTGTATTTTGAAGTACGCTGAAATCGGATACCGCGTTCTTAAGTTATACTCTGTTGAATTCAGTATCCTTTAAGAAAAAGGTAGAGATTCGACCAACTTTCGGAAGCTGTAAAGCAAGAACCATAACGAATTTGGGCTAAATATAGACATCATACAAATTGTACACACTAGGAGATGGCGTGTACCAAATTTCATCGAAATCGGAGGGGGTCGTGTTAAAAAGTGGGTCGACTGCCGTTGGAATTACCCTATAGTAAAATAATAAATGATTAATAACGATAAAAAGAATTAACCTAAAGAAAATATTTTTCTGAATGTAAATTAAATGACACTCTCTGGACGTAAATCAAATTTATCCCCTAAATTTTGCTAGTTAAAAGATCCATACTAGTGAAGCTAGGGAGTAAACTGAGAAGAGAGAGAGTAATATTAAAATTATTTCTTTGCTAGATTTTATTCGGAGATTTTTACCGAGTAAAAGTAGCAACAATCATGAATATTACAAAACATTCAGTCAGGGCTGTGGAGTCGAGCCAAAACTACTCGACTCCGACTACCGGAGTCGAATTTTAAAATCATTCGACTCCGACTCCAGCTCCGACTCCGGCAATTAAATAAAATAAATTTCACTCCGATCCTGCTGAAATTTGGCAATAAGAATTCTTTCACAATAGGGAGGAAGCCTATTGAAATTGGTCAAAATCGGTTCAGATCGATATTGCCCCCCGATATATATATTTCTTTAGATTTGGTCTTGTAGCGAACGCATATTGTCGAATTTGAACAAATTCAGTTAAGATTTAGTTTTATAACTATTATTTATATTTTCTATATCTGAGCTTATTAAGCTCTAACAAGGTGGTGTACGATATCATATAGTTGGCTTCGCCAGTCACTGGTCTTTCCTTACTGTATTTTTACTCGCTTAGGAATAGCGTATAGTCTTGCAAAAGTCTTATTTTGATACACAGAACTTTCCTAAAACTGTCTACATAAAAAGTCGATAATTTGTTGACTTAATAGATATTTTCATTTTTTTCATTTCATTTATTTCATACAAACTTGTAATTCAAAGCCGTCTGGCCAATTAAACATAAATTACAATATGCATATAACTAAGCTTTTTAACCAAGGGTAAAAAACTACTCATTGGTAAATAATGATATGTTGATTTGTTTAAACCTAATTACTATATAAGGAATAAATAATATAAATACAGATTGGGTATACAGAAAAGTATTTAGGATAACTAAATAGCTACTCAGTTTGCGAAACAAACATAAGTAAAATCCTAATATAAGGAAAAATGTATAAAGTGTTCCATAAAATAGAAACATTATTTAAAGATTTTTTTACGTAGCTTTAATTAAGCGTAATTTTGCATAACAACAAATAAAAATGTTATTGAAAGTGGTGAAGTAGCCTATTGAAGAGTGTAGGGAGCGAAATGCTAAAATTTTTCATGTCATTGGGTAATGAATTGTAAAGTCGTGCTACTCTTACTAGAAACGATTCATTCATTAGGTGGACAACCCTAGGAATAAGCAATTGATTTCTCCTAGTTGAATGGCAAAACACCATCGATTGGCACAAAAAAAGAGGAGACTGACTTTTAATCAGTTTATAAAAAAACAGAAGTAAGCGTAAATTTACAAATGCATCAAAATTACAGCCCAACAATTTCGTTACATAGGGCGTCACATGAACACGCCGGTTCAGTCCATATACATACCGCGCCACCCTATTTACAGCCAGATGTACTAAATGCATGTTACCCTGTATAGTGCCAGAATACACTTCTAAACAGTATAGAACTATGGGTAATAGCAAACCATGTGCCAGCCTCTCTTTAACAAAAAGAGGCAAAGACAAATCGGTACCATAAAGATTTTTTAGCGAAAAATTTATTCTAGAAATTAGCATATTAATATGCTGTCCAAAACTCAATTTATCGTCTAGCTTGACACCCAAGCACTGTTACTCACGGACAAATTCAATATCTATACCATTGTATCTAACGTGGATGTTGTTATGGACGCTGGAGGAAAAAAAGAGGGCTTTCGATTTTAATGGATTTACATTAAGCTTGTTAAGCAACATCCACGCATGCAGAGTTTCCAAAACCAAGTCAATTTTAGATTGCAGAACTATTGAGTACCGACAGTCACCTTTAAAAACAGCTGAATATCATCAGCAAAGGCGTATGGTACACACCAATCCTGTAACTGGGAGAAAAGGTCATTAATAAAGATTATGAAAAGTAGAGGTCCCAGTACTGACCCCTGCGGTACACCACTTTTAACAGGCAGAACACTACTACTCCTACCATCAATACAAACTAATTGGCGTCTACCAGTAAGATAAAAAGTCAACAGAACACACGCACTACTCGAGAACCCATATAAGTTATACAATTTATGCAACAAAGTGGAGTAGTCCACTCTATCAAAGGCTTTCTCGAGATCTAGTGACAAAAGAATTCCAAACAACAATGAAGAAGTGCTTCTTTTGGCTCTAAAACCACACTGAGCATCATGAAGCATATTATTTTCCTCCAAATAAAATGACATTTGAGACTTTAAAATGTGCTCAACTAACAGGTGGCGCAAAAGTAATCCTCCTATCAGAAAATGCTATAAATTTTGCGATTGGCCCCTAATGTCAGTTCTGTTTTGACATTTGTGTAGTAAACACATGCGAAATACACGTTAATAAACAATGTTACGCTACACTGCTCCAGAACGCGGAATATTGCTGACTATTTATTTGACCAATAATCGGTCGGTGACTTTGGCACAGATTTCCTGGCCGTCCAACGCCTACTGGTGAAACACTGCGACGTTTAGCCGCTCGCTTCGAAGAGACTGGCACAACACGAGATGCTGCCAGGCGTGGCAGACCCCGGAGTAGCCGTTATGCAGAGAATATTGCTGCTGTAGCTGAGGATGTAATGGAAGCGCCGTCGACATCGACCAGACGACGTGCCACGCAAATGGGTATCAGTCGACGGTCTCTACAGCGAATTTTGGTACAAGATTTGAAGATGTTTCCGTACAAAGTCCAGACGGTGCATCAGCTGTTAGCTGCTGACCGCCAATCGCGTCTACCATTACATCGAAAGGTTACTTTTGCGCCACCTGTTACTTTTGAAAAAATAGGCAAAATCGAAATAGGACGGTAATCAGTCAAAGCCTGAGTAGAGTCTTTCTTTTTTACAGGTACTATTTTGGACATACAAAAATATTTGGTTAAAAGCTTCAAATGTTTTATCCTTCTTTTGTACTAGAATCGTTTTGCCAAAAATTGTTAAGTGCGAATAATCTATCGCATAAATGGTACATTTTGAACAATCCATCTCGGATTCGGAGTCGACCATAACTTTTCGACTCCAGACTCCGACTCCGGGCAAATTTCCCAAACTCCGACTCCGACTCCACAGCCCTGCATTCAGTGACAGAAAATTGACTAAAATTAAAACTATGGCTCCCCAGCCATTGTAGCAGATAACAAATTAAATTTTAAGTTAGAAGTAATCGACCCCGTAAACAGAACACACATTTTCATGCAAGTATTATAGGCCACCTAGCAGATATTCAAGACATTTACAACTGAATACATGCGGAGTAAATGAGAAATTGCGCAAATACAACGGAAAATGGTTCCATATTCTAGCAACCCTTACTACTACTGTCTTTTTGAGAGGAATAACTCTCCTCAATACAATCTACAACATTTTCGCGATAATAATAAACACAAGGCTATCGTGTATGGAAAAGCACTACGAGAAGAACAGGCAGGTTTTCGTCCACACCGTAGTTGTGTTGACCAGACGAACACCCTAAGTATAATAATAGATCAATCAATTGAATGGCGTACCCCGCTGAACTTGTTTTTCATTGATTTCAAGAAAGCATTTGATTCAATAATATGTACACTAACTCCACGCTACATGTCATACACAGTGGGAGAGCTAGCGAAACATTCTCAACAAACGCTGGCGTGAAACAGGGCTGCCTCTTATCACCCCTCTTTTTTGTCGTAGTGTTGGACGAAATAATGATAAAACTATGTGAAAAGAAAAGAGGAATTGTTTGGAACTTTTGGGAGCACCTAGAAGATCTTGATTTCACGGACGACATTTGCCTTATTTCACACAAGTCTAGCGACATGCAGAACAAAGTTAACGACTTGGTTGAAATAGCCGAGGCCGTCGGATTGGAAATAAACGTAAAAAAACAAGTGTTATGCAAGAAAAAAATGGAGTTGGATAGGACATACGCATATCAAGAACAGCTCTAGAATGGAACCCTCAGGGTAGCCGTCGACCTGGACGTCCAAACAACTCCTGGCAAAGAATGACAATATGCGAACTCCAGAAGGAAAATAAATATTTTGACGAAATACAACTAATTTGTCATGATAAAAATATGTACAAGACACTTGTAGAAGCCCTATGTTCCCACTCTTCAGGTTATTTTTGCATGGGCATGATATTGGAGGAAAGTACTTCAATGCAAGCATACAAAGAGTTAACAAATAACTACTTACCCCCACGCTTATGAATATCCCACATATAAGTAGTTGATATTGCCATTTTAATAAGGGGTTTTATAACACCTTACCAATAATGATTTTCATATGTGTATATATTAGGGCGGGTCGATTTAAAAATCGCCCATTGCTCAGTGAAAATCGTATTCTAGGGATCAAAATAAGAAACTTTGCCGAAGGAACCATACCTCTAAAACGAATTCTGATGTCCCGGAAAAAATTCCACTTTGACCCATTTAGAGTGCTCCAATCGAGTCCAAATGTATGGAACCCCCAGGGGGTGTGCCACTGGCATGGGTAGGTCGGGTCTCCAAAGTTAGTGGGGGTCGGTCATACATTTGGACTCGATTGGAGCACTCTAAATGGGTCAAAGTGGAATTTTTCAAAATTTGCCCCTACCCAAAAGTTCGACCCAATTTCCGGGACATCAGAACTCGTTTTAGAGGTATGGTTCCTTCGGCAAAGTTTCTTATTTTAATCCCTAGAATACGATTTTCACTGAGCAATGGCGACTTTTTTTGCCTCCCCACAAATCGACCCGGCCTAGTATATATATATATCACATATATAAATATGTGGAGATGTTTTTTACTCGAAATGTTACTAAGTTTCTAAATCAAATCAATATTTCTTTAATAAAAATTGGTGTTGTCGCATATTTTGCAATACCCGACTAAGTACATATTTATGTCAATATAAGTAAGTCATTATTTGTTGACTACATGTAATGCAGAAGGTAATGATATGTCATTACCTGGTAATGCTAGTGGTAATGACATGTACCTACCAAGTTTTTGCTGGGTATTTACAGAAATAGTGCTCAAAATTTCAAAACGATCGGTGCAGTAGTTTTGAAGTTATGATGGACACCGACTTTGAATACGTGGGTTGTGGGAAAAAAGCTTTACTGTTCTTTAAAAAGATTTGTACTTTTTGTAACATTACACATCTAGCCCATAATTTTCACGTGCAGTTTTTTTTACGTGCAGTTACAAATAGTATATAACTTTTTAAAGAACATAAGATTTAGCGACGTTGGTGTCGGATGAAAGGTTTTAATCTCTGCTTATCGCTAAATAAAATATTATTAATTTTCGACGCCATGGACTAATTAATAACATGTTTTTCTACTTAGGTTTAGGTTAGGGTGGCAGCCGTTTTCTTTTTTATTTCTTCAGCTCACATAGACCAGTTTAAGTCCCTAGTGGTACCACGGGCTAAAATGCCCTTCATCGAAACAGACCTGTTTGATATACAACTGCATCGATAGCACGAATATTGGTACTGGAAATATCTGTTAGACTGCCTAGAAAGGCCGACCCCAGTAGGTCCAGTCGTCGTTTACTCAAAGCGGGACAGTCGCATAGCAAGTGTTCAATGCTCTCCACTTCTTCCTCATCTCCACAGCTTCTGCAGAAGTCATTGGAGTTAATACCCAATCTTCTGGCGTGTTCGCCGATCAGGCAGTGTCCCGTCAGAACTGATACTAACGTAGATAATCTTTTCCTTTCAAGTGCGAGGAGATATTTTGACCTTCTCAGGTCATACCTTGGCCAGATTTGTCTAGCTTCCCCTACAGGTGCCGATTTGTGTCCATCTGTCGTTGGACTGCCTGATTGCCTTATCCAAAGCTTGCACGTGGATAGTGGCGCACCAATATATGCAAATTCTTCGAGAAATTGTACAGTCATCCCTTTCCTAGCAAGTTCATCGGCTTTGCAGTTCCCCGGGATATCCCTATGCCCAGGCACCCATATGAGGTGTATATTAAACTGCTCAGCCATCTCGTTAAGAGATCTGCGGCAGCCGAGGGCTATTTGTGAATTTAGGGATGTGGCCTCCAGGGATGACCTTAGGGATGTGGCAGCCTGGCTGTCCGAGTAAATGACAACGCCAGTGTTGGTTACTATGTTCCCACTCAGCCACTTGGCGACTTCCCATATTGCTATTATTTCGGCTTGATAGACACTGCAGGTATCTGGTAGTCTGTGAGCTATATCCAAATTAAGTTCTTCACAGCGTACTCCGAAGCCAACCTTTTCATCAAGCTTCGAACCATCCGTATAGAAGTGGAGATGGTTTCTATTTCCGGGTATTCTGCCATCCCATTCATCCCTGGCTGGTATCATAGTGATGTAGTTCTTCTCAAAGGTGCGCACCGTTGATATGTAGTCCACTCGGTCGGTTACCATAGCACTACACTTTGATATCCTCATGTGACCGTAGTTCTTGTACCCCCACATTGATAGGCAGTTTAATCTTAGTGCCGCTTTGGTTGCAACTTCTCTCGCCACAACATTAATCGGCAGTATATGGAGAAGGGCTTGTAGAGACTCAGTCGCTGTAGTCCTTAACGCACCGCTTATGCACAGGCAGGCAGTTCTCTGAACCTGCCTGTGCATAAGCGATTAATGTTGTGAAATATAAAACATAAAAAATTATAATACAATTATTTTTATATTCATTTCATATTCATTCATAAGCATCTATGCAATGCAGTATACAATCCCTTTGACCTTAATGGAAGCTAATGCAAGGTTTTTAATAAGAAATAGGAACTTTAAGCAATCTTAGGGTAATCGAAAATGAGCCGAATTGATTTGATGAAAATATTCAATAATCATTACTTGCAATTGATGAAAAAAAAAATTATTTTGAGATACAAATTTATTACAGGAAATAAAAATGTCCATCAGAAGCGCATTAAAACAGTCTGATGGGCATTTACAAAAGAAATGTTCTCTAATAATCTTTAGAGGTGTCCAACAATTATATCCAAATAATTCAAATTATCATAATTATTATAAAAAATGATGCCACAAACATTTTTTTACAAATCAAAATCAATTGATGAGGTCAGAAATATTGTGAAAATCTTTTTTAAATAAAATATATTTTCAGATATACAAAAACAATAATTTTGTATGTTCGCATATATGTTTTGATGTAATAAATAAATTTTATTGATTTTCAAACAAGATTTATTTGTTTCAAAATATATATTATTTAAAAATTTTGCTCTCAAATACATGTTACTTCAACTCAAACATATCAAAAACATTACATAATTCCAAAACACGACATATGCTTTTTCGCAAACAAAATTACACAACACCAATTTTTTCAAAATTGCTTGAAATGAACTTAACGTTTGACTTATGTTTGTTTATCATATAGCTAATTTAGTTATAAATTCAGAAAAGACGATGAGAAAGAAATCTGTATATCGATATCTTCATACCAAAGAATGATAAATCGACTTGCATGTTTTAGGGAAATTTCATTATACCCTCACCTTAGTGATACGAGGGTATATATCATTTGCTACATCAAAGGAGTGACCTAAGCCCCAAGTATCATATAGCTAATTTTGTTGTAAATTCAGAAAAGACGATGTGAAAGAAAGCTGTGTATCGATATCTTCAAACCACAGAATGATAAATCGACTTGGCATGTTTTCAGGGACATTTCATTATACCCTCACTTCAGTGATACGAGGGTATATATCATTTGCTAAATCGAGGGAGTGACCTAAGACCCCAAGTACAGGGTGGCTGATGAATATTGCTACATTAAGAAACTCAAATAACTTTTTTTTAGTATATGGAATTCAGCTTTCTTTTATTCATGTTAAAGCTCATTAAATTTAATTAAATATAGCTTAACTAGCTTTAACCCGATGCGCTTCGCAGCACCCATCTTTTATTTATTTTCTGTTTAGGGTACTGTAAAATAGTTATACCTCTTTCATTAAAAATGACATGATTATTACATATGGTGCAAAATTAAGAAGATTTGATTACTTTTATATATAAAATACGAACCCTCGTTTCATTTCTAGTTTGTGTTCCAAGAGTTACCCTGACATCATTGTACAATATTTATCCCTTTTCCCACTGTACCTCTGAACGTTGTAAACCTATTTTTTGGTTCATGCGTTGGCAACTTTCCCCAAGTTTATGTTCCAGTAGCTTCATTCATACCGTGGTATAATATAAAACCATGTTTGTCCCACTGTGTCTATAAAGGTACGAATTTAAAAATCTAAAGTGAATCGCTCCTTTGTACCACATTTAACCCTTTGTGTGTCATAATTAACCAATTTTGCACAATTGTACAATATTTTAAAATGATAATAGATATTTCAAGATTCAAATTCGCAAGTTTAGGTCGTATTTCAACATTTTTGCCCCTATCTGTGCCATTTTTTTTACTTGTTTTTCCCCACGGTTTAAGTAGAAGAACCTATTTGGAAATTACAATTTCTTAGCTTTGGTTTATGCTGTAAGAGCTACCTTTGCACTCAGGGACCACATTCAACACCTTTTGAACCACTGTTCCATATAAAACACTTTTTATTACACTGTACGAATTTTATACATAAAAGTACGAATTTTTATACATATTTGGGACTATTTTGTTCCCATTTTTTTTAACCTTTTTGCACCACAGTGCTACTAAAAGCATGCATTTAGAAAAAAAAACATTCTTATTTCATATTTAACTTACCCTCTCTCCCTGCATCCATATTTTTACCCACTGTACTAAATGTACGCTTTTTGACCCACTGTGCCATATTTAACCGTTTCGGGTCCACTGAATCAAATATAACACCTTTTTGTCCTACTATATTTTGTCCACTATATTTAATTATTTTTGCCCCACTGTTCCATAGTAAACGCTTTATGCCCCACTGTACCATACTAAACCCATTTTGTTCCACGTTACCATATTTTACTATTTGTGCCCACTGTAACAATTTTTGTCATACTGTACCATAATTAACCATTTGTGTCCCACTGTACCATTCTAACACATTTTTTCCCCACTGTTCCATAGTAAACGCTTTTTGCTCCACTGTACCATATTTAACCCTTTGTTTCTGTGTACCATGTTTAACAGTTTTTGCCCCACTGTACCATATTTAACCCTCTTTGCTCCACTGTACAATAACACAGTTATGCCCGACTGTACTGTATAGTTAACCATTTTTCTCACACTGTACCATATTTAACCCTTTTTGCCCCACTGTATCATAGTAAATACATTTTTGCCCCACTGTTCCATAGTTAACGCTTTTTGCCCCACTGTACCATTTTTAACCCATTTTGTCCCACTTTACCATATACATATAACTATTTTACCCCACTGTACCATAGTTAACCCTTTTTGCACAACTGTGCCCCATTCAACTCTTTATCTCACTGTACAAAATTTTTACCCCACTGTACAGATTTGGCTGATATACCACATTTATCACCTTTTACCCCACTGTGTGCGTAAATGTTCGAATTTCGAAAAATCCTGCCAATTTCTGAGTCTACCTCCTAAGGGCTACCCTCATACCAAATTTCAAGATTCTAGCTCATTTCGTTTAGATTTGGCGGTGGTACCATATTTATCCCTTTTTGCCCCATTCTGCGGCTAATAGTTCGAATTTCGTCTATTTGCCGCCTTATTGCTCGTCTACGTCCTAAGGACTACCCTCCCACCAAATTTCATGACTCTAGCTTCAGCCGTTTGGCCTGGGCGATGATCAGTCAGTCAGCTCGTTGATGCATGTGCGGCATCTTACCAAAAAGTTCATTACTGCTTGGAGAGTTGAGACGGGAATAGCCGCAATTGTTTCTCGAATGGATTGCTTTAGTTCATTCAAATTTGTTGGTTTTGCACCATATTCGACAATTTTGTTTGTTTATGTTGCTGTTTAAATCGAAATGGGCTTCGTCAGACATGAAAAGACAGTTCAACATGTTTCCGTCCTCTTCCTTCTGGCAAAATTCCAAGCGAATCGGGAAGTCTGCTGAGTTCACTTTGTTGGCCATTTGAATTTTATATGGGAATAACTCCAAATCTTTGTACATAATTGACTGCAATGACTGTCTGCTTATACCCATTTGAGCAGATAAGGTTCTTGTCGAAACTCTTGGATTGGCATCAGCTACAGCAGCGATTGTTTCCTCCTTCCGAACTGAAGGGTTTCGTTGGTAAGGTCTTCTGTTGACTGTCCCATGCTCGGAAAAATTGTTAACAAGTCTCTTTATGGTCCATCTGCTCGGAGGATTGCCGCCAAATGTGCCCCTATACTCTCTTTGAACCGAAACTACGGACTTCAGTGCGTAATAGCGGCGGACAATCCAAATTCTTGTTTCAGTGTCCCTGTTATCCATTTTTGTTAAATCTAAAAATCAATCTGCAAAATAAAAAAAAATTAACCAGATTCATTAAATAGAAAAAAAGTTATTAAATTTTTTTTGGTAGCAGCTTTCATCAGCCACCCTGTATGTTCTGCGGATATTCGTTTTGGGTCATTTTAAGTCGAATGAGCAATGTCCGTCCTCCGTCTGTCTGTCTGCTGGCTGATGCGCACGATAATTCTCGAAAGGAGTAACCGATTGACTTTAAATTTGCGGTAATATTTTCATCTATCTCCGGATGAGTTCGAAGATGAGCTATATTGGTCCGCTCCTTCTAGTACCTCCCCCACAAAGGGTTAACTTTTAGTGAAGTATTGATTGTTTAATAACTTCTATACTACTTATTCGAATCTTCTGAAATTCTAAAGAAAAATGGGCGAAGTTGCCACGCCCCTTTTGGTACCCCCACACAAATAGACCATTTTGCACCAAAAGTTAACTGCTTATAACTATAATATGACTTCATGGAAATACTTGAAATTTAGTGCTGTGTAATACTTTTATAGTACCTATAGTCCAGTGAAAATTGGGCGTAGTTGGCACGCCTCTTTTGGTACCTCCCACACAAATGCACTATTTTGCACCAAAAGTTAACAGCTTATAACTTGAATACCAGTGCATACCAAGACTTGAAATTTTGTACAGTGTACATAATGGTTTTATGGTACCTACAATCCAGTGAAAAATGGGCAAAGTTTTCGCGCCCTTTTTGCTACCTCCCACACAAATGGACCATTTTGCACCAAAATTTAACAGCTTATAACTTTAATACCAGTGCATAAAAATACTTGAAATTTTGTGCAGTGTAATGCTTTTATAGTGCCTACAGTCCAGTGAAAAACGGGGGTTATTGCCATGCCCCTTTTGGTACCTCCCACACATATGTACAATTTTATACAAAAAGTTAAGAGTTTATAGCGTGAGCACCAATGCACGAAAATACAACAAAATTTTGCATAGTGTAATATTTTTGAAGTACGCTCCTTTTGGTACCTCCCACACAACATGGCCAAATCATACCAAAATTTAATAGATCATAACTTTAATAAACCAGTTCACATAAACGCTTATAATTCGGTACAGTGCAATATATTTGAAGTATCTACTGTTTAGCGAAAAATATGAGTACCCCGCTCTAGTTCCTCCTCATCCCGCTCTGGATGCTCAGTGAACATCTTTGAATTGTTTAATGTTGTTTTTAATACGTCATTTTTAGCAATTAATTTATATTGAATATTTTTTATTTTGTAGCTTACAAAAGGACATCGAAAATCTACAACGTTTTATTGCATTCCTTCATATGGAGTCTGAATTGTTGTAAGTATTAAAGAGTGTATTTGAAAGTACAATGTCATATCAAAAATAATTGTTTTTGAGTTCAAAACTACAAGATTCAATGAACAAACAGCACATACTCGAACAATTACACCCATCCCGATCGATTCTACCCAACATTTTAATTGCCTTCCATGTTTTACAGAAAACGGCACGGCAATGTTTTAAAATATTATTTACCTATTGAAACCGTTTCGTATTCCTATGTATTTGGAACTATGGAGAAAAATCGTCAACGTTTAAATATATCCGAATATATGATAACTCAAGGTTCCCTATATACTGCTATGGAGAATTTACGGAATGCCCGCAAGGAGAAAATTCGCTTTGAGAAGGGTAAAACAATGAGAGGGCATTGAATGACAATGTGAAAACGCAATCTGGGGATTGATTAATTTTATTTTGTCAATTTTTTTATTTTGAATGCATTTTATTTGTAAAATTTAAGATTTTTGGTTGTTACAAAATATTTATGAACACAACAATTTTCTAAAGATCGATAGTCGGATCCTTTCATTCAAGTCGTACTAAATTGATGACACGACCAAAACAAATAAATATTTTTTTGGTAAAGTTTTTATTTGCGGACCCTTTAGTTATTATATGCGATTTACATTGATAATAAAATTAAAACAATAAAATAAGTACAATTTATCGAATATTTATGCGATTAAAAGGTGAAGGGATTCGTAAGTTGGTTTACCCGACTGAACTTTCTTGTTTGTTATGTCCTTTGGTAAAATGGATTTTAATAAAGATTTATAAATTCAAATTTCAAAATATTTTTTCAAATCCCGAAAATTCTAGAGTCGAGAATTTTTTTTTGATTCCAGATTCCGAATCCAGTCATTTCCTCCTACTTCCTCGATTTTTGCTACAAAAAAGTCGAAATCAAAAAGTCGAATTTTGTTTACGAAAAAGTCTAAAAGTCGACTTTTCCATGTCGACTTTTCCATGTCGACTTTTTCATGTACGAGTATTACCAAATTTATAAAAACACCTGGAAAATAGGCAGATTGGTCCCGCTACTGAAACCGGGCAAAGATGCGAGCAAGGGAGAATCGTACAGGCCTATCTCCCTTCTCTCGCCAGTAGCAAAGACGCTTGAGGCGTTAATCCTCCCGAGCCCGATTGAACATTTTCTAAATGCTGATCATCAGCACGGATTCCGGAAGCAGCATAGTACGACTACTGCTTACACGCCATATCCACGCATGTGAGCCGCGGTCTTAACCAGAACAAGCCCGTCCTCGTGGCGCTAGACCTATCGAAGGCCTTCGATACCGTCAGCCACGCCACGCTTTTTGAGGACATCGCCAACACGTCCCTCCCGAATAGTTTGATACGTTGGACCGTCAATTACATGTGTGGGCGCCAGTCGTATGTGGAATTCAGAAACAAGAAGTCCAAACCCCGTAGGGTGAAACGGAGTTCCCCAAGGTGGGGTGAAATCTCCGGCACTGTTTAACCACTGCCTTTCTGCAAGTCCACAAGAATTCCGACCACCAACTACCCTAAGGTTCTTGGTGTCACATTTGATATCCTCTTCAGGTCTAACGCGCATGCCACAGCTATCTGCAATAAGATGAGAAGTAGGAACAAGGTCCTCAAGACGCTAGCCGGCAGCACTTGGGGCACAGATAAAGAAACCTTGTTGATCTCTTACAAAGCGATAGGTCAGTCTGTGGTAAACTATACAGCACCAGTGTGTTCACCGAATGTGAGCGAGACACAGTAGTGTTGGGAAAGTATCGAGTATTTGAGTACTGAGTACTCGATACCGACTGTTTCTTCGGGTACTCATTACAAAAACGTACCTACTCAATAATTTCGGCTTGTACGTATTAGCACTCGTACGATGCGGTTTTAGTTTAATAAAGCTGGGAAGAAAGATATCAATATCAATAATTTCACTCGGAATTTAAATAATTGCTTCTACAATGTGGAATATAATGATGTAATGGCTATTCCAACTTATCTAGGATCGCCACAAAATATATCGGAGGGTAATATTCTGTTTGAGAGAATTCGACCAAAGTTCAGTGTCAACAACAAGAACATCAACATGTATTATTGAGATTATACATTTTGGACATGTAAGAGTTTTAGAAAGAAAGGCTTGTCCCTTAGATTGGTGCGAAAAACATGATTCAATTTATCCCGGACTATCTTCAATCTCAACGAAGTATCTTCCAGTAGTAGCAACATCTGTTCCTAGCGAACTATTGCAGAGAAGCTAGTCAGTAATAGGAAAAATACTTAAAATTACACAAATGTTGAAACATTTTTTGCATCGTTTACAGTGAATAAAAAGCCATGTTCAAGTATTTTTGTTATAATAACACTGTACTAGTCCAAAAATGTAACAGACAGTAGACCCAATGGAGAGACTAAAGGGTCGCTCCATAGTGTCTCTCCGGTGGTATTAACCGTTTTTCTATGTTATCTCTTGTTTTCACGATATTCGACCACAGCGTTTGCTAGGAAATCAGAGAGGTTAGCTAACCTGGTGATGATTTTGAATTTAAAGACTTCGTAATACACGCTTGCGTCCAAAGAATGAAAAATAGAGTACCCTTGGAGAATTATTTTTCTCTAAACAGTCGTACCCTCTTCTCACCCCCTTACCACTGAAAAATTTCAATCAAATCTACTTTCTGTTCAATTTTCAAAGTGCCTTTTTCGAACACAGTGTAATTATAAAAAACCAAATACATTTGATATAACTGAATTAACTGTTGAAAAATTTATAAAATACATCTATTATAGATGTATATTATAAATTTATCTTATATAAATACATAATAAATTATGTATTTATATAAGATAAATGTGTCGGTATATTAACACTATTTTTATAAAAAAAATATTTAAAACTACCGATTGCACGATGAATTTTTAAATTGTTTTTTTTTTAATTTTATTTCAATTACTTTTATTTTATTAAAAATTAATGTATTCAAGGCACAACAGTAATTTATAACTGTAATAAATACATATCTTCATGTTTTTTTTTTTTTCAAATAAGAATGATTTAAATAAGTTGAACCTTAATTACACTGAAACTACTGAAAGTATCGAGTACTCAATTAAAAAGTATCGAGTAATACCGAGTAGTCAAAAATAGCCATATTTTACAACACTAAGACACAGTGGAAAAATATACAGACCTGCCAAAAAGCCGCCCTGAGAACTGCGACAGGGTGCCTCCTCATGTCTTCTGTGAACCACTTACATAATGAGACGAAGATCATAACTGTGCGACGACACAATTTTTTGCTGTCGAAGCAGTATCTGCTTGGTTGCTGCCGTCCCAGCCATCCCAATCACCATCTAGTTGATAGGCACCCACCTCCCAGGCAGATCAGGAAAGACCTTCATGATTTTGCGCGCGAGGTCCAACGCTACAAGAGAGAGCCTCTAGATCAAAGAGCTTAAAAGGCAGGTCTTGCTGACATACACTCTGACGTAGTCGCTGAAGCCGTGAATAATTACAGAGTCAATGTCGTGCTAGGAGACCACCTTTCATCAGTGGCCTCAGAGGAAGAGAAATTACCACGACAGACGAGTACTTTTGGCCCAATTAAGATGTGGCTGGTGTAGCCGCCTCAATTCATACTGCAAGGATTGATGGCACCACGTCGAACATATGTCCCGCTTGTAACCAGGGACCACACGACACACTACACCTTTTTAACTGCCCTGCCAAACCTTATTAACTTGTTCCGAGGTCTCTTTGGGCCCAACCAGTGGAAGCAGCCATCTTCCTCGGCCTGGAAACAAATACAGCAGAACCCACTATACAAAGCGAATGAAGACAACTGATGGACAACAAACACATATACTGCTACAACAACAGCAACCAAATTTATATTACATGTAGCTAAAATTAATAAAAACGCACTGTGGGTTACAACTAAAATCTTTATTTAGTTGTATAAACACCAATATGGGACCAAAGTAGTCGCATCTGCCATAATTATATAGGGTGATCCATTTCGAGGTTCCCCACTTTTTTAATGAAAAAAAAACAGAAAATTCAAATTGAATTGGGAATGTTTATTATCTTTTGAAAGAACATTCTTTGGCATTTATTTTGTGAAGATTATGTCTATCAAATGTTGGCCGCGGCTACGTCTCAGATGGTCCATCCGTTGAGTCCAATTTTCGATGACTCGTTCGAACATTTCGACTGGTAACTGGCGAATGACACGCGTGATGTTTTGCTCCAAGGCCTGAATCGAAGCGGGTTTGTCCGCATAAACTTTAGGCTTTACATATCCCCACAGGAAAAAGTCTAACGGTGTGATATCACACGATCTTGGTGGCCAATCGACCGGCCCAAAACGTGAAATTATCTGCTCACCCAAGTGTTCTCTCAATAAATCCATTGATTGATGCGATGTGTGGGAAGTGGCGCCGTCTTGTTGAAAACAAATGTCGCCGAGATCACGAGCTTCAATTTCAGGCATCAAATAGTCGGTTATCATGGCACTATAACGGTCGCCAATGACGGTTACGTTCTCACCTGCATCATGTTTGAAGAAATGTGGACCGATGATTTCGGTACGTCGGATCGGTAATCGGTCAATGGCAAAAAGATAGCTCTTAACGAGAGTTAAAATATTGCTCATGGGTGTCAAGGTCGTGGGTCGAATGGAAAGTTTTTTTTTTTGATTTTTAAAAAAATGGACTTGGCCAACGATTATTTTGATAATAAAACTGAATAATTTGTAAACGTTGTTCAGGCGTAAGTCTTTCCATGATGAAATGCCAAACAATACTGAATAAAAATAACATGACAGCATGACACGACTGACACGTGATCTGTCAAAAGCAGGCTATTGAAAAAGTATCTCTCCTTAGATCACCCTATATATATTCTTTTTTCTAGTTACAAATAGTTTGGCATAATCATTAATAAAAAAATGACGGATCTAAACAAAATACAGTCACGAGAATATTAAAAGTATTGGATTAGGGGTTACTATCGGCTTATCGCCACACAAATTCGGAGCTAAATCTCTCTAAACGGTTTAAATAAGCTTATTTTTTAAGGCCAATTGATTTGGACATATTCCTTGAATAAGTATGACATATTAAATGCAGTTGGACTTGAGAAAACAATTTTTTATTATTTTGGTTATTTCCGTATAAGTTTTTTTTTTGACTTTTATGGAACTACATCTGCGATTTTCTAATCACCTGATCATTATCAGTTTTTTTTTATTTTTCCTCTATTTTCATACAAGTTAATGAAGGAAAATGGAAATATTAGCATTTTCATTAATAAAGTCGAAAAGTCGATGTTTTTATACTAAATAGTCTAAAAGTAGACTTCTTGATTTTTCAAAAAGTCGAAATTTTGCCGTAACTATATAACCCCATGATCGATATCTACGTACGTTGTTATACCTTGGCGAAATACATATCTGCGGCGAAATAGTCTCCTAATTTCATCTTCTTTATTAACATCACAATTTGTTGGGATTTATTGTTAAATTTTCAGCAGTGTGTTTGCTGTAAAAACAGACAAAATACATCAAACAATTCAGCACGGTCTAACAGCAAACATTGATTATTTGGTGCCGCTTTCAAAAAATTGCTAATTTTATTAAATTAAAAAAATAACTTATGTATCCATAGCAGAAATATTTATCAAACTTGAAACTTTCCAACATTTTTTTAGCTAATCAAATCTACAGATATGTTGCTATAGTAGCATAGAATCTGTTGTTATAACAGACAAAAAGTCCAGCCATGACCCAACAGACAATGTTTGCTGTTAATAGAAAACATATTTTTCTGGTTGTAGATAAATTTACCTTCTTCTCCTCACACTGTGCATGGCATGGTAAGTAAACTTTTCATGCAACCGATCATAAAAATTTCTATTTATACCCTACACCACACTGTGGTACAGGGTATTATGACTGTTTAAGTTAGAATGTTCCTTTGAATTTCGTTTATGTCATTGATTTGTTTCGGTGCATATATTGGCCAATTTATCGGGCATACATACTCGTTAAAATCTGCCTACTCCTCATTACTACATCCTTGTAGTATTAGCTTTGCAGATTTTAACGAGTAACGATTCGTTTTCTTGTTCTTGACACTTGCTCCGCCACCTCTCTCCATCTTGGACCGTCGCTCGACTAAGTACATCTTGCTGTACAAATATATTTAAGGTAAATCTTCGTTACCAAACTTAGCAGCAAAAACAACAATAAACCTCAGGCACCTTGCCTATTAATATTACATGAAACTAATCGTGTTTTATTTATATTTCTATTTCTCCAACTCTCTCTTTATTAACATTATCGGAGTAAACGTAAACTCGTCGTTTGCTCCCCTACGCCCCCGCCGGCGTAAACATTGATCCAATCGAACCGGATTTGAGCTGCCCTACATCGTCGTGGAATTGGTTTTTGCTGCTTTTCGCCAAGGAAAACATCCCTCAGTCATCAACAAACCATCATTTTACAACAAAAACATCGGTACGTACATTCAGTAGGCTAGTAAGTGTCGCGAGTGTTTTTATTTATTTAAAATAAAACAAAAGATTTTGGTCGGCTTTCGAAATCCCTATCGCGTTTTTTCGTTAAAATATACAGTCCACACCGTCGCTATTTCGTTGCTAAATCATTCGGGAATAATTCTATTCCATATACAAATCATTAATATTTTTAATATTTCGTTTCGGTTTGATTTGTTCGGTTTAAATTGTTAAAATAATTCCAAATCATTTCGGTCGTGCAGAGTGTAGTGCTTAGTGTTGCTCGTTTATACATTCGATTGTTTGTTTTGGTTTTCTACTGTCAATGCCTTCGGCTGCAAGAGCGCCCATTTAGTGTAACAATAACAACATATTCGAACGAGAACCTCTCCTCTTGCTACTCCCTTCACTCGTTGTTTGGGTCATACATTGTACATTGTTAATGTCGCCTTTGCTTGGCTCGGTTTAACCAACATACTCGTACATACATTCAATCAACATTGCTCGAATGTGGTGCTTCGAACCTTATCGAACATAACTACTACATACGAGGTTGCATCGAACTTATTTCGATCTCATACCTACAGTGGGTTCTAGGAAAACGTGTTCTTATGAAAAATAAATTAAATATTTGTATCGTGATATTTTTTGAAATAGTGATAGAGGTACACTACACATAAATTATTTTCGGTCTTATACGACACCGTGCACCCTACATTCGGTCAATTCGACTTGTTTGAAATAAAAACGTGATTTTTGATCTTTTTCGTTTTCGATTCGGTTGATTGTCTTTTTCGGTGGGTTTTCGGCACATGATCAACGTGCACTCTACATTCGGTCAACTCGTGTATATTTGGATACAAACGTGCTATATTCGGTAGTATTTGGAATACATTTGACCGACAAATTTCGTTATTATCACAATAAAGTATTTAATCAAAAATATTGAAATTTCGGTACACTGTGAGAAATTTATTATATATTTTGGACTTTATCACAACAATCTTGATCAATTTTCGTAATCTTTTGGAATTACCTTTGCATTTGCTTTAAGAACTTATTCGTTTTTGGTCATTTATTTACAATTTGGGAAATTAGTTTCTTTCTTTGATCTCATTTGGAGTTTTTCGATAAACCTTTGCTGTTTTTCGAACTTAATTTTTTGGAATCTTCCCACCTAGCGATATTTGATTGTCCTTTTGTCCCTTTTCGAAATTTGTTTAGCGTTATCTTTGGAAGAACACTTCGTAAAAATGTCTCTTACTCCCCTTGACTTTTTCGTAAGAGCTTCGGATGCTCTAGTCAAGTTTGACACATATTTTCGTCTTCTAAAAGATGAGGATATAGATGTATATGGTCTTGAGGTTCGCAAACTGTGGACTGGCACCCAGGAAATGTTCGAAAAGTGTATTGATTACTTGTCCTCTTCCAAAGACGCGGGGAAAGCGGACATCGACTCGGTGGACAGTAAATATGATGTGTCCCATCAAACTTATATGAATTGTCTGTCCGCTATTAATAGAAAATTGGCACAGTTTAAAAATAGCTCTCGTAGATTGTCCCTCAATTCGACTAATCGTAGCTCGGTTGATTCATTGGTACAACAAACTTTCGGGGACTCACGTAATACAGACTTTTTGAACAATATGAGTACGTCGACACAAACTTCTCGTGAAATCGGTACTCAAGTCGATTCTCCGACTGCATTTCGCTTTGAAAATTGTGACAGGAACTCGCGCATGGGAAGTGACCAACTAACTAGTGACAGCGTACATAATCTTTCGCTTCCGCCGTGTGACATAGACGTTTTTGAGGGCGATTTCTTATCTTGGCCCACATTTAGGGACTTGTTTACGGCCGTATACATAAACAATTCGCGTCTTAGTGACATCGAGCGCTTGTGTCATTTGGTTGGCAAGACTAGTGGAGAAGCTCGCTAGATTGTCTCGAAATTTCCACTACTAAATCGTAGTTTCGTTCTCGCGTGGAAATATTTAAAAGACACGTACGACAATCCTCGGCTTCTAGTACATAATCAATTGAAAATTCTGTTTTCCCTTCCGGTCCTTGAAAAAGAAACAAGTTCAGGATTGAAATCAATCCAGCGTGGCATAGATGGATGTCTATCGGCGATGTCCATTTATGAAATTTCGACTGATAATTGGGATCCGATAGTAGTGTTTATTTGCCTCCAACGGTTACCTAAACTTACACAAACGTTGTGGGAACAAAGTGTGAAGGATAAATCGTCTCTTTCATCGTGGAAAGTGTTGGATGCCTTCTTGACTGAGAGAATTCGCACACTTATGTGCCTTCATGGTATGAGGGGAGATGAATCTCCAAAGCACTCAAATGCGAAGAAGATCCATGCTCGTACTAATGCAGCGTCTTCGGGATCTTGTCGTTGTTCTTCTCCATCGGGTTGTATTCTTTGCCCTGATCAAAATCATAAAATTTACTCGTGCCCACGTTTTTTAAGTTCTACGCCTTCGGATCGATTCGCTACAGCCAAACGCCACCGTTTATGTGTAAATTGCCTGCGTAAAGGCCACGAAGTCAAGAATTGTGATAGCAAACGTCGTTGTTTGAAATGTAATCGGAATCATCATTCTTTGTTGCATCGTGACGAGCCCACTCCGAGTAATTCGACTCGAGTGGCAAGCACAGCAAACGCAAATGTGCCTTCTGCTCCTCCACTTGAACATTTGGAACAATCCACATCGGCGGGATGTGCATCTCGCCAATCTTTTCATGTTGCGCAGAATATCTCTGTCATATTGAATATCGTTCATCAAGGTGTTTCGTATTCTGTTAGGGCGTTAATTGACCCGGCTTCTGAAGCATCCTTTATTTCAGAGAGGGTTCAAACTCGATTGAATATTCCGATTCGTTCTACACTAGAGAATACTATTTCAGGAGTAAATGGGGCAATTTCGGCCTCATCAAGTAAAACTTGTACTTTGAACATCGGCCCATCTTTTGATTCCTCTATTCGACTAGAGACCACTGCCATAGTCATTCCTTCCATTTCGGGAAACCTGCCTTCGTGTACGGTCACTTCTGACCTCAAAGCTCAGTTACCCAATATTCGTTTGGCTGACTCGAATTTGTTTGATTCTCGTCCAGTAGATATTTTGATAGGAGCTGACATATATCCTAAAATTATTCTAGAAGGTTTTCTTCGAAATTCGTCAGGATCGTTGCTCGCTCAAAATACTGTATTTGGTTGGGTAATTACTGGGACTCTTCCTACCTAACAAGTTCGTGCATTTTCGTCAAAAGCCAATATATCTTCAATTACTTGCCTTTCGTTCGTATTTATCGTTGCACCTACATACTTTAAATTCGCATCGTTTCGTTTTTTAATTTACATCGTATATGTGAACTTATTTGAAATCGAAATATTAATAGAAATTGTCGTGATCGGGTTTGTATGGACTTAAATAAACCAAACTGAAATCGCTTACATTTGTTATTCGTCGGAGTCTATATAAACTAACTCGCTTATATTTATACGCTCGCTAGGAAACTGAATTTGCGTTCCTTCCCAACTTATCTATATAATACATTTATTAATTTAATTATTAGTTCTAGTTGTAAATTTGTTCGTGCGTGGGGGTCCCTAATGGCACTCACTCGTGGTCTCTAATGACCCGTCACAGGCTCCTTGAAGGTCCTGTCCTTTTGTGGGAGTCCTGGTGGCCCTCATTCGTGGTCTCTAATGACCCGTCACAGGCTCCTTAAAGGTCCTGTCCTTTTGTGGGAGTCCTTGTGGCCCTCACTCGTGGTCTCTAATGACCCGTCACAGGCTCCCTAATGGTCCTGTCCTTTTGTGGGAGTTCTTGTGGCTCTCGCTCGGAGTCTCTAATGGCTCCGTCACAGGGTCCCTAATGGTCCTGTCCTATCGCGGGGTCCATAATGACCCATTCGTTTGCGGTCCCTAATGACCATTAATTTCGCGGCGTCCACAATAGCCTGTTCGTTTGAGGTCCCTCATGACCATTAATTTCGCGTGGTATATATATTTGTTGGTCCATCCGCTTGCGGTCCCTAATGACCTTTCCTTTTCGCGGGGTCCTTAATGACCCATCCGGTTGCGGTCCCTAATGACCATTCCATTCGCGGGGCCCATATATATATACTATATATACATACACACACATATATGTATACATATCGAAAAAATTATATAAAAAAAATATTAATTATACTTAGTTGCAGCATCCCCTCGATGTTGCAAGGTGGCCGGAATGTTTAAGTTAGAATGTTCCTTTGAATTTCGTTTATGTCATTGATTTGTTTCGGTGCATATATTGGCCAATTTATCGGGCATACATACTCGTTAAAATCTGCCTACTCCTCATTACTACATCCTTGTAGTATTAGCTTTGCAGATTTTAACGAGTAACGATTCGTTTTCTTGTTCTTGACACTTGCTCCGCCACCTCTCTCCATCTTGGACCGTCGCTCGACTAAGTACATCTTGCTGTACAAATATATTTAAGGTAAATCTTCGTTACCAAACTTAGCAGCAAAAACAACAATAAACCTCAGGCACCTTGCCTATTAATATTACATGAAACTAATCGTGTTTTATTTATATTTCTATTTCTCCAACTCTCTCTTTATTAACATTCTCGGAGTAAACGTAAACTCGTCTTTTGCTCCCCTACGCCCCCGCCGGCGTAAACAATGACTTTGTGCATTTGTTTGTAACACCCAAAAGGAGAAGAGATAGACCCATTGTTTATTATACCGATTGACTTGTAATCACTTTTTGAGTCGATTTAGCTATGTCCGTCTGTCTGTAGGCGTATTCTTGTAATCAAAGTACAGGTCGCAATTATGGCCCGATCCCGATTGCACATATCTTTTTTTTAGGCCCAAGGACGATCCCTATTGAATTTGGTTAAAATCGGTTCAGATTTACATAAAGCTCCCATATATATGTACCTCCGATTTGGCATATATGCACTGTATAAGCATTAGATACACTTAGATAAAGTACAAAATTTGGGGAAAATCGGTTCAGATTTAGATATAGCCCCCATATATATGTTACCCCCGACTTGACTTGTAAGCGCTGTAGAGGCTGTATTTTATATCCGATCAGTACGAAATTCGGCAGAAAGAGGTTTCTTATTACATGAAGGAATACTGCCAAATTCGGAGAAAATCGGTTCAGATTTAGATATAGCCCCCATATATATGTTAGCCCCGTTTTGACATCCAACCGCTGTAGAGACTGTATTTTATATCCGATCAGTACGAAATTCGACAGAAAGAGGTTTCTATTTTACATGAATGAGTATTTAGGGAAAATCGATTCAGATTTATATAACCTCCATATATATGTTCCTCCTGATTTGGTTACAAAGCGCTATAGAAGTTGTACTTTACCAGTGTTCCCAGCTCTTCCGAGGCAAAAATCACTACGAAACAACTGTAGAGAAACCACCACAAAACCACTACCAACCAAGTATAAAAACGGCAAAAATCGTTGTGAGAAAATAACAAAATCTCCAAAAAACGCTAACACTGACAAAAATGTTAACCTTTTTTAAAATTACCAACAAAATATTTTTGAATTCCATTAATTTTTTAAACATTTAGATAATGTTTGTAACATTTTTCTATGAAAACATATATAAGAACTTATATTTATAACATAAACGTAACAGTCTTTTTTTTCCATTCTTAGGATTAAATTATTAATAAATGACTTGTTCTTTGCCAAATAAAATAGTATAATTTTCCTCTATCTCTTCTGGCTTTAATATTGATTGTGATTTCTAAATGTTTCATTGTCATTTATTTTTAAACATAAATTATTGGGTATTTTATACTTCGAGCAGCAAACATTTTGAAACTTTAACACATATCTTATTTGTATTAAAGAATTTATTGTATTTAAAGATAATCGGTTCCTAAGTCCTGCATCACAGGAGCCAATTTTTCCAAGCAAGTGTCAAAGTCTCCTTCCTACAAACGTTGACACTTGCTTGGATTCAGGACTTACGTTATTCTTAAAGAAATTCATAACGCTCAGTTATGAGTTACGGGCACAAATCACATAAGAACATATGGAGAAACATAAATGAAAGCGACATCGTTTTTACATTCTATGTGCTTTAAAAGAGTGCGAAGATACGTTGCGTTAAATACATGAATTTTTTAAATGTCGCCGTCATTTTGCATTATTCGATGTATGAAAATAATCACTAAAAGCGCTACAAAAAATTGTTAAAAACGCTACCGTAGTGGTTTTTCTGAAAAATCACTTCTTTTACAAAAACAGTGGTATTTGGAGATCTAAAATCACCACAAGTAGCGGAAAAATCACCAAGTTGGCATCGCTGTACTTTACTTCCGATCATTGCAAAATTTTCCAGAAAGATGTTTCTCAATTTAGGGACGAATATTGCTTAATTTAGCGATTATCGGTTCAGAATTAGATATATCCACATATATATGTTCTTACCCATTTACCAATTATTCCAAATTATTATCGCATTGTTAGGGAGGTGTACATAGGGTATTATATAGTCGGCCCCGCCCGACTTTCTGCCTTTCCTTACTGGTACAATTATTGTCACTGTGTTCGAAATTAATTTAAATTGTTTTTTTTTTTGTTATTAAAAATGCCACCGAGATTGACAATTTTATTGAAAAAGAATTTATTGCTGGAGAAAAGACAATGGACATGGACTCTTTTTGAAATAATGATAATCTTGGTTTGTTATACTGTGATCGTTATAAATCCAGCGGTAAATCCGAGAAACTATTTGCTGGAGCTGGAAGAGGCCAAACAAACGCAGTTCTATAATAATTGTACAAACTTATATGATTTATCGGATTTTTTGTAAGTTCATTGTTCGCGGAAATATTTCGATATGTCTTAAATGAAAACTCACAAATATATATTTGTATATTTTAACAGGCGTCTGAAAGGTATCCAAAATAATCGTTTACGCTACAGTCTTATCTATGGACCGCCAACTCCATTCACCACAAACATAGTGGAGGCCACCCGCAAAGCGTTGAGGCTTCGAAATAAATTTGCCGTTCAAAACGAACTAAGTCTTATTAATCATTTTAATCGTCATACCTATCTGGCTGGCATATTCTTCCACAACACAAGCCTGACCGAAGATGAGCAGGGAATAGTAGTCCCAGAGAAATTATCAGTTACCATAAGTTTTCCAAGTGAGTTCCGTACCAGCAATCATCCCGAGGTCTTTCATCGCTTGTGGCTTACCCGTTGTACTGGGGTGTTGAATGATTTAGATACAGATCGATTGCAACACGCAGATCTATATTTAAGAGAAGGTTTTCTACAAATACAACATCGTCTATTCCTCGAATGGATGAAAATGTTGACATCCCGGTCACAGGGTGAAGAAGGATTTGATGATCGGCATTACGAAGATATATTGCCTACACTTTCAGTACGCTCAATGAGACATAGTACAGATCATGAACCCTGTCATACGGAGAGTACAACCAATATTATCTGGTTTCTATATTATTTTACATTCTTTGTGCCATTTTTAAGAGTTATTAAGGTAAACTGATGATGTAACTAACTGATCTAACTATTTAAGTATGTTTAATTATCATTATCTGCATCTTATCTTCAGAAGTTTTCCAAAGAGCGTCAAGAAAATATACCGGCCCATCATTGGATTTATGGCTATGAGCATGGTCACCACTGGGTAGCACATTTTCTCATATCATTCGGTCATTTCCTGATACTGACGCTTATAGTAGTATCACTAGTGACGGTAAGTATTTTTTGTCATACCATTTCACTAGGGGCTAGCAGAGAATACGAATATCGTCATCAGAAACGAGAAAGAGCATATCATCATATTTACAAATTTTACAGTAGAATTAAAAAACTAAATAAAATGAAAAATTTTATCGTTAGAAAAACGGGATTTTCAGGATAATACCTAAACATAATGGCGCATAACACAAACATCATTTATAAATGGTTTGTGAAAATTGCGTTAAATATGAATTTATAACTATGAAAAAAAATAATTAATTTCCTGTTAGGCCCTTTTGAATTTTCGTTAATAAATTCGCCATTATTGATAGTAACAATTGCTAACAATTTGTCAGGATGTGTTTTGATGGATTTCGGTACACTGCATCAAAATCAGTGTACCGAAATCCTTCAAAAACTGAATTTCCATTGTTCTTGTTGTTACGCCTTTTTTCGCTTCTGATGACGATATACATATTAAGTTGGCTTTACAAAAATAGTTTGCTATTCATAGCAGGCACAATCTTCTGAATTTGTTTGTATAGGGTGATCCATTTCGAGGTTCCCTACTTTTTTAAAGAATAAAACACAGAAAATTCAAATTGAATGAGGAATGTTTATTATCATTTGAAAGAACATTCTTTGGCATTTATTTTTTGAAGATTATGTCTATCAAATGTTGGCCGCGGTTACGTCTCAGATGGTCCATCCGTTGAGTCCAATTTTCGGTGACTCGTTCGACTGGTAACTGGCGAATGACACGCGTGATGTTTTGCTCCAAGGCCTGAATCGAAGCGGGTTTGTCCGCATAAACTTTAGACTTTACATATCCCCACAGGAAAAAGTCTAACGGTGTGATATCACACGATCTTGGTGGCCAATCGACCGGCCCAAAACGTGAAATTGTCTGCTCACCGAAGTGTTCTCTCAATAAATCAATTGATTGATGCGATGTGTGGGAAGTGGCGCCGTCTTGTTGAAACCAAATGTCGCCGAGATCACGAGCTCCAATTTCAGGCATCAAATAGTCGTTTATCATGGCACGATAACGGTCGCCATTGACGGTTACGGTCTCAGCGGCATCATTTTTGAAGAAATATGGACCGATGATTCCGGTACGTCGGATCGGGAATCGGTCAATGGCAAAAAGATAGCTGTTAACGAGAGCTAAAATATTGCTCATAGGTGTCAAGGTCGTGGGACGACTGGAAAGTGTTTTTTTTTTTGGATTTAAAAAAATGGACTTAGCGCAATTAGCGAGCGATTATTTTGATAATAAAACTGAATAACTTGTAAACGTTGTTCAGGCGTAAGTCTTTTCATGATGAAATGCCAAACAATACTTAACAAAAATAACTTGACAGCATGACACGACTCACACGTGATCTGTCAAAAAAGGCTATTGAAAAAAGTATCTCTACTTAGATCACACTTTGGTAGTTTGTCTGCTATTACAGCATTATAACATTTTGTGTTATTACAGCAAATTATCAGCTGTCAAGGCAAAATATTGCAATTTTTGAATAGCAAACACACTACTAAAAAGTTCTGATTATAAAAATTGTTTAATAAAAATAATAATATTCTTATTCATTCTTTTATTTTTTTGTTCTTGTAAATTTATAACACCTGTGCCTCTAGCCACCTGCAAGCTCTTCCTGTAGGTCGCCACATACAGGGTTTTCCAACAAGAGGTGTTATTTTGAATCACCCGGTATTTCGGTAGCTGTCACTTTTGAATCTTTTAATCTTTGACATTTGACAAGTAGAAACTACGCCGTTACTAACAATGGAATTCAAGAACGCACTGAAATTATTAACATTCTAAAAATCGAAAATCATCGAAATATCATCTTGACTGATGAGGCCCATTTCCACCTCGATGGCTACGTCAACAAGCAAAATTGTCGCATCTGGGGCTCGGAAAACCCAAGAGTTCTTGTTGAGAAGCCTCTACATCCTCAACGTGTGACTGTTTGGTGCGGTTTATGGTCCGGCGGGGTCATTGGACCTTCCCTTTTCGAAAATGAGGTTGGATCTACAGTTACGGTGAATGGATTGTGCTATCGAGAGATGATTAATGATTTTTTATGGTCAAAGTTGGATGGTATTGATCTGGACAACGTTTACTTTCAACAAGACGGTGGTACGTGCCACACAAGCAACGCAACCGTTGCTCTGTTACGGGAAAAGTTTCCGGACCGTGTTATCTCTTGAAGAGGTGATCACAATTGGCCACCGAGATCTTGTGATTTAACACCTTGCGACTTCTTCCTTTGGGGCCACGTGAAAGATGAGGTCTACGCCAGCGTCGATTCAAGACCTCAAAGATAGAATTCGTGAGGCTATCGAGGACATAGGGCAGCCACTTTGCGATTTGGTTATGGAAAATTTCATGAAAAGGATATGGTCCTGTAAGCGTGGTCGTGGTGGCCATTTGGCTGATGTTGTTTTTCATTATTAACGGCATACCTTCCTCTTTATTATGAAATAAACATCCGATCATTTATCTCAAAAAAATGGCATTTTTCTTTGAATACCAAAATAACACCTCTTGTTGGAAAACCCTTTATTTCCTAGTCTAGCAAGTTCATCTGCCTTAAAGTTCCCTTGTAGATCCCTGTGGCCCGGCACCCATATCAGTTGCATCAGGCACCTCGTTAAGAGAACTGCGACAATCGAGGGCAGATTTCGAATTCAGGAATATAGTTTACACGGACTTGATAGCAGCCTGACCATCAGAGAAAATATTTATACCGACTTTGTTCAAAACAATAATTTTCAGTCATTCCGCTACCCCTTTAAAATCTTAGATTTCTGCCTGAAAAACACAACAGTGATCAGGCAGTCTTTTTGCAAGTGATAGCTAAAGCTTTTCAGAAAAGACATCAAAACCCACTTGGTTATTAAGTTTGGAACCGTCTGTATAGAAGTTATCGAATCTGCTATGTCCTGCGATACTATCATTCCATTCTGATCTATCAGGTATAAGAGTGAGATACTTCTTGTCAAAGAGTGGTTCAGTAATAGTGTAGGCAAGAGTGCCCGGAAGGTCAGGTATTCTGTCTAGAATGACACTATGTCCGTAGCCAATTCCTGACCATAGTGACAGTTCCCTGAGTCTAATCGCAGTACATGCAGCATATTGCACTGCTATAACGTCTAGCGGCATTTAATGTAGTATAACAGTTAGTGCCTACAGCATTATCGGCCTGACTACTGCTGTATACAACCAATAATCTATACGCGGTTTCAGACCCCAGCCTTTTCCCATTGCCATTTTACAGGTATACATACACCCAAAAAAATAAGTTTTTTAAAATTTCTGTTCCGTAGTCAAAATTTCTGTTGTCCCAACAAAATCTCTGCTGTTACAGCAAAATATCTGTAAATTTTGAATAGCAAACGTACAGCGGAAAAGTTTGCAGTTTGTTAAAAATGTTTGCTGTTTATATGTTAATATAATTTTTGATAAAAAGATGGACATTCGTTATTATTTACATTTTATTTGTTTGTCGATAGTTGTATATGTATAATGGCAACTCAAATTAAACTTGAGAATCCCTATATTTAAAAATAAAAGAACTATATATATTGGCCTATAACAATGTTGCAGTCATTATATTCTCAGAGTTGAGATAAATAATATTTTTTGGCTTAAAAGATTACAAATGTGGTAATAAATAGTTGCCACCATGTTTGTGTTTAGAAGATGAACTGAACGTTCTATTTATAGCAGCAAACACGAGTTTGCCATTTCAACAGACATTTTCAGCATTCCCTTTTTCAGCAGAAAACCAGTTGTTTTAGCAAACTTTTTGGCTGTGTCTACTAACAAATATTTTTGAGTGTAGTATCACCATAGCCTTCTTTGCTCTTTCCAGAATGTTGGGTTTGAAGTGAAACTTCTTGTCCAGTAAATTACCTACACCCAAAAAAATTTGTTTGCTGTTAATAACAAACAACGTCTGCTAATTTTTAGCAACCATTTTTTCTGCTAACACAGCACATTTTCTGCTGTAATAGCAAAAAGTTTGCAGTTTTGCATTAGCAAACGCACTGCTGAAAAATTTGCAGTTTGCTGAAAATTTTTGCTGTTAATCAAAATATGTGAAAATAAGACAAAAGTTGCAATAATTTACATAAAGTTCAACTACCACTGAAAATCAAAAAGGTTAAGGTCATTCGTGAGATAAGAAAAGTATATTTAAAAAAAAATAAATAATTATTCGGCGATATCTGTTTTCGAGTTACGGTTCTCAATATTTTTATTTTTTCATTGGATTTTAAAAATATTGGAAATAGGAGTCGATTAAAAATGCAAAAAGTAAAACACAAATCGATAACGAATATGATTTGACGATTTCAAAATCTTAGTTCCGGACATACAATTAAAATTAATCTCTTGTGTTTAGATTTTAGTTTCTAATTTGTATATTTTAATGAAACCAAAGCTAAACATTAATATTTTATGTGCGATTTGTAAAAATGTTTATAAAGTCTGATTCACACAAGGCAATTTTATTTCAAGCAAGTGTCAAAGTTTGTAGGAAAGATACAGAGCACTTTCCGCTTGGAAGAAATTGCCTCGTGTGATCTAGGACTAAGTATTGTGTATGCAAAAAAAGTTAAAAAACGAGAGAATTCCTAAAGACTTAGGGTGAGTATTAAGAGAAAATTTCGCAAGATTTTATCATTCTGTGCAAAGACGATTTTTATACGGTTTCCACGGCTATTCCTGTGTGTATTGTTGTTGTTTCAAAGTTCGAATAAAAAACAAAACGTTCAATCGAGTACGAGATTGAACCAACTGCCTCCCCTACAAACACCATTAAACCGCTGATAAAATTGCCTCGTGTAAATTGGGACGAACATAGACACCTCAACACACCCGGTAATTCTGCGTCTCTCTCTGTCAAACTTTGACACTTGCTTGGAAAAAGTTGCCGGGTGTGAATCTCGATATAGAAGCATACGGAAGATAATGTTCAGATTCACACTCGGCAACTTTTTCCAAGCAAGTGTCAAAGTTTGATGGAGAGAGAGGCGGGCGGAAAGAGCTCTCTCCTACAAACTTTGACACTTGCTTGGAAAAGTTGCCGAGTGTGAATCTGAACATTATCTTCCGTATGCCTCTATGTCCAGATTCACACCCGGCAACTTTTTCCAAGCAAGTGTCAAAGTTTGACAGAGAGAGACGCAGAATTACCGGGTGTGTTGAGGTGTCTATGTTCGTCCCATTAAAAAAGCGGCGTTTAATTTATATTCCTTACCACTGAAACCAATTTTTTCCATTAAAATGTGCTTGCGATAAGTTACACATATATTCATATTTGTGCAGATAACAAAATCTCATATAAAATGTTTATTTCGCTTATCAAAAAATATTGACAGACGTAATACGCTTTCACTAGCATTCAAGATTGCCTCTTTGACAGACATCGTGCGCCGACGCCGGCTATTTAGTAACACCCTTTGAAGAATAAAATATTTTACGCCGAACAAATTGAATTGGATTGAAATTTTCGTTCTGTTTGTTAATTCGCATTAAAAAAGCATTCCGCGAAGATAATGCAAATGATTTTAATAAGTAAAACGGTTCCGGGACAGCTTCGACAACACTTACAAATGGCTAAAGAAAAAAAGGCGAAATTGTGCATGCCTTGGAGGATCAATTAATCAAGTTGCAACAGGTAAGCGTACACAAATTGCAAATTTCTCTATGATTGTGTAAGTCTTATTTCTGGTTGGTTTCATGATTCTCAGCAAGCTCTATGGCTCTGGACATGTACAATTACCGTGTATATAGGGTGAACCCAATTGGCTAACGCGTAGGAGTCACTGATCATCATACGGTCTTGGAGAACATCAAATATAACCAAAGGTCGTACGATGTATGTTCTTTATTGTTATCATTCGGACAAAAAGAAGATAGTTTAATGCCAGTGACCGGTAAGTATTGTGTGTAGATGCTCCTATTTAATTTTCTAAATGATTTATATTTTTTGATCAAGCGTACACAAATGCACATAAAGGACCATGTTATCAATTAATCAAGACGCAACAGGTAAGCGTACACAAATTGAAAATTAAATGTACTATGATTATAAGACTTATTTCTGTTTGTTTTCAAGATTCTCACCAAGCAGTGTCCTATTAAAATACGGGTATAAAAGATGATCTGAAATTTCGTAGCAACTACAATGTATAAATTCAGATAACTTGTGTCATGGATGGACTAACCATTTATTTCCTTGTCTACTTTTCCAAATAGCATACAACTCTTGGAAGTGTGACCCTAATGATAATACCTGCAACAACTCGTATTTTTTCCCATTTTGTGATTTGTTTACCGAAATGGCAACATTGATTATTTACTCTATATGTTCCAACGATGGTCGCTAATATCCGAATCACGAAGCAACCTTTTGGCTCCAAAACACTCAGGATAAGTTAGTCTAATTTGGATGTAATCCATGGATAAGATCATTTTGCCCAATGATATGGCTCTGGACATGTACAATTAGATACCGTGTCTATAGGGTAAACCCAACACATTGGCCAATGTTGACTGAGTTCGCGTCGATGTCGTACGATTTATGTTCTTTATATTTATCCTTCGGACAAAAAAAAAGATAATTGTTAATGCCAGTGACCGGTAAGTATTGTTTGTAGATACTCCTATTGCTATTCAATGTTATTAAATGATTTATTTTTCATTTATATTTTTAGATCAAGCATACATACAGATTTCACAGTTCGAAACCCTTATCAATACATGGGCTGAATAACTTCAGGTTGGAGTCCTGGTTGATATACTCTTCTCAAATATCAGGAAAATATAAAATTTGTATTTCTTTTATTAAAATAAAAAAGAAAGAAACGTATGCTAGAATAACAAAAAATAGTTTGTTCTCCCAGCCGCTTTTTTCTGTTAAATAATAGCAAAATTGTTTGCTAAAATGACTGTTCTAGTTTGCTGCAGTAGCAGGCAAATTTATGTGCTAAAATAACAACCATAGGGTTGCTAAAATAACAGACGAAGTCTGCTTTCCCTTTTTCAGCAGACACAGACTGTTGAAACAACAAACATTTTTGCTAATGATACTCACAAAATTCTTTGAGTGTAAGTATTTTGCGCTTTCAGATAAGCGCATTTCTGCGTCACTTCATCAGAAGATTATGAATTAACCCCCAGGGATGCTAAAGTCGTAATTAAAAGGGGGAACAGAAAATGGATTTTTGTTATTAAATGCCCCCTAAATATCTAATGAAGATAACATAGTAGAATGCTACCAAGGGTTTAAGGAGAAATTACGATAGACTAATTGGCCGAAATCCTTAGCTCCAGTATGTGACTGCTTTCCCGCTTCTGGGTTGAAAACAACCTTGGTTTCTCTCCATTTTGTTGGCCTGATTGACACAACATCTATGTGCCCAGCAAAATTTCTCATTACCAAATAATCCGACGAGTAACCAAAGTTCGATAATGGTAAGTACTTATTATTTAGCCACTTTTGTCATTATTTTAACATGGGGATGTCATTGGAGGAAATTACTTCCCAAAAGCATACAATAAAGTAGCATAATAAGTACTTATTTGTAGCATGGGCATGCCACTTAAATATGCGCTTATATTTACACGATTTTAAGTACTTGAATAATGCCATACCAATATGTTCAAAATAAGTAGTAGATATGTAGAAATGGTCGTTTAAAGTGATTTTTTACATATTGTCGCGCATATTTCTCGAAACAAACAATTTCCTCATGCCAGATTCGAATTTCTGAACCCAAACCTCCAGTTGAAAAATTCTTCAATGATTTTAGATCTTAAGACATTTGATATTTATGGTATTTTTGATTAAAATCTACACGTACTATTTAAAAAAATTCCATTTTTATTAAAATTTGGCAAAACGATTTTGATAACAAAAAATCACTTATTTCTGTTATTATTGGTAATTCATTATTAATTAGCCGAAAGTAATGCAGTGAATAATGAGATGCCATTATTTGGTAATGCAGGGAATAATGACAGGTACTTACCAAGATTTTGCTGGGTGTATTAGGGATGTAACGAAAGTGACTTTAGCGAAAGCGAATATTGAATATTGAAGCAACTAAATTGATACTTTTCCAGGATATTCAAGTATTAAGAATTTTGTCCATAATTTTACCTACTGTTACCACAAGGACAAGCATATTTTTCAACTGTTTTGAAGAGAAGTGTAAGAGATTTTCATTGGTATAATATCTTCAAAATGTGTGAAGCGAATAAGAAGATATGTATAACACTTTTAACAAATGGAAGCGAATACTGAAATATATTTTTGCGAAAGCGAATAATCCAAAGATGGTTTTTGCGAAAGCGAATACGAAAGCGAATGTTAAAATGATGCGAATAATTCGCGTTCGCATATGCGAATATTCGTTACATCCCTGATGTGTATATCTCTCTGAGTCAGGGAGCAATTGTATATCGCACTACCCGTAGCTCCGCCCATGAGACTTTGCCGAAATAATTCTAGATTCGGTTACAATCCGCTGGCGTCCTATGATGGCTGCATTTTAGGGGAATCCCCAATTCAAGTATTCAATTTCTCTTCAGAGTTGCCCGGGAAATATGTATCCAGGGGCAAATTGGGCTTACATTTTGCCAATTACTTTAATACAACGACTTACTAGAGAATGTTTAAATTTCAAAGGATGAAGAAATTTGGTTGGAAGACCTTAGAGGTCGACTCTAGTATAGAGGAGGACCTCAGCGGTCGACTCTAGTATAGAGGAGGACCTCAGAGGTCGACTCAAGTATAGAGGAGGACCTCAGAGGTCGACTCAAGTATAGAGGAGGACTTCAGAGGTCGACTCTAGTTTAGAGGAGGAACTCAGAGGTCGACTCTAGTATAGAGGAGGACCTCAGAGGTCGACTCTAGTTTAGAGGAGGAACTCAGAGGTCGATTCTAGTTTAGAGGAGACTCTTGTATAGAGTAGGACCTCAGAGGTTGACTTTAGTTTAGAGTAGGACCTCAGAGGTCGACTTAGTACAGAGTAGGACCTCAGAGGTCGACTTAGTATAGAGGAGGACCTCAGAGATTGACTCTGTATAGAGGAGGACCTCAGAGGTCGATTCTAGTTTAGAGGAGGACCTCAGAGGTCGACTTTAGTTTAGAGGAGGACCTCAGAGGTCGATTCTAGTTTAGAGGAGGACCTCACAGGCCGATTCTAGTTTAGAGGAGGACCTCAGAGGTCGACACTAGTTAAGAGGAGGACCTCAGAGGTCGACTTTAGTTTAGAGGAGGACCTCAGAGGTTGACTCTAGTTTAGAGGAGGACCTCAGAGGTCGACTCTAGTTTAGAGGAGGACTTCAGAGGTCGACTCTAGTTTAGAGAACGACCTCAGAGGTCGACTCTAGTTTAGAGGACGACCTCAGAGGTCGACTCTAGTTTAGAGGAGGACTTCAGAGGTCGACCCTAGTATAGAGGAACACTGTACATATATAATTGTCTTGTTTGACCACTATCTGAAAGGTATTGGTAATGGTCCTATCCGACCACTATCTGATATTGATACTGCTATAAATATTTCTGTCCTAATAATGCAAATGCGAATATTTATCATCAAAAAGGGATTTATTTTTTTTTCAAAGTATTCTCCAGCATGATTTATACACTTTTGCATGCGCTCAAACAATTGTCGAAGCACTTTTTCCACTCTGATTGAGACACCTCCAAAACATGGTTTTTGAACGCTTCAACAGCATCTTCTGGCGACGAAAATCGTTGACCAGGCATTTTTTTCTTGATGTGCGGGAATAAATAGAAGTGTTGGCTGCCTAGTCAGGGCTGTACGGCGGATGACCCATCAATTCGACGTTTTGGCCGGTCAAAAAGGCGCTGGTTTGAGCCGATGTGTGAGAGCTCGTACATTTTGAAGATAAGGTAAATGCTTCAATTCAATTCGTCGGGAGAGAAACTTTGGGTGTACGACCGTTAAGTTGATGATATTGTTATAGCGGGTGATACAAGTAGTTTTCAATAGCCTTTTTTGACAGATCACGTGTGAGTCGTACCATGCTGTCATGTTATTTTTGTTAAGTATTGTTTGGTATTTCATCATGGAAAGAGAGAGAGAGAGTTTTAGTATGTTGACTTAGTTCGGCAAAATACGGGTTTGGTTAGCAATTCTTTTTAAATTCAATTTACTGCTTCCATAAGTATTTCAGCTGATTTAAGTTAAAGACATACACTATTGCTACTGAATTCTGAAGATGATAGAGTGGTGTATATCGAAACTGCAGTCAATTCTACCAAGCAATTAAAACTCTCTACCAATTTTTGTATTTGTTTCTATTACTTTTTTGCAATAGACAGAAAGTAACTGAAACATATGGTCTCGAACCAAAATAAATTCTGACTGAATAACAAAAGCACAGACCAACAATAAATAACAACAACACAAAAGTAGGGGACCACGAAATAGATCGCCCTATATACATAATATATAACATTTTTGATGATATTATAAATATTTTGATGATATTATGATAACTATGATGTTTAGGATGATATTAAAACTGTTAAAACCTTAATTAAACATCTGTTTTAAAACTATTCCAGATTGAATGGACCAGCATCGAGAAGTACCACATTTTCCGTCATGTCAATCCGTTGATCCTTTTACTTTTCATTGCTCTTAATGTTGTAATGTTAATCATATACGCCATGGTAGTGGCCACCATTTTTGTGAATACCACTAGCTGTGTGCTTTTCGGCGCAGCCATGTGGTTGGGAACGTATGGCCTATTCTCTCTGATCTTGGACAGCTCGGAGGAGTTAAACACATCGGTTGTTATCAGTCTTCTGTTGTTCGTTAACAACTTCTTTCCTTATGGCATGAGATTAATGAAAAATGTGGTTAGCGAGATGGATTATCAACGAATATGGGTGTTGATATATGCGGAAATTGGCAATATATTCCTATTGTTATTCTTGTTGTCAGTGGCCGATTTCATCAGACCTGGACGTTATATGCGACGCTTGTATTTCAATTATTTATTTATACCATATACTTGTTATTGTTTGCGAAGTTCAAAACCACTGCGCAGCAAAGGAGGAACTGACGGCAGACGTAGGACATCTATGTCCAACCTGGGTAGTGGACCCAATTCCAGTTGGCATAACTTTGAATGTGGTCCGGTTTCCGGTCAAGAGGTTTTGTCGGTGAAAAATGTTACCACTTATAAGAATCGTATACGAAATGTCCACCAACTGAAGAATGTTTCTCTGAGATTTTACAAAAATGAAATCTCTGTTATATTGGGCCCTCAGAGTATAGGGAAGACCCGTTTAATTTCCATATTAGCTGGTTGGCAAAAACCTCATGGAGGTGATATTATATTCAATGGTGATTATGACATCTACGAAAATTGGTCGTATTATCGCTCGCTAATTGATGTTTCTATGCCCAATAACCCCTTGCATCATTTACTGACTGTAAGGGAAACCTTGAGATATATCTGTGAAATTAAACAGACATCGTATGCCAAATCTGTGGACTCGGAAGTTTTTAAATGGTTGGCCGTTTTAAAATCTCACATATCGGATGGTAATATATTGGTGCGAAATTTGAATTTTTCCCAAAAACGCTTGTTATCTTTATGTTGCACTTTGGCCTGGGACCGAGAGATAATTTTATTGGATGAACCCACCGTCCACATGACCTTGGCGGAGCAACTTTATTATTGGGAAATTCTACGACAGGAAAAACAAAATCGTGCTGTTATAATGACCACATTTTCTATTGATGATGCCGATGCTATTGGAGATCGTATTTGTATACTAAACGAAGGTGGTTCATTGGTGGCCTGGGGTACACCGTTCTTCCTGAAGACACGTTTTGGCACTGGATTTGATTTGGTACAATTTTGTTATTTGTAATTGATAAGATATTACTCAGGAACTAACATAATTGCATTTCAGATAATTCTAAAGAATCCAACCGCATCAACTCGGCTCATTACCGAGATAATTAGTCGATTTATTCCCAATATCATTGCGGATAATGAAATCGGTGATCAATTAATATATAAACTTCCATCGGATAAAAGAGATTTATTCCAGCGTCTTTTAATAACATTGGAAAAGCAAACCAAACAATTGGGGATTTCTCATATACGAATGTCAGGAAGTGGACTTAGTGAAATTTTTATGACACTTAGCTCAAGTGAATCACCAAATCCATCAACTCCAGAAATTTCAAAATATGGTATGTCTCTTTATACACTATTTATACCCTACACCACACTGTGGTACTGGTTAATATGACTTTGTGCATTTGTTTGTAACATTAAAAAGAAGAAGAGATAGACACATTGCCTATTATACTTATCGACTAGTAATCACTTTCTGAATCGATTTATCTATGTCCGTTTGTTATTGTATTCTTGTATAGCAGCCACAATTTTCAACCAACCTGTATGAAATACGAATACTGCCGAGTATTCGGTTCATATTTAGATATATCCACTCCGATTTGACATATATGCGGTATTGAAAATGTATTTTACACACGATCATTATGAAAATTGGCAGCGACAAGTATCTTGATAAAAGAATGAATAATTCTAAATGTGAAGAAAATGGGATCAGAAATATCGAACTGATCAGATACAAAATAACCTTTATAGCGTTTAGATGCGAAATAGGATTTGAATATTTATAATATCGTTACAACCTCGTCTCTGGAAGATGATACCATATATGGGTTCTTTACCCAAAAAAGTTACGAACTTCGAAAAGACCTTTCAGCAGCGCTATTTAACCCTCCGATTAGTGAGTCATAAATTTAATAATTTAATGATATTATTAATTTTTAATGAGGTTTACATGAAAAAAAGATTAAAAACTATTGTTGTGTAGATTATCCCTCGCCCAACATATCGAGCTCTAACCGCCAAAAAAAACTTAACCGACAATATTATCGATTTTCGTTTTTCAATAAAAATCGATTTAGAAACATGGTTCCCTTCACTTGTAAAAATTTCGCAGCTGACAAATGTACCGTTATGAAGAAAAAGTAAAAACAAAAATAACTCAAACGACATTTACTTTTTGTTTACAAATTTCGTGACCGCGTAGTGTCGCTTAAGTTAAATTTTCATTCTGAATTTTATTGAACGGCGTTAGGTTAGGTTAGGTTAGGTTGAAGAGAGGAGACGTTTAAACGTCTCATGTCCATGGACATACACTTAAGCCAGTGGTTCGGCCTGTTGTGCGCTCCTTATTTATGATCTTTTTATACCTCACGAGTTACAGAAAATCGGTACTAGACACGAATTTTCTCAGTATCTTCCAGTCATATTCTCTGAGATGAGTCAAGTCTGGTAATATGTCGGACCCGAAATGTTGGGATCTTGCATGTGTGAAAGCCGGGCAGTGACACAGAAAATGTTCCATCGTTTCGATGTTTTCTCTGCATGCCGTGCATTCGTCGTTTCCTGCTAGTCCTATGCGATGAAGATGTGCTTGTAAGCTTGAGTGTCCCGTTAGAACACTCATCATCTTACTAATATCGATCTTGTTTAGTTTCAGAAGACTTCTTGTTTTCTTTTCATTTGGGTCACCCCACAGTATCTTTGCAGTTGCTCCTACTGTTGCGCTATTCCACACAGTTTTATGAGCCATAACTGCCCAGTGCTTCAACTCATTTTTCGTGGCTTCGAAAGGTTTCCAATTTTTCAAGTTTATTACTCGAAGTTCTCTGCCCTTTGAAGCCAAGTTGTTTGCCCGTTCATTTCCAATCACTCCGTTGTGTCCTGGTACCCAGCAAATACGCAATTGACCATGGGCTGAGTAATCATTTATCTTTCTTTTACAGTCCAACACAGTTCTGGATTTGACCCTTTCCGATGTTATTGCTTGAATCGCCATTTGGCTATCTGTGAAGATGTTGGCATATTTAGGCTTTGTCGTGTTACTGAGCCAGTTCACACACTCCGTGATTGCTCGAACTTCTGCTTGAAATACCGTGTTATGGTCAGGGAGGCGGAAGTGAAGTTCGACTTCTGGTTCATCAATAAAAAGTCCCAGACCCGCCCTTCCTCCTCGCTTGGACCCATCCGTGTAGCAGCTGGTTCCCACTGGCACATGGGCCAAAGTTCCATTTTCCCAGGAGCGTCTGTCTGGCACAAACGTATCACAGTTAGCTGTAAGCCGCACTTCAGGAATGCGGTCCGAGATTTCTGGCGTTTGAATGTGACCAACTATTGAACGGCGTTGGAAAAGTTAACATTTTTGTATTGATTGTTTGCTAATATTTATTAAAATGGCATCTGGTGAAAGATAGATAATTATTTTTGGTGATTATGGAAACTTCGTCGAGTTTGACCAGATTTGCAATACACATTTTAGTGATGTGTTGTAATAAAAGTGCTGGTCGTATTTGTGGCCCGGTCGTGATGAAATCTAGTACAACGGTCTTTTTGGCCCATGGATGATCCCTATTGAATCTGGTGAAAATCGGTTCAGATTTAGATGTAGGCCCCATATATTTTTACCTCCGATATCATCTAAGCGCTATATAAATCGGATTTTACATCTGATCATTACCAAACTTGGCATAAAGGAGTTCAAGAAACACTGTCAAGTTTGAAAGAAATCGGTTCAGATTTAGATATAGCTCCTATATATACTTTCCTTCCGATTTGGTATCAACGTGTCAGAGAAGCTTTATTTTACATCCGCTCATAAAATAAGGTAGATAGACGTTTCTTGACACAGAAATAAAGATAAAGATAAAGTTTGATAAAAATCTGTTGAGATTTATATAAGCCCCCATATATGTGTTATGAAATTTAGCAGAGGTTAGTTTAGATATCGATCACATATGTAAAATATATCTCTCAATGTTGTGAATCTGATTCGTAGTGTACTTATTCTGCTAAGAAAGTGGTGTAGGATATCATATTTATTATTTTTAATGTTAATGGATATCCTTTGTTTTGAGTTGTCGACATTTCCAAAATACATTTAAAGAAAATATGCTGGTGCATATTTCTATGCTTATGTTTTTTAACATAACCGACACAAACACATTGCTTCAACTTGCTACAATGGCAGCGAAAAAAAACTTACGTCACAAAAATCATACTTATTTAAAAAAACTAATACAACGATTAATACTAGTTAATTACTCAAAAAAAGCTTAACTTGAAAGATTCATGTCAATATCTGCACCGAAAACTAAAAAAACCTTCTCCTGAAAAATTTGCTTTTTATCGGTTAAGTTTTTTTGGCGGATAGGACTCGATATATCATAGCAAGGTATGAATAATTCCTCTTTACTTTTTCCAAGGTGTAACTGTTAATGCCCAATGTAAGTGTTCTATGAGTGAAAACGAATATTGACTCTCTCAAAGGTTGTGTGCTGTTGAGATAAGCGGTTAATTCAGAAAACCACAAATATTTTATACTATTAATGTACGAATTAGGTACGAATATCCCGTCTTACCCGGGGTAATCTTTAATACTGAGGTTGAAGGCAATGTGGTGATTGATACACAAGTGAGAAGAAGAATTGATTTTTTTTTATAAATTTTTCAATTTGTGTTGTCCAATTTACATTTTGTTTCTAAACTAACTTTATTAAACATGTGATAATTCATTTATTCATTTTTCAGCGCAAACTATGAAATTCAACAAAGAGTCGTCTCGGAATACTACCCGACAGCAAATGAATGCCATGCTCTATAAGAAAATGATTCACCAGGCACCCAATATTATACCCATAATAATGATATTTGCCGTATTTCTTTTGATTTTGTTAATTAATGAAATGACAAAACGCATTAATGTACCGAGCACTGTTAACAATGGCATACATTTGGGTTTACCACTGAATGCCTCGAGTCGTGGTGCTCTAGACGAGTTACAACAAAATTGTTCATTCGTTGAAGTTATTGAAATATTGTCGTCACAATATCAAAGAAAATTAAATAATAAACCGAAATATTTTCTCTTCAAACAATTGGAATGCGGGCAAAAATCCTACCGAGAAGATATCCTGCATGATATCGGGATCTATGATAAATTGGGAGCTGTAGAGATTTTAGAACAAGGAAAACATATGGTTTTATGGATAAACGAGAGAATATTTCATACAGCCGTTTTATCGTTAAATTTAGCCCATAATCTTATATTAAAGTAAGTTAAATAAGCATAATAAGCAATTTTAAATATCCATTTTTCATATGTATACCATCATATCTTTTTAGACGTTTATATCCGAATAAACCCGAAATCCTAACAACGATAGTTAATAAACCCATGATTATACCACTACATGTGAAAATAAACTTAATAGATAATCAAATCTCCCACTTGCGCTTGCCTCTTACAATGGGTATTATAATGCCAATTACCATGTCCTGTTTCATTGTTAGCCTGGTGGAGGAACGATATAGTCATTTGTTGACCTTACAACGCATAGCTGGTCTTCGCATGTCGCTTTATTGGCTTGTGGGTGTTTTGTGGGATTTTGGAACATTTTTTGCCTTTGCCGTCATCTATTTTTTGGTAATGCTGGCTTCGACCATTGAAGGATTTGGTACCATGTCAAAATTATGTAAGCTGTAAGTAGGTAGTTTTTAAATTATTTATTTATAAATCATTTTATTTTTAGTAACTCTTCTACTGTTGAACGTCCATGGCATCTCGGCATTATGTTTTATGTATTTGCTGTCCTTATTCATGCCTGACTCGCGATATGGATCCTTTTTAATAGCTATTGTTGTACAATTTACGATTGGTAAGAATAGTAGAGAACAGAATAGCCTTTATCGTATTTCAGAAATGTCATTGTGTATCTTCAATGAGAATAAGGATGCGTTTGAAGCTGAAACATTTGGAATACACATTCCAAATCTTCAGGCAGGATAAAAAAATTGTAGGCAATGAGAGGAATTAAAAAAAGGGAAATAATTCGGACGTCTCTTAGACAGACAACAGATTTTGATAAAGTTAGGTTAGGGTGGCAGCCTTATTTTTTATACAAGCTCACATAGACCAGTTTAGGTCCCTAGTGTTACCATGGGCTGAAATGCCCCTCATCGAAACCAACCTGTTTGATATATAAATTTATCGATAGTACGAATATCGGTACTGGAAAGTAGTGTTGGGCATTATCGTTCACTGAACGGACCGGTCCTTTTCGTTCCGTTCCGGTAAAGGAACTCGTTCAGTCTTTTCGTTCCATCGTTCCTTTTGGCTCCTTCGTTCAAATGACATTCATTCGCTCAAACATCACAACAGCTGTTTGTTTACTCGTTCAGTCTTCTTTTATGAACGTGATAAAAACAATTTTGTTAGACAAGGAAATAGAAAATATATTTTTAATTTATTTAATTATGCCGATTTTATTTATATACGGGTCTGTTCTGTAATCACGGCGATTTGATATCACGGTGATTTTAAAATCACCGGCGACTTAACATCACTTTTGGAGTTCGAAATCACCCGAACATATTTCGAACAATCTTTTTTGGGAGGCTATGAATAATAAACCGGGCGATTTCGAACTCCAACAGTGATTGTAAGTCGCTGGTGATTTTAAAATCACCGTGATTTCAAATCACCTTGCTACAGAACAGACCCGATAACAATTGTTAAACGCATGTGATGTGTATGTAATGTGGCAATTCTGGGCACACCTGTGAAAAAGACCGATGAAGGTAAAAAATTAATACCTCCGAACGACACGCATTTAATTTTGTAATACATTTAGTGTGATAGCATTAGTGAAATCATTGTTCGGTAAATTTAGCAACAATTAAACAGCTGCTCAAAAGAGAAGAATGGTAAAATGAACGAGCAAATGAACGAAAAATGAATAACAGCAAAAGATCCGAAGTGAACGATGGAACTAAAAGAACGACATAGCAGGAACCAGTTCCAATCGTTCCTTCAAGGGAATCGTTCAATTGAACGAGTTCGTTCCGGAACGACCCAACTCTACTGGAAAGATCTGTTAGGCTGCCTAGAAAGGCCGACCCCAGTATGTTCAGTCGTCGTTTACTCAGAGCGGGACAGTCGCATAGCAAGTGCTCAATGGTCTCCACTTCTTCCTCATCTCCATAGCTTCTGCAGAAGTCATTAGAGTCAATACCCAATTTTTTGGCGTGTTCTCCGATCAAAGCAGTGTCCCGTCAGAACTGATACTAACGTAGACAATCTTTGCCTCTCTAGTGCGAGGAGATATATTGATCTTCTCAGGTCATACCTTGGCCAGATTTGTCTAGCTACCCTGCAGGTGCCGATTTCAGTCCATCTTTCGTAGGACTGCCTAATTGCCTTTTGACTAAGCCAAAGCTTGCACGTGGATAGTGGCGCACCAATATATGCATATTCTTCGAGAATTTTTGCCTCAACTTACCTAAACTTTATGGGAACAAAGTGTTAAGGATAAATCGTCCCTTTCATCGTGGAAAGAGTTGGATGCCTTATAGACTGAGAGAATTCGCACGCTTATGTGCCTTCATGGTATGAGGGGAGATGAATCTCCAAAGCACTCAAATGGGAAGAAGGTCCATGCTCGTACTAAAGCAGAGTCTTCGGATCTTGTCGTTCTTCTCGAAATCACAATCACAAAATTTACGCGTGACCACGTTTTTTTAAGTTCTACGACTTCGGATCGATTCGCCACAGCCAAACGCCACCGTTTATGTGTAAATTGCCTGCGTAAAGGCCACGGAGTGAAGAATTGTGATAGCAAACGTCGTTGTTTGAAATGCAATAGGAATCATCATACTTTGTTGCATCGCGACAAAACCACTCCGAGTAATTCGACTCGAGTGGCAAACACAGGAAACGCAAATGTGCTTCCTGCTCCTCCACTTGAACATTTTAAACCATCCACGTCGGCTGGATGTGCATCTTGTCAATCTTTTCATATCGCGCAGAATAAACCTGTCATATTGGGAACGGCCATGGTGAATATCGTTCATCACGGTGTTTCGTATTCTGCTAGGGCGTAGATTGACCCACTTTCTGAGCGCTCTTTTATATCGGATAATATTTCTGGAATAAACGGTGTAGTTTCGGCCACTTCTGGAAAAAGTTATCAATTGAATATAGGCTCTTCTATTGATTCCTCTATTCGACTATAGACCACTGCCGTAGTCATTCCTTCCATTTCGGGAAACCTGTACCCAATATTCTTTTGGCTGATTCGAATTTGTTTGATTTTGATAGGAGCTGTCATATATCCTAAAATTGTTCTAGAAGGTTTTCTTCGAAATTCGTCAGGATCGTTTCTTGCTCAAAATACTGTATTTGGTTGGGTAATTACTGGTACTCTTCCTACCTAACAAGCTAGTACATTTTCATCAAATGCCTTTCGTTCGTATTTTTGTCGCACCTCTTTGAAATTCGCATCGTTTTTATTTTTTTAATCTACATCGCACATCACATTTGAACTCGAATTAATATTAGAAATTGTCGTGATCGGGTTTATACGGACTCAAATGAACCAAACTCATATCGCCTGCATTTGTTTTCTTCGAAGTCTATATAAACGAACTCGCTTATATTTCTGTGTCGTTTTATCATAACATCTTAAGTGCAAAAATCGTGTTTCGAGATATTCACGATTTTGTGTAAAATCTGTTTTGTTGGATTGGTTTTTCAATTTTCATATCAACACAAGTTGAATTTTAAAATTATTTTATTTTGAAAGTTGTTGTTTAGATTGTTTTGTATTTAAGCTGTTTTAAAAAACAACATTTTGCGATATACCAAAGCTTAAGGTGGATATAAGAGCTTCTGTTAAAATTGATACGAGTAAATAAACGGAGATAGGATAATTGATATTTATGTATTTATTTACTAATTATACTTATAACTAAATTATAAGCATAACGCATAAACACACGATTGTTAAGGATATTTGTATTTATATGATTCATTTACAAAAAATAGTTAAATTAAAAATATACAGTATTCAGTTCTTATTTCTGTGTTTAAAACATTAAAAATGACATAGTATTTAATAAGTAAGTAAAAAAGAAATTATTCAAGTTATTTTGTTAAGTTTGGAACAGTATTTAAAAAATTATTCGTTATTTTCCTCGGTTTCGGTTAAATCTGGATGACAGTCTAGCATATCTTCTGATGTTAAATTTATATAGAAGTCTCTATAAATTTCATCCACTAGCGGCAACATATCTATGAGATCATTTTTCTTTTTGTTGTTAATTTTTATTGGTGAGTCGTAGCAAATTTTTAAATCTTTTATTTTAACACAATCGATTCCTCGCTTTGATATACGTAGGCATTTAAAAGGATCTTCTTCGCTTAAAGATGTTTTAAAATATATGTTACCATATTCCTTGGTAAATCTGAACCATTTAATGTGTTGCCAACTGAATTTATCCCCGTTGTCATCTACTTTTCGCCAAGTAAATAAATTGTTCGATGCGTGTGCATAATCTAATATATTCGATTGCTCCATTTCATTAACCAAAAATTTTTTCTTTACGCCGACTGTTCTTACGAATTGGTACCAATCACGGGGATGATGGATTTTTATTGTAGATTTGTTTTTCTTTTTCTCTATCAGAGCATGGTCACTATCGCACTCCATGTGCGTGTGACCTGGGACCAGGAATTTATGATCTATAATGCTTACATTGTTTTCTAATTGCATGAAAACCGCAAACATAGTTGCAACGAAAGTATTTTTGTTTTGACCAGGACAACAATCACTGTAGAAAACAACATGATCAACATTGGCATTTAATTGTAACAAATGAGTGAACACGCATGAGGCTATTTCGTTTCCTCCCCTTTTGGCTATTGCTTCATGCCACATGTAACATATTGGTTGGTTTGTTGCACATTCATGTACGGTAAGGTTAAAGGTCCACAAGGGTCTTTTGTAGAATGACACTGATGTTCTCAACAGAGGTGTAGGAAGGCACTGCTGAAGATCAAAACAGAACACTACAAGTTTACTGTCATTTAAAGCTTTTTCCTTATCATTTTTTTTGGAATCATAAGCTTGTTGTGCTAGATTGAGATGTTCAGTTTGCTCTGATTTTAGGGATTCAAGTTCTTCAGATTTTGCAACTTGTATTTTACATAGAAGCAAATCGCATTTGTGGCAAGTGTCAACTTTAGGCTTTTTAAATTTTAAATTGAGTGTTCCAAATAATTGAGCAAATTTTGAGAGCGATACGGAGTGGTCGTATTTATCTCCATAGAGGCGATGCATTTCAGCCACAGACAAATCACTCGGTAGATAACGCTTAGAGGTATCACGACGAGTATAGTGCGACTCATATGACGGAAAGCTTTTAATGAAATCTAAAATTTCTTTTTCTTTTGTCATAGGAAGTTTTCTAGAGCACGTATGTTTTCCCCGCAAATCTCCATTAACACCACATCCTTCAAGTTTTGACTTCGCAACCGTTTTTATGAATTGTTCAGTCTCAGATAACGTGAATCTGAAGCATTTTTGGCAATCTGAAATTCTTTTACCACCAACTTCTAAAAAATAATAGTATGAATGCGATCTGCTTCGGGGATTCCTTTCGTGTTTAACTCTTTTTATAGTGTTCGTTTCTTGAATTTCAAGTAATCCAGTAACATATGCCTTACGTATGTTGTAAGAGCCTTGTCCCCAATACTGTTTGTGTATGAATTGTTGTTCTTCGTAAGTTATTCTATCAGCGCATCTTTTTCTGCTAGATTCCAGCGGCCGCAAAACACGAGCTGGAATAAGTTTTCCAGATGTTGAAATATAACTTTCCCCGAGGTTCCTTAATTCTTTTCGTGGCGTGTGTGAGGTCTTACCGCTTTATATGCATACCGCTTTATATGCAACATGATTAGAATTTTCCTAAATTTTAATTTGTATTATTGCCAGAAAATAAATAAATGAATTTAGCAATACTTACATCTTCGTTTTCAGATTCTGAGTTGGTTGCAGTTAAATTACTTATATTAAAATTAGGATCAATGACCGAATCATCACTCGAAAAATCATCATTGCTCACATTGTTATTCTCAAATATGCTACATATATTTTCACTTTCCATTGTATAAGCTAATACTCTTACCAACTCAACAGTCATTCATCAACTGAACACATTATATAGAGAAAGAGACGAAATGAACAAACACAAAAACAAACTTATATTGATATAAAATACCGTTATCGTCAAACGGAAATTTAGAAGAGCATTGTAAGTAGACTTAAGATGTTCTGAAAAAGGATACAATTTACAAATTTAATCATTTAAATTTTATCATAAGCACTTATGTCCATTTAAGTGATGGAAATCTGAAAAGTTATTTTATACATAAAAGCGTAAGTAAACATACGATGTTTTTTTATATTAAATTTTTAAAAAAATGTGTAGTATATATTGAGTTTACATTGACATAAGTTTTTATAAAAAACTCTTTAATAACCGATAAGACATTTCAAAAAACTTAAGCTTGCTTAAGATATTTTGCCGTGTGAAATATGTTCAAAAAGAATGGAAGTTGAAAAATAAATCGAGATAACTTTTTCGAAAACCGGAATATTTCAAAACGGATTGGGTCCAAATGTGGATTGTAAGACGACGAACCAGAATATGACCTTAACTCGATTTTGACTTAACTCGATTTAAGATGTTATAATATATTGCCACAGATTTAAACGCTCGCTAGGAAACTGAATTTACGTTCCTTTTTACAATCATAATACTAGTTATATTTTTAGATTAGTACGTTCCTGCGTGGGGGCCCCTTCTGGTCCTCACTCGGAGTCTCTAATGGCTCCGTCCCATTAGGGTCCCTAATGGCCCTGTCCTATCGCATGGTCTCTCACGGCCCATAGTTTGTGGTCTGTATCAGGGATGTAACGAATATTCGCATTCGCAAAATCCATATTTGGAATATTCGCTTTCGCATTCGCAAAAAATATTTCAGTATTCGCTTCCATTTTTTAAAATTGTCATATCATTTTAACGGCTTCAAACATTTTGAAGATATTAATACCAATAATACTTCTCTTCAAAAAAGTTGCAAAAAGTTGGTTTGTCTTTGTGGTAACAGGTGGTCAAAATATAGAAAATATCCTTAATACTTGAATATATTTCAATATTCGCTTCCGCATTCGCTTTCGCTAAAGTCACTTTAGTTACATCCCTAGTCTTTAATGGCTCTGTCCTAACGCGGGGTCTCTCACGGCCCATCGTTTGTGGTCCGTATGACTATCAACGTCACAGGATCCCTTGCGGTCCTGTCCTTTGTGGGAGTCCTTGTAGCCCTGACTCGTTGTCTCTAATGACCCGTCACAGGCTCCTCAATGGTCCTGTCCCTGTATCGGGGTCCCTTACGGCCCACATATCACACATATTGAAAAAATTATAAAAAAAATTGAATTTATGTAGTCGCAACAATTCCTTGATGTTGCAAGGTGGCCGGAATGTTTAAGTTAGGATGCTTCTTTGAATTTCGTTTATGTCATTGATTTCTCTCGGTGCATACATTGGCCAATTTATCTGGCATACATGCTCGTTAAAATCTGCTTTCTCCTCATTACTACACATACATCCTTGTAGTATTAGCTTTGCAGATTTTAACGAGTAACGATTCGTTTTCCTGTTCTTGACACTTGCTACGCCACCTCTCCATCTTGGACCGTCGCTCGACACACCGCTCGAATAAGTACATCTTGCTGTACAAATCACTCCAAGCAGCAAAAACAACAATAAACAACAGGCACCTTGCCCATTATTATTACAGTGAAACTAATCGTGTTTTATTTATATTATATTTCTTATTCTCTCGTTTCGTTGCAAAAACTCTTGCTCCTCCACGCCCACGCCGGCGTAAACAATAATCGTATACGGGTATAAGGTTAGGTTAAGGTTTGGAGTTATAGAAATTGTTATCTAAAAATTATGGCATATTTATAAGTATATTCATCTTAAAGGAATCTTCCATAGTTAATGTTCACGAAGAAAGAGCGGTTCAAAAATATTCACTAGTAATATTTCCAAGCATAATATTTCAAAAGTAAGCCATATTTTCTCCCCGATTCCAAATTCCTTTACAATTTCTATATGTGGTATGGTGTAGCAAGTTAAACAGCAAATGGAATTTGGAGTCCCGCTTTTAGTAAAGTACATTTAGGGGAGAACTAAAAAATCCGTTTTTGAGGATTTTTTTAATTTATGTTAGGAATTGTGGGATTTACGTTTACAATTATAATGATCTTAGAAGTAACCTTGATTTCTGCTGTCAATAACTTCAAATTTACAAAAATTAAATCCAATATATTAATTTTTAAATACTATATGGATTTAATAAATTTCTGTCTGCGTTAAATTTGTTTTTTCATTTTTCCTTCTATCCTTTCCAAGGAATTGGTTAGCCGACTACATATCGATTCCTTTATCATTATCTTTTCTGGACAGATAACAAAATTTGATATTTGATGAAAAATATAGTCATCAGATATACCCACGCATACAAAATATGTATGTATATGGGCACTGAAGTTACATATGTATATTTCCTAAAAAAAATTCTTTGTCAAAATTATATGTTATGCACTTTACAAAAAAATAATAATTGTGAATTTTTCGACGTTTTATGAGGTTTTTATTACAAAATCATTAAATATTTCTAAAAAAAATTGATTTTTCGCAATATCTTATAAGATATCTTTGAAACAGCCGATGGAATTAAAAATGATATTAGAGTTTGAAGGATACTTTACTATTTATGAGTGTTGCTATATATATTTCTGTCCTAAGCAACACTAAGTGTTGCCTGGCGCCATCTGACATTTCCATTGGAAAGACCGTTTTGTCATTTGAGCGCGAATTGTTTTGGTTACAGTGTGTTGAAAATTCACCTCCAAAACATGGTTTTTGAACGCTGCGTCAGCTGACCAAGCAGTGTGTTCTTGATGTGAGTGAATAACAATAAGTCATTGGCTGTACGGCGGATGACCCATCAATTCGACGTTTTGGGCGGTCAAAATGGCGCTGGTTTGAGCCGATGTGTGAGAGCTCGCATTGTCATGGTGCACAATTATTCGTTCGTTTTTCGGATTTCTCCGAAGACTTCAGGCAAACAAATTGTGGTGTACAACTCAGAATTGACCGTCCTACGTTGCTCATGCGGAACAGTCGCCACATGACCAGTTTTGCCGAAGAAACAGGCGACCATTTGCTTCGAAGTGCTTCTTCCACGAACAACTTTCGTTGGATTTGGCTCGTCTTCGAAGACCCACACGGTCGATTGCTGTTTTGTTTTGGGCTCATACGCATAGATCAAAGATTCGTCACCTGTGACGATCGTATAAACTTTCTGTCTTTTGAAGCACCGCGATCGTATTTTTTCAAAATTTCTTTGCACCAATCGACACGAGCCTTTTTTGAGCGATTGTCAAATTGTGCGGGCTCCAACGAGAACAAACCTTTTTTACGGCCAGGTGTTCACCCAATATCGAATGTATGCTGGTGGAAGTAATGCCCAATGATGCCTCTATCTCACGGTATGTCACATGACGATCTTGCATTATCAGTTCACGCACGACATCAAAGTTCTCTGGCACAACGGCCGTTTTTGGACGACCTTCACGACCTTCATCTTCGAGCGACGGCCACGATTGAATTCATTAAACCAGTTTTTCACAGTGCTATAGGATGGTGCTTCATCGCCATACAAAGATTTAAGTTCATCGATGCACACTTGTCGTGATAATCCACGTCGAAAGTTGTGAAAAATTATCACACGAAAATGTTCACGAGTTAATTCCATTTTTTTTGCCAAATTGATTTTTTCAAGTCACTGTAAACAACACAAATGATGGTTGTACGTCAAAACGTTCTGAGTAGGTCTATGCTAAAATATGTCAAACTTTCCAATGGAAATGTCAGATAACGCCAGGCAACACTTAGTGTTGCCTAGGCCAGAAATATAGGGTGATCTAAGTAGAGATACTTTTTTCAATAGCCTTTTTTGACAGATCACGTTTGAGTCGTGTCATGCTGTCATGTTGTTTTTGTTAAGTATTGTTTGGCATTTCATCATGGAAAGACTTACGCCTGAGCAACGTTTACAAATTATTCAGTTTTATTATCAAAATAATCGTTCGCCAATTGCGCTATGTCCATTTTTTTTTTAAATAAAAAAAAACACTCCAGTCGACCCACGATCTTGACACCCATGAGCAATATTTTAGCTCTCGTTAAGAGCTATCTTTTCGCCATTGACCGATTCCCGATCCGACGTACCGGAATCATCGGTCCATATTTCTTCAAAAATGATGCCGGTGAGAACGTAACCGTCAATGGCGACCGTTATCGTGCCATGATAACCGACTATTTGACGCCTGAAATTGAAGCTCGTGATCTCGGCGACATTTGGTTTCAACAAGACGGCGCCACTTCCCACACATCGCATCAATCAATGGATTTATTGAGAGAACACTTCGGTGAGCAGATAATTTCACATTTTGGGGCGGCCGATCGTGTGGTATCACACCACCAAGATCGTGTGGTGTCACACCGTTAGACTTTTTCCTGTGGGGATATGTAAAGTTTAAAGTTTATGCGGACAAACCCGCTTCGATTCAGGCCTTGGAGCAAAATATCTCGCGTGTCATTCGCCAGTTACCAGTCGAAATGCTCGAACGAGTCATCGAAAATTGGACTCAACGGATGGACCATCTGAGACGTATTTCAATTTTCCACCATTCTTGCACACATTTCGACTGGAACGTTGGCAATTTCGTGTTGGGCGTTGGCTGTAGTCTCTGAGCTCGTCTAAAGTTGTTGGCATAGACCAATGAATTGATGTGCCCCATAAAAAGAAATCGAATGGCGTTAAATCGCATGAACGAGGTGGCCATTCGACCGGATCATTTCTTGAGATAACACGTTCACCGAATTTGCCTTTTAGTAAATCGATTGTAACGCGTGCTGTGTGGCTAGTAGTAGTTCTTTATTGTTTAAATTCATGCTTTACAATAAGAAGTATTAAATTAATTTTATAAAGAACATAATATATTAATGTTATGACATTGTTACTATGTAACGTCAAAAGCTTCATATGAATCTTTAATTGAATTCTAATGTTAAAAAGTTTCTGTATCTTATACAATATTTAAGGTATTTTACTAATTTGTACCAGTAGTTTATTTCTCGACCATCCAGGATATCCACAATTTCATCTCCGGTGAGTGTTGTTTTTTGGAAAATGGATAATCTATTCTCATTAAATACTGGGCAGCGTCCAAGAAAATGTTCTAGAGTCTCGTTTTCATTCATGTTGCACAGTTTACATGTTCTGTCGCCTTCTGCAGCCCCAAATCGATTACCATTTAAACGTATTAATTATACGTGCTTTCAGTATAATAGATATAATTTCTGTAGGAAAAGTATATGGTAAATAATACTGTGCTCTTGTGTAATCAAGCTGTCTATAAATTGTCGTCTGAATGGCTTCTTTTCTTTGGAGATTAGTAGTTAAGATCTGTATGTTTTCCTTGTATAACAATTCGGAACTGAAACGGCTCCATTCTTCCTGAGATACATTTAAACCTGGCCAGTTTATATTCATGTTTATTGCCTTAGTTTTGAGTTCCTTTACCCAGAATATTTCACGCTGTAATAAGATTTTTGTAAGCTGTGTTGGCAATCTATTGACATTATATTTAAACAGTACTTTATCTATATATTTAAGATGCAGACTTAAAGTGTAAAGATGTGCCGCTTCAACATTTGTTTCCAACATAAGAACGTAATTTGGCGTATCGTTAGGTAATTTTAGAATCCTTTTAAGGAAGTATCGTTGTAGGGAATCAACTTCTTCGTAGTGTTCGTACACCTGTGCTGCGTAGGACTGAATTGCTCGGCATACTGCTAAATAAATTTTCCACTTCATTTCCAGAGTAATATTTTGTTTACTTATGAAATCTTTCCATGTTGTATTTATAGCAACCTTCGATTGCACTGTTCTATCTTCCACATGCCCTTTGAATTTCATTCTCGGTGTTAATATTACACCTACACTCAAAGAATTTTGTGAGTATCATTAGCAAAAATGTTTGTTGTTTCAACAGTCTGTGTCTGCTAAAAAGGGAAAGCAGACATCGTCTGTTATTTTAGCAACCCTATGGTTGTTATTCTAGCACACAAATTTGCCTGCTACTATAGCAAACTAAAACAGTCGTTTTAACAAACACTTTTGCTATTATTTAACAGAAAAAAGCGGCTGGAAGAACAAACTATTTTTTTTATTCTAGCATACGTCTTTTTTATTTTAATAAAAGAAATACAAATTTTATATTTTCCTGATATTTGAGAAGAGTATATCAATCAGAATTCCAACCTGAAGTTATTCAGCCCATGTATTGATAAGCGTTTCGAACTGTGAAATCTGTATGTACGCTTGATCTAAAAATATAAATGAAAAAGAAATCATTTAGTAAAATTGAATAGCAATAGTAGTATCTACAAACAATACTTACCGGTCACAGGCATTACCAATTATCTTCTTTTTTTCCGAAGGATAAATATAAAGAACATAAATTGTACGACATCGACGCGAACCCTGTCAATGTTGGCCAATGTGTTGGGTTCAACCTATAGACACGGTAATTGTACATGTCCAGAGCCAAATCATTTTTATCTTATCCATGGATTACATCCAAATTAGATAGTCCATCGCTTTCACAAGTTCTCTGTATGGACAGCATATATTTGCTATGAAATTTAAGTTCATCTTTCGTAGCCGTATTTAAGTAGAGGGTTTTAGTAGGACACTGCTTGCTGAGAATCGTGAAAACAACCAGAAATAAGCCTTTCACAATCATAGTGAAATTAATTTACAATTTGTGTACGCTTACCTGTTGCGACTTAATAACGAGGTTCTTTATTCTTTATGTTATTATCTTCTTTGATGGATGTGATCTCTTTGCCAAAAAGATTTCTTTACTCCGCCAGCGGGATGCCTTTGTAATGCAAATTAACAAACAGAGCGAAAATTTCAATTTTATTCGGCGTAAATTGTTTTACTCTTCAAAGGGTGCTACTTAAATAGACTGCGACGGCACACGATGTCTGCCAAAGAGGGCTACTCTTGAATGCTAGTGAAAGCACATTACATCTGTCAATTTATTTGATATGCGAAATAAACATTTAATCTGAGATTTTGTCATCTGCACAAATATGAATAAATGTATAACTTATCACAAGCACTTTTTAATGGAATAAATTGGTTTCAATGGCAAGGAACATAAATTAAACGCCGCTTCTTTTTTTAATTTTCTTTTTTCCGTAAGTGCAGATTCACACGAGACAATTTTTTCCAAGCAAGTGTCAAAATTTGTAGGAGAGAGAGGCAAGCGGAAAAAATCTCTGCCTCTCTCCTGCAAACAAAATGTCAAATCATATTCGTTATCTATTTGTGTTTTACTTTTTGCAGTGTTATGCGACTCCTATTTCCAATATTTATAAAATCCAATGAAATAATAAAAATATTGAGAACCGTAACTCGGAAAATAGATATCGCCGACAAATTATTTAATTTGTTTCAAAATATATTTTTCTCAGCGCATGATTGACCTTGACCTTTTTGATGTTCAATGGTAGTTGAACTTTGTCATGTAAATTATTGCAACTTTTGTCTTATTTTCACATATTTTGATTAACAGCAAACATTTTCAGCAAACTGCAAATTTTTCAGCAGTGCGTTTGCTAATGCAAAACTGCAAACTTTTTGTTAATACAGCAGAAAATTTGCTGTATTAGCAGACAATATGTTTGCTGAAAATTAGCAGACGTTGTTTGTTATTAACAGAAAACTTTTTTTTTTGGGTGTAGATATTTAAATTGTTTGGCTATCTTTATTTCTACGCCTTTGTAAAGCCATTTTTCGTCCCTTCTCAATGCTCCACCATTTCTTAAAACCTAGTGGCACCGTCTTGTTGAAACCACACATCGGCGATGTCAAGCTCATCCAATTCTGACCAAAAATAATTTTCTAACATGGCACGAAAGCGCTCTCCATTGACGGTAACATGACGATAGATTTCATCGACGAAAAAAACGACCCAATCACACGTCCGGCATGAAAACCGTACCACACAGTAATTTTTTGAGGATGCAATTGTGTCTCTTGAAGCACATATGGGTTTGTTGCTGTCCAATAACGCATATTTTGTTTATTAACAAAACCACTTAGCTATAAATGAGATTCATCGTCCGAAAATTGGAGTAACCGCTCTCAAAGTTTAATGATTTCCAAACGTTGCACGTAAGTGAACTTTACCATGATGAAAATGTTGACTTCGACTAACGTTTTGACACTGAAAGATAATTAAAATGTTTTTGGGTGCGTTGACATAAATATGCGAAACTGTTGTGTCCCTATTGGAAAACCCGATACAATAAGTAAATAGTAGACAGCGGAATTTTATGCAATCTCCATTTGTCATCCAAAGAAGTTGATATTTTAGGATTAGATGTATTTTTGGATTCTAAATTCGATTCAGTCTGCATATTCCATATTTGCATTTTATATGCAAAAATTATGCAATAATGTGCATATGGGCATTTCCAACGAGATGTCAACCGCAGCCAATTCTGATTAATGATCTCTCTTTTAAATCTTGATTTATATTTAAGGGATATAAGAAAAATAATTTTTGTTGTGAAAATAAATATATTGAATATATTACAAATCATTTATAATCAACCGTTCGATGTCTAGTTGCATAAAAAGTAAAAAAATATACATAAAAAGAACGATGGAATAAAATTTCGCATGCGACATGTCGCGTGTGAATGTGATTAAAATTAAATAAAAAATAAACCACTTAATATTTTTGAATACAATAAAAAACATTATAAGATACATGAATCCATGACATTTTAAAATTAGTCGCATTAAAATATTTCTTCTGGTTTCGCTGAAATCAGTGTTTGGTTGGTTTGCTTTGAATGCGACCTCTGTTTTTGTCGCGTGCGAATGGCTTGGTTTTTTGTAATTATCTTGAGAACGAACAATTGGCCAAAATCAACCTTAGCACCAATTATAGTGCTAATCAATCAGTTATAAGTTTCGCCTTTTGTCAAAATGAAATAATGTCTCGGCATATGTTTTTTTTTACATTGAATGCGTACACGGGGCAAAATCGCCTTTTTTGATATGTTTGAATCGAAAGAAAATATATTTGGAACACACATTTTTAAATATTATGCATTTCTGAGCAAATAAATTTTATTTGAAAATCAATAAAATATATTTGGAACTCATATATTAATATGTTACAACATATAATATTTGCAAACTAAGTTTCTCAAATAAAATATGTGTTTGAATACAAATAAAATTATTGTTTAGGAATTTCTCCAAATATATTTTATTTAAAAAAGATTTTCGAAACTTTTGTTGAATTTTTCGAATTTCAGTTTTAATTTTTTTAATTTGGCATTGAACTTCCCAGTTGTGATACCAAATGCAGCATTCATTTCTGTTTTAAATCAATCATTTAAAATTTCTGAGTATTCCAGGCCATCATTAGTTGTTAATCCTCCAAGTAATATATTTCGATTCAAGATTATACGATTTCAATTATTATTGTTTATTATTTTTACGACATGAAAAATTTCTAAAAAATTAACTTTGAATCACTGATATATTTAACACAATTTAGGTATTTTCTGAATACTTATTTAAATGCAAATGAATATTTGCTTCGGAAAAAAATCGTCCAAAATAAATACATGTTGCGATGTAATGAAAGATTTGTTTAGAACAACATCTTCCCAAATATATAATTTTTGTGTGTACCAAATATTATATGTTTAGAGTGTACCCTAAACATATATATGTTTCAAGCCGAATATGTTTGGGACAATATACTACAGAAGCGATTTTTTTTCAGCGTGTACGAATGTCGCATTCAACATTGGAGAATGCCCGTTTGTCTGTTACTTCAGCCGTGTGTCTGTTACGCTCTTTCAGAATTAAGGTAACCATGTACAGATTTTAGGCAACACAAATTGACATATTAAAATTAAAAAAAAAATTACGAAAATATATTTTTGTATAAAAATAATAGACGGTACATAGTGAAATAACAGTTAATGGTCGAATTTGCGGTGCATTTTAAACAGTGGTGTGTTTGCATATTTTTTGCATATGCACGATATATGCAAATATGCAGTTTGCATAAAATATGCAAAGATAAATAGGTGCATATTTAGTTATTTTTTGACGAAAAAAATTAGTGTTATCGGTTTTGCCGTACTACCATCCAATAAACATATGAAATTGCATATATTCCGCTGTCAAGGGTTTACTCAACGAAAATTTTCTTACTTCGTTTAACAAAACCTTCGCCGTAAATAAATCGTGTACATTTCTAAGCGGTTTTATCGACAAAACTGTTCTCCGTAAAAATTACTTAGAGTTCTCTTCCATTTCTTTAGCAAAATTTGAAAATGTTCACAATCATTACAAATTTTTCATAGATTCCTTACAAGATAAGCCAATTGCAATCTGTACTGGACCTTTTTTATTTAACCTTTTTTATTGAACTCTAAATTACGAGTATTTTATTGAATTAAATTTCATTTCAGGTCTCTGTGCCTATGTCTTCTATTGGGATGTTGCCGAAAATAGTAGACTCTTCTATTACATTTTATCGCTGTCGCCGACTTTCTCTCTATTGGATGGCATCAGCAATATCTATACGGAAAATAAAGAACAAGAATATTGTCGGGAACGCTGTCAGGCAATTACGGGATGCAATTCGGAAAATATGTGTTCATTAATACCAAACTGTTGCGGTAAGTCTGTGAAACATAAACAAACAAATTGCCGATGAGAAGTTTGAATTTTTCGCCTTCTATGCTTTTCGATTTATGCAGAAAATAGTAGCATTTAAGATCTTAAAAAAATAATTGGGAATGCATGATTTAAGGCAATATAAAATATAAATGCTTAAATTTCAGTCAGATCGGTCAGAAAATGTTTTATATAGAGCATCAAAAAGTCAAGTCGGAAGAAATTTTTATATGTGGGTCCGTCCGGAATAGCAGAATTAGAACCTATATGACCCTCTTCAATAGAAATAATTTTAGGCTATATATTTTTGTAGCTCGTGGTCACAACGCAAAGACACAATACGAATTTTCTAGAAAAATTAATTTCAACCAAATTATTTTCCAACAAAAAAAATTCAACGAAATTATTTTGGAAAAAATTCAACGAAATTTTTCCGCAAAAATTAAATTTTGACGAATTTGTAAGAAAAATGCATTTTCAATGAAATTTAGAAGAAAAAATACAATCTCAAACAAATTTTCTAGTAATGTTGATTGTATTTTTTAAGAAAATTGAATTTTTGACAAAATTACCTATAAAAATATAATCTCAATCAAATTTTCTAGAAAATTTTATTGGATTTCAACGAATTTTTTAAGAAAATTGCATTTTTGACAAATTTGCGAAACAAAATATTCTAGAAAAATTAAATTTCAACAACATTTTTATGTTATGTTTGGGGCCATCTGTGTTTTAGAATTATTTTAATGGCGATAAATATCGAAGCGGTCAAATTATGTGCAAAAATTGCATTTCCAAAGCAATTTAAATTATATACATGCGTAGTTTATCTGGAAAATATTTTGTATGTACTTCGGCGCAAGTATTTTTGTCCAATATAGATTTGTATGTTGATTTTTAACTGCAAAAGTGATTTTAAGTCACCATTATATCAAATCGCCATGATTGCCAAATTTTGTAGAAAATGCAACATTAAAGTAATTTTCTAGAAAACTGGAATTTCCACAAAATTTTTAAGAAAAATGCAATTTTAATGATATTTTATCGAAAAATTTAATTTTCATTTTTTTATTTTAATTTTATTAATGTAATTTAAAGCCAGTAGGCCAATTTAAGGTAAATTACAAAATTCTTCAAAAATAACTGGTTTACGTACGCTAATAATTTGACTGTAGGTTTGATACTTAAAGTTTCTACTACAATGTAGTAAAAAAAAATTATATCTAATTCTAGACAAAGCACTTAATAACTATTTAAGTAAAAATAGTAGTCGCAGATTGCTACTACAATTTAACAAAATTAAAAAATAAGCATTAAACATTAAACATAGAAAATAAATCTTTTTAAATCCAAAAAAAATTATAAGAAAATAAAAGCCATGAATTAGAGTTTTTAAGCTCCCAAATGGGACACGCCAAGATGAAAAAAGGGAAGTAAATTAATGGATAGTAAAAATTATGAAGCTACCTTGCTCTTACTACTCTAAGTTCAACGAAATTATTTAGAAAAATGCAAAGACATTTTTGGAAAAATTCAATATCGTCGGAATTTTATAGAATCGCGCAGATTGGATTTTGATAGAATTTTCTAGAAATGCAGTTCCAAGAAATTTTCCAGAAAAATTCAGTTTCAACGAAATTTTGTAAGAAAATGAACTTTCAATGAAATTTTGAAGAAAAAACTCTAATCCCATCCAAATTTTCTAGAAATGCAATTTCACATAAATATTCTAAAAAATGCAATTTCAATTACATTTAGTAGAAAATGTTTAACGATGTTTTTTTAAAAAAATAAATTTTGATGGAATTTACTAAAAAAATTAATTTCCACGAAATTATTTTGAAAAAAATTCAACGAAATTTTCTGCAAAAATTTAATTTTGACAAAATTTGCTGACAGATATGCGTTTCCAATGAAATTTTGAAGAAAAATGCAATCTCAATCAATTTTTCTAGAAATGTTGATGGAATTTCAACGATTTATAAATAAATAAATAAATAAATAAATAAATAAATAAATAAATAAATAAATAAATAAATAAATAAATAAATAAATAAATAAATAAATAAATAAATAAATAAATAAATAAATAAATTAAATAAATAAATAAATAAATAAATAAATAAATAAATAAATAAATAAATAAATAAATAAATAAATAAATAAATAAATAAATAAATAAATAAATAAATAAATAAATAAATAAATAAATAAATAAATAAATAAATAAATAAATAAATAAATAAATAAATAAATAAATAAATAAATAAATAAATAAATAAATAAATAAATAAATAAATAAATAAATAAATAAATAAATAAATAAATAAATAAATAAATAAATAAATAAATAAATAAATAAATAAATAAATAAATAAATAAATAAATAAATAAATAAATAAATAAATAAATAAATAAATAAATAAATAAATAAATAAATAAATAAATAAATAAATAAATAAATAAATAAATAAATAAATAAATAAATAAATAAATAAATAAATAAATAAATAAATAAATAAATAAATAAATAAATAAATAAATAAATAAATAAATAAATAAATAAATAAATAAATAAATAAATAAATAAATAAATAAATAAATAAATAAATAAATAAATAAATAAATAAATAAATAAATAAATAAATAAATAAATAAATAAATAAATAAATAAATAAATAAATAAATAAATAAATAAATAAATAAATAAATAAATAAATAAATAAATAAATAAATAAATAAATAAATAAATAAATAAATAAATAAATAAATAAATAAATAAATAAATAAATACATATAAATATTCTGGAAAAATTAAATTTCAAGTAAATTTTGTAGAAAATGCAATTTTAACGAAATTTTCTAGAAAAATGCAGTTTTGATTGAATATTCCAAAAAATCTATTTCCAACGAAATTATTTGGAAAAAAAATTGAAAAAAAGGAATCCCAACCAAATTTTCTAGAAAAATGCAATTTTGATGAAATTTATAAGAAAAATTTAGATTCAGCAAAATTTTCTAAATGTAGTTTCAACGAAGTTTTGTAGAAAATTCAATTTTCGAGAGAAATTCATTTTCAATAAAATTTTGAATAATAAATGCTATCTCAACCAACGTTTCTAGAAAAATGCAGCTTTGATCAAATTTACTAGAAAAATTAATTTCTGCGACATTTTTTAGAAAAAAAACAATTTCGCTATATTATCAAGCAAAAATGCAATTTCACCAAAATATTTTAGAAAAATGCAAATTTTGTGGGGAAATGCAGTTTCAATGAAATTTTGAAGAAAAAAATTCAATCTCATTCAAATTTTCTAAAAAAAAGCAATTTTGATGTAATTTACTACAAAAATGAAATTTTGACAAAATTATCAAGCAAAAATAAAATTTCACCAAAATATTCTAAAAAAAAACAATTTCAATTATATTTTGTAGAAAATGTTTAACGATGTTTTCCTGAAAAATTAAATTTTGATGGAATTTTCTAGAAAAAATTAGTTTCAACCAAATTATTTTAAAAAAAAACCAAATTATTTTGGAAAAAATTCAACGAAAATTTCTGCAGAAATTAAATTTTGACGAATTTGTAAGAAAAATTAATTTTCAATGAAATTTTCAAAAAAAAACAATTTCAAGCAAATTTTCTAGAAATTTTGCTGGAATTTCAACGATTTTTGTTAAGAAAATTACAATTTTGACAAAATTACAAAGCAAAATATTCTAGAAACATGAAATTTCAACTAAATTTTGTAGAAAATTTAATTTTAAAGAAATTTTATAGAAAAAATTCAGTTTTGATTGAATATAATAATAAAAATTTGAAAAAAAATGAAATCTCGAACAAATTTTCCAGAAAAAATGCAATTTTGATGAAATTTATAAGAAAAATTTAGAATCAACGAAATATTCTTAATGTAGTTTCAACGAAATTTTGTAGAAAATGCAATTTTCAAGAGAAATGCATTTTCAATGAAATTTTGAATAAAAATACAATCTCAACCAACGTTTCTAGAAAAATGCAGTTTTGATGAAATTTATTAGAAAAATGAATTTCTGGGAATTTTTTTTTAGAAAAAAGCAATTTCTACAATATGACCATGCAATTTCTCCAAAATATTTTAGAAAAATGCAATTTCAACTAAATTTTGTAGAAATTGTACTTTAAAGCAATTTTCCAGAGAAAAGCTATTTTAAACAGATTTCATTAAAATTAAATTTTTCTAGAAAAATTTAATTTTAACGAAATTATTTAGAAAAAATCAACGAAATTTTCTGGAGATATTCAATTTTATAGAAAAGCGAAATTTTGATGGAATTTTGAAGAAAATGCAATTTCAACGAAATTTTCTAGAAAAATGTAATTTTGACGAAATTTTTAAGAAAAATTTAATTTTACCGAATTTTTCTAGAAAGATGCAGATTCAAAGAAATTTTATAGAAAATGTAATTTTAACGCAATTTTCTAGGGAAATGCACTTTCAAAAAGTGAACAAAAAAATGCAATATCAACCAAGTTTTCTGAAATTTTGTTTTGATGAAATTTACGAGAAATGCAAAATGCAGCATTATCAAATTTAACCAAAATTTTCTAGAAAAATGCAACTTCAACTAAATTTTGTAGGAAATGGAATTTTTAAAGCAAATTTTCTATTGAAAAGCTATTTTAACCAAATTTTCCGGAAAAAATTTAATTTTAACGTAGATTTCTTAAAAAAATGCAATTTTGATAGAGTTTTCCAGAAAAATTAAAAAAAAAAATTTAATTTATTAGAAAACCAGTAAGGAAACGCTAAAGTCTGGCGGGACCGACTGTATAATACCCACCATCATTGTTTGCCAACCTTTAGGATCCATTGTGATTCCCATCTTTTTTGGTCTATTGCTGTGCCTGATCTACGTATGAGGGGAAATGAACAAGAATAGGAGAAGAAGATGTGAAGTTGACTGACTGGCAAGAATAGAAAAGGTCATGACACAAGAGGGAGCATCGACTACTCACACTCCAACTCGGACAGTCCTTAACCGATCCCATTGAAATTGTGTGTCATACTATCCAATAGGACTAAACTTGATGTAAGTTTCGTCCGAATCTGAAGATATGACTTTTAAAAATTTACTCACTTGACATGAAATCCCCAAATATGTATATCGTTCATTCCATGTCAAACTGAACGATTTTTCGAAAAAAATCTGGTCGACATTCCCGATTGTCTTGAAAATTTGTATATGCGTTTTACTATGGAAATTAATCATCTTGTAGTTGGTGAGAGAAAACCCAAAATTTTCTTCAGATGTTATAAGCGACTGAAATCTGAAAAATTTGGAAAAATATCAGAAAAGCTGTAATTTGGAAGTTAAGTATTGTACAAACGTTCAGACGGAAAATGAAGGCTCGTTTGTAAGGTCGTGACTTGCACTTTCAAGTACATGTCGATACCTCCATTCTAAAATATGCCGAGTCGACTTATGTTTTATTTCGAGCAGAGAATCGATATGCAAATTTATTTTGAAATCGGGAATAGTGACCCAAAAAAGGGTGTTCGGTTTGATATGGAATGAACGATATGCTCCTTTTCTCTTCTGGAGATCATAGGGCCGCTCTATAATCTTTTAAAGCTTGAGAAATAATAAAATTAATGCAAACATACCTTATTGCATTTTCTTCTACAGCGGATAAATTTTTTAAATGGTCATCGCCCGGTATTCTACCTGCTCTGACATACATGATACTATCCGGAGCATTATCTAGCATGCTATATTTTCTAATAAATATATATCGGAATGAAAAGTTACACAGTCCCACGCCAAGGTAAATTGTGGATTCCTCCTTTTAATATATGTATTTGCCATTGACACCATACATTTTCAAGAATTAAACAAATGGGAACAGTTTGTTTTCCATACGATGACAATGAGGTGGTCAAAGAGAAAGTACGCATAGCCGATATGGATGCAAGTGTTTGTCGGAAATATCAAGTTTTGGCTGATCAAATTGAAAGTCGCGTGTCGCGGCATAGTAAACGTTTAAATACCATATCATTTGCTCTGGAAAGGTGCATTTTAAAACATATGCGAACAACTGTTGTATATAATTAAAGGTGTTTTGTTCGATTTCAGACACACTATTATGGGCATTTATGGTTCCCATCATGCTGGAAAGCATGCTGGAAAGTCTCATTTAATCCAACAGCTGATTGGCGATCGTAGCTTAAGATTTGGTGAATTATATATATGCGGCCACGACTGCAAATACGATCCAGAAAAAGGCTATCAATGCGTGGGTTATTGTCCACAGGATCGAGGACTTTGCCATGCCTTTACACCTCGACAGTTGCTTACTCTGCTCTTTATGATACGCGGCGTACCAAAGTCATTGGCATCCCTTAATTTACGAGAAATTGCGCAATCTCTAAACTTGCGTCATCACATGAGTCTGAGGATTTGTTTTCTTCCCACCGATGTAAGACGTAAACTAAACATTGCCATTTCGCTGGTGGCATGTAATCAAGTTCTGATATTGGATGAACCCACACGTGGAATGTCCGCCATGGATCGTCATCTCATTTGCAATGTTTTGAGGCAGAGTCGCTCTTGCGGCAACACTATCATTTTCAGCAGCACTGATAGTCTAGAGTGTGAGATGCTTGCGGAGAAACTAATTGCGGTGGATAATGGGGATCTATTAGCCCTGGGAAGTCCCCATTATTTGAAGAAAAAATATACGAAAGGGATCTACTTGGAAGTGCGATTATTGGTTGACGGCAGCACCCCAGAGGAAACTGAAGAAAAGTGAGTGAGTTTTGATTAGGTTTCTTACAAATATAATATGAAATTGATAATATTTAATGTCAATTATATTTTAGTCTTGAAAAGGATATTGAAAATATGCTGACCTATGCACATTTCTTGCATGAGGATTCGGTAATGATGTAAGTTGAAAATTAAAGCACACAAGTATATGTCCAAAACCAGTAATTAAGGTCAGAAGGTTAGAGCAGAATAAGAAGAAATATTGTCAAGTTTTATCATTGTTTGGATTAAAAATCTGATATACGTACTATTTTCTTCAAATTCGGCCATCTTCGACTCTGGATTAAGATACTTTACTATCCCAATTTCAATCATGATTGGATATACACTACAGCTTCTATAGCGCTAAGAGAGAAAAATCGGAAGGAACGAATATATGGGGGCTATATCTAAGTCTGAACCGATTTGGCCATATGTGGTAGTATTCGTTCTAGGTTTCAGAAAATTATCTATACCAAATTCCGTAATGATAGAATGTAAAGTACAGCTTCTATAAAGATTAGATGACAAATCGAATAGAACATAAACCTACGGGTATATGGGGGATATATTAAAATTTTAACCCTTTTTTTAATTCGGCACTATATGAGCTAGTTTAAAATATTTCTTTATGTCAAATTTCGTTCGTTACATGAGCTGTGCGTATATGTATGTGTATTCTTATGATCGACTGAAGTAATCTTTAAAGTCGTTGCTGATCAGTCGTAGTGAACGGACGTGTTTAGCACAGAGCGGATAGTTAAAATCTATTACGCAATCGCAAAAAAAATCTGTACAAAGTCTGGAAGGCCTACATCGTAGTACCTATTACGGGCTAATACAGACAAAAAAATAATGAATTCGTTGACGGGGATGCCTTTGCGTTCCGATGGAGCGGAGTTCTCCAATCGTCCTACTATACGTCCGTTGGCTTCGAGACTATAGTCTTGAAGGTATACAAGCAGGATATAGCTCACACTGCGAAAGGTGAGTCGTCCACCGTGGCGCGGAGGTACCCACGCCCATTATTTCAGGTGACTCCAACACTAACAGAAGATCCGTAACATCCTTCTCTGAGGACGAAAGCTCTACTTCTGAAACAGAGGGGCTGAGGGGAGTCTCCGGACTCTTTGACGCATCTGGCGGGCACACGCTTCTCGATGATACGGACGAAGAGTTCGATAACACCCTTGTCGGGGTGGATGTTAATATGTCAATTACCAATGATGGTAAGAATTCTACAGATTAACCTCCATCACGCTAAAGAAGCCTCAGCGGCTCTATTGCTGCGCCTGTCCACAGGTGCAGTAGACATCGTCCTGATACAGGAGCCCTACGCAGTGGGAGGAAGGGTGTGCGGTATTAGGACACCCAACTTTAAACTGGTTGTGGCCAACTGTGAAGGCACTCCAAGAACCTGCTTTTTGGCCAGGAAAGATATAAGTATCTTTCTCCTGGCTAATTTAAGTGGTAAAGACCAAACATCTGCTAGTCTGGAGATCGGTAATCGCATATATTGGGTGGTCTTCAGTTACTTGCCTTATGAAGCTGTAGTACCGACTGCTCTATTCAGGGAAGTAGTAGAAGAAGCAACGTCTGACGAGGTCGAGCTGATTATTGGCGCAGACACGAACGCTCATCATACTATCTGGGGTAGTACGGATATAAACAATAGGGGTGATTCGCTTCTTGACTTTATTCTAACTACCAACCTAAGTATTTATAACATAGGTAATAAACCGACCTTTACAATTAAAGACAGACAAAAAGTACTAGACGTAACGTATGCTACTAACCGGCTGCCAGACAAAATTATTGGGTGGAATGTACTGGACGACCACTCATTCTCAGATCACCATTATATAGAGTTCAAACTCGCTGAAAAAGCGCCTGAACCTGCCGTCCACAGAAATGTGAGAAAGACAAAGTGGCACCTGTATGAGAAGAATTTCAAGAAAGTCCTCAACTCCAACCTTCTGTTCGAACCGAATGACAAAGCCGGTCTGGATAATCTGGTCGAGCATATCACCACATCATTCAAAACAAGGTACAGGGGCAAAACTAAACCCCAATGGTGGACTTCTGAGCAAACGGCTATGAAAAAGACCTGCAACAAGTTATTCAACAAGGCTAAATATACTGGGGTCGCTAATGTTTGGGATGCCTATAAAGAGCAACTCAAGATCTATAAGTAGGAGCTTAGAAAGGCGCAAACACGCTCTTGGTATACCTTCTGTGGCGAAGTGGAAAAGGTCTCCGACGCCGCAAGGCTGAGGAAAATACTATCAGCTTCACCATGTACAGTGGGTTACTTGCAGGTTGAGGCAAATAATTGGACCAAACACAGCGTGCAGTCGCTCAATGTACTGCTCGACACACATTTCCCGGGGAACTCTCTAACAGAACCAGAGGATCAGCATGACCAACAAGAGTGCGAGTGGACTGCGAGCGTCGCTAGCTTGTTGACTGAGAGATCCAGAATAAGCTGGGCTATTAACAGCTTTGAGCCCTTCAAGTCACCTGGACCAGATGGCATCACTCCAGCAGAAATGCAGAAAATGTTAAAGTACATTATCCCCTGGCTGGAGAAAATTTATGTAGGCTGTATCAGGCTTTCATATATCCCGAATCGATGGAGGGATACCAAAGTGGTATTCATACCTAAAGCGGGGAAGATATCACACATTAGGCCAAACGACTTCAGACCAATTAGCCTATCCTCCTTCCTATTGAAAGGTCTGGAAAGACTTTTAGATTATTTAATTAGGGAAAACCTGGATACAAAACTCCTGTCGGTGAACCAACATGCTTACAATAAGGAGAAGTCTACAGAATCAGCCCTGCACGAACTTGTGAGCACTATCGAATCGTCCCTGCATTTCAAGGAATTCACCATGGTGACATTTCTTGGCATAGAAGGGGCTTTTAACAACATTCACTCAGATGCAGTAATTTCGGCACTGTCACATCTAAAAGTTAACTCTAGTTTGATTAGACTAATTCAAAGTCTGCTCAACAGAAGACGCATAACAGCATGTCTTGGGTCCACAACTCTAACAAGGTTTGTAAACAGAGGGACCCCACAAGGAGGAGTACTGTCTCCACTAATTTGGAACCTAGCGGTGACTGAAATCCTGCTAGATCTAGAACGATGTGGCTGCAAGGTCGTGGCATATGCGGACGACGTGGCAATCGCAGTGAGTGGCAAATTCGAAAACGTCCTCCGAGACATTCTACAGATGGCTCTGAAAAAATTGGCTAGATGGGCCAGAAGCAGCGGTTTGGGCGTAAACCCAAACTAGACAGAATTGGTTCTCTTTACTAGGATGAATAAATTCCCACATGTGGACCCTCCACCTCGGATAAATGGAACAGATCTAGTCTTTTCTGAAATTGCAACATTTTTAGGAATAATTCTAAACAGAAAACTGTTATTTAGACTTAACGTATTGGAACGTGTAAGGAAGGCCAACGTCGCCTTATATTCATGCAAAAAGGGCGGTAAGGTCGCGTTGGGCCTCGCTCCTAAAATCGTCCACTGGATATATATAGCAGTAGTTCGTCCTATACTGCTATACGGCATTGTGGTATGGTGGACGGCAACTGACAAACTAACCATCACCAACCTACTAACAAATGTTCAGATAACAGCATGCCTGAGCATAAGCGGAGCCTTAAGGACTACAGCGACCGAGTCTCTACAAGCCCTACTCCATATACTGTCGATTAATATTGTGGCGAGAGAAGTTGCAACCAAAGCGGCAATAAGATTAAGCTGCCTATAAATGTGGAGGTACAAAAACTACGGTCACATGAGTATATCAAAGTGTAGTGCTATGGTAACCGACGGAGTGGACTATATACCAACTGTGTACACCTTCGAGAGAAATTACATCACTATGATTCCTGCCAGAGATGAATGGGTTGGAAGAATAGCAGGTAATAGAAACCATCTCCACTTTTACACGGATGGTTCAAAGCTTGATGAAAAGGTTGGCTTCGGAGTACACTGTGCAGAGCTTAGTTTGGGTATAGCTCACAGACTACCAGATACCTGCAGTGTCTATCAAGACGAAATAATGGCAATATGGGAAGTAGCCAAGTGGCTGAGTCGGACAGCCAGGCTGTCATCAATTCTCTGGAGGCAACATCCCTAAATTCACAAACAGCCCTGATCTCTGCCGCAGATCTCTTAACGAGATGGCTGAGCAGTTTAATATACACCTCATATGGGTGCCTGGGCATAGGGATATCCCGGGGAACTGCAAAGCCGATGAACTTGCTAGGAAAGTGACGACATTACAAATTCTCGAAGAATTTGCATATATTGGTGTGCCACTATCCACGTGCAAGCTTTGGCTTAGGCAAGAGGCAATCAGGCAGTCCAACGAAAGATGGACAGAATTCGGCACCTGCAGGGTAGCTAGACAAATCTGGCCAAGGTATGACCTGAGAAGATCAAAATATGTATCTCCTCGCACTAGAGAGGCAAAGATTGTCTACGTTAGTATCAGTTCTGACGGGACACAGCTTGATCGGCGAACACGCCAAAATATTGGGTATTGACTCTAATGACTTTTGCAGAAGCTGTGGAGATGAGGAAGAAGTGGAGAGCATTGAGCACTTGCCATGCGACTGCCCCGCTCTGAGTAAACGACGACTGGACATACTTGGGTCGGCTTTTCTAGGCAGCCTAACAGATCTTTCCAGTACCGATATTCGTACTATCGATAAATTTGTATATCAAACAGGGTGGTTTCGATGAGGGGCATTTCAGCTCGTGGTAACACTAGGGACCTAAACTGGTCTATGTGAGCTTGTATACAAAATACGGCTGCCACCCTAACCTAATTGATGAGATCCATAAGTGGAGGGTTTCGGATGAACACTACTATTCAGTCCACCGTTATATAAGGTTTAAAATTGCACGGCCAACGCCAAACCCAATAAGTTTCCGTAATAAGGCTAAGACCGACTGGACTAATTTCGGAAATCTACTTAGAAATTGGGGCAGCCTACACGCGATTATCTATGTGCAGAAGACATTGATATTGATAGTAACGACAGTTGTTAAACTTCTGTTTCTACGTGAATTTCATAGAATTTTCTCATAATTTTCTTTACTTTAAATGGTATACCAGCTTTATCGAAATATAATGTACATATAGCAGATTGGTGCAAATACTGAAGGTACATCCCATGAAAATTTGAACTTTAGAATAAAAATTTAATAAAAATTCTCTTAAAACAAATTGTTGTTTTGGTTTCATAAAATAGTATGCCTGCAAGCTACAAAAAAGTTAATAGGTCTCGGACACAAGTAAAAAATGTGTGTTGCATAGTGTAATTAATTCATTAATTTAATGGACTTAATCTAATGGCTGTTGAACATATTTCAACATACTCCCGCGTCTTGCAGTACTACAATATTAGACCTGGCACGCTCCTTAGATGGTCCACCCGAAGACGGTGCTTTGGGCGATAGGCATGTTGGACAACGTTTATATTAGACTAACTTTCTAAATTTTGAGATTTGGTCATTGGACAGTAGATCTCTGCATTGACTGGTCTATGGGAATTTGGATCGGCGATATGACTGTACACTGAAAAAAAAATGCTTCATAGCATCAATGAACGCGTTTCATTAATTATTTTACATTGATACAATGAAAGTGTTCATTGATGCAATGAAAATGCCATTACGGGAATGAAATGTTTCTTTAAAGCGTTTTTCTAATTTATGACGTGTCATTGATGGAATGAAACGGTTTACATTGATGGTATGAAGTTTACATTTTATAAAAAAAAGGAAGACTTATATAAAATTAACAAAAAAATTATCAGTGGTGTAAAGATTTTAACACCAATAAAACAAAATAATACTACACAAACAGATTTACTATTTTTTATGTGCTTTTTATTCTCAAAAAAGGTCTATGAAACTGTTTCTTTATATTAATGTAACATTTCATAGAAGTTTAAAAGTTTCATTGCTGCAATGAAGTGCTGCGGTGAAGAATATAAACAATGAAATTAGCTTTATATTGATGTTATATATATTTTATCTATTTTATAAACATTTTAGGAGTATGTAGTGGTGTTAATTAAACAACAATACTTTACGGAGGTCTATGAAACTAATGCATTAAATTAATGTAACAATTCATAGATAGAAATGTAAAGTTTCATTCCAGCAATGAATTTAAACAGTGAATATACTAACAAAGTGTTTGTCACATTACATACATATGTACATACCTATATCTTCACAAATGTGTTTGTGTGGTAATAAATGTAATATGTTGATATGTGAATAAGAGTCGTGCAAGCTCAATGAAAACGATGGAGCGGCGTAGTTTTCTTGCATTTGTTTGAGAGGAGAGAGAGGCGGAATTCTATGAATCTACACCGAACAGTGGCATTAACGTCGAATGAAGGTGGTTTGTTGGTAATAATATGATTCACTAATAATTTCAAGGTGTTCATATTATTAGATGTATTATCAATTAACATGACATTTTGGCAATAATTTTATACTTTTATAATCGCACTGACATATTTATTTATTATTATTATTCAAAAAGCAGTCGGTGTACATTAATTCAAAATTGTCAAAAGGGTTTTTTTTATCAAATTTTATGTATTCATGATCCATTCTGTTTATGTTTACGAATTTGTAAACTAAATTTTTTTTGAATCGATTATTGTCGTGAAGCTGAATTCTATTCACAATATATTTCGAACATTAACAGTTTTTAGTGCACGATATTAATTATTCTGAACCACTGTGCCACAACTCTCATCAATAGATAAACAAATATTAAATGCATTAGGTGTGCTGTTGCGACCAGAAAATAAATTCTCTATGGCAAACTTACAACAACAACCCACCCCTTGCTATGCAAACTCTTCGTAAAAAAATATCCAGTTATTTTTTTGTGTGTTTGGCGAGTCAAAACAAATCAGTGGCGAAGAATCAATTGTTGCATGAGTGCTGGCAGCAGCCCTTTGATTTAGTTTATAATAGACATTAAACGGACGTAGTTGTGCGCGTTAATAAAAAAATTCAAAAGTGAAAATATTAAAAGTGAAACAAAATGTCAACAAATACTGAATGAGAAATGTGTTTTGTGTGGTACTTCATTTTAAAGAAATGAAATCTATTTAAGCACTTAAAATAATATAATTTTCTTAAAACAAATGACAACTATAGATGTTGTGGTAGTACATACAAATACACGTCAGGCTTGAAATGGCATGTTCGAAAAAACAGAAGTTGGAAAATATATGTCAAATCCCACAACAAGAAACAATTTTCAAGAACCATATCCGAAGTCAGCGATGAAACACTCCAAAAACACTAGGTAAGTACTTTCTACCAAGTTATGTCCTAAACATATTTTCATTCACTCCTATTTATAATTTTTTTATTTGTTTAGAAATTGGGGAAAATGCGGAAATGTACGCACATAGCCTTAGATATGACAATCTATCCGCAGATGACTTTAGGTTGGCCTGGACTGCTTATTCCAAATTTCGAAAATTATGCACAAAAGCAAAAATATTAATTAAGCTTTTTCACTTTGGCCTCAGTACAAGCGAGTGAATGGATTTCAATTAGTAAGTATGTAAAAATGCGGTTAAGTGTTTACTTAAATTGTATTTACAAATTCACAAATGCAGTTAAAAAACGAATTTAAAAGAACAAACTGTATTGTGATTTTTTTTTTGTTTCATTTTTTATTTTCTCAACTTCAGTTGTCTTTTTATTTTAAAATTTCTCAAAACCCACAATTTTAATTATTTACTTATCTTTTATATTATATTTTCAGATTGAAATGATTTTAAAGTTATGAACAAACACTGATGTACTACAATAAACATTGCAATAAAAAACGGAGAATTTTGTTTAATTTTCTATTTTATTTCAGAGCAAGGGTATGAAACAAGTACATTTCATAAATGAGACATGTGCATTCCATCAATGAAACATGTTCATTGAATCAATGAAACATGTTAATTGAATCAATGAAACATGTTCATTGCATCAATGAAACATGTTCTATGAATCAATGAAACATGTTCATTGCATCGATGAAACATGTTCATTGCATCGATGAACCATGTTCATTGCACCAATGAAACATGTTCATTACAACAACTAAACGTTTTCATTACATTAATGCAACTTATTCATTACATTAATGAAACTCGTTCATTACATTAACGTAATATTTCATGACATCAATGTAACAAATTTCTATGAAACATTTACTAGTTCAATGTAACGTTTTACATTGTATCAATGAAGCCTTACATTGGTTCAAAAACAATGTAACTTTTCATTGATACAATGTAAAATTTCATTGATGGAATGAAGCTTTTTCTCTGGGTGTAGCGATTCCATTAGTCTCTTGTCGATCGTAAGGGGGATATGGCTGCCATCGAACCAGACCGGTGGTGATAACGTGCCAAAAAAAACTGTACATATGTATATTGTACTTATCAACCAAAGATATTTCCGCTTAAGCAAATGTTTATACTTTTTTTTATTTTGTAAACATGACTTGGGGAATGTAGAATGGCACATTACACAATTGAGGGACGTGTCAAAAAAACAAGCTTGAAAGTTCAGTCGGGTAAACCGACTTAAGAATCCCCCTCCCTTTTAGTCTCAAAAAATATTTGTAAATTAATTTATTTTTTTGTTTTAATTATAATAAGTTACTTATATAATAATTTTAAAGTATGTACTAGTGTTAACTTTTCGTGCAAAATGGTCCGTTCGTGTGGGAGGTACCAAAAGGGGCGTGAAAATGGATGTACCATAAGGGTCGTGGCAACTTCGCCCATTTTTCTTGAGGTTTTAGCGACTACTTAACTAATACTATGTGTGGAAGGTTCGAATAAGTAAATAAAGGGTTATCCAACAAGAGGTGTTATTTTGAATCACCCGGTATTTCGGTAGCTGTCACTTTTGAAGCTTTTATTCTCTGACATTTGACAAGTAGAAACTACGCCATTACTAAAAATGGAACGATACATGATTCAACAACGCATTAAAATTATTAAAATTCACTACAAAAATGGTGAAAATCTTGCAGTCACAGTTCGTAAAACTAAAGCAGTTTTGGGTCGTCGTGAAGCACCTTGTCGGACCGCAATACAGAAATCGGTGGAATAATTCGAGCTGTTGGAACAAGTTAGTGATGTGAAGAATAAAACCCGTGCACGTTGCTCAAGAACTACTGAGAATATTGCTGCTGTAGCCCAAAGTGTTGAAGAAAACCCAGGTTTGTCCATACCTCGTCATTCTTTGGAATTGGGCATTCCACAAACGTCATTACACCGTATCTTGCTTAAAGACTTGGGTCTTAAGGCTTATAAAGTTCAGTTAACACAAGAACTCAAGCCGGCCGATCATCAACAACGTCGTGTCTTTGCTGATTGGGTCCTTGAAATGCATGAAAATGATCCAGAATTCCATAGAAAAATCATCGTGACTGTTGAGGCCCATTTCCACCTCGGTGGCTACGTCAACAAGCAAAATTGTCGCATCTGGGGCTCGGAAAACCCAAGAGTTATTGTTGAGAAGCCTCTCCATCCTCAACGTGTGACTGTTTGATTTTTTATGGTCGGAGTTGGATGGTATTGATCTGGACAACGTTTACTTTCAACAAGACGGCGCTACGTGCCACGCAAGCAACGAAACCATTGCTCTGTTACGGGAAAAGTTTCCGGACCGTGTTATCTCTCGAAGAGGTGATCACAATTGGCCACCGAGATCTTGTGATTTAACACCTTGCGACTTCTTCCTTTGGGACCACGTGAAAGATAAGGTCTACGCCCACAGCCCAGCGTCGATTCAAGACCTCAAAGATATAATTCGTGAGGCTATCGAGGACATAGGGCAGCCACTTTGCGATTTGGTTATGGAAAATTTCATGAAAAGGATATGGTCCTGTAAGCGTGGTTGTGGTGGCCATTTGGCTGATGTTGTTTTTCATTATTAACGGCATACCTTCCTCTTTATTATGAAATAAACATCCGATCATTTATCTCAAAAAATTGAATTTTTCTTTGAATACCAAATTAACAACTCTTGTTGGAAAACCCTGTAGTATAGAAGTTATTAAACAATCAATATTTTCAATCAATCAATCAAATGTTAACCCTTTGTAGGGGAGGTACCAGAAGGAGTGGACGAATATGGCCTATGTTCGAACTTAGCCGGAGATATATGTAGAAAAATATTTCCGCATACCAAATTTAAAGTCAATCGGTTAATCCTTTTGAGAGTGGCAGGAAACAAATTATTCTCCATTAATATACTATATTCAAAAAAGTTATAATAATAATGTCTTAAATAAAAAGTTACAGTAAACTCAAACCCCTTCGCACATTTTGGGCCACCCTTTATAAGAACACCTATATATAGTATATGAACGTGTATGAAGTTTATGTACATTCAGGTGGACCGATTTTTTTTAATTGGACGTTTCCTTTATTTTCAGTCGACAACCCATTGCGTTAAATGTATTAGGGCAAAACTTGAGCTTTCTAAAATATTACAGGCCACAATTCATTCTATTGGGATTTTTTTTGGGTTTAATTTTCCCGGTTTTATAGACTTTTATCGCAATGTTGGAAATATTGTTGGTCACTTTTGCTACATGATCAAAAATATATTCCAACTGAGACAAAGGTTATATCCATTTGGTACTTCGGTTTCTCTTGATAAGTGTCTCTTTTTATATAGCCTTGTTTGATTATTGTATACGTTTTCTTTATGTTCTATTTTTTCTTTTTAAGGAACCGCTATCGTAACACCCTCAAATACTATATACCCCTTGAAAATGTCCTCTACTCATATCTCTTTGGATCATTGGAGAAAAATAAACGTCGTTTAAATATCGCTGAGTACACAATAAGTCAAGAATCGCTTGTAACGGCGTTAGATTCTATACTGGCAACGCGCATTCTTCGAGAACCCTATCGAAAGAACAAAAAATATCGTAAAGATCTGAATGTCGAAACATATTCACCAACAATTGCTGATGATCCATACTGTGGAAATTCAACAGAAAACGGCCAACAAACTTCGAAGGAAATTGGATTTGAAAAAAATGGCGAACAAGATAGTGTGGATGTTTCCTCGGTAGTTTCCACAAGGGATGGAAATAACTTTTCAGAAAATCAACAAAATAACGAATCTTCAGCACATGATGAGAAAGTGTTTGATGACATGTCGAAGGAAGCGCAATAATTTAGTTTAAAAAAAGTATATTCAAATTATGCGATTTATAAATCTACCAGCTGATCTCAGCAGAGGTTGTCCTGCACGTTCTGTTTGGAAAGATATTCATTGTTATTTCATTAGACATTTCATTCAGACATTTCGAGTTCTACGAAAAATCACAATATAAATTTATATTGGACTTAGGTTCACCAATCGGGTAGGTACGAGGGTTGCTATTTATATTTCGGTCCTGGCAATGCTGATGTTGCCAGATGAAAACTGAAACTTCCATTGGAAAGTATGACATTTTTTAGCATAACTTCACTCAGACCGTTTTGTCATTTGAGCGCGAATTGTTTTGGTTACAGTGTGTTGAAAATTCACCTCCAAAACATGGTTTTTGAACGCTTCAACAGCTGCTTCAGGCGTCGAAAAACGTTGACGAAGCAGTTTTTTCTTGATGTCAGGGCTGTACGGCGGATGACCCATCAATTCGACGTTTTGGCCGGTCAACAAGGCGCTGGTTTGAGCCGATGTGTGAGAGCTCGCATTATCATGGTGCACAATGATTCGTCTTCTCTTGTTCGTTTTTCGAATTTCTTCGTTTTCAAATTTGTGGTGTACCACACAGAATTGACCGTCCTACGTTGCTCAAGCGGAACAGTCGCCACATGACCAGTTTTGCCGAAGAAACAGGCGACCATTTGCTTCGAAGTGCTTCTTCCACGAACAACTTTCGTTGGATTTGGCTCATCTTCGAAGACCCACACGGTCGATTGCTGTTTTGTTTCGGGCTCATACGCATATATCCAAGATTCGTCACCTGTGACGATCTTATCAAACGAGAACAAACCTTTTTTACGGCCAGGTGTTCATGCAATATCGAATCAGGGATGCCAACTTAGTGCTCTTCGCACTAGATTTAGTGCTTTTCTGACCCCCCAATACGCGAAAAGTATTCAGTTAGTGCCAAAGGAAAAAAAAGCACTAACTGCACGCTTTTCGTATTTTTTGTTAGTGCTTTTGACGCTTTTAGTACATTTGTCAGATCGAAACTGGCAACATAAAGAAATTGTACCATTTTGTTACTGCATGGCAACATCTTAATTCTATGCACCTACATTTGTCTCCCTCGTATCACTCTGCGTTTTAAGTGTCGTTGGAATTAAGAATTGTGTACAACCAATAAAAACAATCGGTATTTTTAATGCCTTTTAAGGCACTGGATGCACTTTTTTCGGATAGATTTGTTCGGTTCGGTATACCGAGAAAAAAATATAGAAAATGTGCAAAAAATCTACCTTGAGCCAAAAAAATTCGTATGGCCATTTAATTATTAATTGAGCTAACTTGACTTGATATGTGTATGTATACATATATACAATATATTAAAAATATATATACTATATATTTTTTTTGTTTGGACTATCAATTTTTGTTTACTTTTATACCAAAGTGCCTTGAATAAAGCCATTTTTATACTAAAAAAAAGGTTTCTAATAAAAAACAATTTAGTGCTTTTTTACGCTTTTTAAATTTTTCATTGCGCTTTTGCTTCAGAAAAAGTTGGCATCCCTGTTTTGAATGTATGCTGATGGAAGAAATGCCCAAGCATGCCTCTATCTCACGGTATGTCACATGACGATCTTGCATTATCAGTTCACGCACGGCATCAATGTTCTCTGGCACAACGGCCGTTTTTGGGCGACCTACGTCTTTGAGCGAGCGTCGGCCACGATTGAATTCATTAAATCAGTTTTTCACAGTGCTATAGGAGTTCATCGATACACTCTTGTCGTGATAATCCACGTCGAAAGTTGTGAAAAATGATCGCAAGAAAATGTTCACGAGTTAATTCCATTTTTTTGCCAAATTGATTTTTTCAAGTCACTGTAAACAACACAAATGATGGTCGTACTTCAAAACGTTCTGAGTACGTTTATGCTAAAAATGTCAATGTTCCAATATAAATGTCAGATGGCGCCGGGCAACACTTAGCAACCCTCGTATAATACAATACTTTTATTTGAAAGGTCTCAGTCCAACCAATATTAAAACCGAGCTAGATTCTACTTTGGGGGAGTCTGCTTCTTCATTTACAAATATAAACTATAGGGAGGCAGAGTTGGAACGGGGCCGTACGAGCTGCCAAGACGACCACTGTAGTGGTCGACCAATTGAGGTGTCCCACCAGAAATGTTTAAAAAAATCCCCAAATGGTATTGGAATACCGTCGGTTGAAGATTTGTGAGCTAGCTGAAGTCAGAGGGATTTAAAAAGTGTTATATATCACATGCTGATGGAAAATTTGATGATACGATACCTGTGCACAAGATGGGTGCCGCGTTTGCTCACAATCGAGACAATCGAGACAATGCACCAGCTTCATCAAGGATATACTCAGTAAAACATCAAACGAACAAGTAAGAAAGTTCAGTCGGGTAAACCGACCTATGAACCCCTCACATTGAGTTCAAAAAAAATTTCTACATTTATTTATTTTTTGTTTTAATTAAATTATTATCTACTTAAATTGCCTTTAATGTCTTTAGGGTCAGTGTGTACTGGTATTAAAGTTAAAAGTTGTTTTTGGTACAAAATGGTCCATTTGTGTGGGATGATCCAAAAGCGGCTTACCAATCACTTTTCTCTGGACTTTAGGTACTGTAAGAGCATTACACAGTACAAAATTTTAAGTGTTTATATGCTTTTGGGGTAAAATGGTCCATTTGTGTGGGAGGTACCAAAAGGAGCGTGCCAATTACGGCCACTTTGCTCTAGACTCTAGGTACTATAAAAGCATTGCACTGTGCTTAATTTCAAATATTTGTATGCACTGGTATTAAAGTTAAAAGCTGTTTACTTTTGGTACAAAAAGGTCCATTTGTGTGGGAGGTACCAAATGTGGCGTGCTAATAACGCCCATTTTTTCTCTGGCCTCTTGGTACTATAAAAGCATTACACTGTATAAAATTTCAGGTATTTGTATGCACTGGTATTAAAGTTTTAAGCTGGTAACTTTTGGTACAAAATGGTCCATTTGTGTGGGAGGTACCAAAAGGAGCGTGGAAATAATGCCCATTTTGCACTGTATTTTAGGTACTATTAATCCATTACACTGTACAAGCTTTCAAGTTTTTGTATGTAAAGGGTTTTTCAACAGGGACGCTACAAAAGTAGACCAACAGGGACAGCAAACGACGCCATATTTTTTGCCGCTCTTTTGACATTTCTCTTCAGTAAGGTTTGCCATTTCATGATGGAAAGATATACGAGCCAACAACGAGTCGAAATTATTAAAATTTACTACCGAAATTCGGAGTCAGTGGCCTCAACGTTAGGAGCGCGAAAAATCGAAAAATCATCTTCAGCGATGAGGCTCATTTCTGGCTGAATGGCTTCGTCAATAAACAAAATATGCGTTATTGGTCAGACAGCAATCCACACGTACTCCATGACTCATCATTGCATCCCGAAAAAATTACGGTTTGGTGCAGTTTATGGGCCGGCGGCGTCATTGGGCCGTACTTCTTCCGTGATGATCAAGACCGGCACGTTATTGTGAATGGGAATCGCTCCCGTTCAATGATAACCGAATATTTTTGGCCGAATTGGATGATAGGGACTTGGAGGACATGTGGTTCCAACAGGACGGCGCCACAAGCCACACAGCGAATGCCACAATCAATTTATTGGAAACCAAGTTTGGAGAACGTGTTATCTCACGAAATGGTCCATTCTATTGGCCGCCTCGGTCGTGCGATTTGAAGCCGTTAGACTATTTCCTGTGGGGCTACGTCAAGTCTATGGTCTATGCCAACGAGCCTGCGACGATTGATGAACTTCGTACGAATATCGATCGTAAAATTGCAGCAGTATCGGGCGATTTATGCTTGAAAACCGTCGAAAATTGGGTTCAGCGTCTGGACTTCTGCAAGCGTGCTCGTGGTGGCCATGCAAAAGAAATCGAGTTCCATACATAATGGCATCGAACGTACTTTCACAGGAATAAAGAATTTCATTGATATCCAAAACCGTTTTTGTTTTATTTAAAAAACTTCTGTAGCGCTCTATTTGCCAAACCCGCTACTGGTAATTAAGTTATAAGCTTTTAACTTTTGGTGGTTGCGGAAGGTACCAAAAGGGGCGTGTCGACTTCGCCCATTTTTCTCGAGGTAATAGTGACTAATAAACTAATACCATATGGGCATTTCCGGCGAATGGTCAACCAGGGCCGAAAAATAAAATGTTGGTAATCATCGTATTTTATTGTAAATAATTATAAAAAAATGAATACAAAATGTCTAAATTTTTAAAATATAATGGTTTCATAGCATATCTCAGTTGTTTTCATGAAAAAATTTGCCTAAAAACTGAAAAATTGTATTTTTCCGTTTTAAGCTACTTTTACACACATTTTTATATTTAATTATTTTACATATAAAAACATATGTTATGCTTGCACTCTTTCTACAAAATTTCTCTATTACAATCAATTAAGAAGAGAAAAATGCAAGGAGACCAAAAAAAAAGTTCGATTAACGATTAATTTAACGGTTAAAACAGATGCAAAAATCGTACGTTCGTGACCGGCACCTAAGCCAATTAGAAAAAAAAACAATAGAGATAATTTATTGTGTAAATACTCGATAGAAGGCTACGTTAATCCTCTTTTAAAATAAATTAATAGCTTCAGAATATTCCGTTCCTTTTCGCAGATTTTTGCATGATTCAGCCAAAGTTGACTTCTGTTTCGCGTACGTTCGTGACCACATGTTTATTGCTATTATCATGAAAACTAAAACTCGATGAAACCCATCTTTTGCACCTAACATAGACCTGCCAATATGCTATCAAATCACCAAAAAAAATGCGGGGAAAATTTTTGTTTTCTATATTTTTTGTACATTAAAAGCGTACGAACGTAAGTTCGCGACCTGCGGAAATGCCCATATGTGGAATTTAAGAGGGTTGAAGTCAGTAGTATTAGAAATTATTAAATAATCAATATTTCACCTTTGTGGGAGAGGTACTAGAAGGAGTTGACCAATATGGCCCATCTTCGAACTTAGCCGTAGATAGAAGAAAATATTAACACATACCACATTTGAAGTCAATCGGTTACTCCTTTCGAGAGTTATCGTGCGCACCAACCAACAGACAGACGGACGGACATTGCTCATTCGACTTAAAATTACCCAAAACGGATATCCGCCGAACATACTCAGGGTTTTAGGTCACTCCTTCCATGTGTTACAGTTTTGGCTCGTAGCAAATGATATATGTATACCCTCCTCTATAAGGTGAGGGGATACATATAAGGCTTTGCTAAGAAAGAGAATAAGGAGTGGCTATCCGCGGATTTCTGGAAACTAGTAAATAGAAGAACGAAGAAAAGCTAGAGAAATCATACTCACTGACAGAGATCCAATCATCAAATCCGAATTACCAAAAAAGGTAGCAGACCTCATAAAGAAGGTAAAAATGAAAGAAAGGAACAATAAACGTAGCTATTTCGACAAGCTAGCATCTGATGCAGAAACCGCAGGAAAGCATGGCGATATGAAGAGTGTATACAATACAATAAAAAAACTGTGTGGAAAGAAACAAACTTTGAACACTCCCATAAAAGATAAACATGGAGCTACTCTCACCTCGATCGAAACACAACTTGATAGGTGGAGGGAACACTTCGAGGAAATACTTAATCACATCAATATTGCACAACCATAGGAAGCTCTAACACCCACAAATGTATACCCGCCACAAACCATAAACACCGATCCCCCAGATCACTTAGAAATCGCTACCGCCATTACCCAACTAAAAAACGGCAAAGCTCCAGGCATCAATAACCTGCCACCAGAACTCTACAAGCCTGCACCATCAACACTGGCAGACATTTTATTTCCCCTCTTTGAAAGCATATGGCTGACAGAAAGAATACCAAACGAATGGAAAGAGAGTGTAGTAATTAAAATTCCAAAAAAGGGAGACCTCAAGTCGTGCAGCTACTGGAGAGGAATTGCCCTCACTCCAGCTGTCTGCAAAATTTTTAATAAAATATTGCTAAATAGCATACTGGGACCACACGATGCATTGCTACGGAAAGAACAAGCTGGGTTTCGACCCAACCGGTCGTGTCTGGACCAAATAAACAGTTAACGCCTAATAACAGAACAAAGCAACGAATAAAATACAGCCCTTTATATGATTTTTGTCGACTTCGAAAAGGCTTTAGACGCGATATACAAAGATAAAATTTGGGCAGCGCTAGAAAGCAAGGAACATAACAGATCTGATTAAATCTCAGTACGATGATGTGACAATGCGGGTGTCCCATTGCGGTAGGCGAAGCCGGCCTTTCACCACTGTAAGCGGCGTGAAACAACGATGTTTGCTGTCTCCTCTCCTCTTTATAACAACACTCGACATGGTACTGGCGTATACGTTTGAGCAAACAAGTGGTATCCAGTGGAGAGTCAATCAAACGCTAGAGGATCTACATACAATACGCCGACGATATCGTACTGCTAGCAGCAACGAGAGAAAATATGCCAAAAAAGATCGACGAGTTAGCTGAAAGAGCTGCACACTATGGACTACGCATTAACGCAGATAAAACCAAGGCAATGTCTGTCAAATGCAGTGATAACCCCGACTTTTAACACTCCACAACAACGCAATTAAAAATGTCGAAGCTTTTTCCTATCTCGGCAGCAACATCACTCCCGACGGGGGTACGATCGACGATGTGACTATGCGTATACAGAAGGCGAAAGCTGCTTTCTTTAATCTACGGAGCGTATGGAGATGCAACGCCCTGTCTCCAAAAACCAAAATACACCAATACAACGCATGTATTAAGTCCAACCTTCTATATGGCTCCGAAACATGGCTAGTAAACCAATAAAATATGGTGGCCCTAGTGGCCAACGAACAACTACTCCAACTCGCCGAACCAGAAGACATAAACACGCAAATCAAACGAAGAAAATACAACTGGTTAAGCCACACGCTCCGCAAACCTTACGACGAAATCTGCCATGGGACTCTTGAACGGAATCCACAAGGTACACGTAAACGTGGAAGACCGAAGACCACATGGAGGCGCACAATATACAACGAGACCGGCAAATCATTTAACGAACTACGATACATCGCCAACGACAGACAGACATGGAGATTCTATGTAAGCAGCTTATGTTCCTGTTGGAATTTGCTAATAAATAAAACTGCTTCAGCACGCACCTTATTCGCCAGATTTAGCTCCCTTGGATTATTTTTGGTTTTTAAACTTGAAAAAATGTCTCGGCAAAAAAGGTTTGCCAGCAACGAAGAGGTGGTGAGTCAGGAGCTAGACAGTTCTTACTATTAACAGGGTATCGAAGCTATTGACAATCGCTGGAAAACGTGTATCGAGCTTAATGGGGATTATGTTAAGAAATAAAGACACATTTTCCCAAATTTGTTGTGTTTTCTTTGTTAGGTCGGCTTATTTCTGGACCACCCTAGTATACTCGTATATAGTAAGTGTTTTAGATTTAGAACACAAAAAAGTTGGTGTAGCGTATCATACCTCAGCCTTACCTTACTGATTTTTTTGTAGCATAGTGTTATTTAAATAGAACAACATTAACGATACATAAATTGTGTTTAATTGGCTTTAAAGTAACAAACATAATTGTGCCTATCCTCTGTCCCCATTAGAAAATAAATATTTAATTAAACGTTAACCAGCTTTACATTTGTCCTCATGAACCTTTGTGAAACTCCCCATCTCTTGCACCCGCAATGGTCTAATTTATATCACGTTTTTTATTGTTATTTTCCCCAACAACCAAAAAACTTGCTTGGCTCATCGACCTGTGTACTAAGTAAGTTGATTTCCATATGGTGCTTTGGCCTGGGAGTTGTCTCCGATGTCTACAGGTGTTTGTTGGCTTTTGGCTATTGCCTTCACGTTAGCCCCGTGCAGAGTCTATAGTAGCTCCATGATTAATTTATTAATGTCATAGTGCTGGTTGTCCCCCAGTGGGGGTTCGCATGACCTTGTCCACGGGTTGTTTTTCTCTTCCCTTTTCTCTTGAATGCAGGAAATAAAGACGACTATTGATTTCTCATAAAAAATATGACGACTACATGTTGTGTTATTTATTAACATTTTCTAGGTTGTCCTTACAAGGATGAGGTCATTACGTATACACAGCTGATACGATGGTTTTCTCAAACGGTGTGGAGACAGGCTACTCTCTTGATTGCTCATAAAAACTCTCTTAAGACCTGATACGGTGTGACACAATCTGGCGCAGCAAAGAGTTGTAAGAGTGTCTGAGTGGGGGATGTCTTTAAACCCAAGCACCTTCTTTGCCTTCCCGACTATTAAGAGTGTCTGCGTGGGGGTATTTAAACCCAAACACCGTCCATACGCAGGTGTTCTATTCATACACAGACAATTATTAATTAATTCAAATAATTTCTAAATAAGTTCAATTATAGATGAATTTCTCAATCAAAAAATAATGGAATCAGTTTATGTTGCACTGATTGTTTTAATATATTGATTGTTTCAATCGATTCACTTTAAATTTTGTATTCAGACTTTAAAACATTTAATAAAATTTTTTAATTTAATTTTTCTGCCTAAAATGATTTTCATTATTTGAATTTGAATATCGTTAGCTACGAATGCAAATATGTAAATCCAGTTTTACAAATTCTTCAGGAGGGAGAAAAAACTATAAATTTTTCTGTTTCTAATACAGGGTGATTTTTAGACGTGTGGTTTTCAATCTGACAATTCCTTTTTCGGAGTTGGTCTTTTTGACAGCTGTTACTTGATTTATGCTAAGTTTGGTTTGCCATTTCATAGTAAATAGACTAAGTCCATATTCACACTTGCAACTCGTAGAATTGCAGTGTTTCTGGGAGAGGGGGTAACCGGTAACCGACTGCGTCCCTCTCATACAAACACTGCAATTCTGCGGGGGAAAATTGCAAGTCTGAATATAGACTATCTCCGGAACAACGTTTGCAAATCGTGCAAATGTATTACGTTCGTTTCGCGCGATGCATCGCACAAGAAAATTTTGTTCAGCGATGAAGTTCACTTTTGTATGAATAAATACGTTAATAAACAAAATTGTCGCATTTGGAGTAATGATAACACTATGCAACAAAAAATTTTTTTTGTGTCCCTAAAAATTATTTTTTTGTATAGATTGTGGCATACTGTTATATAAAATCAAAACCAAAAATTTTTTATGGGTACATTTTTTTTAAAAAAAAATTTTATTAAAAATACTATTATCGTCGAAGGTACCCTTAGTATTTGCACTATAATTTTTGGAGTATATGCCCGATAAGGTCGACTAATAATAATAGCTTAAATTGAAGCTATTAATGTGGGCTACGAATGTTGGAAATATCTCTTTCACTTAAGGTAAGTACACACGATTTGCAGATCGGACAATATTGCCAGAAAAATGGCGGAAAAATGCAACTCTGTGAATTTACAACCGTGTGAACATACAATGTTTGTCTTGCAATGTTAGCAGAAAAGTCATTGCGAGATAATTTGCAGATTTTTCGATGTGCGAAGTTTATGCATGTGACAAAGGCGGCATTGCCAGAAAAACATTTTATTGGCAACACTGTCTATATTGTTTTTTTATTGGCAATCATGCATATAAATATTTACAAAATATATTGTAAATATATGAAATTGTAATATTTTCTTGCAATCGTCTGAACTGTCAATTCACCTTTGCCTAACAATCTGTCATTGTCCGTACATTTGCAGCACTTTAACAGGGTTGATAACGTTTGCCGATCTGTCAATCGTCTATACTAAGCTTTAGAAACAGTGGTTTATAAGCGTTTATGTGCACTGGTATAAACGTTATGAGATACTATATTGTGGTATGATTTAGCCATTTTGTATGGGAGGTACAAAAAGGGGCGTGGCGATAACGCCCATTTTTCACAGGGTTATAAGCACTATAAAAACATTACACTGTACAAAATTTCAAGTATTATTATACACTTGTATTAATGTTATAAGCTGTTAACTTTTAGTGCAAAATGGTACCTTTGTGTGGGAGGTACCAAAAGGGGCGTGGGTTGCCCATTTTTCTCTGGACTGTAGACAATATAAAAGCATAACACTGTGCAAAATTTCAAGTATTTTTATACACCGTTATTAATGTTATGCTGTTAATTTTTGGTGCACAACGGTGCATTTGTGTGGGAGGTACCTAAAGGGACGTGGCAACTTCGCCATTTTTCTCGAGTTGATAGCGACTAATAAACTAATACTATGTGTGGAATTTCAAAAGATTCGAATAAGTAGTATAGTAGTTATTAAAGAATCAATATTTCACAACATTTTAACCCTTTGTGGGGGAGGTACTAGAAGGAGTGGACCAATATGGCCCATCTACGAACTTAGCCGGAGATAGAAAAAAATATTACCACATACCAAATTGGAAGTCAATCGGTTACTCCTTTCGAGAGTTATCGTGCGCACCAGCCAGCAGACAGACAGACGGACGGACATTGCTCATTCGACTTAAAATGACCCAAAACGGATTTCCTCCGAACATACTTAGGGTCTTAGATCACTACTTCGATGAGTTACACTTTTTTGCGTAGCAAATGATATATACCCTCGTTACACTAAAGTGAGGGTATAAAAATCGAAAAAAAATTTTTATTAGAAAATAGTTTTAAAAGAAAATAATGCCTATTTGAAAAAATCTATGGATAAATGTAGAAATAATAGCCCTTTTGGTAGAGGTAAGAGAATTTCAAAAATTCTTTTATTTTAATTTTCTTTTTAAATAGCGATTTTATTTATAACTATTATTTATATTATGTACATTTGAGTTTATTTACATGTACAAGTTTCATTAGAAGTAATTGCGAGTTATTTGATGACGTTTCTAGATTTCGGGATCGGTTTCTCCAATGAGGAACCAAATATAATCTCACATCATTCTTTCATCCCAGTGCCCTTGGTAACGACGCTCGACGGACGTTATTTCTTCGTGAAACCTTTCGCCATGTTCGTCGCTTACGTCGCCAAGATTTTCGGAGAAAAAGTTTAAATGAGAATGCAAAAAATGCATTTTTAGGGACATATTCAGGGTTGTTGTAGAATCAGATTGCTGTCGGAATCGGAATTGAAATCGAGAAAAAAAATAACTTTCTGTGACGCCAAATTTATTTTTTCTCTCGTTGTGGGATTCGACTGTTGTCCGAATCGGAATTGAAATCGAAAAAAATAACCCTCTGGGACACCAAAGTTATTTTTCTTCTCGGTTTCAATTCCGATTCCGACAACAATCGGTTTCCACAACAACCCTGATTTACACCTGTTGGAATACATAAAGCGAAAAATAAGTCAGAAGAATACGTACATATGTGTTATAAAAATATAGAATAATATGTTTATTACCAATTTTTTCATAATTTTTTAACAAATCATTAATCATTGTTTCATATTGCGGGCTTTTATTGGATCCAAAGAAATTTGAAACCACAAGCTTGAACGACCTCCATGCTGCAATTTCATTCGACGTCAAATATGATTCGAAATTTACATCTTTCATCAGTTTCCTTATTTTAGGCCCATCAAAAACGCCTTCTTCGATTGAAAAGAAAGAATTTTAAATAAACTTTTTAAATGTGAGAGTGAATTTCCATCTTTAATTAAGGCTTTTACATCATTTTTAAAGAGCCCCAGCTTAATATACAGATGTGGCAAAATAATGTTTTCTTTTTGGACAAGCATTTTATGTTGTTTTCACCCAATGTAATGTGTTTTCTTGTTGGTCATTTCTTTCCTCGAACAATCCGGGAATGTCCTTACAAAAGCATACATATGTTATCCACAGTTGTATAAAATTGTTTGTGAGGTATATCACGGACTCTATAATATGATATGTTAACACCTGGGGCCGAAAATATTATACTGTTTCATCCCAGATGCAAGTAGTTCTGCCTTATATTTGGTCAGTTCCAAATTTCTCACTAGATCAATGAGTTGAAACTGAGTTAAAAGCGATGACTTCTGACTCAAACTTGAATCGCTCAGAGTTGAGTACTCAGTTGAACTTGATGATGTTTCCGTAATTAGGCTGTTAGCTATACTTGGACACTTGGGAATTGGTAGTGTTTCCGAATGTGCAACTGGCAAATTGACAGATTTTACTTCAGCGTAATTCCGTAATCGTGAATGAATGGTTGTCTCCAAATCATTGGCATTTCAAATTGCACGTGAAGTCTAAAATTAAAACGTTTTATTCCACAAAACATTGTAATACATTAATTTTAAAGTACTTACCGCATTCTTTCACTAGTCCATCGAGTAAGATTTACATGGCACAAATTACACAAAATACTAGGTGTCCACGGTTCGATCATATTTTTAATTCGTATACCAAAATATTACACATATATTTCTTCTATTATTTTACTAAACGCACGTCGATTTTTTTAATTGCATATTTTCCGCAGATGTAGCAGAAATTGTCGGGATCATTTACACATTGAAAAGTTCTTTGCCTTTTACTCATACTTCGAAATATAACTTTGTAATATTTTTCGGAAAATCGACTTATCTCTTTAAGGCGCTGAATTACACTAATTTATTAATAAGAAATTTCACATTTGTCCTTAACATTAGCAAATATTTTGAACTTAGTTTTAGTTAATACTAACTTGAATTTAGTAAATATTCTTTTATATCTAGTTCAATTTAACTCATATTAAGGAAAAATTAACTCAGTTTAAGTAAAAATGTACATGAAATTTGGAAAAAATCTAGTTACATTTTCACTAAAATCAGGTACATTTTTACTTGAAATCAGGAAATTTTTACTAAAAATTAAGACAATTTTAACTAAAATCAAGCAATTTTTTACTTAGATTAAGTTACATTTTTACTAAATGGAAGTAAAATAATTCCTCAAATCGAGTTCAATTTTACTTGAATATACGAAAATTAAACTAAAATGTAAGAAACGTTTAACTATAAATGAGTAATTTTTGAACTTGCAACTTGTAGAAGTAAACTAAATATAAGTTCATTACTACTAATATAATTCAGCAAAATATTCTCGGGAATTTTCCAATATATATTTTGCTCCAATGTATTTGAAACAAATTCAAAAAACCTGAAACAAACAGAATTCTCATTCAATGTCTCAATCTTAAGTCTTAAGTATTTCACATGTAATCCTATATATTTGCAGCGAAGTTAAATTACTTAACTTCGCAGCTGCTGTTTGAAATGATATTTGAGCAGTTAAGGAAAGAATCTCTTGAAACGAACGGGGATTTTTTGCTTAACGAATATTCAAGGATTATTTGAAAACCGTATTATAAATTTCAGAAAAACATGAACTAGAACTAAGGAAATTCGAATATTTCTAGTTAAAATTTCCTAAAATGATTTATTTTCGAGGAGTAGTAAATGTTTCTTCGACGCTAGGAAATCCTTCCTCGGTAAAAGTCAAAATTTACCAAATAGTAGGAAATTTTTACTTGGTCGATGGAATTTTAAGTAAGTAAAATCATATCCCATTTCCCAGTATGTAACCAATTTGCTATATCTTTGAATTTAGTTCAATTTACTCATTGAAAGTAAAATTTCCCAGTTTTGAGGAAAATTTAACTAAACATGAGTAAAAATCTTGAACTAAACTGAGATATAGATTTTACTCACATAAACGATTGTCATTTTTCTGAGTGTAGCATTTACAAAATGGCTCATAACTTTTACATCTATCAAATAGATAGTGTTATCTTCGTTAGCATGCTGGCTTTTTAAAAATGTGATAAAATATTTGTTCGATTTTTTGTCTATTTTTATACCCTACACCACACTGTGGTACAGGGTATTATGACTTTGTGCATTTGTTTGTAACACCTAAAAGGAGAAGAGATAGACCCATTGTTTATTATACCGATCGACTCAGAATCACTTTTGAGTCGATTTAGCCATGTCCGTCTGTCTGTCTGTCCATGTATTCTTGTAATCAAAGTGCAGGTCGTATTTATGGTCCGATTGTGATGAAATTTAGCATAGTGCTCTTTTTTGGCCCAAGAACGATCCCTATTGAAATTGGTTAAAATCGGTTCAGATTTTTTTTTTTAAAAAAAAAACATTTTTTTCTCATATTTTTGACGACTGTTACTAAACCAAAGATTCTACGTGAAAGCGATATTTGCAGCAGCGATATTTGTATCCCTCATAATTCCCTTTAATTTAAGGCAGAACTCAGGCTCAATCAGGCTTATATTTGAAAAATTATGGTCCAAATACTAAATGTAATTTCCATGAAAGCTATAATTTAAAAAAAAAAATTTATCATAAAAAATTTGTTTAATATTTTTTTCGTGTTTGTGACACCAAATTGCACCAGAAACTGTTATCCTTTGGACAACATTTTTGTTGCATAGTGTAATCTACAATCCATTCAGACGCCGTCATCCACTAAAAGTCACTGTGGGCAGGGGGAATCATTGGTAACCAGTCCAGTCTTGGATATTCTTTAGCAAGGAAATTTCTTTTCTACATCTGGCGGGCCTTCCTTAAATTTTTCTTTTGACAATTGTTTGAATTAACTTGTATTTTTCGTTTCTCATAAGGTGTCCCAAATATGCGATTTTTCGGTTTTTCACTATTCTAAGTTATTTTCGATCTAGATTCATTCTTCTTAAGACTTCGTTATTTGTTACTCGATCTGTCCAAGGTATTTTTAAAATTCGTCTATATGTACATATTTCAAAGGCCTGCAACTTTTTTTCATCACTCGCTTAATTGTCCATATTTCTGCCGCATATAATAAGACGGGCCATACATTGCATTTAATAAATCTAGTTTTTGTTTGTCATGGCTAGTTATTGAAAAATGCTTCTCTCGCTATCTCTATACGACGGCGTATTTCGCTTGATATGTCCCACAGATCATTTATTAGAACTTCCAAATATATTTTATTTAAAAATGATTTTTAAAACGTTGGTGACTTTAATTTTAGGGAAATTCAAAAAAATTATTTTTCATATTTTTTATGGCAATTCAAGTATTTTTATGTGCAGGAATCAAAGTTATATGCCGTTATCTTTTTGTGCAATATGGTCCATTTGTATGGGAGGTACGAAAAAGGGGTGTGGTAATGACGGCCATTTTGTACGGGACTATACTCGTATGTACTGTAAAGGGATTCAACTCCGCAACACCATAAGTATTTGTGTAAGCTGTAAGTCAAAAGTGAATCGCCTTAAATTATCAGAAGATTAATTAGAGATCTCGCGAAAAATGGTACCTTTGTTAAAAGTCCACAGTCTTTACAGCCAATATATATGCGCAAAATCCTTCTAACTGTCAATTTGGTGAGCATGGCGTTCAATATAAGGCTAATCCATATCTAAAGCGGATTTAGGGCTAAGTGAAAAATTCAAAATTGGGAAAGAGAAAAATACTGCGAGTGACAGGTTTGCTTCGCGGCTTTGCATCGCAGACTGAACGGGCATAAAGGAGCAAGCCTTTAACATATTAAGCAAGGATCGGGCACAAAAACATCGCCGTTAGTACACAGTATAAACGACACAACTATTGGCGATAATACAGGGTGTTTTTTTTTAGACGTGTGGTTTTCAAGAAGAAATAAAACGCATATAATTTAATGTTATGGCCAAGAATTTAGCTTTATTACAAAGAGTTTACCATTATGTTTTAAAAATGAGAACGAGAACCCGAATTTTCGACCAATTTTTGCAGCATTGGGGGCTTTGTGTCAGCAATAACGCGCCGAATATTCTCTTCCAAGGCGTCAATCGTGTCTTGCTTATCTGCGTAGACAAGCCACTTCACATAACCCCACAAAAAATAATCCAGCGGTGTTAAATCGCACGATCTTGGAGGTCACGCCACAGGCCCACGACGCGAGATAATGCGCTCACCAAAAGTTTCCTTCCATAAATCGATTGTTTCGCTGGCTGTATGGCATGTAGCGCCGTAACCAAAGTTCGTCCATATCAACATCCTCCAATTCAGGCAAGAATAAGTCATTTATAATGGCTCTATAGCGTTCCCTATTGACTGTAACATTATGGCCGGCTCCTTTTTTGAAGAAATATGGACCAATGATTCCCTCCTCTGCCCATAGAGCACACCAAACATTGACTTTTTATGGATATAACGGCGTCTGAACAATGGCTTTAACCCCTATTTAATATTGGATGATCTTGTAATAGTCAAATGAATTCAACATTTTAAAGTTTTCTGATGACTGAAACTGAAATGCAATTGGGATGGGGATTTAAAAAGTATCCTTCGAGCCGGATTTGAACCAGCGACCTATGGATTTCTTTATTCATCACAACCGTTATTTCTACAGTCCACCGCTCTACCAACTGAGCTATCGAAGGTATATGTGTCTTGGAAACGTGATAGGAAAAGCCGGACGAGTAGCTTATCTGTTGATACGTTTTTGTTATTCACAACAATTGAATGTTAAAAATCGAAAGGTAGTCTAATTAGACGATAGATTTGTTACTTATCATCATCGGAAATATCTACGAGTGCATATGCAAGGAAAAGCTGTACTTGCAGCTCCGTGATGGTAAAACTTTTTTCAGTCCCAATGCTATAATTCCGGATGGCATCAAACTTTTGTTAGGCGGACAAAAACTCGTCGACCGTAGATGTCCGCTTATGAGAGCATTCAACGTGTGGACCACCAATAAGTGTCTATGGATAATGTTGTCTGTTTATAGAAGTTTGTTGCTAAAACTGGCAAAACCCACACAAAAAACATTTATGCGGAACACAAGAGGAATTCTAATTATTTAGTAAACTAGCAAATATCTGCTGCTTCGTCATAACCAATCGGAAGGTCGAGGTACCAAATTCTATTTGGAGAAATGGAAGCTAAGGTTTGACGGTTCAGGTAGTGTTGAGGATTTTCTTTTTATAATAGGAATTCTGATAGAAAGGACTCGTTGTCCAGTGGAGCAATTGGAAGCAAACTTCTAAACCTTTTTATCAGGGAAGGCGGAAACCTGGTATTGGGACTTTATAAAGACCAACAATGACCCTCCATATCGACTTCTAAAACATGCTATCTCTAAAGAATTTGCAACTCTAGACAATGACGACGACATTCTATTGAAACTGAACCTAAGAAAACAAGAATCCAAAAGAGTCTTACGATGATTTCCATTCGTTTATGGTGGCCCTCAACTCTCGTATGTCTGAATCTCTTTCGGAAAGTAGACTTATGAAAACTATTCGAAAAAACGTTAAACCAGAATTGAGATGTATGTTGTTTAGCTCCACCTTTGCGGTCTAAGGGATATCGCCAGAGAGGCAGAAAGGGTACTTAGGGAGGACAAAACGTCTTCGAAAAGTTCCACTCGGCAGGTTAACGCTTTGGAAATTGACTCCGTCGAAGAAGAGGAAAACGACTTTGAGTCTGATCCTCAAATTGAGGCCATTCAGATTTCTCGTCGTCCAATTAAGCCTGATTAGTCGCGTATAAAATGTTGGAACAGTCTGTCGCTAGGACACTCGTACATTTTTGTCCGGAGGAGGTCAGGTTCCTTTTTTGTTTTAAATGTGGGGAGCGTGGAGTTGCCACTCCTAATTGCCGAAATGTTCATTCGGGAAATCGGAAGCGGAACGAGATGGTCACCGGGGACTGTCGTTCCTTGCCTCAATCCCCGAGTATGTAAAAGACCCAAGGACTTGTCTCCCACAGGGAGATGAATCCAGGTCCCTATTCTCGGGACATACTTTAACTAATTCTCCTGATTTATCAAAAACCCCAGAACCTGATTGTACCATTTTGATCAAAATTCGTAAAGACCGGGAGCGATTTAGGAAGAGGCAATTTTACCGGAAACAATTAGAATCCCCAAACATCATACCCGTCGTGGACTCACTCGATTTAGATCCTAGGGACAACAAAGACATTTCCTTTCACCAACATAGTGCTGAGATGCAACCACTTCTTTATTCTGTCATTTCTGAATTGCATGCTTTTGAAAAGCTCGGCTTAGGCCGTACCCATCTTTTAAGTCACGACATCAATACGGGTGACTCGGTGCCTATAAAGTGCAAGCACCATCCGCTTTCCCTGCCTAGACAAGCAGAGGTGTATAAAGAGCTAGATCGTCTGTTAGAAATGGGGGTAATCGAGGAATCAAACTCACCTTGGTGTTTTCCGGTGGTAAATGTGAGAAAACCAGGTAAAGTTCGCCTGTGTTTGGACTCAAGGAAACTAAATACCATAACTAAGAAAGATTCCTACCTTATATTAACGGCCTTCTAGGCAGGCTGAAGGATACGCACTTTATTAGTGGAATTGACTTAAAAGATGCATTTTTTCCAAATTCCGTTGACAGAAACTTCAAAGGAAAAGACAGCTTTCGCGGTACCTTGTAGACCCCTCTACCAATATCGTGTTATGCCATTCGGGCTTTGTAATGGTCCCCAAGCGATGAGCAGGCTGATGGACAAATGTATACTTACTGGTATGTAGTGCAACTTTTGATGACCACATGGGGATTCTGCGCGAGGTGGCAAAATGTTTAAGAAACGCTGGTCTGACCATTAACGTCGCTAAGAGCAAGTTTTGTCAGGCCGAGATAAAATATTTGGGATATCGTATTGGTCAAGTTTGTTTGAAAGTTGACCCAGATAAGGTTTCTGCAATTGTGGATTTCCCAATACCGAAAACTCCTCGTCAAGTACGCCGATTCGTGGATATGGCGAATTGGTACCGCTCCTTTGTCCACAATTTTGCTGATATTTCTGGCCCACTCACAGACTGTTTGAGACGCGATAGGGGAAAATTTTACCCAACTGATGAGGCCCTTGACATTTTTCAAAAACTTAAAAGAGCCTTAAGCTCTGCCCCTGTTCTTGCCCAGCCCGACTTTTCGAGGGAATTTATCATCCAGTGCGATGCGTCCAAAGTTGGCGTTGGTGGAGTTTTATATCAGGTAGACGACGAGGGTAGAGATAGGCCCATAGCTTTCGTTTCTCAGAAGTTCAATCGTGCTCAGCGTAACTACACGGTTACTGAGTTGGAGTGCTTGGCGGCGGTAATAAGTGTAAAGAGATTTAGGGCATACGTAGAAAATAATTACCGATCACTCTAGTTAAAAATGGCTCATGAGCCAACGTGATCTGAGCGGCCGACTTGCTCGCTGGAGCCTGAAACTACAGGGTTTCGATTTCCAGATGGAACATCGAAAGGGTTCGCTTAACGTCGTCCCTGACGCCTTATCGCAGTTTAATGTAGATGCCATACAGATTGATAACAGTTTTCATGAAATAGATATGACCTCGGCTGAATTTGATTGTCCTGAATATAAATCTCTTATGAGTACCTGATGTTCGTCTGTCTGATAAAATCATTTTGAAAAGAGTAAAGTTTCGTCAGGGTGTTGACAACGAGGAAGAAAATCTTTGGAGGGTATGGCTTCCAGTTATTCAATTAGTTCATGATTCTAGTTGTCACGGTGGTTATATTAAAACACTGTCCCGGGTACGCCAGAAATATTACTGGCCATTCATAGCACGAGATATAAAAGTATTTGTTGCTAAATGTGATGTTTGCAAAATCATAAAAGTCCAAACCGAATCCAGCGGCCACCTATGGGTGATGCGTTTATCACTGTCCGTCCATTACAGCGCATTTACTGCGATTTTCTTGGTCCGTATCCGTGTTCTAAAATTCCCAGTTATTCATTGCTATTGACCACTTTACGAAATTCCTATTTCTAAAGCCTTTGAAGTCAGCTACGTCGATAAACGTCATTGATTTTTTTCAAACCCATGTTTTTAACACGTTTGGTGTACCGAAATACGTTCACAGCTACAATGCCAAACAATTTGTCTCCCATGAAATGCGGGAATTTTTCAACTTGTAAGGCATTACACATATTCGAACAGGTCTTTACTCACCACAGGAAAAATCTTTGGAAAGAGCTAATCGTGAGATTATCTCCAAAATACGTTTATATCTTAAATCAGAGTCTCACCATCTAAACTGGGACCTATGTATACGCCGTATTCTTGCCACTCTATGAAGTGATTACCACACGTCAATTCAATGCAGCCCCTACTACGCCATGTTTGGACAGAACATGTGTATCCACTTCTAGATAAATTGGATATGCTGGTTGATGACACTATAGTGAAGAGAACGGACAAATTGTCCAGTGTTAGGGAAAAGATTTTGCGGAATTTGGAATTTGGCTCATGATAGGGCAACAAAGGTATATAATACTAGGACAAGGTCGGTAAAATACAGTGTAGGACAGGAGGTTTACCGGAAAAATCACAGTCTCAGTAAATTTCAAACGGGAATCAATTCCAAATTTAACCCTAAATATATCAAATGTCGAATTCGCGCCATAGTCGGTAATGCCCTGTATGATGTAGAAGATCTACAGGGAAAATTAATAGGTAGGTATCATCCTTCCGATCTGAGGCAGTAATCCTCCAAACAACGAATCGATTAATATTTCCCGATTGAGAATTTTAGACAGGAAAATAATTGATTTGCCCAGCTATCTATTGGTAGAGCTCAGGGTGGTGGGTCGTGCCACACGTTTGTGCATATAGAATAGTTGATGAAAATATTATTTTCCTGTTCGTTATTCAATGGAACATTTTCATAACGAAGCAGTTTTGTTAGGAATCTTTTCATTAACACATTTCTGTTTATTTCATGTACTGTACATTTCCCTTTCAAACTTGGTTTACACACACTGTCGGTAACCCTAACATAGTTTTGACATTTCTGTTTGTTACGTGACAGTTGTCTCTCCTTTTTACTTTCGTTCTTTTATTGTTATCTCTCCTCGTTAAGGTCTCTTTGATCATACAATTGGAAAGGTACCATTACTTTCCATTTGGATGATGCAATACTAAAGCTGAGTATAGACGATTGCCAGATCGGCAAACGTTATCAACCCTGTTAAAGTGCTGCAAATGTTAGATTGTTAGGCAAAGGTGAATTGACAGTTCAGACGATTGCACGAAAACATTACAATTTCATATATTTACAATATATTTTGTAAATATTTATATGCAGGATTGCCAATAAAAATACATTATAGACAGTGTTGCAAATAAAACGTTTTTATGGCAATGCCGCCGTTGTCACATGCATAAACTTCGCACATATAAAAATCAGCAAATTATCTCGCAATGACTTTTCTGCTAACGTTGCATAATTCAATTCAACAGCGGGTTTGGACCCAATTTTCTACCACTCTTGGACACATTTCGACCGGAACGTTGGCAATTTCGCGTTGGATGTTGTCTCTGAGCTCGTCTAAAGTTGTTGACTTAGACCAAGGATATTCCTCAGGGGAAACGCCGCATCGCCAATAAAAAATGAGGAAATGCTTCAGAGGATGCTGACGACAATGGTTTACTAGGAGGTACAGGTACTGTACCTAAAATAACTGATTGGCCAAACGGAGAGTACTGGAATATAGCTGTATTTAATTTAAATTAAGAAATGGAAATTGTTTGTATTAAAATAGATTATAAATAAATTGAAGTTTAATGGACATACCCCCATCGTGTTGGCTGCCATAACTTCCAACATTAACTGATATGAATGTATAGTTAGCATCGCAGATTCCCACACAATTCGGCATATCCCACATTCGTTGAAAATCATTGGCAATGTGTTTGTACTGCTGTGTAGTTTGTTCACTCCAATAAATCGGCGAAAGCAAGCGCCACAAAACTTCACTGCATTCTAAAATAATATTGCGATTTGTTGTTTTCCCCAGCTTGTGACTACATGCAATCGATTGTATGAAACAACCGTGACCCAAATATCTACAATTTTAAAGAATAGAATGTTAATATTTCCCAACTTGGAATCATGGGATAAAGCAATATTTGACATACAGTGGTGTTGTTGCTAGTCTCTCTGCCGGTCTAATCCGTTGCTTTGGCGTAGTTAACTCATTTTTTATTAATGTTAATAACAAATTAAAAACTGCCATAGACATTCTAGTGTCCGGCTTTCGCCCAGTCATTGTATATAGGACGTCCACCCCATCTTCTTATCCGACGATATTTTCTTGATTACTTTTATTGTAAATTCTGCACAGATTTAAAAAACACAAATTATAAACATCATTTTTAACTTAATTTTTAATAAACCTAAACAAAAAGAAATCGCGGTTTTTTTTGATTAGTTATGTGTTGTTGTCAGAACATATGACTCGTTTTCTCAACGTTGGCTAATCGTTCAAACGGGTAACGTTACGGCAACGGTAAAGATAAATTACGGCTACGTATGCCTAACCCAGCCTTAAATAATGCCACGCCCACTTTTTTATTTTTTAAGAACCATCTGTGGCGAAGAAGCTGTCATATAAAAGAACCATTTTTAAATCCGTCCAGTAGTTTTTGCGTGATGGCGTTACAAAGAATTTGTTTACGTTTATATATGAAATCATATAATTTCAGGGTTTTCCAATAAGAGTGATATGATTTCTTTGAAAAAAAACACACTTATTGTTAAGAAAATTCAAAAGTTGTTTATTTAATGTGAAATACAATCGATACAATTAAGTTCTAAATAAAACGTCATTTAAATGGCCTCCGCGACTTCTTCTGCAGGAACGAATTCGATGAACCCAATTTTAGAGCACTTTTCCCACTAGATCAAGTCGTATGTCATGAATGGCATGTTCACTATTGACTTGTAAAGCTTGAAGAGAGTCTGGTTTATTTCGAAAGACCAATGACTTCAAATAACCCCACAAGAAATAGTCTAATTGTGTTAAATCACAACTTCTTGGAGGCCATTCAATATCACAATTTCTTGACATAATCGAATCTCCAAACTTTTCTCGCAACAATTCAATTGTTTCATTTGCTGTGTGACACGTAGCCACAATCGGTCAATGGCAATGGCGACTGGAAAGTGTTTTTTTTGGATTAAAAAAATGGACTTAGCTTCATTTTCAAATGTGAACGGAAAGTTTATTTTTGCTCTATCTCCTGAACGGTACGTCAGATCGGGAATCGGTCAATGCCAAAAAGATAGCTCTTAACAAGAGCGAAGATATTGCTCATGGGAGTCAAGGTCGTAGGTCGGCCTTTTTTAGATTTTAAAAAAAATTGACTTAGCGCACAAAAAGTTGCAATTGGAGAACGATTATTTTTATAATAAAATTCAATAGTTGTAAACGTTGTTCTTGCGTATATGTCTCCATGATGAAATTATAAACACTGCTGAATGCAATAAAAAACAAATAACAGATCATGAGATATTACAAAGGGCCGAAACGTCACTTCAAAATCATACCATCCCTGTTGGGAAAACCCGTTATATAGCGTGATCCATTTCGAGGTTCCCTACTTTTTTAAAGAAAAAAACACAGAAAATTCAAATTGACTGGCGAATGTTTATTATCATTTGAAAGAACATTCTTTGGCATTTATTTTTTGAAGATTATGTCTATCAAATGTTGGCCGCGGCTGCGTCTCAGATGGTCCATCCGTTGAGTCCAATTTTAGATGACTCGTTCGAGCATTTCGACTGGTAACTGGCGAATGACACTCGTGATGTTTTGCTCCAAGGCCTGAATCGAAGCGGGTTTGTCCGCATAAACTTAAGACTTTACATATCCCCACAGGAAAAAGTCTAACGGTGTGATATCACACGATCTTGGTGGCCAATCGACCGGCCCAAAACGTGAAATTATCTGCTCACCGAAGTGTTCTCTCAATAAATCCTTTGATTGATGCGATATGTGTGAAGTGGCGCGCCGTCTTGTTGAAACCAAAAGTCGCCGAGATCACGAGCTTCAATTTCAGGCATCAAATAGTCGGTTATCATGGCACGATAACGGTCGCCATTGACGGTTACGTTCTCACCGGCATCATTTTTGAAGAAATATTGACCGATGATTCCGGTACGTCGGATCGGGAATCGGTCAATGGCAAAAATATAGCTCTTAACGAGAGCTAAAATATTTCTCATGGTCGTGGGTCGACCGGAAAGTGCGTTTTTTTTATTTAAAAAAAATGAACTTAGCACAATTGGCGAACGATTATTTTGATAATAAAACTGAATAATTTGTAAACGTTGTTCAGGCATAAGTCTTTCCATGATGAAATGCCAAACAATACTTAACAAAAATAACATGACAGCATGACACGACTCACACGTGATCTGTCAAAAAAAGGCTATTGAAAAAAGTATCTCTACTTAGATCACCCTATATATAGAGATAATAAACTAATCGCAGAAAACTGTTACAAAATATTTTTCATTATTAAAACTGATTTTAATATTATAATGTTATTTACTATTATACCCATTTTAAAGTTAATTCATGTTTTAAGCTAAAAAAAAATCAAAAAATTATTTAATTCCAAGTTGGCAGATAATAATTAAAACTCGCTACAAACCAGCGACCTATGGATATGTATTAAGTTTCTACGTTGTGTATCACTACAGTCCACCGCTCTACCATCTGAGCTATCGAAGGTCTACACTGAGGGAAAAAAGACGTTGCAAAATAAACACCGTTTGGTACCAATTTATAAACGTAACGTGCATGAAAAGTCGCCACCGATTCGTTCATTAATTATCAACGAAAGGGGGGTGATTTTTTGACCGGCATTGTATTGCCGCCGTAAGGTTGATGATTATTTGTTCGGCTTTGTTCATTGGATTTGTTATTGTCTGTTCTTAGAAGAAGAAACCACGAGGATTTATAAAGACGTGAAAATGAAAATTCATGACGAAGAAATAGAATTTAATAACCTGTTTGATATTGTGGATGATTCTCTGGGCTATGGAATGAGAAGGATAAGGTGATTGCAAAATCCAGTGACATCTTCCTATTGAAGAAATTTCTATAATCAATAGAAATGGTGTCGGCCTACGAATATTTAACAACCTAAGCATATACAAATTTCAATTTTAAAAGTTAATAATGAGTGTGTATGTTTTTTATAGAGCACAGGAATTAAATTTGCAGTTCATAAAGGCGAATGATATGAAGGAGACTGCCTCCATTAGGGTTACGAGCTGAATTCCGAGCAAAAACAGAGGTAATACTGTGTTGCTGCACATTCGAATGTGTTTTGTTTAGACTTGATTTGCTTAGTGATAAATATGCAAATTTGCACTTGTATGTTTTTTGTGTTCACGTTTTATTTACTTATAACATTAATAAATGTATTGAAACGCTAATGCTGTTTAAATTGTTTTAAATGAGGATGGGGAGGGGGGAGGTGGTCTGTTTTAGAATGGAAAGTTATCCCAGCGCGTGCTTTATTCGTCCTCAGCAAGTGCTTTAGTCGTCCCCCGCACGTTCTATAGTTGTCCCCAACACTTAATTTTAATTATCCCCAGTTCGTATTCATTTTGCAACGAAGCGTTGTTGATTTTTGATGCTTTATTCATGCACTGCCTTGCTTGAATTCGTAACATACGGGGTTGGTTCATTATCATAAACGAATTTGCAAAGATTAAGCACGTATGTGCTTTGTTTTTCGCTGGGTGTAATGAGTTGCGCTTAAGCGATCCAACCAAAGTCAGTAACAGTGAAAAAATACAAATTGTGAATATAGGTAATATGTCAAATACACCATTGTGAATTATTCAATGCATTTTTGGAAAATGAAGAAATGCATTTAATAAGTCTGTCCCCGGCTGTTTACGTAATCATAATCATGAAACTTCGTTGTAATTAGTTATTCTCCTTCAAGCCGGATTTGAACCAGCGACCTATGGATTTCTACTTAAGTGTATGATTTGACGTTATCTACAGTCCACCCCTATGCCACCTGAGCTATCGAAGGTTACCCTAATGGAAATTTATTGCAAGTGGATTTGAAATTTGTGTGACAATAATTTGTTTTTAATCGAATTTGTTGCTTATACTTATATTTTGAAATTAATATTTATATGTTGTACATGTATTTTGAAATAAATATACGTTATATTTTTTATAGTTTATTAATTTAAAAATATTGACTCCTTCGAGCCGGATTTGAACCAGCGACCTATGGATTTCCGCTGTTTGTAATCGTATGTATGTCTACAGTCCACCGCTCTACCAACTGAGCTATCGAAGGTTATATATAGATAACCCATGTAGCATAATGGAAATTAATTTGAAGTGGATTTAAATTATGTTTGACAATAATTCTTTTTAATCCAATGATTTCTCTTATATTTGTATTTATTTATTTTTTTTTTTCAAAAAATATATCGCATTCCACTTCTCAAATAAAAGTTTCTATTGTTTAACGAATTCCCAAAATTGAGCCGCCAGTATTGCAAATATCGGGCATCTTGGACACTTATGGCGAATTCTTTTCTGCAAAAAAGTGCAACATTTTCATTGCCCTTTTTCCGAAAACGGCACTTTTGTGATACTTTTTTGAAATTTGGTAATTAAGTTACTCGAATTTAGCACAACTAAAATTTCAAAATTTCAAAAAAGCGATATTGTAGTGCATTTTTCGGAAAAAGGGCAATGCAAGTGTTGCACTTTTTTGCAGAAAAGAATTCACCATTAGTATTTGAACAATAAGTTTTTAAGTATAAGCCCGATAGAGCCATGATGCCCTTTGAAGTAAAGAACATTGATACAAATGTTTCGCGTTCAGGCAGTAGTTTAGTTACAGTCGTTAAAAAATATATTTTTTTTAAATTGTTTTGCTACGAAAAAACCATATACAAGTAAGAAACTTTCAGGGTAAACCGAAAAGTATACCCTCACTTTGTTTGTAAGTTCTCAGGGTTGATTTTTTTTTGCCATTTTGCTGACAATATTGTAAGATCTGACAACCGTTTGTACATAGCTTTACTAAACTTCTGTTTCTAGGTGAAAGTTATATTTTCAACATTGTATGATCTGACAACCGTGTGTACATAGCTTTACTAAACTTCTGTTTCTAGGTGAAAGTGATATTTTCAACATCTGTAGCCCTCATAATTTTATTTAATTTAAAGTTTAGCCCAACCAAGAAAATCGGAATTAAAAAAAAAATTAAAGAAACTTTACTATATATATTTTTTTTTTAATATTTTTTCGTGTTCAGGACACCTTATTACACCGGAAATCGACAACAAAAAATTTAAAAAATGTATGTGTAATTTGTACACATAGTTTTTTATTTTTTATTAATTTTAAAATATTAACTCCTTCGAGCCGGATTTGAACCAGCGACCTATGGATTTCCGCTTTTTGTAATCGTATGTATGTCTACAGTCCACCGCTCTACCAACTGAGCTATCGAAGGCTATATAGTTAACCCATGATAGATTGAAAATGTAAGTACATTATGGGCGATTTTGATCAGATCGTTGGATTTAAATTATTTTTGGATTAAATTGGACAGGGGTCGCCGCTCAGAGCATTACCAATTAAAAATTATATAATTTTGTCGATTTTTTAAACTTTAGTATATCTTCAAAATATCTAAAAATTTAAGAAAAATGTTTTGTCCAATGTTGCCTTGTTTAGCATGGTTAATAGCAACGAGTATGTCCGGTATGATGGTATTTTCCCCATTCTCTCATATTTTTTAATTGATCTTTGGCCTCCGGAATAGACCAATTCAAAAATCCATTGGATTTAAGTCGGGGGAAATAAATGTAGCCAAGAAAGAAAGCTGGGAACTTGTCCTTGTAAAAACTTAGGGTTCCACGGGCTTTAAGATTGGTGCTGAGTCTTGCTGGAACGTCGAATAGTTTCTGCCGAATTGTTTAGGTATCCCATATAATAAGGAGCCTTGTTTCAAGGTAGATTTGCTACTGGTATTGATTGGCTTTTACGCCCTGTCATGTTCAATGAAAAACACTAAACTTGTTTTAATTAAGAGCTTGACTGGTACAGCAGCGTGATGTTGTTAACCCTTCGAGCGCCCAGTCCTGTATACAAAAGTAAACATTAAAAATATTGACTCCTTCGAGCCGGATTTGAACCAGCGACCTATGGATTTCCACTTTGTGCATATAACACAACATTCACCCTACAGTCCACCGCTCTACCAACTGAGCTATCGAAGGTTATATAATTATTTTAAGATTAGTTCAAAATTGCAATGCGAATTTTTTATGTTATTTTTTAAGACAGTACATCGGCTTATGGTTGCATAGATTACGCGCATTGAAATGACATCGAATGTATTGGGACAATGTTACAATTCAAATTGGCTTTTAGCTAGATTAAATTCCAATTAACATTTGTATTAATAGATAACGGTTATTATTATTTCTAAGTTTAAAAAAAAATATACTCCTTCGAGCCGGATTTGAACCAGCGACCTATGGATTTCCGCTTTGTTCACATACACATTCACCCTACAGTCCACCGCTCTACCAACTGAGCTATCGAAGGTTATATAAGTGTCGTACAGGGTTAAATTTAGACAAGAGTTGTTGTGCGACTATTTATAGTCATGTTAGTTTAAAGTAGACAAAAGGCGTAAAAAAAAGTGAATACACTGTTGATGGTCGATCAAGAGGTTTTCCTAAAGGGCTTATGGGTGTGTAGATTACGTGCTTAGGAGCAGAGCCCATCTAAAACTCCTTGCCAATATATGGGTCATGGCACCCGGTTGGTTTACAACTCCACATCCGAGAATATTTTCTCCCATCGATTTTGGTTTCAGCCAAAGCCACCACGATGCCCCCGAAGGGACCACACCAATATTCAGGCCGGAACCTGTGTTCCGAGGGGTTTCCTGACTCCCGTGGTACCATATTAAGTGATCTGGTCTGACTGCGTAGCCTAAGATACTACCTATTAGACTCCAGAAAATTTAGAAAATCACTGTCCAGTCCCCATCCTGGGAATAGATGGGAAATCGTAGATCCCCCAGTTCAAAATCGGAATTTTATTAGAATAAGAAATATGGAAGAAACGTTGGGACGAGTCACTGCAACTCTTAACGACTCGCTACCGCCGCATGTACCTAAACTTAAGCCAGTGGGCAAACAACGACCGGTGGTCATCTCAATTAGTTATGCTGAAGAAGTGCTGTAGAAAGCTCTCCAATAGAGCAAAGGTCACCAGAGCCCCTCAAAACTGGGACACAAGGAAGAACTCAAGCGGTATAAGAAGAGTTTAGAAAGGCTCAAAATAATTCTGGATAGATTTCTGTAGTGGCGTAGAATGCTCATCAGTAGCTCCAACACCTTGTATTATTGGGTACATCAAGAAGGATGATAGTTGGATTTGGGACTACGTCCAGTGAGAAAAAGCTGGGAGTGCTCCTGGATACACATATCCCAGGCAATTCTGAAGAGGCATTGAATATATCGATTAGGGATTCCCATGAAGTGCAGCCATCAGCGGTTGCCAGCGAAATTGTTACCGAATCTAGAATTCTTTGGGCTATCAAAAGCATTAAACCTTTTGATTTGTCAATACCAGATAAAGTCTCGCCGGCGGAGCTATGAGCAGTAGCTGATACAATTGATCCCTGGCTTAGAGAGATATACACATATACAAATGGAGAGAAACCAAGTTTGTTTTCAAGCCAAAAGCGGTAAAGCCTTCCCATACTGGAACTAAGGATTTTCGGCCAGTTAGTCTATCATTAGACATTTCTCCTTAAAACCCTGTATAGATTAATATATAGTTATCTTTGGACTAAAATTGATCACAGGCTACTGTCCACTCAACAGCATGCCCACCTCGTTTCATGATCTATACAGTTTTATTGAGGTATCCCTCTCTGTTAAGGAATATACTACGGTAGCTTTCTTAGATTTAGAGGTGCCCTCCATAACTTAAATCCAGCCGCTATAATTACGGCTTTAGCAACTCTGGCGGTTGATACGAGTAGCAGTATACGTAGATTCATTCATAACCTTCTGATTAAGAGACACATTTCAGCTAGCTTAGGGTCCACTGACATCCTTAGATTTATCAGCGGAGAAACGCCCCAAGGGGGTGTTCTGTCTCCTCTGCTATGGAATCTCTCCATGAACAATATTTTTCTTTCTGGAGATGATGGTTGTCAGAGTTGTTGCCTATGTAGATGACGTGGCAATAGCTGTTAGAGGGAAGTTTCTGGATACTCTCAGAGACATCATACAGCAGGCTCTTCATACAATCGCAAGATGGGCTTCCGATAATGGTCTTGGTGTTAATCCGACCAAGATTATTTTATCCTCGAGAAATAAGATACCACCAATTACACCTGTCTTCTTGGGGGCTATTGAAATTCCCTTCTCTGAAAGTGCAACATACTTAGGTATTTTCTGGATAGGGATTTGCACTTCAAATCCAACATTCCAAAGAATGCTATGGTAGCGCTATATAAATTTGGTATTCAAAGAAAAATGCCATTTTTTGAGATAAATGATCGGATGTTCATTTCATAATAAAGAGGAAGGTATGCCGTTAATAATGAAAAGCAACATCAGCCAAATGGCCACCACGACCACGCTTACAGGACCATATCCTTTTCATGAAATTTTCCATAACCAAATCGCAAAGTGGCTGCCCTATGTCCTCGATAGCCTCACGAATTCTATCTTTGAGGTCTTGAATCGACGCTGGGCTGTTGGCGTAGATCTTATCTTTCACGTGGCCCCAAAGGAAGAAGTCGCAAGGTGTTAAATCACAAGATCTCGGTGGCCATTTGTGATCACCTCTTCGAGAGATAACTCGGTCCGGAAACTTTTCCCGTAACAGAGCAATGGTTTCCGAGCCCCAGATGCGACTTGTGTGGCACGTAGCGCCGTCTTGTTGAAAGTAAACGATGTCCAGATCAATACCATCCAACTCCGACCGTAAAAAATCATTAATCATCTCTCGATATCGCAATCCATTCACCGTAACTGTTGATCCAACCTCATTTTCGAAAAAGTAAGGTCCAATGACCCCGCCGGACCATAAACCGCACCAAACAGTCACACGTTGAGGATTCTCAACAATTACTCTTGGGTTTTCCGAGCCCCAGATGCGACAATTTTGCCTGTTGACGTAGCCACCGTGGTGGAAATGGGCCTCATCAGTCAAGATGATTTTTCGATGATTTTCGAATTTTAATAATTTCAATGCGTTGTTGAATCGTGTGTCTTTCCATTTTAGTAATGGCGTAGTTTCTACTTGTCAAATGTCAAAGAATAAAATCTTCAAAAGTGACAGCTACCGAAATACCGGGTGATTCAAAATAACACCTCTTGTTGGAAAACCCTGTATATGTAAAAGGACAATTGGAAAACACTAAGGTGTTAATCCGTCTATATATGTACCTGGTGCACTGAGAACGACACCAACTGAAACACTAAATGCTATACTTTATATAATGCCGCTAGACTGTGCAATATGCCGCTTGTACTGCGATTAGACTCAAGGAACAGTCACTAGATCAGGAAGTGGCTACGGACAAAGTGTCATTCTAGTCAGAATGTCTGACCTTCTGGGCACTGTTGATTACACTATGACTGAACCACTATTTGACAAGAAGTATCTCTCTCTTATACCTGATAGATCAGAATGGAATGATCGTATCCCAGGACAGAGGAGATTCTTTAACTTCTATACAGACGTTTCCAAAATCAATAACAAAGTGGGCTTTGGTGCCTTCTCTGAGGATCTTGAGCTATCACTTGCAAAAAGTCTGCGTGATCACTGTAGTGTTTACCAGGCAGAAATTTTAGCTATTAAAGAGGTAGCGGAATGACTGAAAATTAATGTGCTGACCAAAGTCGGTATAAATATTTTCTCTGATAGTTAGACTGTTATCAAGTCCTGAATTCAAAAACTGCCCCGGACTGTCGCAGATCTCTTAACGAGATGGCTGAACAGTTCAGTATTCATCTGATATGGGTGCCGGGCCACAGAGACTTGACAGGGAACTGCAAGGTAGATTAACTTGCATGACTAGGAACTACCTTACACGCTCCAAGGGAACTGGAATACGTGGGCAGGCCTCTAGCGACCTGCAAGCTCTTCTTGAGAGATAGTGCCCTTACGCCAACAAGCAACTGCATACATTCCAGGTGATGATGTGGCCCGGCCTAAACTCAAAACGCACTGCTGTCTTTGCCTAGACCGGACGTATTAAGCCGTGTCTGTTATGGCGGGTCCCTGTCTTATTTGGCGCCACGCAAAGAGATTGAAGATCTTCAGAAGACGGCATGCAACCTTAGACTCGCATTTCTTTGAGGAGTTATCTAACTTGGCTGATATTGGAATTTGCCAACTTTTGAGCTTTTTCAAGCAATCAAATTGGTTCCACGGGAGGAGCTAGGGACAGGGTTACCATAAACATTTTTCTGGAAGGAGGACTTTTGCACCAGATAAGGAGGACATTTGTGACATTTACAAATAGTCTTTGGAACCTTCGGAGGAAATTTTTTAAAATAAAAAATAGCAGTACTCGTAGTCTAAGTGTGTCTGTTTTACTGGCTGTCAGTCCTAACCTAACCTAGATTAATTTTAATTACCATTTGTATTCATCGATATTTGTTATCATTATTACTCAGTTTTAGATTAGAGAAGACGTTTCATGTGCATGGACATACACTTAAGCCATACACTATGTTTTCCCTGCATTCGTCGTTATCTGCATGTCTTATGCGGTGATCTTGTTTGGTTTCAGTAAACTACTTGTTTTTCCCACTGTTTCGCTATCCCACAGTATTGTGGAGTTAAAATGTTTCGAATTTTCCCTGGTTACCTCTTGACATTCTCTGCTCTCTTTGAGTTGGCAATCACTCAAATGTGTCATGGCACTCTAATGATACGCAGTTGACCATGGACTGTGAAATCATTAATCTTCGTTTACAGTTCAACGCGCTTCTGGATTTGGCACTTTCTGACATTATTGCTTTGATCGCCATTTTGGATATCTGTGAAGATGTTAGCATATTCAGACTTTGTGGTTTTACTGATCCATTTCACACACTCCGTGACTGCTCGAATTTCTGCTTGAAACCCCGTATTATGGTCTGGGGGGAGTAAATTTTGACCTCTGGCTACTCAATAAAAAGCCCAGTCCCCTTTTCCCTATAATTTTCTTCTTAGTATTAAAAATATACTCCTTCGAGCCGGATTTGAACCAGCGACCTATGGATTTCTACCGCTATTTTTTCATTACTACAGTCCACCGCTCTACCAACTGAGCTATCGAAGGTGATAACCCGGATTATAGATGTGCTTTTGAGTAAACTACATTTTTATACTCTGCACCACACTGTGGTACAGGGTATTATGACTTTGTGCATTTGTTTGTAACACCCAAAAGGATAAGAGATAGACCCATTGCTTATTATACCGATCGACTTGTTTTTAAATATATTTAACAATTAAGGAAGATTGGAGATTGTATCTAAAACAGATTTAACACTGATTATTGCAGGAATGTCCCAAAAAAAATTTAGAATGTGTTTCCGAGTTTTTTTTCATGTCCACCGTTGTAATTAACAAAAATATATGCTCCTTCGAGCCGGATTTGAACCAGCGACCTATGGATTCCTATGTTGCAACTTCAATGTTATCTCTACAGTCCACCGCTCTACCAACTGAGCTATCGAAGGTATGTTTGCTTTAAGCAGGCGATTTAAAAAATTCGACAAATATCTTATCTGTTTGTTTTTTTTTTTGTTGGGTATAAAAGTAAAAGTTGAAGATCCAGAGGTATTTTAAGTGATTGTTTTTTAGATTAACTAGATATCTACAGTTATTGAGTAGAGTCAATGTGCAGTAACTTCAAAAAAACTTTCAAATTAGACTGGTTGTAGTTTTATACACACTAAGGCGGATACTGAAGGTCGCAGTGTTGTTGTGTTCTCCTACAGTAGAGTGAATTATTATACTATTTTAAAATAATTGTAGTCCTACATTAGTTAGACATTAAGACTGAAAATCATATCTTAAACCGTTTGGTTGAAGTCTTTGATATGGAGTCAGAAGTGCAACTCGGAGTGAAGGTGTGCATGGGGTCTATTCAAATACAAGAATCGACATGGCCCATTTTCAAACTTAATCTCCCAAGGTATTTTCCACACATTTTTTGCAGTTTTCACTTGGTAATTTTTTGTCGGAATTCGGAAGATTTTGTTATAAACAAACCAATGTCCACGCCCGTTTAAGGGATATGTATTTGTTTCAAAAATACATTCCACGAAAGTCGTGGTACTCAGAAATTCAGCCTAAACTATAATCAATATATAATCAACAATTTAAACCTGCCGATGACACAACACAATATTAAAAAAAATCTCCTTCGAGCCGGATTTGAACCAGCGACCTATGGATTTCTATTCACGTTTCCACGTTGTGTATCTCTACAGTCCACCGCTCTACCAACTGAGCTATCGAAGGTATACTTTACACAAGAGTTTGATTTTAACAGATGTCGGTAAAACTTGGATTTGGATAAAAATTTAAACAAAAATTTCTTAAGTTACAAATATTTTATCGATCAATTAGTTTAATCGACATTTTAATTAACTTTGAAGAATTTTCTAGAAAAAGTACTCCTTCGAGCCGGATTTGAACCAGCGACCTATGGATTTCCGCTTTTTATAATCGTATGTATGTCTACAGTCCACCGCTCTACCAACTGAGCTATCGAAGGTATATGATTAACATGGTGGCTAAATACCGTTCTTTAGCCTCAATTGTATGTTAATATACCGATTTGATATTGAGCGTATGTAGTTTCCATGAGTTTGATTTGTATTGATGATATTGGTTATAATTGTTTTTTGAATAAAATTAGAAATAAAGATGTGTTTCTTAAAGTTACAAATATATTCGATAAATCAGTTAGTTGCATTAATTAATAATTTTAATTAACTTTGAGGAGTTTTGCTAGGCTAGACAAAATACTCCTTCGAGCCGGATTTGAACCAGCGACCTATGGATTTCTATTTATGTACGTTTCTGCGTTATGTATCTCTACAGTCCACCGCTCTACCAACTGAGCTATCGAAGGGTGTTGTATTTTGTTTTGGAAATGTACTTTTTATCCCCTCACCTTAGAGAGGAGGGTATATATCATTTGCTACGCGCCAAAAGTGTAACACATCGAAGAAGTGGCCTAAGACCCTACGTAAAGGGTTTTCCAACAAGAGGTGTTATTTTGGTATTCAAAGAAAAATGAAATTTTTGTGATAAATGATCGGATGTTTATTTCATATTAAAGAGGAAGGTATGCCGTTAATAATGACAAACAACATCAGCCAAATACCCACCACGACCAAGCTTTCAGGACCATATCCAAGAAGAAGTCCCAAGGTGTTAAATCACAAGATCTCGGTGACCAATTGTGATCACCTCTTCGAGAGATAACACGGTCCGGAAACTTTTCCCGTAACAGAGCAATGGTTTCGTTGCTTGGGTGGCTTGTGCGCCGTCTTGTTGAAAGTAAACGTTGTCCAGATCAATACCATCTAACTCCGACCATAACAAATCATTAATCATCTCTCGATATCGCAATTCATTCACCGTAACTGTTGATCCAAACTCATTTTCGAAAAAGTAAGGTCCAATGACCCCGCCGGTCCATACACCTCACCAAACAGTCACACGTTGAGGATGGCGAGGCTTCTCAACAATAACTCTTGGGTTTTCCGAGCCAAGATGCGACAATTTTGCTTGTTGACGTAGCCACCGAGGTGGAAATGGGCCTCATCAGTCAAGATGATTTTTCGATGGAATTCCGGATCATTTTCATGCATTTCAAGGACCCAATCAGCAAAGACACGACGTTGTTGATGATCGGCCGGCTTGAGTTCTTGTGTTAACTGAACTTTATAAGCCTTAAGACCCAAGTCTTTATACAAGATACGGTGTAATGACGTTTGTGGAATGCCCAATTCCAACGAGGAATGGACAAACCTGGGTGTCCTTCAACACTATGGGCTACAGCAGCAATATTCTCAGTTGTTCTTGAGCAGGGTTACCATAACCTTTTTTCGGAAAGGAGGACTTTTGTGTCAGAAAAGGAGGACAATTGTAACATTTACAAAGAGGGTTTGGAACTTTCGGAGGACATATAATATATAAAATACGATTTCCAATAATAATGATTTGTACAACAATTTGTGTTTTATAGCGCTTAGATGCCAAATCGGAGGACTATATCTAAATCTGAACAAATTTTCTTGAAATTTGACAATGTTTGTACTTGGGTGCTACATTTAAATCTAAACCGATTTACACCAAATTCGACAATTCCGGTCCTAGGATCAAGAAACCATCCATCCTGCTTAGTTTCAAAGTGATTGGATATAAGAAAGCTTCTGTAGCGCTAAACGGCCAATTCAGAAAGAAAATGTATGTCAAAATCTGAACCAACTTAAACCAATTTCTTCCCAGGTATAAAATAGTCCTTATTGCCAAATTTCAGCAAGATCGGAGTGAAAATGCGACCTGTACTTAACGAACAATTATAAATGGACATACAGTCAATTGGTGTACTTTAAATTGGGTCTAGCTCCAGTATTTTAGGTGTTAATTATAATAAATAAGCGAAGCGGATCACATGTCAACTGTTTTTTGATTCGTTGAAATTTGTGGTGTTTGTTACGTTAAGAAGTAAAATCTTGATCAATTCTCAATTTTTGAAGTACTAACTTTGTACTAAACTAGTTGCGAGAATAATGCATGTGAAAAATTTGAAATTGTAACAAAAGGAGGACAAATTCATCAATTTTTAAAAAGGAGGGAGGACGCTGGATTAAAAGGAGGACATGTCCTCCGAAAGTAGGACGAATGGTAACCCTGTTCTTGAGCGACGTGCACGAGTTTTATTCTTCACATCACTAACTTGTCCCAACAGCTCGTTCAGCTTTGTTCACCAATTTCTGTATTGCGGTCCGACAAGGTGCTTTACGACGACCCAAAAATGCTTTAGTTTTGCGAACTGACTTGTAGTGAATTTTAATAATTTCAATGCGTTGTTGAATCGTGTATCGTTTCATTTTTAGTAATGGCGTAGTTTCTACTTGTCAAATGTCAAAGAATAAAAGCTTCCCAAGTGACAGCTACCGAAATACCGGGTGATTCAAAATAACACCTCTTGTTAGAAAACCCGTTAGCTAGGATATTCCCTTTCAAAAAAAAACTAACCTATTTTTGTTTGTTTTAGTTTCATAATATAGTATGCCTCAATCTACACAAAAAAAAGTTTTTAGGTCTCGGACACAAAATTTTTGTTGTTGCTTAGTGTAGTTAATTTAAAAATTAAAAATGAATTACTTACAATAAGCTTTATAAAAAAATACAATTAAAAAATAAAATTAAAAAAAGAGAACTCCTTCGAGCCGGATTTGAACCAGCGACCTATGGATGTCTATCACTATCCACAACACATTGTGCGGCCATATCTACAGTCCACCGCTCTACCAACTGAGCTATCGAAGGTCTGCGAACACGACGATACGACAACAAACTACGAGCCAACGACCGCGACGTCGCCTCAGTGCTAAAAATAGAACACAAAAACACAATGCTCTCTCTGCTGCTTATCAATTAAAATAATTATGCAATAGATTGTTGTTAAATTTGTTTTATGTTGACGATGTGGTGTTTACCAACATGAAACCAACTGAAATGAACTTGATTTATTCGAAATCGAAATAAGGCACGAAAAAAAGTGAAAGGCCAATTATGTAGGTATGTATGTATGTAGACAGACTGGCATACATTTTGTTGTTAATGAATGAGGGAATTCGACAACAACCACCGGCAAAATACCAATGTTTGAGATGACTGTGGTGTGGTGTGCTGCACATCGCCTCTTCAACAGCCATACTTCCCATTTATGTGTGAGGAGAATGGCAAGTGGTTTTGTGGGAATATATGATATGGCCACCACCAGAAAACACTGGGACGGGTTTCTTTTGTTACTACTACCTCTTCGCATCGTTAGATAAATGTGCAGCGATCTATGGAATATTCAAGTTAAATTCCCCAGAGTATACTGCTAGTTTGCTTTGAATAACTGTATACCCTATGACAAGGCAGCTGCAACGCCTTCGATAGCTCAGTTGGTAGAGCGGTGGACTGTAGACAGAGATCAATCAAGCATTGGCTGCAACATGTAATGTAGGAATCCATAGGTCGCTGGTTCAAATCCGGCTCGAAGGATTGTTTTTTAATAAACAGTTATGTTATGCGCTTGTTGTAATGAATTTTAGAGAGTACTCGCGTTTAAATAACAATAATATTAGGTTGTACCGAAAAATTAAAAAAAATAAGAAAATGCATTTTTGAGAACCCATGACATTTCATAACCAATTTCATAATATCAGCAGATTCAGCAATTTCGTAAGTTTATTTATTTCTATAACCTCTCCACCATAGGATGATTATTAGGTAGCAAAAAGGGCGTGTCAATAACGGCCACTTTTCTCTAGACTCTAGGTACTACAGGGTTTTCCAACAAGAGGTGTTATTTTGAATCACCCGGTATTTCGGTAGCTGTCACTTGGGATGCTTTTATTCTTTGACATTTGACAAGTACATAGAAACTACGCCATTACTAAAAATGGAATGATACACGATTCAACAACGCATTGAAATTATTAAAATTTGAGCTGTTGGGACAAGTTAGTGATGTGAAGAATAAAACCCGTGCACGTCGCTCAAGAACAACTGAGAATATTGCTGCTGTAGCCCAAAGTGTTGAAGAAACCCCAGGTTTGTCCATTTCCTGTCGTTCTTTGGAATTGGGCAGTCCCCAAACGTCATTACACCGTGTCTTAAGACTTATAAAGTTCAGTTAACACAAGAACTCAAGCCGGCCGATCATCAACAACGTCGTGTCTTTGCTGAATGGGTCCTTGAAATGCATGAAAATGATCCGGAATTCCATCGAAAAATCATTTTTACTGATGAGGCCCATTTCCACCTCGGTGGCTACGTCAAGAAGCTAAATTGTCGCATCTGGGGCTCGGAAAACCCAAGAGTTATTGTTGAGAAGCCTCTCCATCCTCAACGTGCGACTGTTTGGTGCGGTTTATGGACCGGCGGGTCATTGGACCTTACTTTTTGGAAAATGAGGTTGGATCAACAGTTACGGTGAATGGATTGCGCTATCGAGAGATGATTAATGACTTTTTATGGTCGGAATCAACTCATGGGAACCTATCAACGATCGCATAATAGTAGTGCGGTTTTGTAGTCAAATAAAGAAAATTGTAACCATTATCCAATGTTACGCCCCCACTGAAGATGCCGATGAAAATATCAAGGATGCCTTTTACGAACAACTAACTGCAACATTAAACAAAGTTTCTTTGCGCGATGTTTTAATCCTATCTGGGGACTTTAATGCCAAAATTGGCTCCAATAACACGAATGCGAGTAGTATACAGGGAACACAAGGCATGGGAAATAGGAATGACAACGGAGAACGGTTCGTTGGACTATGCCAGGCTTTTAATCTCGTTATCGGCGGTTCAATATTCCCCCACAAAGACATACATAAATATACGTGGACATCTCCAGATGGCAACACAAAAAACCAAATAGATCAAATATGCATCCGGCAACGATGGAGAACTTCACTGATGGATATACGTACCAAACGCGGCGCAGAAATAGATTCAGACCATGAACTCATAGTAGCCTTCATAAAACTAAAATTGAGTAGAAACTACAACCAACGTTGTAGTCGGAAAACACTAAAGCGGTTTGCTCTGAACAAGCTTAGTGACGAAAGAAAACGTAATGAAGTATCAACCATAATGAGAGATAGACTGATGGCCAACAACAACACATGGGAAGAAACATGTGCTCAACTAAACAATATAGCGGAGGAAACCATAGGATATGTAGACAATGATACCAGGAAAGTATGGATATCAGATAACACCTGGAGCCTTATTCGACAGAGGAACAATCTAAAACTACAGCTCCTCACAGACAGCAGATTAAAAGTACAATATAGTGCTATAGCTAAAGCGGTAAAAAGATCGGCTCGTACAGACAAAAGAATCTACTTCGATTCACTGGCCAGCGAAGCTGAAACTGCCGCTGGAACAAACAATATGCGCCAATTATACAATATTATTGGGCGACTCTCCAAGCAAAATTTTAATCACAGTAAAGCCGTGAAAGATGATAATGGACAACTATTAACTGCGGTAGAAGAACAAACCAGAAGATGGAAGGACCATTTTGAAAGAATCAGCAACATCGAAGATGACAATGACGAAAATCCTGCCCCCGCGGATCAACTATCGACACTGCTCGGAAACATTAATATAGACCCCCCTTGTATGGAAGAGGTTATAACCGCTATAGTCTCGCTGAAGAGAAACAAATCACCAGGAGATGACGGTATACCAGCTGAAATTTTACAAGTTAGTCCTACCACGTCCGCCGAAATCGTACATCCGTTTCTGGTGAAAGCTTGGCAAAACGAAGAGTTCCCCAACAGTTGGGCGAAAGGAACAATCATAAAACTTCCCAAAAAAGGCGATTTAAGCGAGTGTAATAATTGGAGAGGTATAACACTTCTAAATACCATATATAAACTAATGGCACTTATCATAAATACTAGGCTACAACCTGTCGAGCAATCGTTACGCGATGAACAAGCTGGATTTCGACCGCACCGGAGCTGCGTGGACCAGGTCAATACACTCCGCATTATAATTGAACAATCCGTTGAGTGGCGCTCTCCTCTTTACCTAGTATTTGTAGATTTTCAAAAGGCATTCGATACTATCAAGCGCAGCGCAATATGGACATCACTGAAAAATAAAGGTGTTCCAACAAAAATAATAAATATGATCAAAGTGATGTACGACAACGCCACTGTACAAGTCCGTCACAGTGGAATGAACAGCGAACCATTTACCACTAACGCTGGTGTGAAACAGGGTTGTCCCTTATCACCCCTACTCTTCGCTGTCACACTAGATAATATCATGATGGAGATAAGCAAGAAAAAGAGAGGAATAGTTTGGGGTCTGCACAATTACCTTGAAGACCTCGATTTTGCGGATGACATATGTCTCATGTCACATAGACGCTGCGATATGCAGAGCAAACTACAAGAGCTAGTTACTCTTTCAAAAGCCGTTGGCCTAGAAATAAATATCAAGAAAACCAAAGCGATGCGTATCCATAGTAACAACAGCAATCCATTTAAAGTAAATGACCAAGAAATCCAATATGTGGACACTTTCTGCTATCTTGGGTGTATGATGTCTGTGACTGGCGGTATCGAAGAAGATGTACACTATAAATTAGGCAAATCCAGGTCCGCATTTGGAAGATTACAGCATATATGGCGTTCACCGCAAATATCTCTCCAAACCAAGATACGCATTTTCAACGCCTGTGTAAAATCACCGTTACTATATGGAAGTGAAACATGGCTCACAACGGCCACAGTACTGAAGAAGATCCAGTCACAAATAAATAAATTTCTACGTACTATATGTCACATTTTTTGGCCGAATACAATTTCAAACACTGAATTGTGGAACAAAACTAGCGAGATTCCAATGAGAGTCCAAATAAGAAGAAGGAAATGGAAGTGGATTGGACATACGCTCCGAAAATCGAACGAAAGTATATGTAGAAAGGCACTAGAATGGAACCCGCAAGGCTGCAGACGACGCGGACGACCAAAGAGCACATGGCGTCGAACAACTCTAATGGAAATACGGAAACTTAACAAGTCATGGGATGAAATCAAGACTTTTTGTTATGATAGAAATATGTGGAATAATCTTGTAGAAGCCCTATGTTCCCTAGAGGAATGAATAAAGGAAAAAAAAAAAATGGTCGGAATTGGATGGTATTGATCTGGACAACGTTTTCGGCGCTACGTGCCACACAAGCAACGAAACCATTGCTCTGTTACGGGAAAAGTTTCCGGACCGTGTTATCTCTCGAAGAGGTGATCACAATTGGCCACCGAGATCTTGTGATTTAACACCTTGCGACTTTTTCCTATGGGGCCACATGAAAGATAAGGTCTACGTAGTGATGTCAAACGGGAAATCCCGAAAATCCCGGGAAATCCAGATCCCGAAAAATCCCGAATCCCGGGATTTTTTAAATGAACCCCGGGATAATAACATATGAAGCTGAATATGAATATTAAGTGAAAGATAGATAATCTCTGTCGAAAATGTAAACTAAAAAATCAAATTGTTAACATCAAAAAACATTGACATAATCCGGTGAAAAAATTAGAAATTTGGAGAAGAATTATAAAATATATCATACACAAATGTAATTATAAATAAGTAAACTTAAAACAAGAACACAAATAGAGTTTGTTTCGCACAAACGAAGATCATTGTATTCTATTCTTTCAAATTTATGAGAATCGATTTGGTCCCATAAAAACGGAATTAGTCAAACTGATTTCTCAAGTTGAAAAAAATATTTTTCGTGCTTTAATGAAAGAAAATTATAACATTCATAAGAACTCAGACGACGAACTGAAATTGGACTAAAATTACAATTTCGGGGTTCCGCAAATCCCGATTTATCCCGAAAATCCCGATTTATCCCAAAAATCCCGAGATATCGAACAATTTCGGGATCCCGAACAAACCCGGGATCCCGGGATTTGCAATTTAAAAATCCGGAATCCCGGGATTTGTGAAAACCAATCCCGTTTGACATCTCTAGGTCTACGCCAACAGCCCAGCGTCGATTCAAGACCTCAAAGATAGAATTCGTGAGGCTATCGAGGACATAGGGCAGCCACTTTGCGATTTGGTTATGAAAAAATTCATGAAAAGGATATGGTCCTCTAAGCGTGGTCGTGGTGGTCATTTGGCTGATGTTGTTTTTCATTATTAACGGCATACCCTCCTCTTTATTATGAAATAAACATCCGATCATTTATCTCAAAAATTGCATTTTTCTTTGAATACCAAAATAACCCCATTATAAAAGCATTACACTGTATGAAGTTTCAAGTATTTGTATTCACTGGTATTAATGTTAAAATCCGGGAACTTTTGGTATAAAATGGTCCAATTGTGTGGGAGGTACCAAAAATGGGCATGACAATAACGACAAATTCTCTCTGGACTATAGGTACTATAAAAACATTACGCTGTACAAAATTTCAAGTATTTATATGAACTGATATTAAAGCCACAAGCAGTTAACTTTTGGAGCAAAATGGTCCATTTGTGTGGGAGGTACCAAAAAGGGAGTGGCCACTTCGCCCATTTTTCTTGACGTCCCAGTGAACATTTTTCTCAGATTTTCCAGAATCCGGACCGAAATTCTGCACAAGTATCCGATTCTGATGCCGATGGCGGTCAGAGAATGTAACGAAAGTTGTTTGGGGTGTTGACAGTAAGTCTGAACGTTTTGTCTAGGGAAATTAGGAAGAATGTGCAGACATTTCGTAACGAATGGTAGAAGAATTCAAAATTAAAGTCTGAGGGAAATTTGGAAGGATTTTTAGATACGTCTAACAAAAATCGGCTTCGATAACGGAAAATATCCATATCAGTCTTAATATAATCGGTTGATTTATATACCGCGTTGTTACAATGTCTGACATAATATTAGACAATTTATAGTGTTGTCGGATATTTGTCCATCATTTGTTACGTTCTTCGCAGATTTGTCTGACTTTGGTCTGCCGTGTCTTACAAAATCTGATATAGTATCTGACCTTTCTCCGATTTTTCGGACTTATACCAATTTTACAAGTAGCATTCCTTTTATGTCGTATAAATGTATGATACATTATAAGAAATTTATCAGATTTTTCAGACCTTTATCGCAAATTGGTAAATTCCCTTTTAAAAAATACAAAATTTTTTTATAAATATATTTAAATTATTTTTTTTATTTGCATTATAATGCAATATTTAAGCAATTAAAAAAACATAACAAACATTTAATTTTTAAGAAATAATAAATAAATTCATTTTAATTGCACTTTTATGCAATTTTTAAAATGGTTGTGCAAAAAAAACATAACATAATAACAGCTTCAAGATTTGAATTTGTTGTCTGTGGTATTTCATCCAGTGCAGCTTCTGAAAAAGATTAAAAAAGTGTGAAATAAAAATTTTAAAAACTATCAATAGATTATTATTCATAAGATATACACACCTTTTACAAGTCGTATAAAATACATGTCCGTAACAGCTACATTGTTATTTAGATTTGACCATGAAAACTTTGAAGCAATGTCGTCGTTGCCAAAAACTAGTTTTAAATTTTCAATAACGAATTTTTTTACATAGTCACGTGGTTGAGTTTTGAGGCGCTTTATCTATAAAAAGAACAATGTTTAAAAATTTTATTTTTTTTTATATAGAAAAAATTAGCAGTTGAAATTTCATATTTTCATCATCTTTTATAGTAGAGTTAAAGACTAAAACTTCTTACACTCAAATGTCTTATCAGTTCGATCCCACACTTATAACTGGCCTTAACTGAAGAGAAAACAAAAAACAAACAAAAACGATCGTTTATTTACCGTTTTACCTTCTTGGAACATTTGAATTTGCAAATGTTCTGCAGAGAATGTGCAGAACAATCGCATGAAACATCAGAAAGAAGCTCAGAATGCCTACAGAGTATTCTGCAGGAATTCTCTTGATACTTGTTTTGGAAATCTGACCAAACATCTGAGCAATCTCCATAAAGTCTGAAGATTTGTTAGAAAATATTCAGAAATGTATAACATAATTTTAGAGGATGTGCAGATGATTCAGAACATTTGCTTAGGGAAATTTCGACAAATCTTTTTAAACTCTGACCACTTTTAATATAATGTGCGGAATTTTCGGATAGAACTCGAACAATACTTCAGAAAATGTGCAGAAATGACTTACCAAAAAACATATATTTTTTGGACAAATCTGCAAAGAAACTAAGGGAAATTTAACCGTTTCTGTTAAATTTCTGATTCAATAACATACATTTTCGGACATCAGACTGATCTGAAATAAATGTTTACTGGGGTGTTATCGACTAATAAACTAATACTATGTATGTGTGCAATTTCAAATATTCGAATAAGTAGTTAAACAGTGTAATGATTTTATAGTACTTAGAGTTCAGAGAAAAGTGGACGTTATTGGCACGCTCCTTTTGGTACCTCCCACACACATGGACCATTTTGTACCAAAAGTTAAAAGGTTATTACTTTAATGGCAGTACATACTTTAAAGTTATTAAATGCAATTTAAATTGGTACCAAAAACGGATTTCCTCCGAACATACTTAGGGTCTTATATCACTCCTTCCATATGTTATACTTTTGGTCCGTAGAAAATGATATATACCCTCCTTCAATATAGTGAGGGTATAATGACCCAAATCTAATTTCCACCAAACATACTTGGGCCCTTAGGTCACTTCTTTGATGTGTTACACTTTTGGTCCGTAGCAAATGATATTTACCCTTCTCTGTAAAGTGAGTGAGGGAAGATGCATTTTTGAGAACCCATGACATTTCATAACCAATTTCCTAAAATCAGGAGAGCAGGGGCGGCACAATAAGTCCGTAAAATCCTTTTTTGGATGAAAAAGGATTTTATTTTCAACATAGTCTCCTTTGGGCTGTTTAAACCCTTCCAAAAATAAGATTTGTCGAGGTAATCAAAATAGGTATTTTTGTTTATGAGACGATTTTATCTTTGGAGTCAAGACATTTCCGCCGAGCAATTTCTTCAGGTTTGAAATAGTAACTTGGGGCTAAATCCGGTTAGTCGGGTGGAAGGGAGAGAGAGAGAGAGTGTATCAAATCCTCATTAAATCGACCCAATAATTTGGTATAACATTCGCCCTTGGTTGTATTACGCTTTTGAGGGTAGTCAAGGGTCTCTCTCCTAAAATCGTCCATTGGATATAACCGTATTCGCTCAATACTACTATACGGCATTGTGGTGTGGTAGACGACAACCGATTGTCAGTCGATTAATGAAGGTTAAGAGTACTGTTTGCATATGCATAAGCGAATCTTTAAGGACTACAGCGACAGAGTCTCTGCAAGTCGTACTCCATATACAGCCGCTTTATATTGTGGCTATAAAAGTTTCAACCAGAGCTCCATTAAGATTAAACCTATCAATAAGGTATAAGAACTACGGTCGCCTTATATTCCTGTAGGAAAGCTGTAGGGTCGTTGGGGCATCTCTCGCGTTAGGGCCTATGTATATCGTCCATTGGATATACATAGCAGTAGTGTGCCCAATACTACTGTACTACATTCTGCTGTGGTGGACGATAACTGATAAGCGAACTATAACCGTTCAATTACTGAAGGTTCAGAGAAGTGTTTGCATAAGCGGAGCTTTCAGTCAGTCCAATGAAAGATGGACAGAAATCGGCACCTATAGGATAGGTACCAATCGGCCATGATACGAACTGAGAAGACCAAAATGACTCCTCGTACTAGACAGGAAAAAATTGTCTACGTTAGTGGCGAACACACCGGAAGGTTTCATATTTAGTCCAATGACTTATGGAGGAGCTGTGGTGATGAGGAAGAAATGAAGAGTATTAAGCACCTGCTTTGCTACTGTCCCTCATTAGGTTAGGTTAGGTTAGGTTAATAGTGGCAGCATCAACTTAAAGTTATCCATTAACAAAGCTAAAACAAACCGTCAAAAAATGAATTTACTGCCAAAATTAAAATGGAACCATAACTCGGAAACACAATACAAATCGAGATTAGATGAAAATCTTAAAAAGATACAGAACAAAGGAAAAGAGATTTGTATTAATGATCTAAGGGACGTAATACTGAACTCATATAAAATACCAAGTATAAATAAAATTGAAAACCAAGGCAAAAACCCCTGGTTTAATAAAAAATGTAAATTAGCCCGAGATAAATCTATGAAATTCCTGAATATCTACAGAATTTCCCAAAATGAGGAGGATAGAGGAATGTATTTAAAATACAAGCAGGAGTTTAATAAATTATGCAATAAAAAACGGATCGAGTATTATAATAACTTACAAATAAAACTTAACACAGTACATGATAGTAAACGATGGTGGGCTCTAGTGAGAGAAGTAAGGAACCAAGAGAGCCATATTGGAGACCAAGTAACTGCTGAAAATTTTCGACAATACTTTAATGATCTGCTGAATCCTGTGACTAGAGCTGCAGAGATTTATTATGCTGCAATATTCATCAGAGATGGGAATCTGGATAAAGAATTCACAATTAGTGAAATTAAACAACAGCTGGCTAGAGCAAAAACCAACAAGGCTCCAGGAGAGGACCGCATTCCCTATGAATTTTTTGTACATGCTACGGATGAATACTTGAAAACTCTTGCAAGTGTTTATACGAATTTACTGAGTGGAAAAGGGTCATATCAAGTCTTCCAGAAAAGCGTTATATTCCCAATACATAAAAAGGGTGATGCAAACCAACCAGGAAATTATAGAGGAATTTCCTTTATGAATTGCATAGGGAAAATTATGATGGGAATGGTTAACAATCGAATAACTGAATGGGTAAACCGAAACCGAATTCGGAATGAGTACCAGGCGGGTTTTCGGAAGTACTACTCCACAATAGACAATATTTATAATCTAACAAACATTGTCCAAAGCAAATTCGCCGACAACCGGAAAGTATATGCTTTCTTTATTGATTTTAAAGCGGCCTTCGATCGAGTACCGAGAAATTTGCTAACCTATAAACTGCACCAGATGGGATTATCGACAAAGATTCTAAATTTCATAGAAAAGGTCTATCAAAAGACTACATCCGCTGTGTGGACAGCAGCAGCACTCTCAACTGCTTTTGAAACAAAATCGGGTGTGAAGCAAGGATGTCTTTTGTCACCTCTTTTATTCGCACTATACCTAAACGACCTTCACGATTTCTTAGAAGGAGGTTTGCTTATAGAGGAATTAAATATAAGAGTCCTCATGTATGCAGATGACATTGTTATGTTGGCTGATGACGTGGGAGTATTGCAGCAAATGAGCAACACGTTAGAAGTATACTGTCGAACTTGGGGTATGGAAGTAAACCTGGAGAAATCCGAGATACTTATATTCAGAAAAGGTGGTAGAATAAGTAAAGAGGAAAGATGGACGCTAAATGGCTCAAATGTAAAAGTTGTACCAGAATATAAATATTTGGGAATAGTCCTAACTCCGAAAATGTCATTTTCAAAGCATGTTTCCTATAAAAACTATGCAGCAAAAGTTAGCCTGAATGCAACGTGGAAAGATTTTGTTGGAAAGAAGGGAGTTTTATTACGTGCTAAATGGAAAATATTTACGGCAGTGACCAGGGCAGTCCAAGCATATGGGACACAAGTGTGGGGAAACTCCTGGTTTGAAGAGGTGGACAAGTTGCAGAGGTATTTTATAAAGCGAATCCTAAGACTCCCTGACAACATTCCGAATTACGTGCTCAGTCTTGAAACTGCACAAGAAGATTCACATTTCTACACCTATGGGTTGCACCTAAAGTATGTACCAAAAACTTGCATCAATTACGGAACCTGGAGACTTCCTTACAAGCTGTCCCAGAAGGTAATAGCAAAAAACATCGGATGGTACAAAGATATAAATGATGTATTGCAAAGCAAGGAAGTAGGGAACAGTGCCTGTATTACCCTCTTTGAGAGAATGAAAAACCGCATATTCAACCAGCATATGGAAAGCGCACAGAAAAGCGTAGACAGAATATATAAGCAACTTGACTTAAACAAAGGAATTACATATTGCATAGATATATACAATCAGGAACAAATCGCCTATATAATGAGAGCAAGAGGAGATTGCCTTTGGCTGAACGGAAATCAATATATAGACGAAACAGCAAGAAAATGTTCTTTGTGCAATATGAGAGAAATTGAAAATACGAGACACTTTGTGGGCAGATGTCCAATTCTAAGGACAATAAGATCCTGCTTTTTGCATAAGCAATACCTCACGGATGATGAAATAGTTTATGTATTAAATGGTAGTGAAAATTCAGATTGGCTAGGCCTATATAAATTTATCAAAAACGCTCTGAAATATAGAAGTAATTTTGTATATGAATTCAACTATTAAAATATTTATACATAGCTTTTACAACTTGTAAATTGCCAGCAGACGGTTTAGATAAACCATGCTGTTAACTTTTTCTCATTTTCTTTATAAATATCATAAGAATAAGAAGAATAAAATTGTACATACATATATCATTCTCATAATTATAAATAAAGAAAATAAAAACTAACTACCTAACTAACTAAAAAAAAAATAAAATAAAAACAAAAGTAATTCCTTGCATGTTCATCTGCTTTGCCTCCAATGTCAGGTGTATGTATTGAACTGTTCAGCCATCTTGTTAAGAAATCTGCGACAGTCGATGGCAGTTTTTGATTTCAGGAATATAGTTTCCAGCGACTTGATAGCAGCCTATCACAGAAAATATCTATACCGACTTTCGCCAGAACATCAATTTTTAGCCATTCCGCTACCTCTTTAATAGCTATGATTTCTGCCTGGTAAACACTACAGACAGTCGTTTTGTAAGTGATATTTCAAGTTCTTCAGAAAAGACACCAAAGCCCATTTGGTAATTGAGTTTGGAACCGTCTGCATAGAATTTAACGAATCTCCTATGTCCTGCCATACGACCATTCCATTCTGATATATCAGGTCTACGAGTGAGATAATTCTTGTCAAAGAGTTGGTAGGTCATAGTCTAATCTTCCTCATTAAGTATACGATGATTGCATATACTGGGATTGACCTTTCTTGGAAATCTTACAGTACCGGTGTTCATAGTATTGATAACTTTGTTTATCAAACGGTTGGTTTCTATCAGGGGCTGTAGGTCCCTAGACCATTGGTCTAATATGGCTGGCAAAGCTAGCTGCCACCCTAACCTAGACCCAAGGTGCTACACGATAAAATGCAAAGAGAATTCGGAGTGCGGCTTTTAGTATAGCATATGTAATGTGGGGAGCAAAACCGAGTGTATGTTTGCCACTTTTTCAATTTTTATTTTGTAAAAACAATATCGTTAGTCCAAATGTCACAAAATTTGCAACATATGTATATTCCTTATGTATTGCCAGACATAATCTAATGTTTAAAAAAAACTATACACTTATTCTAGGAAATACATAAATAAGAACTAGATGAATATCTGGATGAACTCAGTTTTGCACTTAATTCTTATTACATTGCAAATCAGATGTTCTAGTATTTAGTACATAGTCCCTTATTTTTATACTTTCCACTAGGTTTTGTATAATTTTATTTGGAATATCACTCCATTCTTGCTGCACGCGGCTCCACAACTCGTTAATACGTTTTGGGGCGCGCTGGTGCAACCCCAACCGCATTTTGACCACAGCCCACAAAATTTCAATTGGGTTGAGGTCGGGGCTTTTTGCCGGCCATTCTAGGAGTTGAAATTTTTGTTCCGACAACCATTTCTTCACTATCTTGGAAGTGTGCTTTGGATCCCCGTCTTGCTGAAACACAACCTCCTCCTCAGGGTAAGCACTCACCTCTACAAAATCCGGTAAATTTGATTTCAAAATATGAAGGTAGTCCTCTTTTTTCATGATGGCATCAATTTTTACCAGCGGCCAGGTACGCCACCACGTAAAGCATCCCCACACCATTAAGCTTCCTCCTCCATGTTAAACGGTTTGCTTGACTTGATGTTTTTGAAGACGTTCATAAGGCCGGCGCCAGTAATATTCTTTTCCATCGGATTGGAAACGGTTAATTTTTGTTTCATCTGACCATATAAATCGTTTCCAGTCATCAATGCTCCAATTTGCGTGGTCCTTACAGAATTCCAAACGCTTCTTAATGTTTTTGTCAGATAAAGCTGGTTTTTTTTCTTAACTGCTGCCTCGAACCCAATTCTCTGCAAAGCTCTCCGGGCGGTCCATGCACTAACAGTTTTGTTAATGGCAGCTGCAGCTTTTTTTCGTGTCCCAGAGTCTTTCTTTTTATACCCTACACCACACTGTGGTACAGGGTATTATGACTTTGTGCATTTGTTTGTAACACCCAAAAGGAGAAGAGATAGACCCATTGTTTATTATACCGATCGACTTGTAATCATTTTCTGAGTCGATTTAGCTATGTCCGTCTGTCTGTCTGTCTGTAGACGTATTCTTGTAATCAAAGTACAGGTCGCAATTATGGTCCGATCTCAACGAAACTTTGCACATGTCTTTTTTTAGGCCCAAGGACGATCCCTATTGAATTTGGTTAAAATCGGTTCAGATTTACATATAGCTCCCATATATATGTACCTCCGATTTGGCATATATGCACTGTATAAGCAACATTTTGTAACCGATTTGTTCAAAAATTGACAGAGAGTAGTCTCGTGATACACTTAGATACAATACAAAATTTGGGGGAAATCGGTTCAGATTTATATATAGCCCCCATATATATGTTGCACCCGATTTGACATGTAAGCGCTGCAGAAACTGTATTTTATATCCGATCACAGCGAAATTCGGCAGAAAGAGGTTTCTTATTACACGAAGGAATACTGCCAAATTTGGAAAAAATCGGTTCAGATTTAGATATAGCCCCCATATATATGTTAGCACCGATTTGACATTCAAGCGCTGTAGAGACTGTATTTTATATCCGATCAGTACGAAATTCGACAGAAAGAGGTTTCTATTTTACATGAATGAGTATTCAGGGAAAATCGATTCAGATTTATATATAAGCTCCATATATATGTTCCTCCTGATTTGGTTACAAAGCGCTATAGAAGTTGTACTTTACTTCCGATCATTACAAAATTCTCCAGAAAGATGTTTCTCAATTTAGGAACGAATATTGCTTAATTTAGCGATTATCGGTTCAGAATTAGATATATCCGCGTGTTTTCAGCAGCAAATCGTGTTTTCAGCAGCAAATATCAATAGCAAATGAGAACAATTGCCTTATTTCGCATGAAAACCATTCGCATAGAAAACCATGTCACGAAAAATAACGGTTAGCGGTACATTTGCGAGCATTGAAGAAGAGTTATTGAGATTGCTCCATTGAGTGCAAAACTGAGTGCATATGGCCATCTTCTTCTTGCTTGCATTTTTGTATCTGTTGTGATTAATTTTCGAAATCTAATTTACTATGTTCTGTCCGTACGAAAGTAAATAAGTTTTACGACATTTGGCCAAACGATACTATTTTTATTGAATAAATACTACAATAGTGGTAAACATGCACTCGGTTATGCCCCCACTGTATATAGGGGAAAAACTAAATTTTTTGGGTATTTTCGAATTATTTTGGGATTTAGTAGGAAATTAAATTTTCAATTATAGATACCTAGGGAACTATGTATAGATGTAAAAAGGCGATCTCGGTTAGTAGAATGCACACCAAAAATTTTCCAAATAGACGACAAAAACAAAAGTTAAACACGCTTACACATTTTTATTACTAGTGGTCGCCCACTTTGAGGTCACATAGAGGGCCCAAATTTAAAACTTCAACTCACTAATAACTCTTCTACTAGAGTGCCAAATTTTGTCGCAATTGGTGGTTTGCGGAATTATTTCCCCCCCTTTTTCAATTCCTCCCCCTGTGTGCTGTTGCATTTTTAACAAACTTTCAGCAAACCGTCAATTCTTCTATTGCATTTCGAAACTGCATTAATTTATTCCTAGGGCCTTCTTTTAAGCCCAGTTATTGTATGGAAATACTATATGCGCAACTTTGGATGCAAGGCCTTCGATAGCTCAGTTGGTAGAGCGGTGGACTGTAGTGATTCAGAACTGGAAACATAGTAGATATCCATAGGTCGCTGGTTCAAATCCGGCTCGAAGGATATTTTTTTGTCGTGTGTCCGTGCATTCAAGTGTTATCCTTGGAGTAGTGTACATATCTGATTTAATTGTTCATCTTGATTTATTTCTAGCAAATTGTCATTTGTATCTGTCAACTTCGAATTAAGTTATTTTCTGAATTTTTTAGGTCCAAAAATTAATTAAGTTAAAAATGCATATAATAGTGATTAACTTTATAATATTATTAAAATCAGTTTCAATAATGAAAAATAATGCGGAACAATAGACATGTAATTAGTTTATTATTAACTAAATAATAAGGATTCCTCTATAAACAGACTTTAACCTTTAAAATACAATTGTAGGTACACACGCTGAAAGCTTTTATAAGCGGACATCTACGGTCGACGAGTTATTGTCCGCCTAACAAAGCTTAATGTGTTCTTGAATTATAGCATTGGGTCCAAAAAAATTTTACGATCATGGGCTGTGTGCAAGTATAGCTTTTCCTTGCATATGTACGAGTATGTACATATTTCCGACAATGATAAGCAACAAATCTATTGTCTAATTAGTCTACCTTTGGATTTTTAACATTCAAATGTTATGAATAACAAAAACGTATCAACAGATAAGCTTCTTGTCCGACTTTTCCTATCACGTTTCGAAGACATCTATACCTTCGATAGCTCAGTTGGTAGAGCGGTGGACTGTAGAAAGAAACGTGATAAATATAGAAATCCATAGGTCGCTGGTTCAAATCCGGCTCGAAGGATACTTTTTTAAACGTCATCCCAATTGCATTCAAGTTTCAGTCATGAATAAACTGTAACATTTTGACTCCACTCAATACTGAATGGGGTATGCAGATAACAATCCATTAAAAATGTCTAGTATTTTTGTTATATGAGGATGCCATAAGAAAAAGCGAGAGATCAGTTGTCGATTTAATTTAATTATTGACTTTATAATGACAAAAAGTGTCCCATTGCAATATAACCTATTGGAATATTTTGTGTCAGAATTTATAGCAACTTATGATTCGTGTCAGTTTAATGCTTAGTACCAGAGAAAAGCACTTTTAGAGCTACCTTATACGAATAATTGATAATTATTTACAAGATATACATAGTACTAGAATACGAAACTGATGAAGGTATGCAACATCATGAGTCTCTCAAGGGTCAATATTGGGACTTTTCTTGCGAAACCTCAAGTATGATGGTCTCCTGCACTTGTAGCTTCTCGTTAACTGCAAACTAGTGGGATATGCACACGACCCTAGTCATGACACAATCATCGGCAGCTGTAGAACGATTGCCTTAGTAGAAAAAGTTCATTGTAGAGATCCGAAACACCTTAAGCTGGCAGCTGAAAATACGGAGGCTATATTTGTAATAGATAGACGTTAATTCGCAATATCAAAAAAAAATGAAAGTAGATGGACATAAGGTAATGTTTAGTAGGAGTCTGCGATATCTAGGACTGGAATTGGAGAAGCGGATGTCTTTTAGTGAGCACATGAAACTCGATACGGAGAAGTCACTGAAAACAGCAGCGAAAGTTGAGCAGATTATGCCAAACATACGAGGTCCGGGTGAAACAACTCGAAAATTGTTGCCCAGTTGATTTATGCCGCAAATCTCTTGACGAGATGGTTGAGCAGTTCAACATACACCCCATATGGATGCCTGGGCGTAGGGATATTCCAGGGAACTGCAATGTCCCCATGAACCGGCTTGGAAAGGGATGACAATTTTAAAATTTCAACAAATATACATATCTATTGTATGTCAAAATTTGTGAAGTTCAACAAATATCGTTATTGAAATTTGGAAAATAATGTTCAAAATTATTCCAAAACTATTCAAATGTGAAATTTTTCAATGTTTTACTTATTTTATGCATATATTTCTCGTGTTATTAGTTTGTTGTTCAAACTTCAATATACACACATTACATATATACATAAAATAACGTCAATACAAACGTCAAAATAAAAGTTGGTTGTCATGTCCTTTCCGTCGCAAACAAATGCGTTAAAAGAATATTAAAAGACAAGTGTTCAAGTGACAAAATAACGGAAGATAAAGAGGTAAGTGGATCAGGTACAGATAAGTGTCACAATATAGAACAGTGTATTATAAGTTTGTTTCGTGTCTGAAGTTTGTAAAACGTAAAAATATTGAAGCTAGGCTCACCTTAAAATATGCCCATCTACTAGGAATCACTAGCTGATGCGATTTAACCTTCCGTATGTCTGTCCATCCTAAGTTGTTCGCCAAGTACATGTTGGAATTTAACTCCAATCTTCTTGAAATTTGGCACAAAGTATTTATCACATCAGGAACGAAGTCCATACAAATTCATCAATATCTGTTCAGATATAACTTCGATATACATCTGTTCAATAGAAAAGGCGAATTTTGAAATTTCTTGGGCTACTTGCATTCGAGTAGCGTTTTTATGTTGGCACACTTGTCTCGAACATATGTTCTTACACCCAGGAAAATAATTGGTTGGAATTCGATTGTAACAATAAAAAAATAGTACTAGCAACAAAAACTATATTGGCTGCACCGTCTGTCGGTTGTATTTATAAATAGATAGTTGAAACAACAATAATAACATGGATACGATCAAATGCAAATGCTTGCAACTAAATCGGTGGTATCAATCGAATTAAGATTGTTTTTTTCATTAACACTCGGTTAGTTGTGGTAACCAATTTCAAATTTTCATTATAGTACCATATGATAGATTTTTGGTTGTTACAACCAATGTTTTATTCTTAACAACAGAAATTGTATCAATAGACCAAAGATTATTATTGCAACGAATAATTGGTTACTACAACAGAAAAAATTTTAATAAATAATCGTTTACTGGTTATCCCAATCATTTCCCAAATTTAGAATAATTAAATGAATTTTGGGAAATACAACCGAAAGATTGGTTGCTGTTCTTTTGCTGATACATGACAAACAAAAAATCAAATTACTCGACATACATAAATAAAAAATTAAAGCAACAATCATGAAATTTAAAGCACAGGGTTAAGCGATATTTCCATAAAAGTTTTGTGTTTTTTTTCGTGTCCTAAAATGTGTGTCAAATATTTCCACATCTAATAATAGTGTTGAATTTGTAATATGGGATTTTTAATTTTGTTATGAATTGTTTTGTTTTTTGTTCAATAAATAAAATAACAAATAATGAAAACTGTTTTTAATTAATTGTCGGTAGTATATGACTGACCAATTGTCAGAACAACCAATTTTTTAAAACAGTTGGTTGTGGCAACTGCAGCAGATAATTTTAGCCACCATTTTCGTAGTTGGCGCAACCAAATATGATTGTTGTCAACATGGAAGCAGAAGTATACCACAACCAAAATATTGGTTGTCCTGATGAAATCGCATGATAGTAGACAGAACTACCAAAATTCTATGTGTAGTGAGAGATATAACAGTTAGACGTGTTTTGCTTGTTCGGCGATTCGGTTTTTATCTCCTCAATCGTTGCAAAACGCCGTCCTTTCATGATTGATTACGGTATTCTTTTCGGCCAACAAATTACAAACAAGCGACGTTTTTTTGTTCAAAATTCAGCAATTTTGGAACGAACTTTATGCCCAAATTTCCGAAAAATTTTATGGTATGAGCTAACCGATAGGCCGATGTCCTCAGCAACTTCTCTAACACTGATTCGACGACTCGCCATAACAATTTCCTTCACTTTCTCAACATTTTCATCGGTTTTTGATGTGATGGATCTTCCAGGAGGAGTGTCGTTCTTCTCGACCTTCTTTGAAAAGCTTGTGCCATTTGGAAACATTTCTCCGGCTCAGAGTACAGTCACCATTTTGTTACTCAGTTCCAAAGACAAATTGAGTTGAGACAGTAAAACATTTACGTTCACAAAATATTACAGCTAATGAAGTGGACTTGTCTTGGACGACATCACATCAGTTTTTGATGTGATAGATCTTCCAGGACGAGTGTCGTTCTTCTCGACCTTCTTTGAAAAGCTTGTACCTACCACTTGGAAACATTTCTCTGGCTCAGAGTACAGTCACCATTTTTTTACTCAGTTCCAAAATTGAGTTGAGACAATAAAACATTTACGTTCACAAAATATTACAGCTAATGAAGTGGACCTGTCTTGGACGAAGTGCTAAACAAATGAAGTATCGCAGTATCATTCTCTCAAGCGATTATAAAATTCATTAATATCTAGGACAAGTAACAAATTTCGTCGTTAAACGTCTTAAAATTTTTGGTGTTCATATAAAAATATATTTGTTGAGCAAACCCAAAAATATTTTTAATAAACATATTAGAAATATTGTCCTTGAAATGAAAATATGTTTGTTGAGTAAAAACGAAAAAAATATTCAATGAACGAAATACAATTTTCGTTAATGAAACTTAGATTTTCTGTATCACAGGAATTTTTAAAACTTTTGTATTTGATTTTTTAAAAATTGTAGTTGACTTACTTTTTCTGCGTAGTGTTTGACTTCTGCAGAAGCTGTGCTACGCTAATATTCCGCTTTGTGTAAACGACGTCTGGACATACTGGGGTCAGCCTTTCTAGGTAGATTAACGGATCTTTCCGGTACCGATATTCGTACTATTCATAACATTGTATATCAAACATATTGATTTCGATGATGGACTATGTGAGCTGGTAAAAAAGGCTGCCTCCCTACCTTACCTAATGCCTGAAATGAGTTAGAGGCAAAAATCGCCGGACTAATGGTACAAAAGGTTTCCAGTGAAATTGTTAAAAAGAGCGGAGCAGAATAAATACGATGTGGACGAATTCGTTGTCAAACGGGACCATGCTTGTCCAAACGGGACCATGCTTGTCCTCAGAAACTGTCGCACCTCGCACCTCTTGGTGTTTCAGGTATTTTAGAAGGGATGTAATTGAGGCCAGATCATCATCTCATAAGTCTTCTGGAAACCCAGTTTCCTTCAGATACGTAGTAAAACATTGTTTTTCTTTCATCGAATAATATATAGCAGCTGTTCGGGTGTATCTTGATAGAAAATGTATTATGGAGTTTAAGCTCTCTCTCAGTGCCCATTTGCTTAAGCAATGTGCAAAACTGAACGCACATTCCGTACGGAATTGCTTATGCATATTATGAGCATTGCATATGCGGTGAACATATCCACATTTATTAACGGCACTCGTACGTTGAGACAATCAGTTCGTATGTAGCCCTTGTAGTCACATATGCGAGATTTTAAAGATCAATAGGACTTTCAGTCTGAAATCACAGCTTCTTACTTAATGATGACTTCATATGTCTCATTTCCTTCTTAAATCTCCTGACTGGCAATACTTAGTGAAGGAACCTTCCCTTCGAGTTAATCATCAACTCAATCAAGTCATTTTGAATTTCCTCAGTGTAATTTGAACTTCTGTAAGATTTCGTATGACGGCTTCTCGATCCGTCGCAATATTTACCCGGTCTTTCAGCACTTCTCACAAGCTCTTCATATTTTTTAATATATAACCTCATCGTGTTGTTAATGATTTCAGAGGTTATTTGTTGTATGGAAGATTGATTTTTCACCAGGCTCAGAATATATTCCTGATTCTCTTGGCGTTTTTACTTAATTGAGTTAGAGCCTCGGCATGCTCTTCGTCCATCAGTCCAAATAACGAACGTATGTCTTCTAATTCCGAACTCCTGTAGAATTTTTGCAGCTCTGGGACCTTCTCCACGAATCTCCCATACTCTGTCATCGTTTCTTCTAGCATCGCCATCGCTGCTGCATACCTTGAAACGTGTATTACAAAGAAACAAAAAAACAACCCGATAACATCATGTAAATTATTATTTACATTTACCAACCTTCAGCAGAGAACTGAACATAGTCATGTCCGTCTGGGTATATAGTCTTGTGATCAATGTGGAAATCGGCAAAAGGCTTCCTTTTTTTCCTTCCTTCCTTCCTGTTTTTATATGTCTCCCATATAAAGATACCCTCCGCTTTGCGTTTTTGTAGAAGTCAGATTCTGAATCAATCCCATTATATAAATCAATCCGATCTGAGTTTATTTTGCCCTAGGTGCTAAATTTTGATTTAGCTCCCATATAAAGGTTCCTTCCGATTAGGGATAAACTGAATAATAATTAAGTGACATTGAATATAAATAAAATTAGGTACAATGCCATTTTCATATAAACGAAATTGTGTATATAAAAATGGCATGTCGTATATTCAAACGTAGATATGGGTATTCAACATGTGAATCAAGCTTCAGCTTCGATATTCTGGGTCTTAGTGGACCTAACCGCCATGGCCCGCAGATGTTCATTGGTTACTGTGCGCGGCCAAAATATTTTGAGTATTTTCCTAAGACACATGTTTACAAAGTCTCGAAGCTTGTTTCGAATCATTTCTGTAACCATTCAGGTTTCGCACCCATAAAGAAGCGCAGATAGGAAACATGCTTTGAAAATGCTGATTTTGGGTTTCTGGCTGTATGTTGTCGAGCTCCATACTTTAGTGAGATGAGTTAATGCCCCAATAACTTTTTTAATACGACTTTCAACATCACTGGTCGTTCTACTATCCTCTGTAACCATGCTTCCCAAATACTGAAATGCCTCAACCCGTTGAACTTGCTTTGAATGAAGTGTTAAGGGCTCGGTTGACCTTAAGTTCACGCGAATCTACTCTTACCGATATTTATTTAAAGTCCAACCTTACTTGATTCGTAGGCCAGGTGATCTAACTTTTTTTTGCTATGTGAGAGTTCGCATTTGTCGTCAGCATAATCGTGATTCCAAACAATACCTCTATATTTCTTGTTTCTTGATCGCTTAGAGACCGCATCTCACAATAAGGAAAAGCAGTGGTGATAAAAATGTCAATCTTGACGTACTGCACATATGGTTTTAAACGTCTCCGATACTTGACCCTGATAAGCAATAAATCTTTTGTCTAATTAGTCTACCTTTAAATTTTTAACATTCACATGTTATGAATAACAAAAACGTATCAACAGATAAGCTACTCGTCCGACTTTTCCTATCACGTTTCCAAGACATCTATACCTTCGATAGCTCAGTTGGTAGAGCGGTGGACTGTAGAGTAAAGGTTGTAGTAAATATAGAAATCCATAGGTCGCTGGTTCAAATCCGGCTCGAAGGATACTTTTTAAAACGTCATCCCAATTGAATTCAAGTTTTAGTCATGAGAAAACTTTAACATTTTGTCTCCATATGATCATTCAATATTGAGTAGCAGATAATTATACAGTAAAAATTTCTAATCTTTTTGTAATATGAGAATGTCATAGGAAGAGGGGAGATATCAGTTGTCGATTAAATTTAATTATTGGGTTTTTAATGAAAAACATATCTCATTGCAATATAAACCAAAGACAAATAGAATATAAGAAGGCATTCCTTCAGGCCGAAACGTCAAAATCTATCAGTTACGAACGAATAGGAATGAATTGTAACACGCGAAAAAACAGTATTCCGCGAACATTGATTGAACTTTTTTTGCACTTATCGATTAATATAAATTTTTTAATTGTGACCATTACAAAACATTCGGGAAAAACGGCCTGAATCCGCGAAAAACCTCACTCGTTGGAATCAAATTCCTATTCGTTCGTAACTGACAATGTATCAGTTTAATGCTTAGTACCAGAGATAAACACTTTTCGAGCTACCTCATACAAATAATTGATAATAATAATAATTTTTTACATGATATACATATGTACGTACCTCAGTCAATATTGGCCCCTTTCTTGTGGAACCTCATGTATGATGGTCTCCTGCACTTGTAGCTTCCCGTTAACTGCAAACTAGTGGGATATGCATACGACGTAGCCCTAGTCGTGACGAAGTCATCGGCAGCAGTAGCAGAAATTACAACGAAGGACTGCCTCAGTAGAATAAGTTCATGTTTGAGATCCAAAACACCTTAAGCTGGCAGATGAAAATAAATACATAGGCTAAATTTGAAACAGGTAGACGTTCATTTGCCATACCAAAAAATTAAAGTAGATGGACATGAGGTAATGTTTAGTAGGAGTCTGCTATATCGAGGACTGGCATTGGAGAAGCGAATGTCTTTTAGTGAGCACGTGAAACTCGATACGAATAAGTCTCTGAAAACAGCAACGAAACTAGAGTAGATTATGCCAAACATACCAGGACCGTGTGAAACAACCCGAAAATTGTTAACCATTTGTTCTATAGCGCTCCAGTTTTCAGCGATAGCGTGAAACAAATAAGACTCCGTTACAAATAATAGAAAATGTACAGAATGTCAGCACTAAGGGCCACATCGGCGGCGTACAGCATCAACATCTGCGGCAATCATACTCAGCGATATCCCCCCAGTACATCTTGTACTAAGGGAAATTAAGGAGATATACAGCGAAAAGAAAATTCTGGAAGAACATAATATAAGCATAAATAGGAACATAAACAGAACAAAAAGGCAAGCAAGACTTCAGGTCCAACCATACTATGCATAAGTAATTCCGTACGGAATGTGCGTTCAGTTTAGCAAATTGCTTAAGCGAATGGGTACTGAGAGAACTTAACAAATAGTTTACATAAGTTCATTATGGTTTGGCATATATGATTTACATGTATTCGCACAGTTGCTTAAGCTATCTTATGCATACTATGGTTGGTCCTTTAGTATATATCAAAGGTGGCAACACAAATGGGACAATGACAAACAGGGAACATGGGTACATAAGTTGATCCCTACTGTGGAGATGTGGTTAGAAAGAATGAGAAGAGTTCGCATTTGTCGTCTGCATAATCGTGTGATTCAAGACGGTCGCATGTGATTCCACACAATACCTACAAGGGGCAAAATCGCCTTTTTTGATCTGTTTGAATCGAAATAAAATATATTTGGAACACAAATTTTTAAATATTATTTATTTCTGAGCAAATACATTTTATTTGAAAATCAATTGGAACGCATATATTAATATATTACAACAAAATACCTATATTTGCAAACTAATTTTCTCAAATAAAATATGTGTTTATATAAAAATAAAATGATTGTTTAGGAATTTCTCCAAATAACTATGTTTAACAAGTTTTTCAAAACGTTGCAGATTTTTCGAATTTCACTGATTTCGAGTTATACCTTAAAGCACTAATTTTATATTTATGTTTATTCCAAGTCGTAATTTGTTTTCATTCAATCGAGAAATTTATGAGTTTAATTATAAAAGAATCTTACGAACATTTAAAATTTCTGAAAAAATAATCGTTGAATTACTGAAAATCAGAAAACTTGTCTTAAAATTAAGGTATTGATATATATTCTTAAATGCTAATACACATTTGTTTTATAAATAATACTCCAAATAAAAAAATATTAGGATAGAAACAACGATTTGTTTAGAACAGCATCTTCCCAAATATATAATATTTGTATGTGCCAAATATAGTATACTTCGAAGGTTCCCTAAACATTTATTTATTTCAAGCAGAAAATGTTTGGTACAATATACATACTACAGAAGGGTTTTTTTCAGCGTGTATATGCTTGTTGTTTCTTGATCGCTTAGAGACCCATCTCACAATAAGAAAAAGCAGTGGTGATAAATGTCAACCTTGACGTACTCCAGATATGGTATTAAACGTCTCCGATACTTGACCCTCGTGATAGTGGTCTTAGCTGCTTCGAATGAGGGATATAACTTTGTTCAGGAACACCAGCGCTTTATGCTTACATCGAAATCGGAAAAATTTTTGGTTTTTGGTCAGATTTTTTGAAATCTGAAGTAACATATATATGGGACCTTTATTCAATTCTGAATTGATTTATTTCAAATACGAATGGGGAGTAGGTGCAATAAAATTGAATATGTTGAATTTTATTCAGATCGACCAAGTACTTTGATCGGTATTACGTTTGTACAAAGGGGCGTGGTTCCGCCCACTTTTCCCAAAAAACAATTTATTTCCGACATACACACCAAGTTGCATCCAAGTTGATACGGCTGAAAACCCACGTTTTTACAAGACCGATTTTGCACAAATGCAATACCGACAGTTGCAGGACAATAACACATTTTTCTGGAAAATTTCAGCCACCTTACCTGTTTTCTGCTTTCCACAGACAGACGGACATGGCTAGATCGACTTAGAATTTGAGGTCGATTTCCGCCAGCTAGGAATTCATTTTGGATCCATGGCTTCTTCGAGAAATATTCTTAAAATTTTCCGTAGATTTCATTTTTGAGTTACGCTTTGTTCAATTTTTCCACCTAAACAAATTGACCCGCGCTTTTATGTATACATATATTCATGTTAAGTACAGCGAATGCTTTTTGGCTTATCTCAGGTTACACTTTTGATCCCTCTTATCATTTCTTACAGCTCTCTTGACCTCTTTTCCAAAGTTTTATTGTAATCGGCCGACTGGCAAAGTAACGGTAGATTCATTAAATTATTTTCCAAATCCTCCCACTGTGCAATGTGTCTACCAGACCACTATGACAGGTGCCGCTATGTTTCTCATTAGATTTTCTGTTTTGCTTTTTACAAACAACTACATACATATGTATGTATGTACATGAATTCCCAACATCTTCTGTATATGTATGTATTGTGGTACAACCCTGCAGTTCTTGAGACTAGCGAAAGATTAGCGATATCCCTGCAGTTCTTGAGACTAGCGATATGATTAATTACCAAAAAACTGCCACACTACCCGCAATACTTTTGAGTGGCGAATTTAACATGGGGATGTCATTTGAGGTAGTCACTGGTCACTACCCACTGTATAACCTTGCACCTACGAATTCGCTACCGACATCTGACCAACGAGTCAGGATTGTAATTGGAATTGTTACATCAGTAGTGAAATCTACCTAGTGAGTTCGGTATAAAGATTAATGAATTCTCTTAACATAGAATTTAATAAAAAATTTAAGGCATTAAACAATATTTTAATTGTTTTTATACCCTACACCACACTGTGGTACAGGGTATTATAAGTTTGTTTCACGGCAGATGTTTGTAACATTTGAAAATAACACAGCTAGACCCACCTTGAAGTATACCGATCGACTCAGAATCACTAGCTGATGAACGATGTCTGTCCGTCCGTCCGTCTGTCCATGTAAAGTTGTTCGTCGACTACAGATCGCAATTTCACTCCGATCGTTATGAAATTTTGCAGTTTAGAGTATTTCGCGGCTGTTAAGTTCGCCATTGAATTTGGTTGAAATCGGTTCAGAATTAGATATAGCTCCCATATATATCTTTCGTCCGATTTGGCCCTTTAGTTCTATATAAGCTGTAATTTACATCCAATCGTTTTGAAATTTAGAACGGTAGAGTTAATTGATCCATGAACCAACACTACCGAATTTAAAAAAAATCGGTTAAGATTTAGCTATAGCTCCCTTATATATGTTTCGTCCGATTTGGCCCTTTAGTTCTGTAGAAGCTGTATTTTACATCCAATCATTTTGAAATTTAGAATGGTAGAGTTTCTTGATCCACGAATTTGAAGAAAATCGGTTAAGATTTAGCTATAGCTCCCATATATATGTTTCGTCCGATTTGGCTCTTGAGTCCTATAAAAGCTGTATTTTACATCCAATCGTTTTGAAATTTAGAATGGTAGTTTCTTTGAACCAACATTGCCGAATTTGAAGAAAATCGGTAAAGATTTAGCTATAGCTCCCATATATATGTTTCATCCGATTTGGCTCTTTAGATCCAATCGTTTTTATACCCTACACCACACTGTGGTACTGGGTATTATTTAAGTATAAAATGTCCCAAAAGTAAATTTATGTAAACAATTTATACATGAATTACAAAATTTATATATCAGAGTTATTCAATATTACGAGAGTGGTGTAGGGTATTATATAGTCGGCCCCGCCCGACTTTAGCCTTTCCTTACTGGTTTTTTCATATATTTCTTTGCTTCGGAATAACGGCACATTTTTTGTAAGTTTGTTCATTCCTATGTCTTTGCGCAAAAATTATGATACATACTGGGAAGAATTGGTTTGTTTGTTTTGATTTTAATCCCTTGTGTTAGAAACTTCAGAGTAACGAATTCGTAGGTGAATATGCAATCGGTTGTGGATCAAAGGGCGCGATCCCCTGCATAACCAGTGACAGCTAGGTAGTTACCCAAACTTTTCGCTGGCGAAGCAACTGACGTTTTTTGATTAGGCGTTACCTAAACTACTGCTGGGAAATTCTACGTAGGCTATAAAAGAACACGTGCTTGTGTTCGATTTATTCTTAGTAATGACACTCAGCAAAACAAATCACATCACAACCGGATCGACCGGCATAAACCCTTTACAACATGTCTAGAGATGCTGTAAAATGTATAGTATATATGTATATATGTACATACAAACGTACGGAATCAAATACATACATATATACATACGCGTACATTGATGACGGCGTTGCGGAAAAAAGAGAAATTAGTTGTTGCTGTTGTTGCATGTCGTTTGTTTATTTTGGTCTGCCATTGTGCGCTCTCTGCTTCTGCTGGCATAGCAGCGCAGAACAGCTGTTCGACAAACGCTCTCCCGAGTGTAGAGACTCATTCATTCAGTAGTATTGGATTAGTTTGTGTCTAACATTTGACATTTAGTTGAAACAACGCATTAGCAACGATAACACGGGCAATGTTTAATGTTGCGGGTTATTTGTGTTTTTTTTATTGTAGTTTCTCAAGATTAAAATCAAACGAACTATTTTGAATAAATCCACCAATAAAATTGTTTGTATTTCCTATTAACTTTAGTCAGAGGTGGAGTGCGTGCTTTGTCGTCGTCATATCGCGATTTTTGTTAATGGTCAATGGTGATTCACAAAAATAAAATTCTTGGCTAAAGTTCTGAGGGCAAAGCGTGATTTACGTGCCTGTGTGTGTTATTTTGTCGACATTCGTCCATCCATATGTTCAAAGCTAGTTGAAAACTGGGGAAACAATTTGCAATAAACAGAACTGAAATCAAGTGATAAAAATATAAGGCAAAAAAGATAACAACTTTAACGACACGAATGCCATTCAAACAATAGTTTTACAGATCAACAAAAAGAGTTGTGGAAAATAAAAGGTCGTAAAAAAACAAAGCTTTGATATGAACGGACTCTGGTTTTACAATTACACAGAATTATTGTGGTGAAATACCCCGGGAGCTAGCGATTTCATGCAAAACCTATTGTTACACATTTCATTTTAGTAAATAACAAAAAGCAAACGATTAGACGATATATGGTATATAATATATGAATATATACATACATTCATATATATATATATGACATTGTATTCAACGTTTAAGAGGAAACTTATGTAAGTATTGAAACCATACAAACCAACCTACAAACAAAAAACTATATTTTTCACTGAAATTAAATTATTTAATTTAGAACAAAATCAGTATCAAGCTACCAGGCAGACATTCATAACAACGTAGATATGTCTGTGTGTATATACAAATGTTTATTGACGTCGCATCGACTGGCAAAAACGAAATATTAAACCAGTCATTCTTAAACGGGAATTTATTTTTGCTGAGTCAGTGTCTTCAACTGCGGCAACAATTATTTATAATTGAAAAAAGAATTCCTTCTGAATTTCATTTAAAAATATGTGTATTTTTTTATTTATTACAGTAGCGTAAAAATATAAACAACAACTTTTTTGTTATTATTTATCTACATCTCTACCTCTCTCTCTCTCTATAACCCTATCACTCTATTAACGGTGACCGTTGTCTCTTCGTTTTTTACTCTTTGATTCGCACAAGACGAAATGAAATAAGAGTTGCCAGCGTCCAGTTACAACGCCTACCAGAAAAAATGAAGCATTGGGGACAATAGTGGCCTAACCCTGCGTTTACACGGGGCAATTGACGGAAGATAATTGAGAATATGTACAGCGTGATCCATTTCGAGGTTCCCTACTTTTTTAAAGAAAAAACCCAGAAAATTCAAATTGAATGGGGAATGTTTATCATTTGAAAGAACATTCTTTGTCATTTATTTTTTGAAGATTATGTCTATCAAATGTTGGCCGGGGCTACGTCTCTCTCTGGTCCATCCGTTGAGTCCAATTTTCGATGACTCGTTCGAGCATTTTGACTGGTAACTGGCGAATGACACGAGTGATGTTTTGCTCCAAAGCCTGAATCGAAGCGGGTTTGTCCGCATAAACTTTAGACTTTACATATCCCCACAGGAAAAATCTAACGGTGTGATATCACACGATCTTGGTGGCCAATCGACCGGCCCAAAACGTCAAATTATCTGCTCACCGAAGTGTTCTCTCAATAAATCCATTGATTGATGCGATGTGTGGGAAGTGGCGCCGTCTTGTTGAAACCAAACGCCGAAATCACGAGCTTCAATTTCAGGCATTAAATAGTCGGTTACCATGGCACGATAACGGTCGCCATTGACGGTTACGTTCTCACCGGCATAATTTTTGAAGAAATATGGACAGATGATTCCACCGGCCCGCAAACCACACCAAACCGTTGTTTTTTCTGGATGAAGTGGCAGCTCTTGAATCTCTTCAGGTTGCTCTTCGCCCCAACTGCGGCAATTTTGCTTGTTTACATACCCATTGAGCCAGAAATGGGCCTCATCGCTGAACAAAATTTGGCTCGAAAACGTCCGATCTGCTTGGAACTTTTCAAGAGCCCATAGAGCGAAGCGATGTGGCTTGGGAAGGTCGGGCGGCTTCAGTTCTTGCACATGCTGTATTTTGTATGCTTTCAATTTAAGATCTCGACGTAAAATGCGCCAAGTCGTTCCATACGTCAGTATTATCCTGCGTTGACATTTGAGGTCCGATCGAAATAAGATGCATATCGTTGTTAGAGTTTTGGCGAGGGCTACATTTCGTCCCTATGTTACTTTTGACTCCGAAGTCAAATTCGATAAGTGACCTCGGTCATCGCGTTTTCTACCCCCCTAATTGGGAAATATTTTGAAACGATGATAAAGACCTTTAAAAATATTTAAAGTTTTGCTTTTGAAGAACCCATTTTCATTCATAAACAAAAAAGTTATATTGGTTTTAAAATTACAAAATACACGCACAGGTCAAATTACACATTCTACTTTTGACTTCGTTTTCTGTCTCCTTTGCACACACATACACACAGAAAAACACAACTGTCATAAATGCACATCCACTTTAACGGTTCGGTTCAGTATTAATGAACTACATTTGCGTGATTCGTCACCAAATGTTAATACTTTTTAGGAAAGAAATTCAGAAAAAATCACTTTGCACCCTACACTACACCAACAAACAGTAATTTTGTTACTGCGTGATTATTTGACGTATGATACTTCGTTTATGATCTCTTGACAATGGCTACACCTCTTCCCTATGTCATTCAGTAATCCGTGTTCAATTTTTAGTAGTGATTTCTGTTATCAGATTTGGTACCCCTGTAAATAGTACTTCTTATGCAAAATAGAGAGAAAGAGATGCAAAACTGCATTACAACTGTATTACCTCTATTGTTGTTTTTTGTGCATTAACTTAAATCTTCAGAAATTACCAGCAACGAAAACAAATAAGCACACAGTGACAAAATTACTGTTTTGGTGTAGTGTAGAGTGCATGGCAAAGCAAAGTGATTTTATTCTGAATTTCTTCCTTAGAAAGCTTTAACATTTGGGGACGAATGTCGGAAATGTAGTTCATTCACACTGAACCGAACCGTCATAGTGGATGTGCATTTGTGGGAGCGGGGTTTCTCTGTGTGTATGTGTGTGCGAGGGAGACAGAAAACGACGTCAAAAGTAGGTTGTGTAATTTGACCTCTGCATGTATTTTGTAATTTTAAAACCAATATAACTTTTTTGTTTATGAATAAAAATGGGTTCTTCAAAGGCAAGAGTTTAATTATTTTGTAAGGTCTTTATCAGCGCTTCAAAATATTTCGCACTTAGGGGGGTAGAAAACGAGATACCGGAGGTCACTTACCGAATTTGACTTCGGAGTCAAAAGTAACAAAGGGAAGAAATATAGCCCTTGCCAAAACTCGAACAACGATATGCATCCCGTTACGATCGGACATCAAATGCCGACGCAAGATAATAAAATTAAAAGGGCGTCATGTAGGGTGCACAGAAAAAAAAATTGTTGATTCCCAGGAATTGTCTCTAGATAATCTTCAAAACTAGGGGGTGACTGGGGCAACATTTTTTTTTTGTATGGGGACCGACCCTTACTACTAAACACTTTAAGCAACCCTCGTTAGTGTCGTTTCGTGTTCTGATTGGCTGCTTACATCAAAATGGCTGCCAAAGTCAAGACAATTGTCGAATTTACTGTCATCAAAAAATCAAAGATAGTACGAAGACAATGAAAGATGTCTAGGTTTATTAGTAAAAAAGTGTAAATGTATTGCCATTGTCTTCGCAAAACTGTCTCGTGTATCTCTATGGTTTCCAAATGCCCTTAATTCTCCTGAACTGTTAAGTTTTCATGAAAAATTGTGTTTGTTTAGTGTTTACTAATCCAAAATATACTATAATAAAATACAAATTAAATTAATAATTTTGAAGTAAATGTTTGATGGGAATGGGTACTAGACCGGGTCACCAAAAAAAATTATCAAATGCGAGGCGGAATATTAAAGCTTAAAGCGAGACAATTGCAAAAACATTTTTTAAAATTTTCAGGCATTATGGTTTCCAAATGCCCTTAATTCTCCTGAACTGTTAAGTTTTCATGAAAAATTGTGTTTGTTTAGTGTTAACTAATCCAAAATATACTATAATAAAATACAAATTAAATTAATAATTTTGAAGTAAATGTTTGATGGGAATGTGTGCTAGACCGGGTCACCAAAAAAATTTATCAAATGCAAGGCGGAATATTAAAGCTTAAAGCGAGACAATTGCAAAAACATTTTTTAAAATTTCTTTCCGAGCCCGCGGAATCTATCCAAAATCACTTTTTTGTTGTATAGTGTTACCAAAAAAAGTTATAAAATGTGAGGTGAAATATAAAAGCTTAGCTGGAGACAATTGCAAAAACATTTTTTTTAGATCCCGCGGAATCGGCCCAATATCGAGCTACAAACTTTTTTGTTTGTAGCTCGATTGTCACATGTGATACATCAATGTGTTGGTCTTGACGAGTACTACATTGCCTCATATATGTCGATGTACAATGTCATTTTCTAACAACACTTAACTTTTTTGTTTTATAAAGGGTTTTCCAACAAGAGGTGTTATTTTGGTATTCAAAGAATGCCATTTTTTGAGATAAATGATCGAACGTTTATTTCATAATAAAGAGGAAGCTATGCCGTTAATAATGAAAAACAACATCAGCCAAATGGCCCCCACGACCACGCTTACAGGACCATATCCTTTTCATAACCAAATCGCAAAGTGGCTGCCCTATGTCCTCGATAGCCTCACGAATTCTATCTTTGAGGTCTTGAATCGACGTTGGGCTGTTGGCGTAGACTTTATCTTTCACGTGGCCCCAAAGGAAGAAGTCACAAGGTGTTAAATCACAAGATCTCGGTGATCTCCTCGGTCCGGAAACAATGGTTTCATAGCTTGTGTTACACGTAGCGCCGTCTTGTTGAAAGTAAACGTTGTCCAGATCAATACCATCCAACTCCGACCATAAAAAATCTCTCGATAGCGCAATCTATTCACCGTAATTGTTGATCCAACCTCATTTTCGAAAAAGTAAGGTCCAATCCCCTGGCTGAAGAAAATTTATGTAGGCTATATCAGGCTTTCGTACATCCCGAATCGATGGAGGGATACCAAAGTGGTATTCATACCTAAAGCGGGGAAGATATCACACACTAGGGCAAAAGACTTCAGACCAATTAGCCTATCCTCCTTCCTATTGAAAGGTCTGGAAAGACTTTTAGATTATTTCATTAGGGAAAACCTGGATACAAAACTCCTGTCGGTGAACCAACATGCTTACAATAAGGGAAAGTCTACAGAATCAGTCCTGCACGAACTTGTGAGCACTATCGAATCGTCCCTGCATTTCAAGGAATTCAAAATGGTGGTGGCATTTCTTGACATAGAAGGGGCTTTTAACAACATTCACTTAGATGCAGTAATTGCGGCACTGTCACATCTAAAAGTTAACTCTAGTTTGATTAGACTAATTCAAAGTCTGCTCAACAGAAGACGCATAGCAGCATGTCTTGGGTCCACAACTCTAACAAGATTTGTAAACAGAGGGACCCCACAAGGAGGAGTACTGTCTCCATTCATTTGGAACCTAGCGGTGAATGAAATTCTGCTAGATCTAGAACGTTGTGGCTGCAAGGTCGTGGCATATGCGAAAACGTCCTCCGCGACATTCTACAGGTGGCTCTGAACAAATTGGCTAGATGTGCCAGAAGCAGCGGTTTGGGCGTAAACCCAAACAAGACAGAGTTGGTTCTATTTACTAGGATTAATAAAGTCCACATGTGGACCCTCCACCTCGGATAAATGGAACAGATCTAGTATTTTCTGAAAGTGCAAAATTTTTAGGAATAATTCTAGATAGAAAACTGTTATTTAGACTTAACGTATTGAAACGTCGCCTTATATTCCTGCAAAAAGGCTATAGGGTCGCGGTGGGGCCTCTCTCCTAAAATCGTTTACTGGATATATATAGCAGTAGTGTGTCCTATACTGCTATACGGCATTGTGGTATGGTGGACGGCAACTGACAAACTAACCATCACCAACCTACTAAAAAGGTTCAGAGAACAGCCTGCCTGAGCATAAGCGGAGCCTTAAGGACTACAGCGACCGAGTCTCTACAAGCCCTACTCCATGTACTGCCGATTAATATTGTGGCGAGAGAAGTTGCAACCAAAGCGGCAATAAGATTAAACTGCCTATCAACGTGGAGGTACAAGAACTATGGTCACATGAGGCTATCAAAGTGTAGTGCTATGGTAACCGACCGAGTGGACTTTATACCAACTGTGTAAATCGGCACCTGCAGAGTAGCTAGGCAAATCTGACCTGAGAAGATCAAAATATCTCCTCGCACTAGAGAGGCAAAGATTGTCTACGTTAGTATGAGTTCTGACGGGACACTGCTTGATCGGCGAACACGCCAAAAGATTGGGTATTGACTCTAATGACTTCTACAGAAGCTGTGGAGATGAGGAAGAAGTGGAGAGCATGCGACTGCCCCGTTCTGAATAAACGACGACTGGACATACTGGGGTCGGCTTTTCTAGGCAGCCGAGCCCCAGATGCGACAATTTTGCTTGTTGACGTAGCCACCGAGGTGGAAATGGGCCTCATCAGTCAAGATGATTTTGTATCGTTCGTATCGTTTTTTTGTTCGATCTTTTTGTATCGTTCGATGATCGTGAATCGTTCCATTTTTAGTAATGGTGTAGTTTCGACTATTCAAATGTCAAGTCTTCAGACCTTTAAATAGGAAGAAGGATAGGCTATTTTTTGGTATAGTGCGCGATATCTTTCCCGGTTTGTGTATGAATACCACTTTGATATCCCTCCATCGATTGTTGATGTTTGAGAGTTTGATACAGCCTTCATAAATATTCTCGAGCCAGGGTATAATGTACTTCAACATTTTTTGCATTTCTGCTGGAGTGATGCCGTCTGATCCAGATGGTTTGTAGGGCTCAAAGCTGTTAATCGCCCTGCTTATTTATGATTTCTCCGTCAACAAGCTAGCTGTCCACTCTTTCTCTTATTGGTCTTGCTGATTCTCGCATTCTGTTGGTGAGTTTCCCGGGAAAAGTTTAACGACTGCTCGCTGTTTTTTTGTTCACTTATTTGCCTGATCCTGCAAATAACCCATTGGACATGGTGAAGGGCATAATATCTATCGTATCCTTGCGGCATCCGATACCTTTTCCATTTTTCTACATAAGGTGTGCAAAGAACGCATTGGCGCTCTTCTAAGCTCATTTTGAATTTGAGAGTTGCTCAGTTATAAGTGACTCCAGCTGATTTGGCTGGCAGGTCTACTTGCTAGCCTTTAGCTCAGAAGTCCACCATTGTGGTTTAGTTTCACTCTTCGCTACTGTACTGTACTCTATATAATGGTGATGATCTGTGGGAATATGGACAGTTTCGGTTCAGCTTTAGATATAGCTCTCATATATATTTGTTTGCAATCCAAATTGTCATCTAAGCGTTAATTTAGATATGACCCTTCTGATTTGGTCTCAAGGCTTTATTTTACAATATAAGCTTTATTTTACATCCTATTATTACGAACTCTGACAGAGAGGATTTCAGATTAGAATGTAGAGTTATAAAAGTGTTATAAAAGCTTTATTTTCCGGAATGATTGAAGAAAATAGGTTCAGATTTGTATATGTATAACCACTATATATGTATATTCCTCTCGATTTCGTATTTAAGCTCTACATAGCGCATCTTTATCCATTGGATCATTTCGCAATTTGGTAAAGGGGATTTTCTTGATTTAACAACCAAAGCAACGGCTGATTTAAATATGAGAGCCGAAGATGAAATAATATCTCCAAAATTAGCGACAACCTTCGCTTGTTGGAAGTCTGTCACTTCAATACGAACTATTCGAATATCGTCCAAGGAGAGTTGTAGGAGAGATCCACCGTTGGAAATTCCTTTCAACAATTCATACTATGCTCATATTGTCCAAGAACAGTTTTAGTGGGGACTTCTCTTACTTGAACCCGTAAGGTCTGCCAATTAACAAGGGGATTGTACACGTTGGGAAGTTAATCGACAATGTTACGAACTTAATTAAACACAATCCATTGCAGATAGACGAACGGACGACATTGTTCAAATGACTTAAAATATCGTAAAACAACATACCGACTTAGGGTCATAGGTCATTCCTTCGATGAGTTATACTTTTTACCAGTATCAAATGATATACCCTTATCCAATAAAGTGGGCCATAAATATATCATGACTTGCTTTTTTGTGGTATTTTTCTGCCCAAAAAATTATTTCAAACCAGGTGTGATCACAGATTGTGCGAATGTTGTTGCGCAATTTGCGTTTGGTTATAATATACAAATATATGTACAGTGTTGGCCATCTAATTAGCACAACCCCGTAAGCGAACTGTTTTCCTTAAGTATAGTTTTTATTTGTAATAGTTTTTGGTACTTTACTATTTAAAAAAGTTCGCTGTGACGTATAGAATATATTGAAAACGAAGACAGACAAATGCCACAGGTAATTATTTAAAATAATGGGTTTAAAAATATTGCATAAAACATCAGTGGGACATGTAAAGCACACCATGGATTTTGGTGCATAGATCTAGTGGTCTTTGGAAAAAAGAATTAAAAAATTACGTAATAAAAAATGTAGAAACGTTTCTACAAACATTGGCAGATCTCGAAAGATTGTTAAAAATGATATACAAAATCGATGAAAGCTCAAAAGTGTTAAGCCATTAAAAAAATCCTCGACACAGAAAAACCACAAGTGCAGAATGTACATTACTTACAAGTTATGCGAAGAAGGATCCTTGTATAGCATCCTTAGAAAAACGAAATCTACCGGTTGAGGAACACAAACTAACTATTATCACAAACCCTCAGTATCAAAAAAGAGCATTGCTGCTCGATTGAAGTTTGCTAAAATGTATGTAAAAAGTCAATATCTTTCTGGAAAAATGTTTTTTTGGGGAGTTGAATAAAAATTTAATGCATTTGGGTCTGGCGGAAGCTTTTTTTTGTTTAAAAAGTACAAAAAAAAATAATTATATGACTTTTTAAAGAAAATTCTATTATGGAAATCTTCATGTGAACAATACTACAAAAATAATTTGAGAAAGGACACCAAAGGAAGAAGGACAAAGAATAACATGACTCAGTTCCTCATCTAAAAGCTCTCCAACTAGTGAAAGCATTCTTGTAAAAGTAGTACGAATAGATAATAATGAGCCATTGAGTCCAATAATCATTAAATTTTTTTAATACAGTACCCAAGTGTGCTAGAGTGCAATTGTTTATGCTGCTGCGCAGCTTTATTCAAATTAAGGAAATAGTATACAAGCCTTAAAATCCGACTTCGGTCGGGCTCTACCAATCGGTGGATGTCTTGCCTTGGCCAGCACAAAGCCCAGATCTCAGTCCTATTGAGAATTTGTGGAACGATGTTGAAAATAAAAAAACCAACCAACTTTGGGAAGCGGTGCGTGCTACGTGGAATTCCATATTTCCAAAATGCCAGGTACCGGTAGAATGTATCCCAAGAAGATTAGACCTGGTGATCAAACAAGGATATCCGACAAATATAAGAAAAAAATATAGAAATACATAATTAAGGTTGTAAATTTAGCCGAAGTTCGGCTACGGCCTTAAAATCCGACTTCGGACGGGCTCTACCAATCGGTGGATGTCTTGCCTTGGCCAGCACAAAGCCCAGTTCTCAATCCTATTGAGAATTTGTGGAACGATGTTGAAAATAAAAAAACCAACCAACTTTGGGAAGCGGTGCGTGCTACATGGAATTCCATATTTACAAAATGCCAGGTACCGGTAGAATGTATCCCAAGAAGATTAGAACTGGTGATCAAACAAGGATATCCGACAAATATAAGAAAAAAATATAGAAACACATATTTATGTTTTTAATCATTTTGTGATGGTGTGCTATTTTTGTGTTAAATGAATTAATATTCTTTTTTTATGATTCTTTTAATGAATGGTAAGATTTATTTAAGTATACTACCTAAATATTATACAACAATTGAATAGTTAAAAATATGTATAACATTTAAATATCTTAAAGAAAAATAAATTATATGGTGAGTGTGCTAATTAGGTGACCAACACTGTATATATCACGACCCATATACGTACGAGTACCTATTTCCTATTCAAACAATCTTTCCAAATCTAAATACCTACTAACTTTTTTTTTTTTGTTTATACGAGTATGTATGTATAAAGACTTAATATTATAGAGGAATGTATGAACCAGGGATGGAAAGTTCAATTTTTGAAAAAGTACTAAAATTTTATTTTTTAAACTGGAACTGGTACTTTACAATTTTTTAATTTTTCAGGTAAAAAAATTATAAATAATAAAATGTCTTCTTTTTTCATAAAAAATCTTTAACGATACACGCTGAAAAAAATCGCTTCTGTAGTATATTCTCCCAAACATATTCGGCTTGAAACATATATATGTTTAGCGTACACTCTAAACATATAATATTTGTTACACACAAAAATTATATATTTGGAAATATGTTGTTCTAAACAAATCAATTTTTTTTATTTGAGACTATTATTTCCGAAACAAAGATTAATCTGCATTTAAGTATTCAGAAAATATATCGATAACTTAAATGTGTTATATTTTTCAGCAATTCAAAGTTTTTTTTTTAGATTTTTGTAAAAATAATAAATATTAACAATTGAAATCGTATAATGTTGGATATAAAGAACTTACTTGGAGGAATGACAACAAAAGATGACTTGGGAAGGAAGTTAATGCTGGAAGGTACAATTCGAATTAAAGAAAAAATTAAAACTTAAATTTGAAAAAGTCAGCAAAGTTTTGAAAATCTTTTTAAATAAAGTGTATTTGGGGAAATTTCTAAACAATAATTTTTTTTGTATTTAAACACATGTTATATTTGAGAGATTTAGTTTGCAACTATATTTTGTTCTAATATATAAATATATTCGTTCCAAATAAATTGTATTGGTTTTCAAATAAAATTTATTTGCTCAGAAATATAAAATATTTCAAAATTTGTGTTCCAAAAAAAAGGGCGATTTTGCCCCGTGTATATTAAATGATGGCTTAAGTATTTGTCCATGGACATGATACATAAACTATTAAATGATTTTGACTATATATATTATAATTTGGCCACTCCGCTAAAACTTCATTAGAACTGTAAAACAATACTTTTAGAAAATGTGATAATAAATACCATTAACGATGGTATCTAATACGTACATACCGTCGACATATCTTTTAGATTTTAAAACTTCCTATCCCCGAAACCGTAAGAGGGAACCAACTAAAATTTGCATGGATTAGACAATTTATTGGCATATTAGGAGCAAGTTGGCTGAAATTCAGAAAAGATATTCGTTTTGCCTTGGGAATAATTTATATGTATGGCTTGACCAGATTTCCCAATTGTATATGATTATTTTTTTAAAGCAAAATTTGTATGTGTACAATTTTGATAGAAATCGTACCTCGAGTGTGTGAAAAATGTAATTTTTCAGAATAAATCGATAAAAGAAAATATTACTGAAACGGCCGTGGGGGTACTTCGGTACTTTTGTATGTCAAATAGTACTGAAAAAAGTACTAAAGAACTAACTTTTCCATCTCTGGTATGAACGTCAGGCCTTTGCAAAATAATTGAGAGGAATAGAAGAGAGTATTTAGTTTTTATTTTCTGTGCTCACCAAATGATGGCAAAAACGAAGAACATTTCTCCTGAAATATCTCTTAAATATAAGGTTAAAGAGAATATTTTTTACGTACGGAATAGTGTAGCAGAGAGTTGATATACATATGTACATAAATACCTATGACAACTTCCGGTTGCGTGTGCACAAATAAGTGTGTATATACTAGGGATGTCGATCGTGAAATTCTAATCCCGTAATATTATTTTGCTAAATGAATATACAGCCATGGTAATAAATATACTACCACAAGTCAATGTTACTCTAAAAAGTCACCTATGCGCAAAAATGCAACTTTGTTTGTTAATATTTCTTTATTTACCAACAAGATAAATTCCATCGGTTACATTGAACTTTTCAATGATGTCCTTATCTCCTTTTTGGACGATATTTATGAGTCGTCGATTATTTTTCAATAGGATTAAGCCCGAATACATAAAGCTAAAATTGTGTCGGACTGGTTTAACACCAAAAATATACCACTGCAGCGATGACCTGCGATAAGTATAGATCTAAATCCGATCGAAAACGTCCTGGGGAATATGGCAAATCAAATTTATGACAATTGGCGGCAATTCTCCAATCTAGGAGACCTCCGAGCAGCGATAAATAAAACTTGGAGTGGAATACCCACATCACTGCTTACAAACTTAATTTATTGCATATCATAATGACTTAAAGAAGTAATTATGGTGTCTGGCGCTAATACTCATTATAAGACAAATTATGTTTTCTAAAAAAAATGTATTGTTTCAAAATTGTTTAGTCTAAATTAATTTGGAAGTATATATTTTACCAATGAAGTACTTTTCATTTTTCTTTTAAAATTCGGATACTTTTAATAAATTGAAATGTCAACACATGTTTTGGTTAACAAATCATTTAAGAACAATCTTCCAATAAAAAGTTTTTCCAAAATATAAAAACACAATTGCATCGTCCTTTTTTTATGTGGAAGTATAATTATTACCATGGGTGTAGTTTTGGTAAGGAATGTCCCCATTTATATTGCTAAAGGAATTTTCTTTGCTCACGGAAATACGAGGGTTGCTATATATATGTCTGCCTAGGCAATACTAATGGCGAATGCTTTTCTTCAAAAAAGTGCAACATTTTCATTGCCCTTTTTCCGAAAACGGCACTTTTGTGATACTTTTTTGAAATTTGGTAATAAAGTTACTCGAATTTAGCACAACTAAAATTTCAAAAAAGCTTTATTATAGTGCAGTTTTCGGAAAAAGGGCAATGCAAGTGTTGCACTTTTTTGCAGAAAAGAATTCGCCATAAGTGTTGCCTGGCGTCATCTGACATTTCCATTGGAAAGTTTGACATTTTTTAGCATCAACGTACTCAAAACGTTTTGACTTACCACCATCATTTGTGTTGTGACTTGAAAAATCAATTTGGCAAAAAATGGAATTAACTCCTGAACATTTTCGTGCGATAATTTTTCAGAACTTTCGACGTGGATTATCACGACAAGAGTACATCGATGAACTTAAATCTTTGTATGGCGATGAAGCGCCATCCTATAGCACTGTGAAAAACTGGTTTAATGAATTCAATAGTGGCCGTCCAAAAACGGCCATTTGTGCCAGAGAACATTGATGCCGTGCGTGAACTGATAATGCAAGATCGTCATGTGACATATCGTGAGATACGAGGCATCCTTGGGCATTTCTTCCACCAGCATACGTTCGATATTACATGAACACTGTTTCTGCGGCAAAACTGGTCATGTGGCGACTGTTCAGCTTGAGCAACGTAGGACGGTCAATTCTGAGTGGTACACCACAATTTGTTTGCCTGAAGTCTTCGTAGAAATTCGAAAAACGAACAAGAGAAGACGAATCATTGTACACCATGACAATGCGAGCTCTCACACATCGGCTCAAACCAGCGCCTTTTGACCGGCCAATACGTCGAATTGATGGGTCCGTCGCCGTACAGCCCTAATTTGACACCCAATGACTTATTCTTATTCACTCACATCAAGAAAAAACTGCTTGGTCAACGTTTTTTGACGCCTGAAGCAGCTGTCGAAGCTTTAATAAACCATGTTTTGGCGGTGAATTTTCTACAAACTGTAACCAAAACAATTCGCGCTCAAATGACAAAACGTTCTGAGTACGTTTATGCAGCGATGGGCACCCAATACTTCTACAAAATGTTTATGTATGTGTGAGAAGTGTTAACACTCTCTTTATGCACTGCGAGAAATGGTATTTGCATTTTCCTAACAGATATTTGTTGGGTAAGATAATAAATAAAGTGGACAACGAACATCATTAAGTAGATTTGGGGTTATTATACGCGTAAATAAAGAAATCGAACTTTAAATATGTTATGATTAGCCAGATACGTACATATTTATTATGTTATATAAAGTAATCAATCCAAATTTTCCAATAAAAGTATTGCATACTCGTATTGATTATGCCATATTCTTTATTTAATTCTTTATTGTTTATTAACCGTTTTCGAGTGTCCAACTTTTTTTTGGTTAGTATATTTAGGTGTTTATAAACATGTTATTAAAAAAACGTTAAAAGATAATAATATATACATTTAAAATTATTTTAAAAAATTCGTTACTTTTTTAAATTTTCACAAAAAGAAAATAATATATACATTTCTGCAGTAACATAATAAATAATTTAAACTTGTATTTAGAAATTCTTCGGTAAAAATACAATACATATTAAACTTTATTCCTATACTTGAAGTATGTATTGTAATAATTGTATCATCCATTTTTTCTTTATGTGCACGCTAAGCAACAAACGACGAAACAACCTCGTCGATCGAATGTCCAAGCGCGACTGAATGATAGTGAACTCTCATTCAATGTGTGTGCTCATGTACACGTGAGAGGAAAAACCCCGGGTAGTGCTTTTGCCCATCGCTGGTTTATGCTAAAAATGTCAAACTTTCCAATGGAAATGTCAGATGGCGCCAGGCAACATTTAGTGTTGCCTGGGAGGTACAATTCGAAACCAAGGAAAAATTAAAACTGAAATTCGAAAAATTCAGAAAAGTTTTGAAATTTTTTTTTAAATAAAATATATTTAGAAAAATTCCTAAACTATAATTTTATTTCTGTTTAAACACATATTTTATTTGAGAAATTTAGTTTGCAAATATATTTTGATGTAATATATTAATATATGCGTTCCAAATATATTTTATTGATTTTCAAATAAAATTTATTTGCTCAGAAATATACTCGTATAATATTTAAAAATGTATGTTCCAAATATATATATTTTCTTTCGATATCAAAAAAGACGATTTTGCCCCGTGTATAATTCAATGTTTAAAGATGATTTGTATGTAAATATTGACCGCGGCTGCGCCAACAAACAAAACAAATGGTCCCATTTGGCATACTATCTCCATCATATCGGCCTGTATCTCACGAATAAATTCTTCAATATTGGCTTCCAGTGTGTCAACCGTTGAGGGCTTGTCCCCATAGACATGAGCCTTAACATAGCCCCACAAAAAATAATCTAATGGCGTTAAATCGCACGATCTAGGCGGCCAATTGACCTAGATATTATCTGGCGATATTATCCTCTGTTCGCACTCTACGTATGCGTGTTGGTGGTTTAATGTCCAGTAATTTACTTTTGGTGCGAACTTTAGTCACAAGATTCCGAATAGCCGCCTTAAAGGTCGCCCAAACTGACCGTTAAACGGAAGAACTTAACCGAATATTCATTTTGATAGTGAAATTCAATAATCTGCAAGAGTTGTTCGTTTGTAAGTCGATTCATGGATAAATTATAGACGAAACTGATGTTCAGTGACAGTAACATATTACCCGAAAACAGCTGAGCTGCCAAAAATATTGTTGCCAAAAAGAAAGTTGAAAAAAATAGCCCTTTACATTAATCTGTATTTCTAACGAAAGTCTCTGCGAACGAAAACCAGTCACTCACTTTCGTCAGGAATTTGGTTTCTCTAACGTTCTATCGTTCGTTCGCCTGGCCTTACGTCAATGACGTTAGCAATTTACCAATTGGAAAATAATGTAATTGCCAGGTCAATAATTTCACAACTTCCGGTCTAAAAAAGCACACATTTTTGTATAGTCGACCTTAGCAAATACATCTCTGTACTATTTACACTAGCGGTGGCCAAAAAAGCAACCCTGGGTGGTCAGCTAAGCTGCACCAAGACTCTCATTTCTTTTCTCTCTCTCACGTCTCTCTCATTGTGCACTGATAATTTTTTCCCATCTTAGCGAGCAACCAATATTGACTTCTTTATGCCAAAATATGTACACAATTTTATTATTATTTAATTGTTTTTACCATAATTATATTAATTATATTATCTACTTATTTTTTGCTTTTAATAATGTTTATTTGATTACGTTTTCGAGTTCATTATCGTACGACTTCTCGTTGTGATGGTAGTTAGTGAAACCCAAATCAGCTGTTTGTCGTCTGGCAGGCGAACGAAAGCAATTTTGTAATTTACAGAAACAGGCTGTAATACCGAATCTAACGATTACTCAGCAGAGGAATTATAAACTTGCGGAAATATATCCATAACAAAAAATCTGAACGATTCTATAGATAAGTGCAGAAGTCCTATCAAGGCAATGAAAAGGTCGTTGATGATAAATAAATTTTGTTTCAATGTTTTTTTGCCAAGAAAAATTTAGAAAAAGAAATAATAAATAAATTTAAAGAAAAATCTAGAAAAACTCAGAGATCCCGAATAATCCCAGGATAGCAAAAAATCCTCGGCGTCATCATTTTCTCAATCCCGAATCCCGGGCTTTCCGAAACTCGGTCCTGATCGACATCTCTAGTGTATACATAGGCGTTCGGTTGGTCTGTATTCTGCAGCGCACTAACGAGCATTTTGTGTCGGAAATCGAACAAAATTATTTTAAACTATTTTCTTATTGGAAATTAATGAAAATGCATAAGTGAATACCGTTAACATATTATTTATTACAATTAACAAAAAAAGAAATCATTAAAAACTTAAAATATCAACAACAAACAACATTTTTTTATTTATTATCCAAAACATTTTTATTATCCCAAACATATTCTGCTTCAAATGTATAAATACAGGGTTTTCCAATCTGAGTGATATGATTTCTTTGAAAAAAACACACTTATTGTTAAGGAAATTCAAAAGTTTTTTATTTAATGTGAAATACAATCGATACAATTAAGTTCTAAATAAAACGTCATTTAAATGGCCTCCGCGACTTCTTCTGCAGGAACGAATTCGATGAACCCAATTTTCGAGCACTTTTTCCGCTAAATCAAGTCGTATGTCATGAATGGCACGTTCAATATTGACTTGTAAAGCTTGAAGAGAGTCTGGTTTATTTCGAAAGACCAATGACTTCAAATAACTCCACAAGAAATAGTGTAATGGTGTTAAATCACAACTTCTTGGAGGCCATTCAATATCACAATTTCTTGAAATAATCAAATCTCCAAACTTTTCTCGAAACAATTCAATTGTTTCATTTGCTGTCTGTCTGTCACGTAGCCACAATCGGTCAATGGCAAAAAGATAGCTCATAACGAGGGCTAAAATATTTCAAAAATTTTAAATGTTCGTAAAATTCCCCAGTACCAAATTACTGGTTATATTTGTAACTGACTCGCTCAGAAATACTTCCAGTTTCGTTTGCCAAGATTCAATTAAGCCTTGCTCTTTGCATTCTACTGAAGTTGCTGTAGAACTGGCGCCAAGACATTAATTCTTCATTGTAGTTTTTCCTTCCGGAATATAATGGGATATATTTTTTCTGGATTTTCTAATGGAGAACTTAATTCCAGAAATCCGCAAAAGTAAGTGCATCCAAAAAAAGAACTGTCAAATTGTCAGCTTAATTCCAAAAATCACAAAAAGGAAGCGAGGCTATCGACAAAATCTGGTTCACTTAAATACTTTGTTGATGAATTCGAGACCGGTGCAGAGCACTGGCACGCACTGTTTTGAAGCAAGTAACCAGGGATCAAATCCTCGTCGGATCGAAACATAAAATAAATAAGTCTATAAAAATAAAATTAAAAATAGAAAATAAAGAGAAATAAAAACGAAAGAAAATTTGCTTTTCCATTTTTCAAAACTGGTGAAAATGTCGAAAAAAGAAGGCGTTCTTTTTTCAGCACTTCAAAATTAGTTCCGCAGGTCTCATCCCTTTATAAAATGAATCGGTTAGGGAAGCGATTGGGGAATTAGCCCAAAAAGCTGCTTAATTCCCTACTCGAGCTTTTTTAAAAAAAATATATTTGGAGAAATTCCTAAACAATAATTTTATTTCTATATAAACACTTATTTTATTTGAGAAAATTAGTTTGCAAATATGTATATTTTGTTGTAATATATCTGCGTTCCAAATAAATTTTATTGATTTTCAAAATATAAATTTTAAATTTATTGATTTTCAAAAATAAAATTTAAAAATTTGTGTTCCAAATATATTTTTTGTTTAAGTTCAAACATATCAAAAAAGGCGATTTTGTCCCGTGTAGTTATTTACCTAATTAATTGAATTAATACTCATCTATACAGTCATCCTGCAAGTTGTTCTATACGAATGCGAAACACGGGACACATCGAGGAAACGAGCACTGCAAGCTTTCATAAAACGCTGCTTGAGGAAAATCATCAATCTACATATACGCACGTTGAAAAAAAATCGCTTCTGTAGTATATTGTCCCAAACATATTCGGCTTGAAACATATATATATTTAGGGTACACTCTAAACATATAGTATTTGGTATATACAAAAATTATATATTTGGGAAGATGTCGTTCTAAACAAATCTTTGTTTGCAACCCAATATGTTATTATTTGGGACTATTATATCCGAAACAAATATTTATTTGCATTTAAGTATTCGGAAAATACATAAATTGTGTTAAATTTTTCAGTAATTCAAAGTTATTTTTTTAGAAATGTTAAATGTTCGTAAAATAATAATAATTGAAATCGTATAATCTTGGATTAAAATAAATTACTTAGAGGATTGACAACTAATGATGGCTTGGAATACTCAGAAAAATTAAATGATTGATTTAAAACGGAAGTGAATAAGGTATCATAACTGGGAGGTCTAATTCGAAAACAAGGAAAAATTAAAACTGAGTTTCGAAAAAGTCAGTAAATGTTTTGAAAATTTTTTTAAATAAAATATATTTGGAAAAATTTCTAAACAATAATTTTATTTGTATTTAAACACATATTTTATTTGAGAAATTTAGTTTGTAAATAAATTTTGTTGTAATATATTAATATATGCGTTCCAAATACATTTTATTGATTTTCAAATAAAATTTATTTGCTCAGAAATATATAATATTTAAAAATTTGTGTTCCAAATATATTTTCTTTCGATTCAAACATATCAAAAAAGGTGATTTTGCCCCGTGCGAGTATATACAAAGTGGCGCAAAAGTAATCCTCCTATCAGAAAATGCTATAAAAATCAATCTGCAAAATAAAAAAAAAATTAACCAGATTCATTAAATAGAAAAGTTACTACATTTTTTTTGGTAGCAGCTTTCATCAGCCACCCTGTATATTGTCCCAAACATATTCAGCTGGAAACATACATATATTTAGGGTGCACTCCAAATACATAATATTTGATATACACAAATACATTATATGTTTGGGAGGATTTTGTTCTAAACAAGACTATGTTTTCATCCAAATATTTTTTATTTGGAACCAATATTTCCGAAACAAAGAATAATTTGTATTTAATTAGTTTGGCAATTTATCAATGCCTTGATTTTAAGTCAAGTTTTCTGTTTTTCAGAAGTTAAAAGTGAAATTTTCTAGAAATTTTCTATGTTTGTAAAATTAGACAAAAATTTAAATTAGAAAAAATTGAATTGGAAAATTTATAAATTAAAATTAGCGCTGTAAAACCAAATGTAACGCTGTTTATGACATTTTTAACTGTGAAGTAAAACAGGAAATCTAGGAAAAATTTCAACTAAAATTCGAAAATCAGCTAATTTTTAAAAATATTTTTTAAATAAAATATAATTTGAAAACTTCCTAAACAATAACGAGTCAGTTCGCAAATACATATATTTTGTTCTAATTGTATAAATATATGCGTTCCAAACAACATTTCTTGATTTTCAAATGCAATTTATTCGTTGACAAATGTATAATATATAAAAATTTTGTTTCCAAATCTATTTTTTTCCAATTCAAACATATCAAAAATTGCGATTTTTCACCGTGCACACACAAATATGTTATATGTATGGGAGGATGTTGTTCTAAACAGAGGTATGTTTTCATCCAAATATATTTTTATTTGGAGGTAATATTTCCGAAACAAAGATTAATTTGTATTTAAGTATTTTGGCAATGTATCAACGCCTTTATTTAAAGGCAAGTTTTCTGTTTTTCAGAAGTTAAAAGAAAATTTTTTTAGAAATTTTATATGTACAATCTTTCTCAACTATAAATTGCATTGATGGATTGACAAAAAGTGATGAATTTGAATATTTGTACAATAAATTGATAACGCTGTAAAACCCAATCTATGCTGCTTATGACATTTTTAAATATAAGTTATAACACGAAATCTAGGAAAATTTTTAAATAAAATTCGTGAGATAATTTTTAAAAATCTTTTTTAAGTAAAATATATTTGGAAAACTTCTTAAACAATAACTTTGTTTGTGTGTAAACACATATTTTATTTGTGAAAGTCAGTTCAAAAGTAAATTTTGTTCTAATATATTAGGCATGTTTTCGTTACAAGCTAGCGCTTATAGTTTAGCACTTTGCAACGAAAACAACCGACTTCCACTAACTGGCACATAAGAAATAAGTGGCGGATTTTCACTATCTGGTAACAATGGTGTCATAAGTTGCGAAGAAAGAACAGTGCGAAACAGACAAAAAATTCGTGAAAAGTATTTATAAAACATATATTTACTATTCTATGTTCAATTGTTTAAACTCTTTTGCAAATATTAAAATAATTTCCCATTTTTGTTCTTCTTCTTCCCGTTAATTCACAATAATTGATAAAATCTCTCCAAAAATGGGATGCCATATTGCTAAATATAGGGTGCCCAATCTGGCAACATCATACTCGATTAACACATGAACACAAGCACCAAACTTCATCGGGAACTAATACAAATTAAGCACTTATGGTGTAACGAAAACACGCCTATTAATATATGGGCAAACATCAACATTTTTTAATTTTGAAGTAAATTTTTTTTCAAGATTTTTTTGGCGAGCACATCAACGGCTTTTACAACAGACGAAGATAAAAATATAAACATGCAAAAACCGTTGTTGTGAATAAATTTCATCAAAGGCTGCGTAAGTTAAGGCGGTTCCAAACTTAAATTTAAAAAAAATTTTATAAAATGCAATTTTCAGCGGAATTCGGAAAACTAAAATATCAATCATAGAACATTGGCATTTCTATCAGCCTATGACCAAATATTCGCTGTAGCTTCGTTATTCGGATAAATATAGCGAATCAAAATAATTTTTAATTGAAAAATGATGTAATATATCGAATACCGCGAAATATGCAAATCGGAAATATATAAGTCTAATTTTCACGATTATATGAGGCAATTTTCTGTGGCCTACAAAAGGAATGAGGATAATATCGCTTTTAGTTCAAAAGTTATCTTTGTTTCAAAATTCGAAGTTCACATCATATGTGTTTTATTTTAATAAAAAAATTTTATGATTTCATCGTTATCATACGAACATTATTTTTGTGGAAATATAATTTTTGTAATGTGCATAATTTGCACAATCATCAAAATAAAATGACGGTCCTCCGATTTCGGGATAGAGCGTTAAAAATCCTTTTATTTCATATACACTTCCGCCATATCTGTACCCCGCACTGGGTGTGCCTTGACGATCATTGCTGAGACAAAAGTGTCACAATCTTCAAATAAGTATCCATGATTGTTAAGTTCACCACAGCAGTACGCCCGAAGAACATAGAAATGAATTTCAGACGTTTAAACTATTAAAAATGCCAAGGACAAAATTTGCAATTTTTTCAAAAATTGAAAAAAGTGAATAAAATTTCAGCGATTCATTATTTTGTTACGGCCCCCTGATTTTTGGATTCACCAGTTCAAAAGTTTAAGAAAGGTTTGGGAAGCTATAGCGGTGGTTCCATTAAGAGCACATCAACGACACCTATATAGATTTATAGGTATTTCAAGCCGCTATAACCGCTTCTTTAGTGTTATTTCATTAAATCGCGGGCCGCGATGACCGCGGTCAAAAAACAAAAAACACTTGAAATCACATTTCAAAAAGTTATGAACTATAACTTTTTGCGGAAAGATCTCACATGAACAGTGCTCACGGAAAATTCTTCCTCCATGTGCCCCTCGTGTTTTTTGTAACTGACCAGTTACTTCAGAATAAACAGTTTGGCCACAACTTATACAAGAATGGACACAGATATGAACATTTCTAGGACTTTTTCCACAATTTTGAAATGTATGTGCTTATAACTTCTAGAGTTTTTTAGATAATTACAAACTTTTTTGGGGAAAAACTTTTATGTTTGTGGTTTATCTAATTCCATCAACTTATGCACCGAAATCTGTACACAAAACGAGAAAAGGGTAAAACAACATACATTACCCCTGTGTAAAAAAATTTTGATATTTGCCCATATGCGTTCCAAACAACATTTCTTGAATATCAAATAAAATTTATTTGTTCACAAATATATAATATTTAAAAATTTTCTTTCAATTCAAACATATGAAAAATGGTTATTTTCCTCAGTGTACAAAACAAGTAAAGATGGATTAAGTTCGGCTAAATCATATACAACCTCCACCATGGATCGCATGTGCTTATTTCTGGTACAAATAAAATAATTTTAAAATAATTATAAATTATACCAATTTTCAGCCCAATTCGTTGAAATTTGAGGTTGAAATAGAGGAAGCTTTGTATGGGGGCTCTATCAGAACATGGACATATGACCACTGTTGTTCGTGTGAAGCATTCCGGGTATAAACAAAACCCCACTTACCAATTTTAAGTCCGATCAGTTGACATTTGTGGTCTCTATGACGTTAAGAAGTCAAATCGGGGAGATGCTAAAGAGTGTTGAAACAAAATATCGGCCAAATGCTCGCCACGGCTCCCTATCCGATGGTCCATATTTTCAATGACTCTGAGACATAATTGAGGTTCAATGTCGTTAATGTGCCGAATTCTTTTTAATATCCCCAAAGAAAGATGTCCAACGGTGTCAAATCACATGATCGTGGAGGCCAATTTACATCGGCACGACGTGAGATATCACGGCCATTGAATTTCTCGCGCAAAAGAGCCATTGTTTCTTTGACTGTGTGGCCAGTGGCACCATCCTGTTGAAACCACATATCGTCCAGGTCCATATGAGAACTTCTGCCCATAAGAAGTCCGTTATCATCTCGCGATAGCGAACACTATTCACGGAAACTGCTCGGCCGACCTCATTTTCGGAGAAGTACGGTCCGATGACGTCGCCAGCCAATAAACCGCACCAAACAGTAACTCTTTGTGATGCATCGGCTTTTCAACAATCACTCGTGGATTCTCATTTGCCCAAATGCGGCAATTCTGCTTGTTTACGAATCTACTGAGGTGAAAGTGTGCCTCGTCGTCGAAATGCATTTTGATTTCAACGTCCATTTTCGTAGAAGGCATCAACAATCTTAACGCGCTGCTCCATTGTGTACCTCTCCTTGGTTAAATTTGTTAAACTCTGAAACAAAGAAAGGTAAAATTAAGTAGGGCAACCAACTTGACGTTAATTTGTGACTCACAATTAACATTGTGCATTTGGACCATCCATTATTTAATGTATGTCATCATATTGTTCCTCGAGATTTTACGACCACAATATACTGTGAAATTGGTCACATCTTTAGGAATGTTTTTTGGGCTCCTTGGTTTACTATATATAACCTCGTGTCGCCTGATCTGAAAGCATATGCAATTTTTAGCTTAGATTATAGTCCGTATTCTACAAAAGAATTTCGCAAATCTGATAACGATACTTTTTCATTTGTCGCTACAGAAACACCGTCAAAACCTTCGATAGCTCAGTTGGTAGAGCGGTGGACTGTAGAGATACGAGTATATAGAAAAACAAGTTGTAGAAATCCATAGGTCGCTGGTTCAAATCCGGCTCGAAGGAGAATCTATATTTTTCATATTTCATAATTATACAAAATTTACGTTTTTTTTTTAGTTTCAGATAATTTCGTCAAAATTGCAATTTCTAGAGCATTATATCGAAATGGCTTTTTGCTAAAAAAATGTCCGCGGAATTCTAATCATTAAAATTTTTTTTCGAAGTTGAATTTTTCGATAAAATTTACCAAATAGTTTCGACGAAATTATATTTTTATAGAAAATTTCGACGAAATTGTATTTTTGAAAATTTTGTCAAAATGCTGTTTATCGAAAATTTGGCCGAAATTTCATTTTTCTAGGAAATTCACCCGATATATGTTAGCTATAAAAATTCGTTAACATTAAATTTTTCTTCAAAGAAGAAAATTAAATTTAGAAATTAATATTTTTTTTTGAAAATTTTGTCGAAATTGCATTTCGTAGAAACTCCTCGAAATTGCATTTTAATTGCAAATTTTCTCGAAGTTGCCGTTTTATAGAAAATTTTGAAATTTATTTTCTTTTTTAGAAAATTTAATTGAAATATAAATTTTTGGAGAAAACTGTCCACAATTTGTAAAAGGCGACAAATTGTTTTAAAGCTATGTCTGGGTCATTTTATCCTTATGTCCTGGCGCAGAATCATAATGGAAAGTCCATGCCTGGTTTTGGAATAGGGAATGGTTAAATTTATTTTTTTTAAAAAAAAATTTCACTTAATTTTTATTTTTTTATTTTTATTTTTATAGCTTTTTACTATAAATCTTTACTCTTAATGTGTGAGTGATTTCTACAAGTAAATTCTAATTGAATTTCTTGTGGACATGGCAAAGTGCTAGTATTTCATTGTGTTTGATTGTTTGATCGATAGCCGAAAAGTGAGTCTTTGGGTCCAATTCTCATTTGCTCGTGTGAGTCGCCCCGTGATAGGCTTTGAGAGTATGGTTATCGAATCATCAATCAAAGGCTTTTTTTGAAAAGCCGGCCATGTAGACTACTGATGACGGGGGTCACGCCCCAGAAATCATGATATAGTCTGTGGGCACGAAATGAAATACTTGCAATATATTTTGCCATGTAAAATACTTGCTTTCTATCACTGTATAGAAGCAAGTTGGTCTTTAGCCGAGAGAGTATCTCAGTTTAAATCATAACGATTACAGACCGAAATAATAACGGGCAACCGACATATAAAATTTTTCTAGAAAAGTTCACCGAGTAAACATTTTTCTAGAAACTTTCCTTCAAATTGCATTTTAATAAAAAATTTCCACGAAATTGAATTTTTATAATAATTGCGTCGATTTAAATTTCACTGAAATTTAATTTATATAGAAAATTTCACTGAAATTTAATTTTTATAGAAAATTTTACTGAAATTTGATTTTAATAGAAAATTTTACTGAAATTTGATTTTAATAGAAAATTTTACTGAAATTTAATTTTAATAGAAATTTTTTCTAGAAAATTTCTACGAAATTCGATTTTTATAGAAAATTCCGTTAAATTTAATTTTTATAGAAAATTTGGATGAAATTTCTCTTTTCTAGAAAATTTCATCGAATATAATTTTCCTAGAAAATTTCATCAATATTAAATATTTCTACAAAAGTTCACCGAGTTAACATTTTTCTTTCCTTGAAATTGCATTTTAATAGAAAATTTCCACAAAATTTAATTTTTATAAAAAATTTCGTCGATTTTAACTTTTTAAAAAAAATCACTAAAATTTGATTTCTATAGAAAACTTTTTCACATTTGTTTACATATTATAGAAAATGTTTTTTTACATTTTCTAAATTACTTCATAAAAATTCTTTTTTTTTTCTAAAAAATTTCGACGAAATTCGTTTTTATACAAAATTTTTTTAAAGTTGAATTTTTCTAGAAATTTACATTAGGTTTGCATTTTCTGAAATTTATATTTATTTTAAAAATACAATTTCAGGGAAATATTCATACATTTTCTTTAAAAATTCAATTTCAGGGAAATATTCATTACACAATTTCCACAAAATTTTCGAAAAAATCCAATTTCGAAGAAAATTTCTAGAAAAATGGAAAATTTCTAGAAATTTGTTTTTTTTTGCATTTTGACAAATTTTCTAAAAAAACAATTTCGAGGAAATTGCTAAGAGCTGTTTTATTTTTATCCCCTCACCTTAGAGAGGAGGGTATATGTATATCATTTGCCTGCAATGCCCGTCCGTCCGTCTGTCTGTCTGCTGGCTGGTGCGCACGATAACTCTCGAAAGGATTAACCGATTGACTTCAAATTTGGTATTCGGTAATATTTTTCTCTACCTCCGGCTAAGTTCGAAGATAGGCCATATTGGTCCACTCCTTCTAGTACCTCCCCACAAAGGGTTAACATTTAGTCAAAAACGCATTACACTATGCAAAAAAAAATTGTGGCATACAGTTATATAAAATCAAAACCAAACATTTTTTTACGGATAAATTTTTTTAACAATTTTTTAACAATTTTTTAAGAATGCTATTATCGTCGAAGGTACCCTTAGTATGTGCACTATAATTTTTGGAGTATATGCCCGATCAGGTCGACTTATACGTTAAATTGAAGCTATTAATGTGGGCTACCATTGTTGGAAAAATCTCTGTTTCCAAAAAAAAAAATCCTGGGACAAATATATTATTTTATTTTTTTAAAAGTTTGCATCCTAGCGAAGAAAATAAAGCCTATTTGAAAAAAATCTATGGATAAATGTAGAAATTATAGTCCTTTTGGTAGAGGTAAGAGGCTTTTATTGGATCCAAGGAAATTTGAAACTACAAGCTTAAACGACCTCCATGCTGCAATTTCATCCGACGTCAAATATGATTCGAAATTCACATCTTTCATCAGTCTCCTTATTTTAGGCCCATCAAAAACTCCTTCTTCGATTTTTTGAAAAGAAAGACTTTTAAATAAACTTTTTAAATATGAGAGTGAATTGCCATCTTTCCTTAAGGCTTTTACAAAATTTTTAAAGAGCCCCAGCTTAATATGGAGTGTTGGCAAAATATCGGCTGTCCCAGAGGCATAACATACCAACTACTTTTAAATAGCAACAAATTTTCCAGTCATGTTCATATTTTATGTATTTTATCAATTTAACCATTGCTTCGTATGATTCCTTAGTGTCGACAGCATGAGCAATGGGAATCGACGGTTTCTGATTTCCGTTGTGTAAAAGAACTGCTTTCAAACTTTCTTTACTGCTGTCAACAAGAAACCGCCATTCCTTTGAATTGTATGTTTAATTAAGTTCCTCGAGCAATCCGGGAAAGTCCTTGCAAAAGCATCTGTTATACACAGTTGTATAAAATTATTTGTAATGTATATCACCGACTCTATAATATCTATCTGGGCCAAAATATTGTACTGTTTCAACCCAGATGCAAGTAGTTCTGCCTTATCTTTGGTCAGTTCCAAATCTCTCACTAGATCAATGAGTTGAAACTGAGCTAAAAGCGATGACCTGTGACTCAAACTTGAATCGCTCAGAGTTGAGTACTCAGTTGAACTTGATGATGTTTCCGTAATTAGGCTGTTAGCTATATTTGGACACTTGGGAATTGGTATTGTTTCAGAATGTGCAACTGGCAAAGTGACAGATTTTACTTCACCGTAATTCCAGCGAATGCTCCTTCCTACTCCAATCTGTTTACTTAGATAAAAATAGCAGTCCGTATCGTGAATGAATGCTTGTCTCCAAATCATTGGCATTCCAAATTGCACGTGATGTCTAAAATTTAAACGTTTTATTCCACAAAACATTGTAATACATTAATTGTAAAGTACTTTCCGCATGCTTCCACTACTCCATCGAGTAAGATTTACATGGCACGAATTACACAAAATACAAGGTGTCCACGGTTCGTTCATATTTTTAACTCGTGTACTAAAATATTACACAAATATTTCTTCTGTTATTTTACTAAACGCACGTCGATTTTTTTAGTTACATATTTTCCGCAGATGTAGCAGAAATTGTCGGGATCATTTACACATTGAAAAGTTCTTTGCCTTTATTAATAAGAAATTTCATTCACAAATTCCGGGTTGAAGGTTCATAAGTTGCAGTACCTGTAGCTGACATATAGTTTGTTTCGAAAGTATTTTCAAGACTGCCGCGTACTACTTTGTATTGCGTACATATAATTTTACTACCTGTATATACGACTGGGATGTCCATCATAAATAAAAAACCACAAATATTGTTGAATGACCCTCTACCTGTGCGGATCTCATCCAATATAGCTCTCACATTGCATATCATGTTTTATGGAGGATTACGAACGGCTATAAAACCTCGTCCTCTCTATAATTTTATAATGTCTGACATCAAACCTCATAAAATAAAATGCAAGTGCAATGTCTCTTATAGTCTCTCTCACATATGGCGAATTCAATATAATATCATTTAAAAACGACAAAATATGAAACAAGATTTGTTGAATTTCCCTAACATTTACAAAATGGCTCATAACTTTTACATCTATCCATAATATCCAAATAGACAGTGTTTTCTTCGTTAGTATGCTGGCTTTTTAAAAATGTGATAAAATAATTTTTTCGATTTTTTTCTATTTTTTATGTTTTTTTTTGTACCAGGAAAAAGTGTTATTTAAAAAAAAATAATTGTTTTCTCATATTTTTGACGACTGCTACTAAACCAAAGATTCTACGTGAAAGCGATATTTGCAGCATATGTAGCCCTCATAATTCCCTTTAATTTGAGACATAACACTGCTCAATCTCAATCTTATAACTTTAATACCAGAACATACTTTAAAGTTCTTAAGTCGGTTTACCCGACTAAACTTTCTTACTTGTCTTTTGTATCAAAGATACAGTTATGTTTGTAAAGACAAAGACTGAACATTTTTATTTCGAGGTCTGTTCCTGGAAAAATGCAATTTATAGGACATTTTCTATAAAAAATTCAATTTCGACAAAATATACTAGAAAATAAAAATTTGAGAAAATTTTCTAGAAAATTAAATTTTGAGGAAATTTTGTATAGAAATGCAATTTTGACAATTTTTTAAAAAATTCATGCAATTTTGGCCATTTTATCTAATGGAAATTGTTCGGAATTTTCTCTAAACTTCTTTTTTGACAAAAAAAAACGAAATTTTCTAAAAATTAAATCTTGAGGAAATTTTCCAATCATTAAAATAAAGATATTTCGTAGTTAAAATCAAAACAATGTCCTTAATCAGGCCCATTTTTAGGCTTTACTGTGTGAGGGTGTGCGAGTATATCATTTTCTACTGCTACAAAACTAATTATAATTTTGTTCTTCTTCATTTTCAGGCATGAGCATTAAAATTCGTGTGTGTCTACAATATTCAAGGTAATTAATTAAATAAATATGTTAATATTCTTTGTCAGCTTTTCAATTGGTTTAATAGCTTCGATTACATGTCTTCCTTAATTTTATATGGCTTTTTTAAAAGAAATTACTATTAATGAAAATTTAAAACAACAACAATTTTCTTCTAAAGGGGGTTTCAATAAGGGCGGGAATAAATAATAAAACAAGTTGTATGTGAAATCCTTTTTATATCCTCACTTTAGTGGAGGGTATAAGCGATAAGCATATCTCGAGATAGACCAAAAATGCCATTTGGAACTTGGCAATATTTTAGAGGACAAAGTACAAAAAATAAAATTTAAAAATAAAAAGAGGATTTTCTGTTTTAAAAATAATTCTAAAATATTTTGTTATATAGAAAAAAAAACTAGAAAAAAATTCTCTTTAAATTTTTTATTTTCCTTTAAGAGTACAATTTACAGCTTTGTTTTTGGTCGGACGGGGTCATTAGACCTTACTTTTTCGATGGGCGATGTTTATTTTCAATAAAACGGCGCTTCGTGCCACACAAGCTACGATACCATCGCTCTTTTGTGTGAAAAGTTTCATACTTGAGTGATTCCTCGAAGATGCGATTACAATTGGCTACCGAAATCTTGCGATTTAGCTTTTGTGGCTCCCATACTAAGTAGTATACTCCATATTACATTATTCACAAAGTGAGGATATATTTTAGTCGATTTACACGACTGAAACTTTCTTACTTATTTACCTAAATTTCACAACTAAGTCACATTTCTCCAATCAAAAAGATAGAATATAAAAACCTTTATTATTTTACAACTAAGACACGTTTCTCCATTTTTATACCCTACTCCACATTATGGTATAGGGAATGATAACTATGTGCCTTTGTTTGTAAAATCCGAAAGGGGATGAGATAGACACAGCCTTTATTATACCGGTCGACTTAGAATCACATTTCTGAGCTGATTTAGCTATGTCCGTCTGCACGCAAAGAAAGGAATTCGTTTCTGCGAAACGAAATTTTAGACAACTACAATTCTCGTTTGCAGGAACTGAAATTTCGTTTGTTGTGACAGAAACTTATTTATCGTAAACAATTGTTTGTTCTGACTAAAAGAAATTTCAGTTATAGTAAACGAGAGTTGTAGTTGTCTTATTTTTCGTTCGTATTTTTCGTCCGTCTGTCTATGCGTGTATTCTTGTAACACTATCTACACTATAAAATCTTTTTTATAGATGGAGGCATACTATTTTATGAAACTAAAACAAATATTTTTTTGTAGTTAATTTTTTTTCTAAAATTCCAATTTTCATGGTTAGTATGTGGACCATATTTAATAAAGACGGGATACCATTTAAATTAAAGAAAATTATGAGGGCTAGAAATGCTGAAAATAACACTTTCACGTAGAAACGGAATTTTAGTAACAACAATTAGAAAAAATTAGATTTTTCCAAAAAAATCGTTTTTTGCTGGCACGGAAAAAAAAACCATAAAAAATAGAAAAAAAATCGCAAAAAAATATTTGTTTCATTTTTTAAAAGCTAGCATCCTAACGAAGAAAAGAATGTTTTTTTGCAAAAAGTCTATGGAATAATGTATAAAGTAGGACCAATATTGTAAAAATAGGAAAATAAAAAAAAATAATTTTTTATTTTGGAAATTTTGTTTATGTGTGTGAAGTTAAATTCGAATTTAACTAGCAAAGACACAAACCTTTTCTCGTTAACAGAGCTCTGTTATTGAGTTAACAGAGCTCTGTTATTGAGTTAACAGAGCTCTGTTATTGAGTTAACAGAGCTCTGTTAACGAAATAAAAACGAGGGAATTTGGTAAAACCCTAAAATCTCGAATAAAAATAGGTGGGTCCATAAATTATATACTCATGAATAGGGGTTGCAACGACCTTTCCAGAAATATATACCATATATTCCGGAACGTGTTCAGATTCTGAATATTTGCAATTTTCTTTTTCACTATATTTTAAAAGAAATGTCCACTGTGCGAAAACTACTAGGAGTGGGTTTATTTAGTATGTATCTATAAATAGGTCTTCAAAAGACCTTTCCAGAAATATATACCTCATATTCCGGAACGTGTTCATATTCTGAATATCTGCAATTTTCTATTTCAGAAGTTGTTAACAGAAGAGCCGACTGTGCAAAAACAACTTGGAGTGGGTTTATCTAATATATATATATGAATAGGTCTTCCAAAGACCTTTCCAGAAACATATATCTCATGTTCCAGAACGTGTTCATATTCTGAACATTTGGGATTTTCTATTTGACCAGTTGTTAACAGAAGAGCCCACTGTGCCAAAACTACTAGGAGTGGGTTTATCTAGTATGTATCTGTAAATAGGTCTTCCAAAGACATTTTTAAAAACACACATATCATTTTCCAGAACGTGTTCATATTCTGAATATTTGCGATTTTATATTTGACCAGTTGTTAACAGAAGAGCCCACTGTGCCAAAACTACTAGGAGTGGGTTTATCTAGTATGTATCTGTGAATAGGTCTTCCAAAGACGTTTCCAAAAACACACATATCATATTCCAGAACGTGTACACATTCTCAATATTTGCGATTTTCTATTTGACTAGTTTTTAACAGAAGAGCCCACTGTGCCAAAACTACTAGGAGTGGGTTTATCTAGTATGTATCTGTAAATAGGTCTTCCGAAGACCTTTCCAGAAACATATAGAAAATCGCAAATATTCAGAATATGAACACGTTCTGGAATATGATATGTGTGTTTTTGGAAAGGTCTTTGGAAGACCTATTCATAGATGCATACTAGATAAACCCACTCCTAGTACTTTTGGCACAGTGGGCTCTTCTGTTAACAACTGGTCAAATAGAAAATCCCAAATATTGAGAATGTGTACACGTTCTGGAATATGGTATTTATGTTTCTGGAAAGGTCTTCGGAAGACCTATTTACAGATAGATACTAGATAAACCCACTCCTAGTAGTTTTGGCACAGTGGGCTCTTCTGTTAACAACTAGTCAAATAGAAAATCCCAAATATTGAGAATGTGTACACGTTCTGGAATATGGTATTTATGTTTCTGGAAAGGTCTTCGGAAGACCTATTTACAGATAGATACTAGATAAACCCACTCCTAGTAGTTTTGGCACAGTGGGCTCTTCTGTTAACAACTGGTCAAATAGAAAATATTAAATATTCAGAATATGAACACGTTCTGGAATATGATATGTGTGTTTTTGGAAAGGTCTTTGGAAGTCCTATTTACAGATACATACTAGATAAACCCACTCCTAGTAGTTTTGGCACAGTGGGCTCTTCTGTTAACAACTGGTCAAATAGAAAATCGCAAATATTCAGAATATGAACACGTTCTGGAATATGATATGTGTGTTTTTGGAAAGGTCTTTGGAAGACCTATTCATAGATGCATACTAGATAAACCCTCTCCTAGTACTTTTGGCACAGTGGGCTCTTCTGTTAACAACTGGTCAAATAGAAAATCCCAAATATTGAGAATGTGTACACGTTCTGGAATATGGTATTTATGTTTCTGGAAAGGTCTTCGGAAGACCTATTTACAGATAGATACTAGATAAACCCACTCCTAGTAGTTTTGGCACAGTGGGCTCTTCTGTTAACAACTAGTCAAATAGAAAATCGCAAATATTCAGAATGTGAACACGTTCTGGAACATGAGATATATGTTTCTGGAAAGGTCTTTGGAAGCCCTATTCATAGATATATATTAGGTAAACCCACTCCAAGTAGTTTTGCCACAGTGGGCTCTTCTGTTAACAACTGGTCAAATAGAAAATCCCAAATATTCAGAATATCAACACGTTCTGGAATATGATATGTGTGTTTTTGGAAAGGTCTTTGGAAGACCTATTCATGGATACATACTAGATAAACCCACTCCTAGTACTTTTGGCACAGTGGGTTCTTCTGTTAATAACTGGTCATATAGAAAATCGCAAATATTCAGAATATGAACACGTTCTGGAACATCAGATATATGTTTCTGGAAAAGTCTTCGGAAGGCCTATTCATAGATACATACTAGATGAACCCACTCCTAGTAGTTTTGGCACGGTGGGCTCTTCTGTTAACAACTTGTCAAATAGAAAATCGCAAATATTCAGACTTTGTACACGTTCTGGAATATGATATGTATGTTTCTGGAATGGTCTTCGGAAGGCCTATTATAGATACATACTAGATGAACCCACTCCTAGTAGTTTTGGCACAGTGGGCTCTTCTGTTAGCAACTAGTCAAATAGAAAATCGCAAATATTCAGAATGTGAACACGTTCTGGAACATGAGATATATGTTTCTGGAAAGGTCTTTGGAAGCCCTATTCATAGATATATATAAGGTAAACCCACTCCAAGTAGTTTTTGCACAGTCGGCTCTTCTGTTAACAACTTGTGAAATAGAAAATTGCAGATATTCAGAATGTGAACACGTTCTGGAATATGAGGTATATATTTCTGGAAAGGTCTTTCGAAGACCTATTTATAGAAACATACTAAATATACCCACTCCTAGTAGTTTTTGCACAGTGGGCTCTTCTTTTAAAATATAGTCAAAAAGAAAAATGCAAATATTCAGAATTTGAACACGTTCCGGAATATATGGTATATATTTCTGGAAATGTCGTTGCAACCCTTATTCATGAGTACATAATTTATGGACCCACCTATTTTGATTCGAGAGATTTTAGGGTTTTAATAAATTCCCTCGTTTTTATTTCGTTAACAGAGCTCTGTTAACTCAATAACAGAGCTCTGTTAACGAGAAAAGGTTTGTGTCTTTGCTAGTTAAATTCGAATTTATCTTCACACACATATTTTGTTTGGGGGGTACCAAAAGGGGCGTGGCAATAACACCTATTTTTATACCCTCCACCATAGAAAGGGGGGGGGGGGGTAAATACATTTTGTCACTCCGTTTGTAACACCTCTAAATATTGATCTGAGACCCCTATAAATTATATATATTCCTAATCGTCTTAAAATTCTAAGACGATTTAGCCATGTCCGTCCGACCGTCTGTTGTAATCACGCTACAGTCCGTAATAATGGAGCTAGGTTGATAAAATTTGGTAGAAATATGTTTTTTCTTATAGTTGCAGGTTGTTTGGGATTGCCAATGGGTCATATCGGTCAATGGTTTGATACAGCTCCCCTAAAGAGGTCGCTCCAAAATACGGGTTTTGAGCCATAGATACCACATTTTTAAAGCAATTTAACAGAAACTTTGCAGTTTGTATTTGTATCGTCACCCTATAGAGGTCGCTCCAAAATATATGTATTTATGCCATAAATACCATATTTTCTAAGCATTTTAACTGAATCTTTGCAGTTTGTATATAATTAAGACAAGAATTCATCGCAGTAAAAATTGTTTAAATCAGTTCATATTTTGTTATAGTCCACCTATGTATAGATGTCGCTCCCACAAAGGCTTATTTAAGCCATAAACACCACATTTTCAAAGAAATTTAGCTGAAACTTTGCAGTTTGTATTCTATTTTGGCAAGAATTTATATCAATAAAATTTAAACAAATACGAGGGCTGCTATATATATGCAATAATATAGCATATGAAAATAATATATAATAATGAAAATAAGAATATTTAACATCAAATATGATTTTATTGTTTTTCAAAGTATTCTCCAGCATGATTTATACACTTTTGCAAACCAATTGTCGAAGCACTTTTTCCACTCCGATTGAGAACCTCCAAAACATGGTTTTCGAAAGCTTCAACAGCATCTTCTGGCGACGAAAATCGTTGACCACGCATTTTTTTCTTGATGTGCGGGAATAAATAGAAGTGTTGGCTGCCTAGTTAGGGCTGTACGGCAGATGACCCATCATTTCGACGTTTTGGCCGGTCAAAAAGGCGCTGGTTTGAGCCGATGTGTGAGAGCTCGGATTGTCATGGTTCTCTTGTTCGTTTTTCGAATTTCTCCGAAGACTTCAGGCAAACACATTATGGTGTACCACTTAGAATTGACCGTCCTATGTTGCTCAAGCGGAACAGTCGCCACATGACCAGTTTTGCCGAAGAAACAGGCGACCATTTGCTTCGAAGTGCTTCTTCCACGAAGAACTTTCGTTGAATTTGGCTCGTCTTCGAAGACCCACACGGCCGATTGCTGTTTTCTTTCGGGCTCATACGCATAGATCCAAGATTCGTCAGCTGTGACGACCTTATAAACGTCTTTTGAAGCAAGAACAGAACAAACCTTTTTTGCGGCCAGGTGTTCATGCAATATCGAATGTATGCTGGTGGAAGAAATGCCCAAGCATGCCTCTATCTCACGGTATGTCACAAGACGATCTTGCATTATCAGTTCACGCACGGCATCAATGTTCTCTGGCACAACGGCCGTTTTTGGACGAACTTCACGACATTCGTCTTTGAGCGAGCGTCGGCCACGATTGAATTCATTAAATCAGTTTTTCACAGTGCTATAGGATGGTGCTTCATCGCCATACAAAGATGTAAGTTCATCGGTGCACCCTCATTTTTCACAACTTTCCACGCCGAAAGTTGTGAAAAATGAGCGCACGAAAATGTTCACGAGTTATTTCCATTTTTTTTTTTGCCAAATTGATTTTTTCCAATCACTATAAACAACACAAATGATGGTGGTACGTCAAAACGTTCTGAGTACGTTTATGCTAAAAAATGTCAAACTTTCCAATGGAAATTTCAGATGGTGTTGCCTAGGCCAGAAATATATATAGCAACCCTCTTAAAATTGTATTTTGTTGTAGTCCCCGTGTAGATGTAGCTCTCAAAAATGCTATTTCAAGCCACAAACACCACATGTTTCAGGTGAAGTTTGGCTAAAGAATTTGCGGCCTAAAATTGCCGCGTTCGTTTTTATACCCACACTGTACAGGTACAGGGTATTATAACTTTGTGCATTTGTTTATAACACCCAAATGGAGAAGAAAAAGAACCATCGTTTAGAACCATCGATCGACTTAGAATCACTTTCTGAGTTGATTTAGCTATGTCCGTCTGTCCGTCTGTCTGTCTGTGCTTGTATTCTTGTAATCAAAGTACAGGTCGCAATTATGGTCCGATCTCGATGAAGCCTTTCACATATATTTTTTATGGCCCAAGGACGATCCCTACTGAATTTGGTTAAAATCGGTTCAGATTTAGATATAGCCCCCATATATATGTTACCCCCGATTTGACATGTAAGCGCTGTAGAAACTATATTTTATATCCGATCAGTATGAAATTCGGCAGAAAGAGGTTTCTTATTATATGGATGAACACTATTAAATTTGGAAGAAATCGGTTCAGATTTAGATATAGCCCCCATATATACGTTACCCCCGATTTGATATGTAAGCGCTGTAAAAATTTTATTTTATATCCGATCAGTGCGAAATTCGGCAAAAAAAAGTTTCTTTCTACATGAAGGAATACTGCCAAATTCGGAGAAAATCGGTTCAGATTTAGATATAGCCCCCATATATATGTAAGCCCCGATTTGACATGTAAGCGCCGTAGAGACTGTATTTATATCCGATCAGTGCGATATTCGGAAGATAGAGGTTTGTTAATACTCGAAGGAATACTGCCAAATTCGGAGAAAATCGGTTCAGATTTATATGTAAATCCCATATATATGTAACCCCCGATTTGACCTGTAAGCGCCGTAGAGACTGTATTTTATATCCGATCAGTGCGAAATTCGGAAGATAGAGGTTTGTTATTACTCGAAGGAATACTGCCAAATTCGGAGAAAATCGGTTCAGATTTACATATAGCCGATTTGACATGTAAGCGCTGTACTTTATATCCGATCAGTACGAAATTCGACAGAAAGAGGTCTTCTTACATGAAAGAGTATCCAGGAAAAATCGGTTCAGATTTATATATAACCTCCACATATATTTTGCTCCTGATTTGGTATCAATAGAAGCTATAGAAGCTGTACTTTACTTCCGATCATTAAAATTTTCCAGAAAGATGTTTCTCAATTTTGGACAGAATATTGCTTAATTTAGCGATTATCGGTTCAGAATTAGATAATATGTTCCTACCCATTTACCAATTATGATTTGCTCCATATCCAAAGATTTTTCCAGTGCTAAAATTGAATGCAATCCATGGTGGAGGGTATATAAGATTCGGCATAGCCGAACTTAACGCTTTTACTTGTTTAATATATTATAGGTACTATAAAAACATTACACTGTACAAAATATGAAGTGTTTGTATGTGCAGGAATCCAATTTATAAGCCGTTAAATTTTTGTGCAAAATGGTCCATTTGAATGGGAGGTACCAAAAGAGGCGCGGCAACTTCGTCCAACTTCGGTGGGCCTAAAGAAACCAAGGGGTGTAAAAGTTTAATAATTTTTTCGTTTATTAATTTTTTTTTTATTTTTTCTTCCAGATTATATAATATAAAAAAGGCAAATATTTTACACTATGTATGAAAAATAATGTCTCTTAAATTACCACCGTTTTCAGCATCGCACTGATGGGCTCTTTTTAGAGCATTTTCCATAACACCTTTCAAAACTTGTGGCTGTAGCGTTCGAATTTCTGCAACAATGTTTGCCTTGAGTTCAAGGCTTGTCTCTGGCTTGTTCACATACACTCGCTCCTTCAAATAACCCCAAAGAAAATAGTCGGGTGCTGTCAAATCTGGCGATCGCGCTGCCTAAATAATTTCCGAATTTCTGGAAATTATTCGCTCTCCAACCATTTGACTTAAAAGTGCCATTGTGTCTCGGGCAGTATGGGCAATGGCTCCGTCCTGCTGAAACCACATACCAGGTCTGATTTCAAGAGCAGGACGTAAAAAATTTTCTATCATAAACCGGTACCACTCTCCATTTACGGTTACAGCACTTCCATCTTCATTCTCGAAGAAGTAAGGCCCAATGACATTTTCAGATGTGATCCCACACCATACTGTACACCTGATGGGGTGCAATTGGCGTTGATGAATGGCTCTTGGATTTTGAGAACCCCAGAACCTACAGTTCTGCTTATTAACAAAGCCATTCAAATGAAAATGAGCTTCATCACTCATAATCAAATTTTTAATAAAGTTGATTTCATTTCTGGCCAACTCTTGAAATTTAACTGCAAAATTTAGACGTTGCCGATGATCTGTGGGTTTTAATTCTTGCACCAATTGGACCTTATATGGGTACGAGACATTTCTAGCTGAGCAGAACGCCTTCTGACAGATGTTTCTGGTGCTTCGTTAACACTTTGCTGTACTCGTTCAATATTTTCCGCAGTGCGACTTACACGTGGTCTACCGGTTCGAGGCAAATCTCTTACGCTGCCATGTTGGCTTCAGAGGGCGAAATTCTGACGTTAAAATGTCGACGATATGCTCTTTGCGTTAAAATAATTGATCTCTGGTTTAAATAATAAAATTATATTGTTCTGGTTCTCTGTTCAATTGTGAACCTCTCCATTATAAGTTCTCCAAGTGTTGTCTATATAATCTGAAAGAAAAAATAAAAAAAAATTAATAAACGAAAAAGTTATTAAACTTTTACACCCCTTGGTTTCTTTAGGCCCACCCTGTACTATGTGTGGAATTGTGAAAGATTCTGGGTAGTAGTATGTGAGTTATGGGATAATCAATATTTCACAAAATGTTTACCCTTTGTGGGGGAGGTACTCGAAGAAGTGGACCAACATGGTCCATCTTTGACCTTAGCCAGGGATTGGAAAAAATATTGACACATAACAAATTTGAAGCCAATCGGCTAATCCTGTAGAAAGTTAGAGTGCGCACCAACCATACTACCAACGGATTTCCGCCAAATATTCTTGGGGTCTCTTAGGTCACACTCCTTTGATGTGTCACACCTTTGACCCGCGGCAGATGATATATACCCTTGTTCACAATAGTGGAGGTATAAAAACTGGATTATGCATTAAATTTTGGTGCATAAGCATTCAAATTTTGCTGCAAAATGGTCCATTTGTGTGGGAGGTACCAAAAAGGGAGTGGCCACTTTGGCCGATTTTTCTTGACGTGTTAGCGACAAACAAACTAATACTTTGTGTGAATTTCAGAAGATTCTAATAAGTAGTATATGTGTTATTGAATAATCAGTATTTCCCTAAATGTTAACCCTTTGTGTGAGAGGTACCAGACGGAGTGGACCAATATGGCCCATCTTCGAACTTAGCCGGAGATAGAAAAAAATATTACCGTATACCCAATTTGAAGTCAATCGATTACTCCTTTCGAGAGTTATCGTGCGCACCAGCCAGTAGGCAGACAGACAGACGGACGGACATTTCTCATTTGACTTAAAATGACCCAAAACGAATATGCGCCGAACATACTTAGTGTCTTAGAACACTCCTTCAATGTGTTACATTTTTGGTCCGTACCAAATGATATACATATACCCTCGTAGCACTAAAGTGAGGGTATAAAGACAATTCGTTAGCTACTTTTCGTGATATTACTCCTGAAATCGTACCAAATTACCTAAAATGGTGTTTTTTTTTTAAAACCGAATATCGGTCAACTTTGAACGGTTATATCTTCTGAACTAAATATCTGAGATTATTAGGGGTAGCATATTTGAAAACCTTGAAAAGTTTTCTATAAGATGGCTTTATTCAAAATATCATAGGCGCACATGAACATTTTATTTTTAGCAAACTGTTTGCTCTGTCGGCGCCACTGTGCAACAATATGGATGACGCTGACTGTCAACATCGACCCGCTCTAATTGAAGAACCTTATTGTATATCCCACGAGTTGCCGATTATAACTCTATTACTCTTTCTCTATAAAAGTGCTGCTGATTTAGGCATGACTTTTATTTAAGCACGTGACTGACGTGTACTTTCACTGCTCTTTCTCCGTCTGTATTATCGACTCTCTGCACAGTGGTTCTGTTTATTGTTTTATTGCAATAGTCATATGCCTAAGATAAAAAGTACAATATGTACTTATATGTATGTTACATACATACTAACCAGTCAATTTATTGTTATTGGGGGTATTGGAAATTAGTCAAAAAATATTCACATGTTTTCCGTATTTATGGTCATTTGTAGTTGTAGATGAATACCTAGAGTAATATTATTTGAGGTCTTTGTAGGAAGACTAAATATGAACTGATTTAACAAAATGTTTACTGCGATGAATTTTTGTCTTAATTAAATACAAACTGCAAAGATTCAGTTTAAATGCTTCGAAAATGTGGTATTTATGGCTTAAATGCGTATATTTTGAAGCGACCTCTATAGGGTGGCTATAACATAATAATAACCGATTTGTAAAATTAATTTTTTGCTGTGATGCATTTTTGTCAAAATAGAATACAAACTGCAAAGTTTCAGCTAAATTGCTTTAAAAATGTGGTATATATGGCTCAAAAGCCGTATTTTAAAGCGACCTCTATAGGGGAGCTATATCAAAACATTGACTGATATGGCCCGTTTGTGATCCCAAACAACCTGCAACTATAAGAAATATTTCTTCCAAATTTGATCAACCTAGCTCTATTATTATGGACTGCAGCGTGATTACAACGGACGGAGGTGTTACAAACGGAGTGACAAAACCAGTAAAGAAAGGCTAAAGTCGGGCGGTGCCGACTATATAATACCCTACACCACTCTCGTAATATTGAATAACTCTGATATATAAATTTTGTAATTCATGTATAAATTGTTTACATAAATTTACTTTTGGGACATTTTATACTTAAATAATACCCTGTACCAGAGTGTGGTGTAGGGTATAAAAAACGATTGGATCTAAAGAGCCAAATCGGATGAAACATATATATGGGAGCTATAGCTAAATCTTAACCGATTTTCTTCAAATTCGGCAATGTTGGTTCATGGATCAAGAAACTCTACCATTCTATATTTCAAAACGATTGGATGTAAAATACAGCTTTTATAGGACTAAATGGCCAAATCGGACGAAACATATATATGGGAGCTATAGCTAAATCTTAACCGATTTTCTTCAAATTCGGCAATGTTGGTTCATGGATCAAGAAACTCTACCATTCTAAATTTCAAAACGATTGGATGTAAAATATAGCTTCTATAGAACTAAAGGGCCAAAACGGACGAAACATATATATGGGAGCTATAGCTAAATCTTAACCGATTTTCTTCAAATTCGGTAGTGTTGGTTCATGGATCAAGAAACTCTACCATTCTAAATTTTAAAACGATTGGATGTAAAATACAGCTTTTATAGGACTAAATGGCCAAATCGGACGAAACATATATATGGGAGCTATAGCTAAATCTTAACCGATTTTCTTCAAATCCGGTAGTGTTGGTTCATGGATCAAGAAACTCTACCATTCTAAATTTCAAAATGATTGGATGTAAAATAAAGCTTCTACAGGACTAAAGAGCAAAATCGGACGAAACATATATATGGGAGCTATAGCTAAATCTTAACCGATTTTCTTCAAATTCGGCAGTGTTGGTTCATGGATCAAGAAACTCTACCATTCTAAATTTCAAAACGATCGGATGTAAAATACAGCTTCTATATGACTAAAGGGCCAAATCGGACGAAACATATATATGGGAGCTATAGCTTAATCTTAACCGATTTTCTTCAAATTCAGTAGTGTTGGTTCATGGGTCAAGAAACTCTACCATTCTAAATTTCAAAATGATTGGATGTAAAATACAGCTTCTACAGGACTAAAGAGCAAAATCGGACGAAACATATATATGGGAGCTATAGCTAAATCTTAACCGATTTTTTTCAAATTCGGCAATGTTGGTTCATGGATCAAGAAACTCCACATCCTATGGTGGAGGGTATAATAAAAAAAAACTTTATCACAAGTAATTTTTATACCCTCCACCATAGGATGAGGTATACTAACTTTCTCATACCCTTTGCAACGCCTTGAAATATTGATCTGCGACCCTATAAATAAGTATATTATTCTTGATCGTCGTGAAATTCTAAGACGATTTAGCCATGCCCGTCTGTCTGTTGAAATCACGTTACTGTCCGTAATAATAGAGCTGGGTTGACCAAATTTCATACAAATACCTCTTATAGTTGCTGGGCCACATCGGTTAATGTTTTGTTATAGCTCCCCTATAGAGGTCGCTCTTAAATATGGTTTTTAAGACATAAAAAAGAAATTGTTAAAGCAATGTAGCCAAAATTTCGTAGTTTGAATTCTTTTTAGATAAAAATTCAACATAGCAAAGATTTTAGTAATCGGTTTGTGCTTTTTTATAATCCCCCTATAGAGGTCGCTCCCAAATACGTTTATTTAAACCATAAATACACCTTTTTTTTAATGCAATTTAGCTTAAACTTTTTATTTTATTTATACACAAGAATTCATTAAAAAAAAATTATAACGGGTTTTCCAATAGGGATGATATGATTTTGAAGTGACGTTTCCGCCATTTGTAATATGTCATGATCTGTCATTTGTTGTTCACTTTATTCAGTAGTGTTTACAATTTCATCATGGAGAGATATACAAGATATGCAAGAACAACGTTTACAAATTATTCAGTTTTATTGTCACAATAATTTTTTAAATAAAAAAAACGCTTTCCAGTCTACCTACGACCTTGACACCCATGAGCAATATTTTAGCTCTCGTTAAGAGCTATCTTTTTTCCACTGACAGATTCCCGATCCGACGTACCGTTAAGGAGCTAGAGCAAAAATAAACTTTCCATTCACATTTGAAAATTATGCTAAGTCCATTTTTTTAAAATAAAAAAAAAACACTTTCCCGTCGACCTACGACCTTGACACCCATGAGCAATATTTTAGCTCTCGTTAAGAGCTATCATTGACCGATTGAGGCTACGTGCCACACAGCAAATAAAACAATTTAATTGTGGCGAGAAAAGTTTGGAGATTTTATTATTTCAAGAAATTGTGATATTGAATGGCCTCCAAGAAGTTTTGATTTAACACCATTAGACTATTTCTTGTGGGGTTATTTCACGGGGCAAAATCGACTTTTTTGATATGTTTGAATCGAAAGGAAATATATTTGTAACACAAATTTTTAAATATTATATATTTCTGAGCAAATAAATTTTATTTGAAAATCAATAAAATATATTTGGAACGCATATATTAATACTAGCTGGACCCGGTCCACTTCGTTGCCCCAGATTTCAGATTTCTGATCTCGTCCATTTTTGGACTAATAACGTAGACTGCCGCCAAATACATGTACAAAAAACTCAGCAATCTCTCTAACAAATTTCTCAAGATATATCAATTTCAAAACATGGCTCATGTGGGTGGGGCCACTACCATTGGTCCAATCCCTCCAATTTTTTTACCAATCACGTATCCTGTCACCAGATAAATATACACAAAATTACAGCAATCTCGCTAACAAATTGTGCTAGATATCTCAATTTAAAAATTTTACCTATATAGGCGGGGCCAAGCCCATTGGTGCGAACTCGCCCATTTTTCGATCCCATCCATTCTTCGATCCCGTCCATAACCTAAACTGCCACCAGATACATATACACAAAATTACAGCACTCTCGCTAACAAATTGTGCAAGACACATCAATTTAAAATATAGGCTTATACGGGCTGGGCTACACACCCTGGCCCTATTCCGCCAATTTTTGTGTCAATCGCGTAGACAGCCTCCAGACACATACATATACACAAAATTACAGCTCTATCGCTTATAAATTGTGCAAGATATCTCAATTTGGACAGGGCCACGCCCATTGGTCCGATCCGCCCCTTTTTTCTACCAATCACGTAGACTGTCACCAGATACATATATATACGCAAAATGTCAGCACTCTTGCTAAAAAAATATGTAATACATCTCAATTTCAAAATTTGGCCTATATGGGCGGGACCACGCCCATTGATCCGATCCCAACCATTTTTGGACCAATCACGTAGACTGTCGCCAGATACTTATACACAAAATTACAGCACTATCGCTAAAAAATTTCTCAAGGTATCTCAATTCCAAAATTAGCCTTATATGGTCGGGGCCACGCCCATTTGTCCGAGCCAGCCCATTTTTGGACCAGTCACGTAGACTGCCACCAGATATAAATTATCTAAATTGCAGCACTGTCGCTAACATTTTTTTCAAGATATCCCAATTCCAAAATTTGCCTTATATGGGCGGGGCCACGCCCATTAGTCCGATCCCGCCCATTTTTGGACCAGTCACGTAGACTGCCACCAGATATGTATACACAAACAAACAACAACAAACAAACAAACAAACACACATTCTTCTTTATATATATAGATAGATATTACAACAAAATATATTTGCAAACTAAATTTCTCAAATAAAATATGTGTTTAAATACAAATAAAATTATTGTTTAGGAATTTATCCAAATATATTTTATTAAAAAAATGTTCAAAACTTTTGCTGACTTTTTAGAATTTCAGTTTAAATTCATTTAAAATTTCATTTAAATCAAATGAATGAATCATTTAAACTTTCTGAGTTAGTATTATAGTCATAATTTTTTGTCAATCCTCGAAGAAATTTAATTATTTAATTATTATTATTTACTATTTTACATTACAAATTTCTAAAAATAAAACCTTTAAATTGGTAAAAATGTTGACACAACTAACGTATTTTCTGAATTTTTAAGTGCGCCTATGAGTTTGGGGGTCGTGGGTTCGATTCCCACCAGAGGCTCTGGTCTGTCGCTGCAAAATTCAGCCATATGGTCTTTGTAACCCGGCCTTTCCCTGGACCTTAAAATTAGAATATAAATTTACTTTGTATTGTAATTCATATAAATAAATAAATAAATAAAAACATATTGGGATGTAAAAAAAGAATTGTTTAGAATAGCATTTTCTCAAATATATACTTTTTGTGTGTACCCAATATTATATATTTACAGTGTACCCAAAGCATATATATATTTCAAGCCGAATATTTTTGGGACAATATACTACAGAAGCGATTTTTTTTCAGCGTGTTGAAGTCATTCGTCTTTCGAAATAAACCAGACTCTCTTCAAGCCTTACAAGTCAATATTGAACGTGCCATTCATGACATACGACTTGATTTAGTTGAAAAAGTGCTCGAAAATTGGGTTCATCGAATTCGTTCCTGCAGAAGAAGTCGTGGAGGCCATTTGAATGACGTTTTATTTAGAACTTAATTGTATCAAATGTACTTCACATTAAATAAAAAACTTTTGAATTTCCTTAACAATACGTGTGTTTCTTTTTCAAAGAAATCATATCACTCTTATTGGAAAACCCATTATATCGGTGTGTATTTTCGTATAGCCTTTTGTTTGGTTGTTGTGTTAAGTTTTGGGCTTTGGTGTGTTCTGACATATATTCAAATTTTATGGCCAACATTTTCGTAGAACATTTGATCCATTCATTCATTTTAAGCGGAGTTTTTTACGTTTTTTTTTAAATAGGGACAAAAGTTACAGCTATGTGGGGTAGCTTGAGAGTTAATATGTTCCACAAAAATATGGAACTTAATATTTTCTATAAAGTCGCTGAACATACGCTACACCAAAAAAAAATATTTTTGTTACAAAATAGAGAAATACTAAAATTTTGGGGTACACTGTTTTGAGGTACTAAATGCCTTGACAAATTCAGATTGTATTGAAATTTTCACAAAAGTTGTTCAGATTTACCGTGGCTACAATTTTGCCAAATATTGTTAGTGAAAAATTACGAGTCCCTGAAAGGTATGCTGAATAAATTAAATAAAAAAATATTTTTTCCTTCACTTTTTCAAAAAAAAATCGAAAAAATTTTTTTTTTCGCATAAAATGTTAACATGAATCGAAGCTATACTGTACAGTCTGTGTATTTTTCAAAAAGAGTTCATTTGTTGCATAGAGTTATAAAAAATATTAAAAGATGGGAGTAATATTGGAATATACATAAATAGTTATTGGGTTATAATCATCATCTAAGATACACACATATCCTAGTTTGCCTACAAATCTCGAAAGAGAAATGACACATCATTCAAAGACGCTTCTGTAGATAGATCAAAGTCGCAAAATCGCAACAACTTTGTACTTATAAATTTGATATTTTTATATTCTAATTTTTTACGATTGTCTTTAATGGGCTAGAAAAACTGATCCTTACGTGGGATACTAATTCAAAAATTTTTACTTCTATTTTTGTCAATCGACCTTAATTTTACACTATAATTTTTGTTGTTAGATATTCAAGCTCAATGTCATAAGTTTTTTTGTTGTTATTTATTTATCTGTTTAAAAACTCAATATTTCGTTCTTAATTTAAGAACATCATCAGGAGATAAAAAAGTTACAAATAAAAACAAACGTAAAAGAAAACAATTATAACCGCGTAACAGCAGCCTCTTATCGTCGTCAACTTCTTCTATAGTATAGAAGAAGATGACGACGATTGCTTCTATACTATAGAAGAATAGCTTCCATATACAATATGTTTCTTCCGATTTGGCTTTTTAGCGGTGTAGAAGCTATATTTTACATTCAAACATTTTGAAATTTAGCAAGGTGGATTTTCTTAGTGCAAGGGGAACCAAATTGCCGAATATGAGAAAAATCGGTGTAGATTTATATATAGCCCCATTAATATGTTCATTCTAATTTGGCTTTTAACGCTATAGATCATTTTGAATTTACATTTCCGAGTCCAAAGAAAATCGGTTAAGATTTACATATAGCCCCCCTAAATATATTCCTTCCGATTTCAACTATTGGCGCTACAGAAGCTGTATTTTATTCCAATCATTTTGAAATTTAGCAGGGTACAGTTTCTTCACCCATATTACCGAATTTGATGAAAATTGGTTCAGATGTAGATATAGCCCCCATATATACACATGTTCCTTCGGATAGCGCTAAAAAGAGCTATAGAAGCTGGATTTCACAAAAGTAAATGAATGCAAACAATTTTTGTCTGACGTATAACCTAGATATTTCAGAATTATTCGATATTAGTAGAGTGGTGTAGGGTACGTATGTATATATATAGTCGTACGTACCGATATACCTGGCTATAACGATTATCGAACTAAATAAATTTATTTTTTTAATTTCTGATGATCCGGTATCGAGTTATGAGGGGCACCGCAATTCAACTTTTTCGAGACGCTTCTGTAAAAATGCTGTCGTTGCCATACTTTTTATGAAAATTTTACACAATAAACTTTAAAAGTTATACTTTAATGTACCATAGGTTTTAACCAAAAATTTTAACCGTTTCGTAACAAAAAAATTATAAAAATGAGCCTTTTTTTCACCAATTAACGTTACCCGAAAAATAGTCCATTTGTGTGGGAGGTACCAAAAGGGGCATGTCAATGACGCTCATTTTTCATTGGACTATAGGTACAATAAAAGCATTACACTGTACAACATTTCAAAGTATCCCATGAACTTTTGGTACAAAATGGTCCATTTGTGTGGGAGGTACCAAAAGGGGCGTGGCAACTTCGCCCATTTTTCTTGAGGTGTTAGCGTCTAGTAAACTAATACTATGTGTGGAATTTCAGAAGATTCGAGTAAGCAGTATAGATGTTACTGAAGGACCACTATTTCACTTGTGGGGGAGGTACTGGAAGGAGTTGGCCAATATGGCCCATCTTCGAACTTAGCCGGAGATAGATACAAAGATTACCACATACAAAATATGAAGTCAATCGGTTCCACCTTTTGAGAATTATCGTGCGCACCAGCCAGAGAACAGACAGACACAAATACAGACAGACGGACGGCATTTCTGTTCGACTGTAAGCTACAGGACAAAAATAATTTTCCTTGGACCTTCTGAATTCTTCTAGCATCTATGATAATTTCCAGCCTTTTTCCTCTGACAGGGGATTAAATTAAGTTTTCCTATACGTTCTGAAACCTTGTATAAGCAATGTCGATGATTCAGCATATACAAATTGTGTATTCCGAAGAAGAGCGCAATTTTTTAATTTTAAATAAAACACAGATATTTAAGAAAAAATCGTGAAACTTTATTATATCGTAAAGTAGACAGAATCGTTTCTTCAATTCTAGGCAAGAAAAAACTGGTTATCATTTCACGATACCGAACACCATTGACTGTTTGCGCTTGACCTGCCTCATTTTCATAAAAAAAGGTCCAATGATTCCTCCAGCCCAAAAACCACACCACACAGTGACACGTTGAGGATGCATTTGCTTCTCGTGAATCACTCGAGGATTTTCCGCACCCCAAATGCGACAATTCTGCCTATTGACGAAGCCATCAAGATGAAAATGGGCCTCGTCACTGAAGATGATTTTATCGGCAAAATCAGCATTTTCATGTTGTCTCTCCAATACCCAATTAACGAACTCCCTTCGCTGTCCTTCTCCATTTTTACTAACCTCGTACCTTCTACTAACAAACAATAACAATTATTCAAATGTCAAACAATGACACTTCGAATGTTGCGAGATTTAAAAATTGCGTTCTTCTTGAGACACCCTTATAACACTGGTCGACACGATTTTTGGGTCTGACTTCTAAGTGGCAATTTTTGGTTTCTTTATTCTTATTTATAAATGGAAAAATATTATTTTGTCAATGTTTGTTTTTGTAGAAGTTAGAACAAATTTTGGAATTTCAATGAAAGTGGCTGGTTTCCTTGCTACAACTTTTTTATTTATGTATCGATTTTCTTCGGAATGGTCTCATTTTATCCATGACCAATCAGACTTTACGATCAAATCATATCATTATAACAATTGTGAATTTTTGGATGTTTTTAGCAAAAACAATATAATTTAGGAAGACATTCCTTCCTGTAGCGAGTAATTGTCAGTTACGAACGAATAGGAATTTGATTCCAACGAGTGAGGTTTTACGCGGATTTTCAGACCGTTTTTCCCGAATTTTTTGTAATTGTCACAATTAAAAAATTAATATTAATCGAAAAGTGCAAAAAAAGTTCAATCAATGTTCGCGGAATACTGTTTTTTCGCGTGTGACATTTCATTCCTATTCGTTCGTAACTGATAGATTTTGACGTTTCGGCCTGAAGGAATGTCTTCTTATATTCTATTTGTCTTTGGTTTTTAGGAGGCTTCTATTTAAAAATATTATTATTTTTTAAAATTGGTTTTTTTCGCAATATTTTGTAAATATTGTCGAAACCGCTGAACGGATAGAAAATTGTATTGTAAGAAGTTGAAGGCTAGTTAATTTTGAGTTTTTTAAAACTTTCCTGAACCAACCCGGAGAAGTGGTTCTCTAGATATGCCATAATATTGGTTCAAAACAGAAACCCAAGAAAAAAGTTTGTTTTTGTCGACCGGTGTAATTGTCAATTGTTTTGTACGAGTATGAACACAGACCTTAAATTAGACAGATGTGCCGTCCGGACGAAACGTCAAAATCTATCAGTTACGAACGAATAGGAATGAAATGTCACACGCGAAAAAAACACTTTTCCGCGAACATAGTTAGAACTTTCTTTGCACTAATCAATTAATACTAATTTTTTAATTGTGACAATTACAAAAAATTCGGTAAAATCGGTCCGAAATCCGCGGAAACCCTCATTCTTTGAAGTCCTACTCGTTGAAATTTCTATTCGTTCGTAACTGACAACTTACTCGCTCCGGGATGAGATATCTTATTATTCATTATTTTTGAGTATGAAAATTTATGATATGATAATGGGATAATGACACAATGACCCAACTTCAGTTCTCTAATACTACTTCTACAAACGTGTTTAGTTGTATCACAATCGGTTGTCTGCTTATGGAACGTCGAAATCAGTTCCTTTTTTAGTTTCCTCCCACTGTGCGCCGTTTGTTCCATGAATAGGTTTTTGGAGAATTTGGAAGCGGACTGTGCAAAGCCGTTACTTTTTCATTCATATTGACTGACAATGTCTTTCAAATAAGGACCCCCCACATGCATATATCTTTTGAGATGAACTCCTTCAGAAAAATGACTCATTAGGCACTGCCCTTCACTGAAAGTGGCGTATTTTATTTTACAATTGTGGAAACCACTTCAGAGTGCGAATGCATGAATCATTAATTGTGAAATTGTAAATTTAGATAATGGACTTAAGCAATTATACACGCTGAAAAAAATTGCTTCTGTAGTATATTGTCCCAAACATATTCGGCTTGAAATATACATATGTTTAGGGTACACTCCAAATATATAATATTTGACATACCCAAATATTATATGTTTGAAAGGATAATAAGAGGTTCTAAACAAAAATATGCTCCCATTCAACTATTTTTTTATTTGGAACTAGTATTTCCGAAACAAAGATTAATTTGTAATTATTTATTTTGACAACGTATCAATGCCATAACTTAATGACAAGTTTTCTGTTTTTCAGATGCTCAAAGAGCATTTTTTTATAAATTGTATATGTTTGTAAAATTTAATTAAAACTTAAATCGAATAATCTTTCGTAAATGTAAACTGATGGATCGATCGACAAAAAGTGATGAATTGGAATATTTATAAATTAAAAATCATTTTTAGCTATTAAGTTTAACACGACTACTAGGAAAAACTAACTCATATTCGAATAAGTCAGCATAGTTTTAAAAATCTTTTTAAATAAAGTATATTTGAAAACCTTCTTAAACAATAACTTTGTTTGTGTGTAAACACATGTTTAATTTGTGAAATTCAGTTTGCAAATAAAGTATGTTCTAATATATTAATATATGCGTTTCAAACAAAATGTCTTGATTTTCAAATAAAATGTATTTGTTAACAAATATGTAATATTTAAAAAAATCGTTTCCAAGTATATTTTCTTTCAATTCAAACATATCAAAAATGACGATTTTCCTCCGTGTACATATTAAATATGTTTTAATGCGAGGCGTTAACCATTAGTTAAATGTTATTTATTTATTTATAAAATATATTTGTTATCACGTTGACTACTCGTATTTCGGTCACTTTTTATACCCTTTCTTTAGTGATACGAGGGTATATACGAACCAAAAGTGTAACACATCGAAGGAGTGACCTAAGACTCTAAGTATGTTTGGCGGATATCCGTTTTGGGTCATTTCAAGTCGAATGAGCAATGTCCGTCCGTCAGTCCGTCTGTCTGCTGGCTGGACGCATACCAAATTTGAAGTCAATCCGTTACTCCTTTCGAGAGTTAGCGTGCGCTCAAGCCAGTCGGACTGACCGACAGACTGACAGGCGGGCAGACAGATGGACAGACAGACAGCCAGACTGACAGACGGACGGATGGACATCAAATGACTTAGAATGACCCAAAACGGATTTCCGCCGAACATTCTTGGGGGTCTTAGGTCACCCCTATTTTTATCCTGTTTAGTACACTAAATTGCACCAAAAGTTGTAGATTTAGCCTTGTTGAATAGCTTGTTGCAGGTCTTTTTGCAGCCGTTAGCTCAGAAGTCCACCATTGGGGTTTAGTTTTACACTTGTACCTTGTTTTTGTACATGCTTCTTCAAGGGAACTATTGAATGATGTGGTGATATGCTCGACCAGATTATCCAGACCGGCTTTGTCATTCGGCTCGTACAGAAGTTTGGAGTTGAGGACTTTCTTGAAATTCTTTTCATACAGGTGCCACCTTGTGTTTCTCACATTTCTGTGGACGGCAGGTTCATGCGCTTTTTCAGCGAATTTGAACTCAATATAATGGTGATCTGAGAATGAGTGGTCGTCCAGTACATTCCACCCAATAATTTTGTCTGTCAGCCGGTCAGTAGCAAACGTTACGTCTAGTACTTCTTGTCTGTCTTTAATTGTAAAGGTCGGTTTATTACCTACATATGTTACAAATACTTAGGTTGGTAGCATATTATATATACCCTCGTCACAATATAACAGGTGGCGCAAAAGTAACCTTTCGATGTTTTTTGTGCCAAAGTCACCGACCGATTATTGGTCAAATAAATAGTCAGCAATATTCCGCGTTCTGGAGCAGTGTAGCGTAACATTGTTTATTAACGTGTATTTCGCATGTGTTTACTACACAAATGTCAACAAAATTTATAGTATTTTCTGATAGGAGGATTACTTTTGCGCCACCTTGTACAAAAAAATACCGTAAAAATTGTTTAAATATTTTTATCCTGTTTAGGACACTTAATTACACCAAAAGTTTTGTTAAGTAGTGTTATCGATTTGGATTTTTATGTGAAGAATAATATGAACTGCGATCGACTTTTCGAGGAAGTCTAACAGTTCTGGTCGTACCGATATTTGTATTATTGAAAGCTTTGTGTATCAAACAGGTCGGTTCCGAGGAGGGGCAACATGGCCCGTGGTAGCACCTAAATTGGTCTATGTGAGGTGATAAATCCAGCGGGCACTATAGGCAAACCTACGCCCGTTGTGAATGAACATAACGTCATGAGGAATCCTTAAGTCATATCGGTCGGGGTATCTTCCTGCAAGCATTAAATATCTTTAAGTAACTTTTTAGAAAACATGATAAATTGTTTTTTTTTTTTTGAAATGTGATATCTTTGTGACGCCGTAGTCGTATCATCATAGACTCACATATAAAATAAACAAACATTTGATAAATAGCAACGCTCCTAAAAGGGGAAATTGGATTTTCCCATTCCCATGATTCCCTTGTGAACTCGTGCCAAAGACATGCGCGCACCGTAAGTGATTTGAATTTAATCATAATGTATTTAGTATAGAAAGAACCCCCAAAAAAAGAAACATATGAAAAATGTGTCTACAGTAGACATTTTGAAATCCCATTTGAATCGAATTATGACTCATCCATTCCACTTGTAAAGTTGGGGAAACACTTCCAAGTGCGAAGATATGAATCATCCATTTCAAAGTTGGCCTATATGTTTTTATCTAACTTGGAGCTATAATTATCTATGTTTATGAAATATTCAACTGCACTTAATGTGGGGGTGGGGGCTTTAGTAATTAATTTTAATATTAATTGTTTAGAATAAATTGGCTAATGGGCGTAGCGATTTTCCAGGGTAGACGTGAGTACATTTAATAAATAGGGAACGCCACGACAAATCGAGGGGTTCAAAAAAATTTTGGTTTTAATTTTTCCCATTATTTTTAAATTTTTTAGTACACCTGAAGAAACGCTTTGTGGAATTTGTTGAGATTTTTCCGATAACTCGTTGAGAAGTTATCGATATTTAAAAAATCGTTAAGATATCACTATTTGATCGTTAGAGAATTAATAGAAGTTTAAAATATAAAAATTGCGAAAATCGGAGAGTATTTAAAAATTAAATTAATTTAATTTAATTTAATTTTTTTAATTTTAATTTTAATTTAAAATTAAATTTCAAAATCGCAAACAAAAAATTGTTAATATATTTTTTTTCTGAAAAGTACCGACAAATACCAACATTAAAAAACGATTTTTAAAATCAGACCATTAAATAAGAATTATGACCAAAAACCCGATACACACAGTGATATCTTAACGATTTTTTAAATATCGATAACTTCTGAACGAGTTATCGGAAAAATCTCAAAAAATCCAATAAAGCGTTTGTTCAAGTTTACTAAAAAATATGAAAAATAAAAACCGAATTGTTTTCGAACCCATCGATTTGTCTTGGAATTTTCCAAATATATTATTATTTTTTGTGAATATTTAATTTAAAATATTTTAATTGGTAATTTTTATGGGGATTTTGACTTTGACTTATGGGAAAATGTCAAAAATTGTCTTGAGAAGGTCTTACGAAAAGGTAATGCAATAATCGATTCTGATGGAATTTATGCAATTTATTTTCCGACATATTTTTTTGGAATATTCTTCAATCTTTTTTAAGTTATTTATTTTTAATTTCAAAACTAAATTATTCATGTGTAAATCCATAACAGTATTGCTTCAACTGCTATATTTGCCAACTTATTTGCCCTTAATTTGATTACTTTGAAGAAATATACTTTTATACATAGAATTGCACATAAAAATTTACGAAATTTTACTTTTCTAGAAAATCTTGCCAAAATTTTTATTTTCTTGTAATATTTTTTTTAATTGTATATTTATTGCAATCAAAAAAAAATTTCTAGAAAATCTTGCCAAAATTAGTATTTTCTTAAAAACTTCATTAAAATTGCATATTTATTGCAATCAAAATTATTTTTTTTAATTCCGTCGGAATTGCATTTTTCTAAAAAATAAATTTCATTTTTCTATAAAATTAAATATAAATACAAACACTTGAAATTCTGTACAGTGTAATGTTCTTATAGTACCCATAGTATATTAAATGGGCGTTATTGCCACGGGACCTCACAAACAAAATTACCAAAATAAAAAATTCTAAAAGATTTTTTTTAATTTTCTTATTTTGACAATTTTGGTCATAATTTATACGTATATCCATAGACTTTTTGCTGTAAAAAGGCGTTGTTTTCTTCGCTGGGATACTAGCTTTAAAAAAATGACACAAACATTATTTTTGGCGATTTTTTTCTAATTTTTTTTTTAAAAAAATAAAAAATTTTTCCAATTGTTGTATCCACAGTTACTAAACTTCTCTTTCTATGTGAAAATGATGTTTGCAGCATTTCCAGCCCTCATAATTTCCTTTCATTTAAATGGTATCCAGACTTTATCGTTTAAAAAAATATGGTCCAAATACTAAAGGTATCATCCATGAAAATTGGAATTTTAAAAACAAATTTTTAAAAAAAAACTTAGCTATAAAAAAATTTTGTTTTGGTTTCATAAAATAGTATGTCTCAAGGTATAAAAAAAAGTTTTTAGATCTCGGACAAAAAAAATGTTTTTTGTTTCATAGTGTAGTCAAATTAAAAGCCAATGTCTGTATTAAGGGCCACTGACGGGATTAAAGGGCGTTTACCGGAAATTTTCTAAAATAATGTAAATTCGTCGAAATTATCTAGAAAAATTCAATATCGATGAAATTTTTTAGAAAAATGTAATTTGAACAAAATTTTCAATAAAACTAAAATTCAACAAAATTTTCTAGAACAAATTAAATTTCAAGAAAATTTGTAGAGATATGCAAATTCGACTTTATTTAAATTTAAAGAAAAATTCAGTTCGACGAAATTTTCAATAAAAATGCAATTTCAACGTTTGTTCTTTTGGAAAAATTAGATTTCAACAAAATTTTTTTAGAAATATTAGATTTCAACAACATGTTTTTACAAAAATTTAATTGAAGCAATATTCAAAAAAAATTAAATTTCAAGATTTTTTGTAGAAAAATATTATTTTAACAAAATTTTGTAGAAAAACAATATAATTTTAAAAATTTTTTTAATTAGATTTATTTATTGAACGTTTTCACATTCGAATTGTTCAGCTTTTTCGATCAACTCTTCCTTTCGAAAGAGAGGTTTTTGTGGTGTATTGGAAAAGATAAGACACTGCGCTCTGAAAGCCATGTAAACACATACCCTTATACGTATTTCAATCTTGTGCGGGGATATCATCAGAGGGTCTTATACATGACACACAGTGTGAGCTTGTAGTTGTTGCGATCATCACTTGTATATATACCAATCTACAAAGAAATTTGCATATGGGAATTATATACCTACGAAAAAAGCATACAAGTCACACAGCCAAAGCTTTAAGCGAGACTTAAATTCACCATTTTCACCACCCATGTGACTGGTAAGGGTTGCCAGCAAAGAGATTGTATATAAAGAGTAACCACCAAAGAGATTCAATATAAGAAGAGATACCATTTCATTCACCACACGGAAAATGTCAATTCCAACTCATGTGCAAAGATGAGTTCATGAAAAAATGTATTGAAAAATCATGTATTTTGTGTGCTTTTCTTTCACTTTTTCACATGCACGTCAATAAACACACAAAATAAAATTCTTATACGTTAGCAGAAACAAAGAAAACGCAGAAAAATCTCTTTTTTAATCAATTTAATTTTCCTTTTTGTCCATCATTTTGATAGAAAAACTCACCTCTGCACATGAATTTTCGCCGTGGTTACTCTTTATATACAATCTCTTTGGTAACCACGGCGAAAATTCATGTGCAGAGGTGAGTTTTTCTATCAAAATGATGGACAAAAAGGAATTATTCTGTCAATTTACTCGAATTATTCTGTCAATTTGTGTGGGAGGTACCAGAAGGGGTTTATCAAATACACCTTTATTTTGCTGAACATTAGATACTTTAAATTCATTGCACTGTGCCGACTTATAAGCATTTATGTGCACTGGTATAAACGTTATGAGACATTAAATTGTGGTATGATTTGGGCATTTTGTGTGGGAGGTACAAAGAGGGGCGTGGCAATAACGCCCATTTTTCACAGGGCTATAGACACTATAAAAACATTACACTGTACAAAATTTCAAGTATTTTTATACACTGGTTTTAATGTTATAAGCTGTTAACTTTTGGTGCAAAAAGGTACCTTTGTGTGGGAGGTACCAAAAGGGGCGTGACAACAACACCCATTTTTCCCTGGACTGTAGGCAATATAAAAGCATAATACTGTACAACATTTCAAGTATTTTTATACACTGTTATTAATGTTATAAGCTGTTAACTTTTGGTGCAAAATGGTGCATTTGTGTGGGAGGTACCAAAAGGGACGTGGCGACTTCGCCCATTTTTCTCGAGTTAATAACGACTAATAAGCTAATACTATGTGTGGAATTTCAAAATATTCGAATAAGTAGTATATCAGTTATTAAAGAATCAATATTTCACAACATTTTAACCCTTTGTGGGGGAGGTACTAGAAGGAGTGGACCAATATGGCCCATCTTCGAACTTAACCGGAGATAGAAAAAAATATTACCACATACCAAATTTGAGGTCAATCGGTTACTCCTTTCGAGAGTTATCGTGCGCACCAGCCAGCAGACACACAGACAGACAGACAGACAGACAGACGGACGGACATTGCTCATTCGACCTAACATGACCCAAAACGGATTTCCTCCGAACATACTTGGGGTCTTAGGTCACTCCTTCGACGTGTTACACTTTTTTCCGTAGCAAATGATATATACCCTCGTCACACTAAAGTGAGGGTATAAAAAAGGAATTTAAGGAAATTTTTTTAGAGAAATGCAATTTTTATGAAACTTTCTTGAGAAATGCAATTCAGGGATTTTTCTACAAAAATGCAATTTCGATAAAAATTTGTGGAAAAATTCGGTTTAAAAAAAGTAGAAAAATTCGATTTTTTTCACAGAATTTTCTAGAAAAATTTAAATTTGAAGGAGTTTTTTAAAAAATGCAATATTTAGAATTTTTGTGGAAAAATATAATTATTACACAGTACAGCATTTTTCAGCTCATTGATTTGGGACTCAATTCTGAGAATTGGACGTGAAAGTAGCCGCAAAAATAAGAACTTTTGCATCATTCGTTTAGTCAAGTTCGATCAATTAGAAATTTAATGGCCATACGATTTTCTTGCTCAAGGTGGATTTTTAGCACGTTTTCTATATTTTTTTCTCGGTATACCGTCTTGTGTCTGAAGCAAAGTTGTAGATATAGAAAAAAATGCGGAACAAACCTATCCGCATGCAGTGCCTAAACCTAAAAGAGCATGCAGTGCCCTAAAAATCGCAAAATGTTCTGTTTTACAATATTTTTTAATATTTTACTGACAGATATTTTATGACTTTGCGGCACTGGATGCACTTTTTTCGGGTAGGTTTGTTCCGCATTTTTTCTCCTATTCAATATCATCAGATTCAGACACAAAAGAGATATTCCGTACGATATACCGAGAAAAAAAATATAGAAAAGGTGCAAAAAATCCACTTTGAGCAAATAAAACTTGTATGGCCATTAAATTATTAATTGAGCCAACTTGACTAAACGAATGATGCAGAAGTTCTCATTTTTGGGGCTACTTCCAAGTCCAATTCTCAGAGTTGAGTTCCAAAATCATGTGTTGTACTGTGTACTACAATTTCGTCGAAATGTTCTAGAAAAATTAAATATCGATGCAATTTTCTAAAAAAATTAATTTAGACAAAATTTTCAATAAAACTGAAATTTCAACAAAATTTTCTAGAACTAGATTAAATTTCAACATTTTTTTTAGAAAAATTTATATTTTTAAAGAATTTAAAAAAAAATTAAATTTCAAGAATTTTTTTAGGAAAATTAAATTTTGCTTATTTTGTTTTTTTTTGTTTTATTCGATCGGCTGTCATAGTACATATTTTGTTTTTGAACTTAGTTAGGCTCAAGATCGTTTTTGTTGTTTTCAAAAAGTCTAGTCACATGTATTGGGGGTGTTTGCAATGGTTGAATAGACAGATTTGAATAACATTTTCTAGAAAAAAAATAAATTTCAAGAAAATTTTTGGAGAAATGCAATTTTAACAAAACTTTTTAGAGAAATGCAATTCAGGGATTTTTCTATAAAAAATTCAATTTAAAGAAAAGTTTGTAGAAAAAATCAATCAAATTTTTTTAGAAAAATACAATTTTGAAGGCATTTTCTCGAAAAATGTAAATTTGAAGGAGTTTTCTAAAAAATTCAATATCTAGAATTTTTGTAGAAAAATGTAATTATTATGAAATTTCTATAATTATTTAATTATATAATTTAAAGACATACATTATTGCATTTAAATTCTGAAGATGATAGAGTGGTGTCTATCGAAACTGCAGTCAAGCAATTACCAAGCAATGCTACCAAGCAATTAAAACTCTCTACCAATTTTTGTATTTGTTTCTATTACATTTTTGCAATAGACATAAAGTAACTAAAACATATGGTCTTAAACCGAATAAATTGTGACACAATTTCTATAATTATTTATTTTTCATTAAATTTTCTAGCAAAATTCCAAAATGATTTTTAGAGAGATGCAATTTCAAGGAAAAATACAATTTAATAGAAATTTTGGTTTATTATTATATTAAAGAATTAAGAATGTTCAGACTTATACTTCAGCAAATCGGAATTAAAAAAACCAGTAAGGAAAGACTAAAGTCGTGCGTGGCCGACTATATAATACCCTGCACCACTCTCGTAATATTGAATAACTCTGATATATAAATTTTGTAATTCATGTATAAATTGTTTACATAAATTTACTTTTGGGACATTTTATACTTAAATAATACCCTGTACCACAGTGTGGTGTAGGGTATAAAAACGATTGGATCTAAAAAGCCAAATCGGACGAAACGTATATATGAGAGCTATAGCTAAATTTTAACCGATTTTCTTCAAATTCGGTAGTGTTGGTTCATGGATCAAGAAACCTTACCATTCTAAATTTCAAAACGATTGGATGTAAAATACAGCTTCTATAGGACTAAAGGGCCAAATCGGACGAAAGATATATATGGGAGCTATATCTAAATCTGAACCGATTTCAACAAAATTCAATAGGGATCTGCTGCGAAATACTCTAAACTGCAAAATTTCAGAACGATTGGAGTGAAATTGCGACCTGTAGTCGACGAACAACTTTACATGGACAGACGGACGGACGGACAGACATGGTTAAATCGACTCAGCTAGTGATTCTGAGTCGTTCGGTATACTTTAAGGTGATTCTAGCTGTGTTATTTTCAGGTGTTACAATCATCTGCCGTGAAACAAACTTATAATACCCTGTACCACAGTGTGGTGTAGGGTATAATTAAATGACTATTTTCACAATTTATAAAATAAAATAAAGTTAATTCATGTAAAAAGGGAAAATTTTTATGATTTTTTGTGACGAAACTGTTATTTTCAGGTGTTTTTTAATTAAAACCAATGGTACACTAAAGTATAACTTTCAAAGATTATTGTGTAGAATTTTCACAAAAAAATATTAAAAATATGGCAACAACAGCATTTATCAGAAGCGTCTCGAAAAAAAGTTGAATTGTGGTGTCCCTAATGACTCAATATCGAATAAAAAAATATTTTTTTAGTTAGATATTCGTTATAGGCAGGTAACGCTGCCGAGTTTTTTTTTTTTTAAATTTAATTTTTTCAATTTTTGGGGTCACTTTGAAGTGAAAAATTCGATATTTTCGAGAAAAAATCGATGTCTTTGAAAACGTGGGTTGTGGGAAAAACGCTTTAAAGTTTTTCTGATATCACATATCGATACCTCCATTCTAAACTATGCTAAGTGCAAAAAGATAGTTTTTCAGGAGAAACGATCAAAGTTTGATGATTTTTTAAAATTTGTGTGGAATTCCCTTATAATGCAAATCGAATGACCCGTACTATTTTGGGAATAACTTTTGATTGGATTGACGCATAACACTTGACTGAATATAATTTGTAATATTTAGAAATTAAAAATGCAATCTCCCTAAAACTTGCTAAGTCGACTTAGCATGTTTGAGAATGGAGGTATCGATATGAAGCGCGGTTGCTTAGACTGCTGTATCTTCGTTAGTTTTGCTCCGATTCACCTCAAATTTTCACACAATATTGTTGAAAGGTTCTCTACTCAGAAAAAAAATTTAAAAAATGCAAAAAAAATTATAATGAAACTGCAACTAGAAAAGTAAGTAACACATGACATTGACATTTTCAGTAGTGAATTTTGTATTGTTTAATCAAATAATAAACAATTTTCAAAAACACATATGCTCAATAATCTCGATTTTTTGTGATTTCGATCCTCAGTGCATCGCACGGATGGATGATCGTCATTCGTAGGTCAACTGGACAGTCAACTTTCAGTTTAATCACGTTTTGAATAAGCTGCAAAAGCTTTATATTAAAATGATTTGTTATGAAACAAAAACAATACATAAGTGTCTTTGTCACACTTTTAAATGATACGATATTAAAATACATGTCATGATTATAGAGCGATGCGTATTAGCCCCCCCCACCAATTGATAACGTTACTTATCGTCTCTCTCCACTTAGTTTGAGTTTTTTTTAAAGAAATATCTTTATTCATCTATTGGACGATTGTGTGCTGCACATCCAAGACCTTCGATAGCTCAGTTGGTAGAGCGGTGGACTGTAGAGAAAATATGAAATGTTTGCAAGGCATAGTAGAAATCCATAGGTCGCTGGTTCAAATCCGGCTCGAAGGAGTTAATTGTTTTTTTCCAGTCATTGGCCAAACTTATTGTATTTATTTACATATATTTGTATAACCTTGCCTTACAGGCAGGATGTTGCAGGAGTTCCTTATATTTGAGGCTGCAGTTCCATTGAAAACGGATTCTCGTTTCAGGAACGATTATTTTTATAACTTGTATAAATTGTCTTTTAAATTTCCCCACATTGTATTTCCCCCCGATTGAATCCCAAGTATTTCCTGCGTTCCATCAATCTTAACATTTATTTTAGAGAAAATCCTACAATGTTTCGTTTTAACTTTGGTAACTAAATTTATGATATACTCGGTTCCGAAAGAATGTCCATATTATTGTTTCTTAATTTGTATCGTGAAAAATTATTAAATTTTCAATATTATATGTTTGTTTTTTATGTTTGTTTATTTTCAGGTGAGTGTACAAACAATTTATTTTTTCTTCTGAAATTGTGAAGGTACGAGTATTCAAGGTAATTATTTTAACATAAATTCTAGTTCCACATCGAAAAAAATGGTCATACGTTGGTCTGACGTTTCTTAACCAGTCATTAATTTACTGTAGAATTTGCTTAAACGTTACCTTGTTTTCTTTGATATGAAGTGCAGTTGTATTTATATATAAATAGTTAAAACAACAATAATAACATGGATACGATCAACTGAAAATGCTTGCAACTAAATCGATGGTTGTATCAATCGATTTAAGATTGTTTTTTTCATTGACACTCCGTTAGTTGTGGTAACTACTTTTAAATTTTCATTATAGTACCATATGATCGATATTTGATAGTGAAAATGAATGTTTTATTTTTGACAACAGAAATTTTATCAATAGACCAAAGATTATTATTGCAACGAATAATTGGTTGCTATAACAGCAAATAATATGAAAAAATAATCGTTTTTTGGTTATCCCAATAATCAAGGGTTAGTAAAGGGTTTTACAACAACAGTTGTTATTTTGGTATGACCTCAAAGGTCTTTAATCGACGTTGGGCTGTTGGCGTAGACCTTATCTTTCACGTGGCCCCAAAGGAAGAAGTCGCAAGGTGTTAAATCACAAGATCTCGGTGGCCAATTGTGATCACCTCTTCGAGAGATAACACGGTCCGAAAACTTTTCCCGTAACAGAGCAATGGTTTCGTTGCTTGTATGGCACGTGGCGCCGTCTTGTTGAAAGTAAACGTCAATACCATCCAACTCCGACCATAAAAAATCATCAATCATCTGTTGATCCAACCTCATTTTCGAAAAAAGTAAGGTCCAATGACCGCGCCGGACCATAAACCGCACCAAACAGTCAACAATAACTAATGGGTTTTCCGAGCCCCAGATGCGACAATTTTGCTTGTTGACGTAGCCACCGAGGTGGAAATGGGCCTCATCAGTCAAGATGATTTTGTATCGTTCGTATCGTTTTTTTGTTCGATCATTTTTTGATCGTTTTGTATCGTTCGATGATCGTGTATCGTTACATTTGTATACCCTACACCACACTGTGGTACAGGGTATTATAAGTTTGTTTCACGGCAGATGTTTGTAACACCTGAAAATAACACAGCCAGAATCACCTTAAAGTATACCGATCGACTCAGAATCACTAGCTGAGTCGATTTAACCATGTCTGTCCATCCGTCCGTCCGTCCCTCTGGCCGTATGTCCATGTAAAGTTGTTCGTCGACTACAGGTCGCAATTTCACTCAGATCGTTCTGAAATTTTGCAGTTTAGAGTATTTCGCAGCTGTAAAGATCCCTATTGAATTTGGTTGAAATCGGTTAAGATTTAGCTATAGCTCCCATATATATGTTTCGTCCGATTTTGCTCTTTAGTCCTGTAGAAGCTGTATTTTACATCCAATCATTTTGAAACTTAGAATGGTAGAGTTTCTGGATCTATGAACCAACACTACCGAATTTGAAGAAAATTGGTTATGAGTTAGCTATAGCTCCCATATATATGTTTCGTCCGATTTGGCTCTTTAGTTCTATAGAAGCTGTATTTTACATCCAATCGTTTTGAAATTTAGAATGGTAGAGTTTCTTGATCCATGAACCAACACTACCGAATTTGAAGAAAATCGGTTAAGATTTAGCTATAGCTCCCATATATATGTTTCGTCCGATTTGGCCCTTTAGTTCTATAGAAGCTGTATTTTTCATCCAATCATTTTGAAATTAGGAATGGTAGAGTTTCTTGATCCATGAACCAACATTGCCGAATTTGAAGAAAATCGGTTAAGATTTAGCTATAGCTCCCATATATATGTTTCGTCCGATTTGGCCCTTTAGTTCTATAGAAGCTGTATTTTACATCCGATCGTTTTGAAATTTAGAATGGTAGAGTTTCTTGATCCATGAACCAACATTGCCGAATTTGAAGAAAATCGGTTAAGATTTTGCTATAGCTCCCATATATATCTTTCGTCCGATTTGGCCCTTTAGTCCTATAGAAGCTGTATTTTACATCCAATCGTTTTGAAATTTAAAATGGTAGAGTTTCTTGATCCATGGACTAACATTGCCGAATTTGAAGAAAATCGGTTAAGATTTAGCTATAGCTCCCATATATATGTTTCGTCCGATTTTGCTTTTTAGTCCTGTAGAAGCTGTATTTTACATTCAATCATTTTGAAATTTAGAATGGTAGAGTTTCTTGATCCATGAACCAACACTACCGAATTTGAAGAAAATCGGTTAAGATTTAGCTATAGCTCCCATATATATGTTTCATCCGATTTGGCTCTTTAGTCCTGTAGAAGCTGTATTTTACATCCAATCGTTTTGATATTTAGAATGGTAGAGTTTTTTGATCCACGAACCAACATTGCCGAATTTGAAGAAAATCGGTTAAGATTTAGCTATAGCTCCCATAAATATGTTTCATCCGATTTGGCTCTTTAGTCCTATAGAAGCTGTATTTTACATCCAATCGTTTTTATACCCTACACCACACTGTGGTACAGGGTATTATTTAAGTATAAGATGTCCCAAAAGTAAATTTATGTAAACAATTTATAAATGAATTACAAAATTTATATTTCAGAGTTATTCAATATTACGAGAGTGGTGTAGGGTATTATATAGTCGGCCCCGCCCGACTTTAGCCTTTCCTTACTGGTTAGTAATGGCCTAGTTTCTACTTTTCAAATGTCAAAGAATAAAAGCTTCAAAAGTTCAAAAAGCTACCGAAATACCGGGTGATTCAAAATAACACCTCTTGTTGGAAAACCCTGTACAACCGAAAGCTTGGTTGCTGTCCTTTTGTTGATACATGACAAGCAAAAAAATTAAATTATTCGGCATAAATAAATCTTTAACATATTGTTCAAGAACGGTATACGAGTATGTAGTCAAATATAATTTCGTGTGGAGAATAATTTGTGGAATGCAGAATATGTTGTGTAAAATATTTTACATAAATAAAAAATAAAAGCAACAATCATGAAATTGAAAGCACAAGGTTAAGCGATATTTACATAACAGTTTTGATATGCATTGTGCTCTCGTGTACCAAAATGTGTGTCAAATATTTCCACATCTCATATAGTGATTAATTTGTAATATGGGATTTTCAATTTTTTTATGCATAGTTTGGTTTTTTGTTCAATAAATAAAATAAAAATTAATGAAATCTGAACCAACACTACCGAATTTGAAGAAAATCGGTTAAGATTTAGCTATAGCTCCCATATATATGTTTCGTCCGATTTGGCCCTTTAGTTCTATAGAAGCTGTATTTTTCATCCAATCATTTTGAAATTAGGAATGGTAGAGTTTCTTGATCCATGAACCAACATTGCCGAATTTGAAGAAAATCGGTTAAGATTTAGCTATAGCTCCCATATATATGTTTCGTCCGATTTGGCCCTTTAGTTCTATAGAAGCTGTATTTTACATCCGATCGTTTTGAAATTTAGAATGGTAGAGTTTCTTGATCCATGAACCAACATTGCCGAATTTGAAGAAAATCGGTTAAGATTTTGCTATAGCTCCCATATATATCTTTCGTCCGATTTGGCCCTTTAGTCCTATAGAAGCTGTATTTTACATCCAATCGTTTTGAAATTTAAAATGGTAGAGTTTCTTGATCCATGGACTAACATTGCCGAATTTGAAGAAAATCGGTTAAGATTTAGCTATAGCTCCCATATATATGTTTCGTCCGATTTTGCTTTTTAGTCCTGTAGAAGCTGTATTTTACATTCAATCATTTTGAAATTTAGAATGGTAGAGTTTCTTGATCCATGAACCAACACTACCGAATTTGAAGAAAATCGGTTAAGATTTAGCTATAGCTCCCATATATATGTTTCATCCGATTTGGCTCTTTAGTCCTGTAGAAGCTGTATTTTACATCCAATCGTTTTGATATTTAGAATGGTAGAGTTTTTTGATCCACGAACCAACATTGCCGAATTTGAAGAAAATCGGTTAAGATTTAGCTATAGCTCCCATAAATATGTTTCATCCGATTTGGCTCTTTAGTCCTATAGAAGCTGTATTTTACATCCAATCGTTTTTATACCCTACACCACACTGTGGTACAGGGTATTATTTAAGTATAAGATGTCCCAAAAGTAAATTTATGTAAACAATTTATAAATGAATTACAAAATTTATATTTCAGAGTTATTCAATATTACGAGAGTGGTGTAGGGTATTATATAGTCGGCCCCGCCCGACTTTAGCCTTTCCTTACTGGTTAGTAATGGCCTAGTTTCTACTTTTCAAATGTCAAAGAATAAAAGCTTCAAAAGTTCAAAAAGCTACCGAAATACCGGGTGATTCAAAATAACACCTCTTGTTGGAAAACCCTGTACAACCGAAAGCTTGGTTGCTGTCCTTTTGTTGATACATGACAAGCAAAAAAATTAAATTATTCGGCATAAATAAATCTTTAACATATTGTTCAAGAACGGTATACGAGTATGTAGTCAAATATAATTTCGTGTGGAGAATAATTTGTGGAATGCAGAATATGTTGTGTAAAATATTTTACATAAATAAAAAATAAAAGCAACAATCATGAAATTGAAAGCACAAGGTTAAGCGATATTTACATAACAGTTTTGATATGCATTGTGCTCTCGTGTACCAAAATGTGTGTCAAATATTTCCACATCTCATATAGTGATTAATTTGTAATATGGGATTTTCAATTTTTTTATGCATAGTTTGGTTTTTTGTTCAATAAATAAAATAAAAATTAATGAAATCTGTTTTTAATAAATTGTCGGTAGTATATGACTGACAAATTGTCAGAACAACCAATTTTTAAAATTTTTCGTAGTTGACGCAACCAAATATGATTGTTGTCAACATGGAAGCAGAATATACCACAACCAAAATGTTGGTTGTCCTGATGGAATCGCACGATAGTAGACCAAAATTCCAATACCAAAATTCGGTTGAGGCAACCAAAATGTTTTCTGTGTGTTTGAAACATGGTGTACAGTCCCGCAATACCAAAAACTGTTTGAAAATTCCCCAGAATTGGGATTTTGCAGCTTTTTTATTTTGCTCATCTGTCATACTAAAAGCCGACCTAAAAATGCCTTTGTTGGTTTACATACAACCCGCCGGTACATTTACAAATGATAAAAGTCGTATGATCCAAGCTATTGGAGAAAATGTGGATAATCCTTTTTTGTCCCATTCCATCGCCTCACTTGTGATCCTGAGTTGGGCATACTATTGCCGGAGGTACACTATTCTTTCATTTTGCCACATTTACCGCAAATAGTAAGAATTTCTAAAACTAGTTTTTTTAGCCCATGTCAAGGTTTTGAATTTTCCCTTTTCCCCATTTTACCTCTTTAAAGTAAGTTTTTCGTAAATCGCAGCTTTATAACTAGTCTACGTCAAAGAGCACACCCTGAGGCCAAATTTCCGGATTCTAACAATATTTATCCCTTTTTTGTCCCATTCTGCTTGTTTTTTTGTTCATAACTCTTTTCCTCCTATAGGATTTTTCAAATTTTTTTCGGAAATCCAAAATTGTTCACTTTACTAAAAATTGAGCGGCGGTGTCATACACAGTACAAAACATGATTTTGAGACTCAATTCTGAGAATTGGACGTGAAAGTAGCCGCAAAAATAAGAACTTCTGCATCATTCGTTTAGTCAAATTGGCGTATTACGTATACGTATTTTTCAATATTTTACTAACAGATATTTTATGACTTTGTGGTCATTTTTGCGGTTTTCAATGAACTAGATGCACGTTTTTCGGTTAGTTTTTTTCCGCATTTTTTTCTCCTATTCAATATCTACAACTTTGCTTTAGGCACAAAAAATATACCAAGAAAAAAATATAAAAGAAGTGCTAAAGGTGGATTACCTTGAGCAAACAAAATCGTATGGCCATTAAATTATTAATTGAATTGGGTTTTTTTAATTAATTTTTTCCTAGTTTTATTTCCCAAGGATTTGAATTTGTTCCCTTTTTGTACCTATACAGCTATCCTTTCATCCAACCAAGACAAATGTACTTATGTATTTTCCAATTGGACTATCTACAGGGTTTTCCAACAAGAGGTGTTATTTTCAATCACCCGGTATTTCGGTAGCTGTCACTTTTGAAGCTTTTATTCTTTGACATTTGACAAGTAGAAACTACGCCATTACTAAAAATGGAACGATACACGATTCAACAACGCATTGAAATTATTCAAATTCGAAAAATCGAAAATCATCGAAAAATAATCTTGACTGATGAGGCCCATTTCCACCTCGGTGGCTACGTCAACAAGCAAAATTGCCGCATCTGGGGCTCGGAAAACCCAAGAGTTATTGTTGAGAAGCCTCTCCATCCTCAACGTGTGACTGTTTGGTGTGGTTTATGGTCCGGCGGGGTCATTGGACCTTACTTTTTCGAAAATGAGGTTGGATCAACAGTTGCGGTGAATGGGTTGCGCTATCGAGAGATGATTAATGATTTTTTATGGTCGGAGTTGGATGGTATTGATCTGGACAACGTTTACTTTCAACAAGACGGCGCTACGTGCCACACAAGCAACGAAACCATTGCTCTGTTACGGGAAAAGTTTCCGGAGCGTGTTATCTCTCGAAGAGGTGATCACAATTGGCCACAGAGATCTTGTGATTTAACACCTTGCGACTTCTTGCTTTGGGGCCACGTGAAAGATAAAGTCTACGCCAACAGCCCAGCGTCGATTCATGACCACAAAGATAGAATTCGTGAGGCTATCGAGGACAAAGGGCAGCCACATTGCGATTTGGTTATGGAAAATTTCATGAAATGGATATGGTCCTGTAAGCGTGGTCGTGGGGACCATTTGGCTGATGTTGTTTTTATACCCTACACCACACTGTGGTACAGGGTATTATAACTTTGTGCATTTGTTTGTAACACCCAAAAGGAGAAGAAATAGACCCATCGTTTATTATACTGATCGACTTAGAATCACTTTCTGAGTTGATTTAGCTATGTCCGTCTGTCTGTGCATGTATCCTTGTAATCAAAGTACAAGTCGCATTTATGGTTCGATCTCGACGAAACTTTACACATATCTTTTTTTTGGCCCAAGGACGATCCCTATTGAATTTGTTTAAAATCGGTTCAGATTTAGATATAGACCCCATATATATGTAACCCCCGATCTGACATGTAAGCGCTGTAGAAACTGTATTTTATATCCGATCAGGGCGAAATTCGGCAGAAAGAGCATTCTTATTACATGAAGGAATACTGCCAAATTCGGAGAAAATCGGTTCAGATTTAGATATAGCCCTCATATATATGTTACCCCCGATTTGATATGTAAGCGCTGTAAAAATTGTATTTTATATCCGATCAGTATGAAATTCGTCAGAAAGAGGTTTCTTATAATATGAATGAACACTGTTAAATTTGGAAGAAATCGGTTCAGATTTAGATATAGCCCCCATATATACGTTACCCCCGATTTGACATGTAAGCGCTGTAAAAATGTTACCCCCGATATATATGTGTTACCACCGATTTGACATATAAACGCTGTAGAGACTGTATTTTATATCCGTCAGTACGAAATTCGACAGAAAAAGGTCTATTTACATGAATGGGAAAATCGTTTCAGATTTATATATAACCTACATATATATGTTCCTCCTGATTTGGTATCAAAGCGCTATAGAAGTTGTACTTTACTAATTTGCTTAATTTAGCGATTATCGGTTCAGAATTAGATAATATATTCCTACCCATTTACCAATTATTCCAAATTGTTATCGCAATGACGCTTATCATTGTTAGGGAGGTGTAGGGAATTATATAGTCGGCCCCGCCCGACTTTCTGCCTTTCCTTACTGGTTTCATTATTAACGGCATACCTTCCTCTTTATTATGAAATAAACATCAGATCATTTATCTAAAAAAATTGCATTTTTCATTGAATACCAAAATAACACCTCTTGTTGGAAACCCCTATACATTAGATTGATTTATTTGATATGATCTATTACCGTTTTATTTATTTCTTCCTTAGAAAAGCTTGTCAGAGCTAATTACAACTAAATAAAATATTAACCATGTTTATTGTTGGCCAATGAAAATAAAACACATTTAATACATATGTTCGCACATAATGGCTCACACATTACATATATCCTTATTGCCTTTCGTGTAAACAAAGTGTTTTAATGTCACTCATTTTTGTAGGGCAGAGTAGAAATTCTCTCAGAAATTATTTAATAGCATGTCTACATACCTTAAACCCTTTTATGACTAAATGAACGAACACTCTGTTTAGGAAGCAAAAAAAAATATATGTATATATATTAGGCCGGGTCGATCTGTGGGGAGGCAAAAAAGTCGCCATTGCTCAGTGAAAATCGTATTCTAGATTCGTTTTAGAGGTATGTTCAGAATTCGTTTTAGAGGTATGATTCCTTCGGCAAAGTTTCTTATTTTGATCCCTAGAATACGATTTTCACTGAGCAAAGGGCGATTTTTAAATCGACCCGCCCTAATATATATTATTTTTTTATGGTTTTACTCCTTCGCTTGAATCCAATTATTGAAATGTGCAACGTTGAATTGATACTATGTATATCCACACCTGCTCTTAATTATATGTACACCTAATCGGTTAGTGTCAAAGTTATACAAATAAAATATTGTATACTAAGAACATAAAGCCAAAATTAAAAAGTCAGCCTCTTTTAAAATGTGACAAATTATTCAAGAGTATCTATTAATATAAGCAAACAGTTGTTGGTAGTTCAACAAATGAACACTTTTTGAAAAATACACGGACCTAACAGTATAGGTTCGATTCTACTACCAAATGGTTGCATAACTCTATACTCGGTTTGGCGAAATTGGTGACCAATATTTTGTATGGGCCTTAAAAGATTCTGAAAATCAGTGGGCCCCTGGAAAATGGTGTATCAGTTTTTGTCTAACAGCTAATACAGACTTGGTGATTCCGCTTAACTATGTTTGGCAATAATGTAGCTAAGAATATGCTGGACAAAGTTTGTTAACATTTTTTGCAAAAAATACTTTTTCCTGCACGTTTTTTTTGAAAAAGTGAAGGAAAAGCATAACTTACAGGAACTCCTAATTGTTCACTAACAATAATTGGCAAAATTGTAGCCACGATAAATCTGAACAACTTTTGTGAACATATCAATGCAATCTGAACGTGTCTACGCACCCTAAATAGCTCACAAAGACCACATTGTACATCAAAAATGTTAGTATTTCACTATATGGTAATTCTAAAACAAAAATATTTATTTTTTGGTGCAGGGTATGTTCAGAAACTTTGTAAAAATATTAAGGCCAATATTTTTGTGGAACATATTAAACCTTTAGCTCCCCCACATAACGATTGACATGTTCTAGAAAAATTAGGTATGTTATGTTGAAAAAGGTGAAAAAAAAGTTAACCAAAAAATGTTTATGAAAAGAATCTTCACTTCGTCATTTCTGAGAAGAGTCTCCTATGCATGTGCTTACCAAGGCTATTGTGCCCTATAATAAGGCCCATAACACTATGCAACAAAAAAAAATGTTTTTGTGTCTCAGAACTAAAAATCAATTTTTTGAATAGATTGTGGCATTATGTTAGATTAAATCAAAAGCAAAAACTTGTTTATGAATAATTTTTTTTTAAAACATTGTTTTATTAAAAATACTATTATCGTCGAAGGTACCCTTAGTATTTGCACTATAATTTTTGGAGTATATGCCCTATCAGGTCGACTTATACGTTAAATTGAAGCTAATAATGTGGGCTACCAATGTTGAAAATATCTTTTTCACTTGTTGTTGTTTAGTAACAGTCATTAAACAAAGTGGAAAAAGTAGATTTCTTCAAAAAAAAAAAAATCCTGGGGCGAAAAAAAACGTAAGAAATATAAAAAATATTTTACTTTATTTTTATACCCTCACTTTAGTGTGACGAGGGTATATATCATTTGCTACGGAAAAAAGTGTAACACATCGAAGGAGTGATCTAAGACCCTAAGTATGTTCGGAGGAAATCCGTTTTGGGTCATTTTAAGTCGAATGAGCAATGTCCGTCCGTCTGTCTGTCTGTGTGTCTGCTGGCTGGTGCGCACGATAACTCTCGAAAGGAGTAACCGATTGACTTCAAATTTGGTATGTGGTAATATTTTGATCTATCTCCGGATGAGTTCGAAGATGGGCCATATTGGTCTACTCCTTCTGGTACCTCCCACACAAAGGGTTAAAATTTAGTGAAATATTGATTCTTTAATAACTTCTATACTACTTATTCGAATCTTTTGAAATTCTGCACATAATATTAGTATATTAGTCGCTATTAACTCGAGAAAAATGGGTGAAGTTGGCATGCCCCTTTTGGTACCTCCCACACAAATGGACCATTTTGCATCAAAATTTAACTGCTTACAACTTTAATACAAGTGCATAAAAATGCTTGAAATTTTCTACAGTATAATGTTTTTGTAGCGCCTATAGTCCGGTAAAAAAATGGGCATTATTGTACAGCCCCTTTTGGTACCTCCCACACAAATGGACCGTTTCGTACCAAAAGTAAACGGCTTGTAACGTTAATACCAGTGCTTACAAATACTTGAAATTTTGTACAGTGTAATGCTGTTATAGTGCCTATAGTCCTGTAAAAAGTGGGCGTTATCACCCCGCCCCTTTTTGTACCTCCCACACAAAATGACCAAATCATACCAAAATTATATAGCTCGTAACTTTAATATACCAGTGCACATAAACGCTTATAGTTCAGCACAATGCAATGTATTTAGGAATGTACTGTTTACCGAAAAATATGTGTATTTGGAAAACCCCTTCTGGTACCTCCCACACAAATTGACAGATTTATTGGTGTAATGTTATATATTACATTACTCACAAAGTGAGGGTATACCTTAGTCGGTTTACCCGACTGAAACTTTCTTACTTGTTTAAAAGTTAGCGAAGAAAATAAAGCCTATTTGAAAAATTCAAAAAATCTTTTTGTTCAATTTCTGTTTGAATAGCGATTTTATTTGTTACTTTTATTTATATTATGTACATTTGAGTTTATTTACATGTACACGTACATTAGAAGTAATTGTGAGTTCTTTGTTGACGTTTGCAGATTTAGGAATCGGGTTCTCTAATGAGGAACCAAATATAATCTCCCATCATTCTTTCATCTCAGTGTCCTTGAAAACGCCGCTCGATGGACTTCATTTCTTGGTGAAACCTTTCGCCATGTTCGTCCCTTACTTCGCCAAGATTCTCGGGGAAAAAGTTTAAATGAGAATGCAAGAAATGAATTTTTAGGGACATATGTATTTACACCTGTTGGAATACATAAAGCGAAAAATAAGTTAGAAAAATACATACATAATATGTGTTATATACATAAATATATACAAATTATATATTTCTTACTAATTTTTTCATAATTTTTTAACAAATCATTAATCATTTTTTTCTCATATTTTTGAGACTGTTACTAAACCAAATATTCTACGTGAAAGCGATATTTGCAGCATATGTAGCCCTCATAATTCCCTTTAATTTGTGGCACAACACGGCTCAATCAGGCTTATACTTATTATGGTCCAAATACTGAATGTACATTAGATAGGGTCATAAAAAAAAGTTGCGTTTGTCACCCCCTAGATTTGAAGATTATTCGAAGACAATTTCAGAAAAAAAATTTCATATTTTTTGTTGCACCCTACATACCGCCCTTTTAGTTTTCTTTATCCTGTGTTGCTATTTGAAGTCCGATCGTAATGGGATGCATATCGTTGTTCACGTTTTGGAAAGGGCTATATTTCGTCCACTGGCCATTTTTGACTCCGAGGTCAAATTCGATAATTGACCTCTGTTATCTCTTTTTCTACCCCCCTTATTTGGACTTATTTTGAAACGATAATAAAGGCATTTAAAAATAATTAAACATTCGTCTTTAAAGTACTCAGTTTTATTCATAAACAAAAAAGTTACATAGGGTTCAAAATTGTAAAATATATGCTGAGATCAAATTCGACTAGTTTCTTTTGGTCTCGTTTCTGTCCCACTCTCTCTCGCAGACACATGAATAACCCAATGCCACAAACACACAACGACTATGGCGGTTCTTTACAGCATCAACAAATTAAATTTGCGGGATTCTCTAACAAATTTTGAATCTTTTTTAAGGAAGAATTTAAGAATACATCCACTTTGTTTTCCCATTCACCCTACCCAAAATAGTATTTTTTTCACTAATTCCTGATTTAATCTAGTATGATATTTTTGTATGATACGTCGATGATCATCTCTTGACAACGACAACACTTCTTCCTTACTTCAGTTTTGAATCCGAAGTAAATATTTACTAGTGACTTCACTTATTAGATTTTCAACCCCCGTAAATAACACTTATTTTGAAACACATGGGAAGGCATTTGTATGTAAGTTAAATATGGTGTTCAAACAAATTAATCATGTCTATAACATTTAATTAATAATTCTCTATAACTTATTTGCTTATGAATACATTTAAAATTTGAATCAGCTATAAAAAAAATTTACTGATAGTTTTTTCGAATTTCTGTTTTTTTATGGAAATGTTGAACTTTTTCATTTAATAATGCAACACAAAATCATTCATATGACTACCAAGACTGGCTCGGCAGTACCTCATCCGCTCATCCCAATTTTTCAGCACATATTCTATTGCTTCGAGTCGAATCTCTTCAATGGCAACTTATGGTCATTTCGTTTCTGAAAAATAATATCACTACATCATGTTGCTACATTTTAAAAATTCCCCCTTCACATACTGCTAATTTCGCATTTTGCATGCGAACAATCGAACAAAAATCGTGCGGTGAGTAAAACCCATTCCTACATTATAGCGCAACCATTTGATAGTGCATTAAGCATGTACGCTTTCAATTAGGCTTGGTTCTGAAGTTTGGTTTTTGACGGTGCAACACTCCACATCGTGGACTGAGCTGAGTGTGGAAAATGGATATTTTCGCATTTGCGGAGTGTAGTAATTTTACAAACCCGTTCGTACGGCTGCACCATTTTTACAAACTAACCTAAAAATGCGGTTTTAGTGTAAAATGTAGAAAAATTTTAAAATTTTTTTACACAAACGAAATCATCATTAGTTTTCATGTTTAACGCTTCAATTGTCTTTGGATGCTTTGCATAGCATTTATCCTTAATGGGCTCCCACCGAAAATAATCCAAAGGACTCAAATCACAATGCAAGGTAATCGGTAATTCAAATTTTAAATGGCCCACCCTTTATAGTGAAAGTAGAAAATCTGGTAAAAAATCCAAAGTGACGTATGGAAGAAAAGTATACCTTCAAGAGATGATCCACGAGGTATCATACGTAAAGATAGGATAATAAATATAGAGTCAGTGGCAAAAATACTATTTTAGTGGAGTGTAGGGTGAATGTGAAAACAAAGTGATTTTATTCTTCCTTAAAAAGCTTCAACATTTGCTAGAGAATCCCGCAAATTTAATTTGTTGATGCTGGACCGAACTGCCATAGTGATTGTGCGTTTGTGGCATTGGGTTATTCATGTGTGTGTGAGAGAGAGACAGAAAACGAGGTCAAAAGAAACTAGTCGAATTTGACTCCAGCATATATTTTACAATTTTAAACCCTATGTAACTGTTTTGTTTATGAATAAAACTGAGTACTTTAAAGACAAAAGTTTAATTATTTTTAATTGCCTTTATTATCGTTTCAAAATAAGTCCAAAAAAAGGGGGGTAGAAAACGAGATAATAGAGGTCAATTATCGAATTTGACCTCGGAGTCAAAAATGGCCAGTGGACGAAATATAGCCCTTTCCAAAACGTGAACAACGGTATACATCCCGTAACGATCGGACTTCAAATAGCAACACAGGATAAAGAAAACTAAAAGGGCGGTATGTAGGGTGCACCAAAAAAATTAAAAAAATTTTTTCTGAAATTGTCTTTGAATAATCTTCAAATCTAGGGGGTGACAAACGCAACTTATTTTTCTTGGTTGGGCATCGACCCTATCTAATGTACATTCCATGAAAGCTGGAATTAAAAAAAAAATTACCATTAAAATTTTTTTAATATTTTTTTCGTGTGACACCTAATTGCACCAGAAAGTGTTATCCACATCCCTTGTACAAACATTTTGTTGCATAGTGTTATTAGTAATATTTAGCTAACTCTTATCAGTAGTAAAATGTTGTCTTGAAGTACAAAAAAGAAAAACAAATGTTAATCAAATTTCTTGCAATAGTTTTAATCACGAGACTTAAGTAGAACAAAACATGAAATGAACTGACGATAATCGTCAGTCAATATAACCCCTTGAGTTTATTTTATTTTAATCGAATATAAATTTTCGATTCATAAATAAAAGTCAATGTATTTTTTCAATTAAAAATGTATATGACATTTCGGAATAGTTATTATACAACAGTCGATGTGACTATTATTTTTGATATTTCCGGGATGTAAAATTTAAAAAAAACTCATTTTTTTAGTTGTTGCGTTGACGTTCATAGCTTTTACGACCATAGCTATAATAGCGTTCGTATAAATGCCAAGACTCATTGATCCTTGTTTTCCCACATAATATAAGGAAGGCAGATTGGTGTAAATTTAGAGAATCATCTCAGAATCATTCAACAGGTCTCTTCCTAAAAGACAGGTAATGAAGGTGCGAACTATTGCGGATATAGAAGAAGCGATGGAACGAATACAACCCTGCAACCCTACGTTAAAAGGGTAAACAACGACCGCCATGATGACCCTTTCAATTAATTATCCTGAGGAAGTGATGAAGGAAGCTCTTTTAAGAAAAGCTCTAATAAGGCAGAGCCGTCATGAGCTTCACAGAATGAAGAACTGAAGTAGTACACAAGAGATTTGAAAAGGGCTTAAAAAATCCTGAATAGATTTCGGTAATGGCGTAGAAAGCCCTTAAGATTACAGAAAATGTCAGATTCAACGCCTTGTACTATTGGGTACATCAACAAGTGGGAAAGTTCAGTCGGGTAAACCGAATATAAAATCCTCTCACCGTCAGTCCCAAATAAATATTCGTAAATTTATTTACTTTTATGTTTTATTTAAGTTATTATCAATCTATATAGCATTCAATAACTTTAAAGTATTCAAGTATTAAATTTATAAGCTATTAACTTTTGGTGCAAAGTAGTCCATTTGTGTGGGAGGTACCAAAAGTGGCGTACCAATAATTCCCACTTTTCTCTGGAATCTAGGTACTATAAAAGCATTACTAGGTACAAAATTTCAAGTATTTGTGTGCACTGATATTAAAGTTGTAAGCTGCTAAATTATCCATTTGTGTGGGAGGTACCAAAAGTCGCGTACCAATAAATGTTAACCCTTTTGTGTGTGAGGTACTAGACGGGGTGAACTAATATGGCCCATCTTCGAACTTAGTCGGAGATAGAGAAAAATATTACCGCGTACCAAATTTGAATTGAGTCCAATAACTTCTGCAGAAGCTGTAGATATGAGGAGGAAGTGGAGAGCATTGAGCACCTGCTCTGTTACTGTCCCACATTTAGTAAACGACGTCTGGATATACTGGGGTCGGCCTTTCAAGGAAGTCTGACGTATCTTGTCGGCACCGATGTTCGTATAATTGATAACTTTGTGTATCAAACAGGTTGGTTCCGATGAGGAAACTCGGCCGTGGTATCACTAGCAAACCTCTATTGGTCTATATGTGCTGATAACTCTGGCTACCACCCTAACCTAACTTCCATATGGTCAATTGGTAATTAAATTTAATGATTTATGTATCCAGATTTTCGTGTTTCGGACCTAACTGCACAATTTCAGTCAAATCGGTTCAATATTTCCGGGGAAACAGCAATTTTGTAAATATCTTGCAAAAAAAAATTTTGACAAAACGTTTTAAATTGTTTTAATTTTTTCCATGTTCTCAACCAAGATTATTATCAAATTTCCAAAAAATCTTCAACATCTAAAATTTTTTGACACATTTGTTTGAATGTTTACCCACGTGATAATGTTTTTGTCTATCTCAGGCAAATTCTTATTTTGCTATGACTACATTATACTCGTATGTTGCTGTTACCTTTTAACCAGCACTGAATTCAGAAGTTACCGCCTCCAAATCAGGCAAATAATGTTAAATTTAAAAATTCTGTCCATTCGATTAGTAATCGTTAATTGCATTAGTTGCAAATTCTTATCAATAATATTTCGTTTTTGATTACAAATTCAAGTTTTGCCATAATCTGGCAAATATCTCGTTCACCATTATAATGTAGTAAGTCCATTTAATGACATTTTGCAAGAAGTATACATACAGTGGTGGAAATAAAAGATAATAGAAACAAACACATTTTTTTTGCGTTTCCAATTTGGAATGTTCTAAATTAATGAACTTTACTTTAAATGGACGATACCGGAGGGTACATCTTATTTTGATCTCCTTCGACTTAAACACATTTTTTAAAATTTATTTCCATTTAAATTAAAATGGATAAATAAAAATCAATTAAATTCACGAATTAAATTAAAATCAATCTTGCAATGTGGAGAGGAAAACTTTTTACTGAATCGAAGCAGAAGGTTACGAGGGTTGCTATATATATGGATGGCGCCAGGCACACTGAGTGTTGCCTGGCGCCATCTGACATTTCCATTGGAAAGTTTGACATTTTTTTAGCATAAACGTACTCAGAACGTTTTGACGTACGACCATCATTTGTGTTGTTTACAGCACACAGAATACAGTTTGGTTGCCTCAACCGAATTATTTGCCAACCGAATTTTGTAATTCTGTCTACTATCATGCGATTCCATCAGGACAACTAATATTTTGGTTGTGGTATACTTCTGTTTACATGTTGACAACAATCATATTTGGTTGCGCCAACTACGAAAATGGTGGCTTAAATTATCTGTTGTAGTTGCCACAACCAACTGTTTTAAAGAATTGGCTGTTCTGACAATATGTCAGTCATATACTACCGACAATTAATTAAAAACAGTTTTCATTAAATTTAATTTTATTTATTGAACAAAAACAAAACAGTTCATAAAAAAATTAAAAATACCATATTACAAATTCATCACTATATGAGATGTGGAAATATTTGCCAAACATTTTAGTACACGAAAAAAAACACAAAACTGTTATGCAAATATCGCTTAAACCTGTGCTTTCAATTTCATGATTGTTGCTTTTATTTTTTATTTATGTAAAACATTTTGCACAACATATTCTGCATTCCACACATTATTATCCACAGGATATTATTTTTGATTACCTATACCATTCTTGAACAAAACGTTGACGATTTTTTTATGTCGAGTAATTTTATTTTTTGTTTGTCATGTATCAGCATAATAACAGCAACCAATCTTTCGGTTGTATTTCCCAAAATACATTTAATTATTCTAAATTTGGGTAATGATTGGGATAACCAATAAACGATTATTTATTAATATTTTTTCTGTTGTAGCAACCAATTATTCGTTGCGATAATAATCTTTGGTCTATTGATGCAATTTCTGTTGTCAAGAATAAAACATTGGTTGTCACAACTAAAAATCGATCATATGGTACTATAATGAAAATTTAAAATTGGTTACCACAACTAACCGAGTGTCAATGAAAAAAACAATCTTAATTCGATTGATACAACCATCGATTTAGTTGAAAGCATTTTCATTTGATCGTATCCATGTTATTTTTGTTGTTTCAACTAACTATTTATTAATACAACCGACAAACGGTGTAGGCAATATACTTTTTGTTGCTAGTACTATTTTTGTATTGTTACAATCGAATTCCAACCAATTATTTTACTGGGTGAGTGACTTGAAAAAATCAATTTTTAAAAAAATGGAATTAACTCGTGAATATTTTCGTGCGATCATTTTTCACAACTTTCGACGTGGATTATCACGACAAGTGTGCATCCTATCTTTGAATGGCGATGAAGTACCATCCTATAGCACTGTGAAAAACTGGTTTAATGAATTCAATCGTGGCCGACGCTCGCTCGAAGACAAAGGTCGTCCAAAAACGGCCGTTGTGCCAGAGAACATTGATGCCGTCCGTGAACTGATAATGCAAGATCGTCATGTGACATACCGTGAGAAAGAGGAAAAAAACACACTTATTGTTAAGGAAATTCAAAAGTTTTTTATTTAATGCGAAATACAATCGATACAATTAAGTTCTAAATAAAACGTCATTCAAATGGCCTCCACGACTTCTTCTGCAGAAACGAATTCGGCGAAACCAATTTTCGAGCACTTTTTCCACTAAATCAAGTCGTATGTCATGAATGTCACGTTCAATATTGACTTGTAAAGCTTGAATAGAGTCTGGTTTATTTCGAAAGACCAATAACCCCACAGGAAATAGTCTATTGGTGTTAAATCACAACTTCTTGGAGGCCATTCAATATCACAATTTCTTGAAATAATCGAATCTCCAAACTTTTCTCGCAACAATTCCTTTGCTGTGTGATAGCCCTTAACGAGAGCTAAAATATTGCTCATGGAAGTCAAAGTCGTAGGTCGACTGGAAAGTTGTTTTTTTGGATTTTTTAAAAAAATGGACAGCATCTAGCTCCTTAACGGTAAGTCAATCGGGAATCGGTCAATGGCAAAAATATCGTTCTTAATTAGAGCTAAAATATTGTTCATGGGTGCCAAGGTCGTAGGTTGACTGGAAAGTGTTTTTATGGATTTAAGAAAAGTGGACTTAGCGCACGAAAAGTTGCAATTGGAGAACGATTATTTTGATAATAAAACTGAATAATTTGTAAACGTTGTTCTTGCGTATATCTCTCTATGATGAAAATGTAAACACTACTGCACAATGAAAAACAAATGACAGATCATGACATATTACAAATGGCCGAAACGTCAGTTCAAAATCATATTATCCCTATTGGAAAACCCGTTATTATTACCCTGCACCATAGGATGGGGGTACATTCATTTTGTCACTCCGTTTGTAACACCACTAAATATTGATCTGAGACCCCCTAAAAAATACATATTTATATTATTACACTAGCCAACAGTCGTTTTGTTATTTGGTTCTAGCATAGTTTTTCTCATTGATTTTGACCAAATGAACACGAAAATGAGTTTTAAAAATTTTTCTGTCGATTGGTTTTCGAGATACAAATTTTTGAACTTTTTTTTTTAATTTTTTGAAGGTACACTTACAATTTTGAGCATATCTTTCGTCTTCTTTGACGTATTTGATCCTACTACTACTCAAATTAAAGCAAATTGAGCCGTCTACAACTCATTCTCAGAAAATTTTCAAATCGGGTGAGTAGTTTTGATGTTGGCGGCTTAAAAAGGTTAAAAAACTGCGTTTTTTTAGTAAAAATGTGGCAGAAAAATTCATATAAAAATGCATATAAAATATAAAACGCGATGCTAACAGCGATTTTGGTTTTTTTACGTATAGCTGGCATTTTTCCAAAAAAAATAAGCACTTACTTAACAAAATCTGACAACAAATGGCGGACTTATAATTTTTTTGGTAAAAGACCAAAATTCCGCTATTTCACGATATTTTGATTTTCATTATTTGCACAGCTTACCTACCCAACGCAAACGAATAAATACATTTGAACTTAATTTAAAATAAACAAATTAGTCTTAGTATATTATTTTTTAATTTATTTAGAGCACTACATACTCAATGTATGGCACAATTAGAAATGGATGTGCCAGGTTAGCTAAACTAACGAAATTAACCAAATCAACGCCCAAAAAAAATTAGTAGAAACAAGGATATAACTGTACATTTTATGCCATGTAGAAAAACAGCTGACTTCTTCTTTGTTTTTTGTATTCGCTGCAATTAGTCTCACGTATTAGGGTCCAAATGTAGTCACCCATCATAGCCGTGTCATAGATGCCCTGATAGCGTCGTTCCATAGCCTTCAATTCCTGATGAAAGCGCTCGCCGTGTTCGTCGCTCACGTCTCCTAAATTCTCAGTGAAAAAATCCAAATGAGAATGCAGAAAGTCTATTTTAAGTGACATGTGCACTCCTACCCAAAAATGAAAAAAAAACGAGAATTAAAACGCTATTTAAATTAACATTTGTTTCAAAAAAAACCTACCCATTGCTTCATAGTTCTTTACCGAATTTGTCCTTATAATTATCGCTTTTGTTGTTTCCTAAAAAGTTTTCCACAACAAGCCTGAAGGAATTCCATGCTGCGGCTTCGATGGGTGATAACAGCTTCGGGAATGTTTCATCTTTCAACATTTTTTTTTATCTCGGGTCCTGCGAAGACTCCTTCTTTAATTTTTGCCAGCGAAAGGTAAGGGAAAATTGACCGTAAATAGGCAAAAGCTTCACCTTCTTTGTCCAATTTTTTGGCAAAATTTTTTATCAAACCCAATTTTATGTGCAGCGGCGGAAGTATTATATTTTCACGGTTCTCTATTAGTGGTTTGCGCTGAACATTCGCTTCTCCAACTACAGGTTTCGTTCGTTCCGGCCATTTTTTTTTTGAATATAATGCTGATCATCAGCGCGGCTATTCCAAAGGCACTCCTTGGAGTCCACACAGAATGGCCACAACTTTGAGGTCGGCGCATATTTTCCAATTATATTTGCTATACTCTATGCATTTCAGCAAAATGTTCATAGTTTCATAGTTCTCCTTTGAATGAACCGCATGAGCAATAGGAAGAGATGGCTTTTCATTCCCATTATGCAAGAGTACTGCCTTCTAGCTCTCTTTGTTGCTGTCAATAAACAACCTCCATTCATTGGGGTTGTGAATTTGGTGAAGCTCTTGGAACAAGCCGGAAATGTCGCTGCAAAAACATATTTCGTCTTTCTTTGTATAAAATTTAGCATACTGCTGGTGACGCTTCCTGTACGCTGTTACTTTCACTTCTGAATCCGCAAATCCACACTGTACCATCCGAGACGCAAAAAGTTCGGATTTCTCCTTAGTGAGACCAAAATCGCGCACCCAATCGTTTAGTTCGGCCTGTGACGGTAATTTTCGCTTTCTGCACGCCCCGAATTCGCTTGCACTTGACTCGGACTCTTGATCTGACGATTCTGCTTTTTGAAGAGATGCACAAGGGCACACTGGATATGGTACATCATTCGAATGTGGTACTGGAAGTGCAAACGATCCCACTTGAGCGTAGTTCCATTTTAAAAATCTCCCTACCCCACTGTTTGTGGTGAGGCAAAAATAACAGTCTGTGGAATGGCATAGCGGCTTTTTCCACATCATTGGTGTATCGAATTTCATATGGCGCCTAAAATTAAAATAAATTACTATATTTGCTTTGCTTAATGTGTTTAAATAAAAATTCTTACCTTCCGCCAGCTGCCCAGTTGGTTAGGATTATATAGCAAAGATCACATAGCGACTTAGGTGTCCATGGTTCTGTGATATTTGGTGAAATACCAAAATAATTCAAATAGTGCAATTGCACTGCTGGAGTAAACGTGTGTGCGTGATTATTCTTTATAAACTCGCCACAAACATTGCAGAAATTGTCTGGATTGTTCAAACACTCGTCTTTTACTCATTGTCTTACTTGTTGGGTAGGTATTATATGCACTTAAATTCAATTTGTTTCACTTTTTACTCGTACTACTCGCGTTCGTAGACACTTGTTGAATGACAAAAAACGATAAATGAACACCTATAAATACTAAGTATGTTACAATATTTTACTGACAGGTACTTATGAATGGGCGCATCTTTTAAGGGTGGCTATATACCTGATTCAGCAAGTGTGCGTTTCACAAATGTGGGGGGAATTTCTGTAAAAAAAAATCCGATACAGGTAGCCATCGGGATAACACACATCAATAAAAAAGTGTAATTCCCTTTTTTCCCTTCAATTGACTGTGAACGGAGCAGCAGTCATAAAGGAACACGAAGAGCGTCCACGCACATTCAGAAGCGTATATTACTCTGCAACCACAATCATAAAAATTAAATAACTATTTGTGTATTACTTATTTTTTTTAATTCTGAGAATCATAAAAATTATGTAAACGTTTTTTCCAAACAATTTTGTACATGTAAAGTGGGTTTGCCAAAATTCGTATCGTAAAATGCACCTGTGTTTCTATGTTCTGCATTTTCATTATACCATTTTCGACGAAACGTCCCTACGGTATTGTAAATAGGTTTTTTTTACAATTATGAAATATTTGTGTTATTAATATTAATTTAAAAATTGTATCAAAAATGCAAAGTGCTGTGACATTTGAAAAAAAATTCCCAAAAAAAAATTGCTGATTTCACTAAATTTTTGAAATTTCACGTCCCTTGCCAGAACAGAAGACATTAACCCAGGGTGGTGAAATTTTGAACAGAAGTAACTTATGTATAGGAGCAACTGTTCCGTTCTATTCCAAAAGGATTATAAAAAACTTGCTTTTTCGATCCGTCCTAGTAGGTTAGCTGTGCAAATAATGAAAATCAACATATCGTGAAATAGCGGAATTTCGGTCTTATACCAAAAAAATTATAAGTCCGCCATTTGTTGTCAGATTTTGTTAAGTAAGTGCTTATTTTCTTTGGAAAAATGCCAGCTATATGTAAAAAAACCAAAATCGCTGTTAGCATCGCGTTTTATATTTTATATGAATTTTTATATGAATTTTTCTGCCACATTTTTACTAAAAAAACGCAGTTTTTTAACTTTTTTAAGCCGCCAACATCAAAACTACTCACCCGATTTGAAAATTTTCTGAGAATGAGTTGTAGACGGCTCAATTTGCTTTAATTTGAGTAGCAGTATGACCAAATACGTCAAAGAAGACGAAAGACATGCTCAAAATTGTAAGTGTACCTCCAAAAATTTAAAAAAAAAGTTCAAAAATTTGTATCTCGAAAACCAATCGACAGAAAAATTTTTAAAACTCATTTTCGTGTTTAGTAGGTCAAAATCAATGAGAAACACTATGCTAGAAACAAATAACAGAGAAAATTTTGTTATTTGTGACCTAGTGTTATTTGTCGTAAAATTCTAAGACGATTTACCCCTGTCTGTCCGTCTGTTGTAATCACGCTACAATCTATAATACTTGAGCTAAGTGGCTGAAATTTGGTACATATACTTTTTATATCTGCAGGTAAGTTGGGATTGAAAATGGGCAATATCGGTCCATTTTTTGATATAGCCCCCATATAAACATCTCCCCGATGTGAGTTCTTAACGTCATAAAGACCGCAAATGTCAACTGCTCGGGCTGAAAATTGGTAAATGCTTTTTATTTATGCACCGGGTCCTTCACACAAACAACGGTAGTCATAGGTCCATGTTTTGATATAGCCCCCATACAAATTTCCCTCTATATTTGACTTCATAACGCCACAAAAACATCAAATTTCAACGAATTTGACTGACATTTGGTATAGCGATTTTTTTTGTATCTGAAACCATTCACATGCGATCCATGGTGGAGGGTTTATAAGATTCGGCATGGCCGAACTTAATCCCTCTTTACTTGTTTTCCGTTAATAAATTTACCTTTTATGATAGTAGGACGCCAAGACTATGTATTACCATTGTAATATGTAGTTATCCCCATAAAGTACCATGTACCTACCATTCATTAGCCAACAAAAACATAATTTTGTATTTATACCCTACACCACACTATGGTACAGGGTATTATAAGTTTGTTTCACGGCAGATGTTTGTAACACCTGCAAATAACACAGCTAGACCCACCTTAAAGTATACCGATCGACTCAGAATCACTAGCTGAGTCGATTTAACGATGTCCGTCCGTCTGTCCATGTAAAGTTGTTCGTCGACTACAGGTCGCAATTTCACTCCGATCGTTCTGAAATTTTGCAGTTTAGAGTATTTCGCGGCTGTTAAGATCGCTATTGAATTTGGTTGAAATCGGTTCAGATTTAGATATAGCTCCCATATATATCTTTCGTCCGATTTGGCCCTTTAGTCCTATAGAAGCTGTATTTTACATCCAATCGTTTTGAAATTTAGAATGGTAGAGTTTCTTGATCCATGAACCAACATTGCCGAATTTGAAGAAAATCGGTTATGATTTAGCTATAGCTCCCATATATATGTTTCGTCCGATTTGGCCCTTTCGTCCTATAGAAGCTGTATTTTACATCCAATCGTTTTGAAATTTAGAATGGTAGAGTTTCTTGATCCATGAACCAACACTACCGAATTTGAAGAAAATCGGTTAAGATTTAGCTATAGCTCCCATATATATGTTTCGTCCGATTTGGCCATTTAGTCCTATAAAAGCTGTAGTTTACTTCCAATCGTTTTGAAATTTAGAATGGTAGAGTTTATTGATCCATGAACCAACACTACCGAATTTGAAGAAAATCGGTTAAGATTTAGCTATAGCTCCCATATATATGTTTCGTCGATTTGGCCCTTTAGTCGTGTAGAAGCTGTATTTTACATCCAATCGTTTGAAATTTAGAATGGTAGAGTTTCCTGATCCATGAACCAACACTACCGAATTCGGAGAAAATCGGTTAAGATTTAGCTATAGCTCCCATATATAAGTTTCGTCCGATTTGGCCCTTTAGTTCTATAAAAGCTATATTTTACATCCAATCGTTTTGAAATTTAGAATGGTAGAGTTTCTTGATTCATGAACCAACATTGCCGAATTTGAAGAAAATCGGTAAAGATTTAGCTATATATGTTTCATCCGATTTGGCTCTTTAGATCCAATCGTTTTTATACCCTACACCACACTGTGGTACAGGGTATTATTTAAGTATAAAATGTCCCAAAAGTAAATTTATGTAAACAATTTATACATGAATTACAAAATGTATATATCAGAGTTATTCAATATTACAAGAGTGGTGTAGGGTATAATATAGTCGGCCCCGCCCGACTTTCGGCCTTTCCTTACTGGTTTTATTTTGCCATTTTGCATTTCTGATAACGATATGTTTCGTAAATGTAGACTTATGTCACTATTACTGAGCACGACCCAAATCCTAATCAATTTGTTTGCAATAGTTTTAAACACGTGTCTTGCGCGTATATCGATCGCGAGATTGTTATTGTTTTGCCTGTTTATAGTAAGAAAGGCCAGATTGTTATTGTTTTACACCCCACATTTCTCTATGTCGCATTACGCATGTCTTTAGCGTACAGATTAGTACGCTAAAATCTACATTCAAATTTTCTGGCTTTAACCAAATGTTAAATCCCTAAACTATGTATAAGTATAATTATGTCAGACAAAAGGAACGTATCAAGTCGTTCCTAGTTAAATTAGTTTACAAAATTTTTGTCGAAGGGCAGTGCATAACATTTTCTGGTGCTATGCGGTGTCCCAAACACCCAAACGTCAAGTTTTTTGCCCAACTTGTGTATAAAAACAAATAAACACATATTTCAATTGTGAAAGTTAGTCGTTAATAATGAAAAACAACATCAGCCAAATGGCCACCACGACCACGCTTACAGGACCATATAATTTTCATGAAATTTTCCACAACCAAATCGCAAAGTGGCTGCCCTATGTCCTCGATAGCCTCACGAATTCTATCTTTGAGGTCTTGCATCGACGCTGGGCTGTTGGCGTAGCCCCAAAGGAAGAAGTCGCAAGGTGTTAAATCACAAGATCTCGGTGGCCAATTGTGATCACCTCTTCGAGAGATAACACGGTCCAGAAACTTTTCCCGTAACAGAGCAATGGTTTTGTTGCTTGGGTGGCACTTGGCGCCGTCTTGTTGACAGTAAACGTTGTCCAGATCAATACCATCCAACTCCGACCATAAAAAATCATTAATCATCTCTCAATAGCGCAATCCATTCACCGTAACTGTTGATCCAACCTCATTTCCGAAAAAGTAAGGTCCAATGGCCCCGCCGGACCATAAACCGCACCAAACAGTCACACGTTGAGGATGGAGAGGCTTCTCAACAATAACTCTTGGGTTTTCCGAGGCCCAAATGCGACAATTTTGCTTGTTGACGTAGCCACCGAGGTGGAAATGGGCCTAATCAGTCAAGATGATTTTGTATCGTTCGTATCGTTTTTTGTTCGATCGTTTTTTGATCGTTGTGTATCGTTCGATGATCGTGTATCGTTCCATTTTTAGTAATGGCGTAGTTTCTATTTGTCAAATAAAAGCTTCAAAAGTGACAGCTACCGAAATACCGGGTGATTCAAAATAACACCTCTTGTTGGAAAATCCTATAGAACTTATATTAAAATTGGGCCATAAAAGCTATGCTTTATTTCATAACGATTTCATAACGGACATAGTTAACTGGGTCCCGCACTTTTCCTTTTGGGTGTTCATAGAAATTCGATTCAAACGTAAATTAATAGTATTTATTAACTTTCGAAAAATTTTGTATTTAAAGTTTAGTTATATCAAAGAGTAGGTTCATTCATTTGTTTCAGGATCATAAATTATTTGTTTGTTCTAATTGATTGAAAACGACAGTCACAAATCTTCTATTTCTAGCGATAGTGATAAAGTAGTATGCCTCAATCTAAACAAAAAAAGGTCTTGGACAGAAAAAAAAATGTTTTTTCGTGAATAGCGTTTTTTGATTATCTTCTTTCGCTAAATATGACTCATCACTTCTCATTTGTACATGAATTCCTAATAACTCTTATCAATAATTATAAAATTGCCTTTTTGTGGAGCAATATTTGTAGTAAGTTGCAGACATAATGGGAAAAACAATTACTTACAAATCTTGAGTGGATTATTTGTACGGTCAACTAAATATGTAGACGTGAACTGTTATCGTTTATCGGCCCGTGTTATCGCTTTGAAAGGTGTCAACCTTCCTGTATGATGTACAAATATATTTCGTTCTAATCAATATGATCATATATAAATCTCATGATATTGTATTGACAATTTAAAAAATTCTTTTTGAAATAATTGACACAATTCCAAACATAAATTTCGTATTTCGTATTTTTGTTACCGAATTATAAAGACATGATTTACAAGATAAATCGGGTTATATCGTTAACATATTTCCGTTTAAATAATAGTGAATCTATAAATTTATATAGAAAATAATGAAGAAAGTTTTCGATAAATATATGGGGGATTTAAAGTCGAGTGAATTTTTAAAAGCGATGTCTTCTGATCGGAATGGTACTTGCAACAAGTTTGGTCCTATTGGATAGTAGTTATGACACAAAATTTCAAGGAGATTGATAAGGGCTGTTCGAGTTGGAGGGTGTTAAATTTTGACATTTTGCTCAAACGCCCCTTATTTCCCATACATATAACGAATTACCTATTACTATATTTAGAAAATTTTTGGTCAAAGTGTTTTCAATAGCCTTTTCTTCAACCTTTTTAAGAAAATAATAAAATTCGGAAAAAAAAATTTTTGTGAAATGAACTCAATTCCCCACCTCCTGGCGTGTCCCGTCAGAACCTATAAGTTTTTTCTCCTCTAGTGCGAGGAAGTACTTTTCAAGTCATATCGTGGCCAGATTTCCTTGCAAGTTCATCGTTTACAATTCCCCGGGATATACCTATGCTCTGGTATCCATATGCGCTATACGGTTAACTGCTCAGCCATCTCGTCAAGAGATCTGCGACAGTCGAGTACTGTTTGTGAATTAAGAGATATAGAATGATCGTGATCTATTGTCAGACTTGGCAGTCCGAGTAATGAATGACGCCAGTTTTGGCATGATAGGCGCTGCAAGTATCTGACAGTCTGTGAGCTATATAAAGACATGGTGATATCGTTTGTGCAAAAAAAATATTTTTTTAGATTTTACACTGAAACCTCATTTTGAAGTTAGTTTGTAAAAATGGTGCAGCCACTCCGAAAATGCGAAAATATCGCATTTTCCACACTCAGCCCAGTCCTTCAGAAACAAAGCTAAATGAAAGCGTACATTCTCAATGCACCACCAAATGGCTGCGCCATAATGAAGGTATGGGTTCTACTCACCGCACGATTTTTGTTACGATTGTGCGCATGCAAAATGCGAAATTAGCAGAGGGTACAGGGGGAATTTTTAAAATGCCGCAACATGATGTAGTGACATTATTTTTCAGAAACGAAATCACCATAAGTAATTTACAATGTAATCCGAAGCCAAGCTTTTCAACCTCAATAACATCCTCATCATGAGGTATCTTTATAAAAGTGGAGATAGTTCTATTTCTTTGTATTCAGCGAACCCATTCCGTTCTGGCGTGTATCTTAATGGTAAAGTTCTTCTCGAAGCTGTACACCGTTGGTACATATTCCTCTCAGCTGGTTACACTATGCAACACAATTTTATGGTAAAATTCTTTATTTAAAAATGTTTTCTCTAAATTTCCAATTTTCTTGGAAGGTGCCTTTAATATTCGGACCATACCGAGATAGACGTTAAATTAAAGAAAATTATAAGAACTACAAATGATGGTTATGACACTTTCATGTGAAAACAGAAGTTTAGTAACTGTCGTTAAAACAATTTAAAAAAATTTGATTTTTTTTTTCCAAAAAAATCGTTTTTTGCTGGCACAAGAAAAATCATAAACAAGTAAAGACGTATTAAGTTCGGCCATGCCGAATCTGGAACCATGCCCACCATGGATCTCATGTGAATGGTTACGGGTACTAATAAACACATTATACCAAATTTCAGCCCAATTCTTTGAAATTTGAGGACTTTGTGGCGTTACGAAGCCAAATTTAGAGGGACCTTTGTATGGGGGCTATATCAAACCATGGACCTGTGACTACCGTTGTTCGCGTGAAGGATTCCGGGTATATATAAACATCAGATTTCAATTTTCAGCCCCATCAGTTGATATTTGTGGTCTCTATGACTTAAGAAGTCAAATCGGGGAGATGCTATATATATGTATGGGGTCTATATCCAAAAATAGATTGATAGACAATCCCAACATACCTGCAAATATAAGACGTATATGTACCAAATTTCAGTCACCTTACTCAAGTATTATAGATTGCAGCGTGATTACAATAGACGGACAGACGGACGTACGGACATGGCTAAGTCGTCTTAGAATTTTACGACTTTTAATAATATATACACTTTATGAGGTCTCAGACCAATATCTGGCGGTGTTTCAAACGGAGTGACAAAATGAATATACCCCCCATCAGGTGGAGGGTATAAAAATATATAAAAATCGCCAATTCGTTTGTTCCATATTTGAAACCTAGCTTCCTAGCGAAGAAAACAATGCCTATTTGAAGAAAATCTATGGATAAATATAGAAATTATAGCACTTTTGGTAGAAATAAGAGAATTTCAACATAATCCGCTTTTTATACACCCATTTTTGTGAACAAGGGATATACCCTCAGATGCTGCAGGTCAAAACATATCGATGGAGTGACCTAAGGAACCCCAAGAATATTTAGCGGAAATCCATATTGGGTTATTTTAGGAATGTCCGTCAGCCTGTCCGTCTGTATGTCTGGTTGGTGCGCACGATAACTTTCGACAGGACTCACCGATTGACTTCAAATTTGGTATGTGTCTATATTTTTATACCCTACACCACAATGTGGTACAGGGTATTATGACTTTGTGCATTTGTTTGTAACACCTAAAAGGAGAAGAGATAGACCTATTGTTTATTATACCGATCGACTCAGAATCACTTTCTGAGTCGATTTAGCCATGTCCGTCTGTCCGTCTGTCTGTCCATGTATTCTTGTAATCAAAGTGCAGGTCGTATTTATGGTCCGATTGTGATAAAATTTAGCATAGTGCTCTTTTTTGGCCCAAGGACGATCCCTATTGAAATTGGTTAAAATCGGTTCAGATTTGGATATAGTCCCCATATATATGTTTCACCCGATTTGACATGTAAGCGCTGTAGAAACCACATTTAAATCAGATCTTTATGAAATTCGGCAGAGAGAGTTTTATTATTACATGTATGAACACTGCCAAATGCTTATCGCAATGCCCATTTTCGCATTGGTAGGTAGGTGTAGGGTATTATATATTCGGCCCCGCCCGACTTTCTGTCTTTCCTTACTGGTTTCTATCTCAGACTAAGGTCAAAGATGGACTATGCTGGTCCACTGCTTCGTGTACCTCCCTCATAAAGGGTAAAAATGTAGTAAAATATTGAGTATCTCATAACATCTATACTACTACTCAGAATCTTTGACCATTCCACACATAGCATTAGTTTCTTGACCCCTATCATCTTGAGAAAAAGGGACGAAGTTGCCACGACCCTTTTTGGTACCTCCCATACCAATATACCATTTTTCACAAAAAGATAACGTCTTATAACTTTGATTACAGGTCATAGAAATACTTGACATTTTGGGAAGTGTAATACCTTTACAGTATCTATAGTCCCGTGCAAAATGGGAGATATTACCACGCCCCTTTTGGTACCTCCCTTTGAAAATGGACCCGTTTGCACCAAAAGTTAACGGCTTATAACATGGTTTCCTGCACTTTCAAATACCTAAAATTTTGTACCGTGTAAGGTTTTTGTAGTACCCATAGCATATTACAAAATGACCGTTATTTTCACGCTCCTTTTGGGACCTCCCAAACAAAATTGCCAAAATAAAAAATTTTAAAAAGTATTTTTTTGAATTTCCCTATTTTTACAATATGGGACATAATATATACTTTTATCCATGGAATTTTTGCAAATAGGCATTGGTTACTTCGTTAGGATGGAAGCTTTCAAAAAATGGAACAAACAAATTGTTTGCCTTTTTTTCTATTTTTTGTAGTTTGTTTAATACCAGCAGAAACGATCCTTTTGAGAAAAAAAATCAAATTTTTTCTAATTGTTTTAGCCGCAGTTGCTAAACTTTCGTTTCAACATGGAACTTATGTTTTCAGCATTTCTAGCCCTTATAATTTCCTTTAATTTAAATGGTATCCCGGCTTTATCGAGCTTTTAAACGGTGATCCAGAAAAAAACACAGAAAATTCAAATTGAATGGGGAATGTTTATTATCATTTGAAAGAACATTCTTTGGCATTTATTTTTTTAAGATTATGTCTATCAAATCTTGGCTGCGGCTACGTCTCAGATGGTCCATCCGTTGAGTCAATTTCGACTGGTAACTGGCGAATGACACGCGTGATGTTTTGCTCCAAGGCCTGAATCGAACTTTAGACTTTACATATCCCCACAGGAAAAAGTCTAACGGTGTGATATCACACCATCTTGGTGGCCAATCGACCGGCCCAAAAAGTGAAATTATCTGCTCACCGAAGTGTTCTCTCAATAAATCCATTGATTGATGCGATGTGTGGGAAGTGGCGCCGTCTTGTTAAAACCAAATGTCGCCGAGATCACGAGCTTTAATTTCAGGCATCAAATAGTCGGTAACCATTGACGGTTACGTTCTCACCGGCATCATTTTTGAAGAAATATGGACCGATGATTCCGGTACTTCGGATCGGGAATCGGCCAATGACAAAAAGATAGCTCTTAACGAGAGCTAAACTATTGCTCATGGGTGTCAAGGTCGTGGGTCGACTGGAAAGTGTTTTTTTGGATTTAAAAAAAAATGGACTTAGCGCAATTGGCAAACGATTATTTTGATAATAAAACTGAATAATTTGTAAACGTTGTTCAGGCGTAAGTCTTTCCGGGATGAAATGCCAAACAATACTTAACAAAAATAACATGACAGCATGACACGACTCACACGTAATCTGTCAAAAAAAGGCTATTGAAAAAAGTATCTCTACTTAGATCGTCCTATACTTCAAAAAATATGTTCCAAACACTAAAGGTAACTTCCATAAAAATTGGAATTTTAGAAAAACAATTTTGTTTTTGGCTTCATAAAATAAAGGGTGGACAAATTTTAAGGGCCGATGTTGATTTTGAACAAAACACAAATTATTTAGGAAATTATTGTCATTTCTTTTTATGATAATATTGGTATGGTTCAATTATGTATGGAACAAAATATCGGCCAAATGGCCGCCGCGACTTCGGCGGCACACGCTGAGGCATAATTGAGGTTTTTTTTTTCGAACGGTCCCAACGCTGCCACTCTTACCCGCCCCTTCCGACCGAGGGGGCCACATCCCCATAACGTAGGGATTGCGTACACACCATGATCCGAACCATGGCGGGATAATAGTAGAGGGTGGAATACCAGCTACAGAAAATATCAACAGCCGGCACATGCATATACAAATTTAATATTAATTCTCAAAATAATAGATTTTTACTAAATATAGACAGGCAGAAAAATACATTATATTACTACACATTTAAATACGATATAATTCGAGATTTCACTGTGTCAATTTCTATATCAAAGTCAATAATATCGTATAAAGTGTTAAAATCCACACATATTCTACGGATGTGATCTGCAGATGCATAATTAGTACGTTGAAAATCAATATGTAATAATTGGTAATATCTGGATGATCTGAATGGAATATTAAATCTTATCTTAGAAAGAATGTAATCGGAAGATACATCACCTTTTATAACCTTTAGAATCATTGTAGAGTTCAGCATAATACGTCTGCTCCTAAGAGTAGGAAGTCTTATCAAACTCAACCTACTAGTGTATGGTGGAAGAACAAAATCGCTATTCCAGTGAAGGTGTCGCAAAGCAAATAATAAAAATTGCTTCTGAACAGATTCGATCTTATCGATGTATGTCCCGTATTGAGGGTCCCATACAACGGACCCATATTCTAGAATAGGTCTAACAAGTGAAGTATAAAGCTGCTTTGTTATATATGGGTCTGAAAATTCTTTCGCCCATCGCTTAATAAAGCCTAGAACACAATAAGCTTTGTTCACCATTGTAATTATGTGATTATTGAAATTGAGTTTAGGATCCATCAATATACCAAGATCCACAAAGGTCTCAACAGTATCTAAATAGGAACCATTAAGACCAAATTTAAATGGGATAGTTTTCGACCTAAAGAAACACATGTGCTTACATTTCCTCAAATTAAGGTCCATGCAATTAATATCACACCAATGACCAAAGTTATCTAAATCATTTTGAAGTATCATAGAATCTGCATTATAAGAGAAAAATATCTTAACATCATCCGCATACATCAATAGCCTAGAATTAATAATTGATTCTGGTAAATCATTGATAAAAAAAATTAACAGCACGGGGCCAATATGACTACCCTGGGGCACCCCAGAAGGAACCACAATCGGACCAGAACGGAAACTACCAAATTTCACAATCTGAATACGGCTATCCAGATAAGAGGATATCCAACACAACAAGCTGTTACTAAAACCAACGCGCTCAAGCTTATATAATAAGAGTTTGTGATTAACTCTATCAAATGACTTACTAAAATCGGTATAAACTACATATGTATGTCTGTTTACCAAGCACGAATTCTTTAATTACTTGGGAAGTAAATTGAACTAAATTCGTCATAGTTAAAAGTCCCTTCCGAAATCCATGCTGGAAAAGACTAAGAATAGACGATACACTATGCGATAAAATCTCAGTGACCATCTTCTCAAAAAGTTTTGGGATAATACTTAATTTCGCTTCCTGATTTATGAAGTGGACTTATGAACGAATTTCTCCAAGTAGATGGGAAATAGCCAAACCTTATTGAATTGTTAAATAATAATGTAAGCGGAACAGCAAGATTTTGAGCACAAGATTTTAAGATTATACTTGGTATACCATCAGGGCCAGCACAGTTAGCGGTTCTATGCCGTTAATGTGCCGAATTATCTCATCCTTTAGCTCTTGAATTGTTGCTGGCTTATCCACGCATACCTTTTCTTTCAAATATGTAACCCCAAAGAAACAAGTCAAACGTTGTCAAATCACATGATCTTGGCGGCCAATTGACATCGCCACGACGTGAGATAACACGGCCATTGAATTTGTTGCGCAAAAGAGCCATTGTTTCGTTAGCTGTGTGGCAAGTGGCACCGTTCTGTTGAAACCACATATTGTCCACATCCATATCTTCCAATTCGGGCCATAAAAAGTTCGATATCATCTCACGATAGCAAATATCATTCAGAGTAACGGCTTGACCGGCCTCATTTCGAAGAAGTATAGCCCGATGACGTAGCCAGCCCATAAGCCGCACCCCACGAACTGGGCGAGCATGCACAGGTGTTTTCACATCTCCTACAGACCCAGTTTGCTGAAATTTGCTCACAATTCTCCCGATTGTGGACACATTTGGTCGATTATGCTGATCAAAAAACATCACGAAGTGCACGAAATGCATTTCGATTTGAACGCCCATTTTCGTAAAAGGCTTAAAAAACTTTAACGCGTTGCTCGATTGTGTAAATTTCCATGATTCAAATTGAGTTAGTCTGAAATTGAGAAATGTCAAATGAAATGCAGAAAAAAACTTGACGTTTAGGTGTGGTTCACATTCAAATCGGTCCTTACAATTTAACCACCATTTAGTATGCCTCAATGTATTTAAAAAAAGTTTTTAGGCGTCGGACACAAAAAAAAAATATTTTTTTGTTGCATAGTGTAATCAATAGTGCCCGGGAGGTCAGGCATTTTTATACCGGGTATTATGACTTGAAGAGATAGATAGATAGATAGATAGATGAAGAGATAGACCCATCGCTTATTATACCGATCAGCATAGAATTACATTTTGAGTCGATTTAGCCATGTCCATCTGTCTGTCTGTCCATGTATTCTTGTAATTAAAGTGCAAGTCGCAAATATGAAGCTATCTTGAAGAAAATTGGTAGACTAGGGACGATCCCTACTGAAAATGAGACATATCGGTCCATGTTTGAATATAGCCCCCATATAAAATTCCCCACCGATGTCACTTGACACTCTAGAGAAAACATTTTTCAATGGATCTGGCTGAAATTTAAGAATTTACACTTTATATTGGACCTAATCGTCCCTAATAACAAGTAAAAAGTTCAGTCTGGTAAACCGACTTATGAATCCCCTCACCTTGAGTCCCAAAAAATATTAGTAATTTTATAAATTTGTTTGTTTTAATTAAATTATTATCAATTTTAACTGCATTTAATAACTTTAAAGTATGTACTGGTATTAAAGATAAAAGCTGTTTACTTTTGGTACAAAATGGTCCATTTGTGTGGGAGGTACCAAAAGGGGCGAGCCAATAACGCCCATTTTTCTCTGGACTCCAGGTACTATAAAAGCATTACACTGTACAAAGTTTCAAGTATTTTTATGTACTGGTATTAATGTTATATGCTGGTAACCTTTGGTACAGAATGGTCCATTTGTGTGGGCGGTACCAAAAGGAGCGTGGCAATAATGTCCATTTTTCACTGTATTGTAGGTACTATTAAACCGTTACAATGTACAGAATTTCAAGTCTTTGTATGCACTGGTAATAAAGTTATAAGCTTTTAAGTTTTGGTTCAAAACTGTCCATTTGTGTGGGAGGTACCAAAAGGGGCGTGGAAACTTCGCCCATTTTTCTCGAGATAATATTGACTAATAAACTAATACTATGTGTAAAATTTCAGAGGATTCAAATAAGTAGTATAGAAGTTATTAAATAATCAATATTTCACTAATAGTTAACCCTTTGTGCGGGAGGTACTAGAAGGAGTGGACCAATATGGCCCATCTTCGAACTTAGCCGGAGATAAAAGAAAATATTACCGCGTATCAAATTTGAAGTCAATCGGTTACTCCGTTCGATAGTTATCGTGCGCACCAGCCAGCAGACAGACAGACGGACGGACGGACATTGCTCATTCGACTTAAAATGACCCAAAACGGATATACGCCGAACATACTTAGGGTCTTAGGTCACTCCTTCGATGTGTTACACTTTTGGCTTGTAGCAAATGATATATACCCTCCTCTCGAAGGTGAGGGGATGAAAATGTGGCACATCGGTCCATGTTTTGGTATATCCCCCATATAAAGGTCCCCAACTATGTGGCTTCTTGACGCTATACAGAACGGACTATTCAATTGATCTGACTGAAATTTAGGAATTCATACTAAATATTATACCGAATAGTCCCAAGAAAAAAGGGGAAACATCGGTCCATGTTTTGATATAGTCCCTATATTAAGGTCCCCACAGATGCCACTTCTTGACGCTTTAGAGAGCGGATTCTTCAATTGATCTGGCTGAAATTTGAGAATTCATACTTAATGTTGGACCTAATCGTTCCTAGTGGAAATGGGAAATAGAGGTCCATATTTTGATATTGCTCCCATATAAAGGTCCCTTCCGATTAGACTTAACATGTGTGTCTGGAATTTAAAAATGTACTCTATTTAACCTGCAACTGTTAATAGTAATAATGGTTATCTGTGCATTTGTTGACAAAAAATGGTGGAGGGTATTATACAGTCGGCCCCGTCCGACTTTAGGCTTTCTCTACTAGTTTTCACTTGCGTTGTACCCGTAAGTATGAAATGAGCTTGTTTCAAAGATTAAGAACAAAATCTTTAAAATTAAGTGCAGTTGTTCGGTGTGCCAACTATTTATGACCTGCAATCGATTACTTTATTTTTTTACTATAAATACGGAAGCCATTGTCGTGATCTCAGCATCTGGAAATAATCTCAGCATCATATATGTTGAGAAATTTTCATTTTTAATTTAAATATAATATGATTCATCTTTTGCTCTTTAGAGCAACGCTTATCAGTAATAATATTTAAGTGCAATATGGGTTACTCTTCTGATATACTCGTGACTACAGTTCTGGTGAGTAATAGAGTTCTCGGATTTCCCTCGAATTATTGAATAGACATACTTTCGGAACAATATCTGCCACTTTAATAATTAGAAAAAAAAAACGAAAAAACCAAATCTCTCACAGCGCTACTAATCACGAGTCTTAAGTACATGTATCACGAGAAAGCGCCATAGAATGTACCCCTCAAATACCTATTAATAGTGTCATTCATCTATATCGATGACTGGAATATATCGAATTTATAGCTATTCCCTATCGTAGCGACAATGGCAATGTTTTTCAAATATTGAGTACTTGATTTTTCCAATCACTTGCTGCTCTACTTTGAGCGATTCCTAAACAAATGTCCAGGTATTAGGGCGTTGGGTGCTCGCACTCATCGCATCGCACACTAACAATTCAAAATGCGAAATTATATGTTTCCCTTATCTTTATGGGCATCCATTGATTAGACCTTGTCGGGAAGGCGGCGAATATTATCAAACGAAACCCTAAATAACAAATAAAACATCGGGAAATTGTTTAGTTTCGATTATAATTCTTTTGGGAGCGGTTCGATTTGGCGGTTAGCGGTCTGAAAAAACATCAATAAAAAAGAACGGAATAAATAGAGCGAACATTATTAGTTAACCGGAACCACACGCAGTTCCCACCCTTTGAAGGGGAACAGCTGTTTGCCTAAGTGCAAGGACTTTAGTGATTTGAATTAATTTCCGTTTTTTTTTGTTTATAAATATATATGTATAAGAAAAAAATCAAGTGAAAAAACATTACGAATGGATTTTTAATAATAGTTTAAGTGCCGCAACGTATAAAATCACATAACAAGTTAGTCCGTTTACTATTAACTTGCAAGTATCAATCAATCAGCAAAAAGTTCAGAAAAAGAAAGGCCGAACGAACAAATTATAGTATTTCACTTGTGTTATAACTATAAATAAAGCCACAAAAGTCGATAATTATCATCATAAATAATAAATTTGATAAGTAAGTACTCGTATCTATTCAAATAAATAATTTAAATAATGTTTACCAAAACCAAAAAATTAGAGTGTATTTTGGTAAATCAAAAACTGTAATTATTCACTGAGACTGATTGGTAGGGACAGATTTTTCTAGACTACGTAAATTGTAAGAAATTTAGAATGGCAGATAATTTATAACACATTATGTTTTCTGAATAAGTTAGTATAATAAGTAATTGTCTGAAATGAGTAAATATGAAATTAGGAAAATTTTAGGATTTTTTTTTGTTATTTACTACAAGAAAGACTGCACCCAAAGAAAAAATTTCTGCGAAACGAAATATTAGACAACTGCAATTCTCGTTTACGACGACTGAAATTCTTTTGGTCAGAACACACAATTGCTTTCGCGAAATAAGTTTCTGTCACAACAAACGAAATTTCAGTTCCGGCAAATGAGAATTGTAGTTGTCTAATATTTCGTTTCGCAGAAACGAATTTTTTCTTTGCGTGTGATAGCACTGTGTGTGTTTGCTAAAATGTATCCTCGATCAACTCGAACAACTTACCCCGCATAAATCGAATGGCATTAACCGCTTTTTCCAGAGACATCGCGTTTTCTAGATATTTAGCCATAAAGTTTGCTTGGTAAACAAAATAGTTAGTGAATAGAGACACAATTTCAATATATTTTTTAAAGAAAAAATCACAGAAAATTCAAATTGAGTGGGGAATGTTTATTATCATTTGAAAGAACATTCTTTGACATTTATTTTTGGAAGATAATGTCTATCAAATGTTGGCCGCGGCTACGTCTCAGATGGTCCATCCGTTGAGTCCAATTTTCGATGAATCGTTCGAGCATTTCGACTGGTAAATGGCGAATGACACGCGTGATGTATTGTTTCAAGGCCTGAATCGAAGCATAATCCGCATAAACTTTAGACTTTACATATACCCACAGGAAAAAGTCTAATGGTGTGATATCACACGATCTTGGTGGCCAATCGACCGGCCCAAAACGTGAAATTATCTGCTCACCGAAGTGTTCTCTCAATAAATCCATTGATTAATGCGATGTGTGGGAAGTGTGGGAATTGGCGCAGTCTTGTTGAAACCAAATGTCGCCGAGATCACGAGCTTCAATTTCAGGCATCAAATAGTCGGTTATCATGATAACGGTTGCCATTGACGGTTACGTTCTCACCGGCATCATTTTTGAAGAAATATGGATAGATGATTCCACCGGTCCACAAACCACACCAAACCGTTGTTTTTTCTGGATGAAGTGGCAGCTCTTGAGTCTCTTCAGGTTGCTCTTTGTCCCAAATGCGGCAATTTTGCTTGTTTACATAGCCATTGAGCCAAAAATGGGCCTCTTCGCTGAACAAAATTTGGCTCGAAAACGTCGGATCTTCTTGGAACTTTTCAAGAGCCCATAGAGCGAAGCGATGTCGCTTGGGAAGGTCGGGCGGCTTCAGTTCTTGCACAAGCTGTATTTTGTATGCTTTCAATTTAAGAACTCGACGTAAAATGCGCCAAGTCGTTCCATACGTCAGTCCAATTGCTGTAAACGGCGCCGAATCGACTCTCCACGGTCTTCGTCTACACTCTCAGCTACGGCCGCTACATTTTCTTCACTGCGTGCTGGACGTGGTCTATTCGGTCGACTATTATCCAATAATGAATGCTGGGTCTCAAAATGGGTGATGGTGTTGCGAATAGTACGCTCAGTAGGCCGATTATGTTGACCATAAGTTGAGCGAAGTGCACGAAACACATTCCTCACAGAACGTGAATTTTCGTAATAAAGTTGAACGATTTGTAAACTTTGTTCAGGCGTAAGTCTTTCCATGATGAAATGCCAAACAATACTTAACAAAAATAAGATGACAGCATGACACGACTCACACGTTATCTGTCAAAAAAAAGTATCTCTACTTGGATCACCCGCTATAATGTTCCATGTCAAGTAAAAAATTAAAGAGGACATTTCAAGAAGTATTTCTCCCAAAAAACCCGACACTTCCGTTCATTCCCTTACCCATGGAAATCCCCCACCAAAAATAACACCGTACAGCATTTTTAAGCTCATTGATTTGTGACTCAATTCTGAGATTTGGACGTGAAAGTTGCCCCAAAAATAAGAACTTCTGCATCATTTGTTTAGTCAATTTGGCTCAATTAATAATTTATTGGCCATACGATTTTTTTTTGTTCAAGGTGGATTTTTAGCACTTTTGCGGTCAATGGCAAAAAGATAGCTCTTAACGAGAGCTAAAATATTGCTCATGGGTGTCAAGGTCGCAGGTCCACTGGAAAGTGTTTTTTTTTTTATTTAAAAAAAATGGACACCATCAATTTTAAATGTGAACGGAACATTTATTTCTCGCTCTAGCTCCTTAACGGTACGTCGGATCGGGAATCGGCCAATGGCAAAAAGATTGCTATTAACGAGAGCTAAAATATTGCTCATGGGTGTCAAGGTGTTAGGTCGACTGGAAAGTGCTGTTTTGGATTTAAAAAATAGGACAGCATCATTTTTTATTTTTGCTCTAGCTCCTTAACAGTACGTCGGATCGAGAATCGGTAAATGCCACAATGATAGCTCTTAACGAGAGCTAAAATGTTGCTCGTGGATGTCATTGTTTTTTTTTGGATTTTATAAAAAAAATAGACTTAGCGGACGAAAAGTTGCAATTGGAAACCAATTATTTTGATAATAAAACTGAATAATTTGTAAACGTTGTTCTTGCGTATATCTCTCCATGATGAAATTGTAAACACTGCTGAATACAATGAAAAACAAATGACAGATCATGAAATATTACAAATGACCGAAACGTCACTTCAAAATCATATCATCCCTTTTGGAAAACCCCTTATAAAAATATGAAACATGATTGTTTGCATTTCCCCTACTTTTGGAAAATGGGTTTTAACTTAATATGTTTATCCTTAGATTTCATGGTTTCCTTCGTTAGGATGCCACCGTGATATATTAAAAAAAAAAATTTTTGAAAATTTTTTAACGACTGTTGCTAAACCACTTTTTCTACATGATCGAGTTATTTCCAACATTTTTAGCTCTCATAATTTCTCTACAAAAATTGTAATATTTAAAATTAACGTTAAACATTTTTCAAATATTTTTTCGTGTTAATAATACGAAATTACACCAGAAAATGTTATGCACAGCCCTTCGGCAAATTTTTTTTGTAAACTAGTGCAATCGAATGCGCTAAGGAATTTATTATTTTTGTGGCAAAAAGTAGAAACAAAATAGTTTCAGCTTTTCGAAAAAATAAACCGCTTCGCAAAATGCTTATCGTATTACTCATCGAAAATATGACACCTCAATGAAACTGCCAAAAAAAACTGCCAAAACTCAGTGGTAATAGTGAAAAGTATAAGTATTTATTAGACTTAGTTTTTGCTGTCTATTAGTATTTATTGTTACTGCTATTATCTCGCCGATAAGCAAATGTATTATCAATATATTAGTACATACGTACACTGACAGCCAAAAGTGTTCGCACACAGCAGGAAGAATTGTATTAAAGTTTGTATACATATTTCTAAAGCTAAAGCAAACGGCCAAACCTATATGATTAGGTTTAGGCTTAGGGTGGCAGCCGGAGTTAACAGCTCACAATACAAAGACCAATTTGGTCCCTAGTGCTACCAAATGCCTATTTAACCCAAATGGTACAATTTGTTTTCGGGCTATGATACATTTTGTACAGAAATGTCTCAACAAATTGAAAATTTCTCGATATTGAAGCACTAGATGCTTTTTGTAGCCAGTTTGTTTTACATATTTTTTCTCATAGTCTATACCTACAATAATACAGTACAACACATGATTTTGGGACTCAATTCTGAGAATTAGACGTGAAAGTCGCCCCAAAAATAAGAATTTCTGCATCATTCGTTTAGTCAAGTTTGCTCAATTAATAATTTAATGGCCATACGATTTTTTTTTGCTGAAGGTGGATTTTTAGCACTTTTTCAATATTTTTTCTCGGTATACCGTACGAAATATCTCTTTTTGTATCTGAAGCAAAGTTGTAGATATTGAATTCATGTCAAACGTCATACAAATCGTCGATATTTTCAGTTGGGGTCTTTAACAAAAATATTCCTCGCGAAAAATTGCTATGGTTCTCCTTTCATTTTATTTATGAAAAATCAACAGGTTTCATAACATAGCAGGTTTTGTTGGTTAGTTTTGTAATTTTTAATAGACACTAACCAAAAATTAATTTACAAAAATTTGAATCAAAAACTAATATCAATAAATATTTTCGGCTATGAATAGAAAAATACACCAGATATGTATGCAATAACTCCAAATCTGCTTACATATTTCTAATAAAAACGTTGAGAAATTACTCATCCATAGTATTTTTTCGCGAGGAATATTTTTCTCAAAGACTTAAAATATAGACGATTTGTACGATTTTGACATATAACGGGTGATTCAAGTAGAGATTTTTAGCCTTTTTTTTGACAGATCACGTGTGAGTCGTGTCATGCTGTCATGTTATTTTTGTTAAGTATTGTTTGGCAATTCATCATGGAAAGACTTACGCCTGAACAACGTTTACAAATCGTTAAACTTTATTATGAAAATTCACGTTCTGTGAGGAATGTGTTTCGTGCACTTCGCTCAACTTATGGTCAACATAATCGGCCTACTGAGCGTACTATTCGCAACACCATCACCCATCTTGAGACCCAGCATTCATTATTGGATAATATTCGACCGAATAGACCGCGTCCAGCACGCAGTGAAGAAAATGTAGCGGCCGTAGCTGAGAGTGTACACGAAGACCGTGGAGAGTCGATTCGGCGCCGTTGACAGCAACTTGGACTGACGTATGGAACGACTTGGCGCATTTTACGTCGAGTTCTTAAATTGAAAGCATACAAAATACAGCTTGTGCAAGAACTGAAGCCGCCCGACCTTCCCAAGCGACATAGCTTCGCTCTATGGGCTCTTGAAAAGTTCCAAGAAAATCCGATGTTTACTAGCCAAATTTTGTTCAGCGATGAGGCCCATTTCTGGCTAAATGGGTATGTAAACAAGCAAAATTGCCGCAGTTGGGACGAAGAGCTGAAGAGATTCAAGAGCTGCCACTTCATCCAGAAAAAACAACGGTTTGGTGTGGTTTGTGGGCCGGTGGAATCATCGGTCCATATTTCTTCAAAAATGATGCCATGATAACCGACTATTTGATGCTCGTGATCTCGGCGACATTTGGTTTCAACAAGACGGCGCCACATCCCACACATCGCATCAATCAATGGATTTATTGAGAGAACACTTCGGTGAGCAGATAATTTCACGTTTTGGGCCGGTCGATTGGCCACCAAGATTTTTTTTTGCGGGGATATGTAATGTCTTAAGTTTATGCGGACAAACCCGCTTCGATTCAGGCCTTGGAGCAAAACATCACGCGTGTCATTCGCCAGTTACCAGTCGAAATGTTCGAACGAGTCATCGAAAATTGGACTCAACGGATGGACCATCTGAGACGTAGCCGCGGCCAACATTTAATAGACATAATCATCAAAAAATAAATGCCAAAGAATGTTCTTTCAAATGCTAATAAACATTCCCCATTCAATTTGAATTTTCTGTGTTTTTTCTTTAGAAAAGTAGGGAACCTCGAAATGGATTTCAAGATTTTATTGCAATTTTTTAGTGGTAAAGGGAACGTCTGTTTTCAGAAAAATAATTCTCGAATGTTTCCCTTTATTACGTTCCTTGAACTGGAGCGTATATTCCGAAGCCTTCCACTTCGAAATCTCCAACTAGAAAACAAATCTTTCTGATTTTCCAGCAAATTTTGTGGTCGAATGTCGCGAAAACAAGAGCTAACTTAGAAAACCGGCTAATGCCACTGGATTTACGAGTAACTAGTTCGAAACAGGTTTATCCATAGCGTCTCCTTTCTGTTACATTTTTGGAATAGCACTGTGCTATAATTTAAGTATAAATTTTTTGACTAAAGGTGAGGGGATTCTTAAGTCGGTTTACCCGACTGAACTTTCTTACTTGTTTAGTTAAGAGGACGTTAAGTGACGAAAATTTTTCCCAAATATTATAAGGGGATATTGCCTTCAGTCGTAGAAATATAGTTTAAACTCAATTCGTTTTGCTGTGCGAATATTTATGTCTGTCAGTGTATACATACATTTTGTGCCTTCTCATTGTGAGTCATTAAATTGAAGGGCCATAAATTGATTGTGCGCACGTTTAGGCGCAATAAAGCGTCATTTTTTATGGACACGACGATTCAATGAAAATCTTTAATCGCAAAATGTAGCTACATTCTTATACATACAACATTCTAGGACATCTGTAGATAGTTTTTCTGCAATTAATTCGGCTGAATACATTCTTGTTGGGTTTTGTATTGGCCATCACAAGTGCAAATTCCAAGCAATTCGTTTCGAATACACAAATCCAAATTAGCCATTAAATTTTATGCAATTCACTATGGCGGTTTATATAAAAACTATGGACGTTTCTATAAAAACCAAAAGGAAAAAGAACTAGTGGGGCACACTCTAATGTGTTTTCTAAGTAATTCCCCCAGTTAATGAATGAAATATGGACGTGCAGTCGAAAATGAGACCTGATTCGTTTTTCTGCTAAAATACATAAAAGCAGGCTGCCTTGTTATCTATTTATCGTCGCGGCTACGTTATTAATTGTTTTATTTATTTGTACTTGACAGTTCCAATTTTGTGGTATTATTATTATTTGTTTAAATGCACATGTCACATTGGGAGCTATAAAACCAATAAAGTACTTTGTGTTGGTTTTCTTACCAATAGATAATAAAATTGAATATTTTTTCTATGGACTAATATGTGGGATTCAATGAGGGACTTTTTGTGCTAAAATGGCAAACAAAGTAGAGAGAAAGTATGCCGAGAAAGCCTGAAGACGAGATGAGCTGATTATATAATACCCTACCTAACCACGCGGTTTGAAAAGAACAAGGAAGAATTTTGTAAAATGTTATCAATGTTTTGGTAACATATTCATAGCGTCACTTTAATGGAGGAGGGCCGATATCATTTGCTAAGGGCCAAAAAGTGTAACACATAGAAGGAGTTTACGACATTCTAAGTCATTTGAGCAATATCCGTCCGTCTGGTTGGTGCGCACGATAACTTTCGGCAGGATTAACCGACTGACTTAACAATTTTCGTGAACGAACTAGTTCAATTGAACGGGTCACTTTACTGAACGGTACGAACTAGTTCACACAACTAGTGTGCTAAAGAGCTGGTGAGCTAAAGTGAGCTGGTGAACTATGTAAATGAACGAACTAGTTCACTAAATTGAACTGAACTAAAAAGAGCGATCACTTAAAAGAACTAAAGTGCCCAACTCTAGTTTTCTTCGATAGGATGCTAGCTTTTAAAAAATTAAACAAAAAAATTTTTTATGTTTTTTTTCGTACCATTAAAAAACTTTTTTTTAAAATAAAATCAAGTTTTTTCTAATCTAAGTTGATCCTGTTTTGGAGAAGGTGAGCAAGTCACCAAACCATCCATAAAGGAGAGGGCCTCAAACAAGAAGACCCATTCTAAAGGAAAAAGCAAACTGGCTATAAAAAAGAATAGGGAAGCACCATCTTATTCTCAAATAGCCAAAAAAAACATATCCAAGACGAACTATACTATGAAATAATTGAAAGCAGTGGTGCGTCTGGAAAAATTCCCGAAGAGAAAAAGAGTAACTTCGAAGACTTATATACAAAGGTATTGGACCACATTCTCGATTCTAGCGATAATCCAAGTAATGAGACACAAGTTTGAGAGGGGCGTTTTGATGCTGAAACTGGCTGCACAATGCTGCGGCAGTGTCCTTAAAAAACGGAGGTGTCCTTAAAAACCTTGGGATGGCGCAATGCTGAAACTGGTAAAGAAAAGCGACATCCCTGTATTCATAAAAACATATTTCTATGTCAGAGGATGTGCCAGTAAAGTATAGTCAGAGCGCATACTCATTGTCAAAAAAAAAATTGGTCCAAATAGTAAAAGAACCACAAATGAAAATTGGAATCTTAGAAAAAATTTTACTTAAAAAAATGTATGTTTTGGTCTCATAAAATAGTATGCCTCAATCTACATAATACAAATCTACAAATTTGTTGCATAGTGTAATTTGCTACACAAATTATCCATCAATGATTTTGTTCTTTTCCAATTCAACGATTTTTTTTCGTTAAGATTCGGCGAATTTGGTACTATTTTCACTTGTTATTTGTAATTCAACTCTTTTTATTGTAACTACCTGCCCCTGCACTTCTGCTGTATAAACAACTCTTCGCGTATTGTTATTTTCAATTTAGGAATCAGCTCATTGACCGGCTAGTGGATAATGGTAGATGTCTAGCCGTAGTCAACTTTGAAAAAAGTAATAAATACAATAATGATATGCCTCTCTGTCCACGGTTCATGTCGTTCAACTCGGAACGATTGATTGTCGAAATTTGTAATAAAGTTGGATGTACAATCCTCTAACATTGAAACTATTGTAAATTCATTTGTTGTGTGCTTGTAAATGTTAAATGATGTGACCCTCATACTTGTATCACGGAAAACCTGTAATACTTATATTACTCGAAGACTTATCGCATAAATATTTATACCTTTAGAAAGAGCAGACTTTTTATTTTATTTCGGATGTGTGTGGGATAAGGCTATGAAATGTCATAATTCATATCCCTCGACGGGATAATAAGCTGGAAAAATAGCTTTATTGTTCTAATTAGATTTTTTAAATGTGTGACTGGATAAGGCATAAATTGGCATTTTTGTTAAAAAAAAATAATTTAAATGCAATCAAAAAAAATATTGCCATTGTTAGAAGTAATGGCCAGACCAATAAATTAATGTTGTAGTGAGGTTATTCCCAGTTTACACCTAATGATAATCCATATTTTGTTTTTGAAATCAGGCCCAAGATCGTTATTATTGTTTTCAGTATATGAAAACAACTTTGTTAAAAATTAAAGAAGAAGTAGTGACATGTACTGGGGGTGGTTGTAATGGTTGGAAAGACAGATCTGTTTCGGGAGCCATCAAACTCCCATTATCAATATCCTTATTACAACGATTACTTCAGTCGACATTATTAGAGTATATACGCACAGCCAAGTATCATTAAACGGGAACTGTTTGCTAAAAGCGCATATCTCTCAAAAAAAACAATTCAGTAATCATCATCCCTCGTACATGCACCAATTTCCACTCTCGTGAGTCTTTACAATGTAAAGAATTCACACGAATGTTTTGCTGTAGTTGACTATGCAATGACTATAATAATCTTTTTTGGCTACTATTAAGGAAACCATTCCGAATGTATCGTTAACATTAAATGACCAATACGAAATTGATTCCGCTTCAATATGCTCTTTCCAACGGTATACCTATTTTTGCGATACCCCTTCGAGAAATATAAATATTACAGTGTTTCCGTGATACTAGTAGGTGAGTCTATCCAATGTTTACGCACTGTATGGATGGACATACATGCGAATTTAGCATGTTTCACAACCATTTGCTTTGTGTGTAAATGAAACAATGCGGAAATATTTGTGTTGTCAATGTGAAAAAAACCAAAATAAATATTGAACTTAAAAAAATGTGCTACCGCGTTCATTATACCCTCACTTTAGTGTGACGAGGGTATATATCATTTGCTACGGAAAAAAGTGTAACACATCGAAGGAGTGACCTAAGACCCCAAGTATGTTCGGCGGAAATCCGTTTTGGGTCATTTTAAGTCGAATGAGCAATGTCCGTCCGTCCGTCTGTCTGTCTGTCTGTCTGCTGGCTGGTGCGCACGATAACTCTCGAAGGGAGTAACCGATTGACTTCAAATTTCGTATGTGGTAATATTTTTTTCTATCTCCGGCTAAGTTCGAAGATGGGCCATATTGGTCCACTCCTTCTGGTACCTCCCCCACAAAGGGTTAAAATGTTGTGAAATATTGTTTCTTTAATAACTGCTATTATACGTATTCGACTCTTCTGAAATTACACACATAGTATTAGTTTGTTAGTCGCTATCAACTCGAGGAAAATGGGTGAAATTGCCACTCCCCTTTTTGTACCTCCCACACAAATGCACCATTTTGCACTAAAAGTTAAAAGCTTATAACATTAATACCAGTGTTTAGAAATACTTGAAATTTTGTACAGTGTAATGCTTTTATAGTGCCTACAGTTCATTGAAAAATGGGCGTTATTGTCACGCCCCTTTTGGTACCTCTCCCACAAAGGTACCATTTTGCACCAAAAGTTAACAGTTTATAACATTAATATCAGTGTATACAATTACTTGAAATTTTGTACAGTGTAATGCTTTTATAATGCCTATAGTCCAGTGAAAAATGAGCGTTATCACCACGCCCCTTTTTGTACCTCCCACACAAAATGGCCAAATTATACCACAATTTAATATCTCAACGTTAATATACCAGTCCATATAAACGGTTACAATTCGGCACAGTGCAATGTATTTTATAAGTATCTACTGTTCAGCGAAATATAGGTGTATTTCTTAAACTCAAAAAATTGACAGAATAATTTGTGTAATATTCAATATTATATTACTCACAAAGTGAGGGTATACCTTAGTCGGTTTACCCGACTGAAACTTTCTTACTTGTTTTCAATAGTGTTTCGGTACAGGTGTACCTATCGAATTTATCTTTGTCCTCAAATATTAAAGAAACCCTTTATACAAAGTGGGTTTCGTATAACAAAAAAGTTCATTTAAACTTTAAAGTGTTTAAAGCGCCATAATTAAAACACTCTTTTGAATTTATTTTAAGGGTATTTTGTATCACATCACTCACTTCAAGAGAGACACAACTCAAAGCAACCCCAGCTATTTAATGCTAGTGGGAACTCCGACTCTGTGTCATCAAGTGATAACAATATTACTATTATTGAAAATTGGAATAGACTGTTAGGGATACAAAGAAGGAAACTGGATATATGAACTGGCAGAATATATTACAGGATGAATCTGACTCTTCTACATCCACTAAAAGAGTCAGATCTCCCAAAGATCATAGCGATGTGAAGTCAATTAAGAAGACAAAACTCGCCGCCTCCCAGCACTTCGGAGAAACCTATTCAATCTACCAAACAAGGTGTCTCTTGTCAGAATGTCATGTCATCTTGTCGTTGATGGTGGGAGGTGAAGTTGATCCTGTTGTGGAGAAGGTGATAAAGTCCACCAAACCATCGATAAAAAGGAGACCCAAACAAGAAGACCCATCCAAATATTCAAAAACATATCCAAGACAAACTATACTATAATATAACTTATAGCGATGGGCTAACAATCCAAATAATGAGTTGCAAGTTTGAGAGGGGCGTTTGATGCTGAAATTGGCATCACAATGCTGCGGCGGTGTCCTCAAAAAATTAGTGGAGAGCATCCCCTCACCTTGGAATGGCGCAATGCTGAAACTGGTAAAGAAAAGCGTCATCCCTGTATTCATAAAAACATATTTCTATGTCAGAGGATGGTCCAGTAAAGTATCGTCAGAGCGCATACTCATTGTCAAAAAAATGGGTCCAAATAGTAAAAGTACCACACATGAAAATTGGAATCTTAGAAAAAAACTTTTACCTAAAAAATGTTTGTTTTGGTGTCATAAAATAGTATGCCTAGTATCTACACAAAAAAGTCTACGTCTTGGACATAAAAAAAATTGTAGCATAGTGTCATTTGCTACACAAATTATCCATCCATGATTTTCTTCTTTTCCACTTCAACGATTTTTTTGGTTAAGATTAGGCGAATTTAGTACTATTTTCACTTGTTATTAGTAGTTGAACTCTTTTTATTGCATTTTTATATCTACCTGCTCCTGCAATTCTGCAGTATAAACAACTCTTCTCGTATTGTTATTTTCTATTTAGGAATCAGCTCATTGACCGGTTAGTGGATAATGGTAGAAGTCTAGCCGTAGTCAACTTTGAAAAAAGTAATAAGTACAATAATGATATGCCTCTCTGTCGTCGGTTCATGTCGTTCAACTCGGAACGATTGATTGTAGAAATTTGTGATAAAGTTGAATGTACAAACCTCTAACATTGAAACTATTGTAAATTAATTTGTTGTGTGCTTGTAAATGTTAAATGATGTGACCCTCATACAGTGCATAAACATTGGATAGCCTCACCTACTTGTATCACGAAAAACCTGTAATATTTATATTTATCAAAGAGGTATCGCAAAAATATGTATACATTTAGAAACAAAGATACTATTTTTTGCTCTAATTTTATTTCTGATGTCTGTGGGATAAGGCTATAAAATGTCATAATTCATATCCCTCGACAGGATAATAAGCTGATATGAGCATCCAAACTATGGAATTTTCGCTGGAAAAAAATCGCTTTATTGTTCTAATTTTATTTTTTTAATGTGTGACTGGATAAGGAATAAATTGCTTTATTGTTCTAATTTTATTTTTTTAATGTGTGACTGGATAAGGAATAAATTGGCATTTTTGTAAAAAATAAAAAAAAATTTAAATGCAATCAAATTAGTCTAGACCGAAATTCTGACAAAAAAGTTATTGTGATTGTTAGAAGTAATGGCCAGACCAATAATTTAATGTTGTAGTACTAATAATACACCTTTTCGGCTACTATTAAGGAAATCATTCCGAAAGTACCGTAAACTTCAAATGACCAATACGGAATTGATTCCGCTTCAAAGAAAAAAAATCTGCTCTTTCCAACGGTATACATATTTTTGCCATACCCCTTCGAGAAATATAAATATTACAGTTTTTCCGTGATACAAGTGGGTGAGTCTATCCAATGTTTACGCACTGTATGGATGAACACAAAAATAATGAATAATAAGATATGTCATCCCGGAGCGAGTAAGTTATCAGGTACGAACGAATAGAAATTTCAACGAGTTGGTGTTCAAAGAGTGAGTTTTTCCGCGGATTTCGGACCGATTTTCCCGAATTTTTTGTAATTGTCACAATTAAAAAAATTAATGTCAATCGATTAGTGCAAAAAAAGTTCAAACTATGTTCGCGGAAACCTGTTTTTTCGCGTGTGACATTTCATTCCTATTCGTTCGTAACTGATAGATTTTGACAGTTCTCGGGAAGACTTATCTTCATAATTTATAATTTTTGGATGAACATACATGCGGATTTAGCATGGTTCACAACCATTTACTTTGTGTGTAAATGAAACAATGCGGAAATATTTGTGTTGTCAGTGTGAAGAAAACCAAAATAAATATTGAACTTAAACAATGTGCTACCGCGTTCATTCTCAATTGTTTTTCGGTACAGGTGTACCTAACGGATTTATCTTTTTTCTCAAATATTTGTGTAAACATTTGAAGTAGTGTTATTATCTAAAGAAACCCTTTATACAAAGTGGGTTTCGTATAACAAAAAAGTTAATTTAAACTTTAAAGTATTGAAAGCGCCATAATTAAAATACTCTTTAGAATTTATTTTAAGGAGATTTTTTATCACATCACTCACTTCAAGAGTGACACAAATCGAAGCAACTCCAGCTTTTTAAAGACCAAAACGGGAAAGTTCTCTCTTCTCCTGTTATGAAGTATGTCTCACTGTGGGGATAACGTAAAACTTTCTTTTAACAGAGGAAAATTAAATGGCAAAAAAATCAACGAAATGCATAAATAAATAAAAGATAATGTTAAATATTATAAAATTGTAGCAAGCGCTTCATGTTTAAATGATTTTCTTTTATTTAACTATGCATTTAGTTGCCTTTTTTGTCATTTAATTTATCTCTTCACTTCATAGCAGCGGAAGATAGAACTTTCCCGTCTTGGTCTTTAAAAGTCTTTGACTCTGAGTCATCATGTGATAACAATATTACTATTATTGAAAATCGGAATAGACTATTAGGTGTACAAAGAAGGAAACGGAATAAGATGAACTGGCAGAAGATATTACAAGGTGAATCTGACTCTTCTACATCTATTAAAAGAGTCAGATCTCCCGAAGAGCATTGCGATGTGAAATCAATTCATGGTTCATGCATGGTTCACAACCATTTGCTTTGTGTGTAAATGAAACAATGCGGAAATATTTGTGTTGTCAATGTGAAAAAACCAAAATAAATATTGAACTTAAAAAAATGTGCTACCGCGTTCATTTTCAATAGTGTTTCGGTACAGGTGTACCTATCGAATTTATCTTTGTCCTCAAATATTAAAGAAACCCTTTATACAAAGTGGGTTTCGTATAACAAAAAAGTTCATTTAAACTTTAAAGTGTTTAAAGCGCCATAATTAAAACACTCTTTTGAATTTATTTTAAGGGTATTTTTTATCACATCACTCACTTCAAGAGAGACACAACTCAAAGCAACCCCAGCTATTTAATGCTAGTGGGAACTCCGACTCTGTGTCATCAAGTGATAACAATATTACTATTATTGAAAATTGGAATAGACTGTTAGGGATACAAAGAAGGAAACTGGATATATGAACTGGCAGAATATATTACAGGATGAATCTGACTCTTCTACATCCACTAAAAGAGTCAGATCTCCCAAAGATCATAGCGATGTGAAGTCAATTAAGAAGACAAAACTCGCCGCCTCCCAGCACTTCGGAGAAACCTATTCAATCTACCAAACAAGGTGTCTCTTGTCAGAATGTCATGTCATCTTGTCGTTGATGGTGGGAGGTGAAGTTGATCCTGTTGTGGAGAAGGTGATAAAGTCCACCAAACCATCGATAAAAAGGGGGCTCAAACAAGAAGACCCATCCAAATATTCAAAAACATATCCAAGACAAACTATACTATAATATAACTTATAGCGATGGGCTAACAATCCAAATAATGAGTTGCAAGTTTGAGAGGGGCGTTTGATGCTGAAATTGGCATCACAATGCTGCGGCGGTGTCCTCAAAAAATTAGTGGAGAGCATCCCCTCACCTTGGAATGGCGCAATGCTGAAACTGGTAAAGAAAAGCGTCATCCCTGTATTCATAAAAACATATTTCTATGTCAGAGGATGGTCCAGTAAAGTATCGTGAGAGCGCATACTCATTGTCAAAAAAATGGGTCCAAATAGTAAAAGTACCACACATGAAAATTGGAATCTTAGAAAAAAACTTTTACCTAAAAAATGTTTGTTTTGGTGTCATAAAATAGTATGCCTAGTATCTACACAAAAAAGTCTACGTCTTGGACATAAAAAAAATTGTAGCATAGTGTCATTTGCTACACAAATTATCCATCCATGATTTTCTTCTTTTCCACTTCAACGATTTTTTTTGGTTAAGATTAGGCGAATTTAGTACTATTTTCACTTGTTATTAGTAGTTGAACTCTTTTTATTGCATTTTTATATCTACCTGCTCCTGCAATTCTGCAGTATAAACAACTCTTCTCGTATTGTTATTTTCTATTTAGGAATCAGCTCATTGACCGGTTAGTGGATAATGGTAGAAGTCTAGCCGTAGTCAACTTTGAAAAAAGTAATAAGTACAATAATGATATGCCTCTCTGTCGTCGGTTCATGTCGTTCAACTCGGAACGATTGATTGTAGAAATTTGTGATAAAGTTGAATGTACAAACCTCTAACATTGAAACTATTGTAAATTAATTTGTTGTGTGCTTGTAAATGTTAAATGATGTGACCCTCATACAGTGCATAAACATTGGATAGCCTCACCTACTTGTATCACGAAAAACCTGTAATATTTATATTTATCAAAGAGGTATCGCAAAAATATGTATACATTTAGAAACAAAGATACTATTTTTTGCTCTAATTTTATTTCTGATGTCTGTGGGATAAGGCTATAAAATGTCATAATTCATATCCCTCGACAGGATAATAAGCTGATATGAGCATCCAAACTATGGAATTTTCGCTGGAAAAAAATCGCTTTATTGTTCTAATTTTATTTTTTTAATGTGTGACTGGATAAGGAATAAATTGGCATTTTTGTAAATAATAAAAAATAATTTAAATGCAATCAGAGTAGAATAGATCGAACTTCTGACAAAATCGCTTTATTGTTCTAATTTTATTTTTTTAATGTGTGACTGGATAAGGAATAAATTGGCATTTTTGTAAAAAATAAAAAAAAATTTAAATGCAATCAAATTAGTCTAGACCGAAATTCTGACAAAAAAGTTATTGTGATTGTTAGAAGTAATGGCCAGACCAATAATTTAATGTTGTAGTACTAATAATACACCTTTTCGGCTACTATTAAGGAAATCATTCTGAAAGTACCGTAAACTTCAAATGACCAATACGGAATTGATTCCGCTTCAAAGAAAAAAAATCTGCTCTTTCCAACGGTATACATATTTTTGCCATACCCCTTCGAGAAATATAAATATTACAGTTTTTCCGTGATACAAGTGGGTGAGTCTATCCAATGTTTACGCACTGTATGGATGAACATACATGCGGATTTAGCATGGTTCACAACCATTTACTTTGTGTGTAAATGAAACAATGCGGAAATATTTGTGTTGTCAGTGTGAAGAAAACCAAAATAAATATTGAACTTAAACAATGTGCTACCGCGTTCATTCTCAATTGTTTTTCGGTACAGGTGTACCTAACGGATTTATCTTTTTTCTCAAATATTTGTGTAAACATTTGAAGTAGTGTTATTATCTAAAGAAACCCTTTATACAAAGTGGGTTTCGTATAACAAAAAAGTTAATTTAAACTTTAAAGTATTGAAAGCGCCATAATTAAAATACTCTTTAGAATTTATTTTAAGGAGATTTTTTATCACATCACTCACTTCAAGAGTGACACAAATCGAAGCAACTCCAGCTTTTTAAAGACCAAGACGGGAGAGAGAACTTTCACGTCTTGGTCTTTAAAAAGCTGGGGTTGCTTCGATTTGTGTCACTCTTGAAGTGAGTGATGTGATAAAAAATCTCCTTAAAATAAATTCTAAAGAGTATTTTAATTATGGCGTTTTCAATACTTTAATGAAGTATGTCTCACTGTGGGGATAACGTAAAACTTTCTTTTAACAGAGGAAAATTAAATGACAAAAAGCAACGAAATGCATAAATAAATAAAAGAAAATTTTAAATATAATAAAATTGTAGCAAGCGCTTCATGTTTAAATGGTTTTCTTTTATTTAACTATGCATTTAGTTGCCTTTTTTGTCATTTAATTTATCTCTTCACTTCATAGCAGCGGAAGATAGAACTTTCCCGTCTTGGTCTTTAAAAGTCTTTGACTCTGAGTCATCATGTGATAACAATATTACTATTATTGAAAATCGGAATAGACTATTAGGTGTACAAAGAAGGAAACGGAATAAGATGAACTGGCAGAAGATATTACAAGGTGAATCTGACTCTTCTACATCTATTAAAAGAGTCAGATCTCCCGAAGAGCATTGCGATGTGAAATCAATTCAGAAGATAAAAAGCGCACCGAATCCCAGCACTTCGGAGAAACCTATTCAATCTACCAAAAAAGGAGTCTCTAGTCAGAATCCGTTGATGGTGGGAGTTAAAAAAGACCCATCCTGAAGAAAAAAGCAAGCTGGCTATAAAAAAGGGTAGGGAAGCACCTTTGTTATTCTCAAATAGCCAAAAAAATATTTCCAAGACGAACTATACTATGCTATAAGTGATAGCAGTTGTTCGTCTGGAAGAATTCCCGACGAGAGGAAGAGTAACTTCGAAGATTTATTCTATACAAAGGTGTTGGACCAGATTCTCGAATAAAGTGATGGGCCAACAATCCAAGTAATGAGATGCAAGTTTGAGAGGGACGTTTTGATGCTGAAACTGGCATCACAGTGCTGCGCCGTTGTCCTCGAAAAACTAGTGGAGAGCATCCTCTCACCTTGGGATGGTGCAATGCTGAAACTGGTAAAGAAAAGCGAAATTCTGTACTCATAAAAACATCTTTCTATGTCAGAGGATGGGCCAGCAAGGTATCGTCAGAGCACATACTCAGCGTCATTGGCAAACAAGATTCGAACCTTTAAGTGGGGAAGTGGGAAGTCTTCCACAGGAAAAATGATCCCAATGGTTCTCTCCTGGTGGTAGGCATAGACCCGTATTCCAGGGGCAGCCTTGTCAAGACAAAAGGCATGGCATTTTTCGAGATTTGGAAAATCTTCTTTAAGATTGGATAAACCCGCATTGGCAGGACAGTTAAATCGAGCCCAAACACGAACGTACCGCCTGCCGTGGCAAACGAAACTAGTGAACAGAAAGAGGAGAGTGAGACAATTCCAAAAAGTGAGGTGGAAGTGGTCGATAACATCGCCAAATTGCCGATAACATCATCAATTTTGCAGAAAGTTCCCAGCAAAGGTGGTGATAAGGATATGAAGAGGGGCACAAAAACTCAAAACAAAGAGGGAGCGACAAAAAACAACAACACCTTCCAAGAAGTGGTCGATAACATTACCAAATTGCCGATAATATCACCAATTTTGCAGAAGGCTCCCAGCAAAGGTGGTGATAGGAATAGGTACATAAAGGCTCGAAACAAAGAGGAAGCGATAAAAAGTAACACCACCTCCCAAAGAGGTCAACTTGAAGAGTGTGTAATAGGTAGTGAAGATAAGGACTACCAAATAATGAGAGAGTGCCACCAAATAGGATAGATGACATCCAAAAGAAACATCTACTGGAAAGACAATGATTGAGGTCATCAAGATAAACCTCCATCGGAGCGAAACAGCGTCCAACGCTCTGAAGGAAGAAGTAAATGCAGGGTCCTTTGATTTGATCCCTTGCTACGCTAACACAAGTACTCGTCCAAGGACTTGTAACGGGTGATCCAAGTAGAGATACTTTTTTTAATAGCCTTTTTTTTTGACAGATCACATGTGAGTCGTGTCATGATGTCATGTTATTTTTGTTAAGTATTGTTTGGCATTTCATCATGGAAAGACTTACGCCTGAACAACGTTTACAAATCGTTCAACTTTATTACGAAAATTCACGTTCTGTGAGGAATGTGTATCGTGCACTTCGCTCAACTTGTGGTCAACATAAGCGGGCTACTGAGCGTACTATTCGAAACACCATCACCCATTTTGAGACCCAGCATTCATTATTGGATAATAGTCGACCGAATAGACCACGTCCAGCACGCAGTGAAGAAAATGTAGCGGCCGTAGCTGAGAGTATACACGTTCGCAGCAACTTGGACTGACGTATGGAACGACTTGGCGCATTTTACGTCGAGATCTTAAGTTGAAAGCATACAAAATACAGCTTGTGCAAGAACTGAAGCCGCCCGACCTTCCCAAGCGGCATCGCTTCGCTCTATGGGCTCTTGAAAAGTTCCAAGAAGATCCGACATTTTCGAGCGAAATTTTGTTCAGCGATGAGGCCCATTTCTGGTTCAATGGGTATGTAAACAAGCAAAATTGCAGCATTTGGGCGAAGAGCAACCTGAAGAGATTCAAGAGCTGCCACTTTATCCAGAAAAAACAACGGTTTGGTCTGGTTTGTGGACAGGTGGAATCATCGGTCCATATTTCTTCAAAAATTATGCCGGTGAGAACGTAACCGTCAATGGCGACCGTTATCGTGCTGTGATAACCGACTATTTGATACCTGAAATTGAAGCTCGTGATCTCGGCGACATTGGGTTTCATCAAGACGGCGCCATTTCCCACACATCGCATCAATCAATGGATTTATTGAGAGAACACTTCGGTGAGCAGACAATTTCACGTTTTGGTCCGGTCGATTGGCCACCAAGATCGTGTGATATCACACCGTTAGACTTTTTCCTGTGGGGATAGGTAAAGTCTAAAGTTTATGCGGACAAACCCGCTACGATTCAGGCCTTGGAGCAAAACATCACGCGTGTCATTCGCCAGTTACCAGTCGAAATGCTCGAACGAGTCATCGAAAGTTGGACTCAACGGATGGACCATCTGAGACGTAGCCGCAGCCAACATTTGATAGACATAATCTTCAAAAAATAAATGCCAAAGAATGTTCTTTCAAAAAATAATAAACATTCCCCATTCAATTTGAATTTTCTGTGTTTTTTCTTTAAAAAAGTAGGGAACCAACAATTGAAAACTATGACGCACTGTAAAAAAAAACCTAGACCAACTGGACCATAAGTTTATTCTACAAAAATTATCTACTCACGCTATTATGATCTAATCAAAAAGTCTTAATTTGTTGGACAGTGTAATTAGGAGAATTTTTTTAGAGGAATGACAGTTTTCTTCGAACTAAAAACCCTGTCGATCGGTTTTCCTTCAGCAAATCTCAGGTTGCAAACAAAAACTCATGTTAACTAATTTATTTATAAATGACCGAGAACCTTAAAACAATAATTGTTATCAGACGTCGTACAGGTACATATACGAGTACACTCTTCCACAAAGCAATGTACTTAGCAATCTAATCAATGAATTGTGTATTTTGCCTTTTTTTATTTGTGTTTATATAAAAATCAATCGCTTTTCAACCTATAAAGTCTAAGCATTAGAATTTGCACTCCAAACATACGGAACTCGATGGCATTACGAAATTCAGGGAGTGTAGGGAGTGGGGGATTCGAGCCGATTGTCATAAGAAGTTTGCACTTATGCCTGTTTCAAGCTCTTTTCCTTGTACCAGACATAGCTCATAACCGTCCGGGGTAATCAGGCAAACTGAAGGTCGCGTCATTGGAACGATAGACCGATCTTATCGCAACAGCTCACCACGTTATTTGTGTTATGGGCGATGCAGTAAAGTGACAGTTGAATTCGTAGTTATTATAATTATTAACACCTGTTCGTTGTTTTGGGGGCGATTAGAACAAATGGATTATTTATAACATTAAAATACAATCTCAATTCGAACATACTAAGACGATTTAGCATAATTTGAATTGAAGGTATCTATATATATAGATAAGTTCATTTCGATCTGGCATATAAATGGCGTTATAGAAACCTTATTTTACTTCCAATCATTATGAAATTTGGCAAGTTTGTTGATAAAAGAACAAATACCTTTAGACTTGAAGAAAATCAGTTCAGATTAAGGAATAACACCGGTTTGTTGTCTCAACACTACAGAACCAGGATTTTACATCCGATTATTATGATAATTAGTATCTTAGGCCAAAAAACATTGATGAGAACCAGTAAGAAAGGGCCAAAGTCGTGCGAGCCTATTATTTTATAATCTACAACACCATATCAGAGCAGAATTAGAAGACATATCAAGTCATGTTTTATTAACATTTTTTTTTTGTTCTAATGATAAACATAATATAGCGCTTAAATTCAAAATCGGGATATAGTTGCCATATTCGGGGCTATATCCAAATCTGAAGTGATTTCCTTGAAATTAGACAACGTTTGCTTTTGGATTCTAACCTGATACCTGTTAAATTTTATAAACATCTGCTGAGAAATACGGAGTTCATAGCGCTTAGATGCAAAATCGGGATACAGATTTAGGAGTATATATTAGAGCTATATCTAAATCTGAACCGACTTTCTTCAAATTTCGCAATATTCGTTTTTAAAATGAAAAATCCCTACATTCTCGAATTTTTTAAGATTGGATGTAAAAGGGTGCTGCTATAACGCTAAAAGGCCAAATCGAAAGGAACATTTGTATGGGGGACTATATCTAAATCAGAACCGATTTTTTTTGAAGTTCAACAACATCTCTGCTTATTCCAAAAGGTTTTCATGTGTCAAACTTAACACACATCGGTTGTAAAATGTGGCTTCTAGGGAGCTTAGATGCCAAAACGGAGCTACAAATATATGTATGTGTATATGTATGTTAGACGAACTGATTTTGAGCAATTACAAGAAGCTTTTTCAATATCGATAAATAACACAATTTATCAATTACTATATAATAATTGGTCCAGTTCCGCCTACAATACTCGTACTATCCTATTAATACTTTACTGTACATTATATAAGTACTGTGCAATATATGCCCCAATTGTATATATTTTATAGAGTAGATTTGGCGGCTACTATAAAGTAGATAACCCACATATGGAATAGATTACTTTATTGGTCCTATATTATAGAGTAGATGACCCAAACTGTCGTCTTTTATAGAGTAGATGGCCCAATTATCTTGGTCATCTATTATAGAGTAAATGACCCAATTGGTCATCTATTATAGAGTAGATGACCCACTTCGTCGTCTACTAAAGTGCAAATGAGCCAATTGATCGTCTACAGTAGATTAGCCACATATCGAATAGATTACTTTATTGGTCCTATATTATGGAGTAGATGACCCAAACGATCGTCTTTTATAGAGTAGATTTCCCAATTATCTTGGTCATCTCTTATAGAGTAGATGACCCAATTGGTCATCTATTATAGAGTAGATGACACTATTGGTCATCTATTATAGAGTAGCTGACCCAATTGGTCACCTATTATAGAATAGATGACGCAATAGGTCATCTATTATAGAATAGATGACGCAATTGGTCATCTATTATAAAATAGATGACCCAATTGGTTGTCTATTATAGAATATATGACCCAATTGGCCGTATATTACAGAGGACATGGCTCAATTAGTCACTTACTATAGATTCGATGACGCAGTTAGTCGCTTATTATAGAAACTAAGTATATCACACAATTTGTCGCCTACTATAGGTTATATGACCCAATTAGTCGTATATTATAGAATAGATATCTCCATTTGGTCGTCTATTATATTCTAGATGACCCAATTGGTCATCTATTATAGAGTATATGACCCAATTGGTCATCTCTTATAGTATAGATGACCCAAATGGTAATCTGTTATAGAGAAGATGACCAACTTGATGATATATTGTAGAGTAGATGTGCCAATTGGTAATCTAATATAGAGATGATGACCCAATTGGTCATCTATTTTAGAGTAGATGACCCAATTGTTCATCTATTTTATAGTAGATGACCCAATTGGTCATCTATTTTAGTGTGGATGACCCAATTAGTCATCTATTTTAGAGTAGATGACCCAATTGGTCATCTTTTTTAGAGTATGTGACCCAATTGGTCATCTATTTAAGAGTAGATGATTCTAAATAGATGACACATATATTCTAAAATAGATGACCCAATTGGTCATCTATTATAGATTAAATGACCCGTAAATTATAGAATAGATGACCCAAATGGTCATCTATTATAGAACAGATGACCCAAATGGTCATCTATTATAGAATAGGTGGTCATCTTCTCTATATTTGATTACCAATTGGCACATCTACTCTACAATAGATCATCAAGTTGGTCATCTTCTCTATATATTATAGAATAGATGACCCAAATGGTAATTTATTATAGAATAGATGACCCAAATGGCAATTTATTATAGAATAGATGACCCCAATGGTCATCTGTTATAGAGTAGATGGCCCACTTAATTATCTATTGTGGAGTTGATTTGCGAATTTGTAATCTAATGCAGAGAAGATGACCCAATTGGTTATCTATTTTAGAGTAGGTGACCTTATTGGTCGCATATTATACAGTAGATGACCCAATTGGTCGATTATTATAGAATAGTGACACTATAGATTCGATGACGCAGTTAGTCGCTTATTATAGAATAGATCACACAATTTGTCGCCTACTATAGAGTATATGACCTAATTAGTCGTCTTTTATAGAATAGGTATCCTTATTTGGTCGTCTACTATATTTTAGATGACCCAATTGGTCATCTATTATATTTTAGATGACCCAATTGGTCGTCTATTATAGAATATATGACCCAATTGGTCATCAATTATAGTATAGATGACCCAAATGGTAATCTGTTATAGAGTAGATGACTCACTTGTTGATCTATTGTAGAGTAGATGACCCACTTGATGATCTATTGTAGAGGTGATTTGCCAATGCAATCAAATGCAGAGTAGATAACCCAATTGGTCATCTATTTGAGAATAGGTGACCCTATTGGTCGCATATTATAGAATAGATGACCCAGGATAGAGTGGATTACCCACTTATAGAATACATGGCTTTATTAGTCGTATATTATAGAACACAATTGCTCGTCTATTATGGAGGAGACGGCCCAATTAGTCGCTTACTAAGTATTCGATGACCCAGTTGATGGCCTATTATAAAATAAATCACACAATTGGTCACCTAGTATTGAGTATATAACCAAATTGGTCGTCTGTTATAGAATAGTTCAACCAATTGGACGTCTATTATAGTATAGACCACCCAATTGGTCATCTATTATATAATATATTACCCATTTTGTCATCTATTATTGAGTAGACGACTCACTTGATGATCTATTGTAGGGTAGATGAACCAATTGGTAATCTACTGTAGAATAGATGACCCAACAGTTCATATATTATACAGTAGAATATCCTATCCTATTATCTATTGAAGATCAAATGACCCAGTTGGTCGTCTTTTTTATAAATTAGATTACCCACTTATTGAATAGAAGCCTTTATGGATCGTATATATATCAGGTGACACAATTGGTCGTCCATTATATAAGTAGATTAGATGACCCAATTTGTCGTCTATATTCAATAAACCAGTGGCAATTGGTAATCTAATATAGAGATGATGACCCAATTGGTCATCTATTTTAGAGTAGATGACCCAATTGGTCATCTATTTTATAGTAGATGACCCAATTGGTCATCTATTTTAGTGTGGATGACCCAATTGGTCCTCTATTTTAGAGTAGATGACCCAATTGGTCATCTTTTTTAGAGTATGTGACCCAATTGGTCATCTATTTAAGAGTAGATGATTCTAAATAGATGACCCATATATTCTAAAATAGATGACCCGTAAATTATAGAATAGATGACCCAAATGGTCATCTATTATAGAATAGATGACCCACATGGCCACCTATTATAGAATAGGTGGGTCATCTTCTCTATATTAGATTACCAATTGGCACATCTACTCTACAATAGATAATCAAGTTGGTCATCTTCTCTATATATTATAGAATAGATGACCCAAATGGCAATTTATTATAGAATAGATGACCCCAATGGTCAGCCCACTTAATTATCTATTGTGGAGTTGATTTACGAATTTGTAATCTAATGCAGAGAAGATGACCCAATTGCTTATCTATTTTAGAGTAGGTGACCTTATTGGTCGCATATTATACAGTAGATGATCCAATTGGTCGATTATTATAGAATAGATGACCCAAGTGACACTATAGATTCGATGACGCAGTTAGTCGCTTATTATAGAATAGATCACACAATTTGTCGCCTACTATAGAGTATATGACCTAATTAGTCGTCTTTTATAGAATAGGTATCCTTATTTGGTCGCCTACTATATTTTAGATGACTCAATTGGTCATATATTATATTTTAGATGACCCAATTGGTCGTCTATTATAGAATATATGACCCAATTGGTCATCAATTATAGTATAGATGACCCAAATGGTAATCTGTTATAGAGTAGATGACTCACTTGTTGATCTATTGTAGAGTAGATGACCCACTTGATGATCTATTGTAGAGGTGATTTGCCAATGTAATCAAATGCAGAGTAGATAACCCAATTGGTCATCTATTTGAGAATAGGTGACCCTATTGGTCGCATATTATAGAATAGATGACCCAGGATAGAGTGGATTACCCACTTATAGAATACATGGCTTTATTAGTCGTATATTATAGAACACAATTGCTCGTCTATTATGGAGGAGACGGCCCAATTAGTCGCTTACTAAGCATTCGATGACCCAGTTGATGGCCTATTGTAAAATAAATCACACAATTGGTCACCTAGTATTGAGAATATAACCAAATTGGTCGTCTGTTATAGAATAGTTCAACCAATTGGACGTCTATTATAGTATAGACCACCCAATTGGTCATCTATTATATAATATATTACCCATTTTGTCATCTATTATTGAGTAGACGACTCACTTGATGATCTATTGTAGGGTAGATGAACCAATTGGTAATCTACTGTAGAATAGATGACCCAACAGTTCATATATTATACAGTAGAATATCCTATCCTATTATCTATTGAAGATCAAATGACCCAGTTGGTCGTCTTTTTTATAAATTAGATTGCCCACTTATTGAATAGAAGCCTTTATGGATCGTATATATATCAGGTGACACAATTGGTCGTCCATTATATAAGTAGATTAGATGACCCAATTTGTCGTCTAGATTCAATAAACCAGTTTTTCGCCTATTATAGAATATATCACACAACTGGTCGCCTACTATAAAGTAGATGACTCAATTGATCGCTTGTTGTGGAATAGATGGCTAAATTGTTCGTATATAATAGAATAGATGACCGCCTTGGTCGTATATAATAGAATAGATGACCTCATTGGTCGTTTGTTATAGAACTGATTACTCAATTGGTCATCTATTATAGAGTAAATGACCCAATTGGTCATCTATTATAGAGTAAATGACCCAATTGGTCATCTATTATAGAGCAAATGACCCAATTGGTCATCTATTATAGTTTATGTGGCCGACTGAGCATCTATTACAGTTTATATGACCCAATAGGTCATCTATTCTAGAGTAGATATGCAAATTGCCCATGTCTTTTTTTTAATTTTTGTTTTTAAATAACTTTAACTAACTCCCATCTATTACTCTTTCTATCCGTTACAGTTTTAACCAGATTGTACTTAAGTCTCAAATCTCCCACATCAAACACAACCAAGTTCCAGTTTAATGTCTCCAAAAATTATTTGAAAATTATACAAAGAAGTAAGAAAACGACGAACAAAATTTATGGAAAATGGTGCACGTCGGAAGTTGGGAAAAATTCAAATTACTCACGTGGAAAAATTGGCTCTTGCAATGGCATCACAAAGTTCAATTTGCCATCGAAATTCTGGCTCCTGTGGTCTTCTCACTGCTGATGGTATTGGTGCGAACGCTGGTGGTGGCCGAGTCGAAACCGGTTAGCATTTACGAGTCGTTGCCTATTAACAATATTGATTTATTTAGGTAAGTATTGCATTTTTATACGAATTATGTACATATATATAACTAAATACAGAGACCAATTTCAGGGAATAAAATGTAAAACTGCGAAAAATAAAGCTTATTTGCAGATCTAACAAAATTGACAAAAGGACAAACTGATCATGTCAATTTCGATAAATATTTTTTTTATGAAAATTTAAATCGAATTTTTATCAGGTTTATTAATTTTTTCTTTACTACCCTGCCGTTAACTTTTTCCTCTCTATCTAAAAATATTTTTTTATCATCAAAATTTTGATTTGATTTTTTGTACAGGTTTTACAATTTTTTATTCATTTCATCATTTATAGGAAATGCCCACCAAGAAATGTCCTAGAAAAGCTATAACGACATGCCCCGATTTAAAGTGTAAATCATGGCATTAAATTGCGATAACAATCTTGATGTAAAGTGGACATGTTCAGTTTTAATTTTTATTGCAATTTCGTCGACAAATGTTTATCGATACTTGGTCGGTTCATCTTGTAATTTGTTATATCGATTATATATTGCCTGAACTGACCAAATTCATTTCGATATTTTTTATCGAAATTTCAATTGGAATTTCTACTTGATTTTTTTAATTATTTGTCTTTACTAATTTTTTCGTAGAAAAAGAGTTATTCTATAATTCAATAAAAAAATGTTGCTCAAATATGTTAGAATTTATATAGACATTTCGATAACAATCGTGTATTAAAGTGGATTAGTTCAGCTTATCCTCTACATTCACCATATCGTCGGTATACTGCAAAAAACGGACTAAGTAAAATTTCGATATATATTGTTATCGAAATTTTTAACCACGATTTTCAATGTAAATCAGGTAAAATCTTTACAGCGTTTTTTGTGTTTAGAGAGGAAGACACCTTTTTATAGATTATCAAGGAAAATTAATAAAAAAATCCATAAATATGTAAAACATTCGAAATAATATTTATCGATATGGACTTGACAGTTTATGCCGTATAACCTCAACATATTTCTCAAACATATCGTCGGTATACTGCACAAACTGACTACGTAAATTTTCGATATATATTTGTTATCGAAATTTTAAACCACGATTTTCAATATAAATCAGAGGTTTTATAGATTATCAAGGAAAATTAAAACATTCGAAAAAATATTTATCGATATGGACTTGGTCAGTTTATGCCGTATAACCTCAATATATTTTTTAAATACTTCGAGGGTATATTGACTAATTTCATTTCGATAATTATTTGTTATCGAAATTTCAAATTTGAACTTTTACTTATTTATCGAAATTTTTATAATTTTTTTCATAAATAATTTATAAAATATATAACGTACACATTTAAAGAAACCCATATAATACCACACAATCTACTATCGAAATTATAACTTTACATTTCGATAACAAAATTAATCTAAAATGGACTTGATCAGTCTATTCAGTATGCCGACTATATGGATAGTATGCTTCATAAACTTACTACTTATGTATTTGATTTCGAATTTTATCGAAGTTTGACTTCGATTATGTACATGTTTATAGCAATGGCCATTAACATGTTATTTTCTAGTTTATACGAGTAGAAGAAGAACTCATTTATAAATCAAAAGGAAACGCTTTAAAGATATGAACCAATTTTTTGTGTTAACAATGGTTTTTAATTACGATAACAAAATGTATCACATTTAATTGATAAATAATTTGCAACGAAATTCAATTAGAATTATTAAATTTTTATGTGTTAAAATTTAAATTGAAATGTCGACAAAGAAAATTAACCAAAATCGACTTTATCAGTTCATCCCTATCACCCTCGATATCTTATTTACTCCATCTATTCCTGCAATTGATGATTTCTTTAATTTCCGATAATTTGTAATTAAAATTTCATTAAAGAATATTTATCAAAAAGATGTTGGTCAGTTTAATATAATATTTCCTGATATAAATATTTCCTCAATATAATATTTCCCGAAATTGTCTCTCTCTGTATTTGGTTTAATTGATAAAATCATCTATAATTTTTCGTGATCGGAATTTAATTTAATTGTAATAAATATAGACAGTTTTCAATAATTCTTCTTAAATGATATTTATTTACAAATATTATCTGATAAATATACAGATTATATACAAATCATTTAAAAATTTCTATTGACAACTTTCCTTGCAAGAAGTTATCGATATTAGCTGGTCGATGTATTACTTTCTAGTGAAACAAAGAAAATTCGTAATAAATCAATCTTAAAAAATAGTATATTTAATTCGTATATTTAATCAAATGTGTTCTCTGAATTTTCAAAATTAAATTTCAAATTTCCCATTAGTTTTAAAAAATACTTTCTCTTATTTTGTTCCTTCAAATAACCAAACAAAAAAAATACATCGAAAAATTACCGCAATTTTTCTTAAAGGAATACAGTAGTACATGCGACGAGAATGCGTAATTTATATAAGACTGCCTTAGCCAAAGACAGGTAATTTTGTTGTAGTAGCCGTTTTAATAATGTTAGAGATTCTTTCTATACTTGTTGCTTGTGTCCCCTTCTTAACACCTTTTAACACTTTCCTCTTCTGCTTCCTGAGTATTCCTTACTTCTTTTAATATATTTTCTTAGTTTTCAAACATTTTCATCTGACTCTAACAAAAATGACTAACTACAATGTTGTTCTAACTTAGTATAATCATCATAGAGAACTTATTAAAAAAATTAAATCATTCAATTGAAGAAATGTATCAATAGCGGTATATAACGACGACTAATCTCGGTTTACTAAACAATTTATAAGTAGTTTTATATTTGTCGAACATATATCTTGAAACAAAATTAATAAATAATCTTTAAGTGTCGATTTTTTTTCGACCTAATTCTGTAGATAATAAATGTTAGGACATTTTATTTCACTCTTCAATAGTTTTAAGAGTAGAAGGTTTTAAAAATTATTTTATTTTCTTAAAAAATCTTACACAACTGATCGTCTACTGTAGAGTCGATTTTTAAAATGGTAGTCTACTGTAGATTAGACGTTTCAAAGTCTTGAAAAGAATATAATCTCATTGATCCTGTACTGTACAGTATACATACGCTTTCATTGGTCGTCTACTGTGGAATATATTACCCAATTTGTCGTATACTTTTGAGTAGGTAACCAAGTCGTCTATAGTAGTGTGTTTCACCCAATTGGTTATCTACTGTAAGCTATGGTATACTACAGATCAGATAAAGCGATTGGTCGTGTACTGTAGAATAAATGTTCCAATTGTTCGCTTTCTGTAGAACATATGTTCCTACTATATTCTATAGAGTAGATGACCCAATTGTTCGTCTATTATAGAGTAGATGACCCATTTGGTAGTCTACTATAGAGTATAGGAACTAATTGGTCGTCTATTATATAACCGGCGTCCCTATTGGTCGTCTATTGTACAGTATATTGTACAAGTGGTCATCTATTATAGCGTAGATGGCCAAATTGGTAGTCTATGTACTATAGAGTGTATGACCCAGTTGGTCGTGTATTATAGAGTAGATGACCAAATTGGTAGTCTATTACTGAGTAGATGACCCAGTTGGTCGTCTACTGTATAGTAGATGGTCGAGCCGGTCGTCTACTGTACAAAAGATGATCGAGTCTGTCGTCTTCTGTATAGTAAATTATCAAATTTTTCGTTTTTATAGGATAGGTGTCCCAATTGGTCGTCTATTGTATAGTATACTGTACAAGTGGTCGTCTATCATAGAGTAGATGGCCAAATTGGTAGTCTACTATAGAGTGTACGATCCAATTGGTCGTATATTACAGAGTAGATGACCCAATTGGTAGTCTTTAATTGAGTAGATGACCCTATTAGTAGTCCGCTATAGAGTAGATGACCCAGTTGGTCATCTACTGTATAGTAGATGGCCGAGCCGGTCGTCTACTGTACAATAGATGATGATGAAGACCAGTCGGCCCTCTTCTGTATAGCAAATTATCAAATTCATCATTTTTATAGTATAGGTGTCCCAATTGGTCGTCTATTGTATAGTATACTGCACAAGTGGTCGTCTATAATAGAGTAAATGGCCAAATTGGTCGTCTATAATAGAGTAAATGGCCAAATTGGTCGCCTATTATAGAGTAGATGACCCAATTTGTAGTCTATTATTGAGTAGATGACCCAATTAGTAATCCACTATAGAGTTATGACCCAGTTGGCCTTCTACTGTATAGTAGATGGCCAAGCCGGTCGTCCACTGTACAATATATGATAAATGATCAAATTGGTCGTTTTTCTAGGAAAGGTGTCCCAATTGGTCGTCTACAATAGAGAGTATATTACCCAATTGGTCATCTACTTAAAAAAGTTAACCAAATTGGTCGTCTATTATAGAAAAGGTGTCCCAATTGGTAGTCTACTATATAGAGATGACCCAATTTGTAATATTAATGGGTCATCAGTAAATTGGGTCATATATTATATATATGACCATATTTGTAGTCCACTATAGAGTAGATGACTCGATTGGCCGTCTACAATAAAGTCGATGACTCAGTTGATCGTCAACTGTATAGTAGATGTCCCAGCCGGTCGTCTACTATATAGTAAACGGACCAGCCGGTCATATACTGCACTATAGGTGACACGGTCGATCGTCTACTGTATAGTAGATGGAGCAGCAGGTCGTCTACTGTATAGTAAATGGCTCAGCCGGTCATCTATTGATCGTTTTTATGGGATGGATGTCCCAATTGATCATCTATTGCTGATTAGATGACCCAATTGGTCGATTATTATATCGATACCTCAATTCTAAAACATGCTAAGTCGACTTAGCATGTTTTTAGGGAGATTGCTTTTTTAATTTCTAAATATTCCAAATTGTATTCAGTCAAAATTTGGTGTTTATCCGTCAAAACAATCAAAAGTTATTCACAAAATAGTGCAGGTCATTCGATTTCCATCATAAAGGAATTCCACACAAATTTAAAAAATTCATCAAACTTTGATGGCCTCTCCTGAAAAACTACCTTTTTGCACTTAGCATAGTTTAGAATGGAGGTATCGATATAATATATGACACAATTGGTTCTCTAATTAGTTGTATACTACAGAGTAGATGAATCAATTTGTCGTCTATTATGAAGTATAAATATTCGTCTATTATGAATAAATAAAATTAAAATAGTCCTTTATTATAGAGTAGATTATCCAGTTGACCATCTATTTTAGAATAGTTAATCGTCTATTATAATATAGGTGTCCCAATTGGTCACCAATTATAAAATAGGCGTTCCAATTGGTCGTCTATTTTACACAATTGGTCGTCTATTATAGAATAGATGAATCAATTGGTCGTCTATTATAGAATAGATGACTCAATTGGTCGTCTATTATAGAATAGATGACTCAATTGGTAGTCTATTATGGAGTAGATGACACAATTGGCCTTCAATTATAAAATATATAACCCAATTGGTCATCTAGTATAAAGTAGATGACCCGATTGCCTGGCAATTCGCCTTGGAGTTTTCAACCGTATTCAATCAATTAGTCCAAATACAAACATTGATACACATTTTCGTCATATACTAATATTTTAATAATTATTAACTGCGTATATTAATATAACACTAACTGCATAACAAAATAATATTCATCTTCTCTAATTTAAGTATATTTCGTCCATTATTGCCAATACCAATTTTGCATGTTTAATTATTTGTTTTTTGATACATGTATATTTCTATATGTATGTACCGAATACCAACACTATTAATAGCATCTACATAAATATATATTCCAGAATAGAAGTGACGCATTTGGCCTTTCCTCTCACAATACATATATACTTACACCCAGAGAAAAATTTTAGCCACCTCAATCGTATTCGCGGGTATAATGTAATGATTATAAACAAACTATATTGTTTATCCCCTCACCTTAGAGAGGAGGGTATATATCATTTGCTACGAGCCAAAAGTGTAACACATCAAAGGACTGACCTAAGACCCTAAGTATGTTCAGCGGAAATCCGTTTTGGGTCATTTTAAGTCATTTGAGCAATGTCCGTCCGTCCGTCTGTCTGTCTGCTGGCTGGCGCGCACACTAACACTCGAAAGGAGTAACCGATTGACTTCAAACTTGGTATGCGGTAATATTTTTGTCTATCTCCGGCTAAGTTCGAAGATGGGCCATATTGGTCCACTCCTTCTAGTACCTCCCCCACTAAGGGTTAACTTTTAGTGAAATATTGATTCTTTACTACCGTCTATGCTACTTACTCGAATCTTCTGAAATTTCACACATAGTATTAGTTTATAAGTCGCTTACACGTCAAGAAAAATGGGTGAAGTGGCCACTCCCTTTTTGGTACCTCCCACACAAATGGACCACTTTGCACCAAAATTAAACTGCTTATGGCTTTAATATCAGTTCATACAAATACTTGAAAATTTGTACAGTGTAATGCTTTTACAAGGTGGCACAAAAGTAATCCTCCCTCCTATCAGAAAATGCTATAAATTTTGCGATTGGCCCCTAATGTCAGTTCTGTTTTGACATTTGTGTAGTAAACACATGCGAAATACACGTTAATAAACAATGTTACGCTACACTGCTCCAGAACGCGGAATATTGCTGACTATTTATTTGACCAATAATCGGTCGGTGACTTTGGCACAACGTGAATTTCGTCGCAGATTTCCTGGCCGTCCAACGCCTACTGGTGAAACACTGCGACGTTTAGCCGCTCGCTTCGAAGAGACTGACACAACACGAGATGCTGCCAGACCCCGGAGTTGCCGTTCTGCAGAGAATATTGCTGCTGTAGCCGAGGATGTCATGGAAGCGCCGTCGACATCGACCAGACGACGTGTTTCCGTACAAAGTCCAGACGGTGCATCAGCTGTTAGCTGCTGACCGCCAATCGCGTCTAACATACGCTCAAGCCATCCTTAATCACCACCAAGAGGAAGATGAGTTTTCATCAAAAATAATCATGAGTGATGAGGCCCATTTCCATCTTAGCGGGTACGTAAATAAGCAAAATTTACGCTTCTGGGGCACTGAAAATCCGCTTGTAACCCACGAAGAGCCATTACACCCGCTCAAAGTCACTGTATGGTGTGCTGTTTTCGCTGGAGGAGTCATCGGACCTTTTTTCTTCGAAGACGTCGCGGGCCAAACGGTTACTGTGAATGGTGAGCGCTACACAGCAATGATCAACGAGTTCTTTTTACCGCAACTTGATGAATTGGGATTGGAAAACATGTGGTTCCAACAGGACGGTGGAACGGCACTCACTGCACGTGCCACAACCGATATGCTGATGGATGCATTTCCCGGGCGCCTAATCTCCCGTTTTGGCGATTTGCACTGGCCAGCAAGATCGCCTGATTTGACCGCTCCAGACTTCTTTTTGTGGGGCTTTTTGAAGTCGCGGGTTTATGTCAACAAGCCTCAGACTCTTGCAGCTCTTAAAGACAATATCCGTCAAGAATGTGAGGACCTATGGCCGGAAGTTTTGGCCAAAGTGATGGAAAATGCCATAAAAAGGGCTCAAATGACAATCAACTGTGGCGGCGGCCATTTACATGACATCATATTCTCGACTTGATGTAAAAAAAATAAAAGACCAAGTAAAAATAATCCACAAGAAGAATCAAAGTTTTTCTTTTTTTTTTTAAATTACAGCCAAAAAACATCGAAAGGTTACTTTTGCGCCACCTTGTATTTTACCTAGAGCCCAGAGAAAAGTGGGCATTATTGGCACTCTTCTTTTGGTACCTCCCACACAAATGGACCATTTTGTACCAAATGTTACCAGCTTATAACTTTAATACTAGTGCATACAAATACTTGAAATTTTGTACAGTATGATTCTTTTACAGTACCTAGAATCCAGAGAAAATGGCCGTTATTGGCACTCCCCTTTTGGTACCTCCCACACAAATGGACCTTTTTGTACCAAAAGTTAACAGCTTTTAACTTTATTGATATTTCGTACAGTGTAATGCTTTTATAGTACCTAGACTCTAGAGAAAAGTGGCCGTTATTGGCACGATCTTTTGGTACCACCCACACAAATGGACCATTTTTCACCAAAAGTTAACAGATTTTAACTTTAACACAAGGACATACTTTAAAGCTATTAAACGCAATTGATAATAATTTAATTAAAACAATTACGAATATTTCTTTGGGTCTCAAGGTGAGGGGTTTCATAAGTCGGTTTACCCGACTGAACTTTCTTACTTGTTTTTTGTAACCACTACATTATTCTCTGCTGATATGATTGAGATCACTATAATTTTTCTCTGGGTGTAGCTTGTTTAATTAAGAAAAAGAAAAAGTGACGATAACAAATGTAGTAATTTGCCATATGGACCTCTGATTGATATATTATGGTAATAAATGTATTTGAAAGGTAATAAATCTATCAAAATTTTCATATCAGTCTGTGTGGAATAATACCTCCCCCTCTTCTGAGACGGGTGATAATTTTCACTTCGTACCAAATCGGTTTCGATTTACTTCACAAATTAAGGAGAACATTATTCTCTCAAAGTGGCTTTGAAAGTCATCGTTATGTCAAGACTACATTGTCAGGATTTTTAAAAAAAAAATATATAAATTTATCTCCTAAGGGGTTTTTTAGTTCCTATTACTTCTGGGGAGTAAATGGTTTCTATTTTTCACTAACTGGTCGTCTACCGTAAAGTAGTTGGTACAACAGTTCGCCTACTGTAAAATAGACAATCCAACCGATCGTTTACTGTAAAGTAGATGACCCAATTGGTTGTCTACTGTAGAGTTTGATAACCCAGTTGGTCACCTGATGCAAAGTATGATCCAACTTGTAGTCTTCTGCAAAATAGATGATCCAATTGGCTGTGTACTGTTAAGTTAGTTGAGTTATGTCCGTCCGTTATCTTTCTGTCTGATTTGCATTTCCTTATAAATGGTATTACTTGTATAATTGGAGATTTTTTTTTTTTAAATCTCAATAACATTTCCCCCCAAATATAACCTGAAGCTAAAAAGGGCATATGATCCCACCCATTTTCGGGTGATAACTTATGGTGTTTTCTTTTCTAAAAAAAATTTTGCCCTGTCAGAGAGCAGCATTTTAATAATGTCGCATACACCGTCTTGCAATGCTGCATTTTCTTATGATCGGAATCGAAAGCAAAATTGCAAAAATCTAACCTTTTAACTCACTAAAAATTAAAACAAGGCATACTTCACGGCGCCACCTAAATAAAGCATCTTTTAAAACTTCAATAGAAAAAAAGCTTTGACACCACGCACGTACACACTCGGTTATATAGGCTATTCACTCGACGCTATAAAAACATCTGTTTTGTAGGGCAGCGTCACCCCTTCAATTAAATACAGGGCTGAAATGTTGCATTTTTCCACCGTACATAGGCGACATTTTTACCCTTTCGCTGTGCAGCATATTTTTACAAACGAAAGGCATATTTTGGGGTGAAAGGCAGAAAAAATTTAACTTTTTTGGCACAAAAGAAAACACCATTAATAAATAAGAGCGTTTAATTTAATTTACAAACCCTTAAATTACCATAACTACTAAAATAAAAGCTTTATAGAAAAAGGGACTTTATTTTGTTACCACAAACATTTTGGCTTGCAATTTTCAAAACTTTAAATGGACATAACTCCTTAAAAAATCTCCCGCCTTTGTGTAAAAAATATACGCCATAATTTTTTATTGCATTAAAAGAGTCTACGTAGTCGATTCTATAGCTGGTAAACATTTGGTGGAATTCTACTACCACGAAGTGGGTCAAAAGTTAAATTGAAAAAATAGTGTATATACATAAGTAGTATGGCACTTTGATCCCATTTATATACAGCGTGATCCATTTCGATGTTCCCTACTTTTTTAAAGAAAAAAACACAGCAAATTCAAATTTATTGGGGAAGCGGGTTTGTCCGCATAAACTTTAGACTTTACATATCCCCACAGGAAAAAGTCTAACGGTGAGATATCACACGATCGGTCGTGGGTCGACTGGAAAGTGTTTTTGTTGGATTAAAAAAAAAGGACTTAGCGCAATTGAATTCAGCAAATTCAAATTTATTGGGGAAGCGGGTTTGTCCGCATAAACTTTAGACTTTACATATCCCCACAGGAAAAAGTCTAACGGTGAGATATCACACGATCGGTCGTGGGTCGACTGGAAAGTGTTTTTTTTTTATTTAAAAAAAATGGACTTAGCGCAATTGGCGAACGATTATTTCGATAATAAAACTGAAAAATTTGTAAACGTTGTTCAGGCGTAAGTCTTTCCATGATGAAATGCCAAACAATACTTAACAAAAATAACATGACAGCATGACACGACTCACACGTGATCTGTCAAAAAAAGGCTATTGAAAAAAGTATCTCTACTTAGATCACCTGCTACAATTAACGAACTTTTAGACTACTAGAATATCTTCTGGATGTAGCCTAATTATTTCACCACATAAAAAAATGGCAAGAAACTGAAAACTTCGGTTCTCTTCTAAAATATACATACATACATATTTATCTGTGATTTTCTCAAAACTACAAATTTGATTTTCTCGAATCTACAAAAAAATTATACACTATTATTTTATTGAGGGGACGATATATGGATGGGAAAACGAGACGTTTGAACAAAATGCCCTCCAACTCGAACAGTCCTTAACCGATCTCGTTGAAATTTTGTGTCATAACTACTATCCAATAGGACTAAACTTTCAGGCCCATTTCCACCTCGGTGGCTACGTCAGCAAGCAAAATTGTCGCATCTGGGGCTCGGAAAACCCAAGAGTTATTGTTGAGAAGCGGTTTATGGTCCGGCGGGGTCCCAAAGGAAAAAGTCGCAAGGTGTTAAATCACAAGATCTCGGTGGCCAATTGTGATCACCTCTTCGAGAGATAACACGGTCCGGAAACTTTTCCCGTAACAGATGGAAATGGGCCTCATCAGTCAAGATGATTTGTCGTTGATTTTCGATTTTTCGAATTTTAATAATTTCAGTGCGTTGTTGAATTCCATTGTTAGTAATGGCGTAGTTTCTATTTGTCAAATGTCAAAGAATAAAAGCTTCAAAAGTGAAAGCTACCGAAATACCGGGTGATTCAAAATAACACCTCTTGTTGGAAAACCCTGTACCTCAAAAATGTTAGCATTTCACTATTACGAGTATGTAACAAAAATATTTTTTTGGTGTAGGGTATGTTCAGCGACTTCATACAAAATATTAAGCCCATTATTTTTGTGGAACATATTAACTCTCTAGCTCCCCACATAACTGTAATTTTCGTCCCTATTATAAAAAACGGCGCTTAAAATGGAGAGGGCGGGGATGAAATGTTCTACAAAAATGTTTGCCATAAAATTTTAATAAATGTCAGAACACAAGTGTTGGACTTTGGAGTGTTCTGACAAATATTAAAATTTTATGGCCAATATTTTTGTAGAACATAGGGGCGTTTTTTACATATTAAGGGTTGTTTTTTTTCGATTTGTTAAAATAGAGCCAAAAAGTACAGTTATGTGGGGGTGCTAGAGGGTTAATATGTTCCAGAAACGAAAATGAAATATTAACATTTTTAAGGTACAATGTGGTCTTTTTGAGCTATTTCGGGGTGCCCAGACACGTTCAGATTGTATTGATATGTTCACAAAAGTTGTTCAGATTTACCTTGGCTACAATTTTTACGATTCCGTGAAAGTTATGCTGAAAAAAGTGAAAAAAAAATATTTTCTTCCTTTACTTTTTCAAAAAAGTAAGGGAAAAAATTTGTTTTCGCATAAAATGTTAAGAATCTTTTTTCAGCATATTCTTAGCTACGTTATTGCCAAATATAGTTAAGCGGTATCACCAATTCTGAATTAGTTGTTGGACAAAAGCTTTATAGAGGGGCCCACTAATTTTCAGAAACTTTGGAGGCCCATAAAAAAATTTGTCACCAATTTCGCCAAACCGAGTATAGGGTTATACTACCCTTTGGTAGTAGAATCGAAGTCTGTCAAGTCCGTGTATTTTTCAAAAAGTCTTTATTTGTTGCATTGTGTAATTGGTCTTAGTTTGCAAAATTGCTCACGGCTAATGCATACCATATACATACTTACAAACATACTTACTTACAAAACTAACTGCATGCTTATGAGCACGAATCCCGTAATAACCAATTTCATTTGTAGTTTTTCTAGAAAAAATAAAAAAAATTAATACTCTCACCACATATGTATATATATGTAGTTACTTAGTTAAATATATTACATTTTATTTTAACCATTACTAATTCGTTTAACACATTTATTCCCTTGAATAGAAAACAAATATCCCTCATCGAATATGTGAAACCAGTCACATATCAACTTCATTATTCGCCGAATAATGAATTTTTGCAGAATATCGTATGCGGTGCGGCCCAAAGTTTAAATCTGACTTGTGCCGGACATTATGATGCGGCTGCTCTGGAATACGCCATGACCTCTAATAATTATTTGGCCGGCGTACAATTCGACGATAGTTGGATGGATTTGACGGACTATCCAACCAAGTTTTCATTTGCCCTCCGATATCCCAGCGAATTGAGAACATCCACCTCGAATCTGGGCCTGACATGGTTGACCATGAAGTTATTTATGCCTTTGGATCTGACAGGACCGCGTAATCCCGCCGCGGATGATGGCGGTCTACCAGTGGGTTATTTGCGTGAGAGTTTTCTGCCCGTACAACATGCCTTGTCGATGACCTATATGCAATTGGTAACGAATCGCAATGATTTGCCAAGTGTGGAAATGCAACGTTATCCATATCCGGCGTATATTTATGATCCTTTGCTGGAGGGTATGGCTAGTTTTGTGCCGCTAATTATATTGTTAAGTTTTATCTATCCCTGTTCGAATATTGTGCGAGTAAGTTGTAATGAGATATCATTTATCGTCTGTTTTTTTATAATACTATTTTTTGGAATATTTTTCGTTTAGTACATCACTGCCGAAAAAGAGAAACAATTAAAGGAAGTCATGAAGATCATGGGTTTAGACAATTGGTTACACTGGACCGCTTGGTTTTGCAAAAACTTTTTAATGTTGGCTGTGTCGGCTATTCTCATAACGATTATTATGAAGGTAAGTAAGCAGACACAAATCAATGTCATTTCTTTATATTTACAAGCGTAATGTATTTTGAATTTAAAAAAAAACTCACTTGAAATCTAAAACTCTGCTTGAAATTCAAAATTGTTTAGTTTAACTGAAAACATAGTCTTAAATTGGAAGAATTGTATATGAAAATAAGAAACACATGCGAACTTTTTAAAATGACATGCGAGGGTTGCTATTTGTATTTCGGTCCTGGCAATAGTGGTGTTGCCAGATGAAAACTGGAACTTCCATTGGAAAGTATGACATTTTTTAGCATAACTTCACTCAGACCGTTTTGTCATTTGAGCGCGAATTGTTTTGGTTACGGTGTGTTGTAAATTCACCTCCAAAACATGGTTTTTGAACGCTTCAACAGCTGCTTCAGGCGTCGAAAAACGTTGACCAAGCTGTTTTTTCTTGATGTGAGTGAATAAGAAGAAGTCATTGGGTGTCAAATCAGGGCTGTACGGCGGATGACCCATCAATTCGACGTTTTGGCCGGTTTGAGCCGATGTGTGAGATATCGCATTGTCATGGTGCACAATGATTCGTATTCTCTTGTTCGTTTTTCGAATTTCTCCGAAGACTTCAGGCAAATAAATTGTTGTGTACCACTCAGAATTGACCGTCCTACTTTGCCCAAGCGGAACAGTCGCCACATGACCAGGCGACCATTTGCAATCTTGCATTATCAGTTCACGCACGGCATCAAAGTTCTCTGGCACAACGGCCGTTTTTCGACGATCTTCACGACCTTCGTCTTTGAGCGAACGTCGGCCGCGATTGAATTCATGAAACCAGTTTTTCACAGTGCTATAGGATGGTGCTTCATCGCCATACAAAGATTTAAGTTCATCGATACACTCTTGTCGTGATAATCCACGTCGAAAGTTGTGAAAAATGATCGCACGAAAATGTTCACGAGTTAATTCCATTTTTTTTGCCAAATTGATTTTTTTCAAGTCACTGTAAACAACACAAATGATGGTCGTACGTCAAAACGTTCTGAGTACGTTTATGCTAAAAAATGTCAAACTTTCCAATGGAAATGTCAGATGGCAACACTTAGTGTCGATTCAAGACCTCAAAGGGCTGCCACTTTGCGATTTGGTTATGGAAAATTTCATGAAAAGGATATGGTCCTGTAAGCGTGGTCGTGGTGGCCATTTGGCTGATGTTGTTTTTCATTATTAACGGCATACCTTCCTCTTTATTATGAAATAAACTTCCGATCATTTATCTCAAAAAATTGCATTTTTCTTTGAATACCAAAATAACACCTCTTGTTGGAAAACCCTCTATATGTTGAGATTGGAACAACTGCTCTGATATTTCTTAAGTTCTATTAGTTTTTTTTTTCGAATATACACAAACTAAATCGTAATTTTGTTTTACATTTTCTTCTTTCAGATTAAATGGTCTCATGATGTGGCCGTGCTCACCTATGCCGACTGGTCGGTTCTACTGTTCTTTATGCTGATCTATTCTATCACCAGCATTTGTTTCTGCTTTATGATGGCCACGTTCTTCTCGAAAGCCAGCACTGCTGCCGCCGTCACGGGCTTGGTTTGGTTTATTGCCTATATGCCATTCTCATTCATGTACCAAACCTATGACGATTTGAGTTTGGGCACCAAAATGGGTTGGTGTCTTATTTCAAATACCGGCATGGGTCTGGGTCTTAAGCTTATCATGCTGTTCGAGGGCACCGGGGAAGGTTTCCAATGGAGCAATCTCTTCACACCCGTAAATATAGATGATGATCTCACGGTGGGCTATGTTATCATTATGATGTTGGTATCATGTGTCATTTACATCATGGTGTGTCTCTATGTGGAGCAAATATTCCCCGGTGACTTTGGAGTGCCGCGAAAATGGAATTTTATCTTTAGCCGGAAATTCTGGTGTGGCGAACGCGACTACATAGGAGTAGAGGATATGCCGCACGATCATATAGAACGAAGAAATCCTGATGCGTTTGAACCCGAACCAGCTGGTAAACATGTTGGCCTGCAAGTGAGAAATTTGAAGAAACGTTTTGGCGATAAGACTGCTGTGAAGGGTTTATCGGTAAATATGTACGAGGATGAAATTACCGTTTTGTTGGGCCATAATGGTGCTGGTAAAACGACGACCATATCCATGTTAACGGGCATGTTTCCACCCTCTTCCGGGACGGCCATCATTAATGGCAGTGATATACGATCGAACATCGAGGGAGCACGCATGTCTTTGGGTCTGTGTCCTCAGCATAATGTACTCTTTGATGATCTAACCGTAGCCGATCATTTGACCTTCTTCAGTCGCTTGAAAGGCCTGCGCGGTGAGGCCATTACACAAGAGGTTGACAAATATATACGTATGATCGAATTGGAAGATAAGGCCAATGTGGCTGCGAGCAAACTCTCGGGTGGCATGAAGAGAAAATTGTCCGTGTGTTGTGCTTTGACGGGCAATACGAAAGTGGTGTTGTGCGATGAGCCCAGTTCTGGTATGGATCCCTCGGCACGTCGTCAATTGTGGGATTTGTTGCAAGCTGAAAAGGTGGGGCGTACTGTTCTCCTGACCACACATTTCATGGATGAAGCCGATGTATTGGGCGATCGTATAGCTATTATGTGCGATGGTGAATTGAAATGCCATGGCACATCGTTCTTTTTAAAGAAGAAATACGGATCCGGCTATAAATTGGTGAGTACTGAAATCTTAAGTAAAAATATAAAATAACAAAAAATAAATAATATATGAAAATATTGATGTATTAAAACAATATTAATAAATCATTAAAATGACAAAATATGAAAGTATCAAATAATAAAATACATATTTAATACAAATATTTTCAAATCTAATATTAAAATGTGATATTACAAATTTTGCAATATTAAATTAAAGTTAATATACAAATTATTCAAACATTATAATTTTATATATTACAAAACCAGTAAGGAAAGACAGAATGTCTGGCGGGGCCGACTATATAATACCCTACACCTCCCTAACAATGCGAAAATTGGCATTGCGATAAGAATTTGGCATTCTTCATACATGTAATAAGAAAACTCTCTCTGCCAAATTTCGTACTGATGGGATATAAAATACGGTTTCTACAGCTCTTACATGTCAAATCGGGTGAAACATATATGGGAGCTATATCTAAATCTGAAACGATTTTCCCCGAATTTGGTAGTCCTTATACATGTAATAAGAAAATTTTCTCTGCCGAATTTTGTACTGATCGGATATAAAATAGAGTTTCTACAGCTCTTATATGTAAAATCGGGTGTAACATATATATGGGGACTATATATAAATCTGAACCGATTTTCCCCGAATTTGGCAGAGTTCATTCATGTAATAAGAGAACTCTCTCTGCCAAGTTTCGTACTGATCTGATATGTAATACAGTTTCTACAGCGCTTACATATCAAATCGGGTTTAACATTAATATGGGGGCTATATCTAAATCTGAACCGATTTTCCCCGAATTTGGCAGAATTCATTCATGTAATAAGAGAACACTCTCTGCCAAATTTCGTACTGCTCTGACATGTAATACAGTTTCTACAGCGCTTACATATCAAATCGGGTGTAACATTTATATGGGGGCTATAGCTAAATCTGAACCGATTTTGACCGATTTCAATAGGGATCGTCCTTGGGCCAAAAATGAGCACTGTTCTAAATTTCATCCATAATACGACCTGCACTTTGATTATAACGATGCATCTACAGACAGACGGACGGACATGGATAAATCGACTCAGGAAGTGATTCCAAGTCGATCGGTATAATAAACAATGGGTCTATCTCTTCTCCTTCTGGTTGTTACAAACAAATGCACAAACTCATAATACCCTGGAACAGGGTGGTGTAGGGTATAATTAAAATCTACGAGTATATATGCCTAACAATCAAATTTATCGATAGTACGAATATCGGTACTGGAAAGATCTGTTAGGCTGCCTAGAAAGGCCGACCCCAGTATGTCCAGTCGTCGTTTACTCAGAGTTGGGCAGTCGCATAGCAAGTGCTCAATGCTCTCCACTTCTTCCTCATTTCCACAGCTTCTGCAGAAGTCATTAGAGTCAATACCCAATCTTTTGGCGTGTTCGCCGATCAAGCAGTGTCCCGTCAGAACTGATACTAACGTAGACAATATTTGCCTCTCTAGGGCGAGGAGATATTTTGATCTTCTCCGGTCATACCTTGGCCAGATTTGTCTAGCTACCCTGCAGGTGTCGATTTCTGTCCATCTTTCGTTGAACTGCCTGAATGCCTCTTGCCTAAGCCAAATCTTGCACGTGGATAGTGGCGCACCAATATATGAAAATTCTTCGAGAATTTGTAATATCGTCACTTTCCTAGCAAGTTCATCGGCTTTGCAGTTCCCCGGGATATCCCTATGCCCAGGCACCCATATGAGGTGTATATTAAACTGCTCAGCCATCTCGTTAAGAGATCTGCGGCAGTTGAGGGCTGTTTGTGTATTTAGGGATGTTGCCTCCAAAGAATTGATGGCAGCCTGGCTGTCCGAGTAAATGAGAACGCCAGTGTTGGTTACTATGTTGCGACTCAGCCACTTGGCTACTTCCCATATTGCCAATATTTCGGCTTGACAGACACTGCAGGTATCTAGTAGGCTTTGAGCTATACCCAGACTAAGCTCTACACAGTGTACTCCGAAGCCAACCTTTTCATCAAGCTTCGAACCATCCGTAAAAGTGGAGATGGTTTATATTTTTTTTTTACGAACGGTCCCTACGCAGCCACTCTTACCCGCCCCTTCCGACCGAGGGGGCCACATCCCCATATCGTAGGGATTGCGTACACACCATGATCCGGAGAACCAATTCTGTCTTCTTTGGGTTTACGCCCAACCCGCTGCTTCTGGCCCAACTAGCCAATGTGTTCAGAGCCACCTGTGGGATGTCTCTGAGGACGTTTACGAATTTGCCACTCACTGCGATTGCCACGTCGTCCGCATGTGCCACGACCTTGCAGCCACAACGTTCTAGATCTAGCAGGATTTCATTCACCGCTAGGTTCCAAATTAGTGGAGACAGTACTCCTCCTTGTGGGGTCCCTCTGTTTAGAAACCTTGTTAGAGTTGTGGACCCAAGACTCGAAATTACTGCATCTGAGTGAATGTTGTTAAAAGCCCCTTCTATGTCAAGAAATGCCACCATGGTGAATTCCTTGAAATGCACGGACGATTCGATAGTGCTCACAAGTTCGTGCAGGGCTGATTCTGTTGACTTCCCTTATTGTAAACATGTTGGTTCACCGACAGGAGTTTTGTATCCAGGTTTTCCGTAATAAAATAATCTAAAAGTCTTTCCAGACTTTTCAATAGGAAAGAGGATTAGGCTTATTGGTCTGAAGTCTTTTGGCCTAGTGTGTGATATCTTCCGCGCTTTGGGTATGAATACCACTTTGGTATCCCTCCATCGATTCGGGATGTCCGAAAGCCTGATACAGCCTACATACATTTTCTCCAGCCAGAGGATAACGTACTTCAACATGTTCTGCATTTCTGCTAGAGTGATGCCATCTGGTCCAGGTAACTTGAAGGGCTCAAAGCTGTTAATAGCCCAGCTTATTCTGGATCTCTCAGTCAACAAGTTAGCAACGTTCGCAGTCCACTCGCATTCTTGTTGGTCTTGTTGATCTTCGGGATCTTCGGGATCTTCGGGATCTGTTGGTGAGTTCCCCGGGAAATGTGTGTCGAGCGGTATATTCAGCGACTGCTCGCTGTTTTTTGTCCAGTTATTTGCCAATTAACCCACTGTACAGGGTGAAGCTGATAGTATTTTCCTCAGCCTTGCGGCGTCGGAGACCTTTTTCCACTTCGCCACAGAAGGTATACCAAGAGCGTCTTTGCGCCTTTCAAAGCTCCTTCTTATAGATCTTGAGTTGCTCTTTATAGGCATCCCAAACATTAGCGACCCCAGTAGATTTAGCCTTGTTGAATAGCTTGTTGCAGGTCTTTTTCATAGCCGTTAGCTCAGAAGTCCACCATTGGGGTTTAGTTTTACCCTTGTACCTTGTTTTTGGACAGGCTTCTTCAAGAGAACTATTGAATGATGTGGCGATATGCTCTACCAGATTATCCAGACCGGCTTTGTCATTCGGTTCGTACAGAAGTTTGGAGTTGAGGACTTTCTTGAAGTTCTTCTCATACTGGTGCTACTTTGTCTTTCTTACATTTCTATGGACAGCAGGTTCAGGCGCTTTTTCAGCGAGTTTGAACTTAATGTAATGGTGATCTGAGAATGAGTGGTCGTCCAGTACATTCCACCCAATAATTTTGTCTGACAGCCGTCAGTAGCAAACGTTACGTCTAGTACTTCTTGTCTGTCTTTAATTGTAAAGGTCGGTTTATTACCTACATATGTTACAAATACTTAGGTTGGTAGTTAGAATAAAGTCAAGAAGCGAATCACCCCTATTGTTTATATCCGTACTACCCCAGATAGTATGATGAGCGTTCGTGTCTGCGCCAATAATCAGCTCGACCTCGTCAGACGTTTATTCTTCTACTACTTCCTTGAATAGAGCAGTCGGTACTACAGCTTCATAAGGCAAGTAACTGGAGACCACCCAATATATGCTATTACCGATCTCCAAACTAGCAGATGTTTGGTCTTTACTACTTAAATTAGCCAGGAGAAAGATACTTAGACCTTTCCTGGCCAAAATGCAGGTTCTTGGAGTGCCTTCACAGTGGACACCGCACCTGTGGACAGGCGCAGCAATAGATAGACAATAACATCCACTCCGAAAAGGGTGTTATCGAACTCTTCGTTCGTATCATCGAGAAGCGTGTCCCCGCCAGATGCGTCAAAGAGTCCGGAGACTCCCCTCTGTGTCAGAAGTAGAGCTTTTGTCGTTTCAGATCTTCTGTTACATACATACCAAACATCTTTGTATTTTGATTACTTTTGCAATGACTATAGTCTGACAAAGCATGAGCAAAATTGATCCATCGCTCCTGACATCTCCCACACAAAGTGAGGGTATACTTCAGTCGATTTATTCGCAAAAACCAGTTAGGGTCATTCGTTGGCCGATTTATTATCATGAATTTGAGGTCAACTGGCGCTTGATCTGAAGCTGGTTTCCAGAATGTAGTACAAAAATAACAATTACAATTCAAAAAAATAAATAAAATTAAAAATATTATGCCTCAAAAAGGAGAATTTATTTTTGAAAAACTACCATCACAATTTTTTCAGAGTTTTTTTGTTTTAATTGCAATTTTGAAATACATACATATCGTATTTCAATATTAAAATTTAAGCAAAATCTTTAATTTTAATTTATTTTATTTTTCAAGATCTGTGTCAAACGTGAGGGTTGCAAAGCCGAAGAACTCACAGCTCTTCTGCAGAAATATGTACCCAATCTACAACCCGAGGCTGATATTGGAGCAGAATTGTCCTACCAATTGCCCGACAATTATTCTCATCTTTTTGAAGAAATGTTCGGTGATTTGGAAAGACATTCGGATGATCTATTACTGAATGGTTATGGCGTTGGTATCACATCGCTGGAAGAAGTGTTCATGAAAGTCGGTGCCGAAGATGCCAACACAAATGGATCGACCAACAAACAAGCTAGTGCCCGCATGAATGGTGGCAGTGGTTATCCTGAGGATGATGTAGAATCTATAACATGTATGTATTTAATGGACTCTTTAAAACAATTAAACAATAGTTTTAACTTATTCCAAACCACCCCACCTCTCTCACTTACAGCCGATCGTTTATTTACCGAAAACACACGCTTACTCAAAGGTATCAATTTGTTTAAGAATCAATGGGATGCCATGATCTTGAAGAAGGTTCTACACACGTGGCGAAACAAATTACTCTTTTTGATACAAAATATTATGCCAATATTCTTTGTTGTTATGACCGTCATAATCACACGAACACAGGGTACATTCAAGCCATTGGAGCCGATGACAATGGGTTTGACTCAGTATCCCGTGGCTGTAACCGTTTTGGAAACAGCTCCAGATGTTGTCGCCGATTCGTTTGCTGATAAAATCAGTCAACAATATAAAACGATTGCGTCATCATATGGCAGTGATTATGAACTGGAATTAACCGGCGCCAAGAATTTCTCTGAGTACATTTTGGATTTGGGTCGCAAGGTACAAGTGAGAATTAATTCAAGATATTTGGCATCTGCATCGATTAGACCGGGAAATATTACGGCCTGGTTGAATAATCAACCATTGCATACGGCACCGCTGACTGTGAATTTAATACACAATGCCATCATCAAGTAAGTAAAGCGTTTTGTTTGTCGTTCCATTTCGTTTCGTTTCGTCTCGGCTCGTGCACATCTCACGTCCTCTATTAAATAGCACTATACGTATATACTCGAATTTCAAGAATTTTCTGAGACATTTTTCATTGTATTTGACTTCAACTTAATTTGTCTTCGAAAATTCCGAAACATTTTTCGTACTGAAAACTGTGTATCCACGAATGTTATACAGCTAATTTGCTTAAACAATAACAGTGCAGTGATTTCTAAACTATCAAACATATAGTGAAGAAAAATCTAAAATTTGTAATCATTTATTGCAAATTACTTTGTCCATTATGCCAAGTTATTCGCTTTCTTTTACATAGAAAAAATCTAATCTTTTGTTAAAAATTATCTTTTTATTTTTATTACAATTATTAATGTTAGATTATATTGGCCAACCCAACTCATAGCGCTTTTTATACCTTCAGACATCAAGGCTCATGAAACAGTTACTTTTTGGGGTACATTTCGTTTTGGATAATCTATCTTTGATTTTGGGATCAAAAATATGATAAGTTGTATTGTTTACTAATATGTTGTGTTGAAAATGTACCTCATAACTATTTTCGAAAAACCATGAAAACACTCCACGCGAGTAAATACAAATCATTTATCATACTTAATTCGCTACATAGTGGAACACGAAAGCTCCAGTTGTCCGGTTAGTTGGTCATCCAATCACAAACTACTGCTGTTGTTTCAGCAGTACTGGAGCTAGACCTATCTTAAAGTATATCAATCGACTCAGAATCACTAGCAGATTCGATCTAACCATGTCTGTCCGTCAGTCTATGTATTCATGTTAACTTGTTAGATTTTGACACAACGCACTCTTTCACGTCAATGGCGAAGCCTACTGAATTTGGTTTAAATCGGTTCAGATTTATATATAGCCCCCATACATCTATAATGCCATCTAATCGTTAAAGAAGCTGTACTTTACATTCTATCATTACGAAATTTGGTAGAGGTAAGTTTCTCGAACTAAATGCGAATACTGCTAAATTTGCCTGAATTCATATTTAAACGGTATATACACATTAATTTTGACAGATGTTTATTAAATGTAGCACAGGAAGGTTAGATTAAGTTATAAGAGGATGACACTATAGGTTTATTAGTGTCTAAAACTGGACCAGGTTTGGTCCACTGGTGTTCCTCATGCTTTTTCTTGTTTCTTTTCCGATTCCTTTTTATCCCCTCATCTTAAAGAGGAGGGTATATATCATTTGCTACGAGCCAAAAGTGTAACACATCGAAGGAGTGACCTAAGACCCTAAGTATGTTCGGCGGATATCCGTTTTGGGTCATTTTAAGTCGAATGAGCAATGTCCGTCCGTCCGTCTGTCTGCTGGCTGGAGCGCACGATAACTCTCGAAAGGAGTAACCGGTTGACTTCAAATTTGGTATGTGGTAAAATTTTTTTCTATCTCCGGCTAAGTTCGAAGATGGGCCATATTGGTCCACTCCTTCTAGTACCTCCCCCACAAAGCGTTAACATTTAGTAAAATATTGATTATTTAATAACTTCTATACTACTTATTTGAATTTTCTGAAATTTTACACATAGTATTAGTTTATTAGTCACTATTACCTCGAGAAAAATGGGCGAAGTTGCCACGTCCCTTTTTGTACTTCCCACTTAAATGGACAATTTTGAACCAAAAGTTGAAAGCTTATAACATTATTAACAGTGCATACAAAGGCTTGAAATGTTGTACAGTGTAATGGTTTAATAGTACATATTATTGCCACGCTCCTTTTGGTACCTCTCACACAAATGGACCATTTTGTACCAAAAGTTACCAGCTTATAACTCTAATACCAGTACATACAAATACTTGAAATTTTGTACAGTTATGCTTTTATAGTACCTAGAGCCCAGAGAAAAATGGGCGTTATTGGCACGCCCCACAATGAACCTTTTTGTACCAAAAGTAAACTGCATTTAACTTTAATACCAATACAGACTTTAAAGATATCAAATTGATAATAATTTAATTAAAACAAAAAAAAATTTACTAATATTTTTTTGGTACTCAAGGTGAGGGGATTCATATGTCGGTTTACCCGACTGAACTTTCTTACTTGTTATTATGGTTATTGTCGCGGGATTACTTTTATTGCCGTTTAGGCCCTGGATGTCACTGTATGCCATGGGTTTTCTATTGATGACCAATCGAATGCAAATATTTTTCTTGATTCGTACGTAGCTCCGAATTTCAGCCATATCTGAAAATAATAGGAGTCGTGTATGTTGTTTCTTCTTTTGCTTAAGTCCGACAAAGGAGGTGATAACTGTCTTTCGAATAGTCAGCGTCGCCACACCATCATCCTTCTCGGCATCAGGAATGTAATTACCTAAGATATTGGGTCCTCCAATTACGGCCCTTATTTCTTTATCATTAGTAAGTGTTCAGAATTTTGCGATTTTTTGGTTCCGAAGTAGTTTACTCTATTCCCAGGCTGCCGGGTGTTCCACCATCCCTGCTCTTTTCTTTAATTCTAAAAAAATCGTGAGACAAAGTTGGTAAAACATGCGCATTCTCGCCCCTATAGGGCATGCTCCATTCTAAGCTAAAACAGCTTCCTTGTCTCCCGGAATATGAGACCTGGTACCCAGCACAGAGTAATTTTACGCTGTTCTGTGAGAATCATCAATTCTCTAGGACAGCGGCTGACTGTCCTTGACCTTATATCCGGTCCCATTCACAACTTTATTGCCGCTTGGCTATCAATGAAAAAACTGATATCGCTGTTGTATAACGGAAACATTAATATAGCTACAGCAGCTTTTAAGATTGCGTATATTTCCGTTTAAAATATACTACATTCATCCATTAGTTTGTATGATTCACGAATGTTTAGCTCCTTGCAAAAAATACCAGGAAGTGTACGTCAGGTGCCCTTCTGATCCGGTTTAGTTCATTTAGTCTTAATAAAGTAATTTTTGCTGTTTCTTATATAAATAAAAGGGGGAGCATGTTCATGATAATTTCCAGAGCTGTTGTTCCAGTCGTTCTCATTGCTCCCGTAAGAGAAGCAATGATTCTCTATTTATCCTACATAGTTCAATTGTTTGAGTTTGATATTTTGTTATCGGCCACCAGACATGACACCCATAACTGGCAATCGGTTGAGATTTATAGACAGCCCCCATTTATACCTATTTCCATTATTTTTATTTTATTTGCATTTTTTGATTTGTAGTCGAAAAGTTAGACAACGGAATAGCATTAAAACATGTTTATAAATGTACCCCGGATCGGAGTTAGGTTAGGTTAGCAGCCGTATTTTTTTTTATACAAGCTCACATAGACCAGTTTAGGTCCCTAGTGTTACCACGGGCTGAAATGCCCCTCATCGAAACCAAACTGTTTGATATACAAATTTATCGATAGTACGAACATCGGTACTGGAAAGATCTGTTAGGCCGCCTAGAAAGGCCGACCCCAGTTTGTCCAGTCGTCGTTTACTCAGAGCGGGGCAGTCGCATATCAAGTGCTCAATGCTCTCCACTTCTTCCTCATCTCCACAGCTTCTACAGAAGTCATTAGAGTCAATACCCAATCTTTTGGCGTGTTCGCCGATCAAGCAGTGTCCCCTCAGAATAGATACTAACGTAGGCAATCTTTGCCTATCTAGTGCGAGGAGAGATTTGTCTAGCTACCCTGCAGGTGCCGATTTCTGTTCATCTTTCGTTGCACTGCCTGTTTGCCTCTTGCCTAAGCCACGCTTGCACGTGGATAGTGGCGCACCAATACATGCAAATTCTTCGAGAATTTGTAATGTCGTCCCTTTCCTAGCAAGTTCGTCAGCTTTGCAGTTCCCCGGGATATCCCTATGCCCAGGTACCCATATGAGGTGTAAATTAAACTGCTCAGCCATTTAGCTAAGAGATCTGCGGCAATCGAGGGCTGTTTGTGAATTTAGGGATGTTGCCTCCAAAGAATTGATGGCAGCCTGGCTGCCCGAGTAAATGACAACGCCAGTGTTGGTTACTATGTTGCGACTCAGCCACTTGGCTACTTCCCATATTGCCATTATTTCGGCTTGATAGACACTGCAGGTATCTAGTAGTATGTGAGCTATATCCAAACTAAGTGCACAGTGTACTCCGAAACCAACCTTTTCATCAAGCTTCGAACCATCAGTGTAAAAGTGGTGATGGTTTCTATTACCTGGTATTGTTCCAACCGATTCATCTCTGGCGGGAATCATAGTGATGTAATTTCTCCTGTAGAATGTCTCGGAGGACGTTTTCGAATTTGGCACTCACTGCGATTGCCACGTCGTCCGCATATGCCACAACGTTCTAGACCTAGCAGGATTTCATTCACCGCTATGTTTCAAATTAGTGGAGGCAGTACTCCTCCTTGTGGGGTCCCTCTGTTTACAAACCTTGTTAGAGTTGTGGACCCAAGACATGCTGTTATGCGTCTTCTGTTGAGCAGACTTTGAATTAGTCTAATCAAACTAGAGTTAACTTTTAGATGTGACAGTGCCACAATAACTGCATCTGAGTGAATGCTGTTAAAAGCCCCTTCTATGTCAAGAAATGCCACCATGGTGAATTTCTTGAAATGCAGGGACGATTCGATAGTGCTCACAAGTTCGTGCAGGGCTGATTCTGTAGACTTTCCCTTATTGTAAGCATGTTGGTTCACCGACAGGAGTTTTGTATTCAGGTTTTCCCTAATGAAATAATCTAAAAGTCTTTCCAGACCTTTCAATAGGAAGGAGGATAGGCTAATTGGTCTGAAGTCTTTTGGCCTAGTGTGTGATATCTTCCCCGCTTTAGGTATGAATACCACTTTGGTATCCCTCCATCGATTCGGGGTGTATGAAAGCCTGATACAGCCTACATAAATTTTCTCCAGCCAGATCGGAGTATATGCCCAACAAAAAAATTTTAAAAATACTTTCTCGACACCAAATTTTGGGAGTAAAGCAATTTTTGTTTTTGGCTAACCTATTGATACGAGTAAAAAATAATTTATGATTTTTACTAAAATCGAAATTAAATTATTTTATAAATAATACAAAATTTTGTCTACATCAAAAGGCAAATTGTTTGCGATGTAGAAAAACTTTCTTGGCATTCTCTTTATACAAAGACAATTTAAGGTACAGAAATGTTTTCTGATCTGATTGTTAAAATAACAATAACTGTAGCTTAAATTGTCTTTGGTATATGGGTGATTTAGACATTACTGGATAATTTGCTGCCCTTGTGTATTTAAATTTCGAAAAATAAAATATATTCTGCTTTGGCAAAAATTTGCTTTTTTGGCATAAAGAGTATATATTTATTTAATTAAAATTGGTTCAATGTAAAATATAATATTTAATGATTTACGCCTTCTATTAATGTTTATCATTTTTTATCAATTACTATTTTCATCCCTGAAAATATGCGTCATTAATTAAAATTTTCAAACCATTCCATTCCTTCCAATAATTCAAATTTTAAAGAGTATTAAATCTACTATTGTTTTTCGCCAACATCATTACTAAAATGATGTAAAACGCGCTTTGTCTTCCGTGCGTCGTTCCCCAGAGCTGCTTTTATTTTTTAAGTTCAAAACTTTTTATAAAATTTTTTATTTGTGCTTTCTAACTTCATTGTGAAAACCATGTTCCGATCCATGAACATTTTTGGAATGCAAGTATTTAAACCAAAATTATAGAATTTTGTTTATCAAAAAATTCAACTTTTTTGTCGATTGTTTCAAACGTTATCGTCCGATAACTAAGCAACATATGGATAAAATGATCGTTAATATTTCTTTTTATTTTGAGATGTTTCATCCAAATATGTCATGGGATCGAGGATTCTCGGATATCATACTCCTCCGTCATTAGCCTGGAGGTTAATTTTATTTTAAAAAATTATTATAACTTGGTTAAAAATTAAAAAGTGATGTGTACCTTCGATAATGGAGTTGCTATTTATAAATGGATTACATTTATCTGATATACTGAATTCAGAATAAAACTTCAATGCCATAAATCGAAATTGGCTCGTAATGTCGAAACCACCCACATATATTTCTTAGCAATTTTAATCGATTAAACGAATAACGCTTATAGCCGTCTACAATCTCTTCAAATTTGAATGTCTGTCACTAACAGCTCACCACTTTTTTGTGTTCGTTTTTATTTTTATTTTTTTTTTTTATTAATTTTCCCCCACTTTAATTCCCCATTCAGAGCTGCCATGAATGAATCCTATGAAATAACCGTTACCAATGCCCCATTGCCCTATACCACAGAGACGGTATTGAATCAATTGAATACAGGCAATAATCTGGGTACACAGTTATCGACGAATTTATGTTTCTGTTTCTGCTTCGTGAGTGCTTTCTACGTACTGTTCCTGATCAAAGAACGTGAATCACGTGCGAAACTCCTGCAATTTGTGAGTGGCGTTAATGTCTGGATCTTTTGGGTATCACAATTTCTGTGGGATATATTAACGTTTACGCTGACGGCCGTTATTGTCGTCTGTACAATAGCGTGTTTCCAAGAGGATGGTTTTTCAACATTTGGTGATTTGGGTATGTTGTGTTGAAGAAGAAGATGATGGGGTGGATGACAAAATGGGAAGAATGGTACTTCCCAATAGTTTCAAAGGATTTTTATTAATTTTAAATATTTTTTCAAATTCTAGCCCGCTATTTCTTGGTCGTTTTGATATTTGGCTTTTCAGTGCTTCCATTCACGTACCTGCTTTCGTTGTTGTTCTCCGAACCCTCTACCGGTTTTGGTAGAATCTCGATTATCAATATATTTTGTGGTGAGTAATGAAAAAAGGGGAAGGGGGTAATAACCTCTTAGATTTATTTATTAAATATTTTTTCTTCTTTTTCTAAAGGTATGGCCTTATTCATTGTCGTTGCCGTCATGTCCATTGACTTTTTGGATACAAAGTCCACAGCCGATCTTTTGGGCTGGATCTTTAGAGTATTCCCTCATTTCTCGTTGGCCATGGGTCTCAATAAGTTGTATGTGAATGTGGCTACTCGCGAGGCATGCAGCAACAAAGTTATAGTTATTTTACCAGATGCTTTGCGCTGCCAATTAATACCCAAATGTTGTAGTAAGTATTTCTGAAAAAATACCTTCATTTCTGAAGGCAAACAATAAAATTGTTGTTTTGCTTTCTTCAGATACAATTCCTTACTTTGATTGGGCTGAACCTGGTATTTTACCAGAAACGGTTTATATGTTGGCCACTGCTGTCATATTCTTCACAATTTTGATCTGCCGTGAATTTGGCATTTTGAATGAATTGATTTATAAATGGAAACAAAGGAATTTGTAAGTACAACGTCGCCCCTCCACCTGATAGAATTTTAATTTGTCTTTTTTTTTATTATTTTCTGGATCAGCAAACCTGCACCCCCACCAGAAGATGCTTATCATGATGATGATGTTGAAAATGAGAAGAAACGCATTTTAGATATGTCTTCGGCTGAATTGAGTGTTCAAAATTTGGTTTTGGATCGTGTTACGAAATATTACGATAGCTTTTTGGCTGTCAATCAAATTTCGTTGTGTGTTAAACCGTAAGTGCTTCTTTTTTAATATTATGATTACCTTATGCAATTCTCTGACGTAGTGCGGTCAAATAAATAGGGGAATCGGCAAAAAATGTGTGGATTTATTGTTTATTTTAAATAATTTGTACATCAGTTTTTAATACCCTACTGTGGTTTGTAATAAAAAAAATTATGCCGATCTCAGAATCACTAGCAGATTCAATCTAACCAACTGTCCAAGTAGTTGACCGCAATGTACAGGTTTCAATTGAATTGTAATTGAAAATACAAAAGACTTCTTAGATAAAATTAAACGCATGCATTTTATTGTAAGTTTTAATTTAGATTTTTTGTGTATATAAAAAAGAAAGAAGAAAGTAAAAATGGAAATACAAAAGTAAACGACAAAATAGGAATAGAAGTAAAGCATATTCCAGCAGACACAAAGACATATTTTGAACCCAACACATACAGTGTCGAATTTCAAAATATTTCGATTAGATTTGCCATCTAATCGCTATAGAAGCTGCACTTTATATTCTATCATTACGAAATGTGGTAGAGGTATTGTTCTCGAAGAACGATCATTGCCGAATTTTGTCAAAATCGGTTCCGATTTGGCTTCTTAGCGCTATAGATGTATTACATTCAATCATTTTGGAATTTGCGAGATTGATTCAAAGACCAGAATTCTGCTGAATTTGAAGAAAATCGGTTCGACCACTGAGATCGTCTTCAATACTTGAGTCTGTCACTGAGTTCACACTCTATAATAGAGTTTGACCTCTGTACTAGAGCCGACCTCTGAGATAGCTCCTATAATAGAGTTGGCCCCTGAGGTCGTCCTCTATACAAGAGTCGACCTCTGAGATCCCCTCTACACTACAGTCGACCTATGAGGTCGACCTCTATGCTGGAGTCGACCACTGATATCGTCATCTTTAGAGGAGTCGACCACTGAGGTCATCCTCTATACTAGAGTCGCTCCCCCGGTATACTAGAGTCGATCGCCCGGTATGCTAGAGTCGACTTCTGAGATCGCTTTATATACTACATATAGCATATCAGTGAGTTCGTCCTATACACTAGAGTCGACCACTTGACCTCTAATATCGATCTCAATACTAGAGTCGACCACTAAGGTCGCTCTCTATGATATAGTCGTCTATACTAGAGTCGACCTCTGAGATCGCTCCCTAACCTAGAGCCGACCACTGATAAAAATCTACCTCTAAGATCGCTCTGTATATTAGAGACGACCACTGAGGTCTTCCTCTGCTCTAAAGTCAACCGCTAAGATCTCTCTTAATACTATAATCGACCTGTGAGGTCGTTCTCTGTACTAGAGTCGACCCCTGAGATTGTTATCTATACTAAAGCCAACCTCCGAGATAGCTCCCTGTACTAGAGTTGACCTCTGAGGTCGCTCTCTACACTAGAATCGACCACTGAGGTCGTCCTCTGTACTAAAGCCGACCTATGGGATCGCTCTCTATACTTGAGTCGACCATTTATGTCGTCCTCTATACAAAAATCGAACTTTAATATCTGTCTGTCGACCACTGTACTAGAGTCGACCACTGAGAAGTCCTCTATACTACAGTTGACCACTGACGTCGTCCTTTATACTTGAGTCGACCATTGAAGTCGTTCTCTATATTAGAGACGACTACTGATATCGTCCAATTTACAACACTCAAAGAAATTTGTTAGTAGACACAGCAAAAAAGTTTGCTAAAAGAACAGGTTTTCTGCTGAAAAAGAGAACGCAGCAAATGTCTATTGAAATTGCAAACTCTTGTTTTTATCAGTTCATCTTCTAAATAAAACAATGTCGGCAACTATTTATTACCACATTTATAAGCTTTTAAGACAAACAATATATAAATAAATAAATAAAATCCTACTCGGAGAATATAATGATTGAAAAATTGTTATAGGACAATATATGTATTATTTCTTTAATTTTTAAAGATAGGGAAAATTCTCAAGTTTAATTTGTGTTGCCATTATACATTTACATATACCGAGAAACAATAAATAATAGGGAAATTGTCCATTTTTATTATCAAAAATTATATTAACATAACAGCAAATATTTTTAACAAACTGCAAACTTTTCCGCTGTATGTTTGCTATTTAAAATATACAGACATTTTGCTGTAACAGCAGAAATTTTGTTGGGACAACAAATATTTTGACTACGGACGACTTAGCAAACAATGTTGTTGTTTAATAGCAAACTTATTTTTTTTTTGAGTGTAGAGTCGGCCGCTGAGATCGATTTCTATACAAAAGTTGACCTCTGAGATCGCTATCTATATTACAGTCGACGACTGAAATCTACCTCTAGATCGTTTGGTGCACTAGGTTCAACCACTGAGGTCGTCCTACATACTGTATATACCAGACTCGACCTGTATACTAGAGTATACCACTGACCAATCGTGGACAATGTAAATTCCAGATCTAAACATTAAACATTATAGGTCATACGATTAACATTATAAAGATTACAATAAAAAATTAAAAGTTCAAAGTAGCCTCTCCTGAAAAAATACTTGTTTCGACTACTACTGATTGTGTTCGAAACGATCTGAGGTTATTTCACAAAATGAGCTAAATATATGATTTTTGGACAAAAAATATAAAGCTGTAATATAAAATGTTATATACAAAATCGTAAATTGTGCTTAAATTTTATTGCCGCAAAAAAACTGACTTAAAAAATCCATAAAGCAGGATACAAATATGTTTGTTTACTTTATAAAGGGACTGAATTATGTCAGAAAAATTATAATGGCAACACTTTTTATTTAATTTTGTTATATTGAGTCATTAATCCACTATACTTATACAATCTATTTATTTTGCATTTTTTCCCACCTTTCTTCCTCAGAGTTGAATGTTTCGGTTTATTGGGCGTCAATGGTGCCGGCAAAACAACCACCTTTAAAATGATGACCGGTGATGAACGTATCACCAGTGGTTCGGCCTATGTCAAAGGCATGAATCTGGCAGCTGATGTTAATTCCATATATAAGGAAATCGGATACTGTCCCCAATTCGATGCGCTGCTCGATGATTTAACCGGCCGAGAGGTCTTGCGCATCTTCTGTCTTTTGCGTGGTGTTCAACGTGATCGCATTAAGCACATATCCGAAGAATTGGCCAAGTCCTTTGGTTTTATGAAACATTTGGACAAAGAAACTAAGGCCTACAGTGGTGGTAATAAACGTAAATTGAGTACAGCCTTGGCGGTTATTGGTAGTCCATCGGTGATCTATTTGGATGAACCGACAACAGGTATGGATCCAGCGGCTCGGCGACAATTGTGGAATATGGTGTGTCGCCTAAGAGATTCGGGGAAATCGATTATCTTGACCTCACACAGTATGGAAGAGTGTGAGGCTTTGTGTACTCGTCTGGCCATTATGGTCAACGGAGAATTCAAGTGTATGGGATCCACGCAGCATTTGAAGAACAAATTCTCCAAAGGTCTCATCTTGAAGATCAAGGTGAAACGTAACACGGATATGATGAAATCAGTGAGGTGAGTAAAAATCATGAAAAATATATAGAATTATTAAATTACAATTTCTCCATTTAATTGCAGCAGTAGCTTAACTCTGAGCATAGAACATTCTTCAGAGCCAGCCCAATCAATGGAACAGGATATCAATAAAGTTCGAACATTTATAGAAACCGAATTTCCTCAAGCCATATTACAGTAAGTTTTCTTTTTTTCTTTACTAAGTAATTCCTATACAAAATTGTCCTTTTTTTTTGCAGAGAAAACTATCAAGGTATTCTTACCTTCTACATTCCATTGTCCAGTATTAAATGGTCTCAGATTTTCGGTCTTATGGAAAGTAATCGTGATCAATTGAATATCGAAGACTATTCGATATCACAGACGACGTTGGAAGAAATTTTCTTAGAATTTGCCAAATATCAGCGTGAAGATAGTCGACAAACCGTCAAGTGAGCATTGAGTTTTACTTGTACCGCTAACCAAGCACCGCTCTCCTCCATTCACACCACCTCAAATCCTTTTTAAGTCAAGGGATTAGTAGCAAATTTGACTATGTAATGCACACACACACAACAACAAAAATCTTTGCCCTCTGTATTAACACCTAACAAATCACAAGCAAAGCAACAATGGCACCATTTTTGCACTTTTTAAATAACGCTTTATTTAATCGTACATAGAACACATTTTGTAGCTTTAATTTAATTTTAATTGGTATTTATTATAATTATTACTAAATATTGATTTTATTTAATACACACAAACAAACCATAAACACTTAATTTTTATTTTTTGTTTTCGCACATTTTAAGATGATTTGCTGTAATTCACGCTTTATTCCCTCCCTGCACTAATAGCACAATTTTATCACAGCAAAATGGTAACATTAGCAACTATTTATAAAATAGAAGAGTTTATTATATCTTGGTCATAACCAGCTACAGATAGATCTGACGAGACCAGTCATATATGAGCATAGATATATGGGTACCTCCAAATCCCGGACGTTACGGAATTTTGCCATATTTTGCAAGTTATTTTACAAAAAATACGCAGTTTTCGTATTTTTTTTTTGTTCATGAGCAAAATTGATCTTAAAGGTATATGAGTATGAAAACGAAATAACACAAAACATGATGCGACATACGTCTTGCTTTGCCGTTGTCTGTTTTCTGTTTTCAGTAAGAATTATTGTTATTTCATTTTCATACTCATATCCCTGAAGATGTTCTTCAAAGAAGAACGAAATATTGGATAGCAATAAATAAACAATAACAACACCTGACCTCGAGCTTGTCATTTAAATACAAAAATAATAGTTAAAAAGATCTATTCGTTCAGTATTTCGAAAAATCCATTTTTTGAGAAAATCTTAATAAGGACCTCAAGCTATCCGAAAATCAAATAATTTTAATAATTTTCAAATAAAAGCCCCATAAAACATTCAAAAAATGCACAATTGTTATATTTATCCCCTCACCTTAGAGAGGAGGGTATATATCATTTGCTACGAGCCAAAAGTGTAACACATCGAAGGAGTGACCTAAGAACCCAAGTATGTTCGGGGGATATTCGTTTTGGGTCATTTTAAGTCGAATGAGCAATGTCCGTCCGTCCGTCTGTCTGTCTGCTGGCTGGTGCGTACGATAACTCTCGAAAGGAGTAACAGATTGGCTTCAAATTTGGTATGTGGTAATATTTTCTTCTATCTACGGCTAAGTTCGAAGATGGGCCATATTGGTCCACTTCTTCTAGTACCTCCCCCACAAAGGGTTAACATTTAGTGAAATATTTATTATTTAATAACATCTATACTAGTTATTTGAATCCTCTGAAATTCTACACATAGAATTAGCTTATTAGTCCCTATTACCTCGAGAAAAATTGGCGAATTTCTGGTACCTCCCACACAAATGGACAATTTTGAACCAAAAGTTAATAGCTTATAACTTTATTACCAGTGCATACAAAGACTTCAAATTTTGTACAGTGTAATTGTTTAATAGTACAATACAGTGAAAAATGGGCATTATTGCCACGCTTCTTTTGGTACCTCCCACACAAATGGACAATTTTGTACCAAAAGTTAACAGCTTTTAACATTAATACCAATGCATACAAATACTTGAAATTTCGTACAGTGCAATGCTTTTATAGTACCTAGAGTCTAGAGAAAAGTGGCCGTTACCGGCACGCCCCTTTTGGTACCCCCACTCAAATAGACCATTTTACACCAAAAGTTAACAGCATTTAACTTTAATACCAGTACATACTTTAAAGTTATTGAATGCAATTTAAATTAATAATAATTTAATTAAATAAAAAAAATAAATTTACTAATATTTTTTGGGACTCAAGGTGGGGGGATTCATAAGTCGGTTTACCCGACTGAACTTTCTTACTTGTTTTTTATTGATATATCACAAACGCTTCTCTAACGTGCACTACTTTTTACGCAAATTTCAAAACTAAGCCACATTTTTTTCCAATCGCAAAGTTAAATATGTTACCCGGTAAACTACAAAGACCCATATTTGGGAATTTTTGAATTTATTTTATAATGATTCGCGGATTACTTTTGATTCCTGATGTTAATAAAACTGCAAAATATTTCATTGAAATATATTAATTTTTAAATATTTTACAACGTAATTACATTTCTGTCAGTATTTGAAAATTGATCTTTTTGTTTTTATTCCTGACGCTGTCTTAGAATTTTGTTAATATCAGTGCAGAATATACACTGATCTCCCTCACATCAACTTTTCTGAATTGACAACAAAATTTGACATGATGTAAAAAATTTCGGTCAGATGTACCCACTGAGACCAAAGTTATGGCCATATAAATTTGGTAATTTTTCGAGAGTAATATTTTTGTCAAATTCACACACTAAAAATGTACCCGATTTGTATGTCTTTTGACATATAAAAAGATATTGTAAATTTTTTTATTAGGTACATACGGGTATTTAGGTAGATATTTGTATTTGTAAACTTTTTTTATGAGTTTTTATGAGTTTTGTTAGAGAAATAATAACTCCCCAGGTTAGACGACACCTTCTATTTCTTTCTTGGTTGTAGTGTATTACGAAGCCTTCCTCCTAAGCAAAATTTCCCAGCAAATTTTCTGATCGAATATCTCGAAACAAGAGCCATCGCCGTAAAACGTCAACAATACTGGATTCAGCATGATTGAAATGGGTTTTACCCACTTACCCATATGATATCGTATTATTTTCATGGACATATTTTATTGTGACTATATATTTATTATCAATTAAATGTTGATCAAAAATATATTAACAAATTTAACTCTTCTATTTTATGTACCATATTTATTTTTTTCTCCCTTTTTCTAAGTAAAGCACATAATTTTATTTTTTTTTTCAAAAATAACCTACTCTATTTAATCAATTTCTATTCGTTATAAATCCCAAGAAAAAAATGTTGTGCGTGCTGCTGTAGCAATACTGAAGAATAATTCCAGAATTTCGTGGAAGATGATGTTCCAAAAACAAAAAAAAAAACCAATGCAACCGTAGTGAAGACGGATCAAATTCGAAGTGGAATGTCAGTACAATCAATTAACAAACGGAGCCGTGATTTACTCTACCAAAAATAAAAAAAAAAACTTAGGAACAACAAAAAAGTTCGCATGATATAAAGAGTTGAGAGGATTGAAGTCAGTTGAACAAAGGATATACAAAAAATATTTTTAATATTTATAGACAAATCTACAATGTAACTAACACTAACAAAATGATGCCACTACAAAAACTATGAAAACTATATTTTTATAAAAAAATGAATCCTTTTCTAGAAACGTATTTTGTGTACTTATGTATTATTATTATTAATTTTATTAGTTATTATTAAGAATTTTTTATTTTAATAGAACAAAGCTGGAAAATGGAATTTGTAGCAGAGTGATTAAGATTTTGACTGCAGACTCAAACTTATAAGCATTATATTGAATAAAACATTTTACATATTTTATATTTGTTGAAACCACAGTGCAACACAAAAAAATTGGCAAGGAAATATTCATTCCCAAAGAAAGAAATTTTAGACAACTACACCACTCACAATTTTCGTTAAACAAAATTTCTTTGTTGAACCGGAAAATATTTTTGTATGTTCCTTGAACTTTAGTCCAAAATGTTGACCCTTCTCTTGTAGCAAGGAAGAATTTGAGGCAGAAAACTTCGAAATATTACTTTCATGTTGAAGAACCGAATAATAATTATAAGTCATGTTCTTCTTGTTACTGAACTCAAACTATACAATTCGCCCTTTTCCATAAAAAGTCATGGAAATTTTAAACTATTTCAGATTTTATATTCAGGAAAAAATTCCCGTAAAATAAATACTACAGGTCCTCTCTCAACATTTTTTTAGAAAATATTCGTACACCCAGAAATAAAGTTTGCTTCTAATAACCAAAACAGTCTGCTGAATTGTTTGTAATGTATTTGCTGATAATAAGAAGAAAAAAATGAAAAATGCATTTATCTGCGGATGTGTTTCTGGATTTGTATAGTGGGTCAGGCTCAGACTGGCTACTGATTTTTTTCTTCAAAATTTAAATTTCCCTTTTTTAAAAAGCTATTTGTAGTTGAGAATTTATAAATCTGTATTGAGATCCATTTAAGCAAAGGACATAAAAAAATTCTTTGAGTATGCAACTTTTTTTATCCGCAGCAAAAAAGTTTGTTGTTATAGCAGTTTCTGTTTGCTGAAAAAGGGAATGCAGATATGTCTGTTATTAAAACTTAACTATAATGGCAAACATAAGTTAGTCATTTTCGCTAACTTTTTCTTTGCTATTTTAGCAAACAAAAACACTTTTTTTTTGCAGATATGTTTGCTATTATTTAATGATGTTTTTTTGGAATTTGCTTATATTTGTGCCAATTTTGTGTAAACAGGAAGATAATCGGATCTGTTCTGTAGCAAGGTGATTTGAAATCACGGTGATTTTAAAATCACCGGCGACTTACAATCACTGTTGGAGTTGGAAATCGCCCGGTTTATTATGCATAGCCTCCCAAAAAAGATTGTTCGAAATATGTTCGGGTGATTTCGAACTCCAAAAGTGATGCTAAGTCGCCGATGATTTTAAAATCACCGTGATTTCAAATCGCCGTGATTACAGAACAGACCCGAATGTTAAAAACTCGCGCCCACTAAGGGCTTAATAAGGTTAAAAAATTAAAAAATATAACATTATGAGGGCTGATTAGAGTTGTGTAGTTCGTGAACGAACTATGTAGTTCAATTGAACGGGTCACTATACTGAACTGAACGAACTAGTTCACACAACTCGTTAATTTCAGCTCAGTAATTCCAAAAATAATGAATAATAAGATATGTCATCCCGGAGCAAGTAAGTTGTCAGTTACGAACGAATAGAAATTTCTACGAGTAGTACTTGAAAGAGTGAGGTTTTCCGCGGATTTTGGACCGATTTTCCCGAATTTTTTGTAATTGTCACAATTAAAAAAATAATATTAATTGGTTAGTGCAAAGAAAGTTCTAACTATGTTCGCGGAAAAGAGTTTTTCGCGTCTGACATTTTATTCCTATTCGTTCGTAACTGATAGATTTTGACGTTTCGTCCGGACGGCACATCTGTCTAATTTGTATTATTAGTTTTTGTATTAGTTTTTCCAACTCTTCCATTCATATTTCAATCAGATTCCTTTAATAGCTGCTTATTTGAACTGGTGATCTACTGAACGAAATGAACTGTTTAAGTAAAGTGAGCTGGTGAGCTAAAGAGCTGGTGTGCTAAAGTGAGCTGTTGAACTAAATGAACGAACTAGTTCACTCAATTGAACTGAACAAAAAAGAGCGATCACTTAAAAGAACTATAATGCCCAACTCTAGGGCTAATAAGTCGATTCAAACCTAGTTCCGGCTACAGAGTCGACTTATTAAACGACTCGAATCCAAATCAAATTCTGAAAGAAACATTTCTATTAAAAAGTTTAAAATTCTTTGAAACAAATTTTCGATTTAAGACTACGGTTTCACTAGAAGTAATCCAATTCGAAATCTAGTCGATTATCTTTATCAGTTGGCAACGTTAATTGTATTACCTATTGAAATGAAATGTCCAATAAGTTTGTTGTTGTTTACTGGTGAAAGTAGTTGACGCTTGCTCTACAGATTTTTCATATTTCGAATACGATGTGTCTGGGGTCAAATCTAGGCATTCGATATCGTGAACTTCTCGATCGAAAAACCAATTTAATTTTTGTTAAAAAGAAAACGTGAATATTGGAACTAATTATAAACTATTCAGATAAGTTTCACAAGTGTCTATTGAAACAATTTACTAAAGTTCGATAGAAGTTTTTACTATTTTAACGATAATAAAAAACACATTTCGATCGTAATGTACTCGATATCGAAAGCCGTGATTTGGCCCCCTGGTTTTGTTTGTAAAACTTTGGAAATTGAAAAACCTATAACTTTTTCTAGAATTTTGCCAATTGCTTTAGTACTTGGACCTAGGAGAGGATTTGGAATTTTAAAGGATGTAAGAAATTTGGATGGAGAAGGTTTGCTAAAATGAAAATAACATTTATTTATCGATAGATTTTCGAATATGACTCGCTTCTTTCATAAAACGTCGCACGACTTTACAATAAAACTGGAAAGTATTGTTTTTTTGGATTTTTGTGCTTTTGTTTCCTTCAAAATTCAATAGTTTTGGCTGAACAAAGTTTTAGTAAATTTTTAGATATGTCCGGAAAAATAGAAAAAAACTATATTTTTAGTGTTACAAATTGGTTGTCCGATTTTGTTTACGTACCATTTTGAAATCACTTCCATAGGTTGTTCAAAATAATCTCAATTTTACATTTCGAAAACCCACCTTATTAGACTAAATAGGATATTTCATATATCAAAGACTTTTTTATGTCCTTTGGTTAAATGAATTTTAGTATTGATTTATAAATTCTTAATTCAAAATATTTTTAAAAGAACTCAGTCTGAGTCTGAAGCCGAAAAAATGTGCTCGACTGCAAACTCCGATTCCAACCAACTCCACCGACTCCGCAGCCATGATCGATATGTACATAAGCTGTTCTAAATCCATAAAAAAACACATCCGCGTATAAATTATTTTTTAATATTTTCGTTTTTATTAACAGCAGACAATTTTATTAACAGCAGACAATTTACTAACTATTCAGCAGTGTGTTTGCTATTGAAAAACTGCAAACATTTTGCTATTACAGCAGAAATTTTGCTGTAATAACAGACAAAATAGTACAAACAATTCAACAAACCGTCTTGATTTTTAATAGCAAACTTTTTTCAGGGTGTGGGCTTTCGAAATGTTAAATGGAGATTATTTTGAATAACTCCTCACTCATAGAAAAATGTTAGTAACAGCAAAAAAGTTTGTTACAGAAGTTTTTGTCTGCTGAAAAAGGGAAAACAGACTTGTCTTTGCAAACTTATGTTTGCCATTTTAGCTAACTTTTTCTCTGCTATTTTAGCAAACAAAACTGTTGTTTCTGCAGATATGTTTTCTATTATTTAATTAAGTAATTTTTATACCCTCACTTTAGCGTAACGAGGGTATATACAATTTGCTACGGGCCAAAAGTGTAACACATCGAAGGAGTGACCTAAGAGCCCAAGTATGTTCGGCGAAAATTCGTTCTTTGTCATTTAAAGTCATTTGAGCAACGTCTGTCTGTGTGTCTGTCTGCTGTTTGGTGCACACGATAGCTCTCGAAAGGAGTAACCGATTGCCTTCAAATTTGGTATGCGGTAATATTTTTCTCCATCTCAGGCTAAGTTCAAAGATGGGCCATATTGGTCTATTCCTTTTAGTACCTCCCCCACAAAGGCTTAACATTTAGTGAAATATTGATTCTTTAATAACTTCTATACTACTTAACAGAATCTTTCACATTTCCACACATGGTATTCGTTTCTAGGTCGCTTTCGCCTTGATAAAAATGGGCGTAGTTGCTACGCACCTTTTGGTACCTCCTATACAAATGAACCATTTTGCACAAAATGTTAACGGCTTATAATTTGTATTCCAATCCAATCCAATTTTATACAGTGTAATGCTTTTATAGAAACTACAGTCCCAAGAAAAATTTGCGTTATTGCCACGCCCCTTTTGGTACCTCTCATACAAACACTCCTTGTGTAATACCTCTAAATAAAGAATATATTCTTAATCGTCTTAAAATTCTAAGACGATTTAGCCATGTCCGTCTGTTGTAATCACGCTACAACCTATAATACATTAGCTAGCTGGCTGAAATTTGGTATAGATACTTCTTATAGCTGCCGGTAACTTGGGACTGAAAATGGGCAATATCGGTCCATATTTTGATATAGCCTCCATATATAGCATCCGTCCGATTTGATTTCTTAACGCCATAGAGACCACAAAACTCAACTGATCGGGCTGAAAATTGGTAACTGGGGTTTATTTATTTTTATTTTTATTTATTTATTATTTCATTTATTTATGAACTAAAGCCCATATTTGGACTATACATTGATAGGAATACAATTCATTAAGAAAAATTTCGTAGACTAGACTTAATACTAAAACCCTTTATACCCGGAACATTTCACACGAACAACGGTAGTCATAGGGCCAAGTTTTTATGTTGCCCCCATACAAGGGGCTATCTTGATTTGACTTCTTAACACCATAGAGACCACAAGTTCCAACTGATCCGGTTGAAAATTGGTATCTAGGGTTTATTTATACCCGGAACATTTCAAACGAACAACGGTAGTAATAGGTCCATGTTTTGATATAGCCCCTATACGAAGGACCTTCTTAATTTAATTTCTTAACTCAAGAACAACCACAAATTTCAACGAATTGAGCTGACATTTGTTATAATGAGTTTATCTGTACCCGAAGCCATTCACATGCGATCCATGGTGGAGGGTATATGTATAATGATGATTTCGTTTCTGAAAAATAATTTCACCACATCATGTTGCGACATTTTAAAAATTCCCCCTGAACCCACTGCCAATTTCGCATTTTGCATGCAAACAATCGAACAAAAATCGTGCGGTATGTAAACCCCATACCTACATTATGGCGCAACCATTTGATAGTGCATTATGAATATACGCTTTCAATTAGGTTTGTTTCTGAAGGTTGCTCTTTGACGGTGCAACACTCCATACCGTGGACTGGGCTGAGTGAAAATGCGATATTATCGCACTTGCGGAGTGTAATAATTTACAAACGAAATCAAAACGAACGTAAAACGACAAACGAACCTAAAAATGCGTTTTCAGTGTAAAATGTAGAAAAAAATTTACATTTTTTACATGTCCGAACTTAATCCGCCTTTACTTCTTTTAATCTCTATTATTTTTACAATATGGGTCATATTTATACTTTTATCTATAGATTTCTTAGCTTTAAAAAAAGATTTTTTGCCATTTTTTTTCATATATTTTATGGTGTTTTTCGCGCCAAAACAAAAATTTGTTTTGATTGTTTAACGACATGTGTTAATTGTTTTAACGACACTGTCTTTTCGTGAAAATAATATTCCCAACATTCGTAGCCCTCATTAGTTTCCTAAATTTAAATGGTGTGACGGCTGTTCGGGCTTACACTTAAACAAATATGCTGCAAATACTAAAGTTACCTTCCATGAAAATTGGAATTAAAAAAAACTTTACTGAGTTTTACTTATTTTTAAATTGAATTGATTTTTTTCAACTATACTTTATAGCATGGTGTAGTTTTTTGAGTTTATGTTTTTCTTTATATGTACTTATAGAGTTTTGAAATTTTGAAAAATGACATTCTTGAATTTACAATACTAGCTGTCTTGCAACTGTTTATATTAAGCGATTTTACTGACATTTTAAAGACAAGGACTATTTCAATTTCTTTTTAACCTGGTACATTTTTAAGACTATTTTCAGCAGGATAAGGGGGTCGATTAGAATACATACGACAAAAAAACATATAACATGAATAAGTATTCAGGGGTCCCCATTAATTTGGTTCTCGAACATGAAAGTTACATTTCGACGCCTTTCAACTCAATTTCCTTCCTGAAGCAGGAGAAGAGTCTCAGGGATGATGCATTGCAAAAGAAAAATTCGCTACTTGTTGTTTACTCTTCTAGGCTAGAACTTTCAATCAATTACGAAATGCATGTATTAAACTAAAATTTTGTTTGATTTGAAACCTGTAAACAAAAAAATCTTAATTATGAAATTGTTCAATTAACTTATTCATTCCAATTAAATAAGTTATTGAGTTAATTATAATTTGATAACAAAGATAAATGACTCAAATAATAATTAATTAGAAATTTTCCTGATATTATTCAAAAGTTTGAAAGATCTAGTTTCAGCTGGAATTTTTTCTGTGTGTGTTCCTGCGTCTTGTCACATTTTAACCCGTCTCAAGTTGCTGTACTGTACAGTTGAATACATTTTAAATCGCACTGTCTGTAAATTTTAATTTAGTTCATTAATTAAGTCTAAAAAGCGTTGATTATCGTCCATGTGATGGCAATCGCATTTCGCCTAAAATTGGCGATTGTGATTTCAAGTCGCAAAATGCATGTTCTGAATTCTTTTTTACCACAACAATTTGGATTTATTAAAATCAAATTATTAATTACAGTGATGTATAACTACATCCATGTGTACATTTTATTAAAATTTAATTTCGAAGACCATTAAAATTGAAGGGGAAATTTTTGCAATTTATTATTATTATTGAATTGTTTCTTTAATTTCACCATTGAAACCAAATTGAATGTTACAACATGTTTTCTAAACAAATATGTTACGGTTTTTGTGGGTACCAGAATTTCTTTTAAGAAGAAAAATTTTAAATGTACTTTAATGCTTATTTTTTAAACCTGCTAACTATTGGAAAATGAAAAAATCATTGAATTTGTATAGCTTTATTTAAAACTCAGTCTACATATTTTATACCTCATATACAAGTTTATTTAAACTGTTATACATTGCTTTATTCTAATGCATTATACGAAATGGTGTTGACATGAAAATGTTGGAAATTAGTTAAACTGAAATTAAATAATAAATATTTATTAAATTTATGTTGTCCAATAAAAATTAAAATGTTACAAATTGTAAATATCATACTAATTTAACAAAAAAAAAATATATTCGTTAAGCGATAATACTTTATACGATAACAAAAGACAAGTAAAATCAAGTAACAAAAGTCTCTTAAATGTTATAAATTGAAAAAAAAATATATTTTCTTATTTATCGTTGGATATATATCCTGAAATGGACACATTGTTTTAACATCATCCATCGGCTGTGTCTTTTTCAGGATGTAATTAGAATAAAACTACGTATATCTAAGGAAAAATAAGAGAGATGAGAAAAACTTTTAATAAAATTAAATATTTGCATTTTAACATGCAAAAAGAAAATCCATTAGTATAGCCTCACCTAAACCTAAAAGAATAAATTTCCTTACGCCAAACTTTAGTTAGTACCCTATAATGTGAATTCGTTTGTTTTCGATATTGAATCTTGGCTTGGAGTTGTTTGTTCTTTAATGTATAACCTTCTTTTTTTTGAATACTGAATGAATATTTGAAATATAAATATATATTTTTAAATCTTTTTTAATTTTATATGTCTATATAAACGTGTTACGAATACAAATATTGAATGGCCTTACAAAAAATTCCAAAGAAAAACTAAAGCAGTATTTGGTTTATTTATAAAAATACACAATGTTAAATGCAAGCGAAACAAACTAAAATTATGTAATGCATTGAAAGATAATAAAAAAACGTGTTTATAAAAAATCATTATAATTATTTGACAAATTTTATAATCCATTTTCAAAATTGGCATAAGTCAATAGGTTTAGAATTTTCACGGAACTAAGGGAAAAATGATTTTGCTTTAAAGATAAGCACGTCTTTGGAGCATAAATCTTTAAAATTAGTAATTTGTTCTGTGCTTTGCTGATCTATAGAAAAAAATTAACTTTTTTTGTAAAAAAAATTATATTTAAAGAAATACAGGATTTTCCAACAAGAGGTGTTATTTTGAATCACCCGGCATTTCGGTAGCTGTCACTTTTGAAGCTTTTATTCTTTGACATTTGACAAGTAGAAACTACGTCATTACTAAAAATGGAACGATACACGATCATCGAACGATACGAACGATACAAAATCATCTTGACTGATGAGGCCCACTTCCACCTCGGTGGTTATGATTTTTTCAACAAACTTTGCCAGACTGGAAAAATACATTAAAATTTTTGATTTTTCAAAAAAAACAATTAAAATCGTGTATCGCCATAAATGGCACCTTTAATGCCTAGCCGTCTTCTTTATGTCTAACAATTCAATTTTTAGTTCTCCATAATTTCGTAACGATGCACAATCTAGGATATATTTTTGTTGAAGCATTAAATAAAAATTTAGGTCTTTCATTTGTGTTGAACAGTTGTGATAGTTTCAATTGGCTCTTAGGGCATCTCTTAAATACCGGTGAATTGCGTCCTGCGTCTGTCAAAGTGTTGTTGTATGCACAGAAAATAATAGGATGAAATTTGAGTTTGACAGACGCCGGACGCATTCACTGGTATTTAAGAGATACCCTTAGACCTTTCATGCAATGTATCATTTTTTTTTTTTTTTTTTTTTTTTTGGTTTTAATTTCCACGTCGTAGTGGGGTTGGTTGAATTCTTATAGAATTCATATACCAGGACTGGTTAGATACGTCTTACGTGACTACACTGCGTTGCAATGTATCATTTGTGTCAATATTCCACTTAGTTTAACAGCCTGTTTCTGTAACTTAAAAATTTGCTTTCGTTCGCCTGCCAGACGACAAACAGCTGATTTGGGTTTCACTAACTACCATCACAACGAGAAGTCGTACGATAATGAACTCGTACGAAAACGTAATCATTTCAGTGCAAATTTTGGTTTCTCTATCTCTCTTTGCTGTCATCTCGGCGAACACAAATGTCAGATCGAGTCACATTATTTTATTTGTCGACTGATAGGAACAATGACAAAATAATCATTATTAAAAGCAAAATATAAGTAGACATTAATATAATTATGGTAAAAACAATTAAATAATAATAAAATTGTGTACATATTTTAGCGTAAAGAAGTCAATATTGGTTGCTCGCTAAGATGGAAAAAAATTATCAGTGCACAATGAGAGAGACGTGAGAGAGAGAGAAAGAAATGAGAGTCTTGGCAATGACAATTTAAAGTATAGACATCCTAGTGTAATTGCAACTTTTTTCCACAAGATGGGGGAAAAGTCAATTTCGCGTACGTTTGTATGCGAGTGAGAAGATTTTTAAGTAGCCATCTACAGAAAGCTTTTTTGTTACTTTAAAAGTCAACTGCGATAGGGTGTCTATACCTTCGATTGTCTTTGGTCTTGGTGCAGCTCAGCTGACCACCCAGGGTTGCTTTTTTGGCCACCGTTAGTGTAAATAGTACAGAGATGTATTTGCTAAGGTCGACCATAGAAAATGTTGTGCTTTTTTAGACCGGAAGTTGTGAAATTATGGATCTGGCAATTACATTATTTTCCAATTGGTAAATTGCTAGCGTCATTGACGTAAGGCCAGGCGAACGAACGATAGAACGTTAGAGAAACCAAATTCCTGACGAAAGTGAGTGACTGGTTTTCGTTCGCAGAGACTTTCGTTAGAAATACAGAAACAGGCCGTAAAAGTTATAAAAAAATTTAAAAACTCCAAAATGCAGTTCCAATTTGCTAAGAGTCGCTTGGTTAAGTATGGCAAAAGTTAGATCCTAAAAGTATGCTTTGTGTTTTAATACAATGGTGTCTTAGGTAAGTGCACCACCAAAGTTTCATCTATAGATTGTCAAAAAGAGGAAATCCAAAATAAAATGTCGTTGAGAATGGAAATTCGAAAAAGCTCTTTTGAACTTTCGCTGCAAATGGCGATACCTGAATTTCAAATTATAATTTTCAATTCCCATTCTAAACAACAGTTGTGAGTTTGAAAATAGTTTTTTTGGGATTGTGAGTGTAAATAATTGTGAAAAATGCAAAAAAAAAGTGTTTTTATAATTGTAAAGGTTTTAAACACCTTTACAAGTTTCCTTCGCACCCCGAATTAAAAAAGGAATGGTGCGAAAAACTAAATATTTTAATTTGTAATTTAGTGCCAGTCACAGACTATGTGACCGGCACTTTATTGGACCCTTTTCCAGAAAACTGCCCATGGATGCAGTTCCAGGTGAGTGTTATTGTGATTTTGGACATTTGCATGCATATTTTTAGTGTTAAATTTATTAAAATTCGTTTGTATATGCATGAAAAAATTCAAATAAATAGTGTTTAAAATAGTGTGATCGGTTAATCGGTTTTACTTTATAAACGGTTTTTCATGACGATTTATCGTCTTTCTTTATTTTTTAATACTAACAGAAGTTAAACTGATCTGTTTTTTAATACTAATATAAGTTAAACGTATCGGTTTTCGCTTTATTAAAAATCTGTAAAAAGCTAATTTAAAGGAAAAAGTTGTCCCAATTTTTATAAATGGAAGGAAAGGGAAAATTTTATTTATTTTTTATGCTAACAAATCCGTTTTTTGGAATTCGCTTTTTACACCTTTTTAATTGTGGGAAATAGGTGGTAAACATTTTGTTGAAGAATTGTGTATAATTTTTAAAAAGATTATAAGTGTTAATATTGTTTGTATCATAATAAATTACAAATTTTCATCTTTTCAAAAATATTTAAGAAATTGTGAATTGGAAATGACAGTTTGCACCGGTTTTCATACAAAATATTTACCAAAAAAAGCTTTTACTATTCAACAAAATAAATGGGTATTTTATTTATATTTTAATGATAAAAACCGGTTTTACATATTTTTTAATCGTGCGAAAACCGATAGTAGGAGAATATTTTGAATGAAAACCGTTACAACCGTTCGTTTTTAATTCAGAACTATTAAAATTTTTAGAAAAGATGATTATTGTTGATGTTTTTTATCATAATGAATGATACATACATTTTATTTATCATAATAAATGAATCATATTTTCGTTCAAAAACCGATAGGTGGTAAATATTTTATACGAAAACCGGTTTTTTGTTTGTACCACCCTAAAGATATTTCAGCAGATTCCTTCGCCCGTTTATGTATCGTTATGTTGGCTAATCATTTTATATGATTTCCACATGACATATTTGTGACGTTGTCCTTCAGCCTACCATTTATAGGTACATATATTTGATTATAGCATCACAGTAGAATTTGCTTCATTTTAAGTACATATATGAAGTGTGTGTAGGATTTGGTAGTTAAACGCACTGTCCTACTGCGCTCAAATAAGTTATTGTAAATCATCGTGTAAATCGCCCAACGCAAGTAAATTGCCCAAATTTACTTTGAAAATCAGTCATCGATTCTTGGACGAAGGATTTTTCGAAATTCGTATTTTCGGGCGCACAGTGGGACCAAAAAGAAAAAATGTGGTACTACTGCCAAATTGAAAGGACTAATGCTAGAATCGCGAAATTTGGCGTGAGGGTAGTCCTTAGACTACGAAAAATATGGTTCTTTGGATGTCGATTCGGAAATATGTTGAATGTTTCCAAATCGAAATTTGGATTTGCAAGGATAGCCATTAGGAATAAGAATCGACACAGCGGTTTATTTTAGGGACAATGTGTGAAAAAACGACAATTATGTTACAACAGGAGTTAAATATAGTACAGCGGGGAAAATGGTACAGTGGGGTAAAAAGGTGTTAAATACTATACAGTGAAGCAAACTTGGTTAAATATGGTACAGTGGGACCAATATACAGTGGTGCAGAAATATGTTAAATATGATGATATAGTGGAACCAGCATGGTTGAATAGGGTAGAGAGACAACGGATTATCTTTAGCACAGTGGGCCAAAATGGTTTCAACTATGGCACAGTGGGCCAAAAACGGTTAAATATGGTCCAGTGGGTTAAAAAGATGTTAAATATAAAAGAAGGCAGTAGGTTCGACCAGACGGAATCGTATATACACTCCACTTGACTCTCTGTGGTTTCTACTGCGTTTTGATGGTAAATAGTATTTCCATGATAGACGGCCAGTAAAGAGACTCATTTGTTCAGGTGTATACAAATGTTTACATTTACGTATAATATCTTGAAGAACCGTCTCAATTTTGCGTAATTAATTTCTCTCAATGCATTGTTGGATATTACGGTTGCATTCAAAATGGAGAAATTTGCACAAAACCCTTAATCTATCCTCAGATCAATGTATCATTATGCGAGATTACCATTTCAATTATAAAGGCAAATATTTAAATTTTCTGAAAAAAATAACGTTGAATTATTGAAAACATGAAACTTGTCTTAAAGTGATCGTATTGATATATTTTTGAATACCTAAATTCAAATAAATACGTATTTCGTAAATAATAGTTCAAAATAAAAAATATTAGGACTGAAACAAAGATTTGTTTAGAACAACATCTTCCCAAATATATAATATTTATGTATGACAAATATAATACATGTATTTCGAGTGTACCCTAAACATTTGTTTATTTCAAGCAGAATATGTTTGGGACAATATACTACAGAAGCGAATTTTTTAGCGAGTAGATACTCCTCTTTGATATAAACAAAATACTAGAAAAGGGTCGGGATAAATTAAAATGCAATTTCTAAATGCAGATATCTCGGGAGGTATATGAGATAAGGCTGATTTGTTCACATATACTCTGTAAATGAGTATTTTCTTATGGGAAGCTAATATAAAAGCTCTTTACATACTTCTAAGTTCACAAATTATCCAGAAAATATAAAATTTGTTTTGCACATTTAATATTTCAAAACATGCTGATGGCACATTTGTTTATTTCGAGCAGAATATGTTTGGGGCAATATACTACAGAAGCGAATTTTTTAGCGAGTAGATACTCCTCTTTGATATAAACAAAATACTAGAAAAGGGTCGGGATAAATTAAAATGCAATTTCTAAATGCAGATATCTCGGGAGGTATATGAGATAAGGCTGATTTGTTCACATATACTCTGTAAATGAGTATTTTCTTATGGGAAGCTAATATAAAAGCTCTTTACATACTTCTAAGTACACAAATTATCCAGAAAATATAAAGATTTGTTTTGCACATTTAATATTTCAAAACATGCTGATGGCACAGGGTGCCGCATGGATGCAGCCGAATTCCGCCCGAATACTGATTTATTGACCGAAGATGCCCTTCAATTGCCACATGCCGCCGTTTCATTGTCTGAAGTTGCCGTTTCATTGCCCGAAGTCGACGTTTCATTGCCCGAAGTCGACTTTTCACTGCCCGAAGTTCATGATGAGCCGGATTATATGCATTATGAGCACATGGAGGTTGCAGCAGAAGCTACGAACAAAGAGAATTGACAGCGTTACGCTGACTTTAAGTCCAACCATTGATGTTGAAATGGAAGTTGTCAGCAGCGAAAATACATGCAGCATTATACCAATAACATTTAACGAACCAGCTAAGAAAACGTATAGCCCTTAAAGAGACCAAAATTGTTATTGTAATTGCCATGTAAACGATGAAAAGAACTTGCAAAAACTTGTCGATAATATTGAACTGCATAAGAAGAGGGAAGTCAGACTTAGACAAGAGATCGATGTATTGATGAAAAAAGCAGATGACGCTGAAAAGCAATACAGGGCGCGAGAATGGGAGAATATAAAGCTAAAGAGAATTGAAGAAAAAATGAGAAAATGTCAGGTTTGAGCATTCGTCTGCATCGGAGAAATCCAGGTACTACGACTCCAGCCAGTACATTCTGCGATATGGCTTGTGGTAGAGTACATCGATATACAGATGAACAAATGAAACTAGCGCAGAGTATAAAATTTGTTTCGAGCAAATGTTACAAGTTTATGAGAAACGATTTAAAATGTAACCTGCCTCATTCCAATACCTTGATTCGCCTACGCCCAATTAGATTTGTAAAACCAGGCATACAAGATAACATAACACAAAATCTAAAAGAAGTAACGTCTTCCTTTTCCAAACGAGAAAGACATTGCATTATATCTTTTGATGAAATGGAAATTAGGAATTCGCTACAATATAATATGGCCCATGATATCATTGATGGATATGAGGGCTACGGAAAAGGCAGAAGACCCAACGCAAGGACCCATGTTGCAAAAATTACTCTTTGAAAATATTGAAGCTGCAAATGAAGTTGGACTCACCGTCAATGCAATGGTTCATACATAAAATCATTATATGAAATCGATAAAAGCCTAAATTTCCGAATGTGTCCCAAACTAACCGATAGACACAAACCCATCATTCATGGACAAAATCAAATTTTAAGTCATTCAGTTGCAGCCGGCTTGAAGACTTGTATGCAAAACCAATGGATACCAAAGTCTGCCGAGATGACATTGAAATTTGTAGAAAAGTGCAACTATTTGTTTGATGAATTAAATTGTAACTTCACAGTTGGCAGAAACAAGTATAACCGACCAATATTCAGAGGTTGTGACGATAAAAGAAAAAGACTTGAAGAAGCAATAACGTACTTCAAGAGCTTTGTACATGCTAGCTCTGTGAAATGTGTAAATAACGTGGAATTATTGATCTTTCAAAGTCAATATTCGGCAGATGTGATGATGTAAAATACTTACTGATTGCAAAAACAAATCAAGATGCTTTGGAGAACTTTTTTAGTCTATTGCAGAAAAATCCAGAATTGAAGAAGAAAACCTTCACAATACCTATGAAATTGAAGAATATATAAACTCTTTAGAAAAAGAAACGCCTTCTATTGGAAGTTCTTTAAATAATACAGTGAAAGAACTACAAGTACAGAGATACATTTTAGGTTACAGTATTTTCATAAATGTTCTTGGAAAATCCGATTGTGATAGATACAAATCCATAATGACAAAGAGTGATTCGAGCCATAAAATATCTAAAATCTTTATTGACGCTAAAAATGTTGATCCTTCCAAACTCTGCCTTGTTAACCCAAATGATCAAGTGTTTCACATATATCGACTTGTATCATTATAAACGGATATTTACCAAGTATGCCTGGAAAGAGTGTCTCAAAGAAATAATAACAAAAGCAATTATAAACAAAATGAAAGAAAAAAGTAACTGGTTTTCTGAAGGAGAATGCCAGGAGCACAGGATAGAGCATCTAGATTATCCCTTGCGTATCCTTTTGTTCAGGAATACTCAGTGGTTATCAGAGGCCATGACTTCTGTAGACAGAGATCGAAAACGTGAACGTAAAATGAAGAGACTCAATTCAAAATTCTAATTTTTTTAAATGAGAGCGTGTTAAGTCTACTTCCAAAAACTTCTATCAACATCGGTTCTGCTTCGAATCCTCACTTTCAAACCTCCAACCAATAACATCAATACAATTTCTCATTTTATGCCCCTATACCGGTTCATCTTCATGCTGCAGACTTTTAATTTCGGGCAATGCTTATGGAATACAATATCGTCAAACGGTTCTACACCAAGGCACATGGGGTATCATATCTTGAGAAGTATTTTTAAAATGTGAGCAAACTAATACCACTATATCAATTGCTTTATTTCCCTACTATTCGTGAAACTATATTATAGGAGTAATATATTCTCCGTTTTTTTGTAGAATATGGATTTGAACCGAGCTTTGGTCGTTTACAGTCCGGCGTTCAGATGGTGGTCCGATTATGGCACATGGAATCATTGGCTCTCGTCTGTAATTCGATGGTATGTACAGGGGTTACCAGTCCCCGCGTTGCGTAGAAACGAAACTGGGAGTACACACAGAATACAGTTTGGTTGCCTCAACCGAATTATTTGCCAACCGAATTTTGTAGTTCTGTCTACTATCATGCGATTCCATCAGGACAACCAATATTTTGGTTGTGGTATACTTCTGTTTCCATGTTGACAACAATCATATTTGGTTGCGCCAACTACGAAAATGGTGGCTTAAATTATCTGTTGTAGTTGCCACAACCAACTGTTTTAAAAAATTGGTCTGACAATTTGTCACATATACTACCGACAATTAATTAAAACAGTTTTCATTAATTTTTTTTCATTTATTGAACAAAAAAAACAATTCATAACAAAATTAAAAATCCCATATTACAAATTCATCACTATTCATCACTATATGAGATGTGGAAATATTAGTACACGAAAAAAAAACACAAAACTTGTATGCAAATTTCGCTTAAACCTGTGCTTTCAATTTCACGCTTGTTGCTTTTATTTTTTATTTATGTAAAACATTTTGCACAACATATTCTGCATTCCACACATTATTATCCACATGAGATTATTTTTGATTATCTACACCGTTCTTGAACAAAATGTTGAAGATTTTTTTATGTCGAGTAATTTTATTTTTTGTTTGTCATGTATCAGCAAAAGAACAGCAACCAATCTTTCGGTTGTATTTCCCAAAATACATTTGGGAAATGATTGGGATAACCAATAAACGATTATTTATTAAAATTTTTTCTGTTGTAGTAACCAATTATTCGTTGCAATAATAATCTTTGGTCTATTGATACAATTTCTGTTGTCAAGAATAAAACATTGGTTGTCACAACCAAAAATCGATCATATGGTACTACAATGAAAATTTAAAATCGGTTACCACAACTAACCGAGTGTCAATGAAAAAAACAATCTTAATTCGATTGATACAACCATCGATTTAGTTGCAATCATTTTCATTTGATCATATCCATGTTATTATTGTTGTTTCAACTAATTATTTATAAATACAACCGACAGACGGTGTATGCAATATACTTTTTGTTGCTAGTACTTTTTTTTTATTGTTACAATCGAATTCCAACCAATTATTTTCCTGGGTGTAGTTCTGCTACGAAACCTGACCAGAGGTTTCTGGTACCACGGGCACATGGGTTTGACTCAGTCAGTCCCATGTGTTATAAGACCTAGTTTTGTTGGGGGCTCGGCCGGGCGAAGCTCTAAAACTGGGTGCCGTTCACCGTATCCGAACGGAAGAGGTCTGGGTGGACCTCGCTCTTCACGGTGAGAGGTTCATGCCCAGTTAGACAAACTTAACCGTAACGCCCCCGTAGCGTAACGAATCAGCTGATTCAATCTGTCATATGGAAATCAGTGTAAACGATTAGCCAACGGAAACGAAACGTAAACGGACGGCTGAATGTGTTGAAATCAGAATTGGACGTTCCGTTTCAAGGTATATTGAACAAGGTAGCGTACAGCAAACAGCTGATTTTCTCGCCATTTTTTCAGAACTCAATGAACTGTCAAACTCATGGATGCCGTTTGATTGTTTGTTTACAATTTGTTGTTGGGAGGGTTTTAAAAAATAGTGTACAATCAAACAAAATTCACGCAAATTAAAAATAATGTCAATTGTATTTAACATTTCCTATATTTAAATGTAAATAAAGCCAAGTGTGTATTTGTGATATCACATAACTTTATTAATTTCGTTTTAAAGTCCTATTGATGTCATTATAAATGGAATATAATATCTTGCAAATGTATGCCACGGTTTCGCAAAGTCGCGAATCCGTAATTTCGAATTTTCCATGACTTTGGGGCATGCACGGGGCAAAATCGCATTTTTCATATGTTTGAATCGAAAGAAAATAAATTTGGAACACACATTTTTAAATGTAATGTTTTTTTGAGCAAATAAATTTTATTTGAAAATCAATAAAAAATATTTGGAACTCGTATATTAATATGTTACAACATATAATATTTGCAAACCAAATTTCTCAAATAAAATTTGTGTTTGAATACAAATAAAATTATTGTTTAGGAATATCTCAAAATATATTTTATTTAAAAAAAATTTCGATACTTTTGTTGAATTTTTCAAATTTCAGTTTTAATTGTTTTTTTTTTTGGTTTCGAATTGAACTTCCTAGTTATGATACTAAATGCAGCATTAACTTCTGTTTTAAATCAGCCATTTAAAATTTTTGAGTATTTCAAGCCATCTGTTGTCAATCCTCCAAGTAAGGATCGAAATATAGAACCAATATTATACAATTTCAATTATTATTATTTATTTTTTTTACGTTATGAACAATTTCTAAAAAATTAATTTTGAATTACTGAAAAATGTTAAACAATTTGGTATTTTCTGAATACTAAATGCAAATAAATATTTGTTTTGGAAAAATAGTCCAAAATAAACACATATTTGGATGTAAACATAGATTTGTTTAGAACAACATCTTCCCAAATATATAATTTTTGTGTGTACCAAATATTATATGTTTAAAGTGTACCCTAAACATATATATGTTTCAAGCCGAATATGTTTGGGACAATATACTACAGAAGTGATTTTTTTTTCAGCGTGTGAGACAAGCTGAATTTTACCGATGTCAAGGGTTGTTTTGGCTTTTATGGTTTGTAGATTGTTCTCACAGACGTGCCACTTAACAAAACTCCACAAAAAATTCGAATTGGGTCACATCGCACGATCTCGGAGGCCAGTTCACATCACCTCCTCGTGAGATGACGATGTCATGTAGCATGAGTTGTGTGGATATGGTTCCGTCCTGTTGGAACCACATGTTAGTGCCCATATCATCCAATTCAGCTCAAAAGAAGTTGGTAAGCCCCAAATCCACATCAAACAGCAACTTTTTCGATTTGAATTGGACGTTCTTCTAACTCTTGTTTGTTCAATTTTGTTCATCCACAAATGGTAAACTAGGCGGAAGACAACACCCATTTTCATAAAACTGAATAATTGATGGACAATTCAACAAATGTAGCTTGAACAATGTTGCAGCTAGCAACTTAAAAACTTTGTTATTAAATTAAAAAATATATTTAATACGTTCAATTCTTTTTACACTATTCGTTCATCATATTCTTTAATAAATGGTCCATATACATACACGGGGCAAAATCGTCTTTTTTGATATGTTTGAATCGAAAAAAAATATATTTGAAACACAAATTTTTAAATATTATATATTTCTGAGCAAATAAATTGTATTTGAAAATCAATAAAATGTATTTGGAACTCGTATATTAATATGTTACAACATATAATATTTGCAAACTAAATTTCTCAAATAAAATATGTATTTGAATACAAATAAAATTATTGTTTAAGAATTGCTCCTAATATATTTTATTTAAAAAAGATTTTCGAAACTTTTGTTAAATTTTTCGAATTTCAGTTTTAATTTTTTTTTTGTTTCTTTGGTTTCGACCTTATCGGCTTATGTTTTAAATCAATCATTTAAAATTTCTTAGTATTCCAAGCCATCATTATTTGTCAATCATCCGAGTATATATTTCCGACGTGAAAATTTTCTAAAAAATTAACTTTGAATTACTGAAAATTTTAACACAATTAGGTATTTTCTGAATACCTAAATGCAAATAAATATTTGTTTCGGAAAAATAGTCCAAAATAAACACATATTGGGATGTAAACAAAGAATTGTTTAGAACAACATCTTCCCAAATATGTAATTTTTGTGTGTACCAAATATTATATGTTTAGAGTGTACCCTAAAAATATATATGTTTCAAGCCGAATATGTTTGGGACAATATACTACAGAAGCGATTTTTTTTCAGCGTGTATGTACGAGTATGTATTTTCTTATAACATGAAAAACTTATTTCCTAACTAGAAAATAAATACAACCTGAAAATTGGTTTTAACATGAGGAGTAGCTCTTCAACCCAAAGTCCTCTACGCCATCATCAGGAAGCCCATTCTGCCTAAAGGATCTTGCTGCCGGTATTTTGAGTTAATTCCATTGCACGAGAGGCCGGCCGTCTTCCATTTTATGCATTTACTGCTCCATTTTTTCTGTTCTACCTTTTTACTGATATGGGTGATATGTGCGACACGTATGGCCGCATTCAGCTTATGCCTCTCGCCACTCATTTGTAAGGACAAGCTCTGAAGAGACAAACCTTTTAAAAAATGTATTCCAAAGAAGTAAAATCGTTGGAAAGCTCGACCGGGCAGTATTGTATTATATGCCATCCATCATCAATGCTACTCAATACTGTAACAGCAAAAACATCTGGGTGCCATGAAGGATAATGACACTATCCTTCCGAGATTAAAATGAGGAAATTATTTAAATTTTATAGTTCCTTAAAGACAAAACTTACATTGTGTGTGTATCCCAATACAAGAGAAAACTTGTTATACTGAATAAAATTGCAGTCACCAGATTTACTTTAAAGGGTAATTGCACGTAAGTTTGAAATATTAGAAAAAATTATCCTTTTCAAAGAAAATCAAATTTCGAATAAAAAAATTATTGTTGTTAATTGTTGGTCAGCTGTTCGAGTCGGCTGCCTATTTTGACAAGCTATTGTACGTAAATAATGTACAGAGTTGTATCCCAGTTTTGTTGTTGGGCAAGTGATTTTACCTTCTATTATTGTATAATGGTTCCGTTTACGTACAATTGGATAACAGCTGATACTACATGTTGTTTACAATTACAATTGTATGTTCACCGAGAAAAGTAAAGAAAATAATAATTATTTGTTGTTTAAAAGTGCAAATAAACATGAAAGACGAATATTTGATTTCATTGATTTAGTCGCACGAGTGTTTATACAATAAATATAATCCAGCATATAGGATATCTGAAAAAAAGCGAGAAGCTTGGAAGCAAATTGGCAAGGAGCTGGGCGTTACAGGTGAGTTTTATGAAGATCGCGGCTGACTTCATTAAAAATTAAATTTATAATCTGCTTCAGGATTCCTTTGACGACAGCTCGAGACAATCATTGCGCCAATCTTCTTCATTGTGGGTTAATTTGACAGCAAGCGTCTCTACAAACGTGGACTTATTTATAGATAGTGATTGGATTGGATTTGGCTGAGTCCCTCTTCAATGGAAATAAACATAAGTAAAGGGTTTTCCAGTAAGGACATACGAATTTTATATATTAATAAAACACAGAATATTTAAGATATAGAGTTCAAATTTATTCCAGGTGTAGTGCAAATGTTACATTTTAAGAATGGAATTCAATTTCGGTCATATGACCACCACGAGCCCGTCAACAGCGATATATTCTTTGGACCCAATTTTCTACCACTCTTGGACACATTTCGACCGGAACGTTGGCAATTTCGCGTTGGATGTTGTCTCTGAGCTTGTCTAAAGTTGTTGACTTAGACCAAGGATATTCCTCAGGGGAAACGACTCATCGCCAATACAAAAAATTAGGCTAGGTTTCAGAGGATGCTGACGATAATGGTTTACTAGGAGGTACAGGTACTGTACCTAAAATAACTGATTGGCCAAACGGAGAGTACTGGAATATAGCTGTATTTAATTTAAATTAAGAAATGGAAATTGTTTGTATTAAAATAGATTATAAATAAATTGAAGTTTAATGGACATACCCCCATCGTGTTGGCTGCCATAACTTCCAACATTAACTGATATGAATGTATAGTTAGCATCGCAGATTCCCACACAATTCGGCACATTCGTTGACAATCATTGGCAATGTGTTTGTACTGCAATGTAGTTTGTTCACTTAAATAAATCGGTGAAAGCAAGCGCCACAAAACTTCACTGCATTCTAAAATAATATTTCGAATTGTTGTTTTCCCCAGCTTGTGACACCATGCAATCGATTGTATGGAACAACCGTGACCCAAAAATCTACAATTTTAAAGAATAGAATGTTAATATTTCCCAACTTGGAATCATAGGATAAAGCAATATTTGACATACAGTGGTGTTATTGCTAGTCTCTCTGCCGGTATAATCCGTTGCTTTGGCGTAGTTAACTCATATTTTATTAAAAAATGCCATAGGCATTCTAGTGTCCGGCTTTCGCCCAGTCATTGTTTATAGGACGTTCATCCCATCTTCTTATCCGAAGATATTTTCTTGGTTACTTTTATTGTAAATTCTGCACAGATTTAAAAACACAAATTTATAAACATTTTTTTTAACTTCATTTTTAATAAACCTAATCAAAAAGAAATCGCGGCTTTTTTGTTTACTTATGTGTTGTTGTCAGAACATATGACTCGTTTTCTCCACGTTGGCTAATCGCTCAAACGGGCAACGTTACGGCAACGGTAAAGATAAATTACGGTTACGTATGCCTAACCCGGTCTTCAGACCGTTCATGTTTACGATAACCATCCCACGGCCGCAACTTTTCTTACTGATAGGGTGACCTGTCCCGCATCGTATGGGTTGAAACTGGTAGTAGTTATATCTACGAAGTCTGGCCAGAGGCTTTTTCTGGAGCATCGTGATGGCCGTGGTTTACATTAAAATCACGGAGAGAGTATTTATGGCCGATGTCGAGTTCCATTTATTACATTATTCATGAACCCCTTACCAAGAGGGAAGCCATGCCCATATGTATGTCTTCAAATTGGTACCTGCGGATTTTTGATGATGACCCTGTGGAGGATTACCACCCTCTAAGGCTTCCTCATTGCTAATACAAAGGATGCTGGTAATGCAACGGATTTGTGATGATAACTCTGTGGAGAATTACCACCCTCTAAGGGTTCTTCATTGCTGATACAAATTGCCAGTGTGGCTGGCAAAAATCCTTCACCTGAACTCTCCGCGAGTGTGCCGGCTGGAAATGCGTATCGAAAATGTTTTTTTTTATTTACGATACTCAGCTAAGGCCAGGGTGTATGGCTTTGATGTAAAGTGTAAAAACGGTTATCGGCACTTACCGTACAACGAAAACACCAGCCGTCGCTGCAACAACATACACAACCCGTATCTGAAACAACATACACCATCCGTAGCTATAACAACAAACATAACCAAAATTGATACAACAACATCGTAATACATGTAGAATTGTGCCACACTATTTTGCCGACAAATGTCTTAAAGATCACTTTGCTTATTTGTCATATATTTTGGCCATGGGTTGAAGGTCTCATAATACATATCTGTGGTCATAATCGATAACCGCCCAAGTCGACTTCAGAAAGATTTCCGTTATATATGCCACACAATTATTCTCCTAACAATACTTAATATTTATGTAAAATCCCCATTTCTCTAAAAAAAAAGTAAAGTGATTCTCTAAAGAATGATTTTCGCCCTATTATTGCTTGTGACCACAGATATTTATTTGTTCATTTATTACACAAAAAAATAATATTGCACTAATGCTGTATATTTCATTCTATGTAAATACATTTTTAGGTGTGAGTCTCTGAAGTACGCATTCCTAACGAGCAAGATGTCAACCAAATAACCAAAGATATTGTTGGGGCTCTGGACGAGCTTGGGGCTGGGGGCCTGCAAACTTTATTTTATTTAATTTCATATGAAATCTGTCTGTACCACTTATAAAATAAAAAAATAAAAATGTATGTAATACAAAATTAAATAACTTGCTAATATGTACACTATGCCACAAAAGTCTACAAACGACCATGAAACACATTACGAATCGAATAACTTGCTAAATGAAGTTTATACATTTCTAACGAAGTGGTTTTCTTTAAATTTATACAATATATGTCCTTAGTGGATTTTTGTGGCATAGTGTATATTGTCGCATTTTTAAATTTGAAACGTTTTAGGTCAAATAATTATTAAAGGGTCTTCCTTATTTTGTTCCTTAGACTAAAACCGGTATTCCAAAGTCCTAAGCTGCAAATTCTCCCCATATATAACATCGCAGATTTCCCAGCAAACATCGTGGTCGAATATCTGAAAAATAGAAACTGAATAGGTTTTCTTTTAAATTTTTGACTGCCTAGCGTATTTTTTCATTGCTTTAAAATACATATGTGTTCAAAATTTAGATTTTTCAAGATCAATATTGCGGCAGGCATCTGTGAGTGTAATTGAAATATTACCATTTTTCGAAACATTTTGCCAAGAGGCACATCCGGCAAATGAATTGGAGATCACCATACCTGTTGAAAATGTTTTCTAGAGCATCAAGAAGTGACCGACTTCTATAGTAATTATATTCCGATCGGTATAATAAACCGTGACTCTATTCTCTGTACAACAGTGTTTGTAGGATATAAATAGTGACATCCGCGTTTCGGCGGACCAGTTATGAATTGTATGAATGATTTGACGATTTTGAATGTATAACATTAAACGTATGCAAGCAAATAACAGTCCATTCTGTAATTACTCATTGTTTCTAAGGCATTACAGTTTCATATCTAGTGGGACGTTTCCATGAAGATTATAAAAAAAACGTTAACAAAAAAAGCATTTGTTTATGGGCCCTAGGTTCAATTAAATGCATATTGTCAAATTTCATTGCATTTATTTGAGGGCCTCGGCATCTACGACGTAACTTTTGTCAACTTTGTTCCAGATAACATTATATTGCGGACGTTACTAGCGAAGCTAAATCGTTTTATAATTTTACGACGATATGTATGGTCTCAGACCAATATTTCAAGTGGTAAACATAGTATTCCACTATCCTGTAGTGCCGGTGTTATTTCCGAATCTAACATTTCCGTACAAAAAATTGTCCGATTTCGCAAGAACAGATAAAATGTTACAGAATAAAATTATAAACATTAAATAATAATTGTGTATACAGTTTATTGTTAATATTTTTGTAATGAGAATGGTCCGCAATATGTATTTTACACAAAAGTTACGAGAGTAAACACTCTGGACAAAATTTGTTGCGGCATTAGATTTTGCAGTTGATTTTGATATACTTATATAATAATACAGTTGTTTTTCTAGTTCTCGCGATATACTATTATATGCAAAAATAGAGATCTTTAAACACATATTTTAGCACAACTCCAGAAAAGTGGTTCAGCCAATTTTTAAAGAATTGCGTTAGCTCATATTTTTGAGATATTCGACCACGAAGTTTGCTGGGAAATCAGAAAACTAGTTATTTTGAGAAAGAAAGTACAACAGTTTGCTTCGAAAACACTTTTCAGTCAAAAAAAAAATAAAAGGGCCCTTGGAGAATTATTTATCTCAAAACAGTCGACAAAGCTTACAGAGAAGGACTGCGAAATGTGGTTTTTACTTAAATTTTTTTCAAAGATCCCAAAAAATATTCCAACTATTTTGAGATAAATAATTTTCCAATGTCCCTTTTGTTTGTAAATATTGACTAAATCGTGTATGCCCAACACTTCCTCTGCTAATCCTCCACTGAAGCAACTAACATTTCAGACAAACTTCATAGTTATATATCTTGAAAACAAGAGCAATCCTAGAAAATAGTAATAACAGATGTTAATATATAGGGCTATATCAAACAAGTAAGAAAGTTCAGTCGGGTAAACCGACTTATGAAAATATTCGTAAGTTTATTTAATTTTTTTGTTTTAATTAAATTATTATCAATTAAAATTTCATAAGTTATAAGCTATTAACTTTTGGAGCAATACGGTACATTTGTGTGGGAAGTACAAAAATGGGAGTGCCAATAACGCCCACTTTTCTCTGGAACTGGTATTAAAGTTATAATCTGTTAACCTTTGGTGCAAAATGGTCCATTTGTGTGGGAGGTTCCAAAAGGAGCGTGACAATAAATCCCATTTTTCTCTGTATTGTAGGTACTATTAAACCATTCCACCGTACAAAATTGCAAGACTTAAAATGACGCAAAACGAATATCCGCCGAACATACTTAGGGTCTAAGATCACTCCTTCGATGTGTTACACTTTTGGCTCGTAGCAAATGATATATAACCTCCTCTGTAAGTTGAGCGGATAAAACATGATATTAAAAATACTGAATGAATGAATACAATTAATTTGCTTGTACTATGCGAGGAGAATTGAGGGAGTTATTCAATTTGTTGGGATCGGTACTTTTCCAGAGGCCATAAGTTTTGCCCACTGTCGTCTGCCATAAGCGTATAGTGCCATCCTCCGAACTCCTGGCATACAGCTCACAATCGGGGCTAAACTTCACGGAGTGCACAGGACCAATGTGACCCTTAAACGATTCTAAAAAAAGAAAGAGAGGAGGAGATTGAATTAAAAATTTAGTTATCTACTTTGGTCGGCCGATGAAACGTTCGTTGGTACTTTGACTTCTTTAAGCTTTTTCAGCGTTTCCACATCCCAGAAACTATATCTCTTGGGTTGTTGGGGAATGTCAAACGCTATACTTCATTGCCGGTCAAACGATCCCACAGACGTACTGCCTTATCCTCGGCCGCCGAAATGATGCATTTATTGTCGGGACAGAACAAAGCCTGTTTGTCCAAATTATGCCTCCAAATTATGCCATGTCCAAATTATGCCTCCAAATTATGCCATGTCCCAATTATGCCTCGAAATTATGCCGTGTCCAAATTATGCCTTACGCCTCGATTACAAATAATAAGTAATATTACTTATTACCAGTAATAAGTAATAATACTCCACCTCAATAATAATACTCCACGGTATTAATACTGATTTTTGATTTTATTTTATATTATCATGTAGATCACAACAACAAGTGTCACTAACAGTTATGTACATAATAATTTAAGTATTACTTTTAAAAATCTTAATAACATCATAAACAACAACAACAATGAGGTTTTTCATCATGAGTCCAACACAAATGAAAAGTTTTCAGAACAAAATACGGATACAGATCTCTGTACGGATACAAATCTTTTCAAAACTAACCCTAATGGAAGAAGGGTATGAGGCATTGATGAAAACGCCCTCCCCTGGTATTGAATATTGAACAACAGCCAGCTTCTCCCATAACATCATCGACAATTGCTTCAGTTCAGAATGTCCAATGTCCCACTAACCGCAACTGTCCCACTAACATTCATATAAATCGTTCTTTGGTCTCAATACGTACCGGACCGTATACGTATCGGACCTCATCCGGTTTGATTTGAAAACCCACATGACGAGCACACTCGGAGTTCTCATTAGGAATACAATAATAGTGATGAATAATTTATTTTTTTTTGTCATGTATCAACAAAAGCACAGCAACCAAGCTTTCGGTTGTACAGGGTTTTCCAACAAGAGGTGTTATTTTGAATCACCCGGTATTTCGGTAGCTGTCACTTTTGAAGCTTTTATTCTTTGACATTTGAAAAGTAGAAACTACGCGATTACTAACCAGTAGGGAAAGGCTAAAGTCGGGCGGGCCGACTATATAATACCCTACACCACTCTCGTAATATTGAATAACTCTGAAATATAAATTTTGTAATTCATGTATAAATTGTTTACATAAATTTACTTTTGGGACATTTTATACTTAAATAATATCCTGTACCACAGTGTGGTGTAGGGTATAAAAACGATTGGATGTAAAATACAGCTTCTACAGGACTAAAGAGCCAAATCTGATGAAACATATATATGCGAGCTATAGCTAAATCTTAACCGGCAATGTTAGTCCATGGATCAAGAAACTCTACCATTCTAAATATCAAAACGATTGGATTTAAACTACAGCATCTATAGGACTAAAGGGTCAAATCGGACGAAAGATATGTATGGGAGCTATATCTGAATATTAACCGATTTTCTTCAAATTCGGCAATGTTAGTCTATGGATCAAGAAACTCTACCATTCTAAATATCAAAACGATTGGATGTAAAATACAGCTTCTATAGAACTAAAGGGCCAAATCGGACGAAACATATATATGGGAGTTATAGCTAAATCTTAACCGATTTTCTTCAAATTCGGTAGTGTTGGTTCATGGATCAAGAAACTCTACCATTCTAAATTTCATAATGATTGGATGTAAAATACAGCCTCTACAGGACTAAAGAGCAAGATCGGACGAAACATATATATATGGGAGCTATAGCTAAATCTTAACCGATTTTCTTCAAATTCGGCAATGATGGTTCATGGATCAAGAAACTCTACCATTCTAAATTTCACGATTGGATGTAAAATACAGCTTCTATAGGTCTAAAGGGTCAAATCGGACGAAAGATATATATGGGAGCTATATCTAAATCTGAACCGATTTCAACCAACTCACGATCGGAGTGAAATTGCGACCTGTAGTCGACGAACAACTTTACATGGACAGACGGACGGACAGACATGGTTAAATCGACTCAGCTAGTGATTCAGAGTCGATCGCTATACTTTAAGGTGGGTCTAGCTGTGTTATTTTAAGGTGTTACAAACATCTGCCGTGAAACAAACTTATAATACCCTGTACCACAGTGTGGTGTAGGGTATAAAAAGTGTGTTTCTCGGGGTGAATCGGCGTCAAAGGAGGCCACTGTGGGTTTGTCAGCACTAAAGACATGTCGACCTTTTTCTGGGATGCACGCGATATAATCCTCATTGACTACCTTCAAAGGGGTAAAACAATAAATGGCGAAAATTATGCCAACTTATTTGGTCGATTTAATGAGGATTAGAAAAAACGACCGCATTTGGCTAAGAAACAAGTTATTTTCCATCAGGACAATGTTAGGGTACACACTAGTGCAGTTTCCATGTCAAAATTCCATGAATTATGCTACGAATTTCACCCTCATCCGCCCTATTCTCCGGACTTAGCCCAGAGTGGCCATTTCTTGTTTCCAAACCTGTGGAAATGGTTCGGGGGAAAGAGATTTGACTCCAACGATAAATCATCTCGCAAACAAATACCTATGTATTTTTATGACCTCACAAATCTTATTTTTTGGTAGGGATATACAAATTAAAGAAACGTTCGACAATGTTAAAAAATAAAATATTTTTTTTTTATCCAAAAATCTTTGTTTCATTTAAAAAGTCACGGGCTTATTGGCCCGCCCTCGTATTTTATTTCTATGGCAACCCATGTTCAAATCACCGGTAAAATTACTACACCATTTTCAACTGTAATTCGAAAAAAATCAATTCAATTTCGAATAAGATCAATTGAAATTCGAAGATTCCATTTGAAATTCGAAAAAGGTCAGTTGAAATTCGAAGATTCCATTTGAAATTTGAAAAAAATCAATTGAAATTAGAAATACATCAATTGAAATTCAAAACACATCAATTGAATTTCGAAACACATCAATTGAAATTCGAAAAACATCAATTGAAATTCGAAACACATCAATTGGATTTGGAAAAACATCAATTGAAATTCGAAATACATCAATTGAAATTCGAAATACATCAATTGAAATTTTAATTTTTCCATTTGAAATTCGTAATACACCAATTGAAATTCGAAAAACATCAATTGATATCAATTGAAATTGGAAAAACATCAATTGAAATTCGAAATACATCAATTGAAATTCGAAATACATCAATTGAAATTCGAATTTTTCCATTTGAAATTCGTAATACACCAATTGCAATTCGAAAAACATCAATTGATATTCGAAATACATCAATTGAAATTCGAAAATGTAAACAAATCTGTACATTAGATTGGGTAGAATTTATTAAAACACATTTGCTGACTAAATCTTAGCATATAATGTGACGAAAAGAAAACATATAGATGATTTTATCTTTTATGAATATTTTTTTAATATTACATAGTTGAAACAAAACATATTTAATTTAAATATTTTAATATTAAAGGTTTAACACAGACAAATTGCATCACTTAAATGCTACCCCATCTAATACACAGCATTGAATTGGTTTACATTTTTCGAATTTAAAATGATGAATTTCGAATTTCAATTGATGTTTTCCGAATTTCAATTGGTGTATTACGAATTTCAAATGGAAAAATTCTAATTTCAATTGACGTATTCCGAATTTCAATTGCAATTTTACGAATTTCAAATGATGTGTTTCGAATTTCTATTGATGTGTTTCGAATTTCAATTGATGTGTTTCGAATTTCAATTGATGTTTTTCGAATTTCAATTGATGTTTTTCGAATTTCAATTGACCTTTTTCGAATTTCAAATGGAATATCCGAATTTCAATTGATATTTTTCGAATTTCAAATGGAATCTTCGAATTTCAATTAACTTTTTTCGAATTACAATTGAAAATGGTGTAGTCGGCGGACCGGTAATTGTTCTTAGTGGTCGGCGGAAACACCAATACAAAAACGATTGTGACAAATTTCATAGACAATTCGACCACATCAGAAAATACAGGAGCCACCTTAATATTGACTAAATCAGATAGCAGCAATTGTAGCCATAAATCATATGTCTGTCTTGGCAGTTTGACTATATCGTTTATTTTGTGATTGAAGTCAACGTGTTACCTATTTAGCGCCACTCTGAAACGACCGGATTGAACGAAAAATAAAAATGTATATGGGCATTTCCCCGGGCTACTCACAAAAATACCTTACAATTTTGCAACTCTTTCTTGAGTATTTTTTTTAGCAATGTACTCAAAGTTTCTGCGTGACATTTACGCATTATGTAAATAATAAAATTTACAATTTTGGCATGAAATTGACCTTGTCGATTTTTCTATGTAAAAAAATTGAGAAATATTTTTTAATTAATATTTAATATTTTCTAAATTAATTTTGCACTGTCCGGAACATGGCGTCCGGAATTCAACAAAAATCTAAATATCTCAAAAATTTTACATTTTTAGAGTAAATGGTAAACACATACTTAAGAAGCATTGTCTCTAGTATATGCAAGCAAGAAGTTAGGTATTATTTATATAAGAAGTTTCGTTGAAGAATACCTCAAGAATCGTGATTTTTTTGTGCCGTCCGTCGCTCTGTCCATTTGCCGATTTTTTTTTTGCAAACTAAAAAAGTTTTCAAAATTCTATAAATACAGTGTTATTAATCTCGATAGACACTACAAATTTGCTAATAACAATAATATTCCTAATAACAATAATATCAAGAAAGTTATGGGGAAAAAAGTAATGAAATTCCTGCCGTCCCACGATGGAAAAATTAATGAAATATGCGCGCAGTTTTATGGGAATGTTGTTTAATTATAGAGAATATTTAATGAAAATAACTTCAAATTATATGAAAATATCTCTACGCGATTCCATGTTATGACCATTCAAAGTTTGCATTTTTTTCTAATAATGCGATGATAAAATGTATATACTAAAATGCTTCTAGAATTCTCGTTTGTTGGTGAAATGCGGCTGGACTTGTAACATATAACAAGGCTATATTCATCTTAATTTTTGTGAATGAGAAGTATTTTTATTATTCCAACAGTAAATGGAATAAAACTTTTTTGGATTACGTGGGATCACTACACCCAGGAAAATAATTGGTTGGAATTCGATTGTAACAATAAAAAATTAGTACTAACAACAAAAAGTATATTGCCTACACCGTCTGTCGGTTGTATTTATATATAATTAGTTGAAAGAACAATAATAACATGGATACGATCAAATAAAAATGCTTGCAGATGGTTGTATCAGTCGAATTAAGATTGAAGTTTTCATTGACACTCGGTTAGTTGTGGTAACCAATTTTAAATTTTCATTATGGTACCATATGATCGATTTTTGGTTGTGACAACCAATGTTTTATTCTTGACAACAGAAATTGTATCAATAGACCAAAGATTTTTATTGCAACGAATAATTGGTTACTACAACAGAAAAAATATTAATAAATAATCGTTTATTGGTTATCCCAATCATATCCCAAATTTAGAATAATTAAATGTTTTTTTTTGAAATACAACCGAAAGATTGGTTGCTTTTCTTTTGCTGATACATGACAAACAAAAAATAAAATTAATCGACATCTTCAAAAAAGATCTTCAACATTTTGTTCAAGAACGGTATAGGTAATCAAAAATAATCTCGCGTGGATAATAATGTGTGGAATGCCGAATATGTTGGGCAAAATGTTTTACATAAATAAAAAATAAAAGCAATAATCATGAAATTGAAAGCACAGGGTAGAGCGATATTTGCATACAAGTCTTGTGTTTTTTTTTGTGTATTAAAATGTGTGCCAAATATTTCCACATCTCATAATAGTGATGAATTTGTAATATGGGAATTTTAATTTTGTTATGAATTGTTTTGTTTTTGTTCAATAAATTAAATTAAAAATTATGAAAACTGTTTTTAATTAATCGTCGGTAGTATATCACTGACAAATTGTCAGAACAAATTGTGGCAACTACAACAGATAATTTAAGCCACCATTTTCGTAGTTGGCGCAACCAAATACGATTGTTGATAACATGGAAGCAGAAGTATACCACAACCAAGATATTGGTTGTCCTGATGGTAGAGAGATACCAAAATTCGGTTGGCAAATAATTCGGTTGCGGCAACCAAACTGTATTCTGTGTGTACCATATGACATAGAGTAGAGAGGTGACTATGTGGTGAATCCAATAGTACCTAGTTTATCTGCGACTTTTTGCGATTATGGCAGATTTATGTAAATATGTGCCTTTTTTACTTGAAATATAGAAAATATGTGTGGGAGCTACATCTACTCGTATCTATGAACCGATTTTCCCGAAACATATGGACCGATTTTCTTGGTTCAAAAAATAACTTTAACGAGATTTCGGCAAAATCGGATAATAAATACGACCGGTACAAGTCTGGCTGCAAATTTGTAGTGTCCTACGATCAAAAAGAGCGATCGTATTAATCTTATTAGGTTTATATGTGTAATTGTTATAGTTTACTTCTATAAAAACTAAAAAAATATTGTTTAACGCTTCTGCAGTTTATGTATGTTAAGGTGGACCGATTATTTTTTTTAATTTCACCTGTCTTTTATTTACAGACGACGACCCATTGTGTAAGTGCAATTGTGCAAAACTTCAGCTTTCAAAAATATTGCAGACTTCGATTTTATCCTATTTATGTTGTTTTGGTTTAAATTTCAAAAACATTATCCAGTTTTGTAGACTTTGGTACGATATTCTGAAATTGGTACGATAGTCTGATTTTTACACTAATTTCCACAAAGTCGCTTTTCCGTCGTCACCATGACGAATCAGTTTCGTCAATATATCTTCGTGCTGGTGACGAAAAGTTTCGTACATGTGATGTTTTTGTACGTCAATAGAACGAACACTATCATCAACCCATATTTTTGGTGGTTTCGAAATTCGTCGAGGGAACGATAAGGTTTCATTCCCACGACGAAAAGATTTATTTGACCATTTGCTGAAAATATGATAAAACGAAGCAATCCATGTATAGTTTGTGCTTGACTATACTGTTCTATATGCGTTCTGATTACCTTAGTTAAATAATTTGTTGTAAAAGCTTAATTTAAAAAATCTAATAATGGTGATAAATGATATTCGTCGTGGTGATGAATGGAATTCGTCGTGGTGGTGAATGGGATTCGTCTGATGGCAAATACATGACTTGATGAGATTATTTTTGATTTAAAATATGAAAAGTAATGAATACTTGTCATTCGTTTGCTTTAAGCCTTTCCTAATAAGAACTGCGTTTCGAACCGAAAAATCATAACCTAACCTGGCAAAGCAGTCAAGTAATTTTATTTTCATATCGTTTTTAATGGTTTAAAACCAGAAGAATATTTATTGAAATTTTAAAAATTTAAATAGTCTGGGGCATGAATTCGTCATGGTGATGTATGGAGTACGTCATGCTGATGAATGGGATTCGTCGTGATGATGAATGGGATTCATCGTGGTGATGAATGGAATTCGTCGTGGTGGTGAATGAAATTCGTCATGGTGATGAATGGAGTTCGTCATGCTGATGAATGGGATTCGTCGTGGTGATGAATGGGATTCGTCGTGATGATGAATGATATTCATCGTGGTGATGAATGGAATTCGTCGTGGTGATGAACTCGATTCATCGTAGGAATGAAATGGGATTATCTGAGGACGAACGTTTTTGGAAACAGAGATTCGTCATGGTGACGAACAAATTCATCAAGAGGATTATTCCGTACGTTAGCAGATTTTTGACGAAAAAATAGTCATGATGTACAAATTCGTCATCATAACGAAGCTTTTTCTATCAGTGTACACGGTAACAGTAAAATAAAATCTGGGTACGCAATCTATTCTCCAAAGAATTCTCTTGAAGATGGTCCAAACCGTAGAACAAAATCTCTAACGGTACAGTCATGAGGTAGAAAATATACGAATATATGCACCCGTATACACTGTATACTCGTACACGGACAATAATCTCTTATTATGCAACATTTTTTAATAATGCAACATCATTTGTTCCGCACATTTTTGACGAAGTTATTTTTATTGACTACAAATTTCATTCTTTTACATTCAATCGTCGATTCTTAGTCGAAACTGTTTATATTGACGACTTCATAAATTTTTATTTTTTTTTTAAATATTTTTAAGTTACAAAAAGGGTTTTTGTTCCTATAGTTTCTGTGATATTCAAATCAAAAAACAATTCCACGCCCCCTATTCCGATCACGCCCATTATTGGCAAAGTTGTTGATATATGTACATATATGTAAACTACGGTGAATATTTTTGCATCCATTAAACGTAACCCACCTTATTGTGCGGTTTTTGCAAGCATGCAGATTCCTTCAGACGGCTGACGGCTGGAAGCGTAATTGAGGCATCCGTTGAGGTATTTTATTCTCGCTATGGAAGTACTGCGAGCATTTATTATTGCTTGACGTTCTGTGGTTATGGTTTTGGGCACTTCACATGGTCTCAGCAATTTTATTGTAGTTAGGTTTACGTTGATTAGACTACTTCAAAGCTTGCACTATAGAAGAAGCACAACAGCAAGTCTTGGGTCCCCAACTCTTACACGGTTTGTGAACAGAGGGACCCCACAGGGAACTACTGTCTGCTGTTAGATCTAGACGTGACAATCACAGGAACTGGCAAATTCCTCGACGTACATAGAGACATCCTGCAGATGGCTCTGAACAAATTGACTATATGTGCCAGAAGCAGCGGTTTGAGCGTTAACCTGTAAAGAAAGCCAAAGTCGCATTATATTCCTGCAGGAAAGCTGTAGGGTCGCGTTAGGGCCTCTCTTCTATGTAAAAACGTCTTTTGGATATACTCGTATGTGCATAGCATTCGTTCGTCCAATACTGTTGTACGACGTTCTGGTGTACTGGACGGCAACTAATATACTATCCATTACAAACCAATTACCAAAGGTTCAGGCAAATACCTGCCTATGCATAAGCGGAGCATTGAGGACTACAGCGACATCTGCTGTCCATAGATATTGTGGCTAGAGAAGTTGCCATAGAGCGGAATTACAATTGAACTGTCTACCAATATGGAATGCTATGGTAACCGACCGAGTGGACTATATACCAATGATGTACACCTCCGAGAGGAACTTCACCACTAACGTACCTGTCAGAGAGGAATGGGTTGGCAGTATTCTAGGAAATAGAAATCATCTCCACTTCTACACAGATGGTTCAAAGCTTGATGATAAGCTTGGCTTTGAAGTACACTGTAAAGAACTCAGTCTTCATATAGCTCACAGACTACCATATACCTGCAGTGTTTATCATGCTGAAATAACGGCAAAAAGGGAAGAGGCCCTGAGCGCCTCAGTAGGTGAGTTGGTAGCGTGCTCGCCTATGAGCGTGGGGTCGTGGTTTGTCGCTGCAAAATCTAACCACATGGTCTTTGTAACCCAGGCTTCCCTGGACCGCAAAATTGGAATATAAATCTACTTTGTATTTTAGTTCATACAAAAAAATAAATAAAGGATAGTGGATGTGTCGCAACATAGTGACCAACACTGGTGTCATTTATTCAGACAGTCAGGCTGCAATTAAATTCTCTGGAGCCGACATCCCTAAATTCATAAAACGACCTCGTCTTCCGCAGATCTCTTAACGAGGTGACTGAGTAGTTTAATACGTATACACCTCGTATGGATAACTGGTCATAGGGATATACCGGGGAACTTGTTAGGACAGGGACGATATTACCAAATTCTCGAAGAATTTAAATGTTTTGGTGCGCTACTGTCCACGTGCAAGCTTTGGGCTGGGTAAGAGACAATCAGCCTAATGAAAGATGGTCAGAAATCGGCACCTTCTTAGGGTAGCTAGACAAATCTGACCAAGTTAAGAACTGAGTATTTATTTGTTTATTTATTTCGTCTATGGAAATACAATTCCTTACAGACTATTGCATAGTAATATATTAATTCTAGTATACTTTTAAATTTAGAGATATTCATAGAAAAATCCAGATTCTACATTCTGTTTACTTCCCTAAGGGATCGAACAATAGGCTCATTAAGACCATAATTAGTTCCATGGAGTGGTACATTAAAAAATTCATAGTTTCTTAACCTGTTAAAAGGAATTAAATTTAACAAATATGGACAATCACTAAGTCCACAAATAACTTTATATAAAAACATTTAATATTGTAAACATCTACTGTTAGATAATATTGGAAGGTGAATAAGTTTACACCTGGATTCTTATTCTATCGTTGACCGGACAAAAGTCATGTACAACATTTTTCGGTCAAATTTTCTGGAAAGTTCAAAATGTCCCCTCGCTCTAGATAAGAAAAAACTGTATATGTTCTGACGGGACACGGCCTAATCGGCGAAAACGTAGGAAGGTTAGGTATTGAGTCCAATGACTTCTGCAGGAGCTGTGATGATGAGGAAGAAGTGGAAAGTATTGGGCACCTCCTTTGCTACTGTTCCTTATTAAGTAGGAAGTTTACAAATCGTTCCGGTATTCGTACTATTGATAACTTTGTTTATCAAACAGGTGGTATCCCGTGGACCTACATTGGTGTACGTGATTTGGCAAAGCAGGCAGACACCCTAACCTAAACCTAATGACATCCTTAACATGAGAGTATTTTTCAAATTTCGTTCTTCTATGATCAATAGTTTCTAAGATTTTGCCACGCGCACATCTTCGATTCCGCCCATTTTATGTGAGGTTGTTGATATACAGGATTTTCAAACAACAGGTTTTATTTTGAATTACTTGGTATTTCGGTAGCTGTCACTTTTGAAGCTTTTATTCTTTGACATTTGACAAGTAGAAACTACGCCATTACTAAAAATGGAACGATACACGATTCAACAACGCACTGAAATTATTAAAATTCGAAAATCATCGAAAAATCATCTTGACCCATTTCCTCGGTGGCTACCGTCAACAAGCAAAATTGTCGCATCTGGGGCTCGGAAAACCCAAGAGTTATTGTTGAGAAGCCTCTCCATCCTCAACGTGTGACTGTTTGGTGCGGTTTATGGTCCAGCGGTCCGGTTACTTTTTCGAAAATGAGGTTGGATCAACAGTTACGGTGAATGGATTGCGCTATCGAGAGATGAATAATGATTTTTTTATCGTCGGAGTTGGATGGTATTGATCTGGACAACGTTTACTTTCAACAAGACGGTGCTACGTGCCACACAAGCAACGAAACCATTGCTCTGTTGCGGGAAAAGTTTCCGGACCGTGTTATCTCTCGAAGAGGTGATCACAATTGGCCACCGAGATCTTGCGATTTAACACCTTGCGACTTCTTCCTTTGGGGCCACGTGACCTCAAATATAGAATTCGTGAGGCTATCGAGGACATAGGGCAACCACTTTGCGATTTGGTTATTGAAAATTTCATGAAAAGGATATGGTCCTGTAAGCGTGGTGGCCATTTGGCTGATGTTGTTTTTCATTACTAACGGCATACCTTCCTCTTTATTATGAAATAAACATCCGCTCATTTATCTCATTCATCTCATGGCATTTTTCTTTGAATACCAAAATAACACCTCTTGTTGGAAAACCCTTTATATGAGTCACCTTACGTACCGAATTTAGTTTTCCCACACTTACCAAATTGAACCTGCCAGCAATTTGGTTTCATTCATGTGGCTGTCTTGGCAGGCTTTGCAGTAGCGATGACTGTTTCTGGATCTATCTCACAAATGGTTTGCCCGCTACTAGTCCTTCCGGGAACCCACACACAATAACACGATTACTGAACGTGGGCGCAAAAGATTGATTGTAGCATGAACTGTGTGGCATGGCACGTCAACCTGCTAGAACCAAAGATTGTCCAAGTGCATGTCTTCAATCTCCGGCCACAAAATTGCCCTATGCGACAAACCGTTAACTGAAATTTCGTTTCCTTAAGAATTTTAAAAGAAAATGGGTCAATGATGCCAACGCTCCAAAATTCGCAACAAACTACTCTCTCAGGATCCATTGGCTTCTCGAGGGATGAGGTGAAAATACGCTTCTTCAGAATGTACCAGGCTTTTTCGAGCAAAACCGTTGTCCATTTCAAGCTGCTCTAAGTTCAAAAAAAAGAAGCGATAGCGAAGCGGATGGTCGTGTACTGAGTGTTGAGTGGATTAAACCTTGTAACTAGAGATGTCAAACGGGATTGGTTTCCATAAATCCCGGGATTCGGGATTTTTAAATTGCAAATCCCGGGATTTTTCGGGATCCCGAAATTGTTCGATATCCCGGGATTTTCGGGATAAATCCGGATTTTCAAAATCCCGAAATTGTTCGAAATGGAATACAAACATTTTAGTTCAGTTTTAATTTAATTTCAATTAATTTAAATAAGTATAAAAACAGCTAAAGCATACATTAATAATTGTTAAACAGCTAAAGCATACATTAATAATTGTTAAAAACTACTAACTTTTACTAAAATATTTCACATCTTAGCTATGAAATAATGTTGGTCCAATTTCAGTTCGTCGTCTGAATTAATATTGATGTTATAATTTTCTATCATAACCAACAAAAAGCACGAAAAATATTTTTTTCAACTTGAGAAATCAGTTTGACTAATTCCGTTTTTATGGGACCACATCGATTTGTCGATCCATCAGGTCTTATATAAGGATTTTTCATAAATTTGAAAGAATAGAATACAATCACCTTCGTTTTGTGGGAAACAAACTCTATCTTCTTGTTTTAAGTTTACCTATTTATAATTACATTTATGATATATTTTGCAATTCTTCTCCAAATTTCTAATTTTATCACTGGATTATGTCAATGTTTTTTGATGTTAACAATTTGCTTCGTTAGTTTATATTTTCGACAGAGATTATCCATCTTTCACTTAATATTTTATACGAAACAGCTTCATATATTATTATTAAAATATCCCGGGATTCATTTTAAAAAATCCCGGGATTCGGGATTTTTCGGGATCGGGATTTCCCGTTTAACATCACTACTTGTAACTGAATAATGCAAAGTCTTTGTGGAAAATTCGCTTCTTTTGAATTTTTGAGATCGATAGCGAGTCGATGTTCCAGGACTGAGTCGCACACTCTCGGCTAAGACATTCTCACCAGAAATGACGGTGCGGCGACACCGAAGTATTGCTGTCACTGTCAAAATTCCAAAAATATCCATTAGATGGAATATAGTCGTTCAAGCAAAAACGAGTTTCTCAACGTGTAGAGACGTCTTTCAATGAATTTTAACGAAATTTACGACATGAGATGCTCTCCTAAATCGAATTTTAAAAAAAAATACAATGATTTCTTGACCCAAAGACGCAGGTGCATCTTCCAAAAATTTTAAAACATTTCTGTAAGACTTATTTGCGCTAATTAACGATACTTTCATTAGCATTTTAATTAAAAAAATACTGTTCAATTGGAAAGTCGTAAAGATAGATTTTATTAAAATTTAATTCAAAAATTGCCTATCTGACGGCCTTTGTGAGAACAACACTTCGCACGTTTGAAAATCCCAAAAATTTATTAGGATTTTTATGCAGCAAGAAGGCCGAATTAAAAACCAAAACATGTTTTACTCGATTTGTTATATTATTGTTTTTGGACAATTATTAAGAAATTGTAATTGCATCCTAACAAAGGGAAATTAAACACACGAGAAATTCGCCATAAATAGCTGGGAGTATTTGGCACCGATCACTTAATTCAGTTACCTGCATTCGTCCAAGTGAAACGCGTTACGTACGGCGTCAGCTTGGGCAAAGTCGATTGATCGTCTTGTAGTTGAAGTTGAAATTGAAAATCGTTTAGATTTTTATTGTGTGAACTTAGAATTGGATGAGTGATTTCGTTTTTGTTTTAAACAAAAGGTAATAAATATATTGACTTCTCTGCCAATTAAAGATTCGATCTATTTTTAAAATAATTCGATTACGAATGTTTGCATTTTGGAGATGGTGGGTGTGTGTGAGTGCACGGTCGATTATCGTTATTTCTTGATGATCTTTCGACATTACTTGAAGGTGGCGAACATGAAGGAATTTTTTTTTTTATATGAGAGATATTCAAATAGAAACAAAAATGTTTAGTAACGAAACCGTTTGGATTGAGAAGTATTTATTTTAAAAGAATTTATATCATCAAATTAAAGTGTGTGACTTAGTGAGAAATATTCATCGCTTTCAAATATATCAAACAGAAGGGATACGTCGTGGGACCTGACCTTAAACATCTAATAAAAAATCATTTATTGTTGAACTTCTTTCTAGTAATATTTCAAGTAAATAATTTGAATCAATCAAAAAAAAAACTATCATCGATAGGCCTATAGCCCCTACCTTGAGCTGTAGTTTACACTTAGAAACTGCCAAATCTAAACAAGATGTCCTCGGAAATTTTGTAATGTAGTCCACAATTTAATAAACCAGCAAATCTCAACTAAAAGTCTCTGAGAATTTCAAATCCCCTATTTAATTTGATCTTATGTTCGCGGGAACATTTATGTGCTTCGTTATAGACATTAAGTGAATTTCAAAATACTCGATAATCTTCACGAAAAATGCACGATGGCCTTGGGAGAAATTGCATCAGCTGTGTGTTTTATATTGAAAAATTGCAAAAATTTGCTGTAGCAGATAATGTTTGGCATTAATAAAATACTTAAAATTTAGATGTAGAGTATGATGAAATCAATTTGGCTGGAATATTGAGATTGCGATTTTTTCTTATTTTGCGATTATGCCACGGTGGATAAGAACTGACACTTTTTTGTTTTTGTGGTTCCAAGTTTAGGAATTGTGGCATGTGCAGAACTTCTGAAAATGTTAGCAATTCTAACGCCAAAGATCTTAGTTACTGCAATGCATTGCAGTTTTCAGAAGTTCTGCACATGCCACAATTCCTAAACATGGAACCACAAAAACAGAAAGTGTCAGTTCTAATCCACGGTGGCATAACCGCAAAATAAAAAAAAATCTCAATCTCAATATTCCAGCCAAACTGATTTCACCTACTCTACATCTAAATTATAAGTATTTTATTAGCGATTGGTAGCGATAGTGCTAAACCAATTCCGTAGTACCTATCCACCACCCACTATTGCACCACCACATGGTGCGTTGCTTCTATAGCGGAAGGTGAATTGGATGAATCGTTCTCTGGATAGAAATAACGGGAAGTAGTCTGGAAGGCCTATAACACCGTTCTCATTACGGGCAAATAATGGCTTTTGGGGTGCCTCTCCCAAACAGATTTATGATTAATCTGAAGTAGATAACCAGTCGAGTTATCTACTCCTTAATAGGGGGCCAGTTGGGTTATCTACTCCATAGTAGACGACGATTAATTTAGTTCAAAACATGCTTTAAAGCCCTATAGAAGTTAGAATTGTAAGAAATAAAAAAAAAAATTTAATAAAAAATGTTTTTATTCCAAAGATCAATATTGAAAATGAATTGGGGCATATGGCCACTGCGGCTGTTTATGACGCATCGCATTCTGGACGTCCAATTTTGCACAACTTTTTCGAGCATTACTGGCCTTATGTCACGAACAGCACGGCAATTGTGGCCTCCAAGGCGCCAAATTATCAGCATAAACCCGCGACTTCACGTAGCCCCACAGGAAATAATAGAGAAGTTTCAAATCGCACGACCTTGGAGGCCAACCCTTTCGTAAGTTGTATCTAAATTAACAGAAAATATCCATGCAGGGAAGTATCCATGCAGGTTCGGAAGAAGAACCGGCGAAAAAATGAACCTCGACTTGTTCGATTTCTATTCTCTATCTTCCTCGCAGAGTTTCAGTATTGCAACTTATCTATCCATTATCCACACACAGAAAATGGTACATATTATATCAATTGTAATATTATCATGGTTGGCAACAATCAACATGGTTGATTTTACTGTAGCCCCTATCTGTGAGCATTGTGTACTATTAGATCTGCCTCGGCCGATTCAGTATCAAACACAATTTGGGATTCGGATCACATCAGCAACTTTGCTAATATTAATAGGACAATTTGAACACTAGATCGCTTCCGGGATGCTATAGGTTTAACACACTCCCCTTATCCAATAAAAAAACCTTTCTGCCGACAAATATAACTGCGATAAAATCATTATTTTTCATACTCCTCTTATCCAATTAAAAAACTTCCTGCCGACAAATATAACATAATTCGCATGTGATTGCAGTCCAATCTTTCTGCTTGGATTAGAAAATAACATCACCAGTGTCCACATTGAACTGTCCGCAGAAATTCCATGTCAGTCATTGGTTCCGATTGCATTCATCGATTCAACACCATGATGATTCTCCAGATTCAATACCACGATTTTGAAATCAATAGGATTGATACGAGGCTCGTCATGTGGACTACTCTAAAAAAAAATCTTTTCGCAGGAACAAACAACACAAAGTGTTTCCGAAAAAGACTGCATAAATCTGTTTTTACTCCACGGTTGTAGGGAGTTGGGTTAATCTCAATTTCACCGGTATGAAATTTAAGAAATATTGCAAAAGTCATTGGCATTAGACGTCAATATTTTTTTCGCTTTTTTTTTTGGATCATTTTTTTATTTATCTACTATCTAGATATCGCCCATATATAACTTTCTCGAAGAATTTTTTCATCCGATGTCTCGATTGTTTACATATCTTTAGATACTACCAATTCATGAGGACCTAAATAAATTGGTAGAACGTATTCATATCCTGTACCAGAACTTTGAATTTTCGCATCTATATTTCCGAGCCCAATTACTAAATGCAACTCTTGGCCATACAATTTACAAATTCCTGCGAAGATATTTTTTCAAAATGGTTAATTTTATACAAAATCCTGATTCATGCTTCTTAAGCAGAACTAACAGCCTCTGTGATTCATAAATATAATTATCTTCACGATAATCAGGTATTTACAGCCTGTTTCTGTAACTTAAAATTTTGCTTTCGTTCGCTTGATAGACGACAAACAGCTGATTTGGGTTTCACTAACTACCATCACAACGGCAAGTCGCACGATAATGAACTCGTACGAAAACGTAATCATTTCAGTGTAAATTTTGGTTTCTCTATCTCTCTTTGCTGTCACCTGGGCGAACACAAGTGTCAGATCGAGTCACTTTATTTTATTTGTCGACTGATAGGAACAATGCAATAAAAACGTTATTAAAAGCAAAAAATAAGTAGATATAAATATAATTATGGTAAAAACAATTAAAAATTAATAAAATTGTATACATATGTTTACATTTTTAAGCATAAAGAAGTCAACATTGGCAGCTCGCTAAGATGGAAAAATTCATCAGTGCACAATGAGAGAGACGTGAGAGAGAGAGAGAAAGAAATGAGAGTGTTGGATCAGCTCAGCTGAACCACCCAGGGTTGATTTTTGGCCACCACTAGAGTAAAGGATACAGAGTTGTATTTTCTAAGGTCGACCATACAAAAATGTATGCTTTTTTAGACCGGAAGTTGTGAAATTATTGACCTGGCAATTACATTATTTGCCAATTGGTAAATTGTTAACGTCATTGACGTAAAGCCAGGCGAACGAACGAACGAACCTTAGAGAAACCAAATTCCAGACGAAAGTGAGTGATTGGTTTTCGTTCGCAGAGACTTTCGTTAGAAATACAGAAACAGGCCGTTAATTTTTCTGCCATTGCATATAACACTGTGGAACACAAAAAATAACGAGGTCCTGGCCACGGATTCTGGTAGAAGGGGTATTTTACTGTATCTGTCAGGACATTTTTTTTATTTTAAAATGTTACTGTGTCTGTCAGAACACATCAAAGCCCAAACCTTAACGCAAAAAACAGTCAACTTCCAGAGAAAACCCCTCTTTGAGCTCTTTTAGACACTAGGGTGAATGAATTACTGCATTTGTCAGGACATTTTTTTTATTTTAAAATGTTACTGTGTCTGTCAGAACACATCAAAGCCCAAACCTTAACGCAAAAAACAGTCAACTTCCAGAAAACCCCTCTTTGGCCTCTTTTAGACACTAGGTGGAATGAATTACATTACTTATACGACATGGCGTTCGAAGCAATAACGATAATTTCATTGTTTTTTGGTGTTTGTGTTAAATTTTGGACATTGGTGTGTTCTGACACATATAGTCAAATTTTTAGGTTCAACATTTTTGTAGAATTTTAAATCCCCGCCCTCCCCATTTGTATACCCTGATACGAGAGTATATATCATTTGCTACGGGCCAAAAGTGTAACACATCGAAGAAGTGATCTAAGACCCTAAGTACACCCATGGTAATAATTATACTTCCACATAAAAAAAGGACGATGCAATTGTGTTTTTATATTTTGGAAAAACTTTTTATTGGAAGATTGTTCTTAAATGATTTGTTAACCAAAACATGTGTTGACATTTCAATTTATTAAAAGTATCCGAATTTTAAAAGAAAAATGAAAAGTACTTCATTGGTAAAATATATACTTCCAAATTAATTTAGACTAAACAATTTTGAAACAATACATTTTTTTTAGAAAACATAATTTGTCTTATAATGAGTATTAGCGCCAGACACCATAATTACTTCTTTAAGTCATTATGATATGCAATAAATTAAGTTTGTAAGCAGTGATGTGGGTATTCCACTCCAAGTTTTATTTATAGCTGCTCGGAGGTCTCCTAGATTGGAGAATTGCCGCCAATTGTCATAAATTTGATTTGCCATATTCCCCAGGACGTTTTCGATCGGATTTAGATCTATACTTAGCGCAGGTCATCACTGCAGTGGTATATTTTTGGTGTTAAACCAGTCCGACACAATTTTAGCTTTATGTATTCGGGCTTAATCCTGTTGAAAAATAATCGACGACTCATAAATATCGTCCAAAAAGGAGATAAGGACATCATTGAAAAGTTCAATGTAACTGCTGGAATTTATCTTGTTGGTAAATAAAGAAATATTAACAAACAAAGTTGCATTTTTGCGTATAGGTGACTTTTTAGAGTAACATTGACTTGTGGTAGTATATTTATTACCATGGCTGTATGTTCGGCGGATATTCGTTTTGGGTCATTTTAAGTCCAATGAGAAATGTCCGTCCTTCCGTCTGTCTGCTGGCTGGTGCGCACGATAACTCTCGATTGACTTCAAATTTTGTATACGGTAATATTTTTTTTACCTCCGGCAAAGTTGGAAGATGGGCCATATTGGTCCACTCCTTCTGGTACCTCCCACACAAAGGGTTAACATTTTGTGAAATATTGATTCTTTAATAACTTCCACACATTATATTATTTTATCAGTCGCTATCACCTCGAGAAAAATGGGCGAAGTTGCCACGCCCCTTTTGCTACCTCCCACACAAATGGACCATTTTGCATCAAAATTGAATTGCTTATAACTTTAATACAAGTGCATAAAAATACTTGAAATTTTGTACAGAATAATATTTTTGTAGAGCCTATAGTCCGATCAAAAATGGGCATTATTGTAATGGACCGTATTACACCAAAAGCTAACGGCTTATAACTTAAATCCCAGTGCATACAAATACTTGAAATTGTGTACAGTATAATTCTGTTATAGTGGCTACAGTCCTGTGAAAAGTGGGCGTTATCCCCTTTTTGTAACTCCCACATAAAATGACAAAATCATGCCAAAATTGAATAGCTCGGAACGTTAGGTTAGGTCGAAAAGAGAAGACGTTTAAACGTCTCATGTCCATGGACATACACTTAAACCAGAGGTTCGGCCAGTTGTGCGCTCCTTATTTATGATCGTTTTATACCTCACGAGTTACAGAAAATCGGTACTAGACACGATTTTTCTCAGTACCAGTCATATCCTCTGAGATGAGCCAAATCTGGCAATATGTCGGACCCGAAATATCGGGATCTTGCATGTGTAAAAGCTGGGCAGCGACACAGAGAAGTTTCCATCGTTTCGAGGTTTTCCCTGCATGCCCTGCACTCGTCGTTTTCTGCTAGTTCTATGCGATGAAGAGTGTCCCGTTAGAACACCCATCATCTTTTATACCCTACACCACACTGTTGTACAGGGTATACATCTGCCGTGATGTTTGTAACACCTGAAAATAACACAGCTAGACCCACCTTAAAGTGTACCGATCGACTCAGAATCACTGAGTCGATTTAACAATGTCTGTCCGTCCGTCCGTCTGTCCATGTAAAGTTGTTCGTCGACTACAGGTCGCAATTTCACTCCGATCGTTCTGAAATTTTGCAGTTTAGAGTATTTCGCAGCTGTAAAGATCCCTATTGAATTTGGTTGAAATCGGTTAAGATTTAGCTCTAGCTCCCATATATATGTTTCGTCCGATTTTGCTCTTTAGTTCTGTAGAAGCTGTATTTTACATCCAATCATTTAGAAATTTAGAATAGTAGAGTTTCTTGATCCATGAACCAACACTACCGAATTTGAAGAAAATCGGTTAAGATTTAGCTATAGCTCCCATATATATGTTTCGTCCGATTTTTATTTTACATCCAATCGTTTTGAAATTTAGAATAAACAATTTATACATGAATTACAAAATTTAAATTTCAGAGTTATTCAATATTACGAGAGTGGTGTAGGGTATTATATAGTCGGCCCCGCCCGACTTTAGCCTTTCCTTACTGGTTTAGGTTTACATAGGTTAGGGTGGCAGCCGTATTTTTTTTTTATACAAGCTCACATAGACCAGTTTAGGTCCCTAGTGTTACCACGGGCTGAAATGCCCCTCATCGAAACCAACCTGTTTGATATACAAATTTATCGATAGTACGAATATCGGTACTGGAAAGATCTGTTAGACTGCCTAGAAAGGCCGACCCCAGTATGTCCAGTCGTCGTTTACTCAGAGCGGGACAGTCGCATTGCAAGTGCTCAATGCTCTCCACTTCTTCCTCAATACCCAAACTTTTGGCGTGTTCGATCTTACTATCTCGATCTTGTTTAGTTTCAGAAAACTACTTGTTTTCATCTCATTTGGGTCCCCCCACAGTATCTTTGCCGTTGCTCTATTCCACACAGTTTTGTGAGCCATCACTGCCCAGTGCTACAACTCATCCTTCGTGGCTTAGAAAGATTTCCAACTTCCTCGTTCAACTCCAATCACTCCGTTGGAACGTAAATACATATACCAGTGCACATAAACATATTTAAAGAATCTACTGTGTACACACAGAATACAGTTTAATTGCCTCAACCGAATTATTTGTCAACCGAATTTTGTAGTTCTGTCTACTATCATGCGATTCCATCAGGACAACCAATATTTTGGTTGTGGTATACTTCTGTTTCCATGTTGACAACAATCATATTTGGTTGCGCCAACTACGAAAATGGTGGCTTAAATTAACTGTTGCAGTTGCCACAACCAACTGTTTTAAAAAATTGGTTGTTCTGACAATTTGTCACATATACTACCGACAATTAATTAAAAACAGTTTTCATTAATTTTTATTTTGTTTATTGAACAAAAAACAAAACAATTCATAACAAAATTAAAAATCCCATATTACAAATTCATCACTATATGAGATGTGGAAATATTAGTACACGAAAAAAACATAAAACTTGTATGCAAATTTCGCTTAAACCTGTGCTTTCAATTTTACGATTGTTGCTTTTATTTTTTATTTATGTAAAACATTTTGCACAACATATTCTGCATTCCACATATTATTATCCACACGAGATTATTTTTGATTACCTATACCGTTCTTGAACAAAATGTTGAAGATTTTTTTATGTCGTGTAATTTCATTTTTTGTTTGTCATGTATCAGCAAAAGAACAGCAACCAATCTTTCGGTTGTATTTCCCAAAATACATTTGGGAAATGATTGGGATAACCAATAAACTATTATTTATTAATATTTTTTCTGTTGTAGTAACCAATTATTCGTTGCAATAATAATCTTTGGTCTATTGATACAATTTCTGTTGTCAAGAATAAAACATTGGTTATCACAACCAAAAATCGATCATATGCTACTATAATGAAAATTTAAAATCGGTCACCACAACTAACCGAGTGTCAATGAAAAAACAATCTTAATTCGATTGATACAACCATCGATTTAGTTGCAATCATTTTCATTTGATCATATCCATGTTATTATTGTTGTTTCAACTAATTATTTATAAATACAACCGGCAGACGGTGTGGGCAATATACTTTTTGTTGCTAGTACTATTTTTTTATTGTTACAAACGAATTCCAACCAATTATTTTCCTGGGTGTACCGAAAAATAGGTGTATTTGTTAAACCCCTTCTGGTACCTCCCACACAAATTGACAGATTATTTAGTGATATACCCTCACAAAGTGAGGGTATATCTTAGTCGGTTTACCCAACTGAAACTTTCTTACTTGTTATGGGTATTTTTCATGATTTATTAAAATAGATCATATAAAATGGATCAATAGATGGAGGAGCTAGATTGTTAAAATGTTCCTCGGTGTTTTAAGTAATACTGCTGAAAATATCCTATACATAAAATGTAAGAATCACAAGGATTCCTATGCCGATTCATTATAAGAAAGTGAAAAAGGACCTCCATACGTAAACTTTCAAATAGGTATAATTTGTTTACCCCCTCTATAAGAATCCATAGTCAGATCCTTGATATTTTCGAAAAAGTTTCATTTTGTTCCACAGTTTAGACCCTAAACAAATTTACACTGTTTTCAAAATCCCTGAAATGTTTTGTTGGTCAGATTACGTCCAACAACTTCAAACAAAACATTCAATGTAGAGCGCTACAGGCAACGCATCAGACCAACAGGACTTTGAAATAAGCCAAAATGTTACCACTTCCAAAGAAAACTGTCACAAATCATCTTAAGCCCTGCATCAGTTAAGATCATTGCCGGCGACACATCAGGATCTTAATACGTATATAAGCCCACTTCCACGAAATACGAGTATGAAAGTAGCATTGAAGTTAAGTTAGGATGTGATAAAACTGGACTCGGCTCATTAATTTCGACCAGTACTTCAAATATGGATTTACCCCCAGCTTTTGTAAAACGTTTTCGTTCGTCTACGACGTATCATCCAAAATTAGTCAATTGATACGCGAAATATATAAGTCACAGGAATCTATAATGCGTCATGTACTATAGGAAAGCTGGGGAATAGATCGTACCGAAAATATTTCATGCCCGTGTTTTATAGATTTCGATTTATAGTTAATTGAAATTTGAATCGTACATAAGTACTTGTTCGACGAAGACCTTTTTATACCATTTTCACAATTTGAATGAAGTATAGATATTACTCGTAAGCAAACATACAGGAAGATATGAGTTGTCCTCACCATTTTACAAAGAAAGAAACAATCAACATCCAAATATTTTTATTTCACTAAATGCGTCTCCAAAAACAGACCGGTTCCGTAATTAGTTCAATTTCACGTTTCATTTTCAATGACAATATTATTGTATTTATCAATTAAATTCATAAATCGTATTTGATCTCGTGATTCTTTCTATACTCTAATCGTTTTTTTTTTTAATTTCCAGTTATGGGCCTTTTAACCGAAGGCAGACCCCTCTCCTGGCCAGAGACTAAAGCTTTGGCCGAACACGTTCGTTGTCATGGCATTGAACAGTTCATAAATCATTATCACAAACTGAAGGATCGCAAAGGGGACACACTAAAGTGGGGAGATGAAATTGAATATATACTGGTTAAATTCGATGAACGTGAGAAGAAAGCTAGGGCTGTTCTCAAATCTGAAGCTTTGCTGGAGATATTGACTGAAAAAGAAGAGACCAATCCACATGCATGTAAAGCCTTATGGCGTCCGGAATTTGGAGCATACATGATTGAAGGTACCCCCGGAAAACCCTTTGAAGGTTTTCTCACCCATTTTAATATGTTAGAGCCAAATATGCGGTATCGTCGTGAAGAAATAACTGATCTATTGGAAAGAGATGAATGTATTTTGTCGTTGACGAATTTCCCTCGTCTCGGTTGCCCGGAGTTTACCTACCCCATATATAAGCCACAGCCTAACAACCCACAATCAGTGACAATGTCACAATATTATCCCGATGAAGCTACCTTTGGTGGTCATCCTCGTTTTAAGACGGCTGCGAAAAATGTGCGCATGCGTAGAGGTGAAAAGGTAGCCATAAAAGTCAAGGTATTTAAAGACAAAAATACTCGTTTGCCAGTGCCGGGAAGTCCGTCTAATGAGCCAGATGTTGTGTTGTTAGATGCTACAGGCTTAGGCATGGGTTGTGGCTGTTTACAGGTAACTTTCCAAGCCTCGGATATGCAGGAAGCTCGTACACTGTACGATCAATTGGCCACCATGTGCCCTATAATGTTGGCTCTGACCGCAGCCTCGCCCATATATCGGGGATATTTAACAGAAACTGATTGCCGTTGGCAGGTGATAAGCTCTTCGGTGGATTGCCGCACCGCAGAAGAGAAGGGTCTTAGGCCACTGAAGAATAACAAATGTCGCATACCCAAATCTCGATGCGGTTCCATTAGTTCGTATCTTTCGTCAAAGGGAGGCCAGTACAACGATATACCCTTACCGTACCATCAAAAGGATTATGATCGTTTGCGTAGCGGAGGTGTGGATCATTTGTTGGCCCAACATGTGGCCCATTTATTTGTACGTGACACCATTTGCCTGCTAAGCGAGAAAGTACATCAAAATGACAAAGAGGAAACGGATCATTTTGAAAATATTCAATCCACAAATTGGCAAACGATGCGTTTTAAGCCACCACCTCCAAATTCCTCAATAGGTTGGAGAGTCGAGTTTCGTCCTTGTGATGTGCAGATAAGTGATTTTGAAAATGCGGCCATTGTGTGTTTCGTGATTTTGTTGACACGCGTTATATTGGCATATAATTTGAATTTCCTAATGCCTGTCAGTCGAGTGGATGAGAATATGGAGACGGCTCAGAAAAGGGATGCCTGTCGTCTGGGTAAATTTTGGTTCCGTAGGAATATTTTCAACTCTGCCAGCAAGCAAACCAATGGGTATGGCTCGCAAATGAATGGCACAAATGGTTCTCATCATGAGGACGAGATAGAGGAGAAGGAACACCATCAGCGGGCTGATGGGTATGAATTAATGACGATAGATGACATATTCAATGGAAAGGTGAGTTTGAAAATATTTATACTATTGAACAAAATCCAAATCCAATCCATATTGTTGATGCATTAATACCAAATTTGTTGACATTTCAAGTTTATTTTATGAATACTAAATGTAATGCAGAGGGTAATCGGATGTCATTACTTGGTAATGCTAGTTGTAATGACATGTGCTTATAAAGTTTTTGCTGAACATGTAGGTTAGCTTTAACTGTAGGATAACCGAAGACGGTGAACGTGGCCGAAAGTCGAATAAACCAACTTAAATAGGGGATTGCCTTTTATATTTTGCCATGATATATTTGAGATATGTTCTGTAGTCTTCAATAACGCTAAACTTAAAAAGCAACCTTCATACGTATTAACACTTAGGGCCATTAACAATAAATAAATAAACTAGTTTTAAGAGCTAACTACCGGTTATAGCTGTCAAATTCCATACAATTTAACTTTCGTTAGCTCTAACGCTCGGTTATTTTGTTTTGTGTTAATGGGGGTTAGACATATTAATTGAGTTCCAAATATCAAATCTTGAGACTGCGAATAACTATACATATATATGTATAATATCTATTATATTTTAACTAGTCGTAAGGTTTTGGTAATTTCTAAGGGAGAAGTGTTGCCACTGCGAAAACATTTACCGAACAAAATCAATGGAAAAAATCATTACATTTGCTAAATTAACGGGAGAATTTATTGTGACTTATATAATATTTCTTATTTTATGCAGATTTTTAATGTTTGAAATGGTTTTCAAATTTTTAAGCTATTATCTACAATCCAATTAAAGGGAAAAAATCTCTAAAAATTTTGGTAATGATATCAGCACTTCTAAACTGTTGGGAAAATCGCAAAGTAAAAGATTTTCCAACAAGAGGCATTATTTTGTTATTCAAAGAAAAATGCCATTATTGAGATAAATGATCAGATGTTAATTTCATAATAAAGAGGAAGGTATGCCGTTAATAACCACGACCACGCTTACAGGACCATATCCTTTTCATGAAATTTTCCATAACCAAATCGCAAACTGGCTGCCCTATGACCTCGATAGCCTCACGAATTCTATCTTTAAGGTCTTGAATCGACGTTGGGCTGTTGGCGTAGACCTTATCTTTCACATGGCCCCAAAGGAAGAAGTCGCAAGGTGTTAAATCACAAGATATCGGTGGCCAATTGTGATCACCTCTTCGAGAGATAACACGGTCCGGAAACTTTTCCCGTAACAGAGCAATGGTTTCGTTGCTTGTGTGGCACGTAGCGCCGTCTTGTTGAAAGTAAAAGTTGTGCAGATCAATACCATCCAACTCCGACCATAAAAATTACTCATTAATCATCTCTCAATAGCGCAATCCATTCACCGTAACTGTTGATCCAACCTCATTTTTGAAAAAGTAAGGTCCAATGACCCCGCTGGACCATAAACAGAACCAAACAGTCACACTTTGAGGATGGAGAGGCTTCTCAACAATAACTCTTGGGGTTTCCGAGCCCCAGATGCGACAATTTTGCTTGTTGACGTAGTCACCGAGGTGGAAATGGGCCTCATCAGTCATGATGATTTTTCGTTGGAATTCCGGATCATTTTCATGCATTTCAAGGACCCAATCAGCAAAGACACGACGTTGTTGATGATCGGCCGGCTTGAGTTCTTATGTTAACTGCACTTTATAAGCCTTAAGACCCAAGTCTTTATGCAAGATACGGTGTAATGACGTTTGTGGAATGCCCAATTCCAAAGAACGACGAGGAATGGACAAACCTGGGTTTTCTTCAACACTTTGGGCTACAGCAGCAATATTCCCAGTTGTTCTTGAGCGACGTGCACGGGTTTTATTCTTCACATCACTAACTTGTCCCAACAGCTCGAATTTGTCCACCAATTTCTGTATTGCGGTCCGACAAGGTCCTTCACGACGACCCAAAAATGCTTTAGTTTTGCGAACTGTGACTGCAAGATTTTTAGTGAATTTTTGTAGTGAATTTTAATGATTTCAATGCGAATTTGAATCGTGTATCGTACTACTTTTAGTAATGGCGTAGTTTCTACTTGTGAAATGTCAAAGAATAAAAGCTTCAAAAGTGACAGCTACCGAAATACCGGGTGATTCAAAATAACATCTCTTGTTGGAAAATCCTGTACTAGACAGAGTTAGGACTGCTAATGCTAAGCCCGTCAAATACTAGGTAATACTGGGTCCGAAGTTAATTCAGTTTATATCGCTTATGTAGTATTTCTTATTTTATGTTTATTACAGTTTAAATTGATTTAAAAATTATTAAGTTTTTCTAATTGACTTGGGGTTACATCAAACTGGAAAACTCCAAAAATTTTGGAAGAACGAACCAAGAACGGCTATACTGAGTAGAGAAGATAAAGCCGCACAGTCGAACAAAGTGGATATGACGAGGGTGGGTCAATAAGTCCGCGACTTTTAAAATGAAATACAAGTTTTTGGATAAAAAAAACATTTTATTTTTCAACGTAGTCTTCTTTGAGCTCTATACACTTTTGTCCAACGTTGCACCAATCTCGTTATCCCTTCCAAAAAATAATAATATAAGTATAATAATAAATATAATAATAAAATAAGATTTGTCGATTGCGTTTGAGATCGATTGTGAGCAAACGCGGCACCCATCTTGTGGAAATTTGATGTACCGGCTCGGTTGAGATGCCTGTGGTCTCAGCCACCTCACTCAATTCATTCTCCTACACAGTACAACACTTGATTTTGGGACTCAATTCTGAGAATTGGACGTGAAAGTAGCCCCACAAATAAGAACATCTGCATCATTGCAGTTTAGTCAAGTTAACTCAATTAATAATTTAATGGCCATACGATTTTTTGCTCAAGGTGGATTTTTAGCACTTTTTCTATATTTTAACACGGTTATATCTCGAAGCTAAGTTGTAGATATTGAATAGGAGAAAAAAATGCGGAACAAACCTACCCAAAAAAATACATCCAGTCCCTTAAAAATCGCACCATTATTATGAAGCACCATTTGGGCTGGTACGAACACAACGGAACTGAGTAAACGACTTTTTAACTATTTAAATTGATGGTACAGAGACCCTGCAGTATTTATCAAGCCATTTCTGGTTTCGCTTTACGTAAAAAATATTGTTGAATCAGCACACGAAATTCACCTATTTTCCTATTTTCTCCTCAAATCACGTGGTAGTCGGCTATCAATGTCTGCCAAACACAGCCTAAAGACGCAGCTTATTAAAATGTTGACAGGAGTCAGCTGACAGATGCCCCTTGACAGGAGCAGCGTTGCACTTTCAGTTAAGAGGCATGCAATTCAAAAAGTAATATCAGAAGAAGGAGTTAGGTTTGACGAAAAAGCATACTTAACTCCATCCTAAATCAAAAGAAGAATGTGATATAGGGTGGTGGAGACGTGAAGTGTCTAAGGCCAAATTTTACAAGTTGAGAGAGGACCTTTATAAACTTTTCACGGGAAATTTCTGCAGAATATTCAAACTGATAATGTTTCTGACTTCTTGGACTTTTTACATTTTCAATGTTATCTGAAGGTTGGATTATTCATTCTACTGCGTACAGTCAACAATTCAAGATGTATCATATAATTACATACTATATATTAATTCCATATGAAATTTTCTATTTCAGTCCAAAACTTGTCCCGGTTTGATAAATTTAATATTCAAATTTTTAAATACCATGGATATTGATACCAGCACATACAGTACCATAGAAAATTATCTAAGGTATATGCAAAAACGAGCTTCCGGTGAAGTTATTACCGGAGCCCAATGGATTAGAGAGCAAGTCCTGAAACATCCAGAGTACAAGTAAGTTGTTGTTATTAAGTCAATTTTACTCCGAAATTATATTAATCGAAACCAATTCTCTTTCACAGACATGATTCCATTGTAAGTGATCGCATAAACTATGACCTGCTAAAGACCATTCAAGAAATTCAAAGTGGCAAATTTGCCGAACCCATATTAAGATCTGGCTAATAGAGATGACGAGGTAACAACTAGGGATTATCATAATTATCATATCAATCGATCTGTACTCTCATTTGGTAGTGGACATCCGGTGGGCTATACTTAGACCGTCTCACCCTCCCATGTCAATATTACATATTATGTACTTCAGACGGGACTTTACATATGCAGAACTTTCTAAAGAATTCAAGAACCCGTTATAAAATTGAAGAGCTGCGCTTTGTATATAATTTATCATATAAGTATATGTTACATTTCTTAATTAGTACTCGTATGTATAAGACTTGTTTTAAGTGAAATGTAAGCAATAAGTAAATAAATGTATATATTTTATCCCAGTAAATTTTGGAACATGCGTCATTGATTTGTAAAAATCTGACCGCAATTACCAAAAACCAGATATGTGTGATTGGGTAAACATTTTATTATCTTCGAATTAAGAACTATTTGGAAGAGGCTCTGCATTTTTAATATCGACCTAAGGTGGGACTTTTGCATAAACAGTATATAAATCGTTTCTAAATAATCGTATGACTGTTCGATTTTTGTAATACATCATCGTAAAAATCTTCAAATCTGCTTTTTCATGTCTAAGAAAAATGATCACTGTTCTGGATAGATTTATTTTTATTAAACCAAGAAAATATACATTACATGAACGAAACTGACATTTTTGCCGAAAATAAACTAAAGGGTTTTCCAACAAGAGGTGTTATTTTGGTATTAAAAAAAAAATAAATGATCGGATGTTTATTTCATAATAAAGAGGAAGGTATTATGCCGTTAATAATAATAACGTCCACGCTTACAGGACCATATCCTTTTCATGAAATTTTCCATAACCTAATCGCAAAGTGGCTGCCCTATGTCCTCGATAGCCTCACGAATTCTATCTTTGAGGTCTTGAATCGACGCTGGGCTGTTGGCGTAGAACTTATCTTTTACGTGGCCCCAAAGGAAGAAGTCGCAAGGTGTTAAATCACAAGATCTCGGTGGCCAATTGAGATCACATCTTCGAGAGATAACACGGTCCGGAAACTTCTCCCGTAACAGAGCAATGGTTTCGTTGCTTGTGTGGCACGTAGCGCCGTCTTGTTGAAAGTAAACCTTGTCCAGATCAATACCATCCAACTCCGACCATAAAAAATCATTAATCATCTCTCGATAGAGCAATCCATTCACCGTAATTGTTGATAAGTAAAGTCCAATGACCCCGCCGGACCATAAACCGCACCAAATAGTCACACGTTGAGGATGGAGAGGCTTCTCAACAATAACTCTTGGGTTTTCCGAGCCCCAGATGCGACAATTTTGCTTGTTGACGTAGCCACCGAGGTGGAAATGGGCCTCATCAGTCAAGATGATTTCATCTTTTGTCGCATTTGGGGCTCGGAAAACCCAAGAAACACACATTTTTAAATATTATATATTTCCTAGCAAATAAATTTGATTTGAAAATCAACAAAATATATTTGGAACGCATATGGGCTTTTCCGCGGGTTGCGAACGTACGTTCGTACGCTTTTGATGTACAAAAAATATGGAAAACAAAAATTTTCCCCACATTTTTTGGTGATTTGATAGCATATTGGTAGCTCTATGTTAGGTGCAAAAGATGGGTTTCATCGAGTTTTAGTTTTCATAATGATAGCAATAAACATGTGGTCACGAACGTACGCGAAATAGAAGTCAACTTTGGCTGAATCTAGTAACAAGCAAAAATCTGCGAAAAGGAACGGAATATTTTAAATCTATTAATTTATTTTTAAAGAGGATTAATGTAGCTTTCTATCGAATATTTACACAATAAATTATCTCTATTGGTTTTTTTTCTAATTGGCTTAGGTCGCGAACGTACGATTTTTCCATCTGTTTTAACCGTTAAATTAATCGAACTTTTTTTTTGCCTCCTTGCATTTTTCTCTTCTTAATTGATTGTAATAGAGAAATTTTGTAGAAAGATTGCAAGCATAAAATATGTTTGTATATGTAAAATAATTAAATGTAAAAATGTCTATAAAAGTAGCTTAAAATGGAAGAAATACAATTTTTCAGTTTTTAGGCAAATTTTCTCATGAAAACAACTGAGATATGCTATGAAACCATTATATTTTAAAAATTTTGACATTTTGTACTCATTTTTTTATGACTATTCGCAATAAAATACGATGATTACCAACATTTTATTTTTCGGCCCTGGTTGACCATTCGGCGGAAATGCCCATATATTAATATATTACAACAAAATATATTTGCAAACTAAGTTTCTCAAATAAAACATGTGTTTAACTACAAATAAAATATTTATTTAGGAATTTCTCCAAATATATTTTATTTAAAAAAAGATTTTCAAAACTTTTGATGACTTTTTCGAATTTCAGTTTTAATTTTTCCTTGGTTTCGAATTGTACCTCCCAGCATTATCTTCGGTTAAAAATCAATTAAATTTCTGAGTATTCTAAGCCATCATTAGTTGTCAATCCTCCAAGTAATTTATTTTGATGCAAAATTATAAGATTTCAATTATTATTATTTATTATTTTACAAACATTATTAATTTCTAAAAAATTAACTTAACTTAACTTATTAACTATTGAATTACTGAAAAATTTAACAAAATTTATGTATTTTCTGAATTCTTAAATGCAAATAACTATTTGTTTCGAAAATAGTGGTACCAAATAAAAATATATTGGGATGTAAACAAAGATTTGTTTAGAACGATATCTTCCCAAATATATAATTTAAGTGTGTACAAAATATTATATGTTTAGAGTGTACCCTAAACATGTATATGTTTCAAGTCGAATATGTTTGGGACCATATACTACAGAAGCGATTTTTTTTTTCAGCGTGTAGCGTAGAAATTAAAATACCTTTGGTATTGTGTATTGATCATTTGTGGGGTTAATAAAGTTGGTTGTATTTGCGAAATTATATAAATAGAACATCGAAATTATATATACAAAGTTATACATCGATTTTCTTCGGAATGGCCACATTTTATTCATAACCGATCAGAATTTACGATAAAAAATATAATAATTGTGCATTTTTCGATGTTTTTATAAAGCTTTTATTAAAAAATTATTAAAATCTTCTCAAAAAATAGGATTTTTCTCAATATCTGGCAATATATCGTCGAATTATATTATATTAGAAGAAGTTGAATGCAACTTAATTTTGCATTATTTAAAGCTTTCCTAAAACAATTCGAATAAATGGATAAAGAATTCTCGAGGTATGCTAAAGTACAAGGTGGCGCAAATGTAATCCTCCTATCAGAAAATGCTATACATTTTGCGATTGGCCCCTAATGTCAGTTCTGTTTTGACATTTGTGTCGTAAACACATGCGAAATACACGTTAATAAACAATGTTACGCTACACTGCTCCAGAACGCGGAATATTGCTGACTATTTATTTGACCAATAATCGGTCGGTGACTTTGGCACAGATTTCCTGGCCGTCCGACGCCTACTGGTGAAACACTTCGACGTTTAGCCGCTCGCCTCGAAGAGACTGGCACAACACGAGATGCTGCCAGGCGTGGCAGACCCCGGAGTAGCCGTTCTGCAGAGAATATTGCTGCTGTAGCCGAGGATGTCATGGAAACGCCGTCGACATCGACCAGACGACGTCACGCAAATGGGTATCAGTCGACGGTCTCTACAGCGAATTTTGGTACAAGATTTGAAGATGTTTCCGTACAAAGTCCATACGGTGCATCAGCTGTTAGCTGCTGACCGACAATCGCGTCTAACATAACATCGAAAGGTTACTTTTGCGCCACCTGTTATATATGGTTCAACCTCTCCATATCAGTCAATGAAGCCGACCAAAATTATCGGCGGCGGCGGCGCATGGAAACATACCGTTCGGCGGCGGCGGCTGATCGGCTGAACCTATCAAATTTCAACAATCGGCTGAGCCGACAAAGTTTCAACAAACGTTGCCTCACGAATGTCATTCTGATGCAAAGATGGCGCTTTTAGATATTTACAATTATATGAAAAGACTTAAAATTAACACAAAAATTTAAGAAAAGTTATGGAAGTTTTGATGTAATGTCGAAAATCGTTTCAATAAATCTCTACTTATTTATCTCTGTTGTGAAAGATAATTTTTTGTGATTGACGTAGTGCCTGTTGTGATCTCTTTAAAACGGCATATACTTTGTAAAAATTGGTTCGGCCGCTCAAGAGCTAATGATAACACAGTGCAACAACCAAAATGGGAATGGGATGAAACCAATTGCAAATGAATGTTGACATTATCCCTAACAAAACCCTCAAGGGTTTTTATCAGTTCAGTGCTAGATTTTTTTACACGCATTTGAAGTTGGTAATTTTGAACCGCCTTTTCAATGAAAATCGACCATTTGCATGTCAGCGCCATCTATCGTGAGTTGTAGGTAACAAATGATAGTGGCGGTTGTAGTTTAAAAAAAATTACTTTCGTATAAAGTGGCAACCTTCTAAAACATATGTTCTAAGGTTCAAGGCGCAACGTTGTTTAGTTTTTTTTGAACACTCCAAAGTAAAGCTATGTATACATAGATGATTGTCAGATCGGACAACGTTATCAACCCTGTTAAAGTAATGCAAATGACAAATTGTTAGGCAAAGTTGAATTGACAGTTCAAACGATTGGAAGAAAACATTACAATATCATATATTTACAATATATTTTGTAAATATGTATGTATATGCAGGTTTGTCAATAAAAATACTTTTGTAGACAGTGTTGCCACTAAAATGTTTCTCTGACAATGGCATAATTGTCACATGCATAACCCAGCAAAATTTCTCATTACCAAATAATCCGACGAGTAAGCAAAGTTCGATAATGGTAAGTACTTATTATTTAGCCACTTTTCTCATTATTTTAACATGGGGATGTCATTGGAGGAAAGTACTTCCCAAAAGCATACAATAAAGTTGCATAATAAGTACTTATTTGTAGCTCGATTTTATGTACTTGAATAATGCATTACCAATTAGTTATAAAATAAGTAGTAGATATGTAGAAATGGCCATTTAAAATGATTTTTTTCATTAAAATCTGCACGTATTGTTTGAAAACATGTTGAAATATAAATAAATCTTGTACATAACCACATACAGCCAAAATTGCATTCTAATAAAATTTGGCAAAATGATTTTGATAACAAAAATCACTTATTTCTGTTATTATTGGTAAGTCATTATTAATAAGCCGAAAGTAATGCAGCGAATAATAAGAAGTCATTATTTGGTAATGCAGGGAATAATGACAGGTACTTACCAAGATTTTGCTGGGACACTGCTCACATCTAACAATCTGCAAATTATCTCATAATGATTTTTTTGGCAACGTTGCAAAACAAAAATGGTACCGTGCGAGCGTTTGTACGTTCACAGGGTTGAATTTTTCCGCCATTTTTCGTTTGTTAAATTTATTACTATAGTTGTCGTTGTAGTAATAAGACGTTTGTATTTATACTTAACAACTATTTATTTCTATTTATTAAAACTAGTTCACAAAATCTTACGAAGTATTACTAGAAATGCTACCGCTGACGGCGAAAACTTCTCGTGAAATCAGCTGTTGTTTTCTCCTCCTCTGGTTCGTTACAACCTTGCCAGATTGTTTGTCATTCGAACACGTTCACACATGTTGCCTGCTTAATTATGACATTTATTATGTTTTCATATGGCATATGTCAACTTATTGTGTACAAACAACTTTTACTGAAAATATAAAAAAGAAACATGGAAAGTACCAAAAAATTATATTTGCTGCTCACAAATCAATGCACAACGAGAATTCAACTATTCCATTCCATTTCAATTGTTGCTTCCATTTTTATTGTTGACAAAATTTGAAATGTATATGTTCAGTGTGCGACAGATTGACAACTTAAGACGGTTCACATACTTCAACATGCAGTTTTGATACGTGTTTTTGAGAAAAACATGCCGATTGAGACGGTTTCAATTGACATTTCTATAAGGGGAAAGCAACTAGTTTTGCCTCGAAAACATCTCAATGAGCCAAAACGGGTTGGTGTGAACGCCTTATTAACTGCGAAAAAAGTATTGCCACATTGAAAACCACACGTCTACAAAATACACCCTATATGTTGTCCCAATTAATTCATATAAAGCCACAAACGCGTTTTTAAAATGTTACAAATGCAATATTCGCATCTCAGGAATTTTGTAATAACATTTTTTTTTAAAAGAACGGGGCTGAGCCCCATTTTGAAATTTTCAGCGTTCGTTAAGAATTTATGGGGCTACATAACTATATCTTTCACACAATTTTAAGTTGGTGCCATTGATGTGTACAATGCAAATTAAATTTGCAAATGCCTCGGATGAATTTAAAAATGTTAAGGACGCGAATATGGATACCTGCCATAGTGTAAAGAACAACAAACGACCTTTAAAATTACACTTCATTTGTAAAAAACCTTCCTCGCGTTCCGAAAATACATAACTCGAAACGTACACCTTTTCAGAATATTTTACTATTTTCTCAGATTTCAGATGCTAATAACATCTGAAATCTTGTTGTATTTTTTTCGCCAACTATAAAATGTTTTATTTAGAGAAGAGAATCGATATCCAAATTTATTTTGAAATCCGGAATGGTCACCCAAAAAGTGTTCGGTTTGATATGGAACACAATATATTTGCGAATTTGAATATTTGATTTTCTCAAACAAAAAATGCGTTTATACACGAGTAGAATTACTGTTTAGGAATTTCTCTAAATAAATCTTCTTTAAGGAAAGATTTTTAAAACGTAGATTTTTCGAATTTAATTTTAAATTTTTCATTGTTTCGAGTTATTTCCTACAATTTGAAATGACATAAGTACCGATAACATTTCTTTTAAAGCACTACTATTTAATTTATATTTAAGTCATAATTTGTTGTTAAAACGTCAAGCAATTTATCATAATGCAAGATAAATAATAGGATTTTAATTATAAAAGAATTTTATGAACATTTAAAATAAAATAAAAAATACGTTGAATTACTAAAAACATAATATTTGTTTCGTAAATAATAAAAAATAACAAAAACAGAGTTTTCGAACAAGAGGTGTTATTTTGAATCACCTGGTATTTCGGTAGCTGTCACTTTTGACGCTTTTATTCTTTGACATTTGACAAGTAGAAACAAGTAGAAACGACATTACTAAAAATGGAACGATACACGATTCAACAACGCATTGAAATTATTACAAGTAAAAGCGTTAAGTTCGGCCATGCCGAATCTTATATACCCTCCACCATGGATAGCATGTGACCTCACAAAATAACTCAAAACTGAAGAAAATAACACCGAAAAAACAAAAAAAAAATAGTAGATGAGAACAGTAGGAAACATATAGTAGATGAGAACAGTAGGAATCACAGCAAGTTAGATGCTATATATGGGGGCTATATCAAAACATTGACCGATATGGCCCATTTGCAATCCCAAACAGCCTGCAACTATAAGAAATATTTATACTAAATTTTATCAACCTAGCTCTATTATTGCGGACTGTAGCGTGATTACCACAGACGGACGGACATGGCTAAATCGTCTTAGAATTTTACGACGATTAAGAATATATACTTTATGGGGTCTCAGACCAATATTTAGATGTGTTACAAACGGAGTGACAAAATGAATATACCCCCCATCCTATGGTGGAGGGTATAAAAATTCGAAAAATCATCTTGACTGATGAGGCCCATTTCCACCTCGGTGGCTACGTCAACAAGCTAAATTGTCGCATCTGGGGCTCGGAAAACCCAAGAGTTATTGTTGAGAAGCCTCTCCGTCCTCAACGTGTGACTGTTTGGTGCAGTTTATGGTCCGGCGGGGTCATTGTACTTTACTTTTTCGAAAATGATGTTGGATCAACAGTTACGGTGAATGGATTGCGCTATCGACAGATGATGGTATTGATCTGGACAACGTTTACTTTCAACAAGACGGCGCTACGTGCCACACAAGTAACGAACCCATTGCTGTGTTACGGGAAAAGTTTCCGGACCGTGTTAACTCTCGAATAGGTGGTCACAATTGGCCACCGAGATCTTGTGATTTAACACCTTGCGACTTCTTCCTTTGGAGCCACGTGAAAGATAAGCTCTACGCCAACAGCCCAGCGTCGATTCAAGACCTCAAAGATAGAATTCTTGAGGATATCGAGGACATAGGGCAGCCACTTTGCGATTTAGTTATGGAAAATTTCATGAAAAGGATAAGGGCGTGGTCGTGGTGGCCATTTGGCAGATGTTGTTTTTCATTATTAACGGCATACCTTCCACTTTATTATGAAATAAACATCCGATCATTTATCTCATTTTTCTTTATGGCATTTTTCTTTGAATACCAAAATAACACGTCTTGTTGGAAAACCCTTTACAATCCAATTTTCAGTCTGAGCGTGAAGAACTAATTTTTATACCCTCACTTTAGTGTGACGAGGGTATATATCATTTGCTACGGAAAAAAGTGTAACACGTCGAAGGAGTGACCTAAGACCCCAAGTATGTTCGGGGGAAATCCGTTTTGGGTCATTTTAAGTCGAATGAGCAATGTCCGTCCGTCTGTCTGTCTGTCTGTGTGTCTGCTGGCTGGTGCGCACGATAACTCTCGAAAGGAGTAACCGATTGACCTCAAATTTGGTATGTGGTAATATTTTTTTCTATCTCCGGCTAAGTTCGAAGATGGGCCATATTGGTCCACTCCTTCTAGTACCTCCCCCACAAAGGGTTAAAATGTTGTGAAATATTGATTCTTTAATAACTGCTATACTACTTATTCGAATCTTTTGAAATTCCACACATAGCATTAGCTTAGTAGTCGTTATCAACTCGAGAAAAATGGGCGAAGTCGCCACGTCCCTTTTGGTACCTCCCATACAAATGCACCATTTTGCACCAAAAGTTAACAGTGTATAAAAATACTTGAAATTTTGTACAGTATTATGCTTTTATATTGCCTACAGTCCAGGGAAAAATGGGTGTTGTTGTCACGCCCCTTTTGGTACCTCCCACACAAAGGTACCTTTTTGCACCAAAAGTTAACAGCTTATAACATTAAAACCAGTGTATAAAAATACTTGAAATTTTGTACAGTGTAATGTTTTTATAGTGTCTATAGCCCTGTGAAAAATGGGCGTTATTGCCACGCCCCTCTTTGTACCTCCCACACAAAATGGCCAAATCATACCACAATTTAATGTCTCATAACGTTTATACCAGTGCACATAAATGCTTATAAGTCGGCACAGTGCAATGAATTTAAAGTATCTAATGTGCAGCAAAAAAAGGTGTATTTGATAAACCCCTTCTGGTACCTCCCATACAAATTGACAGAATAATTCGAGTAATGTTCAATATTACATTACTCACAAAGTGAGGGTATACCTTAGTCGGTTTACCCGACTGAAACTTTCTTACTTGTTTTTGGACATATCACTATTATTAGACAAAGAAAATGTATAAAGCTTGATGATATTTCTTATTATTCTGCTCTAATAAGGTAGTGTAGAGTAACATATTATCGGCTTCGCCGATTTTTTCCCTTCCTTACTGGTTATTATTACAATGTATTAAATTAAAACGCAACGTAATATGCGTCGCTTTCAGAAACAGGATTTCATATTTCCACGAAATTACTTATACGTCTACATATTGAACTGATTTTGAGTAAAACTTATCAAAATAATAAATTCATATGCATAATTAAATATGAATTGTTTTTTATTTTGTTTTGCATTTATGAATAATACATATTTTTGTAATAATTTTCATTTTATATCATAGATTTGTTCTCTAAAGATTATTTACTTGCGAAAAATCATAGACAACTACATTATCACTCGACTTCACAACGATTGGAAACTTTATTTTGAACAAGTAAGAAAGTTTCAGTCGGGTAAACCGACTAAGGTATACCCTCACTTTGTGAGTAATGTAATATTGAATATTACACAAATTATTCTGTCAATTTTTGTGGGAGGTACCAGAAGGGGTTTAAGAAATACACCTATATTTCGCTGAACAGTAGATACTTTAAATACATTGGACTGTGCCGAATTGTAACCGTTTATATGGACTGGTATATTAACGTTGAGATATTAAATTGTGGTATAATTTGGCCATTTTGTGTGGGAGGTACAAAAAGGGGCGTGGTGATAACGCTAATTTTTCACTGGACTATAGGCATTATAAAAACATTACACTGTACAAAATTGCAAGTATTTTTATACACTGGTATTAATTTTATAAGCTGTTAACTTTTGGTGCAAAATGGTGCATTTGTGTGGGAGGTACCAAAAGGGGCGCGGCAATAACGCCCATTTTTCACTGGACTGTAGGCACTATAAAAGCATTACACTGTACAAAATTTCAAGTATTTCTAAACACTGGTATTAATGTTATAAGCTTTTAACTTTTAGTGCAAAATGGTGCATTTGTGTGGGAGGTACCATTTTCCTCGAGTTGATAGCGACTAACAAACTAATACTATGTGTGGAATTTCAGAAGATTCGAATACGTATAATAGCAGTTATTAAAGAATCAATATTTCACAACATTTTAACCCTTTGTGGGGGAGGTACCAGAAGGAGTGGACCAATATGGCCCATCTTCGAACTTAGCCGGAGATAGAAAAAAATATTACCACATACGAAATTTGAAGTCAATCGGTTACTCCTTTCGAGAGTTATCGTGCGCACCAGCCAGCAGACAGACAGACAGACAGACAGACGGACGGACATTGCTCATTCGACTTAAAATGGCCCAAAACGGATTTCCGCCGAACATACTTGGGGTCTTAGGTCACTCCTTCGATGTGTTACACTTTTTTCCTGATCGTAATCGTATTATATCAGTATGTGAATAGTATTAACGTGACTATCGAATTAAATTTATAGTATAGTATCTATTCACAAAGCAATGCCACATAGTAACACTTTTGTATACAGAATGCAAAAACAATGAAACTTATTTAACTCACATTAAATCAGATAACATGTATTGAAACAATTTTACTGCACAGATTATTCAGTCGTTATTTAACACAAAATGATAATCATAATTATATTTGTGTCTGGGTGAGAAACAATTATTATGCATGGAATATATTTAGAATATATTAATATATGATAAATATGTAGACATATTTGGAATGATCATTACTTTCTTTTATGATTGTATCAATAGCAACAAAACTAAAATTCAGAGGCAATGCACTCTAAACAAGTATTAAATAGAACGGGTCTTTGATTGGAGGAACCATTAAAATCGTTCAATATTTTTATTTCTATTATATCGATTAATTCTAGATTTAAAAATTCGCAGACAGTCATGTGATGAGGCTTATCTAAAAATGTGACTAATATAGCAACAACTAAGTGATGGCTAGTGCACACGGTGGTCAGATCTTACAATGTTATCAACTCTGCACACACGGTAGTCAGATCTTACAATGTTATCAACTCTGCACACACGGTGGTCAGATCTTACAATGTTATCAAGTCTGTCAATGTACTGACAATGACAGATTGTTAACAAAAGTTGAATTGTCAGTTCAGACAATTGCAAGAAAACCTTATAAATTCATATTTTTATAATAGTATATATTTTGTAAATATTAATAGGCATAAGTGCAGATATCTCAGAAACTATACAGGATAACGCATTGGAATACTAAAGCTACGTGCATTTACAAATTGTATGGGTGACTAGATGCGAACGATAGGAAAATAAATTTAAATTAAACAACAACGGCGTGGTAAATATAATTCGGACGCCTCGGCTTCGCTGGCAGTGCGTCAGGCGGTCAGTCCAAATTGTTATGACACGGTCCAATGTGTCTGGCGTTATTCCGGCAATAGCATCTAGATCAGCGTTCGGAAAAAAATATTAAGGTACGGTACCTTAGCGTTCTGTACTGTACTTCATGGCGAACAGTACGCAAACACTTTCCTTACAAGAAATACAGAATATTCGAATGAAATGTTTAGCGATTGTGTATGTGTAACCAAACATAATACCGTACACTAAGATTTTGAGATGCCGATCGTAACCACTACCACATAGTGGTTGTGTTTTTTTTAGGAGAACACAAATAGAATGGGTACTTACACTACCAGCCTGTTTCTCTATTTCGCACGAAAGCGATGCGAACGAAGAACGGCTGATTTTTGACCTACTAAGTGGCATCAGCCATTATGTTTGCAGTCACTTTGTCGTTCTGATTCCTTTTAGTAAGTCTAAAATCAGCTGTTGTTCGTTCGCATCGCTTGCGTGTGAAATAGAGAAACGGGCTGTACGTTTAGCGTTCTGTTTTATTTTATGCGCGACACCACAGGTCGCAAATATGAAGGGATCTTTATGAAAATTGGTACTGAATCATCTACGAGGGTTGCTAATTATATTTCGGTCCTGGCAATGCTGGTGTTGCCAGATGAAAACTGCAACTTCCATTGGAAAGTATGACATTTTATACCCTACACCACACTGTGGTACAGGGTATTATAAGTTTGTTTCACGGCAGATACCCACATTAAAGTATACCGGTCGACTCAGAATCACTAGCAGAGTCGATTTAACCATGTCTGTCCATGTAAAATTGTTCGTCGACTACAGGTCGCAATTTCACTCCGATCGTTCTGAAATTTTGCAGTTTAGAGTATTTCGCAGCTGTAAGGATCCCTATTGAATTTGGTTGAAATCGGTTCAGATTTAGCTATAGCTCCCATATATATGTTTCGTCCGATTTTGCTCTTTAGTCCTGTAAAAGCTGTATTTTACATCCAATCATTATACCCTACACCACACTGTGGTACAGGGTATTATAAGTTTGTTTCACGGCAGATGTTTGTAACACCTGAAAATAACACCGCTAGACCCACCTTAAAGTATACCGATCGACTCAGAATCACTAGCTGAGTAGATTTAAGGATGTCCGTCCGTCCGTCCGTCTGTCCATGTAAAGTTGTTCGTCGACTACAGGTCGCAATTTCACTCCGATCATTCTGAAATTTTGCAGTTTAGAGTATTTCGCGGCTGTTAAGATCGCTATTGAATTTGGTTGAAATCGGTTCAGATTTAGATATAGCTCCCATATATATCTTTCGTCCGATTTGGCCCTTTAGTCCTATAGAAGCTGTATTTTACATCCAATCGTTTTGAAATTTAGAATGGTAGAGTTTCTTGATCCATGAACCAACATTGCCGAATTTGAAGAAAATCGGTTAAGATTTAGCTATAGCTCCCATATATATGTTTCATCCGATTTGGCCCTTTAGTCCTATAGAAGCTGTATTTTACATCCAATCGTCTTGAAATTTAGAATGGTAGAGTTTCTTGATCCATGATCCAACATTGCCGAATTTGAAGAAAATCGGTTAAGATTTAGCTATAGCTCCCATATATATGTTTCGTCCGATTTTGCCCTTTAGTCCTGTAGAAGCTGTATTTTACATCCAATCGTTTTGAAATTTAGAATGGTAAAGTTTCTTGATCCATGAACCAACACTACTGAATTTGAAGAAAATCGGTTAAGATTTAGCTATAGCTCCCATATATATATTTCGTCCGATTTTGCCCTTTAGTCCTGTAGAAGCTGTATTTTACATCCAATCATTTTGAAATTTAGAATGGTAGAGTTTCTTGATCCATGAACCAACATTGCCGAATTTGAAGAAAATCGGTTAAGATTTAGCTATAGCTCCCATATATATGTTTCATCCGATTTGGCCCTTTAGTCCTATAGAAGCTGTATTTTACATCCAATCGTCTTGAAATTTAGAATGGTAGAGTTTCTTGATCCATGATCCAACATTGCCGAATTTGAAGAAAATCGGTTAAGATTTAGCTATAGCTCCCATATATATTTTTCGTCCGATTTGGCCCCTTAGTTCTATAGAAGCTATATTTTACATCCAATCGTTTTGAAATTTAGAATGTGAGAGTTTCTTGATTCATGAACCAACACTTCCGAATTTGAAGAAAATCGGTAAAGATTTAGCTATATCTCCCATATATATGTTTCATCCGATTTGGCTCTTTAGATCCAATCGTTTTTATACCCTACACCACTCTGTGGTACAGGGTATTATTTAAGTATAAAATGTCCCAAAAGTAAATTTATGTAAACAATTTATACATGAATTACAAAATTTATATATCAGAGTTATTCAATATTACAAGAGTGGTGTAGGGTATTATATAGTCGGCACCGCCCGACTTTAGCCTTTCCTTACTGGTTTTTAAATTTAGAATGGTAGAGTTTCTTGATCCATGAACCAACACTACCGAATTTGAAGAAAATCAGTTAAGATTTAGCTATAGCTCCCATATATATGTTTCGTCCGATTTGGCCCTTTAGTCCTATAGATGCTGTAGTTTACATCCAATCGTTTTGATATTTATAAAGGTTTCTTGATCCATGGACTAACATTGCCGAATTTGAAGAAAATCGGTTTAGATTTAGCTATAGCTCCCATATATATGTCTCATCCGATTTGGCTCTTTTGTCCTGTAGAAGCTGTATTTTACATCCAATCGTTTTTATACCCTACACCACGGCAGATGTTTGTAACACCTGAAAATACTATAGCTAGACCCACCTTAAAGTATACCGATCGACTCAGAATCACTAGCTGAGTCGATTTAACCATGTCTGTCTGTCCGTCCATCCGTCTGTCTGTCCATCTGAAGTTGTTCGTCGACTACAGGTCGCAATTTCACTCCGATCGTTCTGATTTATATTTCAGAGTTATTCAATATTACGAGAGTGGTGTAGGGTATTATATAGTCGGCCCCGCCCGACTTTAGCATTTCCTTACTGGTTTAGCATAACTTCACTCAGACCGTTTTGTCATTTGAGCGCGAATTGTTTTGGTTACAGTGCATTGAAAATTCACCTCCAAAACATGGTTTTTGAACGCTTCAGCAGCTGATTCAGGTTGACCAAGCAGTTTTTTCTTGATGTGAGTGAATAAGAAGAAGTCATTGGGTGTCAAATCAGTTCGACGTTTTAGCCGGTCAAAAAGGCGCTGGTGTGAGCCCACGTGTGAGAGCTCGCATTGTCATGGTGCACTCTTGTTCGTTTTTCGAATTTCTCCGAAGACTTCAGGCAAACAAATTGTGGTGTACCACTCAGAATTGACCGTCCTACGTTGCTCAAGCGGAACAGTCGCCACATGACCAGTTTTGTCGAAGAAACATGCGACCATTTGCTTCGAAAAGCTTCTTCCATGAACCACTTTCGTTGGATTTGGCTCGTCTTCGAAGACCCGGTCGATTGCTGTTTTGTTTCGGGCTCATACGCATATATCCAAGATTCGTCACCTGTGACGATCTGATTTTATATAGCAACCCCCGCATAATACATATTTAGAAAGGTTGAAGGATTCCCCGTTTTCCGGGGTAACTTTTGCATGCACCAAATTGCAACCTTGAAAGATAGGACACATTTAGTACAAAAAGTCAGATTTTTTAGATCCAAAACGTAAGTTACCCATTTTTTCTCGTTAACTTTTAAAAGGTGGGTACTAAGAAGCTGAGCAAATTTCCTTTATCCTCAACCGAAAACAGGGAATCCTTCAACCTTTCTAAATGTGTATTATATCCCTCAAAGGCTTTTAAAGGAAAAAAGTTATGTTGTTCCAAAGTAATAAATTTTTTCAAACAGGGCATTTTTTTCAAATATTTATTATAAACAAACTATATTTGCCGCCATAATAAAGTTAACAAATCACAATTTCTAATCAAAACTAATTTGAGTGCAAAAGCTTTCTAAAATGTATGAGAAACAGTTCGACAAAGTAGAAAATAGAAATTGCGTTTTTTCAATTTTCGTAATCTGAAAAATGCGAAAATCTGTAATACGAAAAATTCAAATTATGAGCAAATACGAAAAAACATGTAAAAAAAACATAAAAACAAAAAATAGAAATTTTACTTTTCGTTTAATTCCAAAAATAAGAATAGTAGGTAACTTTGGCCCAATTTCTAAGATATACTTGATTGTCCGATATATACCTGATTCTAAGATATACCTGAATGTTTACTAGAACAAAAGTTATTGCATTTTGGCCGATTAATTTTGATTCTGAACCACTGTTTGGCATCATTCACTGCCATTAAAGGCCCAGTTAGGCAAACTTAACCGTAACGCCACCGTAGTGTAACGAATCAGCTGATTCAATCTGTCATATGGAAGTCGGTGTAAACGATTAGCCAACGGAAACGAAACGTAAACAGACGGCTGAATCTGTTGAAATCAGAATTGGACTTCCGTTTACGTACAATTTGACAACAGCTGATACTACATGTTGTTTACAATTACAATTGTATGTTCACCGAGAAAAGTAAAGAAAATAATTTATTAATTATTTGTTGTTTAAAAGTGCAAATAAACATGAAAGACGAATATTTGATTTCATTGGTGCAGTTGCACGAGTATTTATACTAATCCAGCATATAGGATATCTGAAAAAAAGCGAGAAGCTTGGAAGCAAATTGGCAAGGAGCTGGGCGTCACAGGTGAGTTTTATGAAGATCGCGGCTGACTCCATCAAAAATTAAATTCATAATCTGCTTCAGGATTCTTTTGGCGACAGTACGAGACAATCATTGCGCCAATCTTCTTCATTGTGGGTGAATTTGACAGCAATATAAGCGTCTCTACAAACGTGGACTTATTTATAGATAGAGATTGGATTTGGCTGAGTCCCTCTTCAATGGAAATAGACATAAGTAAAAGTATTAATAAAACACAGATATAGAGATATAGAGTTCAAATTTATTCCAGGTGTAGTGCAAATGTTACATTTTAAGAATGAAATTCTATTTCGGTCAAATGACCACCACGAGCCCGTCAACAGCGACATTTCGACCGGAACGTTGGCAATTTCGCGTTGGATGTTGTCTCTGAGCTCGTCTATAGTTGTTGACTTAGACCAAGGATATTCCTCAGGGGAACCGCCGCATCGCCAATAAAAAAATGAGGAAAGGCTTCAGAGGATGCTGACGATAATGGTTTACTAGGAGGTATAGGTACTGTACCTAAAATAACTGATTGGCCAAACGGAGAGTACTGGAACATAGCTGTATTTAATTTAAATTAAGAAATGGAAATTGTTTGTATTAAAATAGATTATAATTAAATAGAAGTTTAATGGACATACCCCCATCATGTTGGCTGCCATAACTTCCAACATTAACTGATATGAATGTATAGTTAGCATCGCAGATTCCCACACAATTCGGCATATCCCACTAAAATCATTGGCAATGTGTTTGTACTGCTGTGTAGTTGGTTCACTTAATTAAATCGGCGAAAGCAAGCGCTACAAAACTTCACTGTATTCTAAAACAATATTTCGCATTGTCGTTTTCCCCAGCCTGTGACTCCATGCAATCGATTGTATGGAACAACCGTGACCCAAATATCTACAATTTTAAAGAATAGAATGTTAATATTTCCCAACTTGGAATCATAGGATAAAGCAATATTTGACATACAGTGGTGTTATTGCTAGTCTCTCTGCCGGTCTAATCCGTTGCTTTGGCGTAGTTAACTCAGTCACTGTTTATAGGACATCCACCCCATCTTCTTATCCGACGATATTTTCTTGATTTACTTTAATTGCACAGATTTAAATAGCACAAATTTATAAACAATCTTTTTAACTTCATTTTTAATAAACATAAACAAAAAGAAATCGCGGCTTTTTTGTTTACTTATGTGTTGTTGTTGTCAGAACATATGACTCGTTATCTCAACGTTGGCTAATCGCTCAAACGGGCAACGTTACGGCAACGGTAAAGATAAATTACGGTTACGTATGCCTAACCCGGCCTTAAATCTCCGTAGGCGACATCCCTAAACTCACAAACAGCCCTCGACTGCCGAAGATCTCTTAACGAGATGATTGAGCAGTTTAAAATATACATCATACTGGGCACAGAGATATCCCGAGGAACTGCAAATGTGCTAGGAATGAAACGACATTACAAATTCTCGAAGAATTTGCAAATATTGATACGCCGCTGTCGACATGCAAATTTTTGCTTAGGCAATAGGTAGTCAGGCAGTGCAATGAGAGATGGACAGGAATCGATACCTGTAGGGTAGCTAGACAAATCTGGCCAAGATATGACCTGAGAAGGTGCAAATTTCTCCTCGCACTAGAGAGGAAAATACTGTCTACACTAATGTCAGTTCTGACGGGACACTGCCCGATCGGCGAAGACGCCAGATGTTTGGGTTCTGACTCCAATGAGTTCGGCAGAAGTTGTGGAGATGAGGAAGAAGTGGAGAGCCTTGAACACCAGCTTTGTAGCTGTCCCACAATGAGTAAACGACGATCTTGTCGGTATCGATTTTAGTATTATTGATAACTTTGGGTGTCAAACAGGGGGAAACTCAATTGGTCTATGTGAGCTGGTAATTCGGGCTGTCACTCTAACCTAATCATTGTAAGCTATAACAGCCTAAAATTAAAACTGAACCCGGACCATAGGACTACAATAGCATTGGAAGTTTCATTTCCGTTAAAACATTGTTTAGACAGATTCGAAAAATCCATATCAATATATTTTGCAAAAAAATAAACAGATTAAACAAAAGTGATAAGTAGATCAAAAAAAGTGGCATTATTTTAGATTTTCAAAAAATAAATTTAATACTATTTAATCGATGAGTGGAATTAAAGCTAAAGGTTAGACTGAATAAATCAACAAGGATCAACGTCGCAGCAAACCTAGATGTTTTGCAACGCAATTAAAATAGACATAAAAGCCATTGATTGAAATCGCTTAATTGCACTTGTTATTCAATCGTCAATTACAATTGCATATGTATAAATTTTATTAGTAGTACATGTGACGACCGTCTCTTATTATTTTATATCAATTGAAAAAATAGACAAAGGCAGCTCTTTAAGACATTGAACTGTGGACTCCATATTAGAACTGGTCTTTTTGTACTGTATAATTCTTTCGTAAACAAATTAAAAATATACAAAAAATGGCCAATAATATATTTACTAACAAAAAAAAACGATGTATGTTCAATAGAAAAGGTGAATTTGGAAATTTCTCGGGCTACGTGCATTCGATTAGCGTTTATTGTTGTTTGTTTTTTTATATAGTTTTCTAAATAATAGACCTTTTATTATATGTATATTATTTTTGTTTTGAAAACGTCAAGCTCGAGGTAAGGTGTTGTAATTATTTTTTTTATTGTTATCCAATATTTCGTTCTTATTGGAAGCTCTCACTCACTCTCAATTCGTGTTTGGTTTCAGCACAGTGTTCCGTCAATGCAGTTTTTTGAAAACAGAAATCTAAAGGTGTGTACAGACGATTGCCAGATCGGCAAACGTTATCAACCCTGTTAAATTGTTGCAAATGTACGGGAATTGACAGGTTGTTAGGCAAATGTTAATTGACTGTTCAGACGATTGCAAGAAAACCTTCAAATTTCATATATTTTGTTAATATTTATATGCAGGATTGCCAATTAAAATATTTTATAGACAGTGTTGCCAATAAAAAGTTTTTCTGGCAATGGCGCCGTTGTCACATGCATAAACTTCGCACATCAACAAATCTGCAAATTATCTCACAATGACTTTTCTGCCAACGTTGCGAGACAAAAATTGTTTGTTCACACGGTTGTACGTTCACAGGGTTGCATTTTTCCGCCATTTTTCGGACAATGTTGTCCGATCAGGCAATCGTCTAAACATACCTTAACACAAAAAACTGCGTTGGCGGAACACTGTGCTGCAACCAAACACGAACCGGACTTAGAAGCAGTAAGCTAAGCTAAGTACACACGATTGCCAATCGGACAATATTGTCAGAAAAATGCAGCCCTGTGAACGTACAACCGTAAGAACATACAATTTTAGTCTTGCAACGGTGACAGAAAAGTCATTGTGAGATAATTTTGCAGATTGTTAGATGTGCGAAGTTTATGCATGTGACAACGGAGCCATAGTTAGAAAACATTTATTGGCAACGCTGTCTATAAAATATTTTTATTGGAAAGCTGCATATAAATGTTTACAAAATATGTTGTAAATATACCTAATTGTTAAGGCGCCCATAGACAAGTACTGCCGCAGTTCATGCCGATGAACCCCTGGTATACGTGTGTGATTGACATTTTCGATACACACATATCAATAAAAATTTAATTTATCCATTTTTTTCACTTTTCACACAAAACTATTTTAAATTTTCGTTGTTTACATACTTATAATAAAATTTCCAATAAGCTGGCATATAATGATGAACAAAATTCATCTGATTGATATGTGTTCATTTTGAAAATCAAAAGTATTTCTGAACTGTTAATTCATATATGCCTAACAATATGTCAGTGTCCGTACACTTGCAGCACTTTAACGGAGTTGTAACGTTGTCCGATCTGGCAATCGTGTGTGAGAGAGAGTGAGAGCAATTACAACAAAAGGTTAATGCTAGAGACACTGCACCAGTGATGGAAAACGTGGTACAATTGTACCACTTTTGGTACAATTGAGGAATTTTTGGTACGCTGGTACAATGAACCAATTTTTTGGTACATTTCTCTGGCTGATAAAAATAATAATAATGGTAAAGCCTATTCACACAATTTTTAAAATCAGAAGATGGTACCTATTTACTATATTATTTTGTACGCATGCCTTTCGTAACAGTATGAACCACAACTATTATTTGCATCGTTGATTAAAGCAATTAAGCAAGAAGACAGCGATAAGTTCGGCGATGCCGAATCTTATATAACCTCCACCATGGATTGCATTCAATTTTATTACTGGAAAAATCTTTGGATATGGAGCAAATCATAAAACGATCCTTTTTGTGTAAGTAAATTATAAAAGAAACGAACGCTGCAATTTTTAGACCGCAAATACTTTAACCATACTCTTTACCTGAGAAATCTGTTATTTATGGATTAAAATAGCTTTTTCGGGTACAAATAAACTCAAATAAACCCAAATTTCAGACCCCATTCGATGAAATTTGTTGTTTTTACTGCGTCAAAAAGAAAGATCTAGAGGGACCTTTGTGTGGGGGCTATATTAAAACATGGACCTTTGTTCGTGTGAAGTTGAGTGTAAATACACCCAAAATACCAATTTCCAGACAGATCATATGAAACTTGTGGTCTCTATGGCGTTTAGAAATCAAATCGGACGGTTTGGATGACGTCGCTTGGATGACCATATGATGCAACTAACATTTTCAAAATTGTTCAGGAGAGCAGATTTTCTGTTTTTGAGACAATGTTGCTTCTTCCCAATGGAGTAATATTTATTATACAATTTAAAGTTTGTTTTTCTTGTTATGTACAAAACTTCTTCTTTCCTAATATTCCTTAAACAAAAAAAGTTAAGTAAAATATTGTCAGATACCTCGATAATGTTTACCTTTTTTTTGGATACAACTGAATATAATATCTAAACATAATAGCTTTGTTCCTTTACCTACTACAAGTTACTATTTTTACCATGTTTACCAGTTTTACTCCAAAAAGCGTTCCTTTACTCGAAAAACTAGTAAAAATAGTAGACAAATTTAAGAGAGAATTTTCAAACTGCCTTTCTCTTTTACTACTTTTTTACTAGTTTTTACTCGACAAATTTTTCCGAGTAAAAGTAGTAGCTTTCAAAATACATTGAAAGTAATATAACAAAAACTTCAAATAGAAGAAATTTTTCTGTGCTTGCTATTTTTACTAGACTTCCGTTCCCGTACTTTTTCAAAATATGTTTACTCAGAGAGAATTTTGAATTATTTCTCTTTTGCTAGTTTTACTATTAAAAAAGTAAAGGAACAAATCTAATGATGCATATATAAAATCACATAAACTTGATTTATAACTTGTTAGTGAAAATTGCGTGAAATTGAATTTTTTTACTAGGAAAAAGAAATAATTTGTTGTTAGGCCCTTTTGAATTTCGTTAATAAATCCGCCACTTTTTAATATTACGCCGCTAAAAATTTGACAGGATGTGTATTTTGATGCAGTGTACCGAAATCCATCAAAAACTGAATTTCCATTTTTCATGTTGTTACGCCCTTTTTCGTTTCTGATGACGATATGTATGTATATACTTTATGATGTCTCTCACCAATATTTCGAGGTGTTACAAACGGAGTGACAAAATGAATATACCTATGGTGGAGGTATATAAATCAAAGAAAGTTTTAAAAACAAACTAAATTTGTCGCTTCTGGTAATTTGGTACAATCGTGGTACACTTGGTACAATTTCTTGATCGTTGTGGTACAATTAGAACATTTTACAATCCCATCACTGCACTGCACATCATCAACACACCACAACGAATGCGCTAACAAAGCTGACATAGAAGGATAGAAGGGTGCGCAAGCAACTACCCAGTTAACAAAATGCTCCGAATTTGTCTGACATCAGACATGTCTGCACAAAGTCGAATCGCTTACGAAAATTCTTACCGACTTCAGACTAAATTCATTCCGACAGGTCTGAGGGAATTTTGCATTGTTCCGACGTGTCTGTACAAAATCTGAACGATTTCGGAACTCAATATCTTTTTTATTTTTTTTTAAGAATTTTGTGTGTTACCTTTACTTGTGTTTTATACTGTTTGTTAGTTTTTGTGATGCCAATATCAATTATTAACAACTATTTTGTAAAAGACCAATACTGCTTTGAAAAAGTTATCTTTTGTACGACTCACTATGGCAGAAATTGGAAATTGCGACCAAAATGCTGTATTTTGGATTTTGCTGAAATTTGGAATGAAGGGAAATAAAGTACCCTTTATTCATATAGTGCAATTTTTTTTAAATTATTTTTATTTTTATATAATTTTATTTAAAACGGTATTTTAAGGTCTAAGTTTTAATACAAATAAAAGATTATTTATTTCATTGTTTGCATCCGACGTTTCGCTGGGATTTTTCCAATCTTTAACCTTTGTTTAGATTTACATTAATAAATTAGTGTCTAAAGGTAAGTACAGACGATTTGCAGATCGGACAACATTGCCAGAAAAATTGCGGAAAAATGCAACCCTGTGAATTTACAACCGTGTGAACATACAATTTTTGTTTTGCAACGTTAGCAGAAAAGTCATTGCGAGATAATTTGCTGATTGTTATATGTTCGAAGTTTATGCATGTGACAACGGCGCCATTGCCAAAAAATCATTTTATTTGCAACACTGTCTATAATGTATTTTTATTGGCAATCCTGCATATAAATATTTACAAAATATATTGTAAATATATGAAATTGTAATGTTTTCTTGCAATCGTCTGAACTGTCAATTCACCTTTGCCTAACAATCTGACATTGCCCGTATATTTGCAGCACTTTAACAGGGTTGATAACGTTTGCCGATCTGGCAATCGTCTAAACTAAGCTTTAGTAACACAAAAACTGCACAACATAAAACACAAAATTTAAAAAATAATTGCAAATACATATTTAAAAAAATTTTTAAAACTTTGCAGACTTTTTCGAATTTTAGTTTAAATTTTTCATAGATTTCTTGTTATACTTTATAATTTCCCAGTAAGGAAAGGCAGAAAGTCGGGCGGGCCGACTATATAATACCCTACACCTCCCTAACAATGCAATAAGGGTCATTGCGATAATAATTCGGAATAATTGGTAAATGGGTAGGAACATATCGATACCTCCATTCTAAACTGTGCTAAGTGCAAAACGGTAGTTTTTCAGGAGAGGCGATCTAAGTTTGATACATTTTTTAAATTTGTGTGGAATTCCTTTGTAATGCAAATCTAATGACCTGTACTGTTTTGTGAATAACTTTTGATTGGGTTGACGGATAAAAAACAAATTTTGACTGAATATAATTTGGAATATTTAGAAACTAAAAATGCAATGTCCCTAAAAACATGCTAAGTCGACTTAGCATGTTTTAGAATGGAGGTATCGATATATAAGTGGCTATATCTGATTCTGAACCCATAATCGCTTAATTATGCAACATTCGTTCCCAAACTGAGGAACATCTTTCTGGAAAATTTTGTAATGATCGGAAGTAAAGTACAACTTCTACCCTAAGAAAAAATCGCTTCTGTAGTATATTTTCTGGAAACATATTATATTTGTGAAAGCTAGGAAAACAAATTCTGTAGCCGATTTAAATATTTCCCCGTTTTTAAAGATACTTTGCACCAAAACTCCCAAAAAAAACATTGATAGAGAGATATTCCAACTTTTTTCCGGTATGTAAATATAAAATATATTTTATTTAAAGTACATATTTTGTTTTTGTACTCGGGCTCAAGATCGTTATTGTTGTTTTCAGTATATGAAAACAACATTGTTAAAAATTAAAGAAGAAGTACGTGACATGTATTGGGGGCGGTTGTAATGGTTGGATAGACAGATCTGTTTCGGGAGCCACCAAACTCCCATTATCAATATCCTTATTACAACGATTACTTCAGTCGAAATTATTAAATATAAACGCACAGCCAAGTATCATTAAACGAGAACTGTTTGCTAAAAGCGCATATCTCCAAAAAAGGACAATTCAGTAATCATCATCCCTCGTACAAAATACAACAAAATATGTACTATGAAACCAGATCGAATAAAACAAAAAAAAAACAAAAACAAGTATTTTGTTTAAATTTTGATCCCAAACATATTTTGTTTCCTGTTTTTTCTCCGTGTATAGCGCTTTGATACCAAATCAGGAGGAACATATATATGGAGGTTATATATATATCTGAACTGATTTTCCCTTAATACTCATTCATGGCCCCTTTCTGTCAAATTTGGCAGTAGTCCTTCATGTAATAAGAAACCTCTTTCTGCCGAACTTCGCACTGATCGGATATAAAATGCAGTTTTTACAGCGCATACATGTCAAATCGTGAAAAACATATATATGGGGACAATGATGAATGAGGCAGAGTACGGCCGAAAGTTTGTTGTCGCTGTAAGAAGCGACAATAACAACAAATCGTGTGCCTTCCCCGCAAATTGCAGGGACACACAAAAAACCAAACAAGAAGTGTGGGGATGTATTAAGGTTGAGAAATACTGTCTGCAATGTTTTGGAGATATGGGACTTTGAAGTCAGTTCTCAATTATTTCATATTGAGCTGCTCTCATATTGTGCCAATTATTGACAGGGTATTTTGTCCAAGGTGCCGATGAGGTTGCTTGGTAGCTTCCGAAACGATATCGTCCACCAACCAGTGACCACCCTTAATACATTTCACACATTTCTTATTCTTCTTATTTAAAGAAGGTTTGTTTTTCTGTTTAACAGAAAACAAAAACAACGATCTCGAACTCAATAGTCAAAAACAAAACTATGAAAAGTCACAACAGATCGAATAAAAAAAAACAAAAACAATGATGGGGACTATATCTAAATCTGAACCGATTTTCTCCAAATTTAGCAGTATTACTTCATGTAATAAGAAACCTCTTTTTGCCGAATTTCGCACTGATCGGATATAAAATAACATTTTTACAGCGCTTACATGTCAAATCGGGCGTAACGTATATATAGGGGGGCTATATCTAAATCTGAACCGATTTCTTCCAAATTTAACAGTGTTCATTCATATAATAAGAAACCTCTTTTTGCCGAATTTCGCACTGATCGGATATAAAATAAAATTTTTACAGCGCTTACATGTCAAATCGGGCGTAACGTATGTATATATGGGGGCTATATCTAAATCTGAACCGATTTTAACCAAATTCAATAGGGATCGTCCTTGGGCCAAAAAAAGATATGTGTAAAGTTTCGTCGAGATCGGACCATAATTGCGACCTGTACTTTGATTGCAAGAATACATGCACAGACAGACGGACGAAAGTGATTCTAAGTTGATCGGTATAATAAACGATGGGTCTATTTCTTCTTCTTTTGGGTGTTACAAACAAATGTACCCTGTACCACAGTGTGGTGTAGGGTATAAAAATGTCATAAGCAGCATTATCTTTAGTTTTTGCAGAACTAATTTTAATTTATAAATTTTCCAATTCATCACTGTTTGTCAATTCATCAATGCAATTTTAAGTTAGGAAAGATTATATGATTTCAATTTTAATCGGATTTTACAAACATATAAAATTTCTTAAAAATTTTACTTAGAAATTCTGAAAAACAGAAAAATTTAAATTAAGCATTGATATATTGCCAAAATACTTAAATACAAATGAATCGTTATTTCGGAAATATAATAAATGTAAAATAAACAAATATTTCGATGAAAACATACTTTTGTTTAGAACAACATCCAACCCAAACATTTAAAGTTTGTGTATGTCAAATCTATATGGGTATTTCCAGCGTTGCGGACGCACGTTTTTATACCCTACACCATACTGTGGTACAGGGTATTATAAGTTTGTTTCACGGCAGATGTTTGTAACACCTGAAAATAACACAGCTAGACCCACCTTAAAGTATACCAATCGACTCAGAATCAGTAGCTGAGTCGATTTAACGATGTCCGTCCGTCCGTCTGTCCATTTAAAGTTGTTCGTCGACTACAGGTCGCAATTTCACTCCGATCGTTCTGAAATTTTGCAGTTTAGAGTATTTCGCGGCTGTTAAGATCGCTATTGAATTTGGTTGAAATCGGTTCAGATTTAGATATAGCTCCCATATATATCTTTCGTCCGATTTGGCCCTTTAGTCCTATAGAAGCTGTATTTTACATCCGATCGTTTTGAAATTTAGAATGGTAGAGTTTCTTGATCCATGAACCAACATTGCCGAATTTGAAGAAAATCGGTTAAGATTTAGCTATAGCTCCCATATATATGTTTCGTCCGATTTGGCCCTTTAGTCCTATAGAAGCTGTATTTTACATCCGATCGTTTTGAAATTTAGAGTGGTAGAGTTTCTTGATCCATGAACTAACATTGCCGAATTTGAAGAAAATCGGTTCAGATTTAGATATAGCTCCCATATATATCTTTCATCCGATTTGGCCCTTTAGTCCTATATGACAGGTAAACTAATGACAGGTAAACTAAATACTTTTATATATTAAATTTTCACCCGGGTAAAGAACTTACGAAAAAACACAACCGCCGTTTCTAATATTTTTATTTGCACTGACATCAATAACAAATACAGATTTTGCGTTGCGGACACACGAAAAACTTTATCTAAAAGCAATCATGAATTTTACCGTTATGAAAAATCTGTGAATCATTTCTTCACACTGAAAACAACAACTACAACTCATTAACCATTATAAATGCAATATTGTCATATTTCAATTGAAATATCTGGTAAGTAAGACAAGTCAAATTAACTAACAAAGGCTGTAAAACGCACCAGAAGAAAATGCTAAGTTTTCAAGCACTATAACTAGAGTTGTCGTTATTTTAAATAATTGATCCTTTGTTTTGTTAAAGTTCAACAAATTCACTATATGCTCAAAAAAAAGTAAAAAATATGGCAATTTTAAACAATGAAATTGTGCGTCCGCCCTCTGGAAACACCCATATAAATATATAATAAGGCGTTAACACCAACCCGTTTTGGCTCATTTGTTTTGGGAAAACATCTCACCGTTCACACATGTTGCCTGCTTAATTATGATGTTTATTATTATGTTTTCAAATGGCATATGTCATCTTATTGTGTACAAACAACTTTTACTGAAAATATAAAAAAGAAACGTGGAAAGTACCAAAAAAGCATTGTTAAATTATTTGGTTCTCACAAATCAATGCACAACGATAATTCAACTATTCCATTTATTCCATTTCCATTTTTATTGTTGACAAAATTTGAAATGTATATGTTCAGTGTGCGACAGATTGACTACTTAAGGGGGTTCACATACTTCAACATGCAGTTTTGGGACGTGTTATAAGGCGTTCACACCAACCCGTTTTGGCTCATTTGTTTTGGGAAAACATCTCACCGTTCACACATGTTGTCTGCTTAATTATGACATTTATTATGTTTTCAAATGGCATATGTCAACTTATTGTGTACAAACAACTTTTACTGAAAATATAAAAAAGAAACATGGAAAGTACCAAAAAAGCATTGTTAAATTATTTGGTGCTCACAAATCAATGCACAACGAGAATTCAACTATCCTATTCTATTTATTGTTGACAAAATTTGAAATGTATATGTTCAGTGTGCGACAGATTGACAACTTAAGAGGGTTCACATACTTCAACATGCAGTTTTGGGGCGTGTTATTGAGAAAAACATGCCGATTGAGACGTTTTCAATTGACATTTCTATAAGGGGAAAGCAACTCGTTTTGGCTCGAAAACATGTCAATGAGCCAAAACGGGTTGGTGTGAACGCCATATTATTGAGAAAAACATTCCGATTGAGACGGTTTCAATTGACATTTCTATAAGGGGAAAGCAACTCGTTTTGGCTCGAAAACATCTCAATGAGCCAAAACGGGTTGGTGTGAACGCCTTATAAAGAAGAATGTGTGTTTGTTGGTTTGTTTGTTTGTACCGTATAGGCGTCTAAACGGCTGGATCGATCTTCTTGAAATTTTCACAGAATGTACATATGTAGGGGGTGCTGAAAATAGGGTACTTGAATTTTCGATATATCAAGTTGGCGTGGACCCGCACATATGGGTAAAATTTTGATACATTTTTTGTATGCCTTTGGTAGCAGATTATGTGAATTTTCCAAAAATGGGCGGAATCGGTTGGCCCGCCAATAAATTTAGCGTGAGTGCTGAAATTTAGTGCATATGTATCCGGTGGCATTCTACGTTATTGGTCCAAAAATGAGCGTGAACGGACCAATGGGCGTGGTCTCGCCCACATAAGCCAAATTTTGAAATTGAGATATCTTGAACAATTTATTAGCGAGAGTGCTGTAATTTTGTGTTTGATATATCTTGAGCAATTTGTTAGAGATATCAATATAATTTTGTGCATACATCTTTGGTGTCAGTCTATGTAATTAATCCAAAAATTAACGGGATCGGAAATCTGAAGTCTGGGGCAACGAAGTGGACCGGGTCCAACCAGTATTATATATTTGGAGTGTACCCTAAACATATGTATGTTTCAAGCAGAATATGTTTGGGACAATATACTACAGAAGCTATTTTTTTTTCAGCGTGTTGTTTCAAATTATTTATGAAGACAAACAAGGATTATGTTCATTAAAAACCCTAGGTTAGGTTAGGTTAAAGGACAGTAGTACACTACCAATTTGGCGTGCACCACTCCACTCGGAGACCTAAAGGTCCATTGTGTTAGTCCTGTAAAGAATTGAAGATTTGGAGAAAACAGCAGAAATAATTATAGATTGAAAAATGAGAGGGGGTGCAGGGGGACCAAATAACAGGACCATTACGTGAAATTATTCGTTCATCTAAAACTTCCTTGAGTAAATTAACTGTAGCGTGCGTGGCATGTATCTTCGTTATGCAATTCCAGCTACATAATTTAGGTACGATACAACTTATAATCATTTCACTATATTGTTACTGTTGATAGTAACATCCTGCTCATCATCGTTTTTGAAGACATATCGAGCCATGAGCGCAAATCTATCGCAAGCGGCAATTAACAAATTTTACAGGAGAGGTTTTTTTTTATTTCGAACCACAAGTAAGAAAACTGAAATATGTTGATGCACAAATTGTACAGTTTCTCCTATTTATCTAACAGTAAAAAAAACACAACAATGCACGTATTTTTAGCAATTTATGGAACTTACGATAAAATGTACTTACTGATTTTTCATATGTATGTCGCTTACGATAATTTGTATTAATTATTTAAAACACAACATTTTAAGAAAATCACGGTTTATTTCTCTTGTAACTACTTTTTTATATGTAAATACATATTTATATCTTTCTCCCGGGACTACTATGATCCGAGTATAGTGAACATGAAAGTAACAAATATATATATATAACGAATATAAAGGGTTTTCCTACTAGAGGTGTTATTTTGGTATTCAAAGAAAAATGTAATTTTTTGAGATAAATGATAGGATGTTTATTTCATAATAAAGTGGAAGGTATGCCGTTAGTAATGAAAAACAACATCAGCCAAATGGCCACCACGACCACGCTTACAGGACCATATCCTTTTCATGAAATTGTCCATAACCAAATCGCAAGATGGCTGCCCTATGTCCTCGATAGCCTCACGAATTCTATCTTTGAGGTCTTGAATCGACGCTGTGCTGTTTGCGTATACCTTATCTTTCACGTGGCCCCAAAGGAAGAAGTCGCAAGGTGTTAAATCACAAGATCTCGGTGGCCAATTGTGATCACCTCTTCGAGAGATAACACGGTCCGGAATCTTTTCCCGTACTTTTTCGATGCTTGTGTGGCACGTAGCGCCGTCATGTTGAAAGTAAACGTTGTCCAGATCAATACCACCCTTCTCCGACCATAAAAAATCATTAATCATCTCTCGATAGCGTAATCCATTCAACGTAACTGTTGATCCTACCTCATTTTCCAAAAAGTAAGGTCCAATGACCCCGCCGGACCATAAACCGCACCAAACAGTGACACGTTGACGATGGAGAGGCTTCTCAACAATAACTCTTGGGTTTTCCGAGCCCCAGATGCGACAATTTTGCTTGTTGACTTAGCCACCGAGGTGGAAATGGGCCTCATCAGTCAAGATGATTTTGTATCGTTCGTATCGTTTTTTTGTTCGATCGTTTTTTGATCGTTTTGTATCGTTCGATGATCGTGTATCGTTATTATTATCATCGTTACCATTTATTATGTATCGTTACCATTTTTAGTAATGGCGTAGTTTCTACTTGTCAAATGTCAAAGAATAAAAGCTTCAAAAGTGACAGCTACCGAAACACCGGGTAATTCAAAATAACACCTCTTGTTGGAAAACCCTGTATCTAACATTGTTGTACCTGGACGTCAATGAGAATATACACGGGGAAAATCGCCATTTTGATATGTTTGAATCGAAATAAAATATATAAGTATTTGGAACAAAATGTTTTAAATATTATAACTTAAATGCAATTTATTTGAAAAACAATCAAATTCATTTGTAACGCATATCTTAATATATGTTTTAGAACAAAATATATTTGCGAACTATTTTCTCAAATAAGACATATGTACAAATACAATAAATACAAATAAAAGTATTGCTTAGGAATTTCCCCAAAAATATATTTTATTTCTAAATATTCCAAGTCATTATTTGTTGTCAATCCCTCAAACGGCTCATTGTTATACAATTACAAACATTGACAATTTAACAATTGATATATTTTCTAAAAACTCAAACGAAAATTAATTTTTGTTTCGGAAATAATAGTCCCAAACAAAGCTTTGTTTAGAAGAATAATCTTCCCAAATATATAATATTTGTTTGTGTCAAATGTATATATATTTCTAGCGGAATATTTTTGGCACCATATACTACAGAAGATATGTTCACTATATGACTTACGATAGTCTTTTCACAAAAAATTTAAACAATCACTTACTATAAAATGCAGCCCCCACTTTTATATTGTTTTATTGACAATTTGAATATTCTGGAGATACACAACGATGGAGATACAAACAGGGATTAATTTCCAATCATAAAAATTTTTCGATAAATTATCGCTTACGATAGATTTGCGCTCATGGCTCGATATGGACATTGGTCTTGTCCATATCGAGTTGTCAAATAAAACAGTGTTACCAACCCAAAGTTGTGGACCTTTAAAAACACCCTTTATAACAGGTGGCGCAAAAGTAATCCTCCTATCAGAAAATGCTATAAATTTTGCGATTGGCCCCTAATGCCTAATGTTGACATTTGTGTAGTAAACACATGCGAAATACACGTTAATAAACAATGTTACGCTACACTGCTCCAGAACGCGGAATATTGCTGACTATTTATTTGACCAATAATCGGTCGGTGACTTTGGCACAAAAAACATCGAAAGGTTACATTTGCGCCACCTTGTATAATAAAGCACCAAATACGCAAAAAAAAAATTTTTTTCTTATAAATTATAAATAATTTTCTTCCGAAAAAAGTAGTAGAGTATAGAAGGAAAAAACTTTCGGCTAATTGGCCTTTTTGGTCGAAAACCGACTACCAGATTTTGGTCGATGTCGAAGCCTATCAATCGGTCGAACTCTTGTTGAGACCCCTTTGTGTGGTGGCTACGATGATCATGGAACTACGATGATCTCCGTTGGCATATATGGTTTTGGCAAAATTCGGTCGAAGTTTGTGGCTTCAGATATCTAGAGAAATATAATTGGTTAGGACCCTTCTATGGGGACTACATTCATTGTCACGTAATACTATATAACACCTTTTTTAAACCCAAAAAAATCACATCTACAAGGAAAGTTTCTGCATTTAAAAAATGTGTTTGCCCATGCTGGTTATCGCCGCTATCACTTAAAAATAAAATTATCCATTTGCTTTATTTTGGGGCTATTTGCTCGCTCCCCTCGTAAACCGAATCTGTGCAGGCAAGACAAATTTTATATTTTCTGGATTCCAACCAAAAACCAACAGAAGCTAGAAACGGTCGAGCTTCTATTCTGTTTAAATGAAATCATCACTTCCTAGGTAAATATCCCGTTATGGCTCTGCGACTCCCCCGAAGCACTGCGGATTGGTTATGTCCTATACAAATCTTTCACCATGCTTTTAATGACCATTTTCTATGCAACCATATCATTTCTTGTAAAAGTAGAGAATTGTTTCCCGTTTTTCGGTGGAATGTATAACAAAATGATAATTATTGTCAGGACGGATATAAAATGTGGAAATGGGAAAAACCAAACTCAATTTGGGCTACTTAAAAAATTTGACCAATATGACGAACCAGAAAAAGTTACTTGTTCCCCTTGGAAACCGAATCCGTGTAAACAGGACAAATTTTATACTTTCTGGATCCCTCTGGCCAATCACATCACGATCAAAGTCCAACATTCTTCTTGATCTTCAAGGGAAAAGGAGGAGCTAGAAACGATCGAACATAGCTCAACTAAGTCTAAAAGAAGTCATCGCATATTTATATTTTGGCTCTGCGACTCCCTCGAAGCGCAAAAAAATGATTATATTTATTTTTCTTAATCATGCCCTCTACAAATCGTTCACCATGCTTTTAATGAACTTAATTGTAAAAAATTTCATCGATGCATATTTTATTTAATTTTTGTTTTTGTTTGTGTGACAAAATTTCGCGTTTTAGGTACTGTATGTGTTTTAAAATGACAAGGCAAAAGAGAATGCAGTCCGGTATGCAGTCCCATCTCTCGAGATCGGATCCTACGATTTTCATATTTTGGACATGATGGATTCGTATTTGCCAAATGGAAAAAGGGCGTGGACGAAACGATAATCGTGGCAACTCAATGAATTAAACTCGGTCTTCGAGAGATTTTTTACATAAAACTTTTGATTCACATACACCTTACCTGGAAAAATGTCAGCTAAATTCCTGGATGTAAGTATGTATTGATTATGTTCCACTGCATACATTGAAGTTCTTTGAAATATTCCCAGACATTTTGTAAAATGCAATATCACTTTTCTTTTTTCACATTCGATCTGCACATGTGCAGATGATGAAGTAGCGGTAAATTTTAATAACTGTTGTAATCATTAGGCATGTTCACACCTGATAGTAGCACACCATGTGGGTACGACTTAAATAAGAGCGCATTGCATTCTGTTCTGTCAAAAAAAGGGCACACCAGCTGCGCGGACAACTCCACAAGACAAAAAATCCGTAAGTTCAGATTCAGACGAGACAATTTTTCCAAGCAAGTGTCAAAGTTCGTAGGAGGCAGGCGAAAGAGCTCTCTGCCTCTCTCTCCTACAAACTTTGACACTTGCTTGGAAAAAATTGTCTCATGTGAATCAGGACTAATCATTACATAATTTTTTTATTTAATTATAATTTATCCAGACCTTTCAAATTCAGATTGATTATAAAGTCAAATCAGGTTTTCTGTGACCAAATGTTTATCTTCTCTTACTTTCAAAACCAAAGGTCACTATTAAATACAAGCCAAAAAGTGCATCGCCTGTCAGACTCGAATTTGAACCTTTTGGCCCTTATCCAAAATAAGCTTTAAACTACACAATACAATACTTATATTCAAATTTTCGTTATGCCAACACTATTGGGGTTCCCAAAAAATACGAGTGATGTGCATAAATAGTGAGTCGTATATGAAATATGAAATATATGTATTGTTAAACCATTTCGAGTTATGTATAAGCAAACATTTTCATATTTTTTTTATTAATAAGGCCCATTGTTAGTACATACAACACTTTGACAGACGACGTACGCCGACTGTTTAGGGTATCTCTTAAAAACCAGTGAAAGCGCCCGGCGTTTGTCAAACTAAAATTCCATCCTGTCTGTCAACGTATGCAGATAAGGGCATCATCGAACGAAGAACAGCTGATTTTAGACCTACTAAAAGGTATCAGAAAGACAAAGGGCCTTATTCATAAAAAGTTAAAGAAGGTTTGAGGAACGCTTTAGCAGTGTTAAAGCGTTCTTCAAACCTTCATTAAATTTTTATGAATAAGGGTCAAAGTGACTGCAAACATAATGGCTGATGCCAGTTAGTAGGTCTAAAATCAGCTGTTTTTGTTCGCATCGCTTTCGTGCGAAATAGAGAAACAGGCTGTAAAAGTGGCAATTGTGATTTCTAAGGGCCTTATTCATAAAAAGTTAAAGAAGGTTTGAGGAACGCTTAGCAGTGTTAAAGCGTTCTTCAAACATTCATTAAATTTTTATGAATAAGGGCCTAAAGTCCCAACCATAATATGCATAATCTAGCTAAACCCTGCTGTTAGATTAGAAAATACGTACGAATCCTAAATTAAGAGACCATTTGGTCCATATTAAATTTTTCATACAAAATATATATATTTTTTTCAATACTTCGTGAAAAGAAAGCAGCTTATTTACAAATTATTTTTGAGCAAAAAAGGCTTATTATTTTAATTTCAATAAAACAAAAATATTCCTTGCACCAAATGGTACCTAATCCAAGATATGTAAATGCTGAATCACACGAGGCAATTGTTTCCGAGCAAATGTCAAAGTTTGTAGGAGAGAGAGGCAGGCGAAAAGGGCTCTCTCCTACAAAATTTGACACTTACTTGGAAAAAATTGTCGGATCTAAGTCCAGATTCACACTCGGCAATTTTTTCCAAGCAACTGTCAAAGTTTGTAGGAGAGAGAGGCAGGCGGAAAGAGTTGACACTTGCTTCCAAAAAATTGCAGAGTGTGAATCTGGACATACATACAAACTTTGACACTTGCTTAGAAAAAGGGCCGATTTACTTCTAAACGATCTGTGACGTGACTTTCTAGTGAGAATTTGCATTTGATCCTCTCCCGATTTTTTCAAAATCGCACGTAGAATCCTTTTCGCAACCAGCGTTACCGTTGTGCGACTAAAGTGGCATATTTGCCCCTTTTTTTCAGCCGTGCTACTATCGCGCCCCTTTTATTTTTTGATACTAAATGTGCCCCTTTTCGATTTTTTGTACCCCTTTTCGATTTTTTGTGCCACTTTTTGGCTTTGAAAAAAAATCAGCTTTTTATACTCTTATAACAACACTTTCGTACTAACGTACGGAAATGCCTCACGCGCTACGTTCTGAATTCGGTTATTTAATGGGATATACGCATATGCTAAAACGATTTACATTTATCTTTTGTATGTGTATGCATATGAGAATTTATTTCCACCGTTTCATCTTATTGGTGAAAATTCTGCGAATAGGTCGGCGTCTATGCAACAATACAAATAATTTGAGTGATTTCTTAAATGTAACAATATATGGTGAAAATTGATTTTTTCGAATAGGTCGGCGTTAATAAAAAAATCCAATTTGTTTTGCTTGTGGTTTCTTAAATGTAATAAATATATGGATAAGTATTTTTCATTAGGTTGATGTACATAAACATATAAGTTTTTTTCTAAACAGATCTATTGTGAGATCAAAAAAACTCAATACAAAACACATCTGTCCCAAGCACAGATCTAATTAGAAAGTATAAAAAAAGTTACAAAAAAGTAACTATAAATAAAGAAATGTATGTGATAAAATATATTTAGTATACATCATAAGAAGTTTTCTATAACATTGTATTTTTTGTTTAGTTTTCGTGTAAATGCATTTTTTAATGTTACCTACTTATTTTTTATGTTAAGCTTTGTTTTTTTATTGTTGTTTTCTTTAAATAAAAACCTTAAAATTTATCCCCCTTTTTTAATGATCAGTTGCCCCTTTTTTCGAAAAAATCCCCTTTTTGTGCCCCTTTTTGAAATTTTCCAACGGTAACGCTGTTCGCAACAAAGTCGTACAACAAGCAGGGATGGGAAAAGTTAGTATTTTATTACTTTTTTTTAATACCTTTTCACTTTCAAATGTACCAACGTATCTTCACGACCGTTATCTGTTATTTATAGTTTTGTCATCCATAGCAAATGATAAAACTTTTCTTTACAAGAAACGTTTCCATATATGGGCGTGCCATTTTTTATTTATTCCAATTCATAACCATTTGTGCAGATTTTAGCCGAAGACGTCATTGTTCCGCTTTCCAGATAAGAAAGAATTTCTTTACAGCTTATTTTCTTACATTGAAACATCCACCTGCCCTATTTGGGAACCTCTTTAGTTGAAAATGTTTACAAACCTTGAATATGTATTATGAAACTAAATTGTATTTTTTTAGAATATTCGTTTTTCAATACATATAATTTTTCGCAATATAAGCGTTAAAATAAATTAAAATCAACTTTTTAAACCTACAGAGACTACAACAAATCACAAGGCTTCAACAAAAAATATCAATTCATTGCAGATATTTCGGTTCACTGCTTCTTAACCACTTCTTGGCAGGCAGACTGGGCAGTGGGATATTTAAATTGAAAACCAGTTTCTAAAGTACGTTTTGGTTCAATTTTGGCGCCGCTCAACAGTAAAGCCGAACGATCTTTACCAAACATTAAGTCGACCACAATTTCTGGTACCGCAAAAAGGCATGGACGACGTAAAGCAGATGCAAAGGTCTAAAAAACAATTGGATTTTAATTCGCTTTTGATGAATAATCGACATTGTCTTACTTTTGAAAATTCCCCATTTGTTACAATATCAGGCGCTACAGCATTTAAAACTCCTTGGCAGTTTTTCGATTCCAGGCAATGTTGGATGAGACGACACAGATCCTCCAAATGTATCCAGGGCAGTATTTGTTTACCCGTGCCCATTGGACCACCCAAACCCAAATTAAATGGCATCCAAATAGACTGAATCATGCCACCTTCACGACCAACAACAACACCGGTCCTAAGTTTTATCTAAGGGGGGAGAAAAAGTCGGAATATTAGTTTATAATTGATGGAGGGTTTGTTTTAAAATACCTACCCCTCTAGTTGTGTTTTGCAATGGATCGGGAAGCGTTGCAGCCTTTTCCCATTCCAAACATAGACGAGACATGAAATCAAATCCCTGAACCTCATCATTTTCGGTGTAGACTTTATTGTCATTGACAGGATAATGCGAAACACCGGAGATGTTTACAAACGCCTCCACGCCACCACACTTTTCGATGGCTTTTACCAAAGAAGAAGCAGAATTAATGCGGGAATTCCAAACATTTTGTTTAAAGCCGGCTGTCCATCTCCGTGAAGGATCCAAAACATTTTGTCCAGCCAAATTTACGACTGATGTTACACCTTTTGGGATGCCATCTTTTTCCAGCTGATGCCATGTGATACGTTTCAGGCCAGGCATACGAGATACTACCGTGACTTCATATCCTTGGCCGGTCAGATGCTTGGCGAGCCGAGTGCCCACAAAACCTGTGCCACCACCTATTTTAGCAAAAAGTTCGATGACTGTCACAACCACTGTATCTAGTTAAATAACCTACCAATTAAAGCGTGTCTGGACATAATCTATAGTCCTACGAAAACTTTATCAAAAAGTTTTTACGTAAATGATGTAAACCAATTTTTTATATGATGCTACAATTTGTAAACAAAAACATCTGGGGTGTGTGTTCAGTTAAGACTAAAACGAAAAACGGTGTTATCGAAATAAGTTGCGCATCACACGAGGCAACATTAGTTGTGGCTAATTGGAGTTCAGTTCATAAGATGGCTGAAGAGGAATTCCCCTTTCCATCTTTCTCCAATGATCAAACTAACATCCGATTAACCATAAACCAGTGTTATGTTGATGATTAGAAAGGATCAAAATGATTATTTTCATCCATGATTTATACTTTGTACTTTCAATCTATTTAACAAATATATTGAAAGTACAGACTTGTGATGAAAGGCTATCGGCCCTTAACTTGCTCGATTGTGAACTAGTTAAACCGACTCCGCGTCCAGAACTGGTAAATAAGCACTATTAGTTCCCGATGATGTTTGGTGCTTGTGTTCCTGTCTTAAACGAGTATGATGTTGCCAGATTGGGCACCCTATATTTAGCAATATGGCATCCCATTTTTGGAGAGATTTTATCAATTATTGTGAATTAACGGGAAGAAGAAGAACAAAAATGGGAAATTATTTTAATATTTGCAAAAAGAGTGTAAACAATTGAACATAGAATAGAAAATATATGTTTTATAAATACTTTTCACGATTTTTTATCTGTTTCGCACTGTTCTTTCTTCGCAACTCATGACACCATTGCTACCAGATAGTGAAAATCCGCCACTTATTGCTTATGTGTCAGTTAGTGGAAGTCAGTTGTTTTCGTTGCAAAGTGCTAAACTAAAATTGCTAGCTTGTAACGAAAACATGCCTATTGTTGAATATCCTCCCTCACTCCATACTAGGAATAATTCTTTCTAAAAAAATTAATCGATGTAAATTTATCGATTATCACTAGTCGATAGTATCGAAAAAAAGAAGACTGTGACGACGTTTGACGTTTTCAGATAGTGTATTTCGGGTGGTGTTTATATGAAAGGGAAGAAAAGTAATTGAAAAATCATTGCAAATTGGAAATATTTATTTAAAATCGCGGAAACTGTTGCCTTAAGACGCCGCAAATATGTCAGCCCCTCTGGAAAATCTGGAAACCCAATTGGAAATGTTCATCGAAAATGTACGACAAATACGCATCATTGTGTCCGACTTTCAGCCACAGGGCCAGAATGTTTTAAACCAGAAAATGTAAGTTCCATTTGATGACACTTTTAGCATGTAGCATCGATCTTTATGTCCATTTTCATATTCTTTCATTTAGCCAAGGACTGGTAAGCGGTCTTCAAGAAATAAATAAACTAAAAAATCAAGTCCAGGATATCTATGTACCCTTTGAGGTTTTCGACTATATTGATCAGGACAAGAACCCGCAATTGTATACAAAGGATTGTGTGGAAAAGGCATTGTCCAAAAACGAAGAGGTCAAGGGTAAAATCGATGCATACCGCAAATTCAAGTCCAATATGCTGGCGGAACTCTTCAAGACGTTCCCCAATGAGATGAACATGTATCGTGCTTACCGTCCGGACTCTGTGTAATTAGTATCATGGTGGTCGTGGATATCTTACATGGACTGAACTTGAACTCTTCTATTATACATGCATATAAATCCAATTTAATATTAAGTTAAGAGAAAGAAATCATCATTGTAATAAATTAATCAATATCTACCTTATGTATATAAATGGGACAGAACACCATCCCAGTAATTTAAATTATGGAATACAACGAAACGGAACAAATAAGGTTGTACACTAGAAATAGGCAGATACTTATGGCATGAAGCAGAAGGGAGGGGAAAAGAGTTTTCTTTGAGGCTTTTGAAATACCATGACATTTAGCTTTGTTTAGATTTAAAGGAACAGTGTTATTTTACTAAGTAGACAACCTAAATTTTTATTATCTCCGAATTTGACTTCTTGGACTAGGCGCATCATTGCTTCGTTTTTCTTCACAGTTAACGGCGAGCGATAGTGATCAATGGCAACCATTTTTGGTCCCAATTACGATATATGCGTGGACGAAATGTGAATTTCATTAGGTCCAACAAGTCGAACGACACAAAGGGCTCACTGGCTCAGATGACTTGGATTTGTCAGAAAACAATTACATATTCCGTAAATACCGGACGGGTTTATTTAACATACATACCCGTCCGTGAAAAATCCTTTATATCATAAGTCGTCCCTTCAATATAATAATAGCCTATAATACACTACGCATAGTGTATTATAGGCTATTATTATATTGAAGAATGAAGTAATATGATTCTTTAAAGTATTTGGATATAAATGTTGGATGCTGCTTATGACTTTTAGAGAACAGTATTTTTGTAAATGCCAATCAGACATTTTAAATGTTTTTTGTGAAAGTTTTTTAATTTTTTGTGAATATTTAGAGGCGCATATCGTCGCTAGAAACGAAATTTTGCTTCACATTACACATCCTTTTTAGCGCCCTACTATTAAAAATGGCGAATTTATTAACGAAATTCACAAAAGCCTAAAAATAACGACAAAATGTTGATTTTTATTTAGTTTTTTGATTCTCCTGTATAGTTCTCAAGAATGATTGTTTTTTTATTTTTTAATGACGATATAGTTTTTGACTGGCTGATAGAGATGTACCTATGGCATCAGTGTGCAAATTCAAGTTATTTTATTTTTTTAATGCCCATACGATTTCTGGTTTAGAGCTCGATCATGTGTCGCCTTAAAAAACGGATAATCGACCAGCATTGGGCCAAATCACGGCATTCGATATCGAGTTCTTTACGATCGACATTTTTTTGGATATGGGTAAAACAATGCAAAACTTATGTACAATACTTGTAGGTTGTTTAAATCAATTATTATGCAGCTTATAGGGATAGTTTTTAATTAGTTCCAGTTCGCCTTTTCTTATTAACAAAAATTGACATTCGATCGAATGCCGCGATTTGGCCCCTGTACGAAAAAGATAGATTATCCTAATATTTTTCTATGTACTGATTTAGAAAAAACCCTCCATTTTTATGAATTTCGGTACAACATTGTTTTAGTGGAGATTTGTAAAAGAAGCGTCGGCTACTTTACAAAATATATATATATATATATATATTTGAGGATCTTGTTAACAAAGTTCTCGGTTATGGGCGATCGACTGAATTATTCAACATTACAGTTGTCCCGTCTTATATTTGGTTCAAAATTAATAGAATAAAGTGATTTTAGAGACACGATTTGATCGGTATCCCAAAAGTTGTGCTACGACCAAATTATTCGCCCTTATTCCAGTTGGCATCGTCGACGTCGATTCTTAGTCGACAATGTTGTTTTTTAAATGTTTTTAAGTTATATAAAGGGTTTTTGTTAGTTCATGGATACCAAAAACATTCGTTTTGGCGTAAAGATGACAAAGCTAGAACTTCATAACCGGTGGCGCAAAAGTAATCCTCCTATCAGAAAATGCTATAAATTTTGCGATTGGCCCCTAATGCCTAATGTTGACATTTCTGTAGTAAACACATGCGAAATACACGTTAATAAACAATGTTACGCTACACTGCTCCAGAACGCGGAATATTGCTGACTATTTATTTGACCAATAATCGGTCGGTGACTTTGGCACAAAAAACATCGAAAGGTTACTTTTGCGCCACCTGTTAGATATGATGAAAATTATGTGACGACGTCGTCGACGCCAACTGGAATAAGGGAGATTACCACGCGCTAATGCCCATACGATTCTGGGTACATCGATAACTTAAATCCACAGGGGCTTTATCAAAATCTCATTTTATAGATTTACAAGACACATAAAACTACTAAAGCAAAAAAAAACAAAACAAGAAAAACGCCAAGAAAAAAAAAACGCCTTTTTTCTTGAATAGTTATTTGGATTGTTTTTAATGGAGACGAAAAAAATTAATTACAACTAAAATTACCCATTAGTTTAGGAATTTATGAGGCTTCATTTTGCTGTGTACTGCGGGAGAACATTACAATAATAGGAGATAGGGAGGAGGATGAGAAGTAGGAGAAGGACGAGAAGAGGATTTCACGTTATGTACTCTTTTTTTAATACACAATTCTGCTTCTTTCGTTTAACTAAAGAAAACTTATCCTGCAATTTCATGATTGCATGTCGAACTAGCTCAGCCCTACAAACGACTATAGCGTTGTTGATTGGGTTTACGATCCGTAAAGAAGTTACGCAGCACCAAAATCTGTATGATTCCAATGGTGAGTACAGCGGCGGTTTCAGCACATGACCACCACATAACACGTTCATTCAGCTCCTCGGCACGTTTACGACCTTGAGCCTCACGGAGGCGATGATGTGTTTGGGCATCCAATATATCGTTCAGACTCTTGTGTATCGACTGCGAAGCGGTTTCCATTTGTGTCAAAACGGTTGCATGTTCATCAACGCCGGGTAGGGCAGGTTCTTCGCCAACTTGGAAATCCACATAGACAAATTTGTGAGAAAATGTGGAGAATTTATTGCTAAAGCAGGCCTGATAAACGCCAGCGGCGTCCGCCACAAATTGATGGCTGTCAAATGTGGCCTTCTGCTGCTCATAGATGATATCTCCCTTAGGATTCTTCAGTGTAACATCCACGTCCAATTGCCCGCCTGCCGACACTTGGAATTCCAAATAGGCGGTGGTATTGCGCTTAATTTCCTCGTAGAAGCAGTCCTCCGCGCCATCAGCCAAGTCGAAGGTGAATTCTACTGCCTGCACCACACTAATCGACGCCAGCAGGTACAGCAGAAAGCTTAGTAAGCAAACGTCCGCACAACCTTTAAGTCTCAACATGGTTGTCGTGTGATTATTCCGCTGCAGGTGTTAGTATTTACAAAGCAAACAAATTGTTTCCCTGAACAATGGCTCGGCTATGCCACGCAAGTTACTGTGTTTAAAATCTAAAAAAAAACACGCATAGAAATGAGTGATGAGAAGACTTGAAACCAATTCGATCAAACCACAAGTATTTTTATAATTCCATACACGTCTCGAGGAAACCAAAATCATGATGGGAATGTAGACTTACTTGTATTGTTAATTTACAATATTTACGATATTGTCGGGTTATCTATTATCTACTAGTTTTATTATAAAATAAAAAATGTTGTCGTTTCTTTTGGCTCTAATTCGTTTTTATCGTTCTGCCTTAAAATAAATTCTTTTCGCAAATTTGACAGTTCCACGAAAAAAATGAAACTCTCTCACTCTCTAGACATCAACAACACTGACGTGTCAATTCTCTTGGACATAGTTGTATTTTTGTGGAAGGTCATTAGATAGTATGGGTGTTTTCATGTCAATATGTTGAAACTCAATAAACTTATGCTGGCTGTATTTTCTGCAAATCTACTTTGCAAGCAATTTGACAACAAGCAATAACATTGAGAATAAGTCTTGCAGACTGGTTCTCTATTTGCGATTTTAGACCTACTAACTGGCATCAGCCATTATGTTTGCAGTCACTATGTCGTTCTGATACCTTTTGGTAGGTCTAAAATCAGCTGTTCTTCGTCCGCATCGCTTTCGTGAAAATAGAGAAACAGTCTGCAAGACTTATTCTCAATGTTATTGCTTGTTGTGAAATTGCTTGCAAAGTAGATTTGCAGAAAATACAGCCAGCATAAGTTTATTGAGTTTTTCAAACAAGTGCCAAAGTTTGTTGGAGAGAGCTATTTTCGTTGCCTCTCTCTCCTAGTTCTGATTCTCACGACGCAATTTTTCCAAGCAGGTGTCAAAGTTTGTAGAAGAGAGAGGCAGAGAGCTTTTCCGCCTGCCTCTCTCTCCAAAAAACTTTTACACTTGCTTGGAAAAAATTGCGCCGTGAGAGTCAGGACCTACAAACTTTGACACTTGCTTATAAATTACCTCGTGTGATGCAGAATTTAACATGGTTTTGATTCACACAAGGCAATTTTTTCCAAGCAAGTGTAAAAGTTTGTAGAAGAGAGAGGCAGAAAGCTCTTTCCGCTTGCCTCTCTCTCCAACAAACTTCCACACTTGCTTAGAAAAAATTGCCTCGTGTGAATCAAGACTAAGCTTGGCTCTATTCACATGCGCTGGAATGTTAAGCCGAATATCGGCGTTTTGTAGGAGAGAGGCCTAACCTTTTGTGTTTTTCATTCGCACTTTGAAGCAACAATAATTCACACAGGAAAAGCCGAAACAAAAGTACGTCAAGCCGAAACAAAAATACGTCGTGTGAACGCAAACGCAATTTTAAAAGGGAATTTGTGGAGAATATAGAATATATTTTTTGCTTAAAAAATATAATCATGTGCGATGAACAACTTTTAAAGCTATGTGCAGATTCTCAGGCCTTGGAAGTCAAATGAATTAATATGAACACATTTATATAATTATTTTAATTATAAATGTTATAGGCTAAAAACTGTTTTATGCTGTTATTCCCTTTTAAAATAAATTAAGTTACAAAACACACAACTCGAGTTGTGTCGTTCTTACAAAATGAATTTTATTATATATTGTAGAATATATCGACTTATGCTGATAAATCAAAGGACGATTTCGAAATTTACAACATTCAGTAGTCAATATTAGATTTTGGAATAACAGCATAAGTTGACTTATGCTTTTGTGCTAGGCCTTAGTTCAACGTGGACTATTAACACAACTCAGATATGGTGTTACGACTTCATACAATTTACATCTTCAATAACCCAAAGATAACTGGAAATAAAAACACAAGTATAGTTTTCAAAGGAAAAATTGGAGATATGCTGTTATGTACGTTATGAAATGTAGTGATACAGCGAGTTATGCTAATAAGTCGTGCCATATATCTAAACAACTGAACAAGGTATCATCACCAAAATTTGTCACAATATGTAATCGAATATGAGGAACATCGTGGCATCGAAAACGCAATTTGAGCATAACTCGAGTTATGTTGTTTTGCCTTGTGACCACAGAGATGTTCTTTTTTAGCGTAGACATAAATAACTACATTTATACTAAACAAATACATATATTAATTTTTATACTTTTTTATACAATATATTTAAAGTTATTACACATTTACTAAAAAATTAAATTTTTATTGTGTGACCCATGTCACACTATTCACTACTATTTTTGTGTCAAATACTACAGGTGGGTCAAAGTAATATGAAGTTTTTGAATAATCACAAAATAAGATGTCCCTTGGTTAATTATTAAAACTTGATATTTTACTCATGTTTACGAATAGATTGTTTGGTATTGCGTTTTTAATAATTTGTTATCGACTATTTTATGAATATGAAGAGAATTTTTGTCTTTCTCTTGTGTTCTACGGTTCATTAATGACATCCCAAAAAAATTATTTTCTATGTCAATTTTGGTGCAATTTAAGTTGAAAAATGGGGATGTGAAGCAAAGATGGGGCTGTATATCTCTTTAATCATATGGGATATAGAAAAACGGCAGATTCAGAAAAAGGACACATCAATCATTTATAATCTATTCCTAACTCATTTTTGTTGAAAGTCTTTGGGTCACTCCAATAATCGAGCGACGAAGTGTCAAAGTTTGTCCAATGTTTGTTGGAGGCAGGCGGAAAGAGCTATCTGCCTCTCTCTCCTACAAGCTTTGACACTTGCTTGGAAAAAAATTTATCGTTTGAATCTGGACAAACTTTGACAGTTGACTCTGCACTTTGTAGGAGAGAGAGGCAGAGAGCTCTTCCCGGATTCCTCTATCTCCAACAAACTTTGACACATTCTTGGAATAAATTGCCGGGTGTGAAGCAGGACTATGCAATATTTTCCGGTGCACGGCACCGTATTTCAGGTGGCTTTCGGTAGCTTAGTGGTTAGTGCATTCGACTTGGATCCCAAAGGTGCTGGGTTCAACTCCCAGCCATGGCACCGGAAAAATTTAACATCATAATTTCATGTTTTGATCATAATTCGAGTTTCTGCAGCTAAAAATAACTCACCGGGCGCACTACCACTACAACAACATCTGATCACACAAGTCAACAGGGAAGCTTAAAATAGACATATCACCATGACGACTATTAACAGAAATGCAGCGCTTCTAGTGGAGAATAGAAACGGCAACACTCAAGTAACATCCATTCCCTGATATTAACATACGAATGTTAATTTACAACCGGACAACATTAAGTGGATGAAAACAACATAAGGTTCCCGCGATAATCGGACATATGCCTGAACGAAGTCTGTAATAGAAATAGACTTAGGGATTATCAACTCAGCGTCTCCAAGCTGCTACAACAACAACAACAACGTACATATGTATATAGACCCTTCGTCATAAGATTCAAAGATATATGCCAAAAAATGACTTTTGACAGACGTCGTCCGCTTTCACATGTGTTTAAGTAGCATACATCAAAGCGCACAGAATTTGGTGTGGTATAACAACAAAATGTCAAGTACTTTCTGCATATTTCTCTTCATGTTGGTATTCTTATTGGTAATTCTTCGTCCCTCTCTTTCTTCAACACGAATGTCAGAAAAACACCGTATGTCCGATATTTTTGCAAACAACAACAAAAAATTTACAAAAACGTGCATTCCGAACGAGAGCAAAAAAATTGCATGTAGTGTGTTTATTACGGTTGTGGGACGCGTAGTAAGGAAAGGGAATTAAACAAATTAACTTTTCGCAAAATCAACGTCTTCATTAACAAATAACATATTTGAAAATTCAAAGTTCAGCGAACTTCGACATTGTGTCTGTAGCTGTCTGTCGCATGCATCGTTTACCGGCTGCAACAACCAACAAAAATCAGAAGTGCAACAGAGTCCGTCAAGCGTCTAGATTCAATCGGAGTGTTTTGGACGATTAGTGCAAAAATATTCCAAACGTTAATACCGGGTCCAACATTAAAGCAGAGCAAAAATATAGCAATATCAGTTGTTAAGTGTTTTTTTCTCGATTCCATCTGTCCGTGAATTATTACCGGCAGAGTAAAGTGTTTAGAGAAAATCAAAAATAGTGTAAATCAACACATTGTGAAAAAGTGTCATAAATCAAATAATGTTGGAATCTCGTGTATTGCGTTATTGCCTCTATGGCGCTACCGTCATTGTTATTTCGGAAGTCGCTTACCATTCTTACTTTTGGATCAAAAATCTTATTGGAAAAGTTTCGGCCTCCAAAGAAGTCTGCGAAGTCATTTGGACCAATGAGCTAACGCAATCATGTGTTAGTCAACATCGTCGTTTCACCACAAATCCCGGTAACGGTTCGGCATCGTCTTCGCCCACAATGTCCGATTTAAATCGTATTGTCAAACTACCGTCGCCCGTGAAATCGCAGCTGGATTGTTCCAATCCTTTTTGTGCCGCTTACAATGTCGGTCGCCTATTGGAATTTATCGATTCGGCTAAGTATTCGATGGACTTGGCTATGTACACGTTTACATCGTACGATTTATCGCAAGCATTTAGTCGCGCCTTAAAACGCGGCGTTTTGATACGTATTATCAGCGATCACGAAATGGCCTATTCAAGTGGTTCCCAGATTATACCACTGACAAAATCAGGTAAGCATTTGCGATTGGAATAAAGAAGTTAGAAATATTTTCTTTGGAATTTGAAGTTGTCCAATTGGAAACACTGATTATAATTGGTAATGTCTGCATTTTCTTTTTCCATACAAAACATACCTATTTAGGTATAATTTCTGTAGCAAAATTTTAGTGGAGCATATAGCATATCGATGGCTTATCCAGAAGCTGCTTTTTAATAAACCCAATTTTTCAGGAGAGCAAAAAAATTTTTTTTTTATTATTTTGAGATAATTTATATATATATTTATTTATTAATCAAACTCAGCCCTATATGTTGGTAGTTAAGAAAATTTTAGTTTTATAATATCAAAATTATCTAATGAATATAAAGGGTATTCCAAAAAGAGGTGTTATATTGGTATTCCAAGAAAAATGCAATTTTTTGAGATAAATGATCGGATGTTTAGTACATAATAAAGAGGAATGGTATGCCGTTAATAATGAAAAACGACATCAGCCAAAGGGCCACCACGCTTACAGGACCATGTCCTTTTCAAGAAATTGTCCATAACCAAATCGCAAAGCGGCTGCCCTATGTCCTCGATAGCCTCACGATTTCTATCTTTGAGGACTTGAATTGACGCTGGGCTGTTGGCGTAGACCTTATCTTTCACGTGGCCCCAAAGAAAGTAGTCGCAAGGTGTTAAATCGCAAGATCAGTAGCCAGTTGTGATCACCTCTTCGAGAGATAACACGGTCCGGAAACTTTTCCCGTAACAGAGAAATGGTTTCGTTGCTTTTGTGGCACGTAGCGCCGTCTTGTTGAAAGTAAACGTTGTCCAGATCAACACCATCCAACTCCGACCATAAAAAATCATTAATCATCTCTCGGTAGCGCAATCCATTCACCGTAATTGTTGATCCAACCTCATTCTCGAAAAGTAAGGTCCAATGACCCCGCCGGACCATAAACCACACCAAACAGTTACACGTTGAGGATGAAGAGGCCTCTCAACAATAACTCTTGAGTTTTCCGAGCCCCAGATGCGACATTTTTGCTTGTAGCCACTGAGGTGGAAATGGGCCTCATCAGTCAAGATGATTTTCGAATTTTAATAATTTCAATGCGTTGACGAATCGTGTATCGTTCCATTTTTAGTAATGGCGTAGTTTCTACTTGTCAAATGTCAAAGAATAAAAGTTTCAAAAGTGACAGCTTCCGAAATGCCGGGTGATTCAAAATAACACCTCTTGTTGGATTTTTTGAATTTTTTTTTAGAAAATTTCGTCGACAATGGATTTTTATTGAAAATTAATAGAAATCGCAGTATGTATTATGGAAAGTGGAGTCCAAATTGCATTTCTATTGAAAATTTATATGAAATTGCAATTATAATGAAAATTTAATTTTTTGAAAATTGCATTTATAATGAAATATGAATTTTTCCTAGAAAATTACATATATAAAAATTAATTTTTTCATGAAAATTTCGCCGATATTGCATATTTCTTAAAAATTTCTCCGAAATTTATATTTTCACGAAAATTTCATTCATGTACGTACATATGTATATTGCATTTTTCTCTAAAATTTCTTCGAAGTTTTATTTTTGCAGACAATTTCTTTCATCGTCCTTTAATAATCCATTAATTAGGGCAACCGTCCTTTAATAATCCATTAATTAGGGCAACCGTCCTTTAAAAGGGCCATGGACCTTTAATAATTTAAATGTCCTAAATCCGCTAAAAATCGAAGGAATGTTCTAGAATTTCCTGAAAAATTTTAATTTCAAGAATTTTTGTAGAATTTTCTGAAAACAATTTTAATTTCAAGAAATTTTGTAGAAAACCATAATTTTAACAAAATGTTCTCGGGTAGTAAATGCTATACAAAGATTTTTCTGGAAAACTGCAATTCCAAAGAAGTGTTTGAGAAAAATACAATTTCAATTACATTTTATCGAATCTTTCGAGAAAAAATGTAATTATGATGAAATGTTCTCAAAAAAATTTAATGGTGATGAAATTTTATGAAAAATCCAATTGCAAAATTTAAAAAAAAAACGCAATTTTAACAAAATTATCGCGGATAATGAAATTCAAATATTTTTCTCGAAAATTGCAATTTCAATGACATTTTTTAGAAAAATGCCATTTCAACAGTTTTCTAATCTGCGATTTCAAAGAATTTTTTTGGAATAATTTAATTTTAACGAAATTGCCCAGCAAAATGTAATTATGATAAAATATTTTCAAAAAAACGTTATTTATGATGAAATTTTCTATAAAATTGCATTTTTTCGACGAAATTTTATACAATGCATTGAAATTTTGTAGAGAAGTTTAATTTCGAAGAAATTTTATAAACAAATCAATTTCAACTAAATTTTATTTTGTTAGTCATATTAAAGAGGAAATATGTTTTTTTGTCGGAAGGGGCATAAATGTTGTTTTGGAAAGCAGTATGGTTCAAGGTTCAAAGGGTTGGGAAGCCCTGTTGTAAACGAAGTGTGTAGAGAAGCTAGCGTGGTAGAAAATGTAGAATAAATGTAAAATAAATGAGGGTTAAACTAAATCAACTAAGCTGAACCAAATGGCTCTACTTAGCTCTTGTTTTCGAGATATTCGGCCTCAAAGTTTGCTGGAAAATCAGTAAGATTAGTTATCCCGGTGGTGAATTTTTATTTATTTCCAAAATGTAGCCGAGCCATAGGGCCATATATGGTTAAAAAAATACAACAAGAGCTTAGAAATAATAGATATAAAGGGGTTTCCAACAAGAGGTGTTATTTTGGTATTCAAAGAAAAATGCCATTTTTGAGATAAATGATCGGATGTTTATTTCATAATAAAGAGGAAGGTATGCCGTTAATAATGAAAAACAACGTCAGCCAAATGGCCACCATGACCACGCTTACTGGACCATATCCTTTTCATGAAATTGTCCATAACTAAAGAAATAAAGTGAACGACTGTCTTGAGAGAAATAATTCTCCAAGGTAATAATTCTCCCATTATTTCGATTATTGGACGGAAGCGTGTATTCCGAAGACTAACACTTCAAAATCACAATCTAGAAAACTAACCTCTCCGATTTCCAGCAAATCTTAGGGTCGAATATCTCGAAAAAAAAGAGCTAACCTAAAAAAATAGCTACCATTACTGGATTCAGCGTTGTCGATAATGTTTAACCTAACGGGTAACTAGTTTGCGGTTAAAAAGTTCTCAATTATAGCACAATGTAATTATTAAGAGAAAATAAATTACCTTTAAGTTATGAAGGAAAAAAGTTCGGCTTCGAACTGTAGTCTGTAATTCTGGCACCAATTGAGCTGTGTAGGGCGCAGCCTTAGGTCTTTGTGTAGAATGCTGTATGGACTATGCACGTTTAATAAGGCTTAACAAATTCATACACCTACTTACTTTCTTTTGAGACAACCCGTCATATATAAACTTTGTACATTTTACATTGTGTTCAATTGTATTTTATCGATCCCAAATTAAAATTCTGATGTGACGACCATGTCTTCCATTGAAATAGCTTGGCGATAGCTAACGCTACCCTTGATTACGTGACCAAAATCACCCAAAACTTGGGGATGTACCCAATAAGCATTGTTTGCAACAAGCGAAGAGAATTAACGAGGCATACATACTCGTACACTCCCAGATTCTCACAATTAATTATCCAACTATAACTAGCTTACACGTGTATTTTCCTGTAATTTCCTCATATATTACTTATGTATGTAAATAAATACACACATATTTTCTATCCAATTTGCAGTTGTTCCATAAAACAAAAATATATATCCCCAAAAAAAGCGAAATTTGTGCATATGTTTTACTGACACATTATATTTAAGCCCTCTGTGCACATGTGATTTACTTGTCGGCTGAGCGGCGAGCGATTGTTTGTGAGCGTGTGTTTTTGGAACAGGAGGTTACTTCTGTGGGTGATGTCATGGCCCTTCCCCCTGTTTGGCCAACACCAAACGACAATGCACATTGTGATAGCTATTAGCTCCTCCTCCTCCTTTCTTTTTCTATTCTGTCAAACAATCGGCGAAAATAGCGGCGGCAGCAGCAGCAACAACACCCGCAAATAAATTGTACAACAAACCAACGACGACGAATATGATCTCGTGTGTTTGTTGGACCAACGACTGCCTCTCTTATGCGAGTTGTTGCATTTTATGATGATCCGATCGATCGTTGCTTTTATTTTCAATGGACACAAATGAGTGACGAATATATGAATGAACGACATGCGCAATATAAGCGCAACCATCAATTGCAATCGAACCAATTGTGGGGGGGGGGGGGTTGATCGGGGGCCTGGGTGTTGAGGTGTTATTAGCAATCTTCTAACAGTCGTTGACTGTTGTTATTGTTGCTGTCTCAGCTGCTCTGTCGTCATTTCTGCAGTGCTGATGTTTCTCTTGTCGTTGTTGTTGGTTTTTAAATTCACTTGTTACCAACAAAGCAAAAATGTTTGCTTTTTTTTAGAACTTATAATACGTTTTTCAAATAATGTGATATAACAAATACTGGTGAGGAAAAATCAAACAAATTAGCTGAACAGTGCTGTTCAATTGTTTGTGAGTTCTCTGAAGTACATAAGTATATACAGTACCTATGTGAAGGAAGTGTTTTGATATTGGATTTTTTGGTGTAGAAAATTACCTTTTATTGTTATATTATTATATTTTTCACATCTAGAGAATGGAACCGAAAAGAAAAGTCTAAAAATATTTTCTTGTGTCTAATTTTTGTGAAGAAATGTTATGGTGCTCTTTAAAATTCTTAAAAATAATAGGTACAAAATTTTAATTTTTCCAAAAAAGTGTATCGAAAGTAATTTTTTTTCGATATATAACAAATGTATAACAAATTTTTATACCTACGAACAATTATGATATGCTAGGCCCCACGATCTGACCACATATTTGGATAGAGCACCTAAAAATTAGAAAATAAAAAAGTTTGCATGTTATCGATATCTCGCTTCGTTATCGGACAATCAATAGACTCAAAATCATCCGATATTAGAAGAAAAAAGTCAAAAAATGTTACCTATTATCTACGAAATACCATTAACTTACCAAAAAATAACAATATGGCTGCTTAAATTATTTGAAATTAAAATTTTTTTCACAAAAAAACAAAAATGTCGAATATTCGCACGTCAAAACATATTGGACTATGTATTTCTACTAAGATTTTGCGGAAAATCCTTTATTATCAATAGACGGCGGAATATATACAATTGCATATTTTTATTGGATGGTTGTACGGCAAAACCGATAACACACAATTTTTTTCATAAAAAAAATTAAATAATACTCGTAACACTATGCAACAAATGAACACTTTTTGAGAAATGCACGGACTTGACAGTATAGGTTCGATTCTACTACCAAACGGTACTACGACCGAGTATAACCCTATACTCGGTTTGGCCAAATTGGTGACCAATTTTTTTATGGGCCTCCAAAGTTTCTGAAAATCAGTGGGCCACTCAAAAAAGGTGTCATCAGTTTTTGTCCAACAACTAATGCAGACTTGGTAATACCTCTCTTAACTATATTTGGAAATAATTTAGCTAAGGAAATGCTGAACAATGTTTCTTAGTTTTCAAAATTTTTGTTTTAATTTTAGTATGTCAGTGTTTGTCGCCTCAAATCTGTACATGGTTACCTTAATTCTGAAAGGGCGTAACAGACATTGACCAATTCCCGATCCGAAGTACAGTGAAGGAGCTAGAGCATAAATAAACTTTCGGTTCATACTTGAAAATGATGCTAAATCCATTTTTTTTAAATCCAAAAAAAACACTTAAGATTCGAAAAATCGAAAATCATCGAAATATTATCTTGACTGATGAGGCCCATTTCCACTTCGGACCCTCTACGTCAACAAGCAAAATTGTCGCATCTGGGGTTCGAAAAACCCAAGAGTTATTGTTGAGAAGCCTCTCCATCCTCAACGTGTGACTGGTGCGGTTTACGGTCAGGCGGGGTCATTGGACCTTACTTTTTCGAAAATGAGGTTGGATCAACAGTTACGGTGAATGGATTGCGCTATCGAGATATGATTAATGATTTTTTATGGTCGGAGTTGGATGATATTGATCTGGACAACGTTTACTTTCAACAAGACGGCGCTACGTGCCACACAAGCAACGAAACCATTGCTCTGTTACGGAAAAAGTTTCCGGACCGTGTTATCTCTCGAAGAGCTGATCACAGCTGGCCACCGAGATCTTGTGATTTAACACCTTGCGACTTCTTCCTTTGGGGCCACGTGAAAGATAAGGTCTACGCCAACAGCCCAGCGTCGATTCAAGACCTCAAAGATAGAATTCGTTAGGCTATCGAGGACATAGGGCAGCCACTTTGCGATTTGGTTATGGAAATAAACATTCGATGATTTATCTTAAAAAATGGAATTTTTCTTTGAACACCAAAGTAACACCTCTTGTTGGAAAACCCTTTACTTCACATTAAATAAAAAACTTTAGAATTTCCTTAACAATAAGTGTGACTTTTTTTTAAAGAAATCATATCACTCTTATTGGAAAACCCTGTATTTGAAGAAATTCCTGAACAATAATTGTACCCTCACTTTAGTGATACGAGGGTATATATCATTTGCTACGGGCCGCAAGAGTAACACATCGAAGGAGTGATCTAAGACCCTAAGTATGTTCGGCGGATATTCGTTTTGGGTCAGTTTAAGTCGACTGAGAAATGTGCGTTCCTCTGTCTGTCTGTTTGCTGGCTGGTGCGCACGATAACTCTCGAAAGGAGAAACCGATTGACTTCAACTTTGGTACACGGTAATATTTATACCCTCACTTTAGTGATACGAGGTTATATATCATTTGCTACGGAAAAAAGTGTAACACATCGAAGGAGTGACCTAAGACCGCAAGTATGTTCGGCGGATATTCGTTTTGGGTCATTTTAAGTCGAATGAGCAATGTCCGTCTGTCTGCTGGCTGGTGCGCACGATAACTCTCGAAAGGAGTAACCGATTGACTTCAAATTTTGTATGGTACCTCCCACACAAGTGGACCATTTTGCATCAAAATTGAAATGCTTATAACTTTATTACCAGTGCATACGTACAAAGACTTGAAATTTTGTACAGTGTAATGTTTTAATACTACTTACAATACAGTGAGAAATGGGCATTATTTGCCACGCTCCTTTTGGTACCTCCCACACAAAATGGACCATTTTGTACCAAAATTTACAAGCTTATAACTTTGGCCTTTTTGTACCAAATTGGCCTTTTTGTACCAAATTGGCCTTTTTGTACCAAATTGGCCTTTTTGTACCAATGTTAGCAGCTTTTAACTTTAATACCAGTACATACAAATGCTTGAAATTTCGTACAGTGCAATGCTTTTATAGTACCTAGAGTCCAGCGAAAAGGGACCGTTAGTGGGACGCCCCTTTTGGTACCTCTCACACACATGGACCATTTTGTACCAAAAGTAAACAGCTTTTACCTTTAAAAACAGTACATACTTTGGAGTGCAATTTAAATTGATAATAATTTAAATAAAACAAAAAAATAAATAAATTTACTAATATTTTTTTTGAGTCTCAAGGTGAGGGGATTCATTAGTCGGTTTACCCGACTAAACTTTCTTGCTTGCTTTATTTAAAACTAACTGGACCCGGTCCACTTCGTTGCACCAGATTTCCCATTTCCGATCCAGCCCATTTTTTGGATCCCTGCGATAACAACAAATGATACAACTTTCTGCTGAGAATGATAGATTAGTTGTTTTGTGCTCACAGCCAAGTAACGCCAATGCGATGAAAATAAAAGAAATGGCGTACAAAAATGCACAAATTATGTAGTATTGTATGAGGCTTTGTTTAATGATCGAAACTTCTTTCTTCTACGGTCAATAGTTTCAGAGACATGCTTAATTAATGTTACGCCCACTTTTGTCACACCCACTAATCATGTTCGCCAATTTCTGCTGAAGATTTAGACAATTAAACCACTAAAGTGTGTTCTAAATTTCTTTTTCCTATCATCAACACATTCTGAGTTATTCGAATTGTATATACCCACTTTTGGTGAAAGTACTAATATTGACTCCCAACAACTTACAATCCAAATCTCGTTCTTCTAGGGTCAATAGTTTCTGAGATAATAAACCTTTAACTAATAAAATTCTATTCACCAATTTCTGCTGAAGGTTTAGATAATTACTCCGCTAAAGTGTGTTCCAAATTTCGTTCTCCTTCCGTCAACACATTCTGTGTTATTCGAAGTTTATATAATGCCACGCCCACTTACATATTGTATCCCGCCCACTTTTGGTGAAAGTACTAACTATCGACTCCAAAAACTTACAATACAAATCTCGTTCTTCTAGGGTCAATAGTTTCTGAGATAATTAACGTTAAACTAATGCTACGCCCACTTTTGCCACACCCACTGATCCAATCCTGCCAAAAGTTTTAGATAATAACTCCACTAACGTGTGTTTCAAATTTTGTTCTTCTACGAACAACATATTCAGAGATATTCGGATTTTATATAATGCCACGCCCACCTATTCTATCCCGCCCACTTTTTGTGAAGTTACTTATATTGACTCCAATAACTTACAATCCAAATTTCGTAATAAACGTTAAACTAATGCTACGCCCACTTTTGCCACACCCACTAATACATTCCCTCCGTTTTTTTGTTGAAGTTTTAGAAAATAACTCCACTAACGTGTGTTTCGTTCTTCTAGGGTCAACACTTTTTGAGATGATCGCATTTTAAGTAATGCCTCGCCCACAAAATTTTTTTTTCCTAAACCATCTCTGACGAATAACCTTTCAAACAAAAGAAAAAAAATTAAAATCAGTCCAGTGGTTTAAGGGTCTATAAAACACATACATACATACAAACATTTTTCCATTTTTATATATACAGAATATTATAAAAAGTTTCTCAAAAAAATAGGATTTTTCGCAATATCTGGCAAAATAGCACCGAAACCGCTGAAAAATTATATTAGAAGAAGTTGAAGAAGGCTACATAGTTTTAACTTAATACTCATTTTTGTAGTTGCATTTAATCTCATTTTATAATTTAAAAATGTTAAAAAGGTGTAAAAATTTTGACATGTATACTAATTCGAAAATAAATAGATTTATTTTACGTTGTAAGTTTGTTTTGAATAAATGTTGTAACGTAATTTTATATACGTAAAATACAAATTTCTTAATTTTCTTTAAGCGGGATCCCGGGATGCTGGGTAAGCTTTAAAAAAATCCAGCTTCCCCTTTACATATGGACCATTTTTTATAAAAAATTTAAAATTTATATTTTTTTTCCCTGAAAAGTTTAAAATTAAATTATTATTTTGTTAAGAAAAGTACGAGGAAAAAGTTTTAAGAAATGATATTTTCCATTTTCAATTTCTTATGATTCGCAGCATTAAAATTAACTTCAAAAAATCATTACAGAGGAAAAAAATTCAGTTTTCAGAACTTTGACCTCGCCCCCTGCCTCAAATTTTTATTTATTTTTTTTTGATATTGTGGTTCATTACTCCTACATACTAAGGCAAAATTTTCTGAGAATTTTAGAAAGATATAATTTTTGACCTGTGACTCTTACAATATATTGAATTTCATACATTAATTTAATCTTTTGAAAATTGTATCTACTATCGCTCTTGTGCAATGCACTGCCATAGATCGTTAGATTTTGAAATTGAAAAAAAATACGAACTCTTTTGTTGCTAAGGCAAGAACCGTGCGTATTGCATTGCATGTGTGAGTGTAGTCTGTGTTTAGACAAAATTAACAAAAAACAACAAACCCACTATAGATTTATGCAGTTCGCTGTTGCTAAAAGGAATTGATGGGGGTAAGACGATGACTTTGGTGGGTATGATTTCATTTCAGCAACAAAAACAAACACATACAGTGAGAAATAAATATTTAGTTAGCCACATTTGAAATGGAAACATCAAATTCATCATCAGCATTTTTTGTTTATAAAACTTTTTATTCATTTTTCAGTTATCTTCATCTTCTGTTTGAATTGTTTCTTTTTTATGGAGAATGTGTTTTTAAACTTTGCTGGAGAAAAATAAATACTATTGACAATTATTTATTTTTCGATAACAACATTTCGTCGGCTTAATGCTATTTTGGTCCATACGCCATTTTTGTGTTTTTTGAGTTAGGAGTTGATAATATGGGTTCCAAGCATGCTCTTTCAGAATCTGCAATCATTTTTTTCCTATCTCGCCTAGTTTTCGAGATATTGGTAGGGTAAATTTGTTTTACTCTGAATAACGGGAAATAATTTCGATATTTTTGTTCTATGTCTCAATTTTTCTATCGCCCTATATTTTTCACTCAGTATTTTACGTTCTTTCGATCACAATATGTAAATTAGTGTCCATCCATACCGACCCTTTTTGTGGTCCATGTAATACAAATACGAAAAAATAGTAAAATAAAAGTGGATATGGACCAAAATGCCAAGTACAAAAATTGTTATAACTTGCTTATTTTTGGATGTAATGGCATAGAAATGCATGAGAATCATACAAAAACTGTTGGGAACCCTATGAAATAAAAAGTGTGTAACTCTTCAGTCCCGTTTTTACTCAAACAATAAATTGCGTTTTTCTCCGTTCATAAAAAATGGCGTATGGAACAAAATAGCATTAAGCCGACGATTTATATCAATCTCATTGTTTATAATTCATTAATTTTCCTGTTTTAATTTAAATAATATAACGATAAAATCCCTTTATGTAAAAGAGTGTGAATATAAATTCGTCAAACATCCAAGACACAAGCCATTTGGAATGGATTATAACTCAAGAACTATAATAAAGGGTATTTTTTAGAAAAAAACATTTTTAATATCAGTTCTTGGATAGATAATTTTATGCAATTAATGTTTAAATATGATTTGGGCCATGTTGGCTCTACGGCTGTATCGTTACGAGTCATTAAATTTTGTTTCGATTTCCGCCGAACATAATTACTTAGGTCACTCCTTCGATGTGTTACCCTCCTCCACTAAAGTGAGGGTATCCAAATTACTTTATGGGGGGATAACGTTAATTCGTGCAAAAAAGGCAAGTTTTTGTGATTTTTTTTGTGACGACACAGTTAAAATCTTTTGATTAAAACCAATGGAATATTATAGTATAAAATTGGAATATTATAGTGTAAAAATTTCATGAAGAAATATTAAAATATGACAATGACAGCAATTATTCGGAAGTGTCTCGGAAAAAAGTAGAATTGCGGTGTCCATCACAACTCGGTGATGGATCATCTGAAATCTAAAAACCAAAATTATTTCGTTTTTCGAAATTTCTATTTCTCAATTTTTGGGAACAATTTGTGGTGATAAACACAATTTTTGCCAAAAAAGTCAAATTTGTTATTGTAAAATAAAAATATTAAAATTTGAAAAATCTCTCCAGCGTTACATCGCTGTACAGAAACAGTGTTCAAAATATCAAAACGATGGTTGAAGTTATGATGGACACCGACTTTGAAAACGAGGGTTGTGGGAAAAACGCTTTAAGGTTTTTCTGATGTAGTGATAGACACCGACTTTGAAAACGAGGTTTGTGGGAAAAACGCTTTACAGTTTTTCTGATGTATTGAGTCACGTATGAGGCGCGGTTGCTTAGAATGTTGTTTGTTCGTTATTTTTGCTCCGATTCATCTCGAATTTGCACACAATATTTTTAAAAGGTTCTCCAATCGAAAATTAAAATAAAAAAGTTTACAAACGTTGCCCCCCCTTAAACAAATTATTAGTATTTAGAGCAGGGCTTCCCAACCCTTTGCACCATACGACTCCCCTAAATCCACATAAAGAAACTTCATGACCTTTCCCCCCCAAAAAAAAATATCTCATATTTAATATGTTTAATAAAATAAGTATAGTTGAAGTAGCATTGTTCTATAAAATTTCTTTGAAATTCAATTTTTCTTCCAAATTTCATTGAAATGCATGTTGTTCAACAAAGATCGCCTAAAAACTATTCAGGAAAATTTCATTAAAATCTCACTTCTCTAGAAAATTTCGTTAGAAATTACTTTATCCAAAATTAGTTAAAATTGCATTGTTCTATAAAATTTCTTACGAAATTTCATTAAAATTCATATTCCTACAAAATTTCGTCGAAATTAAAATCATTGAAAATTCAGATTTTTTCAACAAAATTTCATTGAAAATGATTTTTTTAGAACATTTTATTTTTCAACAATATTTTGCTGAAAAATTGATATTATTGTAGAAAGATCGTCGAAATATTGCAATTTTATAAAAAATGTCATCATAATTAAATTTTTCTAGAAAATTTCTTTGAAATCTTATTTTTATAGAAAATGTCGTTAAAATTGAATTTTTCAAATTTTTTTTTTTGAAAAATTTGATTTTTCAATTTAAAATTTTTTTGTAATCACATTTTCTAGAAACATTTTTTCTATAAAATTTCTTTGAAATTACATTTTTCTACATAATTTCATTAAAATTCGTTCTTCTACAAAATTTCGTAGAAAAAATTTAATTATACATACAGAAAATTTCATCATAATTAAATGTTTCTAGAAAATTTTATTGAAATCACATTTGTCTAAAAATTGTCGTTAAAATTAGATTTTTCCAAAATTAGTTGAAATTGCATTATTGTATAAAATTTCTTCGAAATGAAATTTCTTCTACCAAATTTTATTGAAAATGATTTTTTGTAGAAAATTTTGTTAGAAATGAATTATTCTACACAATTTCGTCGAAAAATTACAATTTATAGAAAGATCGTCGAAAAATTTAAATTTTATAAAAAATTAAATAATTTTTCTAGAAAATTTTGTTGTTCAAAATTAAATTTTTTCAAGTCTAAAAGTTAAATTTTATGGAAAATTTCATCATAATTAAATTTAATTATTTCAAAATTAGTTGTAGTGGAATTTTACAATTGACTTTTTCCAAAATTAGTTAAAATTGTTCTATATAATTTCTTCTTCAAAATTTCATTAAAATTAATTTTTCTACAAAATTTTGTCGAATTAATTATTTTTATAGAAAATTTCATTATAATTAAATTTTTCAAAAAGACTATTGTTAAAATCACATTTGTTTAAAACATTTACTTAACATTGAATTTTTCCAATACGTTTTTTCTACAAAATTTAATTGAAAATGAATTTATTAAAAAATTTTGTTAGAATTGCATTCTTTTACAAAATTTTGTCGAAACATCACAATTTATAGAAAGATCGTAGAAAAGTTGAAATTTTGTAACAAATAAAATAATTTTTTTTTAAATAGAATTTTTCTAGAAACTTGAATTGAATCACTCGATACAATTTTGTTGAAATTGCATTTTACTTCACATTTTCTTGAAATAGTATTTTATCAGAAAATTCTACCAAATTAAAATTTTTCTAGATATATTTGTTGAAATTAAATTTTTCTTTCTTTTATAAAATTTTGTCGAAACATCACAATTTATAGAAAGATCGTAGAAAAGTTGAAATTTTATAAAAAATAAAATAATTTTTCTACATTTTTTTTTTGAAATAGAATTTTTCTAGAAACTTGAATTGAATCACTCGATACAATTTTGTTGAAATTGCGTTTTACTTCACATTTTCTTGAAATAGTATTTTATCAGAAAATTCTACCAAATTAAAATTTTTCTAGATATATTTGTTGAAATTAAATTTTTCTTCTAAATTCTGTTAAAACTGAATTTTTCTAACACCCTTTGAACCATACGGCTCGACAAATCCACGTAAAACCTTCATGCCCCTTCCCGCAAAATAAATATATATATGTATTTCATATTGAATATGATCAGTAAAATATAGTTGAACAGTTCTATACAATTTCATCGAAATTACATTTTTCTACAAAATTTAATTGAAATTAATTTTTTTCTACGAAGAAAAATTTAAATTTTATAGAAAATTTCTTTATAGTTAAATTTGTAATATTGATTTTTTTCTAAAATTAGTTGTAGTGGGTGGCATTGTTTTATATTTTAAATTTTATAATTGACTTTTTCCAAAATTAGTTAAAATTGCATTTGTAGCGGTCGCTATTTTATATTATTTTACTTATGCAATTGTTCCTATCATTATTATTATTCTCACTTGTTTGTTCATTCATTATGAATTTGCTTCAATACATTTTAATAATTTTAAATTTTAAGAAAACAAACTTTTGTAAAACTTTCTTCGTTGTGTTTACTGTCATTCAATATTTCAATTAGTTTCGAAAAAGCTTTTGTGAAAATGTATAAAAAGAGCTCACACAACGAAAATTGTTCATTCTGTTTTCTTAGGTTTGTTAGGATAGTTCAATAATGTGAACAGGAAAACAAACGGGATACGTGGTGGCTATTCGCTATCGTTTCCTATTGTTTCCATGTTCCCATTATTGCAAGACATAAACATATAGGACAAAATAAGTATTCGTGATGGCGATGCACAGTGCTCTGTCTTCATGTATCGATGTGACAAAAATAGAAGGAGTAATTTCAGAAGTATGAAATTTGGTACCAAGCTGTATATGGTTATAGTTAAGAAAAATGTTAAATTTGGACCCAATCGGACAGCGGATCTCATAACCTTATGCAAATTATTCCGGGTCCTTAAAAATTCACCAGACTACAACACTAAATTGGAGCATTCTATATTTATGAAATTTAACATGTCATAATATTACATATATACCAGTTTCGGTGCAAAATTTCGACAGGATATGGCGAGTCCTTTTGGAACCTCCCACACAAAGGGTTCAAAGGGCTTAAAAATAAATATATAAAGATCGATCAAGAGTGGCGCTGAATTTCGACCAAAGTTGGTAAAGCTGTGATTAAATGTTTGCACTATTTTTGGGAGGAATTGTTTCAAGATCCTTCAACACAGCCCCCTAGAAGATCTTGAAAAATGGGTTTTTGGTCCAAATATCGTGCGACCCATCAAATTTAAGGGAATTTTGCGTAGATTACAAATATGGGAGAAAAACTAGAAGACTCAATAGGGATAATTTCTGTATGTCATCCGTCGGGTACGTGGACCATAGTGTTTTTTCGAAGTATTGTACTGTATTGTTTCGTTTTAAAAATTCAATGCATGTATTTGTCAGACGAGTTTCCTTCGTCGACTTCTAAAATAATATTATCATCTTCGTCAAAAATTTCATCAAAAATACCGCATATATCTTCGTTTAAAGGATACTTGATATATAACTCTGAACAATATTAGCAATGTTAAGATTTGTAAACCGTATTGAACTTATAATAGGATCAGAATTTATTGTAAGGTATGTCATTAAACCTTTGTTTGTGTTGTTTGGACAATTTTTTTCTGGTATGAAACACGCGAGCTTCTCGGATAATTTTGCGACTGGCTTCTTCAGATAAACAACCTTAAATTAAATAAATGTTTCCGGAAATAGAATTGTCAATATTTATATACTTACTGGCAAATTAAATTAACTAATAACATCGTAACCATGAATTAGTACTTTATGTACACTACTAACATAAAATATCATTGAAAGCGCGCCAAATTATTATCCTTGTTTCTATTAGGAACTCCTTAAATGCATTACACTTAATTTTTTGTCGCAAGAAAATTTTAGACCTAAATCAAAAGTACTTTTTCGTAATTTTGTGCACGAATAATTGGAACTTTTAATTTTATTTTTAAAGAGGATTTTTAATAATTTTTGCGAAAAAATTTAGATTTTTACGATTTTTTTCCGATGACATAAATATTTTTTTTTTGGATTTTCGACATAAAAACACCCTATTAAATGGATTTTTTTTTTTTAATTTTCTCAAATATATTTTATAAATATTATTTTTTGTATTATTGTTGGTTGAGATTTTAGGTATTTTTGATATTGTTCTTGTCTTTTCACGTTTTTCTAATTAATTTATTTTCGTTTATTTAAGAATTTAAGAATTTTTAACAATTATGTAAACTATTATGCTCCAATAAAGATGTTCTACAAGTTAGAGGAGATGGTTTTTGGAAAACTACCTAAACACATTTTTAGACCTAAAGCAAAATTACTTTTTCAAAATTTTGTGCGCGAATAATTTGAACTCTTATATATTTTATGTTTAAAGAGGGCAGATCGTTAATAGTATCTGGCGAAAAAAAAATTAGTGATCTTTACGAATTTTTTTCCGATGCCATACAATATTCAATATTTTTTGATTTTTCTGCATAAAAGCACCATATTAAACGCGAATTTTTTACGTTTTTTTTTTCAACAATAATTTATAAGTATTATTTTTTATATTTTTTAAGAATTCTGTCAGCTTTCTTGCGCAAAAATTTATGGGGTTGGTCAACACGTTAGTCGTTGGCGTCTGTTTTTGGAACACCCCTAAAAATTATATTCGAAAATAACGTTTTTAGACATAAAAAAATATATATTTTTTTTAAGTTTGTGCACTTTTATTTTACGTTTTTATATTTTTTATTTAATAGTTACAGTACATACATTGTTTTTGAAGAATACAATTTAAGGGATCTGTTCCAACTTATTTTTCTCATTCCAATTAAAATTTTAATTTTTTTTCATTTTGACAAAAAATTCGAAATTTCCAAAGCAATTTTGAATACCACTATTGCAAATTTCTGCCGACTTGGCATTTTTGTATTATTAGGAATTCGATTTACTATCATATAATTTCCCTAATAAACGAATTTTATACAGCTATTTTACAACATACATTTATGGTAGTTTATTTTTTGGTCGATTTGCGTATAAAACAACTGACTTTGGTGCCCTCTCGCGGTGTCAAAAAGAGGTAAATAAAAAATATTGTTATTATTTATCTTAATTGGTTTGTTAAGATATGATGAGTACCAATTTTACCATTATTTGAGCCAGTACATTATTATCGATTTTTGTCAATGGGACAGAGCACTGTGCGATGGCCGTCGTTACTTAATTGTCCCTATATGTGTGCTCTGTAAATATATTCATTCTGTTTTCTTAGTTTCTGTTTTCTTAGTTTCATTCAATAAAGAATTTCAATTTTGTAAAAAATACTGAAACCCAAATCTTTCAAATCCGAAAGGCAAGCCTTAGAGAATCTTCTACAATTGACGCCCAAACAAATTTTGCAATAAAACCTCGTTATAAATTGACGCCCAACTGCGTGGCCCGAACAAATGTTCGAAACACCCATAAAGCCGTAAAAGGAGAATCGGATCGAAAGGAAAGAAAATATATTGGAGAATTGGTTTCCTACATTAGTGGCCGTGACTATTTGCGAATTGTGGACCATTTCGTCTGGCAAAATCCCATTTTTTTTTTTCATTTTCGTCAAAGTTAGCGAAATCCTGGCTCAATTAACAAATTCCGAAAACAAAGAAGTTATTGTTGAAGGTTTACGCAGAAGCGATCGGATTGCAGGAAAGACTGAACAATTTGAAAGACTTTTGGGTGCTGTCAATAGGTCCAGCGAGAAGTGTGACTCATTCAGTGGTTGTTCTGCTAGATATAGTGGGGAACGAAGTTCAATCAAAGTGGATGAATTCATATCCGCAATATCGACATATCAGAATGTGGAAGGTATTGTTGATGGTAGCGCAGTTAACGGCATGCCGATGCTCCTCCAAGGAGATGCTGCGGAATGGTGGCGAGGTGTCAAATCTAAAGCGAAAACATTCAAGGATGTAATAAATATGCTACGTGAAGCATTTTCTCCACCAAAATCAGCCTGACGAATTTACTTGGAAATGTATGAGACCAAACAACACACGAATGAACCTACTGACACTTTCATACGCAAGAAGAGAACATTATTTGCACAACTGGCTGATGCTCCGAAAGAATCTTGCCAAATCGATATGGTAGTTGGAATGCTTCATACCCAGATTAGAGAGCGTGTATGCCGACATAAAGTAAAAACTTTTGAAGAACTTTTGGCATACGCAAGGGAAGAACGAAAGCATTGCAGTGAACATAGATAATTTCGAGAATGGTCCTGAAGGTGATCAAAAACGTTGCTCGTTCTGCGGTAAAAAAGGTCATACAATTGAAAGTTGTTTTAAAAAACAGAGCGTAGTTGATGAGGCAACATCTAATGCCAAGACAGAGGTATTAAAACCGAAATTAGTCTCCTATGGATGTAATGCGCCTGGATATGTGCCTGCAAACTGCAAAAAAGGCAGTGAAAAGCCAACAAATAAAGCTCCAATGAATGTAAGTTTCAATTCATTTGGTATGTGTGTTGGCTGCGACATTGATATAGTGAATGTTCAGTTATTTGGAATTCCCGGTCAAGCTTATTTCGACACAGGATCAAAAACGAGTGTACCCAGTTCAAATCTTAAGCGAGTTATGCATTTCAAAGGTTGTAAATTTGATACGATTGAGTGCAAAACTACATTAGCCGATGGAACTACAAATGTTCGAAATTTTCTCACTACGACCTGCAAGATTTCTTGATGACAAAAACAATCGCACTCTTCTTGGATCAGGTTTTATGGAGCAGGCAAATATTGTTTTAAATATTGGTCAAAAACACTGGCATTTCGAATGCTGCCCATCCCAAGTGTACGATTTTGCTCAACATATACCGCTAGAGTTGAACTTAGTGGAGACAATTAAGGTAACAGAGACATACCCCAAGCTCAAGTCTGCAGTAGTTGCTGCTGAACGTATTGAGTCACCTTTGTTAACACCAAAGAGAAATTGTCGATCCTATGTTTCGGACTTTGAATCATATGGTCCAGATTATCACCCAATATCAGATTATTCTCCACATTCAATCCAGGCCATATTTAAATATTCAATACCAAGTGATCTCACAACTCCAGAAAGAACCAGGAATGATGGCCTATTTCCTAGTGTTCGTCATGTGCATTCGAAAAGTGGGGAAGGTCCAATTTTTACTGAACTTAACATGTTTGATTTTAAAATCCTGAAAGAGTCGGATACAGTTCATCTAAAGGAAGAAGACGAGTTACTCCTCAATATATCATTAACAAAGTATGAATGTTCATTTGCTACTTCCGGGGATAAACATATAGGACAAAATAAGTATTCGTGATGGCGATGGCCGTCGTTACTTAATTATCCCTATATGTGTGCTCTGAAAATGTATTCATTCTGTTTTCTTAGTTTTATTCAATAAAGAATTTCAATTTTGTAAAAAAAATACTGAATCCCAAATCTTTCAAATCCGAAAGGCAAACCTTAGAGAATCTTCAACAATTGGCGCCCATACAAATTTTGCAATAAAAACTCGTTATAACAGGTGGCGCAAAAGTAACCTTTCGATGTTTTTTGTGCCAAAGTCACCGACCGATTATTGTTCAAATAAATAGTCAGCAATATTCCGCGTTCTGGAGCAGTGTAGCGTAACATTGTGTATTAACGTGTATTTCGCATGTGTTTACTACACAAATGTCAACATTAGGCATTAGGGGCCAATCGCAAAATTTATAGCATTTTCTGATAGGAGGATTACTTTTGCGCCTCCTTGTACATTCTTTTATAAAATTTCTTTAAAAAACCTCTCTTTCGAAAGAAGAGTTGATCGAAAAAGCTGAACAATTCGAATGTGAAAACATTCAATAAATCTAATAAAATTAAATTTGTCTACAAAATTTCATTAAAATAATTTTTGTACAAAATTTCGTGGATTTTTTTTTAATTTTATAGAAAATTTCATCATAATTAAATTTTTCTAAAAAGTTATGTTAAAATCACTTTTGTCTAAGAATTGTCGTTAAAATTAGATTTTTCCAAAATTAGTTGAAATTGCATTGTCCTATAAAATTTCTTCCAATTTAAATTTTTCTATAAAATATCATTGAAAACTATTTTTTTTTTAGAAAAATAATATTAGAATTGAATTTTTCTATACAATTTCGTCGTTGAAATTTTTCTAGAAAATTTCGTTAAAATTAAATTTTTCAAAAAAGTTTCGTCGAAGTCGCATCGATAAAATGTTTTTGAAATTCCGTTGTTCTATAAATATTCTTGAAATTGTATTCTATCGTTTTTCTAGAAAATTTTGTTGAAATTAAATTTTTCTACCAAATTCTGTTCAAACTGAATTTTTTTCGAACGGCTCCCCAAATTCACGTAAAACAACTTCCCGCAAAAAATTACATTTATTTCATATTTAATACGATTAATTGTGTCTTTGTCTTTTTCCAAAATTAGTTAAAATTGCTTGTTTTATAAAATTTCTTCGAAATTACATTTGTCTTCAAAATTTCATTAAAATTAATTTTACTACAAAATTTCGTGGAAAAATTGTAATTTTATAGAAAATTTCATCATAATTAAATTTTTTAATTAAATTTTTAAATTAAATTTAATTTTGTTTATAATCACATTTGTTTAAAAAGGTTTCCTTTGCATTGAATTTTTCTGAAAGTAGTTAAAATTACATTGTTCTATAAGATTTCTTAGAAATTAAATTTTTCTACAATATTTCATTGAAAATGATTTTTTTTAGAACATTTTGTAGGAATTGCATTTTTCTACAAAATTTCTGCGAAAAATTACAATTAATATTGAATTTTTCCAATATTAGTGGAAATTTTGATATTGTTCTATAAAATTTATTTTCTCCAGAAAACTTCATTGAAAATACATTTTTTTAGAAATGCATTAATTTCTATAAAAAATTACCTTGACATAAAATTTTTCTTGAAAATTTCGTTAAAATTTGCAATTTTCTTGAAAATTTAGTCAAACTTGCATTTTTATACAAAATTTCTTTGAAATTGGACATTTTCAGGAAAATCTTTGAATTGGATTACTCGATAAAATTTTGTTGAAATTGTGTTTTTCTATAAATTTTCTTGAAATTGTATTTTATCAGAAAATTCTGTTTGCCAAATTTACATTTTTTTGAAATTAAATTTTTCTACTAATTTCTGTTAAAACTAAATTTTTCTAGAAAATTTTTTTGATATTGAATTTGTCTAGAAAATTAAAGGTCTTGGTGGGGATTATATGTAGATCAATGGGCGCATTAAGGTACACTGAACGTATTAAGGGTCCATGATGGTCCGTTTAATAGCCGATTACACTATGCAACAAGAAGTTTTCTTTTTAATTTTTTTTCTTTAATTCCAATTGTCATGTTGATAGTATTTCGTAGTATTTTGAATATTTTTGAAGTATAAGTCCGATAGTAGTGATATACGCGTTAAGTTTAAGGCAATTATGGTGGTTGCAAATGTTGGGAATATCTCTTTCACGTAGAAACAGTAATAACAAGGTATTAACCTTTATAGTACTGTGGGTATCATCATAAAAGTATATCCCTTCAAAAATTGGCGTTATAATACAAAATTTTGTTAATATTTTTTCGTGTTTAGGACACCAAATTACGCCAAAAAATTTTATGAAATTTTGCCGAAATTTTCCATTGTTTAAAAAATTTCACAAATTCTATATGAATCGATTACTTAATACATTACTTTTCCGTAAGACCTTACGTAATTTTGGGGCATATTCATTAAATATAGAGGCTAAAATGGGCACAAAAAATGTATCTGTTTAAGTCCACGCCAAGATGGCGGGACTTAAAAAATTAAAACACAATATTTATATTTTTATTTAAATTATTTTGTATTTATGCTCTTGGCAGTGTGACATAAGCGGTGCGGGTGGGTTTAGCAACTAATAAAGCGTAACCCTGACGACGTTGCTATCACTTTACGAGTTTTGCGGCGGTGTGTTTAAAATCAACGTCTCCAAATCTTATGCAGGTGGCGACGACGTCAACAGTCACCTGTTGTGACTTCAACATTATCATTGTTTTTTTTTAAATATTTTTGTTGCATTAAAAATAGTTAAAATAGTGTTTTGAATGGATACAACATCTAGCTCGTGTGCTAAATTATTGTGCACAATTGTACTGTTACTTTGAAACGAAGGAAAGAAGCAAGTGCTTGCCGATGACGATTTGCGAAAATTATTCGCAAACATTTGTTTACTGCCTTTAAATTGTTGTTATAGATTTTATAATTAGCCACACGCGGTAACATTTTTTATCGCGATTTAAACTTCTGCGCCCAAAACAACCTTGGCTATTCAGATAGTAGTAGAATTGTAGTTGTCTAAAATGTGTCTACTTCGGAAAGAATTTGTTCTTTCTGTCTTAAGCTACGTATATACGATTGTCAGATCCCTCAATGGTGTCTGTAAAATGTCAAAAAAATTCTTAAGTTATGTACACACGATGTTCAGATCTTAAAATTTTGTCAGCAAATTGCGAAAAAAATGTAACCGTGTGAACTTAAAATTTTTGATGTGCAACGTTGGCAGAAAAATCATCGTGAGTACATTGTAAGTCAGTGTAAGATGTGCGAAGTGTATGCATCCGACAATGGCGCCATTGCCAGAGAAACATTTTATTGGCAACGCTGTCTGAAATTGTAAGGTTTTCTTGCAATCATCTGAACTGACAATTCACCTTTTGCTAACAATTTTTAATTGTCAGCACATTGCCTGGTCTGACCACATGTATGATCTGACAACAGTGTGTACATATCTTTAGTTAAATAACACTATGCAACGAGGGACGTATCCAGGATTTTGGTTCGGGGGGGGGCCCAACCTTTTTTTCCATAACAAAGATAAACAATTAAAAAATTGCGTTTATTGTAATGGAATGGAAGTTAAGTTCCTTAGTTTTTTATTCGAATTTTATTCCTGAATATAAATGTGTACTTTAGTACGAGATCAGTAAAACTTTTTATAATAAAATACGTAAGAGTTAAAAATCCAATCTTCGATTTTTTGAAAGAAATATATCAATTATTTCATCGATTTTGACTTCATCTTTGTATATAGACATCAAAGCCAGATAAGATAGCCTTTCTCCATCCATTCTGTTCCGGAGATAAGTTTTTATTCTTCTTAACGTCGAGAAATTTCGCTCAGCAGATGCCGTTGTTACAGGTATTGTGACCAGTATCTGCAAAAGGGTAAAAACGCTTGGGAACATGTCCTCATCACAAACTGAAATAGCATCTATATATAATAATCAATCCATATACTTATTTCAGCTAAAACAGATTTTGCTGAATTTTTTAAATCGTTTTTGTTAAAAAGTGTGACTTCTTCGAAATATTCCTTTATTAGATTTACAACTCGTATCGGAACGATATTAAACAGACTTGTAGTTATAGCTTCATGTTCGGAAAATCTATTATTTAAATGTGATATTACTTCGTCCATATATGGTATGAACAATGTTGTCCTAAAATACGCATTGGCATCTGAACCAGGAATATTAGCCCTATACTTTTGAGTGCCTACTCTTCTAGGTAGAGCAGCTTCTTTCCAAAACTTCTTGCAAGTTGTGTGGATTCTTCAAACAGTTTATCAAACTCCGCATCTGAATTTCTACGCATGTCACTTAATTCAGTCGTTGCCAATTTTACGATTTCGTAAGCCTTTATTATATCTAGGTTAATCGTTTGCAAATACCGTGATAAGTTCTGTGTAATGTCCAAAAGCGTACTACTTATTACCACACCCAATATAAAGTCAAATTTACATACACGGTTGTGCAAACTGCAAAATACAAAAGGTAGATAGATAAGAAATCATAAATGTAATTTAAACTTAATTTTCGCCACATCTGGTTATCATAAATTTAAAGCCAACCAATAATTACACCGGTCGACAAAAACAACATTTTTTCTTGGGTTTCTGTTTTAATGCATAGATTCTGATTCTAGACGTCAAAAAACGTCAACATCTCCAATCTTAGCTTTTAAAGTTTGTTTTTGTAAATTTTACATCGATAAGAAAGTTTTAAAGTTAAAACCTTACTAAATTAGCTATAACTTTTTAAATTATGCATCGATGGGGGCTCAGAATGGGTTCGTTTAATTCATGACCAAACAGACTTTACTATAAAATCATAAAAATATAACATTTGTTCATTTTTAGATTGTCTTATGGGAGTTTTATTTTAAAAATATTAAAATTTTATAAAAAAAATCACATTTTTTTGCAATATTTTGTAATACTTGTATACCGTCGAAACCGCTGAACGGATGGAAAATGGTATTATATGAAGTTAAAGGCTACTTAATATTTAATTCTTTAAAACTTTCCTCAACCAAATCGAATAAATGGTTCTCGAGTTATGCCACTATATGTGGTTCAACCACTAATTTCTTTCCATATCATAGCTTATCGCGGGAATTTAAAGAGACAACCCTTTAGGCTAAGAAAAAAGAGAGGTTGAACCACATATTATGGCATAACTAGAGAACCATTCATCTGAATTGGTTCAGGTAAGCTTTACAAACTTCAGAATTAAGTAACCTTCGCACAATACAATTTTCCATCCGTTCAGCGGTTTCGACGATATCTTACAAAGTATTGCAAAAAATCATATTTTTTGAGAAAATTTTAATATTTTTTTAAATAAAAGCCTCATAAAAACATCTAGAAACGCATAATTGTCATATTTTTGTGATTTTATTGTAAACTCTGAAAGGTTATGAATAAATTGAGACCATTCCGAAGAAAATCGATGCATAATTTAAAAAGTTTTAGCGCGGAAACCATGCACTTTTCTTATTTTTAGTTGTTATTACTTTTACTGTTACCATTTTTTACGCTTTTGTATTGTTTTTTTAACGGCATTCCAAATATTTTTCGTATTTTTTTTGAGTGATTTTGAAAATTGTAAAAAGTTTATGCCTATGTTTAAAACATAGGCCCGGCCCCCCCCCCCTCTGTATACGTCCCTGTATGCAACAGCATTTTTGTCGAAGAGCTGTGCATAACATTTTCTGGTGTTATACGCTGTCCTAAACACGACAAAAGTATTAAACTTATGTGGCAGACCTTGTCCTCTAAAACTGTCCACAATTTGTGGGTTTAAATCGGGGCTGCCAGAGAGCGCTTCATCAGAAGAAATGAAAGCTGGCAAATTGTTTTAAAGACATGTCTAGGTCATTTTAGCCTTATGTGCCGGCGCAGAATCCTACTGGAAAGTCCATGCCTGGTTTTGGAATTGGGAATGGTTAAAAGTTTTCACAACAGCGGGAGTATTCCGGTTTTCAGGAAAAACTCCAAATTCGGTGCTGAATCTAAATATGTAAACGAATTTAATAAAAAAATCCCAGAATTTGAGTTATTCGGAATTTTTAGTTAAATTCTTTTTTTTTAAATCGCCCACTGTGGCTAAACAAAAAAAGATGGAGTATTCCGGTTTTCAGGAAAAACTCAAAATTCGGTGCTGAATCTAAATATGTAAACGAATTTAACAAAAAAATCCCAGAATTTGAGTTATTCGGAATTTTTAGTTAAATTCTTTTTTTTTTAATCGCCCACTGTTGCTAAACCAAAAAAGATGGAGTATTCCGGTTTACAGGAAAAACTACAAATTCGGTGCTGAATCTAAATATGTAAACGAATTTAACAAAAAATCCCAGAATTTGAGTTATTCGGAATTTTTAGTTAAATTCTTTTTTTTTAAATCGCCCACTGTGGCTAAACAAAAAAAGATGGAGTATTCCGGTTTTCAGGAAAAACTCCAAATTCGGTGCTGAATCTAAATATGTACACGAATTTAACAAAAAATCCCAGAATTTGAGTTATTCGGAATTTTTAGTTAAATTCTTTTTTTTTTTAAATCGCCCACTGTGGCTAAACAAAAAAAGATGGAGTATTCCGGTTTTCAGGAAAAACTCCAAATTCTGGGATTTTTGTGTTAAATTCGTTTACATATTTAGATTTTTTTGTTAAATTCCTTTACATACTTAGATTCAGCACCGAATTTGGAGTTTTTCCTGAAAACCCCAATACTCCATCTTTTTTTGTTTAGCCACAGTGGGCGATTTTAAAAAAAAGAATTTAACTAAAAATTCCGAATAACTTAAATTCTGGTATTTTTTTGTAAAATTCGTTTACATATTTAGATTCAGCACCGAATTTGGAGTTTTTCCTGAAAACCGGAATACTCCATCTTTTTTTGTTTAGCCACAGTGGGCGATTTAAAAAAACAAAGAATTTAATTAAAAATCTGGAATTTTTCTGTTAAATTTGTTTACATATTTAGATTCAGCACCGAATTTGGAGTTGTTTTGATTGGTTTTAAATCATTTATTTACCCCACTGCCGGTTCTCTGCTCGACTCTGCCCACCGCTGTCAGCCTCTGCTGACGTCGGTGGTTGTTGACTTTGATAATTGTATTCGAATATAACTTCACACACATGATTTAACGTACCATTCATATCTTCCAGATATTACCAATTATTGCATATTGATTTTCAACGTACAAATTACGCATCTGCAGAGCCTATCCATAGAATGTGCATATACTTTAATACTTTATATGATATTATTGACTTTAATGTAGGAATAGATATAGTGAAATCTAGAATCATATGTTATTTAAATCAGTAGTGTAATTCTGTTTTATGTGTGTTATTTATTTAACTAAACAAAGTTAACACTTTTTATGCATGTATGTACATACCGGCTGTTGATATATATTCTGTAGCTGGTATTCCACCCTCTACTGTTAACCCGCCATGGTTCGGATCATGGTGTGTACGCAGTCCCTACGTTATGGTGATGTGGCCCCGCGGTCGGAAGGGGGGGTAAGAGTGGCTGCGTTGGGAACGTTCGTTAAAAAAAAATCTTTCATAATTAGACACATACAGGGTTTTCCAATAGGAGGTGTTATTTAGAATCATCCGGTATTTCGGTAGCTGTCACTTATGAAGCTTTTATTCTTTGACATTTGACAAGTAGAAACTACGCCATTACTAAAAATGGAACGATACACGATTCAACAACGCACTGAAATTATTAAAATTCGAAAAATCGAAAATCATCGAAAAATCATCTTGACTGATGAGGCCCATATCCACCTCGTTGGCTACGTCAACAAGCAAAATTGTCGCATCTGGGGCTCGGAAAACCCAAGAGTTATTGTTGAGAAGCCTCTCCATCCTCAACGTGTGACTGTTTGGTGCAGTTTATGGTCCGGCGGGGTCATTGTACTTTACTTTTTCGAAAATGAGGTTGGATCAACAGTTACTTACGGTCAATGAATTGCGCTATCGAGAGATGACTAATGATTTTTTTATGGTCGGAGTTGGATGGTATTGATCTGGACAACGTTTTCTTTCAACAAGACGGCGCTACGTGCCACACAAGCAACGAAACCTTTGCTCTGTTACGGGAAAAGTTTCCGGACCGTGTTATCTCTCGAAGAGGTGATCACAATTGGCCACCCAGATCTTGTGATTTAACACCTTGCGACTTCTTCCTTTGGGGCCACGTGAAAGATAAGGTCTACGCCAACAGCCCAGCGTCGATTCAAGACCTCAAAGATAGAATTCGTGAGGCTATAGAGGATATAGTGCAGCCACTTTGCGATTTGGTTATGGAAAATTTCATGAAAAGGATATGGTGCTGTAAGCGTGGTCGTGGTGGCCATTTGGCTGATGTTGTTTTTCATTATTAACGGCATACCTTCCTCTTTATTATGAAATAAACATCCGATCATTTATCTCAAAAAATTGAATTTTTCTTTGAATATCAAAATAACACCTCTTGTTGGAAAACCCTTTAGTATAAGTTTCTTGGTCGCTATCTTCTTGAGAAAAATGGACGAAGATGCCACGCCCTTTTGGTACTTCCTATACAAATAGAACATTTTGCACAAAAAGTTAACGGCTTATAACTTTGATACCACTCCATACAAAAATATTTAAAATTTTGTGGAGTGTAATGCCGTTACAGTACCTATGGTCTACCACAAAAACTTAACGGCCTATAATTGCTGGACATACAAACACTTGCAATTTTGTATAGTGTAATATATAGTATATAAAAAATGGGCGATTTTGCCACGCCCCTATTGGTACCTCGCAAACAAAATTGCCCAAATAAACCAGTAAGGAAAGGCTAAAGTCGGACGGGGCCGACTATATAATCCCTAACAAAGTACAACTTATTAAATCTAGAGATCAGCAGTTCTATAACAAGTCATGAAAAGTGAAAATCGGACCAAAATTGTGGAAATTATTTCGCTATCGCAGAAATGTTTTATTTTGCTAATATACATAAAACAAACCAAATTTTCATATAAGCTTTGATCAACGCGATCTTGGGCCAAAAGAACGATATGTGCAACGTTTCGTTGAGATTGGACCATTATTGCGATCTGTACCTTGATCACAAAAATACATGGATGGACAGACGGACGGACAGATAGACATGGCTAAATCGACTCAAAAAGTGACTCTATGTCGATCGGTAGAATTAACTCCACGGATCTATCTCTTCTGTTTTTGGGTGTTACAAACAAATGCACACAGTCATAATACCCTGTGGTACAGAATTTCCCTATTTTTAAAATGTCTGTCATAATTTATACATTTATCCATGCGAATAGGCAGGTTTTCTTCGCTATTTTTTTTAAAAAGAGTCAATTTTTTTCTAATTGCTTTAAGGACAGTTACTAACTTCGCTTTCTATGTGAAAGTGATGTTTTCGGCATTTCTGCCCCTCATAATTTCGCTGCTTTATCGAGCTTATACTTCAAAAAATATGGTCCAAATACTAAAGGTACCTTCCATAAAAATTGGAATATTAGAAAAAATTTAAAAAAAAAGCTTTACTATAAAAAAGTCCGTTTTGGTTTCATAAAATAGTATACCTCAATCTACTTATACCAAGAAAAAAAGGTTTTTAGGTCTCGGACACAAAAAAATGTTTTTTTGTTGCATGGTGTAATCGAATACAAAATCCTTGCATATATATTAAAAGCTCAATTTTGTACCAATGTTTTGGAGCATAGAAGAAAGAACCCAATAGGATTATTTAAAGATTTTAAAAATTCCTATAAATTTTAAATAAAAAATTCTTTTAAAATTCACCGATAATCGCGAATATTGCCATGGAGGAACAACTGGACGCTTCAGTACAAAAATTTACTAACAAACCTAAATTATGGACAAAATATGTGGACGATCTATTCTGTATTGTAAAGAGGAGAGAAGTAGAAAATACGCTGACAACATTAAATTCCTTCAAGAGCCAGATACAATTTACTATGGAAAAAGAATAAAACAGCAAATTACCATACCTGGATACAGTTGTACATAGACAAGGCCCCCTGCTGAAGTTAGACTGGTATCAAAAGAAAACAGCATCCGGACTATTGAACAATTTTTACTCTAAACTTTATCAACAGGGTACTCAGCATCAGTGACCCCATCTTTCATAAAACTAACGAAGAGGAAATACGACAAATCTTAGAGATGAATGACTTTCCGAAGAAAACAATCGATGGACTCATATGGCATGTAAAGGAGCGACAACGAGAGGATCAAAAAGAGGCTATAGCAAAGATGAACAAACCACTGACGTACGTTCCAAACTTTTCAGAAAGATTTTGCCATTCTAACATATACATTAGAGACAATTTCCAATTAGCACAGAGGACGTACAATACTGTGAACAACTTCTTCAGCAACACTACATCAAAAATAAAAAAGGCGGACAAATCTAACGAAGTTTATAAGATTAAATGTGAGGGTGACAAGACCAAAATATGCCAGAAGGTATATATTGGCACGACAAAATCGAAATTAAAGACTAGGATATCCGGACACAGGTCTGATCAGAAAGCTACTGACTAACCTATAGAAAAAAAGACGGTGCTTGCAGCACATTGCACTCTGACGGGACATAAGCCAAATTTGAAAGAAGTTTACATTATGACACAGGAGAAAAATTACAAAAGGAGCTACACATTAGAAATGTTACACATAATAAATGTACCAAACGATGAGAGAATGAACTATAAAACTGACACGGACCAATGTGCACAGATTTACAGAAATTTAAAAGAATACGGACGAAGGAAATCATTTTTTAGTCAATCGTTAACTCTGTTAAAATGTAGTCGATAGTTTCTGTTCTAAATGTACACGCTGAAAAAAAATCGCTTCTGTAGTATATTGTCCCAAACATATTCGGCTTGAAACATATATATGTTTAGGGTAGACTCTAAGCATGTAATATTTGGTACATAAAAAAATTGTGTATTTGGGAAGATGTTGTTCTAAACAAATATTTGTTTACATCCCAATGTGACTGTTATTTGTGAAACAAAAATTTATTTGCATTTAAATATTCATAAAATACATAAATTGTGTCAAATTTTTCAGTAATTCAAAGTAAAATTTTTAGAAATTTTTAATGTTTGTAAAAGAAATAATAATTGAAATCATATAATCTTGGGTCAATATAAAGTACCTAGAGAATTGACAACTAATGATAGCTAGAAATACTCAGAAATTTTAATTGATTGATTTAAAACAGAAGGTAATGCTGAAACCAAGGAAAAATTGAAACTGAAATTTGAAAAACTCAGCAAAAGTTTTGTAAATCTTTTTTAAATAAAATATATTTGGAAAAATTCCTAAATAATAATTTTATTTGTATTTAAACACATATTTTATTTGAGAAATTTAGTTTGCAAATATAATTTGATGTAATATATTAATATATGCGTTCCAAATATATTTTATTGATTTTCAAATAAAATTGATTTGCTAAGAAATATAAAATATTTAAAAATTTGTGTTCCAAATATATTTTCTTTCGATTCAAACATATCAAAAAAGGCGATTTTGCCCCGTGTAATTATTGTGATATTATTTTTGTCTTTTAAACATGTTTGTATAATTTGTTATTTATTTGTATTTTATTGTCGAAGACATTCGAAATATTGGAAACAATTAAAATTGGAAACATTTAAAACAACAAATCCATCGTTTTTTTGAAATAATACATGACCTCAAGCCAAACCATCAATAACTTCAAAATTTAAAAATTATAAATTTGTATCCGATTTGCACAAAAAGAATAAGGCCCACGTGTTCAATATACAGTGTGCACTAGGGCGGGTCAGAATTCGTTTTAAAGGTATGGCTCTTCGGCAAAGTTTCTTATTTTGATCCCTAGAATACGATTATCACTGAGCAATGGCGACTTTTTTTGCCTCCCCACAAATCGACCCGGCCTAGTGTGCACCTATATAGTATTCTTATTTTTTTTAAATATCCTAATTCTACTTCCTTATAAAATGCAAACGAACAAATAAATCAAATTATTTTGTTTTCAAAATTTCGCTCACAAAATGTTTGTTTGCGAAAAAAAATGTCTGGCTTCTGTCCAAAAATATCTATCTTATTTAAATACTCAACCTGCAACCCTCAAAATACGTACATATGTACAAAAATTTGGCAATTTTTTTTTTATAAAAACAATTCTCTTTTATCCGGATTCAGTCGTCATTTGGGATATATCTATCGTAGATCTTTGACAGTCACTGTATACAAATTTGCAATAATAAATAATTTTTTGAGCTTTATTCGTTCATAAAATTCGCTGATTCTATATTCGAAAGACAATTTACACTATGCAACAAAAACATATTTTTTCTCAGGTTCATAATGATACATGTTTGAGACGATTAAACCGGCTTTGATATACCCCCACTTTGTGTGTAATGTACTGTGGTACATCGTGTGAGAGATGCCAGAACGATGACAACATTTTACTCATTCTTTGCAAGTCTACAGTCATTGCAAATGTTTTCTAACATACAGAATATTGCTAGGTAACTTATGGGCAAGTTATTTTCATATTTCAAATTATGTGTGGGGTACCAGAATTCGCCTATTTTGCGCTGAACAGAGTATACACATGAGCTATTACATTTTGATATGATCTGCGCCTTTTGCGTGGGTGGTATCAGAAGGCAAGTTCGTCCATTTTTTGCCGGAGAGGTAGCGACGATGAAACTATTATCGTACTGTGTGTGGAATTACAAAAAATTTGGAGAGTATAGAAATTCAACATTTCACTAAATTTTGGCATATAGTTCGGAAAATACCAGAAGGAGTGGACTGAGCAAATAAATTTTATTTGAAAATCAATAAAATATGTTTGGAACGCATATATTAATATATTACAACAAAATATATTTACAAACTAAATTTCTCAAATAAAATATGTGTTTAAATACAAATAAATTTATTGTTTAGGAATTTATTCAAATATATTTTACATATTTTGTTTTTGCACTTAGATAGGCTCAAAAACGATTTTGATTTCAGTATTTGAAAACAACATTGTTAAAAATTAAAGAAAAAGTATAGTGACTCGTATTGGGCGTGGTTGCAATGGTTGGATAGACAGATCTGTTTCGGGAGCCACCAAACTTCCATTGTCTACATCCTTATTACAACGATTACTTCAGTCGATCATTACACGCTAAAAAAAAATCGCTTCTGTAGTATATTGTTCCAAACATATTTTGCTGGAAACATACATATGTTTAGGGTACACTCCAAATATATAATATTTGACACTCACAAATATTATATGTTTGTGAGGATGTTGTTCTAAACAAAATTAAGTTTTCATCCTAATATTTTTTTATTTGGAAATAATATTTCCCAAAACAAGATTAATTTATATTTAAGTATTTTGGCAATGTATCGATGCGTTAATTTAAAGGAAAGTTTTAAGTGTTTTATAAATTTTATATGTTTGAAAAATTTAAATCGTATAATTTTGGGTTACGACGAATAGCATTGATGGATTAACAATTGGACTATTTATAAAAAAATTAGTGCTGTAAAACAAAAAGTATAACACAAAATCGAGGAAAAAATAATATAAAAAATTGCCCAAGTCAACAAAGTTTTAACATTTTTTTTTAAATATAATGAATTTGGATAAATTCTTAAACAATATCTTTGTTTGTTTATAAACACATATTTTATTTGTGGCAGTAAGTTCGCAAATATATTTTGTTGTAATATATTAATATATGCGTTCCAAAAAAAATTTCTTGATTTTCAAATAAAATATATTTGTTCAAAAATATTTAAAAATTTTGGTTCCAAGTATATTTTCTTTGAATTCAAACATATCAAAAATGACGATTTTCCTCCGTGTAGAATATGTATATACGCACAGCTTAATTAACATTGAACGAGAAATGTTTGCAAAAAGCGTATATCTCAAAAAAAAAAAACAAGACAGTAATCATCATTCCTCGTACATTCCACTCTCGTGAGTCTTTACAGTGTGAAAAATTCACACAAATATTTAATTTAAAAAAATGTTCGAGCGCCCCAGTAGGTGAGTTGGTAGCGAGCTCGCCTATGAGTTTGGGGGTCGTGGGTTCGATTCCCACCAGAGGCTCTGGTCTGTCGCAACAAACATTAACAAGCAACATGGTCTTTGTTACCCTGCTTCTCCCTGAACCGTAAAATTAGAATATGAATTTACTTTGTATTGTAATTCATATAAATAAATAAATAAATAATGTTCAAAATATTTGCTGACTTTTTAGAATTTCAGTTTAAATTTTCCCTTCCCTAAGAAACAAAATCGCTTCTGTAGTATATTTTCTGGAAACATATTATATTTGGGAAAAATTACTTTTTTCCTATAGGTAGGAAAACAAATTCTGTAGCCGATTTAAATATTTCCCCGTTTTGAAAGATAATTTGCACCAAAACTCCGAAAAAAATAACATTGATAAGAGAGATATTCAAACTTTTTTTCCGGTATGTAAATATAAAATATTTGCACAAAAGTATATTTTATTTAAATTTTGATCCCAAACATATTATATTTCCTGTTTTTTTCTCCGTGTTAGTTTCGAATTGTACCTTCCAGTTACAATATCATTTGCAGCACTAACTTCCATTTAAATCAATTATTTCAAATTTCTGAGTAAGTATTCCAAGTCATAATTTCTTGTCAATCCTACAAGTCATTTATTTTCATCCAAGATTATACGATTTCTATTATTTTTATTTATTATTTTTACGAACACTAAAAACTTCTAAAAAAATAACTTCGAATTAGTAAAAAAAAATAACACAATTAACGTATTTTCTGAATTCTTAAGTGCAAATAAATATTTGTATCGAAAATAATAGTCCCAAAATAAAAACATTTTGGGATGAAAACAAAGATTTGTTTAGACTAACATTTTCCCAAATATATACTTTTTGTGTGTACCCAATATTATATGTTTAGAGTGTACCCTACACATATATATGTTTCAAGCCAAATATGTTTGGGACAATATCTCAGTAAAAAATTACTGGTTATATTCGTATCTGACTCGCCCAGAAATACTTGCAGTTTCGTTTGCCGAAATTTAATTAAATATTGCTCTCTGCATTCTATTGAAGTAGCTGTAGAACTGGCGCCAAGACATTAATTCTTTATTGTATTTTTTCCTTCCGGAACCCTAAGAAAAAAAAATCGCTTCTGTATTATATTTTCTGGAAACATATTATATTTGGGAAAAATTACTTTTTTCCTATAGGTAGGAAAACAAATTTTGTAGCCGATTTAAATATTTCCCCGTTTTTAAAGATAATTTGCACCAAAACTCCGAAAAAAATAACATTGATAAGAGAGATGTTCAAACTTTTTTTCCGGTATGTAAATATAAAATATTTTCTCCAAAGTATATTTTATTTAAATTTTGATCCCAAACATATTATGTTTCCTGTTTTTTTCTCCGTGAATATAAATGTGCTATATTTTTCTGGAGTTTTTAATGGAGAACTTAATTCCAAAAATCCGCAAAAGTAAGCGAGTCTAAAAATAGAACAGAATTGTCAGCACGTCGGATCGAAATGAAAAATAAATAAGTCTATAAAAATAAAATTAAAAATAGAAAAGTAAAAGAAATAAAAACAAGTAACGTTTACATGGCTTTCAGAGCGCAGTGTCTTATCTTTTCCAATACACCACAAAAACCTCTCTTTCGAAAGGAAGAGTTGATCGAAAAAGCTGAACAATTCGAATGTGAAAACATTCAATAAAATAAATCTAAATAAAAATTAAATCGATCATTAACAAAAAACTTCTAAAAACATTTAAATAATAGGATCAGCCCGCCTAAATACAATTAGAAAGAAGCCGTTCATCTTCAACACGTAGTGTTAATGAATTCTAAATAATAACATAAAATATTTGATATTCAACAAAAAATACTATGCTTACTGAAATGTAGTAAAGTCTTTCTAATCGTCCAACTAATCTCAGAATCCACGCCATCTACCTGGCGATTGGTGTAGAGACAACTATGTCGAACTGGCAACCCTTATCAGTCACATGGATAGTGAAAATGGTGAATTTAAGTCTCGCTTAAAGCTTTGGCTGTGTGACTTGTACGCTTTCTTCGTAGGTATATAATTCCCATATGCAAATTTCTTTGTAGATTGGTATATATAGAAGTGATGATCGCCACAACTACAAGCTCAAACTGTGTGTCATGTATAAGACCCTCTGATAATATCCCCGCACAGGATTGAAATATGTATAAGGGTATGTGTTTACGCAGTGTCTTATCTTTTCCAATACACCACAAAAACCTCTCTTTCGAAAGGAAGAGTTGAACGAAAAAGCTGAACAATTCGAATGTGAAAACATCCAATAAAACCTGGTGAATAAATCGAAAAAAGAAGGCATTCTTTTTTCAGCAATTCAGAATTAGTTCCAGAAGTCTCATCCCATTATAAAAAGAATCGGCTAGGGAAGCGAGTGGGGAATTAGTACGCACAAAGCTGCTTAATTCCATACTCGATTGCTTTTTTGGAATTTTTTTTACTGGGATACTACAGAATCGATTTTTTTCAACGTGCACGGGGCAAAATCTCCCTTTTTAGTATGTTTGAATCGAAGGAAAATATATTTGAAACACAAATTTTTAAATAATATACATATATTGCTCAGCAAATAAATTTTATTTGAAAATTAAAAAAATTTTGCTTGAAACACATATATTAATATTATTACAACAAAATATATTTGCGAACAGACTTTCACAAATAAAATATGTGTTTACACACAAAAAATGCTATTGTTTAAGAAGTTTTCCAAATATATTTTATTTAAAAAATATTTTTAAAACTTTGCTGACTTATTCGAATTTTAGTTTAAATTGTTCTTAGATTTCGTGTAATACTTTACCATACTCACCATTAGCAATTTTTTAATTTATAAATATTCCAATTCATCACTTGTTGTTAATCCATCAATGCAATTTATAGTTAATAAAGGTTACACGATTTAAATTTTAGTCGCATCTTACACAAATATTTTAAATATTACTTTAAATAAAAAAATATTTGGATAAAAACATACTTTTGGTTACAATAACATCTTTATATATTTGGAGTGTGCCCTAAATATATGTATGTTTCAAGCAGAATATGCTTGGGACAATATACTACAGAAGATTTTTATTTTTCAGCGTGTAATTTTGGTTGATTACACGTATATTTAAGCAAATTTTAAAATTGACACTTTTTGTGTCGAAAAGTACTTTTTTACAACGATTTTTGTACCATTTGGTCACTCCCAATTATCATCCCTGTGCCACAACATAATGTGTTGCAAAGATATTCAATATAAGAAGAGAAACCATTTCGTTCACCACACGGAAAATGTGAATTCCACCTCATGTGCAAAGATGAGTTCATGAAAATTTAATTTATAAATCGTGTATTTTATGTGCTTTTCTTGCACTTTTTCACATGCTTGTCAATAAACACACAAAATAAAATTCTTCGCAGAAAAAAACTCTATTTTTAATCAATTTAAATTTCCTTCTCTGCACATGCATTTTGGCCATGGTTTTTCTTTATATATTGAATGTATTTGATGTGTTGATAAAGCTAATTCCATATTTACACTGGACAATTTTTTTCAGCAGCTTATCATCAAATTCGCTTTTGAACTTGCACGAAGAACTCAAAACGTTCAGGGAGAGTTCCACCCCCCTTCTGGAAAATTTTAATGGTCGGAAGTAAAGTACAACTTTTATAGCTCTTTGATACCAAATCAGGAGCAACATATATATGGAGGTTATATATGTATTTATAAATCTGAACCGATTTTCCCTAAATACTCATTCATGTAAAAAGACCTCTTTCTGTCGAATTTCGTACTGATCGGATATAAAATACAGTCTCTACAGCGCTTACATGTCAAATCGGGGGTAACGTATATATGGGGGCTATATCTAAATCTGAACCGATTTCATCCAAATTTAAAAGCGTTCATTCATATAATAGGAAACCTCTTTCTGCCGAATTTCGCACTGATCGGATAAAAAATACAGTTTTTACAGTGCTTACATATCAAATCGGGGGTAACGTGTATATAGGGGCTATATCTAAATCTGAACCGATTTTCTCCGAATTTGGCAGTATTGCTTCATGTAATAAGAAACCTCTTTCTGCCGAATTTCGCACTGATCGGATATAAAATAACATTTTTACAGCGCTTACATGCCAAATCGGGGGTAACGTATATATGGGGGCTATATCTAAATCTGAACTGATTTGTTCCAAATTTAAAAGTATTCATTCATATTATAAGAAACCTCTTTCTGCCGAATTTGATACTGATCGGATATAAAATAAAGTTTTTACAGCGCTTACATGTCAAATCGGGGTAACACATATATGGGGTCTATATCTAAATCTGAACCGATTTGAACCAAATTCAATAGGGATCGTCCTTGGGCCAAAAAAAGGATATGTGTAAAGTTTCGTCGAGATCGGACCATAATTGCGATCTGTACTTTGATTACAAGAATACATCCACAGACAGACGGACAGACAGACGGACATAGCTAAATCAACTCAGAAAGTGATTCTAAGTCGATCGGTATAATAAACGATGGGTATTTTTCTTCTCCTTTTGAGTGTTACAAACAAATGCACAAAGTTATAATACCCTGTACCACAGTGTGGTGCAGGGTATAAATATATTGCAATATACATACATACACGGGGAAAAAATCTACATTTTTGGTATGTTTGAATTGAAAGAAAATATATTTGGAAACGATTTTTTTAAATATTTTATATTTGTTAACAAATAAATTTTATTTAAAAATCAAGAAATTTAGTTTGGGAGGAATATATTAATATATTAGAACATAATATATTTGCAAACTGACTTTCACAAATTAAATATGTGTTTACACACAAACAAAGTTATTGCTTAAGAAGTTTTCCAAATATATTTTATTTAAAAAAAATTTTTTTAGACTTTGCTATGTTTTTCGAATTTAAGTTAGTTTTTCCTAGATTTCGCGTTAAACTTTATACTTAAAAATGTCTTTAGCAGCATTAGCTTTTGTTTTACATCAATAGTTTTTAGTTTTTAAATATTTCAATACATCATTTTTTGTCAATCCATCAATGCAATTTATAGTTACGATTTAAGTTTTAGTTGCATTTAACAAACATATAAAATTTATAAACAAAAGCACTTTGAAAAACAGAAAACTTGTCTTTAAATTAAGACATTGATTCGTTGCCAAAATACATAAATACAAATTAATCTTTGTTTCGGAAATATTAGTTTTAAATAAAAAAATAGTAGAACGGGAACATATTTTTGTTTAGAACAATATCCTCCCAAACATATAGTATTTGTGTGTGTCAAATATTATACATTTGGAGTGTACACTAAACATTTGTATATTTCAAGCAGAATATGTTTGGGACAATATACTACAGAAGCGAATTTTTTTCAGCGTGTATGTATGTAATTGTAATGATTTATTGCAATCGTCTGAAATGTCAATTCACCTTTGCCTAATAGTGTTTTCTTTTGTGCCAAAAAATGCTAAATTTTTTATGCCATTCGCCCCAAAAATGCCTTTTTGTCTTCGATTGTAAAATAAATGCTGCATTGTGAAAGGGTTTTGTTTTCTTTTGTAAAAATGTCGCACTTGCACGGGACAAAAATGTAACATTTCAGCCCTGTATTTAATCATAGGGGTGGCCGCTGCCCTACGAAACAGATGTTTTTCGGCGTCGAGCGAATAGCATAAATAACCGCGTGCTTTTTTATAATGAAGTTTGGTCAGATGCTTTATTTAGGCGGCGCCGTGGAGTATTCTTTGTTTTTAGTTTACTTTTAGTGAGTTAAAAGTCTAGTTTTTTTGCATTTTTGTTATCGATTCTGACCATAAAAAATGCAGCAGTACAAGAGGGTGTAGGCGACATTATTAAAATGCTGCTCTCTGACAGGGCAACATCTTTTTTTAGAAAAGAAAACACCATAACATTGTCCGTACATTTGCTGCACTTTAACAGGGTTGATAACGTTGTCCGATCTGGCAATCGTGTATACTTAGCTTAAGAAATGCATTATTCGTGTAAGATGTATCGAGTCATTTACATTGAGCTCCGCAAAATATGCTATCGATTTTGCCTTACATTCATTCAGTGGTGGTGGATTTTTGTCCCCGGCTCACTATCATTTGGTAATAGGCATGCTCCTAAAAGTATGTTATCATTTATTGTTGCTTACAAACTTTGAATTTTAATTTCACCACAACAAAAGACCACAATATACATTTTGCTTTTCTTTCTCCATTCTTTCTTCCAGGCGTACCCGTTCGCTGCAACAACAATACTATGTTTATGCATCACAAATTCTGCATTATTGATTCACCTCAACGCAACGATGTCATCTTCAAGAAACAAAATAAATCCATCAAAAGATCTCCCACTCGAGGTCTGGTCATGACCGGTTCTCTCAATTGGACCATGCAAGGTTTTGGCGGCAATTGGGAGAACATATTAATAACTTCCAATGTCGAATATGTGCGTAGTTATGCCGAAGAATTTGATCGCATGTGGAATTCGTTTGATCTCGATATGAAACCAGCAGCAGCAGCACCAGCATCATCAGCATCACCGAAATAAGCAGTGTTATCACGCATCAGCCATTCATTCCTCCTTTCATCAATCAATTCTACTAACTCAGCGATAGACGTCCAAATGGACCAACAAAAGTACAATTTATTAAAATAAGCTAAAGAAAATAAGGTTAGTACTCCTGAAAACTCTTTATAGTATATTTGTTCACACTTAACTCTCAGGCACACCATCATCATTGTGTCAAACTAGGGAATTTTTCATATGTTTAATTAATATCTTTGGTGTGTGATTGTGTGTGTGGGGAAATTTGATACTCTTCCCTCTGCACACAAAAAAAAGTACTTACATGTGTTGATGACATGTTCTTCAAGGATTTATTTTTTCTCTTCGTTGTCCTCATCCAACTCTCACTTGCAGCACCGCACTCCATTGTTTGTGCCTGAATCTCTTGTGATGCGTAAAAATGTCATAAAAATGAGTTGTGTTGTGGGACAAGTCTCTTAAATTACTTCTTAATTATGACTTACACATGTTCTAAGTCCTTTCAGAGATTTTCTTTTTCGAAACCTTTAACATGTGTGTCTTTTTCAAAATTCGTCTACCATTTGACGAAACAAAACAGTATTTACATATATGAAACATGTTAAATGCAAATCTTTTTATGACGTAAAAACCAATAGGTTTCATTGAGTAAACATGCTAAAGATTAGTAATTCATTAACGGTGAGGCGGCATTATTTCACCACAGGGATGCCCCAAAGACTTACTTACTAACTTATTTCCACTTATCGTATTCTGAACAACAAATTCCAAAAATCCCTTAAATAACACAGTACAACCAGAGTTCGGAAAAAAACACTAAGGAACGGTTCCTTAGTGTTCTGTACCGTTCCTTCGTCGCGAACGGAACAGTATCGCAACCAGCGTTACCAGATGATAAGTTTAAACTTATTTTTCAAGTTTTTTCTAGTGAAAAATAGTACTTTTAAGTTTTTTCTTCCAAAAATAAGTTTTTTTAAATTCTGTAAATATTTAATATTATATTATTATCTTAGAAAAACATAAAACATTTCCAAGGTCAAAATGCACCATGAAGTTGCAGGAAAATTTTCTGATTTGGATCATCCCTTTATTTCATTTAAATTTCTTGTACTATTTATCTAAGTACCATTTAAAACCTAATCTATCGGGTATGTTCTGTAGCAAGGTGATTTGAAATCACGGTGATTTTAAAATCACCGGCGACTTACAATCGCTGTTGGAGTTCGAAATCGCCCGGTTTATTACTCATAGCCTCCCAAAAAAGATTGTTCAAAATATGTTCGGACGATTTTGAACTCCAAAAGTGACGTTAGGTCGCCGGTGATTTTAAAATCACCGTGATATCAAATCGCCGTGATTACAGAACAGACCCGTATGTATATTAAGGGTTTCAAAAAAAGAAGCCTTCCAATTTAATTTAAGATTGAATTGCTACTATTTTTCAATTTTTTTAATAAAATAGATATAATAAGTTTTTTTGTTGCAAAATAAGTTTTTTCTTTGAAAATTTTAAGTTTTTTTCAAAAAATATCTGGCAACGCTGATCGCAACCCTTACAAGAGAACAGAATACACTAAACATTTTTTAGTGTTACTGTTCGCGAACGGTTCTTAGAACACGACGAACGGTATCACTACGATAACGCACGGTTATCGTAGTGTCGAATATAAAAAAGAACGGAACGCTAAACGTAGTGATACTGTTAGTGTTCTGTTCAAAAGAACAGTATCACTACGTCGGATAAAAAATGCGTCCTCTATAACATAAATATGTCTTGTCGAAAGGGAGCTTTGTATTGGGGCTGTATCAAAAAATGGACCGATGTGCATCATTTTCACTAGGCATGATTGAATGCAATAGAATGAAAATATATTCAAATTTCGGCATGATCGGTTAAAAAATGCGCTCTCTAGAGCGTGAATATGTCTTATCGAAAGGGACCTTCGTATGGGGGCTATATTAAATTATGGACCGATATGCCCCATTTTAAATAGGGATCGTGCCTGGATTTAGAAATAACTCTGTACCAATGTTCATTAAGATTGCTTCATATTTGCGACCTGTGGTGTCGAATATAAAAAAGAACGGAACGCTAAACGTAGTGATAATGTTAGAGTTCTGTTCAAAAGAACAGTATCACTACAACGTAGTGATACCGTTCGTCGTGTTCTATGAACGGTACGTTATCATAGTGGTACCGTTCGCGAACAGTAACACTAAAAAAATAAATAACGTTAGTGTTCTCTGAAGGAACCGTTCCTATAACGTACAGTTTTTCTCTGAACACTGAGTACAACGCATGATTTTGGGACGCAATTCTGAGAATTGTACGTGAAAGTAGCCCCAAAATTAAGCACTTCTGAACTTTTTGTTGGCTCGAAAAAAACAATTAAAACAAGTAAGAAAGTTCAGTCGGGTAAACCGACTTATGAATCCCCTCACCTTGAGTACCAAAAATGGTAAATGTATGAGTATTTTTTTGTTTTAATTAAATTATTATAAGTTTAAATTTGCGTGGAAGGTATCACACGGGGCGTACCAATAACGCCCACTTTTCTGTGGACTCTAGGTACTATAAAAACACTGTGCTAAATTTCAAGTATTTATATGCACTGGTATTAAAGTTATAAGCTCGTAACTTTTGGTACAAAAAATGGATCATATGTGTGAGAGGTACCAAAAGGGGGCGTGTCAGTTACGCCAACTTTTCTCTGAACGATAGGTACTATAAAAGCATTATACTTTACAAAATTTCAAGTATTTGTATGAACTAATATTAAAGCCATAAGCAGTTAACTATTGGTGTGGGAGGTACCAAAAAGGAAGTGGACACTTCGACCGTGTTAGTGACTAGCAAACTAATATTATGTGTGATATTTCAGAAAATTCGAGTAAGTAGTATAGAAGGTATTAAAGAATCAATATTTCACTAAAAGTTAACCCTTTGTGGGGGAGGTACTAAAAGGAGTGGACCAATATGGCCCAACTTCGAACTTAGCCGGAGATAGACGAAAATATTACCGCATACTAAATTTGAAGTCAATCGGTTACTCCTTTCGAGAGTTATCGTGCGCACCAGCCAGCAGACAGACGGACGGACATTGCTCAAATTACTTAAAATTACCCAAAACGGATTTCCGCTGAACATACTTAGGGTCTTAGGTCACTCCTTCGATGTGTTCCACTTTTCGGTTTTTATACCCGCACTATTGTATATCAGATGATGCGGGCCAAAAGTGTAACACTTCGATGGAGTGACCCAGGAATATTTGGCGGAAATTTGTTTTGGTGTATTTTAAGTGACATTTGAGCAATGTCCGTCCGTCTGTCAGGTGCGCACCATGACTTTCAATAGGAGTAACCGATTGACTTCAAATTTGGTATGCGTTAATATTTTTTTCCATCTCTTTCTAAGATCAAAGATGGACAATGTTGTTCGCCTCCTTCGAGTACCTCTCCCACGAAGTGTCATTTATTGCAATATTAATTATCTCATAACTTCTATACTACTACTTTGAATCTTTCACAATTCAACACATATGTAGGAGGTCCAGATTCACACTCGGCAACTTTTTCCAAGCAAGTGTCAAAGTTTGTTGGAGAGCAGTTTTGCCGTTTTGGGCATTTCGGACCAAATTTGGGCAGAAAAAAATAAAAATTTGTAATTTGGGCAGATATTGGGCCGATTTTTTCCGCCAGGAAAAATCCCGGATTATTTTGGGCCGTGCAAAATTCCTTTGCAAAATATGGCTGTTTTAGACTCTTTTATTTTTTAACTGTGAGTTAGCTCTAACCAGATTTTGTGAAATTGGGGGTAAATATTGATCTGTATTGATATATATTCTTAATCGTCGTAAAATTCTAAGACGATATAGCCATGTCCGTCTGTTGTAATCACGCTGCAGTCTACAATAATTGAGCTAGATGGCTGAAATTTGGTATATGTAGATACAGGTAACTTGTGTTGAAAATGGGCAATATCGTTAAATTTTTTTGATATAGCCCCAATACAGGGTGGCTGATATGTAATGCAACAAAGTAAAGCGCTATATTTTTTTAATTTTTTTTTAAATTTTATTGTTCAAAAGCAAAAAAGGTCGGAAATAACATAAAATTTTAGAAACAATTTAGATTTGTTCGAATTGGCCACCTTTGGCACGAATTATGGCCTTCAAATGGCCGACAAAGCCATCACACGCTGCACGAAAGTGGCTCTCGGTATTTTGGCCCATTCCCGGCGAAGCGCCGTCTAGAGATGATCGATACTTTGGTATTTTTTAGTGCGAGCATTACTCTCTAAAATGCGCCAGGCGAAAAAGACCAACGAATTGAGATCCGGAGTTCTTGGTGGCCATTGTGCGGTAGAAATGAAGCGAGGAACCTCCTTTTTAAGCCATTCTTGGTTGACGCGTGCTGAGTGCGATGGTGCTGAGTCCTGTTGGAATGTCCATGGTCTGCGGCCGAAATGTTTGTCTGCCCAGGGCTTCAATACTGTCTTTAGGACATTTTCCCGATAATATTCGGCATTTATTTTGACCCCATGGTCGATGAATACGAGCGGGGAGCGACCATCGGCCGTTACGGCGGCCCACACCATTACCATCGGCGGCGCTTGAGTTCTGGTGGCCAGTCGAAGGTGTAAATTTTCAGCTGACCTCTTTGGCAAGTAAACCCGATCATTTTGTTTGTTCACAAACTGCTCAATTTGGAATGGCTTCTCATCGGAGAAAACCAAATTCGGTAACTGGCCACTTTCGTGCATGCGAAGCAACTCCTTGGATCTTTCCAGTCTAACTTTTTTTTGTGCATCGGTGAGCTCTTGAACTTTTTGGAACTTCAATGGCTTTAGTCCAAGCTCTTTTTTAATATGTGTTGTATCCGTTCTCGCGATATGTTCAGCTCAGGAGCAATTTTTCTACCACTGTGACGTGGATTTCGATCAAATCTGGCCTTCACTTTTCGGATCATTTCTGTTCTGGTGTTGTTACCTTTTTTTTCGTCCACTTTTTGGACGCGATGCAACACTGTCAGTATCACGGTAACGAGCAATGGTACGAGAAACAAAAGATTTATTCACATTTAAATGCCGGAGGGCTCTAACGATAGCCACTTGTGTTTTTCCACCCAAATATAAAGCAATCACACTATCACGCTTGAATTCCAACACGAATAACTTTTTTCTGAATGCAGTAGATCAAAATGCTTTTGTAAGCTTGTAAACAATAAAATGAACTGTCACTGAAGAAATTTTAACTTCTGTTATCCAACTCAAAAACAACAAAGCTCCAGGAATTGATAATCTTCCCGCCGAATTATTCAAAAAGGGCCCTCAGCTACAACTACAGCCATATTACAACCTCTCATCAGAAGAATATGGGAAACAGAAGTCGTACCAAAAGACTGGAAGGAAAGCCTCATAGTCAAAATTCCGAAAAAAGGAGATCTCAGACTTTGCGGAAACTGGAGAGGTATCGCTCTGACCTCCCCCGCCTGTAAAATTTTTAATAAAATTGTTTTAAACTGCATTCTTCCCTCACTAGATGTACAATTGTGGAAAGAGCAAGCTTGATTCCGCCCTAAACGATCTTGTGCCTACGCCTAATAATTGAATAAAGCAACGAGTACAACTCAACACTCTACATCACCTTCATTGACTTCGAGAAAGCTTTTGACGCCATTGATCGGAGCAAAGTGTGGACTGCTCTGGGAAACAAAGGCATACCGAGCAAAATAATTTCGCCAGTAAAGGATCAATACAAAGATTGCGAAATGCGGGTGTTACACTGCGGAGCAGTGAGCGAGCCGTCACAACAGTAAGTGGCGTCAAACAAGGACGTTTACTGACCCCCATTCTAAAGGGTCCGCCAAATAACTCTTTTTTTTGAAAATGCTATAAAAAAAACAACTGAAAACGTATTGGATGGTCAGTTGGCTTCAACTCCTGAACCAATTGGACTTTGTATGGCGTCATACCAAGGTCTTTATGCAAAATTCATCTCAATGATGTCTCCGAAATGTTCAATTGTTGAGAACGACGGTGAATTGATGTTGATGGCGCTCCACGCACACTTTCTGCCACAGCAACAATATTCTCGGGTGTACGCACTGTTTTTGGCTTTTCACGCATTGGTTTATCGATGAGGATGCCAGTTTCTTTCACTTTTTTCACAAGATAACGAACATACGGAGCTGACGGTGCTTCTCTTCTTCCAAAATCCGTGCGCAATTTTCGCACACATTCTGCAACATTACCATGATTTTCAAAGTAATGTCGCAATATTCGCAATATACACATATTCGTTCAGCGGAAGGATAAAACTAATTATCTGTCAAATCAGACATGAGCTAAGTGTTACCATTCACGAAATAAGCACTAGCTGAGAAAATAAAACGTTAGATGGCGGACCCTTTATTTGTAACTGTTCTCGATGATATAATGTCAACAACATCAGATGGAAGTAGGGGCTTGCAGTGGAGAATTAACAAACAACTCGAGGATCTAGACTATGCCGACGACATAGCTCTACATACTGACAACGACCAAAGACGATATGCAAAAGAAAATAGAAAGCGTAGCTTCAAGGGCGATAAAATACGGTCTGCGTATCAATGCAGCCAAAACAATGTGTATGGCTACACTGCGCAACAGTGAAAAAAAAAAACACGGACTTGACAGTATAGGTTCGATTCTACTATCAAAGTGTAGTATAACCCTATACTCGGTTTGGCGAAATTGGTGACCAATTTTGTTTTATGGGCCACCAAAGATTCTGAAAATCAGTGGGCCGCTCGAAAAAGGTGTTATCAGCTTTTGTCCAACAACTAATTCAGACTTGGCGATACCGCTTAACTATGTTCGGCAATAACGCAGCTAAGAATATGCTGAATAAAGTATCTTAACATTTTTCGCGAAAAAAAAAATTTCCGGTACTTTTTTTTGAAAAAGTGAAGGAAAAAAATATTTTTTTTCACTTTTTTTCGCATAACTTCCGGGGACTCGTAATTTTTCACTAACAATGCTTGCAAAATTCTAGCCAACGTAAATCTGAACAACTTTTGTGAACATATTAATACAATCTGAACGTGTCTAGGCACCATAAATACCTCAAAAAACCACATTGTACCCCAAAAATGTAAGTATTTCACTGTTATGTAACAAAAATATATTTTTTTTGGTATAGGGCATGTACAGCAACTTTATAGAAAATATTAAGGCCAATATTTTTGTGGAACATTTTAACCCTCTAGCTCCCCCACATAACTGCAATTTTTGGCCCCATTTTAACAAATCGTAAAAACACCCCTTAAAATGGGGAGAGAGGGGATGAAATGTTCTACAAAAATGTTTGCCTTTAAATTTTACTATATGTGTCAGAACACACCAAAGCTCAAAACATAACACAAACACCAAGAAAAGGTAAAATTCCTGTTCGTGAAGCAATGTTAGTCGTACGATCTAGTAGTCGAAGCAATAAAGATACCAGTAAAGAGCGTTGTTGACTGGAATTTGACCGATTTTTGGGTTTTTGTGTTAAGATTTGGGCTTTGGTGTGTTCCGACTTATATAGTAAAATTTTATGGCGAACATTTTTGTAGAACATTTCATCCCCGCCCTCCCCCTTTTAAGGGGTCTTTTTTACGATTTGTAAAAATAAGGAGTTTTTTGTTCAGCATATTCTTAGCTACATTATTGCCAAACATAGTTAAGCGGTATCACCAAGTCGGAATTAGTTGTTGGACAAAAGCTGATGACACCTTTTTCGATTGGCCCACTGATTTTCAGAAACTTTGGGAGCCCATAAAAAAAATTGGTCACCAATTTTGCCAAACCGAGTATAGGGTTATACTACCCTTTGATAGTATAATCGAACCTATACTGTCAAGTCCGTGAATTTTTCAAAAAATGTACATTTGTTGCATAGTTCTATTAAATCTGTTCAAACACCAACATTCACACTAAATAACAAAATGTTGACAACTTCTGCTATTTAGGCAGTATAATAGCATCCGACGGCGGCGCAACAAGAATGCCAAAACAGCATATCACAGTCTTCGAAAAATATGGAACTCAAATAACATATCTCCCAAAACAAAAATCTACATTTACAATTTTTGTGTAAAAAGTATCCTACTCGTACTCTATGGTTCCAGGACATGGCTCGATAACATAAACCAAAAGCTTCAAACATTTACCAACAGATGCTTGCGGAATATTTTAAAAATATGGTGGCCAAGAGAAGTCACAAATGAACAACTACTACAGATCGCGGCGAGGAAAATATTATCACCAAAATCAAAAGAAGGAAATACAGATGGCTTGGGGAAACTTTTCGAAAACCGTACAACGAAATTTGTCACGAAACGCTGGCGTGGAACGCTCAAGGCTCGAGGAAACGCGGAAGGCCAAAAACAACTTGGAGGCGCACAATTTTCAACGAAACAAGGAAATTGTTTAACGAACTGAGACATATCGCAGCGGACACACATACTCGTATATGGAGATTCGTAAACAGCTTATGTCCCTGATGGAATTAGCTGAACAATATATTACCATAAAACAGAAATTTGTTTGCTTCAATCTATAAAAAAAAGTGTTAACTTCTCGGACACAAAACATTTTTTTGTTGCATAGTGTTTTCTTGCATAATTAAAATATGAATAAGATCTCTGCGGCTTCCTATTGTCCTGCTATGTTAAAAAATTATTTTAATAGAACAAAAGTTTAGAATCTTCACAACCATAAAACTATCTTTCGTCAAGACTTATCATTACCATTTAACGATTTGAATGGGTGCCTGTGCACTTGTGTGGGCATCTGGCTAAGAGCCCCGACATCTGCACTAATCGAACTATTTATTTCAATTAGGGTTGAATAATGCGAAATTCTACGCATCGTTCTTTCAAAGAACTACTATTGCATAATTTCGATATATATTAAACTTTGCACCTGTTCTCTTTCTGTAACAGCGACTTCTCGACGTAACACGTAAAATGTGGAGCATCGGTGATGGTTGAGTGTGCCAAGATGAGCAAAAGGTGCGATGACGTTGATTATGCTAATGAGACAATGGGTCATTTATCAAATACAACAAATGGATATTTATATTCAAGGGCCAGAGACCACCGACCAATTGCCCGGCCGGTCGATCGGCCAAACAACCGCCTGTCCTACCCCCAGGTGGTGTTGGCAATGCCACTGGAGTCAACACCACAACCCCAATTTAAAGTAGCACGGTGACTGCTGATGGCACTTAGTGCCCACATACCCGACGTTCAGTGCTGCTAAAGTGCAAAAAAAAGCATAGATGTTGCAGTCCCCTTCTCGCTTATGCTCGATTGTAATTAATTCACGAAATTATGATGCGCTATTTGCGAAATTATGAAATTAATGTGCACCAGTGTGAGTATCACAACCCGGTCACTGCAAATGCACTCACTCACTGTTCACATTACGTGCCATTCTGAATAACCCCTTCGGCTCAATCCAAATATCGAGACAGTCTACCAGCCATCCCGCCATCCAGCCAGTCAGGCAGTCAACCAACCATCCGAAACTGAGGGCTTTCAATTATGCCACACACCACATACGTGGATGGGGGGCACTCAGCAAATGACGGCGATAAATGCATTACAGCCCGAGTGCAACAGGTAAACTAACCGAGCTTCAATGTGGTGGTTCTGAGCGAGCTATTCAACAAAAAAAAGAACAGAATTGAACAAAAAATAATAAACAAACAGATGAAATTCAGGCGCTATGTGGTTGCAATGTGATGCTCACTTGAAAGGCACACGTGTCAGAAATATAACTGGTGAGTGCACACATAGGATTACACTGGTCAACAATGAGTTTGCAGTAACACATATGTATACGATCAGGCGGAAGGGAAATAAATCTGTTCCAGTCGTGACTGCTTCATTCCAGCGAGATCGTTGAACACAATCCTACAAATGGGATATTTTTGATATCTACTCTATTCCTCCTCAGGACAGAGCTTTGGGGCTAACTATTTCGTAATTAAAGTTCATAGTTTTCTGAATTCAAAATACTTTGCTAACATAGGTCTCCCAACCGCACCGCTGGCCATTACACATAACTGTAATTTTTGGTCTTATTTTAACAAATCGTAAAAACACCCCTTAAAATGGGGAGGGCGGGGATGAAATGTTCTACAAAAATGTTGCACCCAGGAAAATAATTGGTTGGAATTCGATTGTAACAATAAAAAAAAATAGTACTAGCAACAACAAGTATATTGCCTACACCGTCTGTCGGTTGTATTTATAAATAATTAGTTGAAACAACAATAATAACATGGATATGATCAAAAGAAAATGATTGCAACTAAATCGATGGTTGTTTTTTTCATTGACACTCGGTTAGTTGTGGTAACCGATTTTAAATTTTCATTATAGTACCATATGATCGATTTTTGGTTGTGACAACCAATGTTTTATTCTTGACAAAAGAAATTGTATCAATAGACCAAAGATTATTATTGCAACGAATAATTGGTTACTACAACAGAAAAAATTTTAATAAATAATCGTTTATTGGTTATCCCAATCATTTCCCAAAAGTATTTTGGGAAATACAACCGAAAGATTGGTTGCTGTTCTTTTGCTGATACATGACAAACAAAAAATAAAATTACTCGACATAAAAAAATCTTCAACATTTTGTTCAAGAACGGTGTAGGTAATCAAAAATAATCTCGTGTGGATAATAATGTGTGGAATGCAGAATATGTTGTGCAAAATGTTTTACATAAATAAAAAATAAAAGCAACAAGCGTGAAATTGAAAGCACAGGTTTAAGCGAAATTTGCATATAAGTTTTGTGTTTTTTTCGTCTACTAATATTTCCACATCTCATATAGTGATGAATAGTGATGAATTTGTAATATCGGATTTTTAATTTTGTTATGAATTGTTTTCTTTTTTGTTCAATAAATGAAATAAAAATTAATGAAAACTGTTTTTAATTAATTGTCGGTAGTATATGTGACAAATTGTCAGAACAACCAATTTTTTACAAGTTGGTTGTGGCAACTACAACAGATAATTTAAGCCACCATTTTCGTAGTTGGCGCAACCAAATATGATTGTTTTCAACATGGAAACAGAAGTATACCACAACCAAAATATTGGTTGTCCTGATGGAATCGCATGATAGTAGACAGAACTACAAAATTCGGTTGGCAAATAATTCGGTTGAGGCAACCAAACTGTATTCTGTGTGTGGCCATAAAATTGTACTATATGTGTCAGAAAACACCAAAGCTCAAAACTTAACACAAACACCAAAAAGCTTAAATTCCTATTCGTGCAGCAATGTTGGCCATACGATCTAGTGTTCGGAGCAATGACGATAGCGTTTTTGACTGGATTTGGCCGTTTTTTTGGTTTCTGTGTAAAATTTTGGACTTTGGTGTGTTCTGATACAGGGTTTTCCAACAAGAGGTATTGTTTTGAATCACCCGGTATTTCGGTAGCTGTCACCTTTGAAGCTTTTATTCTTTCACATTTGACAAGTCGAAACTACGCCATTACTAAAAATGGGACGATACACGATCATCGAACCATACAAAACGATCAAAAACGATCGACCAAAAACACGATACGAACGAATACAAAATCATCTTGACTGATGAGGCCCATTTCCACCTCGGTGGCTACGTCAACAAGCAATATTGTCGCATCTGGGGCTTGGAAAACCCAAGAGTAATTGTTGAGAAGCCTCTCCATCCTCAACGTGTGACTGTTTGTTGCGGTTTATGGTCCGGCGGGGTCATTGGACCTTACTTTTTCGAAAATGAGGTTGGATCAACAGTTACGGTGAATGGATTGCGCTATCTAGAGATGATTAATGATTTTTTATGGCCGGAGTTGGACGGTATTGATCTGGACAACGTTAACTTTCAACAAGACGGCGCTACGTGCCACACAAGCAACGAAACCATTGCTCTGTTACGGGAAAAGTTTCCGGACCGTGTTATCTCTCGAAGAGGTGATCACAATTGGCCACCGAAATCATGTGATTTAACACCACGTGAAAGATAAGGTCTACACCAACAGCCCAGCGTTGATTCAAGACCTCAAAGATAGAATTCGTGAGGCTATCGAGGACATAGGGAAGCCACTTTGCGATTTGGTTATGGAAAATTTCATGAAAAGGATATGGTCCTGTAAGCGTGGTCGTGGTGGCCATTTGGCTGATGTTGTTTTTCATTATTAACGGCATACCTTCCTCTTTATTATGAAATAAACATCCGATAATTTATCTCAAAAAATGGCATTTTTCTTTGAATACCAAAGTAACACCTCCTGTTGGAAAACCCTTTGCATATAGCAAAATTTTAAGGCCAACATTTTTTTGTAGAACATTTCATCCTAGAGTTGGGCACTTTAGTTCTTTTAAGTGATCGCTCTTTTTAGTTCAGTTCAATTGAGTGAACTAGTTCGTGCATTTAGTTCACCAGCTCACTTCAGCTCACCAGCTCTATCTTTACTTAATGAGATCTTTCGTTCAGATCACCAGTTCAAATCAGCCGCTACTAAACGAATCCGATTGGAACATGAATGGAGTGATTTGAATATAGGTCCAAGGCGTTTATATAGAAAAAATCCTACATTCATGATGACATAAAATTGGAAACAACATATTACAGCTGAGAAGTGATAACGAAATGAGAAGAGTGGACGAAATGACAGGGTTGAACTGCTGAAAAGTGACCCGTTCATTTAAACTAGTTCGTTCACGAACTACACAACTCTATTACATCCCCGCCCTCCCCATTTTAAGGGGTGTTTTTATGATTTGTTAAAATAGTGCCACAAATTACAGTTGTTGTGGAGCTAGAGGGTTAATATATTCCACAAAAATATTGGCCTTAATATTTTCCATAAAGTTGCTGAACATACCCTACACCAAAAAATATATTTTTGTTACATAATAGTGAAAAACTTAAATTTTTGAGGTACAATGTGGTTTTTTGAGCTATTTAGTGTGCCTAGACACATTCAGACAGTATTGATATGTTCACAAAAGTTGTTGATTTACGTTGATTACAATTTTGCCAATATTGTTAGTGAAAAATTACGAGTCCTTGAAAGTTATGCTGAAAAAAGTGAAAAAAATTTGTTTCCTTAACTTTTTTAAAAAAATGTACGGAAAAAAATTTTTGTTTCGCGTAAAATGTTAAGAAACTTTGTTCAGCATATTCTTAGCTACATTATTGCCAAATATAGTTAAGCGCTATCACCAAGTCCGAATTAGTTTTTGGACAAAACTGATGACACCTTTTTCGAGGGGCCCACTGATTTTCAGAAACTTTGGAGGCCCATAACAAAAAATTGGTCACCAATTTCGCCAAACCGAGTATAGGGTTATACTACCCTTTGGTAGTAGAATCGAACCTATACTGTCAAGTCTGTGTATTTTAGTTCACTGTTGCACAGTGTTATCAACCGATTTCCAATATTTCAACTGATTTGAAAAGAAGAAACTTAGACCTTTCGAACGACTTATATGATATTCATTTAAAAAATGTAGGAATACGAGTATATGCCTATTTGTCCTGAAAACACAATTTTTCGAAATTTTGTAGAGATTGAAATTGGTTGATAATTAAGGAAGTTATAGGCGTAAAACTGCGTATAGGTACGAAGAAGCAGTATTTTAGCCTTAAGTTCGGATTCCTTTTTTTCTCGACAAGACCTACAAGAAAAATAATATTGCGTGCCAAGATTTTCAACATCATGTAGAGGTAGGATTTGCCACGTTTAATATTCGTAAACCTATAGGACTGACTACTTCAGATACGTCATCCTAGAAAGATATCGGAAAAAATCTTTCCAAGTTATTCATATTCAAATTTGCACTCTTCCTGAATCAAAAGTACAACCGACAGGTGCCCAGTTGTGATCTATACTAGATCATTCCTTATTAAAAAAATCAGTTACGACATTGGAATGCTCCTAAGAGCAGAGAAATTATTATAATCCGTAAAACATATATCTCGTAATCGCCAGCCGGGCGTTGTTCCTTAGCTCTTAGACCAAAAGTTAAGTCTACGTGTTTCCATATCCCAGAAGAAACTGCCACCCAAAGGTGTAGGATATTAAATGTTGTACTATAAACTGAATTTTAAATTTTTTTCATCTCAGGATTTCAAACAAAACCAATGGTCTATACTCTTTAGAAAGTACGTCTAATATCTATCGGAGGATTTCCCAATCATACTGTACATATCCGCACGTCAATTCTTGAGCACTAATATTTCGAAAGAAGGCAGTTCTTTGGGTCTGGCTACTTCAAAACATGATTTTTATGCGCTCAAATGACAAAACGGTCTGAGTGAAGTTATTTTCTCTTATAGTCAGCCTGATATAAAGTCCCTGGAAGCTATATTCCTGAATTCAAAAACTGTTCTCGACTGTCGCAGATATGTTAACTACAAGACTTAACCTTATCATATCAACTTAACCTTATCATTTACAAAGTCTACGTCGTTTTAAGAGAACACAATGGGCACTATTTATATCTTTCCCAATAAATAATTTTTCACAATAAAGACTTATAAGCAGAGATTTATTGAACCGATTTTTTCAAAACATTATATCAAAACTTCCATAACTTCACTTACATTTTTGTGTTAATTTTAACTTTTTTTCCTCTAGTTGTAAATATCTCAAAGTGGTGCCATCTTTGAGGGAGAATGACATTCGTGCGCCATCGTTTCTTGGAACTTTATTGTCTCACCCGGTTGCGAAATATGATCGGCTCAGCCGATCAGCCGCCGCTGACGCTGATAATTTTGGTCGGCTTCATTGCCTGGCCGCAATGAACGAGTTGTGTGAACTAGTTCGTACCGTTCCTTAAAGTGACCCCCGTTCAATGGAACTAGTTCGTTCACTAACTACACAACTCTGCCTTATTGGACAACGAGCAGAGAGATTGAAGATCTTGCGAAATAACTTTTTCAGAAACTGTGGAGACGAAGAGGAGGAGGATTCAATAGAACACCTTCTGTATTTGTGCCTCACTATCTATAGAAGGCGGCAGGCTATCCTAGACCGCCTTCTATTTTTGGGTGTTAGCAGGCCTAGCTTATGTTAAAATCCGCCCACTTTTAATCTTTCTAAAGGAACCTAATTGGTTCGTCGGGAGGGGCTTCGAAAAACGTATTTTTTCTTCAGTCCTTGTGATAACACAATAGATTAAATAATCTAAGTGGATCTGTTATACAGACTGCCACTCTTAACCTAATCCTAAAGATTCTAAATCGTTTTCAAAGTAAAAAAAAATCGATGCAATTTGAGCAGAAGTTAGCGGCCACTATTTATTCCCCAATTGTAGTACAGTGCTATCGAAGACTGTTGAGGCGAGAACAACAAAAACTACCGCTTACCTCAGCCACTCTTAAATGCTTGTACGTCGTGCTAATTTATACAGCCTGCAGTTCATAATCGCATCGCGTCGTTATAGGGGGATGGATGGTCGAATGGTCGTATGGCTAGCCGAACAACTAACTGATCGGCATATCTACCCATACACATCTATCCGTCATCTACAGCGTACATAGATCGAGACTGTCGTGTTGCATGCAACATCAGCATATGGTCTCATTCATCAAAAGAGTCTGAGGTGCGGGAATTGGTAGCATTTCTATCTTCTTCTTTTTATTTTTTTATTAATAAATGTAATAATGTTATTTATATTTTAACGAAATTCATAAATTATATTAATTTTGCAATTGCTTAATAAAATGCAAAAAAAATAATGGTTATTATTTTGCCCATATAAATTGTCTTCAATTGGGGATTAAAAAATTGCACGATTAAGAAACTACATGAGCTAAAGCCTAATTGGGAATTGTATGCGGGTAATTTTGATGCTTGCAAAATGGGTTTGATAAAATATATAAATTCACCTGTTGTGTTAGGGTTACAGTAAAATGTTAATGTTTTGCAGATCGTCCTAAAGAAAAAAATGGAAAAGGATATATTGATAAGAAATGTATGCCTAGTCCTTTTGGCATTAATTAGTCATATCTTTGCTATGGATCTGCATCGGAGCTCTCCAGCTTCAGAAAATTAGCCATTTCCAAGTTTAGACGGACACCGGAATAAGTGTAGCTTGTTGTGTGGCTGCTGATTACACGCTATACAGGTGTGGGTATTGGTCATACTGCTTTCAATTCGAGACCAAAAGGAATTGTACCATCATTATATCAGCTGTGCTAGAAAAATCTAAACCTTGCGCTCTTCAGATGAATCCCCTGCATCCAAAAGGACCAAAGGGTTCAGGGGTAACGCTGCTCCTCGGTTCAGTGAGACTGACGGTCATCAACAGTGGAGAGGAAGGCGGCAACATCCCAAGTGCAAGTGGATTGAGATAAAGTACGCAATGTGCTCTGTTTTCTTCGATGTTCTTGTGGTGCCGGGTCCGGCTCCGGATTGCGTCGACGCAAGCTGGTATCAGGGCCGCTTAAAACTAATACGATTTAGTAATATGCGCTCTGTGGAGTGCTATCGTGCGCACTGAAGAAAATTGGTGAAATCTGGCCGGGTGCGGCCGTCTCAGCCCATGGCACATTAATATATTCTGTCTATACCAGCCGATGTGGAATCCGTGACTAAGATGCAGAAGGTTTCAATCCCGGGCTTCCAACTGGCAACTGGAAGGTCGGTCGATTGGATGAGGCGGATGGGCATCGGAGGCACGCAGTATTTATACTGAATGTCGAGTCTCTACCACACCTCGTTAAAATCCGACTTAAGGTGTACAAGAGCGACGAGGGAGGAAATTAAAAAAAATCTACTCCAGACACTGGTGTAGTATCTAATGAGGAGCCACCCTCTCCCCAAGTATCAGAGCAACATCTGACAGGAACTTGCGTTTCACCCTTTATCGATGTGCTTGAATGTGTCGAGAAGGTCGTCATCAAGGGATCGGAAGAATCCTGTGGGAATGAAGACGGTGAGAATGAGTTTCTAGCGGACAAAGGCGACGAGGCAGATATAACGGTGGTGGCGAAACCTGACAATGGTCCGGTTCCTGCAGATAAAACTCCAACACTCTGCTGCCTTAAAAGACCTCCTGATGCAGGTGAGGGCTGACCTGGCTCTAATCCAGGAACCATGGTTGAGTGGAGATATGGTTTGTTGGCTTAGGACGCCAGGGTTTAAGTAGCTTCAAGGTGCAGATAATGGAAGACGTAGAGCCTGTCTTCCAAAAACGACCTTCATATATACCTTATTCCTTCTTTTAGTAGTGAAGACATAGTATCAGCCAGCTTCGAGTTAGAAAAGTCTCATGTTTGGTTTACGTCCGTTTATAAGGAGCACAACACTGAGACGCCACCATGTGCATTGACATCACTGGTAGACGTGTCAAACGAGAAGAACAAGGATCTAAGTTTGTATAGTGATGTCAATGCACATCAGCATATGTGGGAAAGTACTGACATTAACGACAGGGGCGAATTACTTATCGAATATATTGTATGTAGTAACCTTGTGATTTGTAATAGAGGGCATGAACCTACCTTTATTACTAGAAACAGACAGGAGGTGCTCGATAACACCTTTGTCTCCGAGAATTTAATTGGAAGGATTTCTGGTTGGAAAGTTTTGGACACTCATAGCTTTTCCTACCATATATGTAGATATATTAGCATCTGCATGAATGCGAAGCCTCTTGATACCGTCTGCCCACCCAATATTAGGAAGGCTAAATGGAAAAAATTTAGGTACATATTCAACTGCGAACTATCCGGGATATAGAAGAAACGGTGGAGCGATTCACTGCGAATCTTAACGACTCGTTACAAGCCTCATGTCGCAAACAGAAGCCAAGTGGCAAACAACGACTGCAATGGTCAAATTAGCTATGCTGAGGAAGTGCTGTAGGAAGATCTTCAATAGGGCAAAGGCCACCAGAGCCCCACAGGACTGGGACACATAGACGGGAAAACTCAAACGGTACTAAAAAGAGTTGAGAACGCCTCAAATTAAATCCAGGATAGATTTCTGTAATAGCATAGAAAGCTCATACGAAGCCTCAAGGTTACGGAAAAGTTTAGCCTCAACATCTTGTACTATTGACTCGATAACCAAGTGCGCTTTGGTGTCCTTTCTGAGGAACTTCAGCCATCACTTGAAAAAAGACTGCCTGATCACTAAACCTCGGATTTTTTGCAAATTTTTTGGAAATGAGCTTGCAAGACTAGGAACTACCATACGCGCTCCATGGGACTTGGAACATATGGGCATGCCTCTAGCAACCTCTAAGCACCTCTTGAGAGATAGTGCACTTACGGTATTGGTATGATCTCCGATCTAAATACGCTCTTTTTGTCTTTGGACATCGCTCTAAAGGTCATGAACTTCTCTCCCGACATACCAGGCTGGGATCTGCCTTGCCAGCATGATACGCCTTTGATCTAGAGGTTCGTCATTTCAGGCAAAAATTCCAACAACGACTGGCTTGTCAGTACCTCATCCGACAAACCCAATTTTTCAGTACATTTTCCATTGTTTCGGGTCGAATCTCTTCAATGGCAACTTCGATTTCATGTTTCAACGCTTCAGTTGTCTCTGCGTAACGTTTATCCTTAATGGCTCCCCACAGAAAATAATCCAAAGGGCTCAAATCGCAAGTCAAAGTAATTGGTAGTTCAAATTTAAAATTTTTTAATAAAGAGTGCGTCGAACGATTAAGGAACTGCGCACGAAAAAAATTATGCATGTTTTTTGTCTTATAACTTTTTTTCTATTCCATTCCTATTTTTTCCTTTAATAAAATCCTCTAAGTCAATGACATCAAATAGCTTCTCAGATATCGGTTATATATAGTAGATGTTATGACGCATATATCTCGAAAACTAGAATACATGAATCGGTCGAGCGAAAAACCAAAAGTAGCTAAAAGTGAGATGATTCATTTGGAAAAAGTCCTGTACGCCCAGCTCATCTAGGATTTGAGATATGTAGGTCCTCAGATATCGGCTATATATACCAGATATTGCAACACCGATATCTCGAAAACTAGAATATATGAAGCGGTCGTGCGAAAAAACACAAGTATCTGAAAAAGAGATGATTAATTGAGAAAAAGCCCCATATGGCCAGCTACTGCAGGATTTGAGATATATAGCGTCTCAGATATCGGCTATATATGTAGTAGATATTGCAACACCGATATCTCGAAAACTAGAATATATGAAACGGTCGTGCGAAAAACCACAAGTATCTGAAAAAGAGAGGATTAATTGAGAAAAAGCCCCATATGGCCAGCTACTCCAGGATTTGAGATATATAGCTTATCAGATATCGGCTATATATGTAGTAGATATTGCAACACCGATATCTCGAAAACTAGAATACATGAATCGGTCGAGCGAAACACCACAAGTATCTGATAGTGAGAGGATTACTTGGGAAAAATCCCATATGTCATATATATCGAAAACTAGATTACCTGAATCGGTTGAGCGAAAAACCACAAGTAGATGACAGTGAGAGGATTAATTGGTAATTAATCGGATATTCCGTTCAAAACTTATGTCAACTTCAAACTAGCTAACTAGATGACCAAATTTAACACCCTTGTAGTAAATATTCATAGTGGGTCAGTTTGCTTTGGAAGTACCCTATAGGGACATTGCATTTTTAATTGTAAATATTCCAAATTTTATTCAGTCAAAATTTGATATTTATCCGTCAATGGAATCAAAAGATAGTCACAAAACAGTACAGGTCATTCGATTTACATTATAAAGGAATTACACATACATTTCATTGGACTGCAGGTACTTCAAACACATTACAGTGCACAAAATTTCAAGTATTTATATGCACTGGTATTAATGTTATAAGCGCTGTTAAGTGCTTGTAAAATTTGATCCCTTTGTGTGGGAGGTACCAAAAGGGTCGTGGCCAGAGAATGAAGCCGAGCCAAAATTGGCGGCTGCCATTGAAAATTATAGATCGTCGGCGGCGACTAGGCGGCTAAGCCGACATAAAATTTACATTCGGCGGCTCTATGATAGACATTTTAACATTTAAAATAATAGTTGAAAAGTTAAGCTATGGTATTTATTCTTAAATAATAGATGTTTTTAAGTTAACTGTAAGATATTGTGGGGTAAACAAATCATCGATTCCATGCCGCTGGGCGGCTCTATGATATAATCTATTTTCAAAGTATGCTAAAGCTATGTATAGACGATTGTCAGATCGGACAACTTTATCAACCCTGTTAAAGTGCCGCAAATGTGCGGGCAATGACAGATAGTTAGGCAAAGGTGAAGACGATTGCAAGAAACCCCTTACAATTTCATATATTTAAAATATATTTTGTAAATATATATTTATATGCAGGATTGTCAATAAAAATATTATATAGACAGTGGCCAATAAAATGTTTTTCTGGCAATGGCGCCGTTGTCACATGCATAAACTTCGCACATACTACAATCTGCAAATTATTTCACAATGACTTTTCTGCCAACGTTACAAGACAAGAATTGTATGTTCACACGGTTGTACGTTCATAGGGTTGCATTTTTCCGCCATTCTTCTATACATAGCTTAAGTCGAAACAGGTTGTTTCCAGGAGAGGCGATTTGACGTTTTATTGAAATTTTAAATTTGTGTGGAAAAACCTTGTGGTTTAAATAGAATGGCATCTACTGTTTTGAGCTTAACTTGATAGATTCTTTAGAATAGAGGTATTCATTTATATGTTATACTATTCTTTAATACTCCATTGATTTTTTTCCGAAAATATTTTTATCTCTATATGTACATAATCTAATAGTAAATAAAAAATCTTATTATTTCCTTTAAACAGAATTCTTATAATTATTTTTCTATTACTATCAATTTTATGATTTTTAAGACATGTTAAGATCCCGCTTGTGACAATAAACGAATCAAAACGAAAATCACTCACTTCCATATCGTCCATCCAATAAATGAATAGTGTATAATTTATTTGTCGTTTCGAGAAAATCATATTTATAGTTTTTGTGAAATTGAAACTCGATATTTTTATTTATTAATGAACAATTTCAAACACCCAATAACCCAATTTGTGGAAGTAGAATTTCAACAGATATAGAACCAATTGAGTAGATTCTTAGAATGCAATAAAAAATAATAGTGTATATGCGTACAAATTATTCTTCTATTAAGGGCACGATATATCCGCTATATCTATTTGCTTATCAAAAATGTAAATTGTATCTATCCATATCTTAAAGTTTTTCTATGGAACGGCGGCTGTGTTTCAGCCGATTTGAGCCGCAAAGATCGGCGGCGGCTTCGGCTGGTGAAAAAAGGTCGGCGGCGGCTAAAATCGGCGGCTCGGCTCGGCGGCTTCATACTCTGGTCGTGGCATATTAGCCCATTTATGTTCAGCTTATAGAGACGGTATAATGAATCATGTATGCTATTTTACAGGATTCCCATAAGTAGTATAGAAGTTATAAGAGTTTTAACATATTGCAAAATACTAACCATTTGTGGGGGAGGTACCACAAAGAGTAGACCGATATGGTTGCTCATTAAACATAATATAGGTTTGAATAATATATTATCACGTAAGAAATTTGAAGTCATTCAGATTGATGCCTTCGGTAGCTCAGTGGTTAGTGCATTAGACTTGGAACCCGAAGGTGCTGGGTTCAATTCCCGGCCAGGGCACTGGAAAAAATTAACATCAACATTTAATGTTTTCATTATAATTGGAGTTTCTGCAACAAAAAATAACTCATCCAAGTCAACAGGGAAGCTAAAAATAGACATAACATCATGACGACTATTAACAAAAATGCAGCGTTTCCCTGAAATTAACAGACGAATGTTAATTTACAACCGGACACCATTGAGTAGATGAAATCAACATACGGTTCCCGCGATAATAGGATATATGCCAGAATTAAGGACATTTTCGTTCTTTTAGTGTCCTTAATACACAAAAAAAATACACAAATACACACTTCGCTTATAATTCTTAGAGAGTATTTTTCAAATGATAAATGATCATTTAAATCTGATATTCCGTTCAAAATTTATGTCGACTTCAAAATAGCTAAATGTTGATGTCCGTGAAGATAAATATGCATTGAAAAATAAATATGAGTCAAGACACAAACCACCTTATATTAACAGAGCACTGTTACTGAGTCAACAGAGCTCTGTTATAAGTTAACAGAGCAAAGTTAAAATGTTCATACTTACAAAATGCGAATTTTAGCAAATCTTAATATTTATTTTAATACAATATAATGAAAATACACGAATAGAAGAAGTCGTATATTATGCCATATAACACAGGCCATAAATAAATAAGCGAAAACCTATAAAACTAGAGGGGACCTAACTCGCAAAGTTGTATACGCACCAAATCTAAACAAAAAAAGTTGGAGTATTCCGGTATTCAGCTAAAATTGGTAAATCGATGCTGAATCGAAATATATAAACCATTTTGGCCAAAAAACCCAGGTATTCGAGTGATTAAGAATTTTTAGTTAAATATGTGTTTTTGAAAATCGTCCACTGTGGCTTAACCAATAAGTTGGAGTATTCCGGTATTCAGCTAAAATTTCTAAATCGATGCTGAATCGAAATATATAAACCATTTTGGCCAAAAAACCCAGGTATTCGAGTTATAAAGAATTTTTAGTTAAATATGTGTTTTTGAAAATCGTCCACTGTGGCTTAACCAATAAAGTTGGAGTATTTAACTAAAAATTCTTAATAACTCGAAAACCTGGGTTTTTTGGCCAAAATGGTTTATATATTTCGATTCAGCATCGATTTAGAAATTTTAGCTGAATACCGGAATACTCCAACTTATTGGTTAAGCCACAGTGGACGATTTTCAAAAACACATATTTAACTAAAAAATCTTAATCACTCGAATACCTGGGTTTTTTGGCCAAAATGGTTTATATATTTCGATTCAGCATCGATTTACCAATTTTAGCTGAATACCGGAATACTCCAACTTTTTTTGTTTAGATTTGGTGCGTATACAACTTTGCGAGTTAGGTCCCCTCTAGTTTTATAGGTTTTCGCTTATTTATTTATGGCCTGTGTTATATGGCATAATATACCACTTCTTCTATTCGTGTATTTTCATTATATTGTATTAAAATAAATATTAAGATTTGCTAAAATTCGCATTTGGTAAGTATGAACATTTTAACTTTGCTCTGTTAACTTATAACAGCGCTCTGTTTACTCAGTAACAGTGCTCTGTTAATATAAGGTGGTTTGTGTCTTGACTCATATTTATTTTTCAATGCATATTTATCTTCACGGACATTAAATGTTGTAGATGACCAATTTTAAAACCCTATTAAAAGTAAACCACTACGACGTTGGACAAACGGTAAAAAGCCATAATTCCGTATTGTCTTGAAGTATACGAGTGCAACATTTCAAAGAAATCAAAAGGGTTAACTTGCAATTTTTGGGTCGTTTTATTTTGGAATTACCCTATAAACATGTTAAGTGGACTTTGTATATTTTGAAATAATAGTATAATGTGTGTGAAGATAAATTCTGAATTTAACTAGCAGAGACACAAACCACCATTTTAACAGATCTCTGTAAATGAGTTAACAGAGCTCTTTAGAGCAGTTAGCATAACTTTTTAATGAGTACATAGACTGACATAAATAGTTAAAACAATTAAAATAAAATATATTTTAGATTTTTTACAATTCAAAATTATAAAAGTAGTACAATACCTTAAAATTTTCCGACATATATGTGAGTACACACCAAAATTGCTGATACTATCAGTGTCATCTGTTGTATATCATTGGACGAAGTGCGTCCGCTGAAAATTGTGGCAATTTGGAAAATTCTGCCATATATTCAAATATACCAATGGATAGCTCTCTTAGTGGACTTAACATTTCATCTCTAGAATTAGGATGAAGTGCGTCCACTGGTCACTAAGGCCATATGGAAAATTCTGCCATATATTCAAATACAGCAATGGAAAGCTCTCTTAGAGAGCTACTAAATGGTAAAATAAAATTTCCAAAAAGTCCGCCAGAAGGGATGTAGTGGGCTTAACATTTCATCTCTAGAATTAAGATGAGGTGAGTCCACTGGCCACTGTGACCATATGGAAAATTCTGCCATATATTCAAATATACAGCTGGAAAGCTCTCGAGAGATGTAGTGTTTTAACTACTCATGTCAGTCTATGTACTCATTAAAAAGTTATGGTAACTGCTCTAAAGAGCTCTGTTAACTCATTTACAGAGTCCTGTTAAAATGGTGGTTTGTGTCTCTGCTAGTTAAATTCGGAATTTATCTTCACACACATAATGGTATATATCCACTTGTGAAACGTCCATACAACTCTTCTTAGTCCTACTATGCACTAAGTTATAAGAACAAACTGCAATGATCATTACTGACAGTGGAATTGTAACATGCCCCATTAAGCGTAGGCATCCATCATAGACATTAGTGTCTTTTTGTAATATATTTGTATACATAATAATTTTTATGTAATGAATTTATTTATTTTTTTTTTAATCCAAATTACATGAGTTACCCTCATTCTTCAAATGACTCTAGAGTATATCGGAGTGTATGGTGATGGGGGACTCGTCTTCGTTTCGGAATTTTGACTTGTGCCATGTTTTGCTCTTAGAACTCATAATTTGTGGGATTTCACCCGAAATCATTTCACTCCCTCTCTCTCTCTTTTTGTCTCTAATGTTGTTGCCGAAGTTAAGAACTAATACAATAAATACTCATTACATATATATGAGAGAATTAATAGAATTCATGTTGTTTAACAACAACAACGACATAAAAGAACTTAGCTTAGTGTCTTCTATCTCCAGGCGGCCAGAGGTGCATTTAATTAATGTTCCACGCCTGTAATTTTCAATTCATTCTTATAATTTAATGATAACAGAAACAAGCATTTCAACAAAAATTTAATGTTAAAATATGTTAAAAGGAAACTAATGGTTGAGATATATTGCAATTTGCAATTGGCGCTATTGCAATTATTGTTCTCTTATGGCAGTGGCATGTAAAGGGTGGTTAAATTGTAAGGGCCGATGTTGAATGTGAACCACACCGAAACGTCAAGTTTTTTTCTGCATTTCATTTGACATTTCTCAATTTCAGACTATCTCAATTTGAACCATGAAAAGATACACAATCGCGCAACGCGTTAAAGTTTTTTAAGCCTTTTACGAAAATGGGCGTTCAAATCAAAATGCATTTCGTGCACTTCGTGATGTTTTTTTGATCAGCATAATCGACCAAATGTGTCCACAATCGGGAGAATTATGCGCAAATTTCAGCAAACCGGGTCTGTAGGAGATGTGAAAACACCTGTGCATGCTCGCCCAGTTCGTTTGGTGCGGCTTATCGGCTGGCGACGTCATCGGGTTATACTTCTTCGAAATGAGGCCGGTCAGGCAGTTACTGTGAATGGTGTTCGCTATCGTGAGATGATAACGAACTTTTTATGGCCCGAATTGGAATATATGGTTGTGGACAATATGTGGTTTCAACAGGACGGTGCCACTTGCCACACAGCTAACGAAACAATGCCTCCTTTGCGCAACAAATTCAATGGCCGTGTTATCTCACGTCGTTGCGATGTCAATTGGCCGCCTAGATCAGGTGATTCGACACCGTTGGGGTTATTTGAAAGAGAAGGTGTACGTCGATAATCCAGCAACAATTCAAGAGCTATAGGATGAGATAATTCGGCACATTAACGGCATAGAACCTCAATAATGCCTCAGCGTCATCGAAAATTTAGACCATCGGATGGAGGTGTGCCGCCGTAAGGCCGATATTTTCTTCCATACATAATTGAACCATACCAATATTATCATAATAAAAAGAAATGACAATAATTTCCTAAATAATCTGTGTTTTATTCAATATCAACATCGACCCTTAAAATGTAACCTCCCTTTATTATGATTTGAGGTGAAGGCTAGGGGACTTGATTTGTCCGGAAACACTAGGTTACAGGCCATTTACCTTAAAGCAGGAAGCGGGGGAAACATACCCTACCTACAATGGTAGAACAAATTTACGAAACGTGTTCAAGCTACACTCACAGAAAAATTATATACTTCAATCATTAATTTTTTATCAATCATTACACAGTACAACACGTGATTTTGGGACTCAATTCTAAATAGTCTTGTTCCATTACACTTCTGAAATAACTCGTACTCCACACAAAGGAATCGTGACAAGCTCCGTGATATGTCCTATTAACGTGTCGTATCCTCAGTTTAATATCGTGTATCTTTGAAACATATATTTGATTAAATCGGGAAAATATAAAATAAAATGGGGGGGGGGCGTGCGATTGTCTCATTTATCTAAACTATCCTTTCTGTTAAAGAACAGGTGCTTATTTGTCTGTGGTGATAAGATTTTCACGTTTCAATACATCCAAGGACACCGGGTATTCCCAATTCAGTGCATAAATCTTGTGCTATAACATTCCCTTCCTCTTGAGTTGGATAAGTTATTCACTTGCGACAAATTCTCGATTCTAATGGAATCAAAACATGGGAGAGTACTTCAGTGACTGCGCCATGCCGACTTCAGGATATCTGCCTAATTCTTTCTGATACCCACCATCCGCAAAGGACTGTAGACAGGCACTCAGTTTTACAATTGGAGTAATCGCAAATGATTTTTTTGTAGTACAGGGTTAGAATTTTTTCGAGTACATTCAATAGGTATGTAAAAACCGCCTTGTTTACCCTGTAATGTTGAACAAATCTAAAAAACAATTTAGACAAAAAAACGTATGCTACTAAGGACAATTACAGTATCTCAGGCAACTCCAAAGGATTTGATGCATCACTCAAACTTCACCGCTCGTTGTTCTATACACCCTTCTTGTTCCTCTAATAGAAGAATAATTCTTTTTTTAAAACATTTAAGTAATATTTTGACCTTAACTTTGAAAATCAAAATGCTTTTCAACTCTTCTTCTTGTTTTTAACGCTCACTGTGCACTGATAATTTATAAATTTTGAACAGCTGTTCGTTTTCGATACATCATACAGATTCGAAGTGAACAAACTGTTCCCTAATATTCACGATAGCATATTCCACTTCCCGTGAAGTGAAGAAATCTAGGGAACAAATATTCCACTTATTATCGCGATAGGGGTGATTATGTCATGATCTGTCATTTGTTTTTCATTGTATTCAGTAGTGTTAACAATTTCAAATTATTCAGTTTTATTAACCAAATAATCGTTCTCCAATTGCAACTTTTCGTGCGCTAAGTCCATATTTTTAAAATCCAAAAAAACACTTTCCAGTCGACCTATGACTTTGACTCCCATGAGCAATATTTTAGCTCTCGTTAAGAGCTATCTGTTTGCCATTGACCGATTCCCTATCCGACGAACCGTTAAGGAGCTAGAGCAAAAATAAACTTTCCGTTCACATTTGAAAATTAAGCTAAGTCCATTTTTTTTTAATATCCAAAAAAGCACTTTTCAGTCGGCCTACGACCTTGACTCCCATGAGCAATATTTTAGCTCTTGTTAAGAGCTATCTTTTTGCCATTGACCGACGGTTGATATGTGCCACACAGCAAATGAAACAATTGAATTGTTGCGAAAAAGTTTTGAGATTCGATTAATTCAAGAAATTGTGATATTGAATGGCCTCTTGTGGGGTTATTTGAAGTCATTGGTTTATCGAAATAAACCAGACTCTCTTCAAGCTTTACAAGTCAATATTGAGCGTGCCATTCATGACATACGACTTGATTTAGTGGAAAAAGTGCTCTATAATTGGGTTCATCGAATTCGTTCCTGCAGAAGAAGTCGTGGAGGCCATTTGAATGACGTTTTATTTAGAACTTAATTGTATCGATTAAATTAAATAAACAACTTTTGAATTTCCTTAACAATAAGTGTGTTTTTTTTACAGAAATCATATCGCTCTTATTAGAAAACCCTATAGATACACACTAAATTGTAAAACGACTTACTATTACTCATATTGTGACATTGTGACTAACTTCGTTTTTTTTACTGTTTTCGCGATATCTCGCGAAGCGAAATAGATCCGATTTTGATCTCTTCACAGTTGTGTAGAGGGTATGATCCTGATCAAATCCTCATTAACATTTTGTGGCATCAAACTAGGCGAACTGTTGAACCCTTGAGGCACGCTGTGCAGATACCTGCAATGTATATCAAGCCGAAATAATGACAATATGGGAAATCGTCAAGTGGCTGAGCCGCAACATAGAGACCAACACTGGGGTTGTCATTTACTTGGACAGTCAGGCTGTCATCAATTCTCTGGAGGCCACACCCCTAAGTTCACAACCAGCCCTCGACTGCCGCAGATCTCTTAACGAGATGGCTGAGCAGTTCAACATACACTACTTATCGGTGCCTGGACATAGGGATATCCAGGGAACAGCAATGTCAATGAACTTGATACGAAAGGGGCGACATTAGAAATTCTCGATTGGTGCGACACCATCCACATGCAAGATTTGGCTTAAGCAAGAGGAAATCAGGTAGTCCAACGAAAGATGTATAGGGACCTAAACTGGTCTGTGCGAGCTGGTAAAAAACGGCTGCCACCCTAATCTAAACCAGGAATAGTGTCTAGAATAACACTATGGCCGTAGCCATTTCCTGATCAGAATGGCACTATTGGTAAGTTGCTGCAATTCGGAGGTTCATAGGAGAGAGAGAGAGAGACATGAGGAATAGAAAGGGAGGAGAATATTTCCCGGTATATTCCTCCTGCCTCTCTCTACAATGAACTCCCGAATTGCTGCAACTAAAGTTGTCTCGTGTGTATCACGACTAATAGCAGTAAGTGCGACATTTTGCCGTGCTACACATAATGTCTAGCGGTAATAAATGTAGTAGTACTCCATGTGGTTCGCAGCGCACCAGCCATTTTCTGAACTTTATTTAGAATAGCCCAGAAGGTTGATTTCTGTAGAGCCGTCCATCCGATAATGCCGATAATGCGATTACTGTAGTATTCAACCAATAAACTATACGCAGGTTCAGAACCCACATTTTTCCTATTGCATTTTTTAGAGATATACAATAGGAACAGCCTTTGTAGTTCTTCCCAGTGGTTTTGAAGTTTAACTTTCCGTCTAGTAAAATAAAAAAGTATTATGCGCTTTCTGAAAGGAGACTTTCAATACCCACAAGGAAACAGGTACAACAGTTGGTACCTAATATATCCTGCTGAAAAGAAGTAGTTCTGTCTTGGCCGGTTTCACACCAAGACCATTATTGGAAGCAAAACTTGATGTGGTATGAAGGGTCTGCTGTATGCTGGATGTCTCCAAGAGAACTCGGAAACTTCCCTCTAATCGTTATGGACACATCATCTGCATAGGCAATATTCTTAATAATGAATACATTTCATGGAGAGATTCCACAGCAGATGCGACAGAACGTCACCTTGGGACATTCCCCAGTTCACGAATCTATGGAGGTCAGTTGAGCCAAAGCTAGCTGAAATACAACTCATCAGAAGGTTATGAATGAACCTACGTAGCTTCATTGTAGGAGAGATAGGCGGATAGCTCTTTCCGCCTACCTCTTTCTCTCCTACAAACTTTGACACTTGATTGGAAACAATTGCCTCGTGTGAATCAGGACAAAGTATTTTTCTAATGAAGTTTGAACATATTTATGATGTATTTGGGTGACGCCTTAAAATATGCATCGCCTTAAAATATGCATCATTATAGTGAGTTAAAAGGCTGCCTTTTTGCAATTTTGTTTTGATTCTGACCATGAAAGATGCGACAGTACAACATCGTTTTTTAGACGAGAAAACACCATAAGGAAGCTACCATTGTATATTCATTAACAGAGAGAGGTCCTACAATAAAGCAGTGTAGATCGTGGAGGACGGTTTCGGTGGACTTGCCCTTGCTGTAGACATGCTTTTGATTGAACAATAGCTTGTGATAAATTTTAGTCCTAAGGTTAATTACGTTACGTTACGTTAATTACGTTAATTATTCGGAATTCTTTAGCTCTTGCATGGATTTCCATATTACGGAATGAAGACAACCATGGTTTCTCTCAATTTTGATACAACAAGTAGCAGAGATACATTGTCTGCCCCTGGCGACTTAGAAGGCTTAAGTTTTTGATTGAAACCAAAGGTACATTAAAGTATAACTTTCAAAGTTTATTGTATAAAATTTTCATAAAATATTAAAAAATATGGCAACGACAGCATTTATGCGGAAGCTTCTCGAAACAAAAGATCAATTGCAGTGCCCTCAAAACTCGATACCGGATCATTTGAAATTAAAAAAATAAGTTTAAGTGACAGCGTTACTTTTAGTTTTTTTCGAAATTTAAATTTTTCAATTTTTGGGAACACTTTAAAGCAAAAAATGCGATTATTGCAAGAAAAAATTGGTTATTGTTAAATAGATAAAAATTAACAAATTTAAAGAAAACTCGACTGCGTTACCTCGTAATTTATGTAAAGAAATAGTGCTACAAATTTTAAAAGGATCGATTCAGTAGTTTTTGAGTTATGAGGAGCACCGTCTTTGAAAACGTGGGTTGTGGGAAAAATGCTTTAAAGTTTTTCTGTTGTACTGAGTCACATGTGAGGTGCTTAGAATGCAGTATCTTCGTTAGTTTTTCTCTGATTCACCTGAAATTTTCACACAATATTCTTGAAAGGTTATCGACTCGTATTCAGAAAATTGTTTTTAAAAAATCCAAAAAAAAGTTCATTAACGTTTACAAACGTTCTGTTGCTGCTACGTTCTGTTTCCTGCTACACTCTGTTCCCACTATGTTAGGTTCCTGCTATGTTATGTTCCCATCTATGCACTATGGGACAAATGACCTATTTTAATGGCCAAAAGTACAAAAACTCCAAATTTTTGTTTAAGTAGGCAATTTAAGTACGCAAGAGTACACAGAAAGAAAAAATTGAGTAATCCGTACTTGAATCAAGCCGTAGCGGTGTCAAAAGTACGGAAAGTACGGATTTTCTAAAACCAAGTACAAAATACTTGAATCAAGTATTTTGATTGATTTAAGAATTTTATGGAATTGATTTGAGTGCGAAACGGGCTTCAATGAAGATAATTTTGATTGAATTAAGCCTGCCCAATACTTGATTTAAGTCTGTTAATACTTGATTTAAGCCTGATCAGCTCTTGATTTAAGCCCAACCAATACTTAAATCAAGCCTCATCAGTTCTTGATTTAAGCCTAACCAATACTTGATTTAAGCCTGATCATACTAGATTTATTGTGCTTTCGTTCGTTTTGTACCTATGTACCATTTATATTAATTATACCATTTTTGCCACTGCATTGCAAAGAATGCAATTTTTTTTTAAAATGGTTTGCCAAAAGCTTGACAGCAAAAGTAAAAGCTTTGCTGTAAGTAATCGGTTTAAATATGAAACATAAAAGGAATAGAATCAACCAAACGAACAAGAATTATTAACAACATCAAAAAACTTAAATCATAAAAAATCACGCCAAGTAATGAATTCGCAAACACTGCTTGAACGAGAAACGAATTGGATATGGTTGCGCACAAATGTTTATACATATACATCTCGTCGTCTGTATTTGATGTTGCGTCAGCCGAGTTCAACCACTTATATGAGAGTGGTTGAGAGGGTAATTTTATTGTGCTCTATAATTGCTCTGCCTCTCAGAGATGAAAGTAAGCTTTTTCTTCTTACTTTAAGCCATATTAGGCTTAATTTTCCTTTTCAAGAATTTTTTTCTTGAATTCAAGCATTACTTAGTGTAATTTATACTTGTTTTAAGAAAAACTTAGTACGAACGTACTTAAATTTTTAAGTACGATTTCGGCTTAAATTAAGAATTTTTTACTTGAATTTAGTATTTCATTTTTCTTTCTGTGTATATATGTGTACATCATTCAGTAACAAATCGCGCACTTTTTCAAATTTTAGGAAAATCGGTTCTACCCCTCATGTATATGCTGTTACCGATTTAGTCTTTTAGCCCTATATAAGCTGTATTTCACATTCAATCTCTTTGAAACTTAGGACGGTGGAGTTCTTTGATCCAAGGACCCACGATGCAGAATTTGAAGAAAATTGGTTCAGATTTAGATATAGCGCCCATATATATGTTCTTTTGGTATTTAAGATGCTAAACATATCTGAAAAGAGATAATTGTGCACCGAGGAGCAAAAATGGATATTAGTTACTTTATTCTCAATACAACAAACTTTTATTTTCTGTTTAAATTGGCTGTACCGAAATTTTGAAAGGCTATATAATAGACCGTTTATAGCACATGATGCAAAAAGTGAAAGATGCTGCGATCTTTGATTTCCGGACCGAAAAAGTTTCCATTTGGCCTACAAGACTTCCATAAAATTTTGTGCCGATCGGATAACCCTAGGGTCTGCCCAAAGTTCATTCAAAATTTAGAACACACTTTATAGGGGAAAAAAATTTTTTTTTCAAAAATCGTATGTTTAAGTAAGTAAAATTACATTTCTTTGTATTATTAATTAATAAATAGTTTTTAAATATTGAGATCGGTGAAAAAAAAAACAAAAAATACAATTATTTCAATATTATATTAGATCAGACTTGTTATGTGAGGGACATTTTCTACGATATTCTTCAATGCACTGTAACATAAATTGAGTTTGCTCTTCGTCTTTCGTAAGTATTCTGTTGTAATCATTCATAAATTGTACACCGCGTTCAGCAGTGTCGTTAACAACAAACAGATTACGACAAACATCGAGAGCATCTTGATAATCTTCGTTTACTTCCCAAATGGATGGGTCATGCTTTAAAAATTCAGTACTCAATCCAAAAGCACCGAAAAAATGTTTGGTTTTGTATGAGACGAAATCGCTCAAATTATTACACAGCAATAGTTTCGGGTCGGAGAATTTTCGATCGTTTTCCACGGGCTTTACGGGCATGTACGACGGGCTCTGTTGATTGCAGATGCCTAACCATTTTTCGTTTCTCTTCGAGTGAAACATCCGAATCGAAAAATGCCAAAGCCATTGATTCTAGGGCCAAATACCACAAATGATTTTTCCATTTCTTCAAAACCGCTTCAGACACATCTTGTCTTTCAACAAGTGTATATCTTGATTTGGTGCTCGTATGGCATTTTGCATGTCAACCACGCCCACTGGACTCTTGTTTTGTCAATGCAAACTGCTCTAGAAATAGGTATATTTTTAAGGCATAAATGCCTTTTCCCATGAACCTTGCGTGGGATGTTGGACCAGGTGTTCGGAAGTTATCGCCGACACCACCAAGAAATATTATTGTTAATTGTAATAGTTTCTTGTAATCAGCTCGGATTTGTGTTTCATTTAGCTGTTTAATGCAGAATTTCTTAATGACTTCGCAGTCAGCATTACTTATTTTTGAGCGTACAGTTGGATCTTTGAGTCCGTTTTTAAACGATTTCTGGTCGAGACTTACCCAAACGGCAGCAAAACGATTAAAAATAGGCACTTCAGGACCACAAGTCGCCGAAGTTTAACCTCAAACACATGTTTCAATACTATCTCCATCATGTGATGAGAACATGGGAACTTGATTAATTTTCGATCTAATTTGTTCTGCAACAAAATGCATGATCCAGTGTTTTGACCTGTATTTGATGAGAGTATCATGGACGACTTTGACCATCTTTTCTACAGTACCAGCCGGGATTTTGGGGGCGCCCAAAAATTTTGATGTGTAGATCGATTAATCACAAGCTCACCAACAGTGGTCAGAGGCGTCGCAGCATTATACATTACAGTTATCACATCATGAAATATCTGTCTGTTTGACGGCAGTTTGGCTCCAGATATTGTATGTGATACATGACCAACTGTCGCACTACGGTGCGAAATTTATCACTGGATCTAGTAACCATTTTGGATGTGGTCGGTCTGGAGACAAATAAGAATATGACTAAAATTAAATTTTGTGCGAAGCTGTCCCTTTCTCAATTCACTTAGGCTGGAGGCAGAGCGCGTTCTGTAAACGACCCTGTTGCATGGCCGTATAGCGCGCTGCAAAGTTCTGCTTATGTTTTCTTATTTGACCAGTAGAAAAATGTCAGACTGATGCGAAAAATCAACTATCATGCAAATCCGTTGTTTTTTTTCATGCATGCACAAGCATAGAGGCCATGTCGGTGTGCATGCATGCCCTGTCATGACGTAAAATTCAAATGAAAACTGCTGTAACTTTTTCGTTTCTCGGTCGATTTTGATTGTTTACGACTTGTAAGAAAGAAAATTTTATTCAAAGATCATTTAAAAACTTTTCATTCTAATAAAATATTTTTTAATTACTTGAACATGTGACATTTGATAAAAACACAAATTTTGTTCATGTAAAGTGAGTTTTGTGTTTTCAAACAACTTTGGGCAGACCTTAGCGTTATCCAATCGGCACCAAATTTTTTATTGGAGGTTTGTAGGTCAAATGAAAACTTTTTCGGCCCGGAAATCAGTACCGAAAAATAATAAATGGTCTACTATATAACTAAAAAAATTGAGATTGCGTCAGCCCTCATGAGGGCTCACATCCCGGAATGAGCTCGCAGTTATTTTTCACACAATTTAAATACTTACCATATACACTATCCTCCATATAAATAGTTCCCAAAATACTTACCATACACACTATCCTCCATATAAAGAGTTCCCAATTTATTGTCCTGCAAATTTCAGAAGAAAATAGGCACTGTAACCATTGTTGTTAGTCAACTATAAAAATACACTTTTTACATTTGCCCATACGTATAACGGGACATTGTTTAAAAAAAAAAACCAAAGACATTTTCCCTTATTCTGAAGTGTTGTTTATCAGATTTTATCAATTACGATGAGAAACAATGTGTAAGATTTGACTTTTGGCCAGCGAAACGGTTCATTTGACCCATAGTGCTATGTCCCGGTTTATATTCGTTCCCGCAACGATCTGTTCCTGCAAGACTCTGGTCCTACAGTGCTCCTGCTACGTTGTGTTCTTGCAATGCACTGTTTCTGAAACACTGTTCCTTCTGTGCTCTATTCCTGTCTATGTTCCTGTCAATAGCCGTTACTGCAACTATCTGTTACTGCAACACTTTGGTCATGCTATGCTCCTGCTACGTTCTGTTCCCGCTATGTTCTGTTTCTGCTACGCCACGTCCCCGTAATGCTCTGTTCCTGAAAGGCTGTCCTCTTGCAATGCCCTTTTCCTGCTGTCCTCTGGCCCCGCTATGATCTGCTCCTAACGTGATCTGGTCCAGCTACGCTATGTTCCTATTATGCTATTTTCTGTTTTCGCTCTCTTACTGTTCTACAATCAATTTTCTTTAATTTCGTTCCTGACACTCCCTGTCCCAGTTTCATTTCGGTTTCAGTTAAATTTTTGTTCGTGTTGTTTTTTGTTCCTATTATTTTGCAATATTGCAAGTGTTAAATAAATAAAGAAAACTAAACATTATCTTAGGAGTTATGAACAAATTTTCCAAAAACGTCAACGTTCTTTTCCTCAAGTGTACTTCACTCTCTCTTGTGGATCATTCGTTTAGTCAAGTTTGCTCAATTAATAATTTAATGGTCATACGATTTTTTTACTCAAGGTGGATTTTAAACATTTTTTCTATATTATAGCACGTACGGAATTCTTGTTCCTTCATGATACATACTCCTTCTGTGTAAGAATAGCTGTAATATGAATCGAAATTTTTATTTTCATGGAAAATAAAGTTTATAACGAAAACAAACAGGATTTGTAATCCAGTAGCAAAAAGTTAAAAAATGTGGGAAAATGGCAAAAAAAAATATGGTAATTTTTGTGATTTTTGAGGCACTGGATGTACTTCTTTCGGCTAGGTTTGTTCGGGATTTTTTTCTCCTATTCAATATCTGCAACTTTGCTTCAGACACAAAAGAGATATTCCGTACGGTATACCGAGATATACCCGTGTTAAAATATATAAAACGTGCTGAAAATCCACCTTGATCAAAAAAAAATCGTATGGCCATTAAATTATTGATTGAGCAAACTTGACTAAACGAATGATGCAGAAGTTCTTATTTTTGGGGCCACTTCCACGTCCAATTCTCAGAATTGAGTCCCAAATCAATGAGCTGAAAAATGCTGTACTGTGTTAGTTAATAACATTGTTCTCTTTTAGGATTGTTTAAAGTCATTGTACGTTGTGATCTAGAATTTCTATTTTTTTAAAACCTACAGAACATGTCTCTATCATTAGCGTTATCCTTATTATTATCCTTTAAAGTTTCAAAAAATTGTGAAATTAATTTTAGACACTTCAGCTGAAGTAAACTCAGCCCTCGGAAAGTTACCCTAATCAGAAAGCTTTTCGTTGTATCTTCTTTTGCTTTTGCATTGTGCTCAGGACAAACACAAAAGAAGCAAGGACAATGTCGTCGCCGACTACGACGAGGAGGACGATAATCAGCCATCCTAAGTAGAAAAAAGCTGATAATGAAGTTGCGCCTAACACTCCAAGCAGAGGAAACAAAACAAGTTGCAAGCCCATGGTGTGTGGAGTAGACAGTCGGAGGTTTTCTGACTGACAATCAAACCCCGAACCAAAGTGGTTTTCCATTGGCAAAGCACTAAGATTGAAGTTGTCGTAACTTGGAACATCTGTCACAAGATACACAATGTTCGCAATCGCATTTAATACGCCACAAAACTGGAGCAGAAGTCGCGAAAGGAAGGACGCGGAAAAGGACGAAGAATTTTCGTCTTCAGAAATGAACTGAAATAAAAGATTCAGCTGCGTTTTTTGGAACGAATGCAAAAGTAAGCGCTATGAATAAACTTCGACAACCCCAAGATGAACAACAAACCCGAATGTATCTCTGCTAAAAGGCTTTGTCGATTATACACCAACCAAGTCCTGAAATTGCTGGCAGCGCTATGAAAGACGAACGGACGGACGGCCGTAAGTGGTGATGGTGTGGCTGGCAAAAAAAAGGACGCGTGTTTTCGCAAACTGCGCATCAAACTTAAATGAGGGAAACATGTTTTTTGTATAAAGAATACGAATTTTGTTGAATTGAGTTTTGATACTGATGTTGCAATTGCAGAAACGACTGACTAACAATTGGTCTGAGACAGAATATTAAAACATTTCCTAAGGCCATCTAAGAGGCAGCCGTTCCTATTGTTACTATTTATGGTACGTCATAGTAATGTGATTGAAGAATTTTTTTATTAACACCAGATTTTCATAGATTACAATAATTACATTAGTTTCAAAGAAAGGAAAAAGTAAATGATATGTCATATACATAGTACAGTATTATTTGGCTACTCCGTGGGGTCCTGGTATACTGGTATGCGACAATTTTCGTTATAATAGTTTATAATTGCGAGCGGCACTTATCAATGAACAAATAGACAGTAGAAGGAATGCGGCTAAATCGACTCAAAAAATTACTCTGTGTTAATCGGTATAATTTGTGTTTCTTCACCCATTGGGTGCTAAAACCAGCCAAAACCTGGTGGTCAGTTTTCGAAGGCTAAAGTTCATGCCCGCTGTAAATGCATATCGCTCATTTAGTTTAAGAGCGTCACATCTCAAAATATAAATATTTTGATGTGATCTTACCAAATTATCCTACATTTCAATATCTACAAGCTAATGAATGATTGGATTGAGCCCTGATGAAGACAACAATATTTGGTTCACTTCAGAAATTAAGTCATCCCATGCTGTCAAATAGTTAATTTTTTTAGAGCATTTAAAACACACTTAAGTGAAAGTTTATAACTCGAAATGTGAGCCACTTTCGCAAAATGAACGATATGTAATATTGTCCGAAACCTAAAAACAATTTTTCTTGTGTAGATTGAGGCTAGACTATTCTATGAAATCAAAACAACAAACATTTTATGGTAGTTTTTTAATATTTTTTTAATTTCCAATTTTCATGGAAGGTACATTTAGTATTTGTACTATATTTTTTGCAGTATAGGCCCGATAGAGCCCTGATAGATTATTAGATTAAAGAAAATTATGAGGCCTACAAATGTTGGGAATACCATTTTCACATATGGATACCTGTTTTGTAACTGTCGTTAATACAATTAGAATAATTTTTTTTTAAAAAACTTTTTTGCTGCCACGAGAATAACATAAAAATAAATCGCAAAAAATATCTTCGTTACAATTTTTTAAAGCTAGCATCCTAACGGAGAAAATAATGCCTATTTGAAACAAGTTCGGCCATGCCGAATCTTATATACCATCCACCATGGATCGCATGTTAATGGTTTCGGGTACAAATAAACTCATTATACCAAATTTCAAAACAATTCGATGAAATTTTAGGTTTTCGTGGCAGTACGAAGTCATATTTAGAGGGACATTTGTATGGGGGCTATATCAAAACATGAGAGAATTTGATGTGAAAGTAGCCCCAGAAATAAGAACTTATGCGTCATTTGTTTAGTCAATTTGGATCAATCAATAAAACAGTACAACACATGATTTTGGGACACAAAATGTGCGGGGACGCTGAACCGCTCTTCTTGTTCCTTCATGATACCTACTCCATTCACAGTCAAATAAAGGAAGGAAAGGGAAGTGGACTTTTTATTGATGTGTGTTTTTCCGTTGGCAACCTGTAATGAATTCGTTTTCTACAGAAATTCCACCCACATTTATAAGTTCTCATTTTTTGGAAAGTATACGTGCGTGAACAATCTCATAAATGATGATAAGTACCTATCCGTAAAATTTTGAAAATTACTTAGTATTTATAGGTGTTCATTGATCGATTTTTGACATTCAACAAGTGCCGACGAACGCGAAGTAAAATTTTTAAATTATAATTTAAAGTGAAAAACATTTTAAGAAGCAGAAAAGCACTCAAAATTTCAATATGATAATAACAGGGATGTAACGAATATTCGCATTCGCATATGCGAACGCGAATTATTTGCATCATTTTACCATTCGCTTTCGCATTCGCAAACACCATCTTTGGATTATTCGCTTTCGCAAAAATATATTTCAGTATTCGCTTCCATTTGTTAAAGTGTTAAATCTCCTTATTCCCTTCACACAATTTGAAGATATTAATACCAATGAAAACATCTGCAACTTCTCTTTAAAACAGTTAAAGAAATATGTTTGTCCTTGTGGTAACAGGAGGTAAAACTATGGAAAACATTCTTAATACTTGAATATCCTGGAAAAGTATCAATTCAGTTCCTTAAATTTGTTGGTACTAAAGGGTCATACTATTATTCGCATTCGCATTCGTTTTCGCAAAAATGCATATTTTACTATTCGCTTCCGCATTCGCATGAAATATATTTCAAAATTCGCTTTCGCTAAAGTCACTTTCGTTGCATCCCTAGTCTGAATGCGCAGGAATCGAAGTTATAAGCCGTTAACTTTTAGGTCTAAGGTCTTAGGTCTTAGGTCTTAGGTCTTAGGTCTTAGGTCTTAGATCTTAGGTCTTAGGTCTTAGGTCTTAGGTCTTAGGTCTTAGGTCTTAGGTCTTAGGTCTTAGGTCTTAGGTCTTAGGTCTTAGGTCTTAGGTCTTAGGTCTTAGGTCTTAGGTCTTAGGTCTTAGGTCTTAGGTCTTAGGTCTTAGGTCTTAGGTCTTAGGTCTTAGGTCTTAGGTCTTAGGTCTTAGGTCTTAGGTCTTAGGTCTTAGGTCTTAGGTCTTAGGTCTTAGGTCTTAGGTCTTAGGTCTTAGGTCTTAGGTCTTAGGTCTTAGGTCTTAGGTCTTAGGTCTTAGGTCTTAGGTCTTAGGTCTTAGGTCTTAGGTCTTAGGTCTTAGGTCTTAGGTCTTAGGTCTTAGGTCTTAGGTCTTAGGTCTTAGGTCTTAGGTCTTAGGTCTTAGATCTTAGGTCTTAGGTCTTAGGTCTTAGGTCTTAGGACTTAGGTCTTAGGTCTTAGGTCTTAGGTCTTAGGTCTTAGGTCTTAGGTCTTAGGTCTTAGGTCTTAGGTCTTAGGTCTTAGGTCTTAGGTCTTAGGTCTTAGGTCTTAGGTCTTAGGTCTTAGGTCTTAGGTCTTAGGTCTTAGGTCTTAGGTCTTAGGTCTTAGGTCTTAGGTCTTAGGTCTTAGGTCTTAGGTCTTAGGTCTTAGGTCTTAGGTCTTAGGTCTTAGGTCTTAGGTCTTAGGTCTTAGGTCTTAGGTCTTAGGTCTTAGGTCTTAGGTCTTAGGTCTTAGGTCTTAGGTCTTAGGTCTTAGGTCTTAGGTCTTAGGTCTTAGGTCTTAGGTCTTAGGTCTTAGGTCTTAGGTCTTAGGTCTTAGGTCTTAGGTCTTAGGTCTTAGGTCTTAGGTCTTAGGTCTTAGGTCTTAGGTCTTAGGTCTTAGGTCTTAGGTCTTAGGTCTTAGGTCTTAGGTCTTAGGTCTTAGGTCTTAGGTCTTAGGTCTTAGGTCTTAGGTCTTAGGTCTTAGGTCTTAGGTCTTAGGTCTTAGGTCTTAGGTCTTAGGTCTTAGGTCTTAGGTCTTAGGTCTTAGGTCTTAGGTCTTAGGTCTTAGATCTTAGGTCTTAGGTCTTAGGTCTTAGGTCTTAGGTCTTAGGTCTTAGGTCTTAGGTCTTAGGTCTTAGGTCTTAGGTCTTAGGTCTTAGGTCTTAGGTCTTAGGTCTTAGGTCTTAGGTCTTAGGTCTTAGGTCTTAGGTCTTAGGTCTTAGGTCTTAGGTCTTAGGTCTTAGGTCTTAGGTCTTAGGTCTTAGGTCTTAGGTCTTAGGTCTTAGGTCTTAGGTCTTAGGTCTTAGGTCTTAGGTCTTAGGTCTTAGGTCTTAGGTCTTAGGTCTTAGGTCTTAGGTCTTAGGTCTTAGGTCTTAGGTCTTAGGTCTTAGGTCTTAGGTCTTAGGTCTTAGGTCTTAGGTCTTAGGTCTTAGGTCTTAGGTCTTAGGTCTTAGGTCTTAGGTCTTAGGTCTTAGGTCTTAGGTCTTAGGTCTTAGGTCTTAGGTCTTAGGTCTTAGGTCTTAGGTCTTAGGTCTTAGGTCTTAGGTCTTAGGTCTTAGGTCTTAGGTCTTAGGTCTTAGGTCTTAGGTCTTAGGATCTTAGGTCTTAGGTCTTAGGTCTTAGGTCTTAGGTCTTAGGTCTTAGGTCTTAGGTCTTAGGTCTTAGGTCTTAGGTCTTAGGTCTTAGGTCTTAGGTCTTAGGTCTTAGGTCTTAGGTCTTAGGTCTTAGGTCTTAGGTCTTAGGTCTTAGGTCTTAGGTCTTAGGTCTTAGGTCTTAGGTCTTAGGTCTTAGGTCTTAGGTCTTAGGTCTTAGGTCTTAGGTCTTAGGTCTTAGGTCTTAGGTCTTAGGTCTTAGGTCTTAGGTCTTAGGTCTTAGGTCTTAGGTCTTAGGTCTTAGGTCTTAGGTCTTAGGTCTTAGGTCTTAGGTCTTAGGTCTTAGGTCTTAGGTCTGTCAGACTGTTTTTGAAAAACTCATTAGTCACTAATTTTTTAAGAAGACTTTTCTTCTTGGGTGTTTTGGTAAATTTTTCTTTGGAAAATGTTTTTGTTTGCTTAAAGAAAATTAGTTCAGATTAACTGGTATTTTCTATAATTAATATTAGTAATTTTATAATAAGACCTAAAACAGATGCAATGTCTTATTATTGGTCTCCCGGCTGCATGTACACTTTAATAGCCGAGAGCAGTTGGTTTTTGTAATACTAGTACTACTCATAATAATAATAACATTACGAGTGGCCGATATTTTTTTCCCTTCGTAATAATTTGATAGCACGATGACGATTAAAGCTTTGGCCCCTTAGATGTGCAATGTTAAGTGTCAGGGCAAATGTGTGCAAGAGAGTGCGCATGCGCGCATGTGTGCTACAAGGGGCCAATGCAACAAGTTTACACACGCTAGTCAGTTGATTTTAATAGGGCAACACTATAAAAAAAGCAACCTCGAACAGATGCTCTTCAACCTCCTGCATTCGACCACTCAATGCCACACCACAAAATCGAACAGAACACTCCGAACAAAAAAAAGGAACAACATCAGTGCGTCACAAGAACGAGCAGACAGAGGGTGCGGGAAATATAAAGTAATATCAGTGGTGGTGCTGGCGCTGATGCACTTGTTGCAACAAAGAAACAGACGCGCTCAATTAAATGGATCAACGTCAGAAAAGCACACACGCAACCAATAGTCTCCACGAATGAACAACGAAAACAAAACCATCTTTCTGAGGGCACGTATAAGTATAGCATTCAAAACGAGAAGAAAAACATAATCGAATATGAAAACCAAAACAAAACTAAAGAAATCCCCCCAGAAACAGGTCAATGGAATTTACGAGTATGGCCAGAAACCAAATCGAGGGGTCACCATCCTCTTTAGACTTGGAAGTACAGCAACATTTGTTATGAATTTTGAGGTAAAAACAAAAGTCCTGCCAAAATACTACGCCACAGAAGAGCACTTGCAAGAAAGGTTTAATGTTGAACGAGATCAATTTATAAAGTTGATAATGCAAGCCATAAAACTTTCAGTGGTTTAAACCGACTGAAGTTTAACCTCACACACATACAAGCAGTAACCTGACAATATATAAATATGTGTTTTTTGGGGGGCGAATATCTTTGGCGACATTTAAATCATTTGGGCTACACCTTTCCGTCTGTCTGGCTAGAGCTGTCTATAACTGTCAACCTTTCATTGGACAGCCTGGCTAAGGGGGATCTACGAATCCTATAGTTCCCATCTATTCCCAGGATGGGGACAGGACACTGATCCCAGATTGGTCACCAGTCCTAGTTCCCCGGGATGTCCCTCTGGAATGTCTCTTGCCATCGACAGTAGATGGAGTAGGGCTTGTAGAGACTCAGTCGCTGTAGTCCTTAAAGCTTCGCTTATAACGGGAGATCCAAGTAGAGATACTTTTTTCAATAGCCTTTTTTTGACAGATCACGTGTGAGTCGTGTCATGCTGTCATGTTATTTTTGTTAAGTATTGTTTGGCATTTCATCATGGAAAGACTTACGCCTGAACAACGTTTACAAATCGTTCAACTTTATTACGAAAATTCACGTTCTGTGAGGAATGTGTTTATTGCACTTCGCTCAACTTATGGTCAACATAATCGAGTCATCGAAAATTGGACTCAACGGATGGACCATCTGAGACGTAGCCGCGGCCAACATTTGATAGACATAATCTTCAAAAAATAAATGCCAAAGAATGGTCTTTCAAATGATAATAAACATTCCCCATTCAATTTGAATTTTCAGTGTTTTTTTTCTTTTAAAAAGTAGGGAACCTCGAAATGGATAGGTAGGCCGTTCTCTGAACATTTGATAGTAGGTTGGTGATGGATAGCACCGTCCGACAATTTTCCATAAAAGTCGTTGCACTTGATATACGTCTGAAACTATAGACAGATTGGAGTTAATTGGCATTTTCAGTTTTTCATTTCCTGCTCCTGTTGCCATTTAAAAGGACTTCAAAGCTTCAAAGAATTTTGTACTTTCAAAAAAGGCTAGATTTGTTCCACTCATGCGAGGAGGGTTTACATGTGCCACTTTATTCATCCTAGTAAAGAGGATGTTTGGGTTAACGTCCAAACTGCTGATTCAGACCCATCTAGCCAATTTGTCCAGAGCCACCTGCAGAATGCCCCTGAGGACGTTTTAGAAATTGCCAGTTGCTACGATTGCAACTCCGTCCGCATATGCAACGACCTTGCAGCCGCAACGTTCTAGATTTAGCAGAATTTCATTCACTGCTAGGTTCCAAATTGTTTAGAAACCTTGTTAGAGTTGTGGACCCAAGACTTGCTGTTATGCGTCTTCTGTTAAACAGGCTTTGAATTAATCTCATCAACTTAGAGTTCACCTTTAGATGTGACTGCGCGGCAAATACTCAAAAGCCCCCTTCAATGTCAAGAAATACCATCATAGTGCATTCCTTGAAATGTAGGGACGATTCGATAGTTCCCACAAGTTCGCGCAGGGCAGATTCTGTAGACTTTTCCTTGGTGGTAGCATGTTGGTCCATCGACAGGTTTTTCCTAATAAAAGAATCTAAAAGTCTTTCCAGACCTCTTAATAGGAGGGAGTATAGGGTAATTGGTCTGAAGTCTTTTGGCTAAGCGTGCGATATCTTTCCCGCTTTGGGTATAAACTGTGGAATTCCTCCATCGATTGGGGATGTATGAGAGCCTGATACAGGCTTTATAAATTTTCTCCAGCCAGAGGATAATGTACTTAAAATGTTCTGCATTTCTGATGGAGTGATGTCGTCTGGTCCAGATGATTGAAAGGCTCAAAGCAACCTACTATCAAAGGTTCAGAGAACTGCCTGCCTGAGCATAAGCGGATCCTTAATGACTACAGCGACTGAGTCTCTACAAGCCCTACTCCATATACTGCCGATTAATATTGTGGCGAGAGAAGTTGCAACCAGAGCGGCACTAAGATTAAACTGGCTATCAATGTGGAGGTACAAGAACTACGGTCACATGAGGATATCAAAGAGTAGTGAGGACCGTAACGGACCGAGTGGACTATATACCAACGGTGTACACCTTCGAGAGAAATTACATCACTATGATTCCCGCCAGAGATGAATGGGTTGGCAGAAAACCAGGTCATAGAAACCATCTCCACTTTTACACGGATGGTTCGAAGCTTGATGAAAAGGTTGGCTTCGGAGTACACTGTGAAGAACTTAGTTTGAATATAGCTCATATACTACCAAGATACCTGCAGTGTCTTTCAAGCCGAAAAAATGGCAATATGGGAAGTCGCTGATCGCAGATCTCTTAAAGATAGACCTCTTAGCTAGACAAAACTGGCCAAGGTATGTCCTGTGAAGGTCGAAATATCTCCTCGCCCTAGAGAGGAAAAGATTGTCTACGTTAGTATAAGTTCTGACGGGACACTGCCTGATCGGCGAACACGCCAGAAGATTGGGTATTGACTCCAATGACTTCTGCAGAAGCTGCGGAGATGAGGAAGAAGTGGAGAGCATTGAGCACTTGGTATGCGACTGTCCCGCTTTGAGTAAACGACGACTGGGCATACTGGGGTCGGCCTTTCTAGGCAGTCTAACAGATCTTACCGGTAGCGATATTCGTACTATCGATAAATTTGTATATCAACAGGTTGGTTTCGGTGAGGGGCATTTCAGCCCGTGGTAACACTAGGGACCCAAACTGGTCTATGTGAGCTGGTAACAAAAATACGGCTATCCTAAAATAAAGGATCAAAGCTGTTAATCGCCCAGCATATTCTGGATTTCTCTATCTATCTTGTTGGTCTTGCCGATCCTCGGATTCTTTTGGTGAGTTCCCCGGGAAATATGTGTCAAGCAGTACATTTAGCGACTGCAAATAAGCCACTGTAAAGGGAGCAGTGAATAATATCTTACGTAGCCTTGCGGTATCCGTGACCTTTTCCACTTCTACACTGAAGGAAGATTTTGTGTTGTTCTTTATAAGCATCCCAGTCATTGGTGGCCCCAGTACATTTGACCTTGTTGAATAGCTTGTGGCGGGTCTTCTTCCTAGCTTTTAGCTCCACCATTGCGGTTTAGTTGTACTCTTCAACCTTGGATTTGGACAGGCATTTTCAAGGGAGCTATTGAATTAAATAGTGATGTGATCGATTAAATTATCTAGACCGACTCTGTCTTTACAACTGTAGAGTAGAGGACTTTTTTGGAATTATTTTCCCACAGGTGCAACTTTGTCTTCCTCACATTTCTGTGTTCGGCAGGTTTAGATGCTTTTTCAGAGAGTTTAAATAAATAAATTTAAATAATGGTGATCTGAGAATGAGTTGTCTTCCAGTACATTCCATCCGGTCGGTTTATTGCCTTTGTTACAAATATTTATATTTGTAGTTAGCATAAAGTCAAGAAGTGACTCTCCCCTACTGTTTATATCCTTACTACCGCAGATAGGATGATTAATATTATTCGGATCTGCGCCAATAATCAGGGGCCTAATTACCGCATCCGTTTCGTATCGAATTTGGTTTTCTCCGATGAGAAGCCATTCCAAATTGAGCAGTTTGTGAACAAACAAAATTATCGGGTTTACTTGCCAAAGAGGTCAGCTGAAAATGTACACCTTCGATTGGCCACCAGAACTCAAGCGCCGCCGATGGTAATGGTGTGGGCCGCCGTAACGGCCGATGGTCGCTCCCCGCTCGTATTCATCGACCATGGGGTCAAAATAAATGCCGAATATTATCGGGAAAATGTCCTAAAGACAGTATTGAAGCCATGGGCAGAAAAACATTTCGGCCGCAGACCATGGGCATTCCAACAGGACTCAGCACCATCGCACTCAGCACGCGTCAACCAAGAATGACTTAAAAAGGAGGTTCCTCGCTTCATTTCTACCGCACAATGGCCACCAAGATCTCCGGATCTCAATCCGTTGGACTTTTGCGCCTGGGGCATTTTAGAGAGTAAGGTTCGCACTAAAAAATACCAAAGTATCGATCATCTCAAGACGGCGCTTCGCCGGGAATGGGCCAAAATACCGCAGAGCCACTTTCGTGCAGCGTGTGATGGCTTTGTCGGCCGTTTGAAGGCCATAATTCGTGCCAAAGGTGGCCAATTCGAACAAATCTAAACTGTTTCTAAAGTTTTATATTATTTCCGACATTTTTTGCTTTTGAACAATAAAATAAAAAAAAAATTAAAAAAATATAGACCTTTACTTTGTTGCATTACATATCAGCCACCCTGTGCTTCCTAGAGAACCTATTCTGTCTATTTTGGGTTAAATACCAAATCACTTCTTCTGGCCCAATTATCCAAAGCCGCCTGTAGAATGTCTCTGAGGACATTAGAGCATTACACAAGTACTGCGATTGCAACGTCATCCGCATATGCCACGGTATTCAAGCCACAACGTTCTAGATCTTTTATGATTCTCTTGTAAATGTTGAAATGTTGTATCTAGTTTTCCCTAATCAGAGAATCGAAGAATGAAGAAGGCACGGAATAGACTAATTTGTCCTTTGGCATAGTGCGTAATATCTTTCCCGCTTTGGGTATGACTACGACTTTTGTGTCCCTCCATCGATTGTGGATATTAGAAAGCTTAATGCAGCCTTCATATATATTTCCCCAAGCAGGGGATAATGTGCATCATCTATTGGAGAAATGCCGTCTGAACTGGGAGATTTAAACGGCCCAAAGCTGTTAAGATTTGCGGGTCATCAATTTAGCGACATTTGTAGTCCTTTCGATTTCTTGCTGTTAAAGTTCTGTCGGGGAATTTCTCTGGAAATGTGTGGGAGCAGTCTGGAAGTTGTTGTATGGTTATATGGGACCATACTATGGTTACATGTGGCCATATTATGTTTTAGGGACCACATTATGGTTATATGGGGATTATATAATGTTTACATTATTGTCACATGGGAAACATAAAATGTCACAACATTATGCTCCTAGAGAAAACTGAAATTTAAAATTTTGTTACAAACCCAGTGACAAAATTGAAATGCTGTATATTTATTGTAAGAGTTTCGGCAATAACAACCACTGTCACTATTTAGAGGAGTTTTTTTTAGCTAGTTTAAGAAACAACATATTGCTGTCGAACAAAATACAAAGCTAAAAACTGTTACCGACGCATAGTAAACAAGAAACTGTTTTGAATATTTGCTGTAATCTATATTATTGTGGCTATTAATAAAGCCACAAATTGGCAGGTTTGCATTTCATATGCTTTAAGCCCAAGTGATTACAACATTGAATAGTTTTAAATAGACCCATATTTTTAATAGATATTAATTTGAATGAAATTACTCAGGAAAAAATTTGTTTTTCGCTTTTTATTTTAGCAAAGTTGTGTGTGTTATACCATGTAGGCAAATTTTTTTTCTTTTTTTTTTAAAAAATTTCGAGGAAAAAATATTTTATTTATTATTATCTTAAAAAAATTCACCCTAATCTTTTTTTAATTTTTTTCGCCATTTGGTGTGGGATGTATGTACAAAATGGGGTGTGGAGATAACGACAATTTTTCACAGGACTATAGGTATTTTACATACAAAATGGTGCATTTGTGTAAGAAATTTCAAGTATTTTTATGCACTGTTATTAAAGTTAAAAGCTGTTAACTTTTGGTACAAAAAGGTCCATTTATTTGTGTGGGAGGTATCAAAACGGGCGGGCCAATAACGCCCATTTTTCTCTGGACTCTAGGTACTATAAAACCATTATAATGTACAAAATGTCAAGTATTTTTATGGACTGATATCAAAGTTATAAGTAGTTAACTTTTGGTGCAAAATGGTCCATTTGTGTGGGAGGTACCAAAAAGGATGTGTCCACTCCGCCCATTTTTGACGTGTTAGCGACTAACAAACTAATACTATGTGTGAAATTTCAGAAGATTCGAGTAAGTGGTATATAAGGTATTAAAGAATCAAAATTTTACTTAAAGTTAACCCTTTGTGGGGGAGGTACTAGAAGGAGTGGACCAATATGGCCCATTTTCGAACTTAGCCGGAGATAGCGAAAAATATTACCGCATACCAAATTTAAAGTCAATCGGTTACTCCTTTCGAGAGTTATCGTGCGCACCAGCCAGCAGACAGACACACAGACAGACAGACAGACGGACATTGCTCAAATGACTTAAAATGACCCAAAAAGGAATTCCGCCGAACACTCCTTCGATGTGTTACACTTTTGGCTCGTAGCAAATGATATATACGCTCCTCTCTAAGGTGAGGAGATAAATATTACCACATACGAGTACCAAATTTGAAGTCAATCGGTTACTCCTTTCGAGAGTTATAGAGCACGAGCCAGTAGACAGACAAGCCAGACGGACGGACAATGCTTATTCGACTTAAAATGACCCAAAACGAATATCCGCAGAACATACTTAGGGTCTTAGGTCACCCCTTCGATGTGTTGCACTTTTGGTCCGTAGCAAATGATATATAACATCGTATCACTAAAGTGAGGGTATACAAAACTTTACCATAAAAAACTTTTGTTTTGGTTTCATCAAAAAAAAGTTTTAAGGTCTCGGACACAAATTTTTTTTTTGTTTCATAGTGTTATATTTTTTGTGTCATTCGAAAGTACACCTAAATCCCACTAAACGCTATGTGTATGTTGAAGTCATCTTTTGTGAAAGACCAAGAAATGATTAATTTTTTATCAGAAAACGCGATTTGCCCATATCCGAGGTGTTCCACTTTGAGGCCCTGCATAATAGAGGATAATAATTTGAAGATTAAATTCTCTTTTAACTTTGTTTATAAGCATACCAAGTTATTATTTCCCTTCTTTCGAATTCATACCACTGTGCAACGTAGGCCATGTTGACGATATTTGATTCAAAAGTTCATAAAATCGAAGAAATAAGACAAAAGTTAAATTTGACATTTTAGTGTCTATAGAAATCAGAGCATTAATTAAGTACTTAATTATTAACTATTGGACGTCAACATTCTTCTTTCTTCGAGAACATTCTCCATGAAGTTTCCTTTAAGATGAATATAAATATGTTCTATTTTATAACTTCAAAATACTACATGAAATATGAAATATGACATTTGAAATGCTGACTTAACCATTGGACGTCAACATCCTTCTAAATGTACCTGTAAATCCTATATATTTCTTTTAACAACAACACTAATAGAACGAATTGCTGTTTTAAAACTCCGTATCACATCAAGAGGAAACGAACATAAAGATAATACATATTTTTTAGAGGCCATAGCTATTAAAACACTGATTATAATTTATGGAATTTTAAATAAACCTAAAAACCCTCTGTCCACCAACAACAAACACAACAATAATAGCCAGCACAAAGTAATCCTTTAAATTATGGCAATTTTTGTTTTTTTCTAATGATAAACATTTTAAACCCCTACAAAAATGTAGGTAACAAATATGTCCTTAAAAAGTCCTTCTTCTTTAAATTGGAAATATTCCCAAAACTCACACACAGCAACAACAACACTTATTAATAAATAGTCAATGGTTTTTTAGAACACAGAAAGTAGAGAAAAGATTCGGAAACTCAGTTTAAAAAAAAGAATGGGAAAAATATGATTGGAAAATAGGAGCAACAATAACAACAATGTGCAACAGGACGACAAACGACATGAAAACTAGAAAAAACCCTAAACATGCAATTGACAACTTCGTCGGACCCCCTACTGATGGGAGCTAAATTACTTATGAAACTGTGCGACAAAAGATTATCCCGAGAGTAAAAAAAGAACAACAACAACAAAAACGACACACAAAAGTGAACAATGTTTTGTTCACAATTCGTATGGGTCATTCCATATTGGGTACATTTCTTTGTGGGCTGTCATTTGATGTTTGTCCATTCGCCTATTTCACGGAAAAGAGAAATATGAAGTCAATGGGTAAAATTTACACAATCGGTGAGGAAATTATTTTCAAATTTTTATGTACAGATTTGGACAGAATGTTTGTGTAGAGTTCGGGTCTGACAAAAATTATTCCCTATATTTGAACTCTTCCTAAAATTCTACGAAAAAATGCCGAACAAACCATAGTAGAACTTGATGAAAGGAGTGATTTTTTAATAGCTTTCAGATTTAATTAAAAAACAAAACACCAAATATAGAGAAATGTATGAAATCTTTATTTGATTCGATGGAACGGTCTATATAATTCAATGATTAAAGATGATTTCATGTAAATGTTAACCGTGGCTGCGCCACAAATGGTCCATACTATCTCCAACATATCGGCCGGTATCTCATGAATAAATTCTTCAATATTGGCTTCCAGTGCTTCAACCGTTGCAGGCTTGTCTCTATAGACACGAGCCTTAACATAGCCTCACAAAAAATTAATCTAAAGGCGTTAAATCGCACGATCTAGGCGGCCAATTGACCGGACCCAAACGTGAAATAAACTCTTCGCCGAACTCGCCTCTCAATGGGGCCATTGTTTCGCGTGCTGTATGGCATGTGGCACCGTCTTGTTGAAACCACATGTCAGCCAAGTCCAGCTCTTCCATTTTGGGCAAAAAAAAGTTTGTCATCATCGCACGGTAGCGCTCATTCACAGTAACGTCCCTGCCTTCGTCTTATTTGAAAAAGTACGGTCCAAAGATGCCGCCGGGCCATAATCCACACCAAACAGTGCAATTTTCGGAATCCATTGGCAGTTCTTCACACCAAATACGGCAATATTGTTTGTTCACGTATCCATTTAAACAGAAATGAGCTTCATCGCTGAAGTCTCAGAAGTGCACGATACACTTTCTTAACCGAGCATGAATTTTGATAATAAAATTCAATAATCTGCAAGCGCTGTTCGTTTGTAAGTCGATTAATGGTTAAATTATAGACCAAACTAAACAGCTGAGCTGCCAAAAAGAAAGTTGCCAAAAAATCACCGATTATTAGGTTTAGGTAAAGGTTTTAACCATCTCACATAGAACAGTTTATGTCCCTAGTCTTACCTCGGGCTGAAATGCCGCTCATCCAAACCAAAATGTTTGATATACAACGTTATCGATAGTACGAATGTCGGTACCGGACAGATCTGTTAAATTACCTAGAAAGACCGACCCCGCTATGTCCAGATGTCGTTTACTCAAAGCAGTAGCATAGAAAGTGCTCAATGTTCTCCACTTCTTCCTCATATCCACAGCTTCTGCAGAAGTCATTGGAATCAATACCGAACCTACTGGCGTGTTTGTCGATCAGGCAGTGACCCGTCAGAACTGATCCTAATGTAGACAATCTTTTCATCTCTAGTGCGAGGAGATATTTTGACTTCTCAGGTCATATCTTGATCGGATTTGTCTAGCTACCCTAAAGGTGCCGATTTTTGTCCATCTTTCGTAGGACCGCCTAATTGCCTCCTACCTACGCCAATGCTTGCATGTGGATAGTGGCGCACCAATCGAATCTTGCTCTCGGCGTATATGACAACGCCAGTGTTGCGACTCAGCCACGGTCTGTTTAGCAGGCATTGAATTCACCTTTAGCTGAGACAGTGCCGCAATTGCCGCATCTATGTCAAGAAATGCCACCATGGTGAATTCCTTAAAATGTAGGGACGATTCGATAGTGCTCACAAGTTCCTGCAGGGCTGATTCTATAGACTTTCCCCTATTGTAAGCATGTTGGTTCCCCGACAGGAGTTTTGTATCCAGGTTTTCCCTAATGAAATCATCTAAAAGTCTTTCCAGACCTTTCAAAAGGAAGGAGATGATAGGTTAATTGGTCTGAAGTTTTTTGGCCTAGTGTGCGATATCTTTCCCGCTTTGGGTATGAATACCACTTTGGTATCACTCCATAGATTGAAAATTCATAAATTTTCTCCAGCCAGGGGATAATCTACCTCAACATTTTCTGCATTTCTGATGAAGTGATGCCGTCTGGTCCGGATGATTTTAATTGCTTAAAGCAGTTAATCGCCCAGATTATTCTGAATTTCTCAGTCAACAAGCTTGCGACGCTAGCAGCCCACTCGCTCTCTTGTTGGTCCTGCTCGGATACTGTTGGTGAGTTCCCTTGGAAATGTGTGTTAAGAAGTGCCTGTATGGACTGCTCGCTTTTTTTACCTGTTGTTATACTATCCTGCATATAACACACTGTACAGCGTGCAGAGGATAATATTATACTTGCGGCATCCGAGACCTTTTTCATTGCTCCGTAGAAGGTGTATCCAGAACGTCTGCGCTCTCCTAAGATCCTTCTTATAGATTTTGAGCTGCTCAAGTTGAGGCGTCCCAGTCATTGGATTTGGCCCCAGTAGATTTGGCCTTCTTCCTAACCTTTAGCTCAGAAGTCCACCATTGTGGTTTAGTTTTACCCTTGTACCTTGGTTTTGGACAGGCTGCTTAAGCGAGCTATTGAATGAAGTAGTGATGTGATTGACTAAGTTGTCCAGACCGACTCTGTGATTTGGTTCGTACAGAAATTTAGAAATGAGGACTTGAGTTTTAATTTTATGCAATGGTGGTCTGAGAATGACTGGTCGTCCAGTACATCCATCCAATTATTTTGTCTGACAGCGAGTCATTGGCGAACGTGACATCGAATACTTCCTGTCTGTTTTTGTTTGTAAAGGTCGCTTTATTGTCATTGTCGCAAATAGCTACGTTCGCAGTCAGAATAAAGTCAAGAAGTGATTCACCTCTACTGTTTGTGACTGTGCTACCCCTGATAGAATGATCAGCGTTAGTGTCTGCGCCACTAAACACTAACGTTGCTTCTTCCACCAATCCCCTGAACAGATCGGTCGGTACTACCTCATCTTCGTATGACAAGTGACTGGAGATCATCCGGTATATACATACGATTACCTATTTGTAAACTAGCAGCTGATTGGACTTTACCACTGAAAGTAGGTAGTAGAATAATGTTTAGATCTTTCCTTGGAGTACCTTTACAGTTAGCCAGAAGTAACTGAAAGTTGGTCGCCCTAATACTACGTACACAAACCTTTTCTCCTACTACGTAGGGTTCTTGTATCAGGACGATGTCTACTGCACCTGTGGAGAGGCAAAGTAATAGAGCCGCTGAGGCTACTTTCGCGTGAGGGAGGTTAATCTGTAGAATTCTTACCATCATTGACAGATTTACCCCCTCCATCAACAAGGGTGTGATCGAGATCCTCGCCCGTATCATCGAGGAGCATGTCCGCGTCAGACGCGAAAAAGAGGTCAGAAACTCCCCTCAGTGTCAGAATTGGTACTTTCGTCCTCGGAAAAGATATTGCAACCTTTATGTCTGAGGTACCAGAAATTATGGGCGTAGGTAACGATGGATACTTCATATTCCGCAGTGGGAGCTATATCATGTTTGTATAATTTCAAAACTATGTATAGTCTCGAAAGCATATTGCAGGGTTTCACTTGCCCGTGGAATCAGGTTAGGTTAGATTGAACTGCCGCTCTCAGCATCCGCCTTACCAATGTTGCTAATTCTGCAATTATAGGTCGGCAGACCAGAATTGGATTTACTTTTTCATTATCAACCTAGTTGGTTAGTTCTTGTGTAACCCAGGCGAGGACTCTGGTGATTAGGGTTGCTGTTTTTACAACATCCATCTAGGCACCCGGCCAGACCTCACATATTCAACCCTGAGCAGTCTTATCTACGTATACTGATCTGGCCTCACCGAAAGCTTAGAGCTTTACTCTCTTCTGATGCCATCCTATATCGTTGCAGATTGGTGGTGTGCCCGGCATCTCACTGAGGACAGCGACACTGTAGCTTTGGAAGCATCCATGACGACCTTAGCGCAGGTAAGTGGGTGACTCTTTTTGTTTTTCGTTAAGAGTCGAAACATCTACACCCTATAACTTCTTCCAAAACTTTGAGCGCTATCCGGTGTTAATTGCCTCCATCACTGTGCGTGAGCGATAAGTCTGCTACCGCATAGCCCCCGGTGCTGTGGCGAGGACTGGGTGGCGAAACGCCAGTTAATCGCAAGGCTCCGTACAGAAACAGTCGATTACCCCTGACTTGAAACCATTCACCGATGGGCATAAGATCGCACAACACCCCGGGGTGTTGTGGGGGGTTTTTGATGTAAAACCAGTACTAGGTAGATCATTTGGCCCTATCAAGGGTGCACTACGACGAAGCGATCTACCATTACACCCAAGTAAATACAATAGCGGAATATATTTTATTTTTTACAGCAAATTATCCGGTAATGCCAGAATGAACCAAATGCCGATTATTTTGTAACAAAAATGGATTGACCTACAATGAAAACTCAAAAAATGTGGGGCAATTTTTCTTTATTTCCCAAAATAATCCAATTTTAGCTCTATACAGTTTTTAACGACGTGATTTATCACGTTGAAGCTGGGATAGACTCAGTGGGTCCAGGGTCGTTACAAACATTTATATTTGTGGGTGGGACAGAGAATAACATAGCACCAGGCCACTGTTTTCATTTGCTTGTCACAGTCTTCATTATTTCCCTATATAAAGGGGTTTCCAACAAGAGGTGTTATTTTGGTATTCAAAGAAAAATGCAATTTTTTGAGATAAATGATCGGATGTTTTGTTTCATAATAAAGAGGAAGGTATGCCGTTAATAATGAAAAACAACAACAGCCAAATGGCCACCACGACCACGCTTATAGGACCATATCCTTTTCATTAAATTGTTCATAACCAAATCGCAAAGTGGCTGCCCTATGTCCTCCATAGCCTCACGAATTCTATCGTTGAGGTCTTGAATCGACGCTGGGCTGTTGGCGTGGACCATATCTTTCACGTGGCCTGGCCCCAAAGGAAGAAGTCGCAAGGTGGTAAATCACGAGATCTCGGTGGCCAATTGTGATCACCTCTTCGAGAGATAACACGGTCCGGAAACTTTTGCCGTAACAGAGCAATGGTTTCGTTGCTTGTGTGGCACGTAGCGCCGTCTTGTGGAAAGTAAACGTTGTCCAGATCAATACCATCCAACTCCGACCATAAAAAATCATTAATCATCTCTCCATAGCGCAATCCATTCACCGTAACTGTTGATCTAACCTCATTTTCGATAAAGTAAGGTCCAATGACCCCGCCGGACCATAAACCGCACCAAACAGTCACACGTTGAGGATGGAGAGGCTTCTCAACGATAACTCTGGGGTTTTCCGAGCCCCAGATGCGACAATTTTGCTTGTTGGCGTAGCCACCGAGGTGAAAATGGGCCTCACCAGACAAAGTTTCTTTAGATCAATTAACGGTGGCGACTTCGGAATATACTCTTCAGTCCAAGGACCGAAACAGAGGGAACCTTTGAAGAATTAGTTCGCTCAAAACAACCATCCACTCTTCTCACCCCCTTACCCCTGAAAAATTACCTTTCAATATTTATTTATGCAAAGTCAACAGGTTTCATAATTTAGTAGGTTTTGTTGGTTAGCTTTGTAATTTCCATACACACTAACCGAGAAATAACTTACAAAAATGTATGCCAATAAGTTATTTTATTAAATACTTTCTGCTACATGCAAAAAAAAAATCGTTTCTGCGAAACGAAATATTAGACAACTACAATTCTCGTTTGCCGGAACTGAAATTTCGTTTGTTGTGGGAGAAACTTATTTCGCGTAAGCAATTGTTTGTTCTGACCAAAAGAATTTCAGTCGTCGTAAACGAGAATTGTAGTTGTCTAATATTTCGTTTCGCAGAAACGAATTTTTTCTTGCTTGTATGGGTAGAAAAAATATACAATTTATAATAACTCGAAATCTGCTTAAGTCTCATAGAAATTATTTTTTCACGAGGAATATTTTTATCGACGACACCAACTAAAAATGTCGTCGATTTCTATGATTTGTGACATATGATAAAATTCGATTGCATTTTTTTTTGGGTAAGGAGGAGCGAATCGGGGACTACTGTTTGGGAAAAATAATTCCCTAAGGGTTCCCTTTATTTTGTTCTTTGGACTGAAGCATGCATTCCGAAATCTTTCACTTCAAAAACACCTCCGAGATAAATAAACTCTTTGATTTCCTTGCAAATTTTATAGTCGTATATCGCGAAAACAAGAGCTAACCGAGAAACGGCTAATACCACTGGAATCAGCAAGGGCGAAATAGGTCTATCCATAGGGTCTCCTTTTTGTTACATTTTTGGACTAGCACAGTGTTATTGGTAACGCCAAAATAATTAATTAGCAACCTAGTCCTCACCGTGGGACAGCTACCCGCTAACTTTTTCCATCGATTATCAAAAGCTTCGATACCCTGTTTATAGTTAGAACTGTCTAGCTTCTGAAAATAACCATCAACCGCAACCTCCATCTCTTCACTGCTGGCAAATTTTTTTCAGCCGAGCCATTTTTTCAAGTTTGGGAACAAAAACTAATCCGAGGGATCTAATTCTGGCGAACAATTCGAACTTTAATTCATTGCATTTAGCCATCGCAATAGTGGATGTGTGAACTTGTGTATTGTTTCTATTGTGAGCAAACGCCGCACCCATCTTGCGAACAGCTTTCCCATCATCAAATTTCCCGTCAGTATGCGATGTAGTACTTTTTGAAATGCCTATGACTTCCAACACCATTTTGTGGACACCTCAATTAGTCGACCACTACGGTGTTAGGCTTGGCAGTTTTTACGACCCCGTTTAAATTTGCCACCCAATATTTTATAGTTGTTAATGAAGAAGCAGACTCTCCTCAAAAAGTAGAATCAAGCTCGGTTTTAATATTGGTTGGACTGAGACCTTTTAAATGAAAGTATTGTATTTCAAATCGGTGACAAATGCCATGTTTAAGAATTCACCGAGATCGTTTACTTTTGAGTGCTCAAAAAAATCTGAACGTGGCGCCTTGAAACATAAAACCTATGTTTTAGAAGGTTGCCACTTTTCATGAAAGTAATTTTTTTAAACTACAACCGCCATCTATATGTCAGTTCGGGTAATTTTGGGACCGCCCTCGTTACTAAAATGTCAGAAGTTTGTGTCTTTAACTAAACAAAATATAACTATTGTAAGTAAGTTTTGCCTTCGACAAGAAAAATGAAACTTAAACTTGTTGAGCTCTTTGCATTTTTTTTCTATTTTCTATTACGAGGGCTACATATGCTGCAAATATCGCTTTCACGTAGAAACTTTGGTTTAGTAACAGTCGTCAAAAATATGAGAAAAAAATATTTTTTTTATCACATTTTTTAAAAGCCAGCATGCTAACGAAGAAAACACTGTCTATTTGAAAAAATCTATGGATAGATGTAAAAGTTATGAGCCATTTTGTAAATGTTAGGGAAATTCAAAAAAATCTTGTTTTATATTTTTTCGTTTTTAAATGGTGTTTTTCTTATTTTGAATTCGCCATATGTGAGAGAGACATATAAGAGACATTGCACTTATATTTTATTTTATGACGATTAATGGCAGACATAAACTTATAGAGAGGGCGAGGTTTTATGGCCGTTCTTAACCCTCCATAAAACATGATATGCAATGTGAGAGCTATATTGGATGAGATCCGCTCAGGTTGAGGGTCATACAACAATATTTGTGGCTTTTTATTTATGAGGTTTCCATTCAGTTACGCCTTTTAGGGGCATGGACATCACAGTCGTACATACAGGTAGTAAAATTATATGTACGCAATACAAAGAAGTACGCGGCAGTCTTGATAATAGTGGATTTCTACGTTCGAAGCAAACTATATGTCAGCTACAGGTACTGCGACTTATGAACCTTAAACCCGCAATTTATGAATAAAATTTCTTATAAATACATTAGTGTAATTCAGCGACTTAAAGAGATAAGTCGATTTTCTGAAAAATATTACAAAGTTATATTTCGAAGTTTGAGTAAAAGGCAAAGAACTTTTCAATGTGTAAATGATCCCGACGATTTCTGCTACATCTGCGGAAAATATGTAATTAAAAAAATCGACATGCGTTTAGTAAAATAACAGAAGAAATAAATGCGTAATATTTTGGTATACGAGTTAAAAATATGAACGAACCGTGGACACCTAGTATTTTGTGTAATTCGTGCCATGTAAATCTAATCGACGGACTAGTGGAAGAATGCGGTAAGTACTTTAAAATTAAAGTATTACAATGTTTTGTGAAATAAAACGTTTTAATTTTAGACTTCACGTGCAATTTGGAATGCCAATGATTTGGAGAAAACCATTCATTCATGATACGGACTGCTATTTTTGTCTAAGTTAACAGATTGGAGTAGAAAGTGTCCAAGTATATCTAACATCCTAATTACGGAAACATCATCAAGTTCAACTGAGTACTCAACTCTGAGCGATTCCAGTTTGAGCCTAGCATGAAACAGTACGAGTACAATATTTTGGCCCCAGATGTTAACATATCATATTATAGAGTCTGTGATATACCTTGTAAACAATTTTATTCAACTGTGGATAACAGATGCTTTTGCAAGGACATTCCCGGATTGTTCGAGGAACTTAATCAAACATACAATTCAAAGGAATGGCGGTTATTTGTTGACAGCAGTAAAGAAAGTTTGAAAGCAGTACTTTTACACAACGGAAATCAGAAACCGTCGATTCCCATTGCTCATGGTAGAGGTAAGAGATTTTTTGAAATTCTCTTACCTCTACCAAAAGGGCTATAATTTCTACATTTATCCATAGATTCATAGATTTTTTCAAATAGGCATTATTTATTAATAAAATATTTTTTCGATAGTTTTTCGATTTTTTATGTTTTTTTTCGTCCCAGGATTTTTTTTTGAAAATAATCTACTTTTTTCCAATTTGTTTAATGACTGTTACTAAACTACTGTTTCTATCTGAAAGAGATATTTCCAACATTGGTAGTCCACATTAATAGCTTCAATTAAACGTACAAGTCGACCTGATCAGACATATACTCCAAAAATTATAGTGCAAATATTAAGGGTACCTTCGACGATAATAGCATTTTTAATAAAACATTTTTTAAAAAAAAATTTACAATAAAAAAATGTTTGGTTTTGATTTTATATAACAGTATGGCATAATCTATACAAAAAAAATAATTTTTAAGGTCTAGGACACAAAAAAAAATATTTTGTTGCATAGTGTTACACGCTGAAAAAAATCGCTTCTGTAGTATATTGTCCCAAACATATTCGGCTTGAAACATATATATCTTTAGGATACACTCTAAACATATAATATTTGGTACACACAAAAATTATATATTTGGGAAGATGTTGTCCTAAACAAATCTTTGTTTACATCCCAATGTGTTTATTTTGGACTATTTTTTCCGAAACAAATATTTATTTTCATTTAAGTATTCAGAAAATTGTGTTAAATTTTTCAGTAATTCAAAGTTAATTTTTTCAAAAATTTTAACGTCTTAAATATAAAAAATAATAATAATTGAAATCATATAATCTTGGATTGAAATATATTCGTGGAGGATTGACAACCAATGATGGCTTGGAATACTCAGAAATTTTAAATGATTGGTTTAAAACATAAGTTATTGCTGCATTTGGTATCATAACTGGGAGGTTCTAACCAAAAAAAAAAAACAAAAAAAAAAATTAAATTCGAAAAATTCGAAGTTTCGAAAATCTTTTTTAAATAAAATATATTTGGAGAAATTTCTAAATAATCATTTTATTTGTATTCAAATACATATTTTATTTGAGAAATTTAGTTTGCAAATATTATATGTTGTAACATATTAATATACGAGTTCCAAATATATTTTATTGATTTTCAAATAAAATTTATTTGTCCAGAAATATATACTATTTAAAAATTAGTGTTCCAAATATATTTTCTTTCTATTCAAACATTTGCCCCGTGTATTGATCTACTATTCGGAATTCATTCATATAATTGCGAACACCTAAAAAAATCAATTAAACACGTTTAGAGCATCTTTAACATTAAAAAACTGTTCTCTGTTGCATTATTCCCAGTCGTCTGCAGTGACCCATATGAAAATGAGTATCAAAAAACGCTGCAAAGAAAGTGAAACCATTTTCTCTGTGAGAGTGGAAAGCAACATGTGATGATTAGTTTATGTGGGTTTATTTCTCCTGGAAAAAACCCAACAGCATAAAAGAGTCTTGAGTTATTTTTGTTAGAAGAATTTAATATTAAGTGTCCCGCAGAAGATCTCATCACACAAAATGCAATAAATGAAGCGGTGCGTGTGGCTTCAAATGAGCGTTGTTGGTGGTGCAGCATTTCAAGCGGCAAATAAGTCTGCCAAGGGAGCCACTTGAAGGCATTTAGTGAGTGCCCGGCATTGCTCAGTGCTGAACTGCACTGCACTACATTGATTGCATTGCAATGAGAGAGATTAAGGAAAGGATGACACAAAGTGGTGCTGCTAGTTGGTGGTGGTGGTGTTATCAGTTTGTCCCCATTCCCTGGATTCGACACAGTTTCATTTCATTTTTGTTTTTTTAGAGAGAGGATACTTTCTGTTTTCCCTTTTGTTTATATTCCAAGGAAATACTTAAGAGTCAAAGTCATAAATGTTTCTTGTAAAGGATACTTAGAAATGCAAAAGAATAACAAAACCGACCGGCAGATAAATGGACGGACTGACAGACGAATTGACAGACAATCATAAAATGCAACATCGTATGACTTTCGGAAAAGGTTGTCAGTGATAGACGGACACTCAGACGGATGGACGGACATTTAACGATGGGAAACTCGAATGACAGTTCTCATCAGCATTCATAACGATTGTCTTTAAAGTCAAGGATACATTTTTACGATAATGTTTACAGATATTAAAATTAGAATTTTAATGCATGTAACGGTAAATGCCTGTGTAACACTTAAACTAACATTTTAATTTGCCACAAAGACATTGAGGATTTTTTTTAGACTATGATCGTTAAATATGTAGAAATTTGAGAGTGATCTTGTTGGATGAGACATGATAAGAATATTTAAGAGGAATTGCTAAAAATATTCTATATTTTGTTTTTTATTTTTTTTTTATGTTTTTAATTCTGGTCACAGCAAATGATGGTACCATCAACAAAACATCTGTTATCACAACAAAATCGTTCTCTATGCGTTGGAATTATTTTAAATCAGTAAGGAAAGGTTAAAGTCGTATGGAGCTAACTATATGATACTGTACACTAGACCGGGTCACCAAAAAAGTGACCAAATGCGAGGCGGAATATTAAGCTTACCTCGAAACAATTGCAAAAACAATTTTATACCCTCCACCATAGGATGGACTAGCAACACCTCTAAATAAATATTAACATATCTAAATATCTAAAGTATATGGGAAATTCCCATTTTTTTATATTTTTTAGTACACCTGAAGAAATGCGTTGTGGAATTTTGTGAGATTTTTTCGATAACTCGTTCAGAAGTTATCTGTATTTAAAAAAATCGTTAAGATATCACTCTGTGGTCATATCTTCTTAAGTTATGGTTCGATTTAAAAAATCTTTTTTGAAATGTTGGTATTTTTCGGTACTTTCAGAAAAAAAAATTAATAGAAATGTTGCTTGCTTGCTGTTATTCGGTCTGCAAATCTTTGTGATTCTAACTAGGATACTCTCCCGGCTTCAAGACCATTTTGTTTCTATATTATTATAGAAACAAGTATTTTATACATGGCGGTGTATAAATATGTATTAAAAATTGGCAGCACACATACTGGATCATGATTTCTGAGCCATGACACTCGTTATCAAGAGTTCTGCTGCAGTTGTATGGGAGATACGGAGCTCTATATGGTTGACTTCTACACACAAGCGAATGAGAAATCTTTGTGAAACCACACATCTCCAAAATCTTCCAAAAACAATTGTTAACCAAAGTTAATACGGTATGTTCAAAAATATTGCGAAAATTTAATTTCCGCGGGCTACGTGTATTTGATTTTTGATATTTTTGTAGCGTTATGTTGGTACTCATGTTGACAAGGTCGGCCATTTTGAATGTTTAGTTAATTTTTGACAGCTGTTGTGCTTGAATGTGTTTTAACTTGTCTTCGATTTTTATCTATTTCAGAAAATGGATCAAATTTTTGTCTGCATCAAATTTTGTGTGAAAAACAAAATAAAGTGCGCTGACGCATTCCGAATGTTGACTGTGGCAAATGGTGAAGCTACCTTGGACCAAAGCAACGTTTATCGGTGGTACAAAATATTCTTAGAGGGCCGAGAAGATGCGAAGGACGAACGGCGTGCCGGACGTGCCCGTTTTTTTTTGCTCACAGTTTTCTTTGATTGCAGGGCGTGGTGCGTTATGAGTTCTTGCCACAGGGCAGTACGGTCAATAAAGAATATTACCTGCAAGTTATGCGCGAAGCAATCCGCCAAAAACGCCCGGATTTGTGGAAGAACAAAAACTGGCTTTTGCACCATGATAACGCCCCTGCACACACATCGTTGCTTGTGCGCGAATATTTGGCCAAAAACAACACAGTAATGGTGCCGCAGCCACCGTATTCCCCTGACCTAGCCCCCTGTGACTATTTTTTATTCCCAAAACTGAAAAGGCCCATGAAAGGACGACGCTACGCCACGATTGAGGAGATAAAGACGGCATCGAAGGAGGAGCTGAACAAGATCACAAAAAATGATTATTTGAAGTGCTTCGAGGACTGGAAAACACGTTGGCAGAAGTGTAGTATATCCGAGGGGAATTACTTTGAAGGGGACAAAATAGATATTCATGAATAAATAAACACTTTTGGAAAAAAATACAAAATTCGCCATATTTTTTTAAACATACCTCTATATGATACTGTACACTAGACCGGGTCACCAAAAAAGTGACCAAATGCGAAGCGGAATATAAAGCTTACATCGAAACAATTGCAAAAACATTATTATACCCACCATAGGATGGGGGGTATATTAAATTTGTCACTTCGTTTGTAGGCTAGGTTTAAGAGAGGAGACGTTTAAACGCCTCATGTCCAGGGACATACATTTAAGTCAGTGGTTCGGCCTGTTGTGCGGTCCTTATTTATGATCTTTTTATACCTCACGAGTTACAGAAAATCAGTACTAGACACGAATTTTCTCAGCATCTTCCAGTCATATTCTCCGAGATGAGTCAAGTCTGGTAATATGTCGGACCCGAAATATTGGGATCTTGCATGTGTGAAAGCCGGACAATGACACAGAAAGATTCAAGATTCGATTTATTGAGACTTATATAATAATTTAAAGGTTGGAATGAATATTGACAAAGAAAACTTAAAACTATTATGTATTATTTTAATTTAATATATATGTTTATTAGCAACAAGTTTTCTGAATTGGTATTGACTATATTATATCGTAATAAAGGTTCAACAGCGCTTGCTCCAGGCGCTTTGACAAATATCATGGAGGTCAAACTCCGGGAAGTAATTAAAAACTATTACATAAAAAAGAAAAAAAAGAACTAAGACTAAAATCATCTTAAAAATAATCTAAAACTAATTTAACACTAACTTACTAATAATAAACTAAATAAAGTAACTAACCCCTATGTGTGTTAGGTAGTGTTGATGAGTAAAATTCCGTCAAAATGGTAGGTATTGGATCTGACTCCAGCGTGGTGTTCTCCCTTAAAATTCCGATTGGTGATAGATAATAGACATCCGACAAGCCAAATTCTTTTTGGAAATTAAAAATTTCCAAGATCATATTGTTCTCATGATGAGCCAAACTTTCCGCAAACTTCCGAAGAATATTTAGAGAATATTTCCCAATGGGAGTAATGGAGGATTCCCCATAGGTGTGCACATTCGAGTATCTCCTCGTTGGGGTTTCAAAATTCTTATTCACACACTGCCGTATGACCTTCCTTTCACATATCTCCAGCTCCCTAGCAACAGTTGGAGAAATGCTAAATCATTTAGGAAATGCGTATAATAAGATCGGCCTTATACACACCTTGCATATCAAAAGTTTAGTTGAAATTGGTAATGATCTATTACATAGTACTCCAGAAAGTGATCCCTTCACCATACTAACCTTCCTCAACATTATACGCGCATGCTCATTAAACTTCATAAACTTGTTGAAGTGGACTCCAAGGTATTTAAAACTATTCCTAAATGGAGTCTCGGTTCCATTTAAGAATAGTCTTAAAATCTTACTCTCGGGTACTACAAACCTAGCACATTTCCCTGACGCATTCCTCAGACATAAAGCCTCACATTTTCCAACATTTATCTTTATACCCCAGGAAGTATAATAATCGTTAACAATAGGCAGATGTCGTTGAACCAAGGAAAGAGCAACAATCGGCGACTCAGCATGCGCGTATAATAAAGAATCATCATCGTATAATATGCTCTTCGACCCGCCAGATATGTGAGGGAAATCATGGATAAATACATTGTACAAAAACGGAGCCATTATTGAGCCTTGTGGGACATCACAACCAATATCACCGAGCGAACTGGAGGTACCATCCACCTGTGGGGGTCACCCCACAGCATCCTGCAGTTGCTCCTACTGTTGCGTTATTCCACACAGTTTTGTGAGCCATCACGGCCCAGTATTTCAACTCATCCTTCGTGGCTCCGAAAGGTTTCCAATTTTCCAAGTTTTTTACTCGAAGTTCTCTGTCCTTTGAAGCCAAGCTGTTTGCCCATTCATTTCAAATCACTCCGTTGTGTCCTGGTACTTTATCGTTCTTTTACAGTCTAACACAGTTCTGGATTTGACCCTTTCCGATGTTATTGCTGTAATCGCCATTTGGCTTTGTGGTATTACTGAGCCTGTTCACACACTCCGTGATTGCTCGAACTTCTGCTTGAAATACAGTGTTATGGTCTGGAAGGCGGAAGTGGAGTTCGGCTTCTGGTTCATCAATGAAAAGTTCCAGACCTGTCCTTCCTTCTAGCTTGGACCCATCTGGGGAGCAGTTGGTTGGCACTGTCACATGGGTCAGTTTTCCGTTTTCCCAGGAGCGTCTGTCTGGCACAAACGAATCACAAGTATCACAGGTGTAAGCCGCACTTCAGGAATGTGTTGGAGATTCTAAAATCTTCTGATGGTACGACTTGTGGTCTCGATATATCCTTTCACCCATCGTAATAGGTACTTGATGCGATACATTTTCATTCTGAAATCGTTCATCTGTTCTAATGATTTTGTTGTATGATCTAATGACTTTGTTGTATTCTATGAGTCTTCTGTGGTAGTCGTCCCAATATACTGATTGTAATTTACGTCGAGCTCTGTTGTAAAGTCTGAGGATAAACTTGCCAATCGAGCGAATTTGTCCTGTCATCCAGGGTTTCCTTTCTCGAAGCGGGCAACTATATTCGACTGATTTTACAAGAGCCTCCGTAATCTTTTTCACATTGCTATCAATGTCTTCTGTACATAGATAATCGCGTGTAGGCTGACCCAATCGATTTCTAAGTAGATTTCCGAATTTAGGCCAGTCGGTCTTGGCCTTATTACGGAAATTTACTGGGTTTGGCGGTGGCCGTGGAATTTGAAACCTTATATAACGGTGGTCCGAATAGGAGTCGAAATAGTTATATCAATAGGTTCTCCTTTCTGTTAAATTTTTGGACTAGAGAGTGTAATTTGTGCGCATTATACTAGCCGAGGTCTGCAAAAGTCTTTTTACGCCTAAGAGTTAGCTCATATACTTATAGTTACCGAGATATGTGAAAAAAATATTTATAATCGTCTTAAAGGAAACCTTCTGGAGATTGTTTTCGAAAAAATAATAAGTAAAAAATTGGCATAAATGTCGTTGTCACTCTTCTCCCCAATCACACCATTTTTTACGAAAATTTCTAAACGTGGCCACATTTTCGACAATCGCAAAGCTAGCTTAAGAAAACCTTTACCATTTGTAAAGGGTGGTTCAACCAAAACGCACGATGTCAATTGTAAACAAAACAAACAGTTTTCAGAGAATTATCTTAATATTTTCTATTATGTTAGAAGGATCGATGACAATTATGTGTGCAACAAAATATCGGCCAAATGCTTGTCACGGCTTCGGTGGCATACCTCTATCCGATATTCATATGTGATCATCTCGCGATAGCGAACACCATTCACGGTAACTGCTTGGCGGCTCTTCTGCCACACTATCGCGAAAAGCATCAATGTTTTCCGCAGAACGAACTGGGCGAGCACAGGTGTTTTCACATCTCCTACAGACTCGGTTTGCTGAAATTTGCGCACAATTCCCCCGAATGTGGACACATTTGGTCTATTATGCTGACCAAAAAAATGACAAAATGCATTTTGATTTGAACGCCCTTTTTCGTAAAAGGCTTCAACAATCTTAACGCTCTGCCCAATTGTGTACCATGGTTGAATTTGGCAACCACTGAAACAAAGAAATGTCAAATTAAATTGGACAAAAAACTTGCGTTAAGGTGTGACTCACAATTAACATCGTGCATTATGGTTGGAACACCATTTATATAAAGTAATATATTATACGGTAAACTGCAGAAGGAATTTTGAGCCCGGATTTTAGTATCGTATAATAGATTTTGGGGAAAAACTAAAAAACGTTTTTTGGGGATGTTGGAATTTATTTTGAGAATTGTGGGATTTTCCTTTACTAATATAATAATATTAGAATTGACCTCGATTTCTGGTGTCGAGACGTACATATACATTACAAACAAATCAATTGAAATATATTAATTTTTAAATATTTTCCGACTGCATTTGAAAACATTTTCTTTATTTTTTTCCCGAATCTGTCCTACGAATCCGTTTCCTTTCTCTTTATTTTCAGAAAAGTTGACGTTACTTCTCTAATACGAGTACCTCTTCTACATGCATGTCAAGTTGTGTTGCAATTGGTTGACTGGTTAAGGAACGACCGAATTTTTTTAAATTCCTCCCACTGTGCACCGTTTGAGAAAATTTTCTCATTTATTCAGTCATAATTAATTTTTCGTTTGAGACCATTTACTTTCTGTCTATTGCAAAAAAGTAATAGAAACAAATACAAAAATTGGTAGAGAGTTTTTTGGTAGAATTGACTGCAGTTTCGATAGACACCACTCTATCATCTTCAGAATTCAGTAGCAATAGTGTATGTCTTTAACTTAAATCAGCTGAAATACTTATGGAAACAGTAAATTTAATTTAACAAGAACTGCTCATTTCTTAAAACCTCAAGTTAGTGGAGGAGTGTATACGAGTATATTCGCGCTTGCTTCGGACCAAAAGTGTATCACATTGAGGGAGTGACCAAAGGTGCGTTCGCGTGAAAACCATTTTACGACATTTTAAATCATTTGAGCAAGGTCCGTCCTTCCGTCTGTCAGCATTGCGCGCACTATAACTTTCGAAAGGAATAACCGATTGACTTCAACTTTTGCGCGCCTAAGTTCGAAGATGGGACATATTGGTCTAGCCATTCTAGTAGCTCCCCTACAAAGCATTTACAAGTTTTAGGCTTTGATAGGCTTATTGCTTCAAAAACTACAGTACATGAATTGATAGAGCGAAATACGAAATAAAAAAAAAACTTATATGGCCACTCATCTCAAGGATCGGAGATATATAGCTTCTCAGATATCAGCTGTGTATATAGAAGATATTGTGACGCATATATGTCGAAAACTAGAATACTTGATTAGCTTGAGCGAAAAACAACAAGTTGCTGACAATGAGAGGATTAATTTGGACAAAGCCCCATATGGCCAGCTCATCTAGGATTTGAGATATATAGCTTCTTAGATATCGGCTATATATATACCAGATATTGTATCGCCGATATCTCGAAAACTAGAATACATGAATCATACATGGTCGAGCGAAAAACAACAAGTTGCTGACATTGAGAGTATAAACTGTGAAAAAGTCCCATATGGCAGCTCATCTAGGATTTGAGATATATAGCTTCTCAGATATCGGATATATATAGTAAATATTGTGACGTATATATTTCGAAAACTAGAATACATGAATCGGTCAAGCGAAAACGGACAAGTTGCCTACAGTGAGAGTATAAACTGTGAAAAAGTCCCATATGGCCAGCTCATCTAGGATTTCAGATATATAGCTTCTCAGATATCGGGTGTGGGACGAATTAAACTCACGAATTTATCTTCATACCTTAATATTGTTTACAATAACATATGAAATGAAAAACGATTTTGTAATAGTAATTTCCCAGTTTATTTACAACTGACGCTACCGCTCAGTGTTAGGTATTAACAGTCACCTTTATACATAGTGGGCCTAAAGAAACCAAGGGGTGTAAAAGTTTAATAATTTTTTTTTATTTTTTCTTCCAGATTATATAATATACAAAAGGCAAATTTTTTTACACTAAGTATGAAAAATAATGTCTCTTAAATGACCACCGTTTTCAGCTTCGCACTGATGGGCTCTTTTTAGAGCATTTTCCATAACACATTTAAAAACTTGTGGCTGTAGCGTTCGAATTTCTGCAACAATGTTTGCCTTGAGTTCAAGGATTGTCTCTGGCTTGTTCACATACAATCGCTCCTTCAAATAACCCCAAAGAAAATAGTCGGGTGCTGTCAAATCTGGCGATCGCGCTAGCCAAATAATTTCCGAATTTCTGGAAATTATTCGCTCTCGAAAAATTTGACTTAAAAGTGCCATTGTGTCTCGGGCAGTATGGGCAGTGGCTCCGTCCTGCTGAAACCACATACCAGGTCTGTTTTCAAGAGCAGGACGTAAAAAATGTTCTATCATAAACCGATACCGCTCTCCATTTACGGTTACAGCACTTCCATCTTCATTCTCGAAGAAGTAAGGCCCAATGACATTTTCAGATGTGATCCCACACCATACTGTACACCTGATGTGGTGCAATTGGCGTTGATGAATGGCTCTTGGATTTCGAGAACCCTAGAACCTACAGTTCTGCTTATTAACAAAGCCATTCAAATGAAAATCAGCTTCATCACTCATAATCAAATTTTTAATAAAGTTGATTTCATTTCTGGTCAACTCTTGAAATTTAACTGCAAAATTTAGACGTTGCCGATGATCTGGCGGTTTTAATTCTTGCACAAATTGGACCTTATATGGGTATAACTGTAAATCTTTTTTTTTTAAATGCGACGTAGTGACGTACGAGACATTTCTTGCTGAGCAGAACGCCTTCTGACAGATGCTTCGTTAACACTTTGCTGTACTCGTTCAATATTTTCCGCAGTGCGACTTACACGTGGTCTACCGGTTCGAGACAAATCTCTTACGCTGCCATGTTGGTGATGACTATCAACTAAGCAACGAATCATTGCTTCAGAGGGCGAAATTCTGACGTTAAAATGTCGACGATATGCTCTTTGCGTTAAAATAATTGATCTCTGCTTTAAATAATAAAATTCTATTGTTCTGGTTCTCTGTTCAATTGTGAACCTCTCCATTATAAATTCTCCAAGTGTTGTCTATATAATCTGAAAGAAAAAAATAAAAAAAAAATAATAAACGAACAAGTTATTAAACTTTTACACCACATTCTTTTAAATGGCGGCACACCTCCATCCGATGGTCCAAATTTTCGATGACGCTCAGGCATAATTGACGTACACCTTATTTTTCAAATAACCCCAAAAAAAGAAGTCCAACGGTGTCAAATCACATGATCTTGTCGCCCAATTGACATCGCCACGACGTGAGATAACACGGCCATTGAATTTGTTGCGCAAAAGAGCCATTGTTTCGTTAGCTGTGTGGCAAGTGGCACCGTCCTGTTGAAACCACATATTGTCCACATCCATATCTTCCAATTCGGGTCATAAAAAGTTCGTTATCATCTCACAATAGCGAACATCAGCACACGGTAACTGCCTGACCGGCTTCATTTCGAAGAAGTATGGCCCGATAACGTCGCCAGCCCATAAGCCGCACCAAACGAACTGTGCGAGCATGCACAGGTGTTTTCACATCTCCTACAAACCCGGCTTGCTGAAATTTGCGCACAATTCTCCCGATTGTGGACACATTTGGTCGATTATGTTGATCAAAAAAATATCACGAAGTGCACAAAATGCATTTTGATTTGAACGCCCAGTTTCGTAAAAGGCGTAAAAAACTTAAACGCGTCGCTCGATTGTGTATCTTTCCATGGTTCAAATTGAGTAAGACTGAAATTGAGAAATATCAAATGAAATGCAGAAAAAAACTTGACGTTTAGGTGTGGTTCACATTCAACATCGACCCTTACAATTTAACCACCCTTTATAATACATGAAAAAATGCAAATGAACTATCGATTTTCGATTGTTATTCGCAGAATCAATAACAAAATACTGAGAAAAAATCAAATGCCATCTCCAGATAGAAGGTTTCAAAAAATACTCGTACAAATTGTGTATGAACACGTACGAACGGTAGTAATTCAATAATTGTTCATGGAGTGCATTTAATTTTATAACCGGGAAAATGGAAAAGAAGCAAATTATGAAGGGATATTTTAGAAATATAACGAGTTTCAGCCAATTTTTGTGTAAACTGTGTGAATGCCCCCTGAGTGGCATTCTATCACCTTCGATTAACGAAGGCCGTCCATTACATATAGATGGCGGTAGAAGTTTGAAAAAAATACTTTCGTGAAAAGTGGCAACATTTTAAAACATATGTTTTAAGTTTCAATGCGCCACGATGATGAGTTTTTTTGAGCACTCAAGAGTAAACGATCTCAGTAAATTTGTAAACAGGGAAAGAATTTGTCACCGATATGTAATTCAATACTTCATTTGAAAGGTGTCAGTCTAGCCAATATTAAAACCGAGCAAGATTCTACTATGGGGGAGAGTCTGCTCCTTCGTTTACAACTATATTGGGTGGCAGAGTTTAAACGGGCCGTACAAGCTGCCGAGACAAACACCGTAGTGGTCGACCCATTGAGGGTTCGTGAGCTAGCTGTTGTCATAGGAATTTCAAAAAGCGCATATTGACGGAAAATTTGATGATAAGAAAGCTGTGCGCAAGATGGGTGCGGCGTTTGCTCACAATCAAGACAATGCACCCGTTTACAGATCCATTATTGCGATGACCAAAATCAATGAATTAATGTTCGAATTGCTTCAGCATGCACTTTATTCACCAGACTAAGCTCCCTCGGATTATTTTTTGTTTCCAAAGTTGAAAAAATGGCTCGGCGGAAAAAGATTTGCCAGCAACGATGTGCTGGAGGTTGCGGATGAGGCTATTTTCAGTGGTCCACAGTTTTTACTATAAACAAGGTGTCGAAGCTATTGAAAAATCACTGGAACATGTTTAAATCGGTTCATTCGGAAAGTCCAATTTTCGATCACTCTTTCCAGCAAGATAATGGTTCCCTCACCTACGATTCCACCAACCCATAAACCACACCAAATATAGCGTGATCCATTTCGAGGTTCCCTTCTTTTTTAAAGAAAAAAAAAACAGAAAATTCAAATTGTATGGGGAATGTTTATTATCATTTGAAAGAACATTCTTTGGCATTTATTTTTTGAAGATTATGTCTATCAAATGTTGGCCGCGGCTACGTCTCAGATGGTCCATTCGTTGAGTCCAATTTTCGATGAATCGTTCGAGCATTTCGACTGGTAGCTGGCGAAAGACACGCGTGATGTTTTGCTCCAAGGCCTGAATTGAAGCGGGTTTGTCCTCATAAAATTTAGACTTTACACATTCCCACAGGAAAAAGTCTAACGGTGTGATATCACACGATCTTGGTGGCCAATCGACCGGCCCAAAACGTGAAATTATCTGCTCACCGAAGTGTTCTCTCAATAAATCCATTGATTGATGCGATGTGTGGGAAGTGGCGCCGTCTGGTTGAAACCAAATGTCGCCGAGATCACGAGCTTCAATTTCAGGCATCAAATAGTCGGTTTTCATGGCACGATAACGGTCGCCATTTTTTACGTTCTCATCGGCATCATTTTTGAAGAAATGTTGACCGATGATTCCGGTACGGCGGATCGGGAATCGGTCAATTCAAAAATCGGCCAAAATTTTTTCAGAATTTAATGAAGTTCTTCTAAATAACTAACCAATATGTAATTTTGGAGTATAAATTATTAACCCTGCAATGCATAATTTCAAAACGATTGGATGTTAAATAATGCTCTGAAGTGATAAAAGCCTAGATCGGAAGGAACATATGTACAGCGTGGCTGATATGTAATGCAACAAAGTAAAGCGCTATATTTTTTTAATTTTTTTTTTAAATTTTATTGTTCAAAAGCAAAAAATGTCGGAAATAACATAAAATTTTAGAAACTGTTTAGATTTGTTCGAATTGGCCACCTTTGGCACGAATTATGGCCTTCAAACGGCCGATAAAGCCATCACACGCTGCACGAAAGTGGCTCTGCGGTATTTTGACCCATTCCCGGCGAAGCGCCGTCTTGAGATGATCGATACTTTGGTATTTTTTAGTGCGAACCTTACTCTCTAAAATGCCCCAGGCGCAAAAGTCCAACGGATTGAGAACCGGAGATCTTGGTGGACATTGTGCGGTAGAAATGAAGCGAGGAACCTCCTTTTTAAGCCATTCTTGGTTGACGCGTGCTGAGTGCGATGGTGCTGAGTCCTGTTGGAATGTCCATGTTCTGCGGCCGAAATGTTTGTCTGTCCAGGGCTTCAATACTGTCTTTAGGACATTTTCCCGATAATATTCGGCATTTATTTTGACCCTATGGTCGATGAATACGAGCGGGGAGCGACCATCGGCCGTTGCGGCGGCCCACGCCATTACCATCGCCGGCGCTTGAGTTCTGGTGGCCAATCGAAGGTGTACATTTTCAGCTGACCTCTTTGGCAAGTAAACCCGATCATTTGTTTGTTCACAAACTGCTCAATTTGGAATGGCTTCTCATCGGAGAAAACCAAATTCGGTAACTGGCCACTTTCGTGCAAGCGAAGCAACTCCTTGGCTCTTTCCAGTCTAACTTTTTTTGTGCATCGGTGAGCTCTTGCACTTTTTGCAACTTCAATGGCTTTAGTCCAAGTTCATTTTTTAATATGGGTTGTATCCGTTCCCGCGATATGTTCAGCTCACGAGCAATTTTTCTACCACTGCGGCGTGGATTTCGATCAAATCTGGCATTCACTTTTCGGATCATTTCTGGTGTTGTTACCGTTTTTTTTCGTCCACTTTTTGGACGCGATGAAACACTGCCAGTTCACGGTAACGAGCAATGGTACGAGAAACAAAAGATTTATTCACATTTAAATGCTGGATGGCTCTAACGATAGCCACTTGTGTTTTTCCACCCAAATAAAGCAATCACACTATCACGCTTGAATTCCATCACGAATAACTTTTTTTCTGAATGCAATAGATCAAAATGCTTTTGTAAGCTTGTAAACAATAAAATGAACTGTCACTGAAATAAATCTGTCAGCTATCAGACTAGCGGTTTAGAAATGATAGCAACCTGAAGTTGGTTGCAATACATATCAGCCACCCCACAAATACTTGAATTATTTTCTGAACCGGGGCTACGGAAAATACGTAGCGCCGCACCAATGTGCTATGTATTACAGTGTAGAATAAAAAATAATTTTTTATAACTAAGAATGTTGACCATTTATTTATTTATTAATTAAACTGAGACCTCGTGGGCCATTTGCGAAAATTTTACTAGAAGTTACACTATTGTGTCATTCGGTCACACTTTTCAAGAGCCAGCGATACCATACGGAATACAAACATCTTATAATATCCTGATATATGATCACTTTGGCCAATAGTAAATTATTTATACCTTCCATTCCGTATGTTAGGAAGGCTCAACATTTGTATTCCTTTCAAAGACGAGAATTTTCACTGTATGTTGACTTAGTTCGGCTAAATACGGGTTTGGTTAGCAGTTCTTGTTAAATTCAATTTACTGCTTCCATAAGTATTTCAACTGATTTAAGTTAAAGACATACACTATTGCTACTGAATTCTGAAGATGATAGAGTGGTGTCTATCGAAACTGCAGTCAATTCTACCAAGCAATTAAAACTCTCTACCAATTTTTGTATTTGTTTCTATTACTTTTTTGCAATATACAGAAAGTAAATGGAACATATGGTCTCAAACCAAAAATAAATTCTGACTGAATAACAAAAGCACAGACCAACAATAAATAACAACAACACGGACCCAAAGATATTAATAAGAACGAGATATATTCATCAAATAAATACAACACCAAAAACGCAAATCTTACAGTGCTTTAAAAGGACTGGTGCAAAAGTGGTGACAAATAAGTACTTCCCCGGCGCGATAAGCCCTTGTTAAATTCATTGGTGAAAATCCAAATTAGAACAACTTCCGGATCATAAGTTGGGGATTTTAATCGCTTCTTTGGATGCTCTTTTTTTGCTCGGAAAAATAACATGACAGCATGACACGACTCACACGTGATCTGTCAAAAAAGGCTATTGAAAAAAGTACCTCTACTTAGATCACCCTATAGTATATTTTTGAAGATGTAACGGTAGTGCGAAAGTTCTACATAAGCCCAAATGTGACAAATTTCTCAGGAAATATATAACACAGCTGAACAATTCGAGAAATTGTAACAAATTTCTCAGGAAATATTTAACACAGCTGAACAGTTCGAGAAGTTGTTGCGGTGTGAGTTCTTCCTTAATAAATTGTCCAACAACATTGGATAAAAATATAATAACATTTTGACACCATCTGACGCGTGATATGAGAAAGAAAAATTTAAAAATATGTGAAAGGATCACCTTGTATGTAATTAATATCAACATTTCCATATTGATATAATGCAGTATTTGAACCTTCACTTTTATTATTTAACATCCGCGTGTCTGTTTCAAGTTCTTTGCAATTTCCAGTGCAAATCTCTGGCAGACTGACATACGAGTTGCATTTCCGTTCTCCTTCTATGCAACAAAGCCTTCACGAGAGGTCAAGAATCTCTACGCAAACGCCTCGGAAATAAGAGAGCGATTGCCTTTAGCTCCTCTAACTCAGCAGTGAGTAAAACGTAATGGGAAATCCCAGCCCGATTAAAAACTATAATAACAAAGCGCAATGCGCGAACATTGTCATGCATTAGCTGCAAATTGTTACGTTAATAAATATAATCGGCGCAATACCTCTCATTTCTATAAACTGATAATACGATAAACACCCTGATTTTCCGCTTACAAAACAACAACTGCCATTGAAAATACCCATTCATCCCAAACTAGGGGCCTATATCCAAGATACCCACCGGTTAGTGGGTATGTCTTTGCTACACATAGCCCTACCCGTATAATTAAATCTGACAACAATAGACACAGTCTCGCATCTACTATGTCCGTCCGTCCATTTGTCTGTCCTTCCATCCATCCTTTTTGCCTATCTCGCCAACCACTTCCTTACAGCGAAATGGAGAAAAAATTGCACGCGTGAACAGAGATTCCCATTTCCTTTTGTCGCACTGAGTTATGTCTGAGGCTGTGCGACGATATCTCGGCATACATACGACTGATGGCGGCTGACAAACAAGGGAGGAGAAGAGTACCTGAGGTGAAGTGGCAACATCTTCTTCCGTTTTGTGCTATGCCACCGGAGTGAGCAATAAAAAGCAACAATTTAATGACGATAAGCGCACAGCACAGAGTTTACTGATGATGAGACAACAAACCACCCATTCGCGATAGGTTGTCTCCGCCAAAAAGGAAGATAAGCGCGAAATTGGCTCAAAAGTAAGGCAAATGTAGCAAGAAAAAATCGCGAAATCGCGATTTGAATCTGAGCAATTTTTTTTTGTGTCCGAGACCTAAAAACTGTTTTTGTTTAAATTGAGGAAGACTTTTTCATAAAATCAAAGCAAAAATGTTTTTATAGTAAGCCAGCAAAATTTCGGATAGATAAAACGTATTACGCAGTACCTATTACGCAATCTGTACAAAGTCGCGAAGGCTTTCATCGTAGTACCTATGCGGGCTAATACAGACAAAAAGTAAATGAATTCGGTTGACGGGGATGCCTTCATGTTCCGATGGAGCGGGTACCCCAATCGTCTGACTGTCCGTCCGTTGGTCTTGGCCAAAGCCGACCACACCAAAAATGGTGAAAATCTCCCCTCGTACCCACAACAGGTGGTACCGTGAGGGGAAAACGTCTTGTTCGACCGTCAAAACGGAAGCACAATTAGCACCGGATAGCGCTCAGAGTTTTGACGAAGTTGGAGGTTTCGGCTCTTACCGGAAAACAAAAAGAGTACCTGGGCTAAGGGCGGCAATGTGTCGGCTGAAGAGCCACAAATTCAGCTGTGTTAACGGCGAATAAAGTCAAAAGAATCTGATCACCTGATGAACCCCTGCCTCCGACAAAGGCAAGAGGCCCTAATGTCACCGTCAACAATACAACAAACAAACAACACCCCTAGTCATCCTAGAGCCATCACCTGGGTTACGGAAGAGCCCTCCAACTCGGCTGACATATTAGCAATAATAAAAGATTCCAATCCCGGTCTGCCAACCCATAATTGGTGAATAAGCAAGGTGGGTGAGGCGGATGGTAAAAAGCGACAGTTCAATTTGATCCTTAACGCTGAATCCACCTCCCATATACAACGTGCAAGTGCAACCCTGTAATGTGGTTTTGAGACTATAGTCTTGAAGGTTTACAAGCAGGATATAGTCATTTTTTTTGATGACTCCAACTCTTACAGATCTGTAACGTCCTTCTCTGAGGATCAAAGCTCTACTTCGGACACTGTGGGGCTTAGGAGAGTCTCCGGACTCTTTAACGCATCTGGAAGGATATGCTCCGCGATGATACGGATGAAGAATTCGATAACAAACTTGTCGGGGTGAATGTTAATTTGTCTGATTTTTTGCATATTGTCGCGTATACGAGGGCGGTTCGGCAACTTCTTAGCCTAGCACAAAAAGCGCGGTATAAACAGAAAAAATTTAAGTGTTTTGGAAACTTCCATCTCTGCTATGAACACATGTTAAATTTTGTTTCGATCTGGCAACTCCTTCATATAGAAACAGGTGTTCACAAAAGACGCATCCGCGATTTTTTTACAATGGAAAAATTAGAAATGCGTGGTGTCATTATATATTTACATAACAAGTAAGAAAGTTTCAGTCGGGTAAACCGACTAAGGTATACCCTCACTTTGTGAGTAATGTAATATTGAATATTACACAAATTATTCTGTCAATTTTTGTGGGACCAAAAGGGGTTGAAGGAATACACCTATATTTCGCTGAACAGTAGATACTTTAAATACATTGCACTGTGCCGAATTGTAACCGTTTATATGGACTGGTATATTAACGTTGAGATATTAAAGTGTGGTATAATTTGGCCATTTTGTGTGGGAGGTTCAAAAAGGGGCGTGGTGATAACGCTCATTTTTCACTGGACTATAGGCATTATAAAAGCATTACACTGTACAAAAGTTCAAGTAATTGTATACACTGATATTAATGTTATAAACTGTTAACTTTTGGTGCAAAATGGTACCTTTGTGGGAGAGGTACCAAAAGGGGCGTGACAATAACGCCCATTTTTCAATGGACTGTAGTCACTATAAAAACATTACGCTGTACAAAATTTCAAGTATTTGTATACACTGGTATTAATGTTATAAGCGGTTAACTTTTGGTGCAAAATGATGCATTTGTGTGGGAGGTACCAAAAGGGGTGCGGCAATAACGCCCATTTTTCACTGGACTATAGGCACTATAAAAGCATTACACTGTACAAAATTTCACGTATTTCTAAACACTGGTATTATTGTTATAAGCTTTTAACTTTTAGTGCATAATGGTGCATTTGTGTGGGAGGTACCAAAAGGGGCGTGGCAATTTCGCCCATTTTCCTCGAGTTGATAGCGACTAACAAACTAATACTATGTGTGGAATTTCAGAAGATTCGAATACGTATAATAGCAGTTATTAAAGAATCAATATTTCACAACATTTTAACCCTTTGTGGGGGAGGTACCAGAAGGAGTGGACCAATATGGCCCATCTTCGAACTTAGCCGGAGATAGAAAAAAATATTACCACATACGAAATTTGAAGTCAATCGGTTACTCCTTTCGAGAGTTATCGTGCGCACCAGCCAGCAGACACACAGACAGACAGACAGACGGACGGACATTGCTCATTCGACTTAAAATGACCCAAAACGGATTTCCGCCGAACATACTTGGGGTCTTAGGTCACTCCTTCGATGTGTTACACTTTTTTCCGTAGCAAATGATATATACCCTCGTCACACTAAAGTGAGGGTATAAAAAAGGTTTATCGGGACAAGAAATTCATAATGATATGGTGAATGTGTTAGGTGAAAGTGCTCCTTCATATGCAACAGTAAAAAATTGGGTTGCTGAATTTAAACGTGGTCGTACAAGCATTGAAGATGAACCACGTAGTGGACGTCCAAAAACAGCAACAACAACAAAAATTGTAGCCAAAGTGCATGATATGGTATTAAATGATCGACGAATAAAAGTGCGTGAAATAGCTAATATCATGGGCATCTCAAATGATCGAGTCCATTTAATTTAGCATGAAGATCTACAGATGAAAAAGCTTTCTGCAAGATGGGTGCCGCACTTGTCGACCAAAAACGCATAAGAATGAACATTTCTCAAGCTTGTTTGGATCGTTTTAAGCGAAATAAAATGGATTTTAAGCGTCGTTTCATAACTGTTGATGAGACACGGATCCACCACTATACTCCAGAGACAAAAGAACAATCCAAACAATGGACTGAAGCTGGAGGAAGTGCCCCAAAGAAGGCAAAAACAATTCAATCGGATGGTAAGGTTATGGCAACGTTTTTTTTGGGACTTCAAAGGTATTTTATTGATTGACTATCTGCAAAAGGGTAAAACAATAAATTCAGAGTACTATTGCAACCTTTTAGATCAATTAAATGTACAAATTCGAGACAAACGTCCTGGCATACAACACAAAAAAATAATTTTTCATCAAGACAACGCACCAGCGCACAAGAGTGTTTTAACAATGGCTAAAATCAACGAATTAAAGTACGAGTTGCTTGACCACCCACCTTATTCTTCTGATTTAGCTCCCAGTGACTTTTACCTGTTCCCAAATCTAAAAAAATTCCTTGCTGGCAAGCGTTTTACCTCAAATGAAGATGCAATTACAGTTGTAAACCACTATTTTGAAGACCTTGAGGAAAACTATTTTAATCAAGGGATAGAATTGCTAGATAAGCGTTGGACTAAGTGTATTGAAGTTTCAGGAGATTATATTGAAAAATAAAAATATTTCTGAAAAACTAACTATTCTCTTTTATTGATAGGCTAAGAAGTTTCCGAACCGCCCTCGTACATAAGTCTCAAAACAAACAATTTCCTCATGTCAGATTCGAATTTCTGAACACAAGCCCTCATATGAAAAATTCTTATGCATGTATTATTTGAAAACATGTTGAAAAAAAATAAATCTTGTTCAATAACCCACATGTAGCCAAAATTACATTATATTAAAATTTGTCAAAATGATTTTGGTAACAAAAAATCACTTATTTCTGTTCTTATTGGTAAGTTATTGTTAATAAGCCGAAAGTAAAGCAGCGAATAATGGGATGTCATTATTTGGTAATGCAGGGAATAATGACAGGCACTTACCAAGATTTTGCTGGGAAAGTTTTCTTTTTATTTGTTTTTTGACAAATATTTTTTATGTATAAGTTGATAGCGCCGGAATTGTGAATTTTTATATGTTTTAAGAGTTTTTTTTTAATTAAAAAATTATAAAAATGTTATAAAATATTTTCTAAAATATTTTTGAAACCGCTGATGGGATACAAAAATGCTATTAGAAGAATTTGAAGGCTACTTAATGTAGTGTTATTTAAAGATTTCCTGAACCAATTACGATTCATGGTTCTCGAGTTATGCTATAATAAAGGGTCCGCCAAATAACTTTTTTTTTTGAAAATGCTATAAAAAAACTACTGAAAAGGCATTGGATGGTCAGTTGGCTTCAACTCCTGAACCAATGCAAAATTCGTCTGAATGATTCAGCTTGAGAACGACGGTGAACTGATGTTGATGGCGCTTCACACACACTTTCTGCCACAGCAGCAATATTCTCGGGTGTACGCACTGTTTTTGGCTTTTCACGCTTTGGTTTATCGAGTTTCTTTCACTTTTTTCACAAGATAACGAACATACGGAGCTGACGGTGCTTCTCTTCTTCCAAAATCCATACGCAATTTTCGAACACATTCTGCAACATTACCATGATTTTCAAAGTATTGTCGCAATATTCGCAATATACACATATTCGTTCAGCGGAAGTATAAAACTAATTATCTGTCAAATCAGACATGAGCTAAGTGTTACCATTCACGAAATAAGCACTAGTTGAAAAAAAAACGTTAGATGGCGGACCCTTTATATGGTTGTCTCAACCTCTATATTTTTAGATGTTTTAGATAGACAAGTTCCATCCCACTAATAGACCACAAAACTCTTAAAGAAAATTACCTAAGCTTTCTTTTGACCAAAACAAGTTTTAATTTAGCAAAAAAAATCACCAAAAAATATTTTTGCGAAGAAAAAGCTATCACTTCGGGCGAAATTTTCAAAATAAAGAGTATCTCACGAAAAAGATGCGTTTTAAAATTGTTATAAAAAAAGACGGATAATTATTTTTCAATGACTTGGCCTTTACTGAAATGCTAAACATTCCGGTTAACGAAGGGACACCACTTTATTCATATGGCTCCCACGGCTTGCCTTGTAGTAGCCTATTCTGTGACGTCTCTGGATGAGTGGCATAGCACTTATCCTTAACCAACGGAGTCAAATCGCAGCTGCGAGGCGGCCGTAGTTCAAAAAGCAACGGTTATATGGGCCACCCGTTACAATAGGTAACACCATGCAATACATTTTTTTGTCGAAGGGCTATACCAAACATTTTCTGGTGTTATATGGAGTCCTAAACACAACAAATTAAAATACAAATTGGTGAATATTTATTTATTTATATGAATTACAATACAAAGTAAATGTATATTCTAATTTTACGGTCCAGGGAGAAGCCTGGTGACAAAGACCATGTTGCTTCTTAATTTGTGTTGCGACAGACCAGAGACTCGCGACAGCTAACGACCCATTTTCCTAGAAGCTGCCTTCAGTATTTAGACCATATTTTTAGAAGTATATAACTAACTCGAAAAGCTGGTTAGTTATATACTTAGATCACACCGAAGGAGTGACCTAAGAGCCCTCAAATATTTGGAGGAAATCCGTTTTGGGTAATTTTTACCATTTGAGCAATGTCCATCAGTCTGTCTGACTGGTGCTTACTATAACTTTTAACTTAAGCGATTGACTTCCAAGTTGGTATGTGTTAATAGGTTTTCTATCTCAGGATAAGATCAAAGAAGGGTCAAGGGTCATTTAGTGAAATATTGATTACCTCATATCTTTTGTACTTCTACTCAGAATCATACACCATTCCACACACAGTATTAGTTTCTTGGTCGATATCCTCTTGAGAAAATGGGCGAAGTTTCCACGCCCCTTTTGATACCTACAAATGGACAATTTTGCACAAAAAATTACCGGCATATAACTTCGATTCCTGCGCAAACATGTGTAAAAAGCATTACACAGTGTAATGCTTTTATACAAAGCATTACACAGTGTAATGCTTTTATACAAAGCATTACACAGTGTAATGCTTTTAAACACCCAGGAAAATAATTGGTTGGAATTCGATTGTAACAATAAAACAAGTAAGACAGTTTCAGTCGGGTAAACCGACTAAGGTATACCCTCACTTTGTGAGTAATGTAATATTGAATATTACACAAATTATTCTGTCAATTTTTGTGGGAGGTACCAGAAGGGGTTTAAGAAATACACCTATATTTCGCTGAACAGTAGATACCTTAAGTACATTGCACTGTGCCGAATTGTAACCGTTTATATGGAGCCATTTTGTGTGGGAGGTACAAAAAGGGGCGTGACAATAACGCCAATTTTTCAATGGACTGTAGGCACTATAAAAACATTACGCTGTACAAAATTTCAAGTATTTTTATACACAGGTATTAATGTTATGAGCTGTTAACTTTTGGTGCAAAATGGTGCATTTGTGTGGGAGGTACCAAAAGGGGCGCGGCAATAACGCCCATTTTTCACTGGACTGTAGGCACTATAAAAGCATTACACTGTACAAAATTTCAAGTATTTCTAAACACTGGTATTAATGTTATAAGCTTTTAACTTTTAGTGCAAAATTTTGCATTTGTGTGGGAGGTACCAAAAGGGGCGTGGCAATTTCGCCCATTTTCCTCGAGCTGATAGCGACTAACAAACTAATACTATGTGTTGAATTTCAGAAGATTCGAATACGTATAATAGCAGTTATTAAAGAATCAATATTTCACAACATTTTAACCCTTTGTGGGGGAGGTACCAGAAGGAGTGGACCAATATGGCCCATCTTCGACATTAGCCGGAGATAGAAAAAAAATATTACCACATACGAAATTTGAAGTCAATCGGTTACTCCTTTCGAGAGTTATCGTGCGCACCAGCCAGCAGACACACAGACAGACAGACAGACAGTGTGTGTCTGACAGACAGACGGACGGACATTGCTCATTCGACTTAAAATGACCCAAAACGGATTTCCGCCGAACTTACTTGGGGTCTTAGGTCACTCCTTCGATGTGTTACACTTTTTTCCGTAGCAAATGATATATACCCTCGTCACACTAAAGTGAGGGTATAAATATAGTACTACCAACAAAAAGTATATTGCCAACACCGTCGGTTGTAAATCAGGCTAAGTTGAAATATACTTCAAATTGGCCCGTCCACTACTTCTGTTATATCCCCCCAAAAGGGCTTACAGTTAGAGAAGTATCGAATGTCCAATAACGTATATTCTACCTTTCCAATTCTTCAGCAATTCCACACATGATCGTAGCTAGAAAGTGGTCGAAATTGCCAGTACCTCCCACACAAAAAAAAAACATTGAATACGAAATGTTACTAGCTCATATCATTAATGCCAGTGCCTGCCCCATTGACAAAAATCGATAATAATGTACTGGCTCAAATAATGGTAAAATTGGTACTCATCATATCTTAACAAACCAATTAAGATAAATAATAACAATATTTTTCTATTTACCTCTTTTAGACACCGCGAGAGGGCGCCAAAGTAAATTATTTTATACGCAAATCGACCAAAAAATAAACTACCATAAATGTATGTTGTAAAATAGCTATATAAAATTAGTTTTTTAGGGAAATTAAGCCAAACTTTTTGTATATGATAGTAAATCGAATTCGTAATAATACAAAAATGTCAAGTCGGCAGAAAATTGCAATTGTGCTAGTCAAAATTGCTTTGGAAAATTCGTATTTTTTGTTAAAATGAAAAAAAATTAAAATTTTAAATGGAATGAGAAATATAAGTTGGAACAGATCCCTAAAATTTTATTCTTCAAAAACAATTTCTGTACTGTTACTATTAAATAAAAAATATAATAACGGAAAATAAAAGTGCATAAACTTAAAAAAATATATATTTTTTTATGCCTAAAAGTGTTATTTTCGAATATCATTTTTAGGGGTGTTCCAAAAAAAGACGCCAACGCTTAACGTGTTGACCAACCCCATAAATTTTTTTTGCGCACGAAAGCTTACAGAATTCTTACAACATACAAAAACTCATATTTATAAATAATTGTTGAGAAAAACATAAAAAATCGCTTCTAATATGGCGCTTTTGTGCCGAAAAATTAAAAATATTGAATATTGTATGGCATCGGAAAAAAAATTCGTAAAGATCCCTAATTTTTTTTCGCCAGATACTACTAATGATATGCCCCCTTTAAACATAAAATATAAAAGTTCAAATTATGCGCGCACAAAATTTTGAAAAATTAAGTTTGCTTAAGGGAGTGAAGATAGAGTCTAAAGTTATAGTCTATTTAGCCAAGACAACAACCTGTTATACTTATAGTCTAAAGTTATAGTCCGTTTTCGCAAACTGTTATACACGAACAAAAAATTAAATATTTAGTTTTTTTTAACAATTAAATGATATGAAACAATAAAAAATATAATATTGAAAAACCCAAAACTTTTAAAAGTCGATTTAATCAAAAAAATTAAAAATACACATGTTTCAACGTGAGAATTGAGTCTATTGGCTAACACAATAAAATGGCCCATAGCTCGAAAACTAGATTGGGTTAATCCATACTATGACCACTTGATGGATAGGTCTCGATGAGCACAATCCAATGATGTAACATTTGTCAAGGTTTATCGTACAGTTTTTGACCCAGTGGGCCATATATAGAACCCATATAGGGTCTAACACAATAAAGTGGCTCATAGCTCGAAAACTAGATTGGGTTAATCCATACTATGACCACTTGATGGATAGGTCTTGGTGAGCACAATCCAATCATGTAACATTTGTCAAGGTTTATCGTACAGTTTTTGACCCAGTGGGCCATATATATAACCCATATAGGGTCTAACACAATAAAATGGCCCATAGCTCGAAAACTAGATCGGGTTAATCTGGACTATGAATAATCTTGTATAGGTCTCGATGAGCACAATCCAATGATGTAACATTTGTCAAGGTTTATCGTACAGTTTTTGACCCAGTGGACCATATATAGAACCCATATAGGGTCTAACACAATAAAATGGCCCATAGCTCGAAAACTAGATTGGGTTAATCCATACTATGACCACTTGATGGATAGGTCTCGATGAGCACAATCCAATGATGTAACATTTGTCAAGGTTTATCGTACAGTTTTTGACCCAGTGGGCCATATATAGAACCCATATAGGGTCTAACACAATAAAGTGGCTCATAGCTCGAAAACTAGATTGGGTTAATCCATACTATGACCACTTGATGGATAGGTCTTGGTGAGCACAATCCAATCATGTAACATTTGTCAAGGTTTATCGTACAGTTTTTGACCCAGTGGACCATATATAGAACCCATATAGGGTCTAACACAATAAAATGGCCCATAGCTCGAAAACTAGATCGGGTTAATCTGGACTATGAATAATCTTGTATAGGTCTCGATGAGCACAATCCAATGATGTAACATTTGTCAAGGTTTATCGTACAGTTTTTGACCCAGTGGGCCATATATAGAACCCATATAGGGTCTAACACAATAAAGTGGCTCATAGCTCGAAAACTAGATTGGGTTAATCCATACTATGACCACTTGATGGATAGGTCTTGGTGAGCACAATCCAATCATGTAACATTTGTCAAGGTTTATCGTACAGTTTTTGACCCAGTGGGCCATATATATAACCCATATAGGGTCTAACACAATAAAATGGCCCATAGCTCGAAAACTAGATCGGGTTAATCTGGACTATGAATAATCTTGTATAGGTCTCGATGAGCACAATCCAATGATGTAACATTTGTCAAGGTTTATCGTACAGTTTTTGACCCAGTGGGCCATTTATAGAACCCATATAGGGTCTAACACAATAAAATGCCCATAGCTCCAAAACTAGATCGGGTTAATCCATACTATGACCACTTGATGGATAGGTCTCGATGAGCACAATCCAATGATGTAACATTTGTCAAGGTTTATCGTACAGTTTTGGACCCAGTGGGCCATATATAGAACCCATATAGGGTCTAACACAATAAAGTGGCTCATAGCTCGAAAACTAGATTGGGTTAATCCATACTATGACCACTTGATGGATAGGTCTTGGTGAGCACAATCCAATCATGTAACATTTGTCAAGGTTTATCGTACAGTTTTTGACCCAGTGGACCATATATAGAACCCATATAGGGTCTAACACAATAAAATGGCCCATAGCTCGAAAACTAGATCGGGTTAATCTGGACTATGAATAATCTTGTATAGGTCTCGATGAGCACAATCCAATGATGTAACATTTGTCAAGGTTTATCGTACAGTTTTTGACCCAGTGGGCCATATATAGAACCCATATAGGGTCTAACACAATAAAGTGGCTCATAGCTCGAAAACTAGATTGGGTTAATCCATACTATGACCACTTGATGGATAGGTCTTGGTGAGCACAATCCAATCATGTAACATTTGTCAAGGTTTATCGTACAGTTTTTGACCCACTGGGCCATATATATAACCCATATAGGGTCTAACACAATAAAATGGCCCATAGCTCGAAAACTAGATCGGGTTAATCTGGACTATGAATAATCTTGTATAGGTCTCGATGAGCACAATCCAATGATGTAACATTTGTCAAGGTTTATCGTACAGTTTTTGACCCAGTGGGCCATTTATAGAACCCATATAGGGTCTAACACAATAAAATGCCCATAGCTCCAAAACTAGATCGGGTTAATCCATACTATGACCACTTGATGGATAGGTCTCGATGAGCACAATCCAATGATGTAACATTTGTCAAGGTTTATCGTACAGTTTTGGACCCAGTGGGCCATATATAGAACCCATATAGGGTCTAACACAATAAAGTGGCTCATAGCTCGAAAACTAGATTGGGTTAATCCATACTATGACCACTTGATGGATAGGTCTTGGTGAGCACAATCCAATCATGTAACATTTGTCAAGGTTTATCGTACAGTTTTTGACCCAGTGGACCATATATAGAACCCATATAGGGTCTAACACAATAAAATGGCCCATAGCTCGAAAACTAGATCGGGTTAATCTGGACTATGAATAATCTTGTATAGGTCTCGATGAGCACAATCCAATGATGTAACATTTGTCAAGGTTTATCGTACAGTTTTTGACCCAGTGGGCCATATATAGAACCCATATAGGGTCTAACACAATAAAATGGCCCATAGCTCGAAAACTAGATTGGGTTAATCCATACTATGACCACTTGATGGATAGGTCTCGATGAGCACAATCCAATGATGTAACATTTGTCAAGGTTTATCGTACAGTTTTTGACCCAGTGGGCCATATATAGAACCCATATAGGGTCTAACACAATAAAGTGGCTCATAGCTCGAAAACTAGATTGGGTTAATCCATACTATGACCACTTGATGGATAGGTCTCGATGAGCACAATCCAATGATGTAAAATTTGTCAAGGTTTATCGTACAGTTTTTGACCCAGTGGACCATATATAGAACCCATATAGGGTCTAACACAATAAAATGGCCTATAGCTCGAAAACTAGATTGGGTTAATCCATACTATGACCACTTGATGAATAGGTCTCGATGAGCACAATCCAATGATGTAATATTTGTCAAGGTTTATCGTACAGTTTTTGACCCAGTGGGCCATATATAACCCATATAGGGTCTAACACAATAAAATGGCCCATAGCTCGAAAAATAGATCGGGTTAATCTGGACTATGAATAATCTTGTATAGGTCTCGATGAGCACAATCCAATGATGTAACATTTGTCAAGGTTTATCGTACAGTTTTTGACCCAGTGGACCATATATAGAACCCATATAGGGTCTAACACAATAAAATGGCCCATAGCTCGAAAACTAGATTGGGTTAATCCATACTATGACCACTTGATGGATAGGTCTCGATGAGCACAATCCAATGATGTAACATTTGTCAAGGTTTATCGTACAGTTTTTGACCCAGTGGGCCATATATAGAACCCATATAGGGTCTAACACAATAAAGTGGCTCATAGCTCGAAAACTAGATTGGGTTAATCCATACTATGACCACTTGATGGATAGGTCTTGGTGAGCACAATCCAATCATGTAACATTTGTCAAGGTTTATCGTACAGTTTTTGACCCAGTGGGCCATATATATAACCCATATAGGGTCTAACACAATAAAATGGCCCATAGCTCGAAAACTAGATCGGGTTAATCTGGACTATGAATAATCTTGTATAGGTCTCGATGAGCACAATCCAATGATGTAACATTTGTCAAGGTTTATCGTACAGTTTTTGACCCAGTGGACCATATATAGAACCCATATAGGGTCTAACACAATAAAATGGCCCATAGCTCGAAAACTAGATTGGGTTAATCCATACTATGACCACTTGATGGATAGGTCTCGATGAGCACAATCCAATGATGTAACATTTGTCAAGGTTTATCGTACAGTTTTTGACCCAGTGGGCCATATATAGAACCCATATAGGGTCTAACACAATAAAGTGGCTCATAGCTCGAAAACTAGATTGGGTTAATCCATACTATGACCACTTGATGGATAGGTCTTGGTGAGCACAATCCAATCATGTAACATTTGTCAAGGTTTATCGTACAGTTTTTGACCCAGTGGACCATATATAGAACCCATATAGGGTCTAACACAATAAAATGGCCCATAGCTCGAAAACTAGATCGGGTTAATCTGGACTATGAATAATCTTGTATAGGTCTCGATGAGCACAATCCAATGATGTAACATTTGACAAGGTTTATCGTACAGTTTTTGACCCAGTGGGCCATATATAGAACCCATATAGGGTCTAACACAATAAAGTGGCTCATAGCTCGAAAACTAGATTGGGTTAATCCATACTATGACCACTTGATGGATAGGTCTTGGTGAGCACAATCCAATCATGTAACATTTGTCAAGGTTTATCGTACAGTTTTTGACCCAGTGGGCCATATATATAACCCATATAGGGTCTAACACAATAAAATGGCCCATAGCTCGAAAACTAGATCGGGTTAATCTGGACTATGAATAATCTTGTATAGGTCTCGATGAGCACAATCCAATGATGTAACATTTGTCAAGGTTTATCGTACAGTTTTTGACCCAGTGGGCCATTTATAGAACCCATATAGGGTCTAACACAATAAAATGCCCATAGCTCCAAAACTAGATCGGGTTAATCCATACTATGACCACTTGATGGATAGGTCTCGATGAGCACAATCCAATGATGTAACATTTGTCAAGGTTTATCGTACAGTTTTGGACCCAGTGGGCCATATATAGAACCCATATAGGGTCTAACACAATAAAGTGGCTCATAGCTCGAAAACTAGATTGGGTTAATCCATACTATGACCACTTGATGGATAGGTCTTGGTGAGCACAATCCAATCATGTAACATTTGTCAAGGTTTATCGTACAGTTTTTGACCCAGTGGACCATATATAGAACCCATATAGGGTCTAACACAATAAAATGGCCCATAGCTCGAAAACTAGATCGGGTTAATCTGGACTATGAATAATCTTGTATAGGTCTCGATGAGCACAATCCAATGATGTAACATTTGTCAAGGTTTATCGTACAGTTTTTGACCCAGTGGGCCATATATAGAACCCATATAGGGTCTAACACAATAAAATGGCCCATAGCTCGAAAACTAGATTGGGTTAATCCATACTATGACCACTTGATGGATAGGTCTCGATGAGCACAATCCAATGATGTAACATTTGTCAAGGTTTATCGTACAGTTTTTGACCCAGTGGGCCATATATAGAACCCATATAGGGTCTAACACAATAAAGTGGCTCATAGCTCGAAAACTAGATTGGGTTAATCCATACTATGACCACTTGATGGATAGGTCTCGATGAGCACAATCCAATGATGTAAAATTTGTCAAGGTTTATCGTACAGTTTTTGACCCAGTGGACCATATATAGAACCCATATAGGGTCTAACACAATAAAATGGCCTATAGCTCGAAAACTAGATTGGGTTAATCCATACTATGACCACTTGATGAATAGGTCTCGATGAGCACAATCCAATGATGTAATATTTGTCAAGGTTTATCGTACAGTTTTTGACCCAGTGGGCCATATATAACCCATATAGGGTCTAACACAATAAAATGGCCCATAGCTCGAAAAATAGATCGGGTTAATCTGGACTATGAATAATCTTGTATAGGTCTCGATGAGCACAATCCAATGATGTAACATTTGTCAAGGTTTATCGTACAGTTTTTGACCCAGTGGACCATATATAGAACCCATATAGGGTCTAACACAATACAATGGCCCATAGCTCGAAAACTAGATTGGGTTAATCCATACTATGACCACTTGATGGATAGGTCTCGATGAGCACAATCCAATGATGTAACATTTGTCAAGGTTTATCGTACAGTTTTTGACCCAGTGGACCATATATAGAACCCATATAGGGTCTAACACAATAAAATGGTCCATAGCTCGAAAACTAGATTGGGTTAATCCATACTATGACCACTTGATGGATAGGTCTCGATGAGCACAATCCAATGATGTAACATTTCTCAAGGTTTATCGTACAGTTTTTGACCCAGTGGGCCATATATGGGTTCTATATATGGCCCACTGGCTCAAAAACTGTACGATAAACCTTGACAAATTTTACATCATTGGATTGTGCTCATCGAGACCTATACAAGATTATTCATAGTCCAGATTAACCCGATCTAGTTTTCGAGCTATGGGCCATTTTATTGTGTTAGACCCTATATGGGTTATATATATGGCCCACTGGGTCAAAAACTGTACGATAAACCTTGACAAATTTTACATCATTGGATTGTGCTCATCGAGACCTATCCATCAAGTGGTTATAGTATGGATTAACCCAATCTAGTTTTCGAGCTATGAGCCACTTTATTGTGTTAGACCCTATATGGGTTCTATATATGGCCCACTGGGTCAAAAACTGTACGATAAACCTTGACAAATGTTACATCATTGGATTGTGCTCATCGAGACCTATCCATCAAGTGGTCATAGTATGGATTAACCCAATCTAGTTTTCGAGCTATGAGCCACTTTATTGTGTTAGACCCTATATGGGTTCTATATATGGCCCACTGGGTCAAAAACTGTACGATAAACCTTGACAAATGTTACATCATTGGATTGTGCTCATCGAGACCTATCCATCAAGTGGTCATAGTATGGATTAACCCAATCTAGTTTTCGAGCTATGGGCCATTGTATTGTGTTAGACCCTATATGGGTTCTATATATGGTCCACTGGGTCAAAAACTGTACGATAAACCTTGACAAATGTTACATCATTGGATTGTGCTCATCGAGACGTATCCATCAAGTGGTCATAGTATGGATTAACCCGATCTAGTTTTGGAGCTATGGGCATTTTATTGTGTTAGACCCTATATGGGTTCTATAAATGGCCCACTGGGTCAAAAACTGTACGATAAACCTTGACAAATGTTACATCATTGGATTGTGCTCATCGAGACCTATACAAGATTATTCATAGTCCAGATTAACCCGATCTAGTTTTCGAGCTATGGGCCATTTTATTGTGTTAGACCCTATATGGGTTATATATATGGCCCACTGGGTCAAAAACTGTACGATAAACCTTGACAAATGTTACATGATTGGATTGTGCTCACCAAGACCTATCCATCAAGTGGTCATAGTATGGATTAACCCAATCTAGTTTTCGAGCTATGAGCCACTTTATTGTGTTAGACCCTATATGGGTTCTATATATGGCCCACTGGGTCAAAAACTGTACGATAAACCTTGACAAATGTTACATCATTGGATTGTGCTCATCGAGACCTATACAAGATTATTCATAGTCCAGATTAACCCGATCTAGTTTTCGAGCTATGGGCCATTTTATTGTGTTAGACCCTATATGGGTTATATATATGGCCCACTGGGTCAAAAACTGTACGATAAACCTTGACAAATTTTACATCATTGGATTGTGCTCATCGAGACCTATCCATCAAGTGGTTATAGTATGGATTAACCCAATCTGGTTTTCGAGCTATGGGCCATTTTATTGTGTTAGACCCTATATGGGTTCTATATATGGCCCACTGGGTCAAAAACTGTACGATAAACCTTGACAAATGTTACATCATTGGATTGTGCTCATCGAGACCTATCCATCAAGTGGTTATAGTATGGATTAACCCAATCTGGTTTTCGAGCTATGGGCCATTTTATTGTGTTAGACCCTATATGGGTTCTATAAATGGCCCACTGGGTCAAAAACTGTACGATAAACCTTGACAAATTTTACATCATTGGATTGTGCTCATCGAGACCTATCCATCAAGTGGTCATAGTATGGATTAACCCAATCTAGTTTTCGAGCTATGGGCCATTTTATTGTGTTAGACCCTATATGGGTTCTATATATGGCCCACTGGGTCAAAAACTGTACGATAAACCTTGACAAATGTTACATCATTGGATTGTGCTCATCGAGACCTATACAAGATTATTCATAGTCCAGATTAACCCAATCTGGTTTTCGAGCTATGGGCCATTTTAATGTGTTGGACCCTATATGGGTTCTATATATGGCCCACTGGGTCAAAAACTGTACGATAAACCTTGACAAATGTTACATCATTGGATTGTGCTCATCGAGACCTATGCAAGATTATTCATAGTCCAGATTAACCCGATCTAGTTTTCGAGCTATGGGCTATTGAATTGTGTTAGGCAATAGATTCAATTCACACGTTGAAACATGTGTATTTTTATTTTTTTTAATTAAATTTACTTTTTAAAGTTTTGGGTTTTTCAATATTATATTTTTTTATTGTTTCATATCATTTAATTGTTAAAAAAAAACTGAAAATCTTCTTTTTTTGTTCGTGTATAACAGTTTGCGAAAACGGACTATAACTTTAGACTATAAGTATAACAGGTTGTTGTCTTGGCTAAATAGACTATAACTTTGGACTCTATCTTCACTCCCTTAGTTTGCTTTAGGTCTGAAAATGTTTTTAGGTAGTATCCAAAAACCATCTCCTTTAACTTGTAGAACAAACCCTTAACGTTTTTGGGGCCTGATAGTTGACATAATTCTTAAAAATATAAAAAATCATATTTATAAAAATCCATTTAATATGGTGTTTTTATGTCAAAAAATCAAAAAAAAAATATTTATGTCATCGGAAAAAAATCGTAAAGATCTAATTTTTTTTCGCAAAAATTATTAATGACATACATATCCTCTTTAAAAATAAAATATAAAAGTTCTAATTATTCCTGCACAAAATTACGAAAAAGTACTTTTGCTTTAGGTCTAAAATTTTCTTGCGACAAAAAATTAACTGTAATGCATTTAAGGAGTTCCTAATAGCAACAAGAATATTATATGTCTGTGGTGTTAAAGTACTAATTCATGGTTACGATGTTATTAGTTAATTTAATTTGCCAGTAGGTATATAAATATTGACAATTCTATTTCGGGAAATATTTATTTAATATAAGGTTGTATATCTGAAGAAGCCAGATTCGAGAAGCTCGCGTGTTTCATACCATCATAATAACGAACTTTACAAAAAAATGCTGATCCTATTATAAGTTCAATACGGTTTAAAAATCTTAACATTGCTAATATTTTTAAGAGTAATATATCAGGTATCCTTTAAACGAAGATATATCTATGCGGTATTTTGGATGAAATTTTTGCGTCTTCTATGTTTTCTCCCATATTTGTAATCTACGCAAAATTCCCTTTTAATTTGATGGGTCGCACGATATTTGGACCAAAAGCCCATTTTTGAAGAACTTCTAGGGGGCTGTGTTGAAGATCTTGAAACAAATCCTCGCAAAATTTGTGCACACATTTACTCACGGCAAAGCCTATTACGCTTTACAATCGTTGGTCGAAATTCAGCGCCACTCTTGAGCGTTCTTTATATATTTATTTTTAAGTCCTTTGAACCCTTTGTGTGGGAGGTACCAAAAGGACTCGCTATATCCTGTCGAAACTGATGTATATGAAATGTTATGATATGTTAAATTTTATAAATATAGAATGCTCCAATTTAGTGTTATAGTCTGGTGAATTTTTAAGGACCCGCAATAATTTGCATAAGGTTATGAGACCCGCGGTCCGATTGGGTCCAAATTTAAAATTGTTCTTAACTATAACCAAATGCAGCTTGGTACCAAATTTTATAGTTCTGCAATTACTCCTTCTATTTTTGTCACATGGATACAGGAAGACAGAGCACAGCGCGACGCGCCGCCGTCGGCTTTATACAACCATGAAAATAAGGAAAGTGACTACTAAGTTATACAATAGTGTCTTTCACAATAAATACTAATGTATAAAATTATGCTAACAAATATATAAGACATTTTTTTCAAATGTGAAAAGTTCCGCCCGAAACTCGGACATATTTTGACCGCCTTTAAATAGATGACCGAAAGGTTCTGGAAAGGTTCTTCAAAACAAATAATTTAAAGGGTTAACAATTAGGTGCATTTCAAACCCTAATTGTTAAAAATATACATACATATATGATTGTAGCTTCCTGCACGAATTACTGAGTCAGGTCTGGCAATTTTGTAAATTTTTTCTGTTTCGGCCGGAGAATGACATTTATGCGCCATTGATTGCTGGCTGGTTTATGCGCCATCGACTGGATGGTTGAAATTGGATCAGCCGCCGCCGATTAATATTTTTCCATGCGCTGCCGCCGCCCACAATTTTTGTCTTCTTCGTTGCCTGTTTACAAGTCGGTGCAGTACAATACCATTGAATTATCTGGTGTTTGGCGCAAAATAAGAGTATTTGTCAAGCCCCTTCTGGTACAAACCCCACAAATTGATAGATTCACTCAGAAATAATTTCGACACAAGTTATTTTTTTTTTATATTCTGAGCTCATTTATTTTACTATACACGATGAAAAAAAATATCGGTTCTGTAGTATATTGTCCTAAACATATTCGGTACACACAAAAATTATTTATATGGGAAGATGTTGTTCTAAACAAATTTTTGTTCTGAAAAAAATATTTATTTGCACTTTAAATTTTCAGAAAATACAAAAATTTTGTTGAATTTTTCAGTAATTCAAAGTAATTCTTTTAGAAATTGTTAATGTTGGTTACATAATAAATAATAATAATTGAAATCGTATAGTCTTGGATCAAAATAAATAACTTGGAGGATTGTCGACTAATGATGGCTTGGAATACTCAGAAATTTCAAATGATTGATTTAGAATAGATGTTAATGCTGCACATTGTTTCATAACCGGGAGGTACATATCGAAACCAAAGAAAAATTTAAAATGAAATACCAAAAAACGCCAGCAAAAATTTTGATATTTTTTAAGTAAAATAAATTTGGGGAAATTCCCAAACAATAATTTTATTTGTATTTAAACACATATTTTATGTCAGAAAATTAGTTTGAAAATATATTTTGTTGTAATATATTAATATATGTGTTCCAAATATATTTAGTCGATTTTCAAATAAAATTTGTTTGCTCACAAATATATAATATTTAAAAATTTGCGTTCCAAATATATTTTCTTTCGATTCAAACATATCAAAAAAGACGATTTTGCCCCGTGAACGAAAGCTCAATGTTCCTGCAGGAATTTGTTGCTCTTATTTAAACCAGAGTTCGGAAAAAACACTAAGGAACGGTTCCTTAGCGTTCTGTACCGTTCCTTCGTCGCGAACGGAACAGTATCGCAATCCTTACACGAGAACAGAAAACACTAAACATTTTTTACACGCTGACAAAAAATCGCTTCTGTAGTATATTGTACCAAACAAATTCGGCTTGAAACATATATATGTTTAGGGTACACTCTAAACATATAATATTTGGTACGCGCAAAGGTTATATATTTGGGAAGATGTTGTTCTAAACAAATCTTTGTTTACTCCCAATTTGTTTTTATTTTGGACTATTATTTCCGAAACAAATAAAAAATTTGCATTTAAGTATTCAGAAAATACATAAATTGTGTTATATTGTTCAGTAATTCAAAATATTTTTTTTTAGAAATTTATAATGTTCGTAAAAATAATAAAAAATATTGAAATCCTATAATCTTGAATCAAAATAAATTTTTCGGTGGATTGACAACTAATGATGGCTGAGAATGCTTAGAAATTTGAAATGATTGATTTGAAACAGAAGTCAATGCTGCATATGGTATAATAACTGGGAGGTACAATTGGGAACCACGAAACAAATTAAAAATTAAATTCGAAAAAGCCAGCAAAAGATTTGAAAATCGTTTTTAAAAAAAATATATTTGGAGAAATTCCTAAAAAATAATTTTATTTGTACTTAAACATATACTTTATTTGAGAAATTTAGTTTGCAAATATATTTTGTTGTAATATATTAATATATGCGTTCCAAATATATTTTATTGATTTTCAAATAAAATTTATTTGCGTAGAAATATATAATATTTAAAAATTTGTGTTCCAAATATATTTTCTTTCGATTCAAACATATCAAAAAAGGCAATTTTGCCCCGTGTAGTGTTACTGTTCGCGAACGGTACCACTACGATAACGTACCGTTCTTAGAACACGACGAACGGTACGCTACGATAAATCCATCAAAAACTGATTTTCCATTTTTCTTGTTGTTACGCCCTTTTTCGTTTCTGATGACGATATGAAAATTTTGGAATTAAAAAAAAACGCTTTGTGGGTATCACTTTTTGGGCTGTTGTAAAATTTCTTCCCCGCTCCTTTGCGAGAGCAACAGATAGTTTCTGCGTCCATCATCTTGGTACAGCTGCAAAAACAACATTTTCTGTGGTTGTTGTGGTTCAGTTGTTGTTCCATCTGCTGCTGTTGTTACTTCTGCGGTGCGGTGCTATGCGTCTTCGGCTTCTTTCCATGACTTTTAGGGAAGGAAGCTTTTGTTAATTGTGGTATTCCATACGGAGCTGGCATTTACGCCTTATAGAGTAGTATATGTACTTAAGTTCTGGACGGCATCTCTCTATGTGTGTGTGTGTGTGTTTGTTTGTATTGTTGTATGTGCATTTTTGCTTACAACATAATTTTTTTGTTTTCTTTTATTCAGTTTTTTTTTCTTTGCCCGGCAAAGAAAAAACATGCTGAAGTGAAATACAGCAAAATGAAATGCTTTAAGTACAGTTGAGCAACAGGCGTCTGGAACACCACTGTCAGTCACAACCACTATCAGGAACAACCAACAACAACATCTGCCGTTTATTGGATTTTGGTGTTGCTGCTGCAACCTTGTCTGACACTGTCTGAAAATGAGATCCTCCTCAAGGAGGTCTTATATTGCGAGAGCAGCAATGGCAGCAGCAGCAACAGCAACATAATGAACTCACTCCCGGGTCTACTACTTCTGCTGCTGCTGCTGCAGGATACAGATGCAGATGATGCGAGTTCTACGGATAAGGTCGACAAGCGACAATAAAGGTCTTTGCCGTTGTGGCAATAAGAATGACTCAGATCTTCCGTCTGTGGCCCTGCAAAGTGGTTTCGGTTTGATAAAAACCGGCTAGCTCCTATAATGGATGGACACATTTTGTGGTCCCTAGTGCTACCACGGGCTCAGAAGCCCCTTATCGAAATCAACCTGTTTGATGTACAATGTTATCAATAGTAAGACTATGGGTACCGGAAAGATCTGTCAGACTTTCTAGAAACCCGTTTACTCAATGAGGGACAGTAGCAAAGCAGGTGTTCAAGGCGCTTCGCATCTTCCTCATCTCCACAGCTTCTGCTGAGGTCATTGCAGTGTTCGGCGTGTTCGTCTATCGGACAGTGTCCTGCCAGTCCTGACACTAAAGTAAACAGTATTTTCCTCTTTAGTGGGAGAAGATATTTTGACCTACTCAGCTTATATCTTGGACAGTTGCCAATTTCCGTCCACCTTTCTTCAGACTGCCTGATTGTCTCTTGTCTAAGCCAAATCTTGCATGTGGACAGTGTACGAGTATATATGAAAATTCTTCGAGAATTTGTAATGTATGTTCACCGGCCTTGCAGTTCCCCGGGATATCACTATGCTCAGGTACCCACACGATTCCAACACAAAATTCTCGTTTGCCAGAACGGAAATTTCGTTTGTTGTGACAGAAACTTATTTCGCGTAATTTTTTGTTCTGACCAAAAGAAGTTCAGTCGTCGTAAACGAGAATTGTAGTTGTCTAATATTTCGTTTCTCAGAAACGAATTTTTTCTTTGCGTGCATATGAGGTTTTTGCTCAGTCATCTTCTTAAGGGATCTGCGTCAGTCGAGGGCTGTTTATAAATTTAGGGATGTGTCCTACAGAGAATTGATGACAGCTTAGCTGTCCGAAGAAATGACAGCCGCAGTTTTGGTCACAATGTTGCGACTCAGCCACTTGGCGACTTGGCCGATATTGTCATTATTTTGGCTTGATAGACGCTGCAGGTATCTGGAAGTCTGTGAGCTATAAGTATATGAAGAGTATGTTCTTTACAGTGAACTCCGAAGCCAACCTTATCATCAAACTTCGAACCATCTGAGTTGAAGCGTAGATGGTTTCTATTCCCTGGTATTCTGCCAATCCATTCCTCCCTGGCAGTTATCTTAGTGGTGAAGTTCCTCTCGAAGGTGTACACCCGGTCAGTTAACATAGATAGCACTACCCTGCGATATCCTCATTTGTTCCTCCACATTGATAGACAGTTTATCCTTCTCTTGCCACAATATTTATCTGCAGTAGATGGAGTACAGGGTCTCCCATATTCGACGGACCCATCTGGCAACGCCATAACTTTTGACAGAGATGTCAGATCGCTTAATGACATACCGCGTTTGAAGCGTCAGTCCAAGCAGATTTGTACCATGGAACAATACACGCCACGCGAGCGCTCTGAAATAGTTGAAATTTACATTCAACAGAAGAAGTCAAGTCAACGTGCTTTTAAAATATTAAAAAATGTGAGAAGTGCGCCTTCTAAGAACACCATTAAGCGTTTATACGAAAAATTTTCGACTGGTGAGGCTCTTTCTAATCCGAAGAGGCCAAATAAAAGTCGACCAAGGCGATCGGCCGAGAATATCGCTGCCGTACGAGCCAGTGTTGAGAGGTCCCCAAGAACATCCCAAAAACGCCGTTCTCAGCAGTTGGGCATGGCTCGGTCCACTTTACAACGGATTATTCGCGTTGATTTGCATTTGTTCACGTACAAAATTCAATTGACGCAAAGATTGTTGCCTGCGGACAAGCCTCGTCGATTGGAATGGGCCCAACGAGTCCGTGGGTCCGTCGAATATGGGCAACCCTGTATAACTTTTAGAGACTCATTCCCTGTAGTCCTTAATATGCATATGCAGGCATTTCTCTGAACCTTTGAGTGCACCAAAATGTATCCTCGATGGACACAACTTACTCCGTATAATTTTGACCTGCTAAATCGAATGACATTAACCGGTTTTCCTGTGACATTGCGTTTTAGAGATATTCAGCCAAAATGTTTGCTAGAAAATTCAGAGATGTTAGTAAGTTCAGACACAATTTCATTTGATACAACAAATATAAGTATACATATAACTCCCTCAGCCAGGGAGCAATTGTATCAGCCAGTGTCTGTACACGCTGAAAAAAAATGCCCTATGTAGTATATTGTCCCAAACATATTCTGCTTGAAACATATATATTTTTAGAGTCCACTCCAAATATACAATATTTGACACATACAAATATTACATGTTTGGGAGGATGTTGTTCTAAACAAAACTATGTTTACATCCTTATATTTTTTATTTGGATATGTTATTTCCCAAACAAAGATCTATTTGCGTGAATATATATCTATTCTTTAAGTGTTTAAAGTTGTCAGCAATTGAAAGGTAATTTTTAGAAAGTTTTAATGTTAGTAAAATTTCTTTATAATTCAAAATAATGACTTGGAATAGTTAGAAAAAAAAAATAAATAGTTTCAAATAGAAGTTAATGCTAAGTATGCCATTTTTAATAGAAATGCATAATTCGAAAACAAGGAAAAAATTAAAACTAAAATTCGCAAAATTCAGCAAAGTTTTGAAAATCTTTTTTTAATAAAATATATTTGGAAATATTCATAATCAATAATTTTATTTGTATTTAAACACATATTTTATTTGAGAAAATTAGTTCGCAAATATATTTTATTCTAATATATTAACATATGGATTCTAAATACATATTATTGATTTTCACATAAAATGTATTTGCTCGAAAATATATAATATTTAAAAATTTGTATTGCAAGTATATTTTCTTTCGATTCAAACATATCAAAAAAGGCGATTTTGCCCCGTGTAGCTTTCTTCTGCGAAACTTTAGGTTTAAGGCTTTTGATAGCCCAAATAATTCTAAATTCGGCTACAATATCGCTGACGACCTTTGATGCTATCCTGACATATTCACTGTGACGTTGTAAACCACTGTTCATTGTTTTGTTGTTTGCACAAAACAGGAATCAAAACAAAACTGCAGCAAAAATACATATTCTGTGCATTTTATTTTTTCGCAATACCCCAAAAACAAAAACAAGAATTAAGTTCCCTCCAAAAACAAAATGAGCCGAAAAAAGTACAGATAACACTTGATTTTGTGCAGCAGTCAGACTTTCAGACAGTCAGGCAGTCATTTGCGGCACAAAAAAAAAAAAACGTCCATCAGACAGAGAGACGGACGGACGGACACTTGGCCCATTACTGACACACTCGTGCATATAGCAAATATACACCGACAACAAAAAATAACTTTGGCCTTTGGCTAAATTGCAAAATAGCTTAAAATCACCTCGGATGTGTTTACATGAATAAGTTGTCTGGTGCACAGACAGTCTGTAAAATGCCAAATTTCATAGTGTCAAACCTCTGTTGAGCCTTGGATTTCCTTAAACACCCGATTAATGTTTTCTTGTTTTGATAAAGAGTTTATTATTCTGCAATTTAGCTGGCAAAAGAAAAACAACCAAAAGAAACAAAAAAAAAAAACAATACTCAACAATTGACCAACATGTGCAAATTGTTGACTTTGCAGAATTAAAAATTGACAACATCCACAAGAAAATGGGCAGAAATTGCCATTGTTTATGAAATTTGCCAATATTGAATTGCACTGCCTATGGAGGGGAGGGTGTGCGGGAGCGCGGCAGGTCAACAATTACTGTTTCTCCTGCATTGGCATTGAAAATGTTGAAATTGAATTCTTGGGGTTTTGAGTTGCTGTCGGTCGGTCTTTCGGTCATTCCTTCCTTCGCCCAGAACATGCGACATTAATAACCAATAATTTCTTAATCATGTTCATTCTTGGTTTTGGGGGCATTATTATACATGATGCTGCCTTCTACTTACTATCCTTCTTACGGGGGAAACACAAGGTGCTTGAATCTCTATGTTGTCCGTTTTATATTTCCTGTTTTCAGCCAAGAGTTAATGCTGCTGGCTAATTTTGGGCCGTCTCGCGGCAGTTGATTATCTGGCAGAGATAAAATTCAGTTATGAGAAAAATCTGCACAAAAATGGGTAAACGCTGTGGGTTGCCTCAGTTTTGGCGCCAACATTTCAACAATTAATTTGATTTGATAGATCATCATCATTACATATATTTCGGCACAGTAGTTAGCCACATATAACAAGTAAGAAAGTTCAGTCGGGTAAACCGACACTTACGAATCCACTTATTTTTTGTTTAAGTTAAATTAGAATCAATTTAAAATGCATTTTATAACTCTAAAGAATGCTCTGATATTTGAGTTTTAAGCTGTTTTACATTTGGTTCAAAATGATCCAATTGTGCTGGAGGTACCAGAAGGGGCGTGCCAATAATGCCCACTTTTCACTGGACTCTGGGGACTATAAAAGCATTACACTGTACAAAATTTCAAGTATTTGTATGCACTGGTATTAAAGTTATAAGCTGGTAACATTTGGTACAAAATGGTCCATTTGTGTGGGAGGTACCAAAAGGGGAGTGCCAATTACGGCCACTTTTCTCTAGACTCTAGGTACTATAAAAGCATTGCACTGTACGAAATTTCAAGTATTTGTATGCACTGGTATTAAAGTTATAAGCTGGTAACTTTTGGTACAAAATGGTCCATTTGTGTGGGAGGTGCCAAAAGGAGCGTGGCAATAATGCCCATTTTCACTGTATTGTCGGTACTATTTTTATTTATTTATTTATTTATATGAATTACAATACAAAGTAAATTTATATTCTAATTTTAAGGTCCAGGGAAAGGCCGGGTTACAAAGACCATATGGCTAAATGTTTGCAGCGACAGACCAGAGCCTCTGGTGGGAATCGAACCCACAACCCCCAAACTCATAGGCGAGTACGCTACCAACTCGCCTACTGGGGCGCTCATTTGTCGGTACTATTAAACCATTACACTGTACAAAATTTCAAGTCTTTGTATGCACTGGTAATAAAGTTATAAGCTGTTAAGTTTTGGTTCAAAATTATCCATTTGTGTGGCAACTTCTTTTTGGGTCATTTTAAGTCGAATGAAATGTCCGTCCGTCTGATATGTGGTAATATTTTCTTCTATCTCCGGCTAAGTGCGAAGATGGGCCATATTGGTCCACTCCTTCTTTTACCTCCCCCACAAGAAGGTAATGTGGTTTAATTTTTTTCTAGATCCAGTTTTCATGGAATGAATGCACCTTTAATATTTGTTTAAAATATATTTTTTTTTTAAATTCCAATTTTCATTTAGAGTACCTTTAGTATTTGGAACCAATTGTTTTATAGGTTTTTTATAAGTGTAACACATCGAAAGAGGTGGCCTAAGACCCTAAGTATGTTCGGCGGATATCCGTTTTGGGTAATTTTAAGTCTAATGAGCAATGTCCGTCCGTCTGTCTGTCTATCTGCTGGTTGGAGCGCACGATAACTCTCGAAAGATGTAACCGATTGACTTCAAATTTGGTATGTTGTAATATATTTTCTATTTCCGGCTAAGTGCGAAGATGGGCCATATTGTACTGTTTTGCACCAAAAGTTAACAGGAATGAAGCGTGTATTCCGTAGCCTTCCACTTTAAAATCACCTCCGAGACAACTAACCTCTCTGATTTCCCAACAAACTTTGTGGTCCAATATCGCGAAAACAAGAGCTAACTTAGAAAACGGCTAATTCCACGGGAATCAGCATGGCCGAAATAGGTTTATCCATAGGGTCTCCTTTCTGTTACATTTTTGGACTAGCACAGTGTAATTTGAAACTTCAAAAACTTACTTGAAACTTCAAAAATGCTTCACATAGTATTAGTTTATTAGTCACTTTTACCTCGCGAAAAATGGGCGAAGTTGCCACGCCCCCTTTGTTACCTCCCACACAAATGGACCATTTGGCACCTAAAGTTAACTGTTTATAGCTTTAATATCGCTTCATGAAAATACTTGACATTTTGTACAGTGTAATACTTTTAGGTACCATTTTGGTACCTTCCATGCATATGTACTGTTTTGCACCAAAAGTTAACAGCTTATAACTTGAATATCAGTGTATAGAAAGGCTTGAAATGTTGTACAGTGTAATGGTTTTATAGTACCCCTACCCCTTTTGGTACCTCCCACACAAAGGTACCATTGTGTACGAAAAGTTTACAGCATTTATCCTTAATTCTAGTGCCTACAAATACTTAAAATTTTGTACAGTGTCATTTGTTTATAAAGGGTGGTTAAATTTAAAGGGCCGATGTTGATTTTGAATAAAACACAAATTATTTAGGAAATTATTGTCATTTCTTTTTATTATGATAATATTGGTATGGTTCAATTATGTATGGAACAAAATATAGGCCAAATGGCCGCCGCGACCTCGGCGGCACACCTCCATCCGATGGTGCAAATTTTCGATGACGCTGAGGCATAATTGAGGTTCTTTGCCGTTAATGTGCCGAATTATCTCATCCTTTAGCTCTTGAATTGCTCCTGGCTTATCGACGTACACCTTTTCTTTCAAATAACCCCAATGAAAGATGTCCAACGGTGTCAAATCACATGATCTTTGCGGCCAATTGACATCGTCACGACGTGAGATAACACGGCCATTGAACTTTTTGCGCAAAAGAGCCATTGTTTTGTTAGCTGTGGGCAAGTGACATCGTCCTGTTGAAACCACATATTGTCCACATCCATATCTTCTAATTCGGACCATAAAAAGTTCGTTATCATCTCACGATAGCGGAAACCATTCACAGTAACTGCCTGACCGGCCTCATTTCGAAGAAGTATGGCCCGATGACGTCGCCAGCCATAAGCCGCACCAAACGAACTGGGCGAGCATGTACAGGTTTTTTCACATCTCCTACCGACCCGGTTTGCTGAAATGTGCGCACAATTCTCCCGATTGTGGACACATTTGGTCGATTATGCTGATCAAAAAAACATCACGAAGTGCACGAAACGCATTTTGATTTGAACGTCCATTTTCGTAAAAGGCTTATAAAACGTTAACGCGTTGCTCGATTGTGTATCTTTCCATGGTTCAAATTGAGTTAGTCTGAAATTGAGAAATGTCAAATGAAATGCAGAAAAAAACTTGACGTTTAGGTGTGGTTCACATTCAACATCGACCCTTACAATTTAACCACCCTTTAGTACCTTCAGTCTTTCGAAAAATGGGCGTTATTTTCACGCCCCGTTTTGGTAGCTCCCACACAAACGTACCATTTTGTACAAAAAGTTATCAGGTTATATCGTGAATATCAATATATATATATATACTCAAAATTTTTGCATAGTATATAGTTTTTAAAATTCCTACATTCCTTAAAAATGGGAGTTATGACCACACCCCTATATAGTACCTCCCATACAAAAAGAGCCAAGACATACCAATATTAATTAGCTCATAATATTAGTACATATACCAGTGCATATTTACTTGATGTTCTAGAGAACAAATTGTCATTGGATCTGACTGAAATTTATGAATTTATACTCTGTATTGGACCTAATCGTCCATAGTTAAAAGGGTATACAATGTACAAACATGAATAGATGTACACTGTACATCTATCCATGTTTTGGTGTAGGCCCCCCTATAAAGGTCCCTTCCGATTAGACTTTTTGGCATTCTAGGGGAACCTTTTTAAACCATAATACGAAAATATAAGAATTCGTACTTCATATTGCATAAAATTGTCTCCAGTGTAAACGGAGTACATACATGTCGGTCCATGTTTTGATAAGAATAAGCCTCACGTTTGTTAACCTATGTGTCTAGAATTTAGAAATGTACTTTATTTAACCTGCAACAGTTCGTACTAATAATGATGCTCCTTTAATTGCTTAGTGGAGGGTATTATATAGTCGGCACCGCCGGACTTAAGTATTTCCTGGCTGCTTTTGTTGAGGTAGCACAACGAAATTAACTAATAAAATTTATTTTATTTTTATTTGCAGGTAAGAAAATTGGATTAATTAAAAATTTTCTGAGGTAAGTTTGGCATAGCTCAATGCGACCACAAGGAGGAATCTATACAATTCAAACTGCACAAATATGAGTTTACTAACTTTAAAGACAGTGGCAATGATTTCGAGCCAATGACAAATAATCTTTAAAGTAAGAAGATTTCACACTTAATATTAAGACAATTTTATAAAAATTAAACCGAGTTTCTTAATACATATAAGAGGGTTTTCCAACAAGAGATGTTATTTTGGTATTCAAAGACAAATGCAATTTTTTGAGATAAATGATCGGATGTTTATTTCATAATAAAGAGGAAGGTATGCCGTTAATAATGAAAAACAACATCAGCCAAATGGCCACCACGACCACGCTTACAGGGCCATATCCTTTTCATGAAATTTTCCATAACCAAATCGCAAAGTGGCTGCCCTATGTCCTCGATAGCCTCACGATTTCTATCTGTGAGGTCTTGAATCGACGCTGGGCTGTTGGCGTAGACCTTATCTTTCACGTGCCCCCAAAGGAAGAAGTCGCAAGGTTTTAAATCACAAGATCTCGGTGGCCAAACTTTTTCCGTAACAGAGCAATGGTTTCGTTGCTTGTGTGGCACGTAGCGCCGTCTTGTTGAAAGTAAACGTTGTTCAGGTCAATACCATCCAACTCCGACCATAAAAAATCACTAATCATCTCTAGATAGCGCAATCCATTCACCGTAACTCTTGATCCAACCTCATTTTCGAAAAAGTAAGGTCCAATGACCCCGCCGGACCATAAACCGCACCAAACAGTCACACGTTGAGGATGGAGAGGCTTCTCAACAATAACTCTTGGGTTTTCCGAGCCCCAGATGCGACAATTTTGCTTGTTGACGTAGCCACCGAGGTGGAAATGGGCCTCATCAGTCAAGATGATTTTTCGATGATTTTCGAATTTTCATAATTTCAAGGCGTTGTTGAATCGTGTATCGTTCCATTTTTAGTAATGGCGTAGTTTCTACTTGTCAAATGTCAGAGAAAAAAAGCTTCAAAAGTGACAGCTACCGAAATACCGAGTGATTCTAAATAACACCTCTTGTTGGAAAACCCTGTTTATAAATATATGTATCCGATTTTAATTTAAGCGCTATCAATTAATTTTTTTGCAGAAATCATTGTCATTAGAAGATCAACTTCGATGAAACTTGACAATATTTCATAATATTCATATAAGTCGGCTACGCCCAACGTCTGGCCTTCCCCACTGGCTTTATAATAAAATCTTAAATCTTATGCAGATAATTCTTTCAGTGCGTAGTGTGGGGTGTAGAGTATAGAAACAATCCAGCCTAATGTTCATACTCAACCTTCCGGTTTGAATTGATTTATTTTCCGAAATTTATAAAAACATCATTAGGATAGCAATTGAGGGATATCAAAAAGTAAGAAAAGGAGACACGCCACTCAAAAGAGGTTTTATAATTTAAAATAAATGAACTATTTACTTCTGTCAATTCCGGTTTAGGAAACCTATGGAAAAAATCTAGTTTCTTTTTTGCGCGTTTCGCTTGAACAAAATATTCCCAATGAAAATGGAAGAAAGAAAAACACTTAAGGCATGCAAACAAGGCAACATCCTCAGCTTTGTAGCAATGTATGTACTTAGCATGACATTGGCATTGGCTTTGGCTTTGAAGTATCGTGGAACAGATCGGCACATTATAATGGCTTATTTACACAATTATCCCCGGCTAATTTGAAGCGGCGGCAACAATGTAAATAACGATCAACAAAAACCGCAATTATGACAACAAAAACTAATTTACATTTTTCTTGGATCTGCTCCTGCCTGTTCCAGCCATTGGGTCGATTGTTTTGTCGCCCTTTTCCCCATAGGTACTTGAAAAGTAATCAACGGAACAACAAAGAAACGTGCAACGAATTCACTTAAAAGCCGGCCACCGCAGGATGTCTCTGCCCAAGAACAAAAAAGAAAAAACAACGCGAACTTCGCATTTCGATGGATGATGTGTCGCTGTGTAAATTTCACTCAATATTCTTTGGACCTTCTCCCCAGTCCATGCTAAGCCATGGACGACGACGAAGACTATTGCACAACCTTAGCACCTTTTTTGCTGTTGTGTTACAATTACAAGATGTCTTTATTTGTATTACCTTTTTTACCTTTTACATCGGATACTTTGTTTCAAAGACCCTTTTCCCCTTCATGTGAGGGTTCTCCAAGAACGTTGTCGCAGTTTTAGCAGTTTTTTGTTGTTGAATTTCCCAAACACACACAAAAAAGGAAAATAAGGAAAACAAGTAATTTCTTTCGGTGTTCAATGAACACAATTACACCCATTGACCACCTCAGCGACGACGGCAACAACAACGTTTAACTTTCCCTTCTCGTATTCTACGGATAAGCGCCCTTCTCATTGTCGTCGTTGTCGTCGTCAGGGGAAAAGGAACTACTTAACTTCCCCCTTATTTTCACCTTATTGACAACCGAAAATGTGTTGTAAACATTTTGTGAAACCAATTGATTGAGGCGTGTTTTATGAGGTGGTTAAGTTGTTGCTTAACTTGTTAGCCCCCTGTCCGTCCAACATTACGTGAACAGCATTCGGCAGACATATTACGATGGCTAGAAATTCTTGCAAATACTGTTAATGCATATCAACTCAAGGGTCTAATTCCCGCATCTGTTTCGTATCGTAATTCGATTACGTGAGATCTAATAACTCTAACATTTATGTGCAGATATTGATGAAATTTCAGCATATCGTTCCAAAGGTGATTCATAACATATTTATACGAAAATAAGCGAAAAATAATTTCCCAACTACTCGGTTTATGCTGTCGAAAATTCAGATTACGATACGAAACGGATGCGGTAATTAGGCCCCAAGTTTCGATTGAATAAGCCGAAGTGTTACAAAATTTCTCGACCAAATGGTTAATGGCAATGCGCAAATTTTTTGCAAGCGTCAGTCTGCTATGTTGTTTACAAGCCTACAGAAGCATATTGCTTAATGTCGAAGATAAAAAACTTATCGAAGTGGAATTCAGACGCAACAGTGTTATTGCTTTGTATGTGACGGGCAACCCCACCCAGCCATTGTTAATGAGCTACGACATGTACGTGTGAACAAAATGTTTGTGTATCGAAGTACTTTGGACATTCAAAAACATCGCTAAAAAATAAGTCCATGAAGAAAAATATATATTTGAAAATAGATATAAGCCAAGACAAAAACCGCCTTATAGTAACAGAGCGCTTATGGCAATGGCTGAAATTACTCGGAAAAAAGTTGTATTGCGATGTATAATGGACACTCGGTGATGGATCATCTGAAATAAAAAAACCCAAAATTATTTCGTTACATAATCGTTTTCCCCAGGTGACGCTGAGGAGGGTTTTTGGAAATTTCTTTTTTTCAATTTGTGGGAACACTGAAGTGAAAAATGCGATTTCGGCAAAAGAAAATCGGCAAATTTTTTATTGCGAAATAATAATTATTAAAAAATTAGAAAAAAAAATCTCCAGCGTTACCTGGATTGTGGGAAAATCGCTTTAAAGTTTTCTGATGCATTGAGTCACATTTGAGACGCGCTTTCTACGACTGCTGTATCTTCTTTAGCTTTGCTCCGCTTCATCTCAAATTTGTACACAATATTTTTAAAAGGTTCTCCATTCAAAAATTAAAATTAAAAAATTACCAAAAATTGTTTACAAACGTTACCTTGCCTAAAAATGGCTAAGCCGATTTCCTCAAAACATAAGTGATGTCTTAGGTCACTCCTTCGATGTGTTACACCTTTGGCCCTTAGCAAATTATATATACTCTCGTTCACAATAGTGGGGTATGAAACATGATTTCTTATACCCTCCACCATAGGTTGGGGTGGGTATATTAATTTTGTCACTCTGGTTGTAACTTCCCTAAATATTGATCAGAGATATTATTAATCGTATCGAAATTCTAAAATGATTTAGCCATGTCCGTCTGTCCGTCCGTCGGTCTGTTGAGCTGGCCTTCGGTAGCTCAGTGGTTAGATTGGATTCCTATGGTGCTGGGTTCGATTCCCAGCCGGGGCACTGGTAAATTTAACATCAACATGTTCATGTTTTCATTATAATTCGAGTTTCTGCAGCTAAAATAACTCACCGGACACACTACCACATCATCTGGTCGCCCAAGTCAACAGGGAAGCTAAAAATAGACATAACACCATGACGACTTAAAACGACTTATGAAACCCCTCACCTTGAGTCCCAAAAAGATATTAGTAAATTTAATTATTTTTTTTTGTTTTAATTAAATTATTATCAATTTAAATTGTATTTAATAACTTTAAAGTATGTACTGATATCAAAGTTGCAAGCTGTTAACTTTTGGTGTAAATGGTCCATATGTGTGGGGGGTACAAAAAGGGGTGTGCAAATAACGGCCCCTGTTCTCTAGACTCTAGGTATTATAAAAGCATTGCACTGTACGAAATTTCAAGTATTTGTATGCACTGATATTAAAGTTATAAGCTGGTAACTTGTGATACAAAATGGTCCACCAAAAGGAGAGGGGCAACAAGCCCATTTTTCCCTGTGTTGCAGGTACTATTAAACCATTACACTGTACAAAATTTCAGGTCTTTGTATTCACTGCTAATAAAGTTAAAAGCTGTTAAATTTTTGTACAAAAAGGTCCATTTGTGTGGGAGGTAACACAAGGGGCGTGCCATTAACGCCAATAACTAGGATACTCTCCCGGCTTAAAGAGCACAACTACACTTAGTGCAGTCAGAAACCATAAAAGCTTTTCTGCATAGTGTGGTCATTTTCCATTTGATGGAGCAAAATTTGTTTCTCATTGGACATGGCTGGTGTTTTGTATTAACTTTGGTTAACAGTTGTTTTTGGAAGATTTTGGAGAAGTGAGGTTTCACAAAGATTTCTCATTCGCTTGTGTGTAGAAATCAATCTTATAAAGCAGAACTGTTGATAACGAGAGTCACGGCTCTGAAATCATGATCCAGTATGTGTGCTGCCAATTTTTAATACATATTTATACACCGTCATGTACTTGTTTCTATAATAATATAGAAACGAAATGGTCTTGAAGCCGGGAGAGTATCCTAAAGGGTTTTCCAACAAGATGTGTTATTTTGGTATTCAAAGAAAAATGCCATTTTTTGAGTCCTCGATAGCCTCACGAATTCTATCTTTGAGGTCTTGAATCGACGCTGGGCTGCTGGCGTAGACCTTATCTCTCACGTGGCCCCAAAAGGAAGAAGTCGCAAGGTGTTAAATGACAAGATCTCGGTGGCCAATTCTGATCACCTCTTCGAGAGATAACACGGTCCGGAAACTTTTCCCGTAACAGAGCAATGGTTTTGTTGCTTGTGTGGCACGTAGCGCCGTCTTGTTGAAAGTAAACTTTGTCCAGATCAATACCATCCAACTCCGACCATAAAAAATCATTAATCATCTCTCGATAGCGCAATACATTTACCGTAACTGTTGATCCAACCTCATTTTCGAAAAAGTAAGGTCCATTGACCCCGCCGGACCATAAACCGCACCAAACGGTCAGTCGTTGAGGATGGAGAGGCTTCTCAACAATAACTCTTGGGTTTTCCGAGCCCCAGATGCGACAATTTTGCTTGTTGACGTAGCCACCGAGGTGGAAATGGGCCTCATCAGTCAAGATGATTTTTCGATGGTATTCCTGATCATTTTCATGCATTTCAAGGACCCAATCAGCAAAGACACGACGTTGTTGATGATCGGCCGGCTTGAGTTCTGAACTGAACTTTATAAGCCTTGAGACCCAACTCTTTATGCACGATACGGTGTAATGACGTTCGTGGAATTCCCAATTCCAAAGAACGACGAGGAATGGACAAACCTGGGTTTTCTTCAACACTTTGGGCTACAGCAGAAATATTCTCAGTTGTTCTTGAGCGACGTGCACGGGTTTTATTCTTCACATCACTAACTTGTCCCAACAGCTCGAATTTTTCCACCAATTTTTGTATTGCGGTCCGACAAGGTGCATCACGAGGACCCAAAAATGCTTTAGTTTTGCGAACTGTGACTGCAAGATTTTCACCATTTTTGTAGTGAATTTTAATAATTTCAATGCGTTGTTGAATCGTGCATCGTTCCTTTTTTAGTAATGGCGTAGTTTCTACTTGTCAAATGTCAAAGAATAAAAGCTTCAAAAGTGACAGCTACCGAAATACCGGTTGATTCAAAATAACACCTCTTGTTGGAAAACCCTGTAGTTAGAATCATAAAAATGTTTACGGTAATTTTTTTTTATTTTTCTTTAAATTTCCATTTTCTTTAATATTTGGACCATATTTTTTTATATGCTCGAAAAAGACCGGATATTCTTTAAACTAAAGGAGGACTGAAAATTTTAGTAATGGCAATTTCACGTGGGAACAGAAGATTAGTACTGTCGTTAAATAATTATCAAAAAATTCGATTTTTCCCCAAAAAAAAAACTGTTTCTGCTGGCATGAAATAACCATAAAAAATAGAAAATAATTAGAGAAAAAGTTCAAATTTTTGGAAGCTAGCATTCTAATGAAGATAGCAATTTGAAGAAAATCTATGAATAAATGTAGAGACTGTAGCACTTTTGTTAGAAATAAGCGAATTTCAACATAATGCGGTTTTTAAACACCCACTATTGCGAACCAGGGTATATACCAGACGCTGCATATCAAAAGTGTAAAGGTCCATTTTGGGCCATTTAAAGTCATTTTAGCAATGTCCGTCTGTCTGTCCGCATGTCTTTCTGGTTGGTGCGCACGATAAATTTCGACAGGACTAACCGATTGACTTCAAATTTGGTATGTGTCAGTATTGTTTTTCTCTCAGACTAAGGTCAAGGATGGACTGTGTTGGTCCACTCCTTCGAGTACCTCCCACACAAAGGGCCAACATTTAGTGAAATATTGATTATCTCGTACTATTCAGAATCTTTGACCATTCCACACATAGTGTTAACATAGGTCGCTATCATCTTGAGAAAAATTGGAAAGTTGCCACGCCCCTTTTGGCACCTACCATACAAATGGATCATTTTGCACAAAAAGATAACTTTGACTCTAGTCCATAAAAATACTTAAAACTTGGTGGAGTGTAATGCCTTTACAGTCCCGTGCAAAATGGGCGATATTACCATGCCCATTTTGGTACCTCGTATACAAATGGACCATTTTGCATAAAAAGTTAACGGCTTATTGCCACGCCCCTTTTGGTACCTCCCAAACAAAATTGCCAAAATAAAAAATATGAAAAATTATTTTTTTTGCATTTCTCTATTTTAAAAATATGGGTCAACGAAGGCATTGTCTTCTTCGTTACGATGATAGCTTTCAAGAAATGGAACAAACAATTTTTTTTTGCGATTTTTTTCTATTTTTAATGGATTTTTTGGTGCCAGCAAAAATGATTTTTTTGAAAAAAAAAAATTATATTTTTCTAATCGTTTTAACGACAGTTGCTAACTTTCCGTTTCTACGTTTATGTGTTATCCCGGCTTTATCGAGGTTATATACTGTTTTCTAATAAGAGTGATATGCTTTCTTTGAAAAAAATAAACACACACACACAATTCAAAAGTATTTTATTTAATGTGAAGTACAAACGATACAATTAAGTTCTAAATCAAACGTCATTCAAATGACCTCCACGACTTCTTCTGCAGGAACGAATTCGATGAACCCAATTTTCGAGCACTTTTTCCACTAAATCAAGTCGTATGTCATGAATGGCACATTCAATATTGACTTGTAAAGCTTGAAGGGAGCCTGGCTTATTTTGAAAGACCAATGACTTTAAATAATCCCACAAGAAATAGTCTAATGGTGTTAAATCACATCTTCTTGGAGGCCATTCAATATCACAATTTCTTGAAATATTCAAATCTCCCAACTTTTTTAGCAATAATTCAATTGTTTCATTTGCTGTGTGGCACGTAGCCACAATCGGCCAATGGCAAAAAGATAGCTCTTAACAAGAGCCGTAGGTCGACTGGAAAGTGTTTTTTTTTTATTTAAAAAAATGGACTTGGCATCATTTTCAAATGTGAACGGAAAGTTTATTTTTGCTCTAGCTCCTTAAAGGTACATCGGATCGGGAATCGGTCAATGGCAAAAAGATAGCTTTTAACGAGAGCTAAAATATTGCTCAAGGTCGTAGGTTGACTGGAAATTGTTTTTTTTTTTGGATTTTTAAAAAAATGGAAAACGGTTAAAATCTTTTGGCTAAAACCAATAGTACATTAAAGAATAACTTTCCAAGTTTATTTTCATTAAAAAATATGACAACGACAGCATTTATGCGGAAGCGTTTCGAAAAAAGTTTATTTGTGGTGCCACGCATTATTCGATACCGGATCATCAGACATTAAAAATTAATTTATTTAGTTAGATAATCATTATATCCAAGTAATGCTGTCGAGTTTCTTTCGAAATTTTTGGGAACACTTTGAAGTGAAAAATTCGATTTTTGCGAGAAAAAAATCTACTAATTGGTTATTGTTAAATAAAACAAAATTAAAAACTAAAAAAAAACACAACAACGTTACCTCGTAAGTTGTGTATAGAAATAGTGTTAAACATTTCAAAAGGAACGGTTCAGTAGTTTTTGAGTTATGAGGGACACCGTCTTTGAAAACTTGGGTTGTGGAAAAAACGCTATAAAGTTTTTCTGATGTTAGATTAGGTTAGGTTGAGGAGACGTTTAAACGTCTCATGTCCGTGGACTTAAGCCAGGGGTTCGGCTTGTTGTGCGCTCCTTATTTATGATCTTTTTATACCTCACGAGTTACAGAAAATCGGTACTTGATACGAATATTCTCAGTATCTTCCAGTTATATCTTCTGTTGGGAGCTTGCCTGTGTGAAAGCCGGGCAGTGACACAGAAAATGTTCCATCGTTTCGATGTTTTCCCTGAATGCCCTGCATTCGTCGTTTCCTGCTAGTCCTATGCAAGTGAATGAAGACTGTAAAGCATTTAAAACGAAATAAAACTGAACTCGTCCAGCAACACCTTAAGTCACGGTGTATTATTTTGTTGTTGTTGTTTATTTTTGGTACTCTACTCAAATGTCAATTTGTATTATGTGCATTTTAAAAGAAAACATTTCAAGTAGTTTGGAAACAGAAAATTATCCTTTCATGTATTCTCATAATTGTGTCATTTTTTGCTCCTTTTGCTTTAGTATTTGCTGGTCGATTTGTTGAAGGTAGAAACATTTTAGTTACAACAAGAATAACTGCAGTAGAATACCCTTTTTGTCACTATTATTTGTACAAAATTGTTGTATGATTGATGAGGTGATATTTCATTTGTTTTAGTCAGTACGTTCACTTTTATTGTTTCCAATTTTTTTTATCACTACATATGGTCGGGTTAATAATATAAAGTTTCGATGTCACTATTCAAGATATTGCTACGAATTCTTCCTTATTTTGCAAGTAAGGACATCTTTATCTTAAAATTAAGGAAGCTGACATTAACATTATAGAAATTGTCTTAATTTTAAATAAGAAATCTTCTTAGTTTAAAGACTGTTACAAAAATAATCTCTTTTTAATTCCCATGAAAAAATCCCATCCCATGTCTAGGTCTGTACCATTTATCCGAGGAGGGTCCACATGTGCAACCTTATTCTGCCTAGTGAAGAGAACCAATTCTGTCTTGTTTGGGTAAACGCTCATCCGCTGCTTCTGACGCATCTAGCCAATTAGTACAGAGCCACCTGTAGAATGTGTCTGAGGACATTAGGGACGTCGAGTAATTTGCCAGTTACTGCGATTGCCACGTCATCCGCATATGTCACGTTCAACGTTTCAAACTAGTGGAGACACTGCTCCTCCTTGTGGAAATTGTGCGTTTACTTTTGGGTTATATTCTGTTAGTCATTTTGAGACATGTGAATTTTTTTATTTGTGTGATTTTTTATGCAGCCTTTTTGTTGGTCCTTCAAGCCAAGTTAGGAGGGTTGCCAACTTTTTATTTTATTATAAAATCTCTGGGAATGTCATCTCTTCTGCACATGTTCCAATTTCACACCTCTAACTCGACAGTTTGTTGACTGTTATCACCAAGTTTTGCAACATGCATATAGTTTGTAATAGAGACCCGAAACATCTATATTTAATTCTTTCTTTAGGGTTGCCGTCTACTTTGCTCCTAATTGATTTGTCGAACAGACAAATAGTTTTCAAATTATTTCTTCCACTCGATCTCTGGGTGGGGGTAAGGCGATAGAGCGCTACAAGCTGTCCGGGCTGAGTAAGTGATAAATTGCTTAATGGGCATTAATTATGCTCTCATTGTCGCCGCCATCTGATGACAGTTAAGCGTGGGCGAGTTAATCTGGCCCACCATACGCCGTAGCACCGCATATTTTCGATACAAAAGTTTTAGGTTTCGTTTTTTTTGCGCGTTTTTTGTTTTTGCAAAAATACAATCGTTTTAAAAGCCATACATATATGTATACACTGAAATACTTTTCAGCCATTATGTCAAATTGATGAGATTTCCTTCCGCAGTGGCAATGCGGAGATGTGACGCTGATCGTTGTCATTTCAAATGTTTGTCGCTGATTGACAACATGCCAAACAATTTGAGGATTAAGTTTTCTTTTTCGCAAAATCTCTATCTGTCTCTGTAGAGGAGAACAACAAATTGGGGGCAATGGCAGTAGCTGACGACGGACAGAAACGCCTAAATTTCCAATCTTCTAAAAATAGTGGAATTCTACGGAAATTGTTTGAAACTTTTAAATTTTTAATAAATATACATAAATTCATAAAGATATGTTTAAATGATAATAAATTTGCCAGTTTGACCTCGAGTTTCTTGCTTTGGTCTTTGCGTTTTCTTTTTTGTCTTATGTCAAGGGACTCAAGGAGAACCTTGAGCGTTTCAAAATAATAGCTAAGATCCTTATCAAAAAAGACACTGCAGATAAGTTGCTAATAAAACCTATAACAAGTATCAAAACTATAATCACCCTAAAAAAATTATTCATTTTAACTTCAATTCTAAGAAAAGGGTGGTTAAATTTTAAGGGCCGATGTTGATTTTGAATAAAACACAAATTATTTAGGATATTATTGTCATTTCTTTTTATTATGATTATATTAGTATGGTTCAATTATGTATGGAGCAAAATATCGGTCTAATGGCGGCACACCTCCATCCGATGGTCCGCTGAGGCATAATTGAGGTTCTTTGCTGTTAATGTGCCGAATTATCTCATCCTTTAGCTCTTGAATTGTTGCTGGCTTATCGACGTACACCTTTTCTGATTCTAACTAGGATATTCTCCCGGCTTCAAGACCATATTATTATAGAAACAAGTATTTTATACATGGCGGTGTATAAATATGTATTAAAAATTGGCAGCACACATACTGGATCATGATTTCTGAGCCGTGACACTCGTTATCAACAGTTCTGCTGCAATTGTATGGGAGATACGGAGCTCTATATGGTTGACTTCAACACGCAAGCGAATGAGAAATCTTTGTGAAACCACACTTCTCAAAAATCTTCCAACAACAATTCGTCGGCTTAATGCTATTTTGTTCCATACGCCATTTTTTATGAACGGAGAAAAACGCAATTTATTGTTTGAGTAAAAACGGGACTGAAGAGTTACACACTTTTTATTTCATAGGGTTCCCAACAGTGTTTGTATGATTCTCATGCATTTCTATGCCATTACATCCAAAAGTAAGCAAGTTATAACAATTTTTGTACTTGGCATTTTGGTCCATATCCACTTTTATTTTAATATTTTTTCGTATTTGTATTACATGGACCACAAAAAGGGTCGGTATGGAAGGACACTAATTTACATATTGTGATCGAAAGAACGTAAAATACTGAGTGAAAAATATAGGGCGATGGAAAAATTGAGACATAGAACAAAAATATCGAAATTATTTCCCGTTATTCAGAGTAAAACAAATTTACCCTGCCAATATCTCGAAAACTAGACGAGATAGGAAAAAAATGATTGTAGATTCTGAAAGAGCATGCTTGGAACCCATATTATCAACTCCTAACTCAAAAAACACAAAAATGGCGTATGGACCAAAATAGCATTAAGCCGACGAATTGTTAACCAAAGTTAATACAAAACATTGCATATAAACCCAAAGAAAGAAGTCCAACGGTGTCAAATCACATGATCTTGGCGGCCAATTTACATCGCCACGACGTAAGATAACACGGCCATTGAATTTGTTGCGCAAAAGAGCCATTGTTTCGTTAGCTGTGTGGCAAGTGGCACCGTTCTGTTGAAACCACATATTTCTTTATCATCCCACGATAGCGAATACCATTCACAGTAACTCCTTGACCGGCCTCATTTCGAAGAAGTATGGCCTGATGACGTCGCCAGCCCATAAGCCGCATCAAACGAACTGGGCGAGCATGCACAGGTGTATTCACATCTCCTACAGACCCGGTTTGCTGAAATTTGCGCACAAATCTCCCGATTGTGGACACATTTGGTCGATTATGCTGATCAAAAAAAATCGCGAAGTGCATTTCGATTTGAACGCCCATTTTCGTAAAAGGATCAAAAAACTATAACGCGTTGCTCGATTATGTATCTTTTCATGGTTCAAATTGAGTTAGTCTGAAATTGAGAAATGTCAAATGAAATGTAGAAAAAACTTGACGTTTAGGTGTGGTTCACATTCAAAATCGGCCCTTACAATTAAACCACCCTTTACATTTATATTATTGTAATTGTTAGATATATGTAGAGGTTAACATCGCGAGAGAATGTCTATATTTCGCAACGACATATCAAGTGAATCTGATGGGATTCGAACCCACGGCCCTACACGTTGATATCTAAACTTTCTACCAACTCAAGAACAGGGGCTTACATTCTCATATAAATAAAGGGGTTTCCAACAAGAGGTGTTATTTTGGTATTCATAACACCTCTATTTTTTTGCTTGTGTGACACGTAGCCCCGTCTTGTTGAAAGTAAACGTTGTCCAGATCAATACCATCCAACTCCGACCATAAAAAATCATTAATCATCTCTCGATAGCGCAATACATTCACCGTTCGTTTTTTGATCGTTTTGTATCGTTCGATGATCGTATATCGTTCCATTTTTAGTAATGGCGTAGTTTCTACTTGTCAAATGTCAAAGAATAAAAGCTTCAAAAGTGACAGCTACCGAAATTCCGGGTGATTCAAAATAACACCTCTTGTTGGAAAACCCTGTAGAATTTCAAATATTAAATATATAAACTTCAATTCGGAAATTGTAGATAAGATAATTGAGTTTAACTTGCGATCGAATTTTTAACTTTGTGCCCAATTACGCCTATTTTTCATAGAGTTGTGAAAATAATGCTTTGTTGGAAATTTAAAAATATTATGAATAAGAACGCTGTATTTTATATGCTCCACCACAGGATAAACGTTTGTAGCACCTCGAAACATTGATCAGGGATCCCATAAAGTATACAGGATGGCTGATATGTATTGCAACCAACTTCAGGTTGCTATCATTTCTAAACCGCTAGTATGATAGCTGACTGATTTATTTCAGTGATAGTTCATTTTATTGTTTACAAGCTCACAAAAGCATTTTGATCTATTGCATTCAGAAAAAAAGTTATTCGTGATGGAATTCAAGCGTGATAGTGTGATTGCTTTATATTTGGGTGGAAAAACACAAGTGGCTATCGTTAGAGCCCTCCAGCATTTAAATGTGAATAAATCTTTTGTTTCTCGTACCATTGCTCGTTACCGTGATACTGGCAGTGTAGCATCGCGTCCAAAAAGTGAACGAAAAAAAAGGTAACAACACCAGAAATGATCCGAAAAGTGAAGGCCAGATTTGATCGAAATCCACGCCGCAGTGGTAGAAAAATTGCTCGTGAGCTGAACATATCGCGAGAACGGAAACAACACATATTAAAAAATGAGCTTGGACTAAAGCCATTGAAGTTCCAAAAAGTGCAAGAGCTCAACGATGCACAAAAAAAGTTAGACTGGAAAGAGCCAAGGAGTTGCTTCGCTTGCACGAAATTAGTTTTCTCCGATGAGAAGCCAAATTGAGCAGTTTGTGAACAAACAAAATGATCGGGTTTACTTGCCAAAGAGGTCAGCTGAAAATGTACACCTTCGATTGGCCACCAGAACTCAAGAGCCGCCGATGGTAATGGTGTGGGCCGGCGTAACGGCCGATGGTCGCTCCCCGCTCGTATTCATCGACCATAGGGTCAAAATAAATGCCGAATAATATTGGGAAAATGTCCTAAAGACAGTATTGAAGCCCTGGGCAGACAAACATTTCGGCCGCAGACCATGGACATTCCAACAGGACTTAGCACCATCGCACTCAGCACGCGTCAACCAAGAATGGCTTAAAAAGGAGGTTCCCCGACATTTTTTGCTTTTGAACAATAAAATTTAAAAAATATAGTGCTTTACTTTGTTGCATTACATATCAGCCACCCTGTATATTCCTAATCGTTGTACAATTCTAAGGCTGGCGGCAGAGCCAGAGCAAGAAACAGTTTTGTTGCGTGAGCGTACAGCAGCTGAAAAGTGTTTTCTGTATTTTCTTATTAGAAAGTCAAATCGAATGCGATACTCTCAGCAAGTGAGCGCGGTGTGAAGCGTTTCTAGCTTAGTTTTGCTTCGTCAAAAAAAAAACACTTTCCAGTCGACCTAAGACCTTGACGCCCATGGGCAAGAGCAAAAATAAACTTTACGTTCAAATTTGAAAATTATGCTGTCAATTTTTTTTAAATAAAAAAACAGTTTCCTGTCGACCTACGACCTTGACACACATGAGCAATATTTTAGCTCTCGTTAAGAGCTATCTTTTTGCCATTGGCCGATTGTGGCTACGTGCCACACATCAAATGAAACAATTGAATTGTTGCGAGAAAGTTTGGAGATTCGATTATTTCAAGAAATTGTGAATGTCCTCCAGGAAGTTGTGATTTAACACCATTAGACTATTTCTTGTGGGGGTTTTTTTGAAGTCATTTGTCTTTCGAAATAAACTCTTTAAGCTTTTCCAGTCAATATTGAACGTGCTATTCGTGCCATACGACTTGACTTAGTGGAAAGAGGGCTCGCAAATTGGGTTCATCGAATTCATTCCTGCAGAAGAAGTCGTGGAGGCCATATGAATGACGTTTCATTTAGTTCTTAATTGTATCGATTGTACTTCACATTAAATAAAAAACTTTTGAATTTCCTTAAAATAAGTGTGTTTTTTTTTTCAAAGAACAGCGGTCGCTATAGATCCGATGTTTGATATAGCTCCCATACAAAGGTCCCTCCCGATTTCACTTCTTAACGCCATAGAGACCACAAATTCTAATGAATCGAGGTAACAATTCGTACTTTGGGTTTATTTATACCTCTGGAACCCTTCTTACGAACAACGGTCTTCATAGGTATATATATGTTTCGAAATAGCGCCCATACAATGATCTCTGTCGACAAAACGATTTTACCTAATATTTATTTATTATCTATGGTGAGGGAGGTATGTACCATTTGTAAGCTGAAAATATTGTCTTAATCCTTCAAGGTTTTAATCAATCACTATGCTAATTGACATCACTGGATGACCTCTGAAATTCTCTTCGGAGAGCTTGTGTAAAATGTGCGGAGAGACTGATATCAATTAGTTGTTGCTGACTTAAGTCACCTTGCTTTCGGTTCTCCTATTGCAACATATTCGTTGTTTTATTCCCGCGACAATTTGTGTATCTTCGGACACCACTAGGATTCCGTTTTTGGGGGAAATAAGCTAAAAGTTCTTTTAGAATGTCAAGAATTCGAATGAGATAACTTAATATGGGAGCTATTTCAGAATTATGACTGCTACCAAAGCCAAACATATGGCAAACATTGAAAATTATGACTTCTAGAGAGCCAAGAAGTCAAACCGGGAGAGAAATTTATATACGGACCGACGTAAGTTTTTATTAGCCTTGGTTTTCGGTAAAATAAGGCGATTGATCTGTAACTTATGATATTCTTAAGATTTTCTCACTGTGAAGTTGATCTGCCTGGTTTTGGAATATGGAATGGTTAAGTGGTTTCACAACAGCTTCCAAAACGGTTTCTTGGTGATTTTTGGCCAATGTTTTGAACCTTTGTTCACAGAAATGCAAGTCAGTGACCCTTTCGTAGGAGACACCCCATCGAACCATGATTGAATCTGTATGATGGACCTTTTCGACCCGTGAATCACTTGAGATGCTTTCTTAGACGACCGTGCATACACCATATCATTTCGTATGTTAAATTTTTCTTGCACCGTAAAATTTGTTTCATCTGTGAACAAGATTTTTTTGTGTAAGTTATCAGCTTGCTTCACCAAAAGACGTTTGCAGTTTTCTTTCCAATTTCATTGCCCTTTTAGCGAAAATTGGACTTTTGTACCACATTTTGGAATTTTGAAATAGGACATAAGTTTAATTCGAGGGACTACATCAGTTCCACCTAAAAAGGGCAAATATTTTTCAGAATTTCAAGTCGACGGGCGACACATTTTCCAGAATCGAAATCACCATAACGTCGATTTCGATTCTGAAAAAAGTGTTGCCCCGTCGACGTGAAATACTACCAAATATTTTGTAGTATTTAGTCAAAATAATGGAGTTCCTCGAATTTTACTTAACTTCAATTTTCAAACTTAAAAAATAAGTTAGGAGAGTGCAGTATTCGAGAAAAGGGCAAAGAAAATGCTGCACTTTTTCCAGAAATGAAATCGCCATAACATAGGCAGTCTTTTCCTCTCTGGCGTGAGGAGATGTTTTGAGCTTATGATAGCCAGATTTGTTTAGCTACCCTACACGTGCCGATTTCTGTCCATTTCCGGTTATGTTATATTAAGCGCCCACTAAGACCTTACCGATACCTCCTTTCCCAAGTACTCGTATGCCAAGTCGAAACAGATAGTTTTGCAGAGAATTCCTTTAAAATGCAAATCGATTGATGTGAACCTCTTTTGTTTATAATTTTGATTGGGGTGAAGGTTAAATACCAAATTTTGAGTGAATATAATTTGGATAACTTAGCATATAAAAATGCAATGTCCCTTAAAACATGCTGAGCCAACTTAGACTACTTTGAAATGAAGGTATCGATATGTGAGCCACTAGGATCCACTGTGATTCCTCATGTTTCTTCTTCGCCAATGTGTCAATTGAGTCTAGAACGCCGTTCTGATGCCTTGATGACTATTAAAAGTCTAAGTGGATACTAACCTTTGAGCTGTTCTATAGAATAAACTTGGGTGGTATCTTCAACGCAGTCAGCCATACTAAGCAGTGCCTCAGTGTATAGACTTTTCGTCACAAAGCGATTTCGTTTGCTCATTTGCATTTTTTTGCAGAAAAGAAATCGTCAGAAGTAATCCTGGTCCTAATGTTCTCCTTTTTCTCTTAAAATTGCTAGAAATTTCTTAAAGAGGACCGGAATGCTTTTAGTAAGAAAAAAAAATGTAGTAGAATTTCTTTTCATATTTTCCAATAACGTCAAAGTTATCTTCTGGACACTGTGGACAGACGCCATTAGTCTAGGGTGGGAGATGACTGAGTGACTTGCCGTGACGACGGTTTAATTGCATCGGTGATGCCAAAAACAATTTATATCGATTGTATACCATGATAAATTAACGAAAGAGATTAGTAAACATATATCTCAGCATTACTCGAGGAAATATCCACAGTTTATTAGATTCTTAATTTCCGAATATATCCTCATAGACCCAGCAAAGGGTGATGTTATGATGTTCCTCGATAACCTTAAACTTTCTGCAACCGTTGCTAACTACTTATATTCAGAGTTCGGAAAAAAACACTAAGGCACGGTTCCCTAGCGTTTTGTACCGTTCCTTTGTCGCGAACGGAACAGTATCGCAACCCTTACAAGAGAACAGAATACACTAAATATTTGTTAGCGTTACTGTTCGCGAACGGTACCACTACGATAACGTACCGTTCTTAGAACACGACGAACGGTAAGAAATAACTCTGTACCAATTTTCATTAAGATTGCTTCATATTTGCGACCTGTGGTGTCGAATATAAAATGGAACGGAACGCTAAACGTAGTGATACTGTTAGAGTTCTGTTCAAAAGAACAGTATTACTACGACGTAGTGATACTGTTCTGTGAACCGTACGTTATCGTAGTGATACCGTTCGTCGTGTTGTAAGAACGGTACGTTATCATGGTGGTACCGTTCGCGAACAGTAACACTAAAAAAAAATAACGTTAGTGTTCTTTGAAGGAACCGTTCCTATAACGTACTGTTTTTTTTCTGAACACTGCTTATAGTCATACTTAGTAGAACCTGGAAATCATTACAGTCACCCTAATACATATTTTGCCTCGAAGGAACATATGTTTTTTCTTAAAGCTACATTTGGTAATATGAAGGCATTTATTTATTTTATTTGTTTGTGAAAGGATTATATTTGTAGTCTAATGGTGATTTCGATTCTGAAAAAAATGTTGCCCCGTCGACTTGAAATTCTGAAAAATATTTGCCCTTTTTGGGTGGAACATATGCAGTCCCTCGAAATAAAATTAGCTCCTATTTCAAAATTCCCGAATATGGTATAAAACTCCAGATTTCGGGAAAAGGGCAACGGAAATGTTGATTTTTTTGCAGAAAAGAAATCGCCATAAGTAATCCTTTTCCTAATTTTCTCTTTTTTCTCTTAAAATTACTAGCAAATGCTTAAAGAGGCCCGGAATGCTTTTAGTAAGAAAAAAGAATTGAGTAGAATTTTTTTTCATAATTTCCAATGACGTCAAAGTTACCTTCTGGACGATGTGGACAGTCGCCATTAGTCTTGGGTGGGAGATGACTGAGTGACTTGCCGTGACGACGACACAGAGGGAGGTGTTTGGTCGTGTTTGCGAGAGTTTTCTCCCAACTCTTTATGGCGGTGATGTCTACTTGTTGATAGGCACTGCTGCTGCTGCCCCAACGATTCTTACTCCCCGTTGCCAGTCAGTCAGTCGTGCGTTCGCTCGTTTACATCGTTAAGAAAACAGACATGTTTGACATTTGTTCCCGTTGCCGTTACTTGTCAATATATAATGATGTTGTACGAACGAAGAACTCTCGCGTATTCACGTTACTTACTGACGGACGGACAGACAAACAATCAGCGTTCGGAGGCAGCGGCGACGTTTGGCGTCAAAGTCTCAAACATTTGTCACTTTCGTTCGAGAGTTCAATGAACCATCTGTCATAGACCCAAAACAAATTTTCTATTTGACAGATAAGAAATACTCGTACAAGCGAAATGGCAATGGCTTCTATCGTTAACTTGGCAAAAAAAAACAAGCAAACCTATTAAAATGTTGTTTTCCAATCCCATCTGCGGAGAAATTGTAGTGCCTTCAACTAAATATATATATGTACTTATGTATAGTGCTGATGCTTTTCAAGTAATTAAGATTTTCTGTAAATGGTAGAAAGCTACATATTCCACCCCATATGACATAATAAGCAAATTTTTGCAAATCATAATTAAGGGTTATACAGATGGTTCGAAACATGAATAGAATATTGGCTTCGGATTATGCTTGATGTAGCTCACAGACTACCAGATACTTGTTGTGTTAATCCAGCCGAAATAATGGCAATAAAGGAAGTCGTCAAGTGGCTGAGTCGCAACATAGTGACCAACACTGGCGTCGTCAGTTAATCGGACGACCAGACTGTCATTACATCTCTGGAGGCTACATCCTTAGGTTCACAAATAGCCCTCGACTGCCACTGTTCACATGCTTGTCTTGGCTTAGGCAAGGTGCATTCCAATGAGAGGACAGAAGTCGTCACATGTAGGCTAGCTAAATAAATCTGACCAATATACGACCTAAGAAGGTCAAAATATCTCTTCGCAGTAGAGAGGAAAAGACTGCCTACGTTAGTGTCATTTCTGACGTGACACTGCCTGATCGGTGGCCAAGCCCAGAAGATCGGGAATTGAGTCCAATGACTTCTGCAGAAGTTTTGGAGATGAGAGGAAGTTATGTTCGACAAAACTTGTAATCATTTCTCTATACCGTTGACAGTAACATTCTGCCCATCATTGTTTTTGAAGACATATGGAACAATGGCGCCGCCGATTCATAAGGCGCACCAAACTGTAATTTTCTGTAGATGTAATGGTGTTTGCACAAAAGTTTCTTTATTATCTCCGCTCCAAATGAGACAATTTTGCTTATTTACTTGCACATTCAACCAAAAATGAACTTCATCGCTGAAGTTTAACGAGCAGAACCCTTATTATACCCTTTCTTTTGTGGAGAAGCGTATATGAGGAATAATACCACGATAAATCGACGGTTTCAACAGAATTTCAGTTTTGATTTTTTAATTATTTTTATTTTCAGTACACCTGAAATACACGCTTTGTGGAATTAGGTTATGGACCGATTTGAAAAATCTGTTTTTTTGAAATTTTGGAATTTTTCGGTACTTTTCAGAAAAAAATTTAAAGAAATATTAAAAATTTTTGTATGTGCGTTATCCAGGTTTTACAATTTAAATGTAGCAAATTATATATGGGGAATTCCACAACAAATCGACGGTTTTGATTTTTTATATTTTTTAGTACACCCGAAGAAACGTTTTGTGGAATATTTTGAGATTTTTCCGATAACTCGTTCAAAAGTTATTGATATTTAAACCAGTAAGGAAAGGCTAAAGTCGGGCGGTGCCGACTATATAATACCCTACACCACTCTCGTAATATTGAATAACTCTGATATATAAATTTTGTAATTCATGTATAAATTGTTTACATAAATTTACTTTTGGGACATTTTATACTTAAATAATACCCTGTACCACAGTGTGGTGTAGGGTATAAAAACGATTGGATCTAAAGAGCCAAATCGGATGAAACATATATATGGGAGCTATAGCTAAATCTTTACCGATTTTCTTCAAATTCGGCAATGTTGGTTCATGAATCAACAAACTCTACCATTCTAAATTTCAAAACGATTGGATGTAAAATATAGCTTCTATAGAACTAAAGGGCCAAATCGGACGAAACATATATATGGGAGCTATAGCTAAATCTTAACCGATTTTCTTCAAATTCGGTAATGTTGGTTCATGGATAAAGAAACTCTACCATTCTAAATTTCAAAACGATTGGATGTAAAATACAGCTTTTATAGGACTAAAGGGCCAAATCGGACGAAACATATATATGGGAGATATAGCTAAATTTTAACAGATTTTCTTCAAATTCGGCAGTGTTGGTTCATGAATCAAGAAACTCTACCATTCTAAATTTCAAAATGATTGGATGTAAAATACAGCTTCTACAGGACTAAAGGGCCAAATCGGACGAAACATGTATATGGGAGCTATAGCTAAATCTTAACCGATTTTCTTCAAATTCGGTAGTGTTGGTTCATGGATCAAGAAACTCTACCATTCTAAATTTCAAAATGATTGGGTATAAAATACAGCTTCTACAGGACTAAAGAGCAAAATCGGACGAAACATATATATGGGAGCTATAGCTAAATCTTAACCGATTTTCTTCAAATTCGGTAATGTTGGTTCATGGATCAAGAAACTCTACCATTCTAAATTTCAAAATGATTGGGTATAAAATACAGCTTCTTCAGGACTAAAGAGCAAAATCGGACGAAACATATATATGGGAGCTATAGCTAAATCTTAACCGATTTTCTTCAAATTCGGTAGTGTTGGTTTATGGATAAAGAAACTCTACCATTCTAAATTTCAAAACGATTGGATGTAAAATACAGCTTTTATAGGACTAAAGGGCCAAATCGGACGAAACATATATATGGGAGATATAGCTAAATTTTAACCGATTTTCTTCAAATTCGGCAGTGTTGGTTTATGGATCAAGAAACTCTACCATTCTAAATTTCAAAATGATTGGATGTAAAATACAGCTTCTACAGGACTAAAGGGCCAAATCGGACGAAACATGTATATGGGAGCTATAGCTAAATCTTTACCGATTTTCTTCAAATTCGGTAGTGTTGGTTCATGGATCAATAAACTTTACCATTCTAAATTTCAAAACGATTGGATGTAAAATACGGCTTCTATAGAACTAAAGGGCCAAATCGGACGAAACATATATATGGGAGCTATAGCTAAATCTTAACCGATTTTCTTCAAATTCGGTAGTGTTGGTTCATGGATCAAGAAACTCTACCATTCTAAATTTCAAAATGATTGGGTATAAAATACAGCTTCTTCAGGACTAAAGAGCAAAATCGGACGAAACATATATATGGGAGCTATAGCTAAATCTTAACCGATTTTCTTCAAATTCGGTAGTGTTGGTTTATGGATAAAGAAACTCTACCATTCTAAATTTCAAAACGATTGGATGTAAAATACAGCTTTTATAGGACTAAAGGGCCAAATCGGACGAAACATATATATGGGAGATATAGCTAAATTTTAACCGATTTTCTTCAAATTCGGCAGTGTTGGTTTATGGATCAAGAAACTCTACCATTCTAAATTTCAAAATGATTGGATGTAAAATACAGCTTCTACAGGACTAAAGGGCCAAATCGGACGAAACATGTATATGGGAGCTATAGCTAAATCTTTACCGATTTTCTTCAAATTCGGTAGTGTTGGTTCATGGATCAATAAACTTTACCATTCTAAATTTCAAAACGATTGGATGTAAAATACGGCTTCTATAGAACTAAAGGGCCAAATCGGACGAAACATATATATGGGAGCTATAGCTAAATCTTAACCGATTTTCTTCAAATTCGGTAGTGTTGGTTCATGGATCAATAAACTCTACCATTCTAAATTTCAAAATGATTGGGTATAAAATACAGCTTCTTCAGGACTAAAGAGCAAAATCGGACGAAACATATATATGGGAGCTATAGCTAAATCTTAACCGATTTTCTTCAAATTCGGTAGTGTTGGTTCATGGATCAATAAACTCTACCATTCTAAATTTCAAAACGATTGGATGTAAAATATAGCTTCTATAGAACTAAATGGCCAAATCGGACGAAACATATATATGGGAGCTATAGCTAAATCTTAACCGATTTTCTTCAAATTCGGTAGTGTTGGTTTATGGATAAAGAAACTCTACCATTCTAAATTTCAAAACGATTGGATGTAAAATACAGCTTTTATAGGACTAAAGGGCCAAATCGGACGAAACATATATATGGGAGATATAGCTAAATTTTAACCGATTTTCTTCAAATTCGGCAGTGTTGGTTTATGGATCAAGAAACTCTACCATTCTAAATTTCAAAATGATTGGATGTAAAATACAGCTTCTACAGGACTAAAGGGCCAAATCGGACGAAACATGTATATGGGAGCTATAGCTAAATCTTTACCGATTTTCTTCAAATTCAGTAGTGTTGGTTCATGGATCAATAAACTTTACCATTCTAAATTTCAAAACGATTGGATGTAAAATACGGCTTCTATAGAACTAAAGGGCCAAATCGGACGAAACATATATATGGGAGCTATAGCTAAATCTTAACCGATTTTCTTCAAATTCGGTAGTGTTGGTTCATGGATCAAGAAACTCTACCATTCTAAATTTCAAAATGATTGGGTATAAAATACAGCTTCTTCAGGACTAAAGAGCAAAATCGGACGAAACATATATATGGGAGCTATAGCTAAATCTTAACCGATTTTCTTCAAATTCGGTAGTGTTGGTTTATGGATAAAGAAACTCTACCATTCTAAATTTCAAAACGATTGGATGTAAAATACAGCTTTTATAGGACTAAAGGGCCAAATCGGACGAAACATATATATGGGAGATATAGCTAAATTTTAACCGATTTTCTTCAAATTCGGCAGTGTTGGTTTATGGATCAAGAAACTCTACCATTCTAAATTTCAAAATGATTGGATGTAAAATACAGCTTCTACAGGACTAAAGGGCCGAATCGGACGAAACATGTATATGGGAGCTATAGCTAAATCTTTACCGATTTTCTTCAAATTCGGTAGTGTTGGTTCATGGATCAATAAACTTTACCATTTTAAATTTCAAAACGATTGGATGTAAAATACGGCTTCTATAGAACTAAAGGGCCAAATCGGACGAAACATATATATGGGAGCTATAGCTAAATCTTAACCGATTTTCTTCAAATTCGGTAGTGTTGGTTCATGGATCAAGAAACTCTACCATTCTAAATTTCAAAATGATTGGGTATAAAATACAGCTTCTTCAGGACTAAAGAGCAAAATCGGACGAAACATATATATGGGAGCTATAGCTAAATCTTAACCGATTTTCTTCAAATTCGGTAATGTTGGTTCATGCATCAAGAAACTCTACCATTCTAAATTTCAAAATGATTGGATGTAAAATACAGCTTCTACAGGACTAAAGGGCCAAATCGGACGAAACATGTATATGGGAGCTATAGCTAAATCTTAACCGATTTTCTTCAAATTCAGTAGTGTTGGTTCATGGATCAATAAACTCTACCATTCTAAATTTCAAAACGATTGGATGTAAAATACAGCTTCTATAGAACTAAAGGGCCAAATCGGACGAAACATATATATGGGAGCTATAGCTAAATCATAACCGATTTTCTTCAAATTCGGTAGTGTTGGTTCATGGATCAAGAAACTCTACCATTCTAAATTTCAAAATGATTGGGTATAAAATACAGCTTCTTCAGGACTAAAGAGCAAAATCGGACGAAACATATATATGGGAGCTATAGCTAAATCTTAACCGATTTTCTTCAAATTCGGTAATGTTGGTTCATGGATCAAGAAACTCTACCATTCTAAATTTCAAAACGATTGGATGTAAAATACAGCTTTTATAGGACTAAATGGCCAAATCGGACGAAACATATTTATGGGAGCTATAGCTAAATCTTAACCGATTTTCTTCAAATTCGGTAATGTTGGTTCATGGATCAAGAAACTCTACCATTCTAAATTTCAAAATGATTGGGTGTAAAATACAGCTTCTTCAGGATTAAAGAGCAAAATCGGACGAAACATATATATGGGAGCTATAGCTAAATCTTAACCGATTTTCTTCAAATTCGGTAATGTTGGTTCATGGATTAAGAAACTCTACCATTCTAAATTTCAAAACGATTGGATGTAAAATACAGCTTTTATAGGACTAAATGGACAAATCGGACGAAACATATATATGGGAGCTATAGCTAAATCTTAACCGATTTTCTTCAAATTCGGTAGTGTTGGTTCATGGATCAAGAAACTCTACCATTCTAAATTTCAAAATGATTGGATGTAAAATACAGCTTCTACAGGACTAAAGAGCAAAATCGGACGAAACATATATCTGGGAGCTATAGCTAAATCTTAACCGATTTTCTTCAAATTCGGCAATGTTGGTTCATGGATCAAGAAACTCTACCATTCTAAATTTCAAAACGATCGGATGTAAAATACAGCTTCTATAGGACTAAAGGGCCAAATCGGACGAAACATATATATGGGAGCTATAGCTAAATCTTAACCGATTTTCTTCAAATTCGGCAATGTTGGTTCATGGATCAAGAAACTCTACCATTCTAAATTTCAAAATGATTGGATGTAAAATACAGCTTCTATGGGACTAAAGAGCCAAATCGGACGAAAGATATATATGGGAGCTATATCTAAATCTGAACCGATTTCAACCAAATTCAATAGCGATCTTAACAGCCGCGAAATACTCTAAACTGCAAAGTTTCAGAACGATTGGAGCGAAATTGCGACCTGTAGTCGACGAACAACTTTACATGGACAGACGGACGGACGGACGGACGGACATCGTTAAATCGACTCAGCTAGTGATTCTGAGTCGATCGGTATACTTTAAGGTGGGTCTATCTGTGTTATTTTCAGGTGTTACAAACATCTGCCGTGAAACAAACTTATAATACCCTGTACCAAAGTGTGGTGTAGGGTATACAAATCGTTAAGATATTATTGTGTATTGTGATTTTGGTTATAACTTCTTAAGTTATGGTCCGATTCGAAAAATCGTTTGTTTTGAAAGGTTGGCATTTTTTTTGGTAGTTTTTAGAAAAAAAAAATTAAAAAAATATAAAATATTTTTATGTTCGATTTTCGGGTTTTACAATTTAATTGCAGCAAATTATATATGGGGAATTCCACGACAAATCGACGGTTTCAAAAAAATGTCGGTTTTGATTTTTTTATATTTTTTAGTACACCTGAAGAAACGCTTTTTGGATTTTTTTGAGATTTTCCCGATAACTCGCACTCGATTACTCGTACGTAATCGATATTTAAAAAATCGTTAAGATATCACTGTGTGTATCTGGATTTTGGACATAACTTCTTAAGATATGGTCCAATTTGAAAAATCTTTTGTTTGGAAAGGTTGGTATATTTTGGTACTTTTCAGAAAAAAATGTAAAAAATATTAAATTTTTTATGCAAAATTTTTAAGTTTTAAATAACATTTAATTTTTTTTTAAATTGTTTGTACACCGGTTTTTGGGAATTTTTTATATTTTAAACTTCTAGTATTTCTCTAACATATAGGCTTTTGTTGGAAGTGGGCCTAAAATGACACTGTCCAACCTCATTTGTGGAACAGAAATTTTGAAAGGGCATTTTGAGTAGATCATTTTTGTGGAATAAACTTATGGTCCAGCTGGTCTGAGTTTTTTTTTTACAGTGGTTCAAAGTTTTAATTTTTTGGTCGATGGGAGCATTGTATTAAATGAAAAAAACTGTATGTTAATATCTGAGAGATTTCTTATTGTCAGAGTTATTGAGTGGAATTTCATGGTGATAATTTTTGTGGAAGATCTTAACCGTCTGGCTCCACCCTTAATTGTTCAATTTGGCCCGTTTTTCGAAAAAATCATAAAAAGTCTTTTCAAAATGGACGTTTAAGGAAAAATATATTCTACGAAAATTTTTGGCGGGAAATTTCAGTGGGGGTCGCCAAAGACACCAAAGGTGTAAATACATATAGCCCTTTACGTGTCGGTTGCCCGCTTAATTAGCAAAATTACACGCCAAATTATATCGTATGTATAGACGAGAACCATTGTATCTAAAAATTGCCGATGGTCTCCGATTTTGATGAAACTTGGTGGAAATGTTAAATATGGTTCTTTGTTATAGGATATACATTTTTTTTGAAGAATCTTCAAAACAATGGGAGATATCGCTCACTCACTTCAAGACTGTCATAACTCAAAATTAATAATTGTTGAGGTTGCCTTACAGAAATGCTAATTTTGCAAATATCCATAAATAAATCTCAACGAAATTTAGTTTATAAGTTAACAATCATATTTCTGATTATTCCACCTTTTTTAAACATCTTATTTCATGTTATTTATTTTTTATATAAGGACTTAAAGTTACACATCCTGACAATTTTCAATTTTGAGTTATGACACTCTTGAAGTGAGTGAGCGATATGTACATTTAAACATTCGAAATTGGGCAAAAATATCGAAAAGTGCTTGCATTCGAATGGTCATAACTTTTGTTCTACCAGAGATATTTAAATATTTAGTTTTGACCTAGATTCCTAAAGACGTCAGCTTTGGTAATATCAATATGTTTGGAAGCTACATGACATTTTTTTTTATTTTTGAAACACTAGATTTTTTCAAAAAGTAATATTTTTAAATTGAAAAAACCATATTTGCCCACTGAAATTTTCGTAGAATATATAAATCCTTAAATGTCCTTTTTGAAAAGACTTTATTGATTTTTTAGAAAAAGGGGCCAAATTTTTCTTACGCCCCTTAAAAATGATCTTCATGAAATTCCACTATATAACTCTGACAATATGAAATCTCTCAGATATTAATTTACAGCATTTTTTTCATTTAATTTAATGCTACCTTCGACCAAAAAATCTTTGACCGTAAACTGTAAAAAAACTCAGACCAGCTGGACCATAAGTTTATTCTACAAGAATGATATACTCGACATGCCCTTTCAGAATAATAGGATCGCTGTTATGTTCCTATCAAAAAAAAGTCTTAATTTGTTGGACAGTGTTATTTATATTTCTTTTTAATTTTCTTCTTCTTGAAGTAAATAATTTAAAGGATTCAGTAAAAATGTTAAATGATCAAAGAGTGAAAAATCATTGCATTATAAGTGGGGTTACGACAATGAACGATTTAAGTGCCGCGGAAACTGTTATTGAAATTTCCGGTAAAGTCGGGGTTGAAATTCCAGCCCAAAGTATAGGGGAAGCATACTTTTTAAAGAAAAAAGACTTAAATAAACCAAGCCAAATTGTGGTTAAATTCAATTCTAAATCCGAGAAGAAAAGCTTATGAGTGCAAAATCTAAATTCAAGGATGCCGAAAATTCCAAGTCGATATATGTCAACGATTTTTTGAGTAAGGAGTCGCTGGAACTACTAAAATTTGCCAGAACTCTGAAGAATGTTGGATTCCACGCCGTTTATTCGAATGGAGGTAAAATATTTGCAAAACGTAGTGCTATTACTAGACCTCGGATGATTAGAAATGAGGAAGATGTAAATGCGATTCTTTTAGAGGCAACAACTAATCAAAGTCGTAGATTGAGCAGAAAAGTTATTGCCGTTGAGGACTCAGATGAAGATGCCCAAGCTGATTTCACATCTCTTTAATTACTATATTCTTTAGCGTAATTATTTTCTTTTGTTTAATTTAAATAAAAACTTAAATTATGGATTCAAATAATAATTATTTTTTAAATATTGATTCATTTAATGAATATTTGAAAGACTTGAAGATTCAGACATTAAATATCATTTCTGTAAACATAAGAAGCATTTCTTCGATACAAAAATTTAACAAATTTAAAACATTGATTACTGAGATTGAGGTTTTACCAGATGTGATTGCAATTCAAGAAACTTGGTTTTCTATGAACTTGAAACAAATATATAATATCCCAGGTTACAATTCAGTTCACTGCTGCAGAAGGGACTCTTATGGTGGAACATCTTTTTTTGTCAAGGAAAATATACAATATCTTGTTGAATTATGTGATAGCAGACAATATATCGAAACCATACGAATTTCACTGGAGAATGTCAGGATAAATGGCAAGCCTGTTAAAATAACTACTTTTTATCGGTCGCAAAAGTGCGATTTCAACTCATATTGCACTTTTGTCGAGAAGGAACTGCAGACTAATTTAAATTTTCCAAATATTCTAATTGGAGATTCGAATGTAGATTTTTTAAATGCGGATGTGGCAGGAGAAAATTTCGAATATATTGAGCCATTTTGACTACAGAAATTGTCATCAATTAATTACGAGGCCAGCAAGTGGTAAATCTATTGACAACACATATAGCAACATTCCAAACAAGTTATTAATCGATTCTATTGAATGCCTTTTAACAGATCATAATTTAATATCTTGTAAGGTCATTGTAAATAACGTAAGATCACAATGCACACACAAAAAGTACTACCAATGTAATTATAATACAATAAAAGAAAATATGCAGAATAGTTTGAACTCCACAAGCCTGTGTGGTAATCCATCAGTGGATGTAGCTGAATTTGTTAATACCTTTTCTGAATGCATAAATGGCGCAACTATTGAAAAGGAGCGGAATTCGCCTACAAAGAATCCGATAACTCCGTGGGTGAATGAGAACCTACAATCTCTCATTCAATTAAAAAAGAAATTGTTAGCTAAACGAAGGAAGAGAAAAGATTGTTCTAATATAGAGAAGCGGTTAAAACAAATAAGCAAAATCATTAAAACAGCTAATAAGATTTGTATGAACATGTTTTACCAAGATCAACTTGAGTTTTTGCAGCAGAAAAAATGCTGGGAGTTTTTAAATCAACAATTGGGAAGAACCGCGAAGTCTGAAATAAAGCTTAAAAGTGGAAATGGAGACTTTATTACTGATAATCAAAGGAAAGCTAACATTTTTAATGAACATTTTCTCCAAATTCCAAATTACTTAAAGGAAAATATTGTACAATTACCGGGTGATAATTGCAACAAATTGCAAACTATGATACAATGTCGGCAAAGATTCACATTTATGGATGTTTCCAATGAGGAAATCATGGAACTTATTTATTGTCTGAAAATTAATAAAAGTCCTGGTCATGACGGCATTTCAACAAAGGTCCTTCAGAAATGCAATGATGTAATATGCCCGAGGCTTGTAATGTTGTTCAATAGCATGGTAGGCAATTCGATATATCCTGAAGTACTTAAGATTTCAAAAATAGTTCCCATTCCTAAAGAGACTGTTGCGTACACTGTTGATAAGTATAGACCTATTGCTTTATTGCCACTCGTGGACAAGATATTTGAAAAAGTATTACATAAACAATTAACTGGTTTCTTGGAAGAAACCAACCAAATGTACCCATATCAGTTTGGGTTTAGAAAAGGCAGCGGAACACAAGATGCTGTCGTAAATGTTATTAATCTTGTATGTGATGGCCTGGATAATGGAAATGGAGGAGTAGCCGGTGTATTTTATGACTTTTCAAAAGCTTTTGATCTTGTGGATCATGATATTTTATTGCAGAAGCTTTCATTTTATGGTGTTAGCAGAAATTCGCTTAAACTGATTAAAAGTTATCTTCAGGAGAGAAAACAATACGTGGAAATAGAAGGCTCTAGAAGTGATGTAGGGATGGTAAAACATGGTGTACCACAAGGAAGTGTACTTGGCCCTCTATTATTTGCAATGTACATTAATGATATTGCTAATCTAAAGCTTCACGGCAGATTGATAATGTATGCAGATGACATTAGCCTATTTTATCCTTATAACCACGATGTCATATTAAAAGCTCAAATAGAGCACGATGGTAACATTTTACAAGAATATGTGCGACTAAATAAACTGGTGTTGAATGCAGAAAAGACAAAACTTATATGTTTTAGACCATACTCAGCTGGCACAAATGTCTTCCGTGTTTTAATTAATGGAAAACTTGTGAATGAGAGCGTCTCAGTAAAGTACTTGGGAATTCACTTTCAATCAAATTTAACTTGGAATACGCATATACAAAATATAAAGCGCAAAAAAGCACCAGCTGTTGGAATACTATATAAATTCAAAAATAAGTTTGATGAAAAAACGAAACTTTTAATTTACAATTGTTTAATTCAATGCCAATTCAATTACATACCCATTGCATATGGATATAAGAAGAGTACGGAGTTTAGAAGTCTTCAGAGGACCCAAAATAAAGCGCTTAAATTGGTTTTTAATCTGCCGTTGATATACCCATCACTTTCATTGTATAAGGAAGTGTGTAAAACCATTTTACCTTTACATGGTACCTACAACATGCAGCTACTTATGTTTATGTATAAGTCAGTACGACACATTGGTCATCATGGAATTGAATTTTTAACCAATCAATCTGCCTTCGGAACCAGAAACAATTTAAACCTGAGAGTAAAAAGGTGCAGACTTGAAACTACCAATTATTTCTTCCAAAACAACCGCCACCCTCCTTAGCCCTGATAATCGCCCAACAAAATGACTTTATATCAAAAGTAGTAGAAATCGATGCATCGTGGATATATAATTTGCTACAGACCAAAAGTGTAAAATATCGAAGGAGTGACCCAAGGCCTATGTATGTTCTGCGGAAATAAGTTTTAGGACATTTTAAGTCATTTCAGCAATATCCGTCCGTCTGCCTCTCTGTCGGTCTGACTGGAGCGCACGATTACTCCCGTAAGGAATAACAATTTGACTTCAAATTTGATATGCTATAATATTTTTTTCCACCTCAGTCTAAGTTCGAAGATGTTTTATATCGGATTATTTTCTATTTTCCAAACTTGAAAAAAAGTTGGGTGATTAAATAATTACCACTAATGAAGTCTGGAGTCCGTTGATGGCTATTTTAAGGAGCTAGACAGTTTTTCTTATAAACAGTGTGTCTAAACTATATCACTGTGAAATGTGTTTGGAGGTATATAATGACAATATCAACTATACTATATGCATTTTGTCAACTAATTGTTAACCAAATAGTGTTTCATATTGGACCGACGGTTAGCATTATATTTCAATATTTTCTCTGCAATGTCACTATGGACTTTCCGCCCTACTTGACATTCCAATGTACGTTCATCTTCCACAAGTACTACAAAGCTGCATCAGCCACAAATCTAAGAAAAAACCCAACAAATAACCAGAGATAAAAACAAGTTAACTAACATCAGTCATAGCCAAATTAAGTTCATGGCTCTGTTATGACCATTTCAAAATTAAGACTGCTGATGTTACTGCATTGCACTCGACTATGGGTGACAAGGCAGTTATGATGACTGACTCTGGGTGACACACGCGGAGTACCTTCTGTTATGACTTCTGATGCGACATTAACTTACATTTGAAGCTCAAGCCTCAATTTTAGCTTGAACAACTTCAGTTCGAGTTATACATAGTAAAACAAATAAAAATATTAAGAAATGCAGTAGTAGTAGTAGCCAGCCACCAACAGGTCCAGGTTAGACAGGTCTAGGTCAGAAAAAATTAGGTTCTCTCCCCTCCCCTCCTCTGCCCGTCCCCCGTCCCCCAACCCTCAACAATCAGAAAGTCTATCCAGCAGAAGAAAAAAAATTAATGACTTTTTTGGTCACCAAAAAATATAAAATTTTATTGTATGTACCAACCTACCAACCTACCACCCAGCAAAAGCGACAACAATGGAAATTTTCCAAATACACTTACTGAAACTGCAACTTTCTATGCGTTAGACGGATGGACGGACATATTCTGTGGGACAGCGGGCAGCCCCAAAATGAATGTGAACGAATGGGCAGCGGTAAAAATACATTTGATATAGATATTGTCAAGTTGTTTCTTTCCACTCCCGGTGTCGAAGCCGACGACGACATTGTTCACTTTGGATTTCTCAGCGTTGGTAAGTTTTCAATTGGGAGATTTTGAATACCAAGAATTGGGGGATCATAATCATATCATAATGAGCATCACCTCCACCTAAAAATCAATGTGAATGACAGACCAAACCAAGTTCATGGGAACATTATAATCTGGTCATTGTCGACAGAAAATCGATTGATGCTGCAGACACTCAATAGAAAGGGAGTGACAATGAATGGAACAAACTGAACCAATTGAGGTATACTCTCATTCTCACGGAGAAAATATATAATACCGCATTTTTTATGACAGATATACAAAATGGGTGGGAAAATGTTGTACATTTTTTACCGGGCTGTAGTCATTGCAAAAGTAATCTAAACTTCTGAATATTAAGGCATTGCATAGTTTGGTATAGAAATTATTAAGAAATGATATTCGTTTTATTTTATCATTATTTGTGGCGAATGTTAGGATTTATTAGGGGAATGTTAGCACTCGTTAAGAAATCCTGAAGGTGATATCAATAAAAAAAACCCAAAGTGCTGGCTTTAGATAGATCTATATGTAAGCAATTTCTTATGACCCTATGATCCTTATAAGAGCTAAAGGAAATAGTAAAACAAGTAAGAAAGTACATTCGGGAAAACCGAATTATGAATCACCTCACCTTGAGCCCCAAAAAAAATAATACATTTATTTATTTTTTTAGTTTTTTATTAATTTAAATTGCATTTAATAACTTTAAGGTATGTATATAAGTATAAAAGTTAAAATATGTTAACTTTTGGTACGAAAAGGTCCATTTGTGTAGGAGGTAACGAAGGGGGTGAGCCAGTAAGGGCCACTTTTCTGTGGACTCTAGGTAGTTTCCTTCAATATACTGATTGTTTCGTTGGCTGTATGACATGTAGCGCCGCCTTGTTGGAACCAAAGGTCGTCCACATCAACATCCCCCACTTTAGACACGAACAAGTCATTAATCATGGCTCTATAGCGTTCCCCATTGGCTGTAACATTATGGCCGGCTTCATTATACCCTCACTTTAGTGTGACGAGGGTATATATCATTTGCTACGAAAAAAAGTGTAACACATCGAAGGAGTGATCTAAGACCCCAAGTATGTTCGGCGGATATTCGTTTTGGATCATTTTAAGTCGAATGTGCAATGTCCATCCGTCTGTCTGTCTGTCTGCTGGCTGGTGCGCACGATAACTCTCGAAAGGAGTAACCGATTGACTTCAAATTTGGTATGTGGCAATATTTTTTTCTATCTCCGGCTAAGTTCGAAGATGGGCCATATTGGTCCACTCCTTCCAGTACCTCCCCCACAAAGTGTTAAAATGTTGTAAAATATTGAATCTTTAATAACTGCTATACTACTTATTCGAATCTTTTGAAATTCCACATTAAACTAGTATTAGTTTATTAGTCGCTATCAACTCGAGAAAAATGGGTGAAGTTACCGCGCCCCTTTTGGTACCTCCCACACAAATGGACCATTTTGCTCCAAAAGTTAACAGCTTATAACTTGAATACCTATGCACAAACAGACTTGAAATTTTGTACAGTGTAATGGTTCCATACCAACTACAATCCAGTGAAAAATGGGCGAAGTTGCCACGCCCTGTTGGTACCTCCCACACAAAATGGCCATTTTCAACAACATTTAACAGTTTATAACTTTAATACCAGTGCATAAAAATACTTGAAATTTTGTACAATGTAATGCTTTTATAGTGCCTACAGTCCAGTGAAAAACTAGGGTTATTGCTACGCCCCTTTTGGTACCTACCACACAAATGTACCGTTTTATACCAAAAGGTATGAGCTTATAGCGTGGGTACCAATTAACAAAAATACAACAATATTTAATATAATAATATGTATATGTAATATTTTTAAAGTACATATAGCCCTATGAAAAATAGGCGTTATCAACGCGCTCCTTTTGTTACCTCCCACACAAAATAGCCAAATCATACCAAAATTGAATAGATCATAACTTTAATATACCAGGGCATATAAACACAAACAAATCGATACAGTGCAATATATTTGAAGTTTACTGTTTAGCGAAAAATAGGAGTATTTGTTAAACCCCCTCTGGTAACTCCCATACAAATTGACCGATTAATTCGTGTATTTCATATTACAGTACTCACAAAGTGAGGGTATACCTTAGTCGGTTTACCCGACTGAAACTTTTTTTTAATAAATTTGGACCAATGATTCCCTCTGCCCATACAGCATACCAAACCGTGACTTTTTGTGGATGTAACGGCGTCTGAACAATGGCTTGTGGATGATCATTACTCCAAATGCGACAATTTTGTTTATTAACGTACTCATTCATCCAAAAGTAAGCTTCATCGCTGAACAAAATTTTCTTGTGAAAATCGGGATCGGTGGCCATCTTGTTTTGGGCCCACTCACCGAACGTGAGACGCGTTTGATGGTCGTTCGGCTTGAAATTCTTGCACGAGTTGGATTTTTTAAGCCTGCAAACCAAGATCCTGTCGCAAAATCTTCCATAAAGTGGATGGGCACAGACCCAATCGTAGCGCGCGATGGCGGATGGACTCATTCGGGTCTTCTTCGATACTCTGCTCCACAGCAGCAATAGCGCCCTCTGTGCGCACTGTACAGCGTCTCTGAGGATGCGCATTATCCACTAGAATAAACGTGGTGCGAAACCGATCCATGGTTGCTCGAATTATCGACTCTGCTGGGCGATTATGTCGACCGATTATTGGATGCGTCGCGCGAACCGAACCATTATTATTGGTAATAAATTTGCACGATTTGCAAACGTTGTTCCGGAGTAAGTCTATTCATTATGAAATGGCAAACCAAACTGAGCATAAATCAAGTGACAGATGTCAAAGCGAACAACTCCGAAAAAAATATAGCCGGAACCAAAGTCAGGGTATAATACTAAAGTGAGGGTATAAATATTAGCGTCGGCGGAGAATATGGGTATCGAATGAACCATGAGCGATTTTTAGGACAGCGATTTTTTTAAGACGGTAATTTTTTTAGGACTGTCGGTTTTACCAGCTCGCATAGACCAATTTAGGTCCCTAGTTTTATCACGGGCTCCGATGCCTCTCATCGAAGCCACCCTGTTTGATATACACAGTTATCAATGGTAAGAATATCGGTACCGGAAAGATCTGTTAAAGTTTCTAGAAAGGCCGACAGATGTATATCCAGACGTAGTTAACTCATAGCGGACCAGTAGCAAAGCAGGTGCTCAATGCTCTCCAATTCTTTCTACTCTCCACAGCTTCTGCAGAAGTCATTTGAGTCAAGACCCAACCTTCTGGCGTGTTCGCCGATCAGGCAGCCTCCCGTCAGAACTGACACTAACGTAGGCTGTATTTTCTTCTCCAGAGTGAGGAGATACTTGCATCTTTTTCTTTGGACTGTCTGATTGGCTCCCGACTAACCCGGCGTTTACACGAGACAGTTTTGCGAAGACAATAGCAATAGATTTACAAATTTTTACTAATACACTTACACATATCTCATTGTCTTCTTACTGTCTTTGATATTTTGATGACAGTAAGTTCGGCAATTGTCTTGACGGAAGCAGCCATTATGATGTAAGCAGCCGGTCTGAGCGCGAAACGACACTAACAGGGTTGCTTCAAGTGTATTGTCTTCATTATTGTCTGGACGCCTACGTCACATGAACAATTTTTTCCTTTTTTGACAACCAATACATATTCTTAATTGTCTTCTGCCAATTGTTTTGTGTAAACGCAGGGAAAGCTTGCTTGTGGACAGTGACGCACCAATAAATACAAATTCTTCGAGAATTTCTTTCGTAGCAATTCATTGGCTTTGCTGTACCCCGAGATATCCCTATGCGTATTAAACGGTTCAGCCATCTTGTTAAGAGATCTGCGGCAGTCGAGGGCTGTTTGTGAATTTAGGGATGTGGCTTCCAGAGAATTGCTGGCAGCTCTCCGAGTAAATGACAACGCCATTGTTGGTCACTATGTTGCGACTCAGCCACTTGGCAACTTCTGCAGGTATCTAGTTAGTCTGTAAGCTATATCAAGACTGAGTTTGTTATAGTGTAGTCCATACGTGTATGCCTAGAAATGAGAAAATATCGCATTTTCCACCCTCAGCTCAGTCCACGGTGTGAAGTGTTGCACCGTCAAAAAGCAGACTTCAGAACCAAACCCAAATGAAAGCGTACATTCTTTATGCACTACCAAATGGCTGCGCAATAATGTAGGTATGGGTTTTACTCTCTGTACGATTTTTTTTGGATTGTGCGCATACAAAATGCGAAATTAGCAGAGGTTGCAGGGGGAATTTTTAAAATGTCGCAACATGATGTGGTAACATTATTTTTCAGAAACGAAATCACCATTATACTTGATAGATCAGAAGGGAATGACCGTCTTCAAGGACATTTAAAACTTTTCTAACTGGGGCTATCCTTTGCAAAACGATTGCCTGAATTGGAATTAGTGTTCTGACCAAAGTCACTATCAATAGTTTCTCTGATAGTGAGGTTGCCACAAAGTCCCTGAACCGACATGGGAGCCGGGCCATACGAATAAACCGCGAGAACTAGAATATGTGGGCATGCCTTTACCTTACATGCTTCAGAGGAACTGGGCGATCTACTGCCTGATCTTCTTTAGAGATAGTGCCCTTATGCCAACAAATGGCAGCTTATCATTATTCAGACACTGCATCAAACACTTAACTCCTAAACACGAAAAAAGTATTAAAAAAAATTATTTTGGTAATTTTTTTAAACAATTTTTCTTTAAAATTCCTATTTTCTTGGAAGGTGTCGTTTTTGGACCATATTTTTTGAAGTATATGCTCGAAAAATCCCGGATGTACTAGTAATTTAAGGAAATTATGAGGACTACAAATGTTAATAATGACATTTCACGTGGAAACAGAAGTTTAGTAACTGTCGTTAAAATAATAATAAAAAAGTTTATTTATTTTTTAAAAAAATCTTAAAAAAAGAAAAAATATAGATTATCTCATAACTCTATTCAGAAACTTTGACCATTCCACAAATAGTATTAATTTCTTGGTCGCTATCATCGTGAGAAAAATGGGCGAAGTTGGTACCTCCCATACAAATGGACCGTTTTGCAGAACGAATTGACGTCTTATAACTTTGATTCCAGTCCATAGAAATGCTGGAAGTTTTGTGAAGTGTAATGCTTTTATTAAATACAGTCCTGTGAAAAATTAGCGTTATTGTCACGGCCATTTTAGTACCTCACATACAAATGAAATTTTGTACAGTGTAATGTTTTTATAGTACCTGTATTACAAAATGGGCGATATTACCACGCCCCTTTTGGCACCTCCCACACTAAATTGCAAAATAACAAGTAAGAAAGTTTCAGTCGGGTAAACCGACTAAGGTATACCCTCACTTTGTGAGTAATGTAATATATAACATTACACCAATAAATCTGTCAATTTGTGTGGGAGGTACCAGAAGGGGTTTTCCAAATACACATATTTTTCGGTAAACAGTACATTCTTAAATACATTGCGTTGTGCTGAACTATAAGCGTTTGTGTGCACTGGTATATTAAAGTTACGAGCTATGTAATTTTGGTATGATTTGGTCATTTTGTGTGGGAGGTACAAAAAGGGGCGGGGTGATAACGCCCACTTTTTACAGGACTATACGCACTACAACAGCATTACACTGTACAAAATTTCAAGTATTTGTATGCACTGGTATTAAAGTTACAAGCCGTTTACTTTGGTACGAAACGGGACATTTGTGTGGGCGGTACCAAAAGGGGCTGTACAATGATGCCCATTTTTTACCGGACTATAGGCGCTACAAAAACATTATACTGTAGAAAATTTCAAGCATTTTTATGCACTTGTATTAAAGTTATAAGCAGTTAAATTTTGATGCAAAATGGTCCATTTGTGTGGGAGGTACCAAAAGGGGCATGCCAACTTCACCCATTTTTCTCGAGTTAATAGCGACTAATATACTAATATTATGTGCAGAATTTCAAAAGATTCGAATAAGTAGTATAGAAGTTATTAAAGAATCAATATTTCACAAAATTTTAACCCTTTGTGTGGGAGGTACCAGAAGGAGTAGACCAATATGGCCCATCTTCGAACTCATCCGGAGATAGATCAAAATATTACCACATACCAAATTTGAAGTCAATCGGTTACTCCTTTCGAGAGTTATCGTGCGCACCAGCCAGCAGACACACAGACAGACAGACAGGCAGACAGACAGACAGACAGACAGACGGACGGACATTGCTCATTCGACTTAAAATGACCCAAAACGGATTTCCTCCGAACATACTTAGGGTCTTAGATCACTCCTTCGATGTGTTACACTTTTTTCCGTAGCAAATGATATATACCCTCGTCACACTAAAGTGAGGGTATAAAAATACATTTACCCATAGATATTTTGCAAATAGGCATTGTTTTCTTCGTAAGGATGATAGCTTTCAGTAAATGGAACAAACACTTTTTTTTTGCAATTTTTTTTTCGATTTTTTCGTGTCAGCGAAATTTTTTTTTTTTTTAAAAAAAAAATCTGGTTATTTCTAATTGTTTTAACGACAGTTGCTAAACTTCCGTTTCTACGTGAAAGTGATGTTTTCGGTATTTCTAGCTCTTATAACTTCATTAAAAGAATAAAGATAACTTCCATGAATATTGGAATTTTTTAAAAAAAAAACTTTACCATAAAAAAAATTGTTTTGGCTTCATAAAATAGTATGCCTCAATCTATTAAAAACTAGTTTTTAGGTCTCGGACACAAAAAAATTTTTGTTGCATAGTGTAATCTACAGGGTGCCTGATATGTATTGCAACCAACTTCAGGTTGCTATCATTTCTAAACCGCTAGTCTGATAGCTGACAGATTTATTTCAGTAACAGTTCATTTTATTGTTTTCAAGCTTACAAAAGCATTTTGATCTATTGCATTCAGAAAAAAAGTTATTCGTGATGGAATTCAAGCGTGATAGTGTGATTGCTTTATTTGGGTGGAAAAACACAAGTGGCTATCGTTAGAGCCCTCCAGCATTTAAATGTGAATAAATCTTTTGTTTCTCGTACCATTGCTCGTTACCGTGATACTGGCAGTGTTGCATCGCGTCCAAAAAGTGGACGAAAAAAAACGGTAACAACACCAGAAATGATCCGAAAAGTGAAAGCCAGATTTGATCAAAATCCACGCCGCAGTGGTAGAAAAATTGCTCGTGAGCTGAACATATCGCGAGAACGGATACAACATATATTAAAAAATGAGCTTGGACTAAAGCCATTGAAGTTCCAAAAAGTGCAAGAGCTCACCGATGCACAAAAAAAAGATAGACTGGAAAGAGCCAAGGAGTTGCTCGCTGGCACGAAAGTGGCCAGTTACCGAATTTGGTTTTCTCCGATGAGAAGCCATTCCAAATTGAGCAGTTTGTGAACAAACAAAATGATCGGGTTTACTTACCAAAGAGGGCATCTGAAAATGTACACCTTAAATGGGCCACCAGAACTCAAGCGCCGCCGATGGTAATGGTGTGGGCCGCCGTAACGGCCGATGGTCGCTCCCCGCTCGTATTCATCGTCCATGGGGTCAAAATAAATGCCGAATATTATCGGGAAAATGTCCTAAAGACAGTATTGAAGCCCTGGGCAGACAATGTGTGTGAAGATAAATTCCGAATTTAACTAGCACAGACACAAACCAACCCTTTTAACAGAGCTCTGTAAACGACTTAACAGAGCTCTTCTTACAAGTTAGCTTATTTCGAAATTGGAGGAAGTGCGTCCACTAGTCACTGCGGTCGAACGGAACATTCTATATCGCATTGTTGCATACCACTGGAAAGCTCTTTCTGAGGGCTATCCAAATGCATAATCAGAATATCCATAAATCATCCAGAATTTATGCAAAACTTGTAACATTTCATCCCTTGAATTTGGATGAATTGCGTCCACTGTGTCCACATGGAACATTCTAACTGACATTGGTGCATACCGCTGGAAAGCTCTTTAAGACGGCTATCCAAATGCGAGATGAGAGTATTCCAAAATCATCCCGAATTTACGAAAAACTGTTGAACTTGATCCTCCAGAATTTGGATGAAGATGCTCCACTGGCCACTATGGCCACATGGAACATTCTATCTGACATTGTTGCATACCACAGGAAAGCTCTTTCCGAGGACTATCCATGTGCATACTCAGAGTATCCAAAAAGTCATCCAGAATTTTGGAAAAATTTTACAACTTTTTCTATATAAATTGGATAAAGCGCGTCCACTGGCCACTGTGGCCACATTGAACATTCTATCTGACATTGTTGTATACCACTAGAAAGCTATTTCTGAGAGCTATCCAAATAAACAATCAACGTATCCAAAAATCATCCAGAATTTATGCAAACATTGTAATACTTTTTCCCTGGAATTTGGATGAAGTGCGTCTACTGGCCACTGTGGCCACGTGGAACATTCTATTTGACATTGGTCTATATCACTGGAAAGCTATTTCTGAGGGCTATCCTAACGCATAACCAGATTATCCAAAAATCATCCAGAATTTATGCAATTATCGTAACATTTTTTCTCTGGAATTTGGATGAAGTGGCTCCACTGGCCACTGTGGCCACAGGGAACATTCTATCTGACATTGGTCTATATCACTGGAAAGCTCTTTCTGAGGGCTATCCAACTGCATTAACAGCATATCCAAAAATTATCCAGAATTTATGCAATTATCGTCACATTTTTTCTCTGGAATTTGGATGAAGTGCCTCCACTGGCCACTGTGGCCACTGGGAACATTCTATCTGACATTGGTCTATATCACTGGAAAGCTCTTTCTGAGAGCTATCCAAATGCACAACCAGAGTATCCAAAAATCATCCAGAATTTATGCAGTTATCGTAACATTTTTTCTCTGGAATTTGGATGAAGTGACTCCACTGGCCACTGTCGCCACATGGACCATTCTATCTGACATTGGGCTACATCACTGGAAAGCTACTTCTGAGAGCTATCCAAATGCATAACCAGAGTATCCAAAAATCATCCAGAATTTATGCAGTTATCGCAACATTTTTTCTCTGGAATTTGGATGAAGTGCCTCCACTGGCCACTGGGAACATTCTATCTGACATTGGTCTATATCACTGGAAAGCTCTTTCTGAGAGCTATCCAAATGCACAATCAGAATATCCAAAAATCATCCAGAATTTTTGCAGTTATCGTAACATATTTTCTCTGGAATTTGAATGAAGTGGCTCCACTGGCCACATAGACCATTCTATCTGACATTGGTCTATATCACTGGAAAGCTCTTTCTGAGAGCTCTGGATACTCTGGTTATGCATTTGGATAGCTCTCAGAAGTAGCTTTCCAGTGATGTAGCCCAATGTCAGATAGAATGGTCCATGTGGCGACAGTGGCCAGTGGAGTCACTTCATCCAAATTCCAGAGAAAAAATGTTACGATAACTGCATAAATTCTGGATGATTTTTGGATACTCTGGTTGTGCATTTGGATAGCTCTCAGAAATAGCTTTCCAGTGATATAGCCCAATGTCAGATAGAATGTTCCCAGTGGCCACAGTGGCCAGTGGAGGCACTTCATTCAAATTCCAGAGAAAAAATGTTGCGATAACTGCATAAATTCTGGATGATTTTTGGATACTCTGGTTATGCATTTGGATAGCTCTCAGAAAGAGCTTTCCAGTGATATAGACCAATGTCAGATAGAATGTTCCCTGTGGCCACAGTGGCCAGTGGAGGCACTTCATCTAAATTCCAGACAAAAAATGTTGCGATAACTGCATAAATTCTGGATGATTTTTGGATACTCTGGTTATGCACTTGGATAGCTCTCAGAAGTAGCTTTCCAGTGATGTAGCCCAATGTCAGATAGAATGGTCCATGTGGCGACAGTGGCCAGTGGAGGCACTTCATCCAAATTCCAGAGAAAAAATGTTGCGATAACTGCATAAATTCTGGATGATTTTTGGATACTCTGGTTGTGCATTTGGATAGCTCTCAGAAATAGCTTTCCAGTGATATAGCCCAATGTCAGATAGAATGTTCCCAGTGGCCACAGTGGCCAGTGGAGGCACTTCATTCAAATTCCAGAGAAAAAATGTTGCGATAACTGCATAAATTCTGGATGATTTTTGGATACTCTGGTTATGCATTTGGATAGCTCTCAGAAAGAGCTTTCCAGTGATATAGACCAATGTCAGATAGAATGTTCCCTGTGGCCACAGTGGCCAGTGGAGGCACTTCATCTAAATTCCAGACAAAAAATGTTGCGATAACTGCATAAATTCTGGATGATTTTTGGATACTCTGGTTGTGCATTTGGATAGCTCTCAGAAATAGCTTTCCAGTGATATAGCCCAATGTCAGATAGAATGTTCCCAGTGGCCACAGTGGCCAGTGGAGGCACTTCATCCAAATTCCAGAGAAAAAATGTTGCGATAACTGCATAAATTCTGGATGATTTTTGGATACTCTGGTTGTGCATTTGGATAGCTCTCAGAAATAGCTTTCCAGTGATATAGACCAATGTCAGATAGAATGTTCCCAGTGGCCACAGTGGCCAGTGGAGGCACTTCATCCAAATTCCAGAGAAAAAATGTGACGATAATTGCATAAATTCTGGATGATTTTTGGCAGTGGCCAGTGGAGGCACTTCATCTAAATTCCAGACAAAAAATGTTGCGATAACTGCATAAATTCTGGATGATTTTTGGATACTCTGGTTGTGCATTTGGATAGCTCTCAGAAATAGCTTTCCAGTGATATAGCCCAATGTCAGATAGAATGTTCCCAGTGGCCACAGTGGCCAGTGGAGGCACTTCATTCAAATTCCAGAGAAAAAATGTTGCGATAACTGCATAAATTCTGGATGATTTTTGGATACTCTGGTTATGCATTTGGATAGCTCTCAGAAAGAGCTTTCCAGTGATATAGACCAATGTCAGATAGAATGTTCCCTGTGGCCACAGTGGCCAGTGGAGGCACTTCATCTAAATTCCAGACAAAAAATGTTGCGATAACTGCATAAATTCTGGATGATTTTTGGATACTCTGGTTGTGCATTTGGATAGCTCTCAGAAATAGCTTTCCAGTGATATAGCCCAATGTCAGATAGAATGTTCCCAGTGGCCACAGTGGCCAGTGGAGGCACTTCATCCAAATTCCAGAGAAAAAATGTTGCGATAACTGCATAAATTCTGGATGATTTTTGGATACTCTGGTTGTGCATTTGGATAGCTCTCAGAAATAGCTTTCCAGTGATATAGACCAATGTCAGATAGAATGTTCCCAGTGGCCACAGTGGCCAGTGGAGGCACTTCATCCAAATTCCAGAGAAAAAATGTGACGATAATTGCATAAATTCTGGATGATTTTTGGATAATCTGGTTATGCGTTAGGATAGCCCTTAGAAATAGCTTTCCAGTGATATAGACCAATGTCAAATAGAATGTTCCACGTGGCCACAGTGGCCAGTAGACGCACTTCATCCAAATTCCAGGGAAAAAGTATTACAATGTTTGCATAAATTCTGGATGATTTTTGGATACGTTGATTGTTTATTTGGATAGCTCTCAGAAATAGCTTTCTAGTGGTATACAACAATGTCAGATAGAATGTTCAATGTGGTATGCAACTATGCGATATAGAATGTTCCGTTCGACCGCAGTGACTAGTGGACGCACTTCCTCCAATTTCGAAATAAGCTAACTTGTAAGAAGAGCTCTGTTAAGTCGTTTACAGAGCTCTGTTAAAAGGGTTGGTTTGTGTCTGTGCTAGTTAAATTCGGAATTTATCTTCACACACATGGGCAGACAAACATTTCGGCCGCAGATCATGGACATTCCAACAGGACTCAGCACGCGTCAACCAAGAATGGCTTAAAAAGGAGGTTCCTTGCTTCATTTCTACCGCAAAATGACCACCAAGATCTCCGGATCTCAATCCGTTGGACTTTTGCGCCTGGAGCATTTTAGAGAGTAAGGTTCGCACTAAAAAATACCAAAGTATCGATCATCTCAAGACGGCGCTTCGCCGGGAATGGGCCAAAATACCGCAGAGCCACTTTCGTGCAGCGTGTGATGGCTTTGTCGGCCGTTTGAAGGCCATAATTCGTGCCAAAGGTGGCCAATTCGAAAAAATCTAAACTGTTTCTAGAATTTTATGTTATTTCAGACATTTTTGCTTTTGAACAATAAAATTTAAAAAAAAATTAAAAAAAATATAGCGCTTTACTTTGTTGCATTACATATCAGCCACCCTGTATGTCAGCCTAACAAGCAGGCAGCAGTGTCTACCTTCGTTACAGAAACACACATAGAAAACCCCATAAAATATAGATGACCCCGCCAACCATTATCACAATATTCCATATGTAATGCCTAAGATTTCATTTTTTTGTATTTATGAGCCCTCTTAAAAAAACAATTATGAACAATTTTGAAATTTTTTATTTTTTCTTTATGCCTAATGTCGATTTTCCACGCATTTTACCCGGATGAGTAAAGAAAGGCAGCGTAGCGAAATAATTGTTACTAATTCAATTACAACCACTTAACCACCGCCAACACCAGCATCTGTTGTACCTTCATACAAACATATCCTTATGCCATAAGGATTCCTTGTTGTTGTAGCTAAGACAGATCCCTTTGTACCTCAAATTGCAGAAACGAAACGAAAAATTCTCTTACATGGATCTGAAAGGAAAAAAGTAAAGGAACATTAGAGGGCGAATGGTACTGCGATAATGATGATGGCATCGGGTTGTCTGCCCGCGGTAATATGCGGGGCTGAACCATGTAATAGATAAGTAACATAGTGAATATATCTAACCTTTTTGCTTGGCCAAATGGCATTTCTTCACGTTCATCCTTAAGAAATAATAATGAGAATTTATACCATGTCATGCAGGAGATTACATTGTGCAGTATTAAGATGTTATGTCTAACTAATTTATGTCCACCAAATGGTCCCTTTTAGAAGTAGAATTACACTACATAAAAGCAGAACATGTTTTCAATAAAACTATATAGTTTGTAGAAGATTTTCAAACAAATGAGAAATTGTTTGCGAAATTTCTCTTCCCGAATATTTTGCAAATACAATTAAAGTTAATAACCACAGTCATGTTCTACTGAGAAGCAAATCTTGCTCTACCCATGTAACCAACTAAAAGATTAAGAAATATACCTATCATTTAGTATATCGATCTACTTGGAATCACTTTCTGAATCGATTTAATAATGTACGTCGGACTGAATATGTATCCTTGTAATCAGAGTACGGGTATTAGTTATAGACCGATCCTGATGAAATTTATCACAGCTAATTTTTTTGGTATAGGGACGATCACTTATGAAATAGTTGCAAATAGGTTCAGTTTTAGACATAGATAAACCCATAAAAAATAAAATCGTGAATTATTCCTAGAAATGAGCGCAGTAAAAATATATAATATGAAATATGGTACTTTATGTGGGAGGCAAAACGGTGCAAACCTTTTGCTCATTCTTTGTCAGTCTAAAGTCCATAAAAAATTTGTGTGAAATAAAGAATTTGAAAACATCTTTAGGGTGGGCCACTTAAAATCTTAAATTTGAATCGACTATAAAAAAGTACTGATAATTTTTTCAAATTGGAAAGGTTGAATTTTGTCATTTAATAACAGTGTCCAACAGCATTTTCGGAACAGAATAGCGACCCAATAATTTTGAAAGGGCACGTTGAGTAGATAATTTTTGCAGAATAAACTTATGGTACAGCTGGTCTTAGTTATTTTTTACAGCGGTTCAAAGTTTTCATTTTTTGGACGAAGGGAGCTTTATAACGGATTTTCCAATACACTCAAAAAAATGTTTTTCCTAAATTTTAGTAAAATCCATACTCCAGTTCAGTTCAATGTTTTTATTCATATTGAGTTAATTTTTTCTTAAAACTGGGAAATTTTACTTAGTTCTACTAAATTTAATTTTTTTGGGGGATATGCAGAAGTGTCCATTAACTAAAAATGAGGACATATTTTTACTAAAATAATATTTCTTGAATATAGTTCGAATATTCATAAATTTATCAAATTTAGACATATGCTGTGGACACCCAACATAGACATAAGAAAATTATTAACTAAAAATGGAAAGCATGACTTTTAGGAAATTTTAACTAAAAATAATCATGAATCCTCATTTCGAGTCCATGAATTTGAACTCAAAATTAGGAAAACATACTAAAATCAAGGAAAAATTAACTATTTTCGGACTATGCTGTAGTCCCAAAAATGCAAAATTCGTTACTTGCAGAAACTTAAATTTATGGCGAAACATTAAAAATGTTACGCCCGGGACGAGAGTCGAACCGACAACCTATAGTGTGTCTGGCTATGATTGTGAGCCAGACACTCTATATATAGAGCTACGAAACTCTTTGGAATTGATATGAAAATGTCATTCATAATAAAATTTCTTCGTCGCCTATAAATATAGTATATGGCAACTCAATTGATCATTCAATGATGGCAATCCTTTTATAAAATTCAAGTGTACATAAAAATACATTGTTTCGAAAATTTGGGGATATATAATTGTATTTAAAAACAAATTGTTCATAAAAATGTATGTGTCTACGTAGCTCAGTTGGTAAACATGTGGCTCACAAAACGGAAGGTTCTGGAATCGAATCACATTCGGAGCGGAGGTAAAATTTTATACATATAACATTTCGGGTGTAATAATCAATTTCAATTCCTAAAACAAAGAAGAAGAGATTAATATAAAGAGCAAATGTGGTAAGGGATATTCCAACATATAAAATGTAGGAGAGTGAATGGAGGAGGGGATCAAAAATCGCCAAAAAAAATGTCAAGGAAAAATGTCAAATGTCAAGAATATAAATTTTAAATTTTTCTTTTTGCATAAATTTAATTAAATTTTGCTAAATTTGAGTAAAAATTTGCTTGCAATAAGGACAAAAATATGCTGAATTTGCATAATTTTAAGTCAGAATTTGTTAGTATTGAGTTCATATTCCCTATTTTTATTTTAATAGTTACTTAAAGGAAGTACGAGTTAACTAGAATTAAGTTCAAAATATTTCATAATTGTGAGGGAATGTTTGAACTTGATATAAGGAAAATTAGCTTTAGCGCCATACGATGTTCAATATTCCTACAGTTTAGTTCATTTTAACTTGCTCCAGGGTTCACTTTTTTTGAGTGTAGGGATGATATGATTTTGAAGTGACGTTTCGACCATTTGTAATATGTCATGATCTGTCATTTGTTTTTCATTGTATTCAGTAGTGTTTATAATTTCCTCATGGAGAGATATACACAAGAACAACGTTTACAAATTATTAAATTTTAACTTGAAAACGATTTTATTAAGAAAATCATCTTCTCCGATGCCGCTCACTTTCATCTGAGTGGTGCGGTAAATAAACGAAACTGTCGATTCTGGTGCGAAGAAAATCCACAAATTATTCATAAAAAACCATTACATTCACCTAAATTGACAGTTTGGTGTGGTTTTTGGTCAGGTGGAATCATCGGTCCGTACTTCTTTCGAAATGAAACTGGTAACACCGTTACTGTCAATGGAGAGCGGTATGGATCGATGATAACCAACTTTTTATTGCCGAAATTGGAAGAAGTTGATCTTGAAAACATTTGGTTCCAACAAGACGGGGCTACGTGCCACACAGCAAATGAAACAATTGAGTTATTGCGAGAAAAGTTTGGAAATTCGATTATTTCAAGAAATTTTGATATTGAATGGCCTCCAAGAAGTTGTGATTTCACACCATTAGACTATTTCTTGTGGGGTTATTTGAAGTCATTGATCTTTCGAAATAAACCAGACTCTCTTCAAGCTTTACAAGTCAATATTGAACGTGTCATTCATGACATATGACTTGATTTAGTGAAAAAAGTGCTCGAAAATTGGGTTCATCGAATTCGTTCCGGCAGAAGAAGTCGTGGAGGCCATTTGAATGACGTTTTATTTATATTTTATATTTTTATATATTATATTGATATTCCTTAACAATAAGTTTGTTTTTTTTAAAGAAAACTTATCAAACTTTGTTGGAAAACCCTGTACTAAATAAAAAATAAGGTATGTTAATGTCTGAGAGATTTCTCATTGTCGGAGTTATATAGTGGGATTTTATGACGATCATTTTGGTTTGGTGGAAATTCGATTTGGGTCATTTTAAGTCATTTGATCAATGACCGTCCGTCCGTCTGTATGTCTGTCTGCTGGCTGGTGCGCACGATAACTCACGAAAGGATTAACCGATTGACTTCAAATTTGGTATGCGGTAATATTTCTCTCTCTATCTCGGGCTAAGTTCAAAGGTGGGCCATATTGGTCCACTCCTTCTAGCACCTCCCCCACAAAGGGTTAACTTTTAGTGAAATATTGATTCCTTAATATCTGCTATATACACTAGTTCATGTGCCAGTGGCAACCAGCTGCTACACTGATGGGTCCAGGCTAGGAGGAAGGACGGGTCTGGGACTTTTTATTGATGAACCAGAAGTCGAACTTTACTCGTACTTCCGCCTCCCAGACTATAACACAGTTTTTCAAGCAGAAGTTCGAGCAACCACGGAGTGTGTTAACTGACTCAGTAATACCATAAAGCCTAAATATGCCAACATCTTCACAGATAGCCAAATGGCGATCAAAGCAATAACATCGGAATAGGTTAAATCCAGAACAGTGTTAGACTGTAAAAGAAAAGTAAATAATTACTCAGTCCATGATCAACAGCGTATTTTCTGGGTACCGGGACACAACGGAGTGATTGGAAATGAACGAGCAAACAGCTTGGCGTCAAAGGGCAGATAACTTGGAGTAACGAACTTAGAAAATTGTAAACCTTTCGAAGCCACGAAGGATGAGTTGAGGAACTGGGCAGTGATGGCTCACAATACTGTGTGGAATAGAGCAACTGTAGGAGCAACTGCAAAGATACTGTGGGTGACCCAAGAAGAAAACAAGTAGTTTTCTGAATCTAAACAAGATCGAGATTAGTAAGATGACGAGTGTTCTAGCGGGACACTCAAGCTTACAAGCACATATTCATCGCATACGACTAGCAGAAAACGACGAGTGCAGGACATGCAGGGAAAGCGTCGAAACGATGGAACATTTTCTGTGTCACTGCCCAGCTTTCACATATGCAAGATCCCGATATTTCGTTCCGACATATTGCCAGACTTGACTCATCTCAGAGGATATGACTGGAAGATGCTGAGAAAATTCGTGTCTAGAACCGATTTTCTGTAACCCGTGGGGAATAAAAATAACAATCATAAATAAGGAGCGCACAAAAGGCCGAACCATTGGAATAAGTGTATGTTCATGGACATGAGACGTTTAAACGTCTCCTCTATTCAACCTAACCTAATACCTGTAACGTGGTTTTGTCTTCGGCTGAGGTAAGTTCAGTCGTGTCCAAGGTCTCCATAAGGGCCCACAAACCTTCGAAATAATAACACAAGTAGTTCTCCCTTTTGTGGGTAATAATACAATTCAGTTGTTTATTGTTGTAATCTATGTTATAATCTACTTGGATGGAATGCGACAAATTACTCGAGTTGGATATAGTTTTTACAACCGATTTTAGTTAATCGGGAACTGTACATATAATCGATTTAAGTTATCCCTGATGCTCGGCCACCAGATCCGTTCGGGATTTGATTGAGCCCTCGGTTTGAGTGTATGTGCTGAAAATTATTCAGCGTCGGTATTCTGTGCGCTCGACAAGCGGATCGATTCGGGATTCGGTTAGGTCTTCGACGTGGGATATACGCAGCGAACGGTTCAGCATCGGGTCCTAGTACGATCGGTAAGCGGGTCGGTTCGGGTTGCGGTTAAGGACTCGGCTTAATGTATCTGTGGCAAACGGTTCAGCATCGGACCTAGTACGACCGGCTAACGAGTCGGTTCGAGGTTTGTCAAACCTCTCAACTTAATGTATCTGCGGCAAACGGTTCAGCATTGGGACGTAGTGTGATCGGCAATCGGGTTGGTTTGGGATTTGCTGCTGCATTCGGTTTCTCGGGATCGGCAGCGTTTTCGGGTTACTCTCGGCTTACAAACTATTTATCTAATTACATACTACTGGACTAACTACGGGTTGAACAGTAGACCGAAGTCTCTGTGGTTTGAACAGTAAACCGAAATCTCTGTGGGTGGAACAGTAGACCGAAATCTCTGTGGGTGGAACAGTAGACCGAAGTCTCTGTGGGTTGAACAGTAGAACGAAGTCTCTGTGGTTTGAACAGTAGACCGAAGTCTCTGTGGTTTGATCAGTAGACCGAAGTATCTGTAGTTTGAACAGTAGACCAAAGTCTCTGTGGTTTGAACAGTAGGCCAAAGTCTCTGTGGTTTGAACAGTAGACCGAAGTATCTGTAGATTGAACAGTAGACCGAAGTCTCTGTGGTTTGAACAGTAGACCCAAGTCTCTGTGGATTGAACAGTAGGCCGAAGTCTCTGTGATTTGAACAGTATACCGAAGTCTATGGGGTTTGAACAGTAGACCGAAGTCTCTGTGATTTGAACAGTAGGCCAAAGTCTCTGTGGTTTGAACAGTAGACCGAAGTATCTGTGGTTTCAACAGAAGACCGAAGTCTCTGTGGTTTGAACAGTAGACCGAAGTCTCTGTGGTTTGAACAGTAGACCGAAGTCTCTGTGGATTGAACAGTAGGCCGAAGTCTCTGTGATTTGAACAGTAGACCGAAGTCTATGTGGTTTGAACAGTAGACCGAAGTCTCTGTGATTTGAACAGTAGGCCAAAGTCTCTGTGGTTTGAACAGTAGACCGAAGTCTCTGTGGTTTGAACAGTAGACCGAAGTCTCTGTGATTTGAACAGTAGACCGAAGTCTCTGTGGATTGAACAGTAGGCCGAAGTCTCTCGATTTGAACAGTAGTCCGAAGTCTCTGTGGTTTGAACAGTAGACCGAAGTCTCTGTGATACCAATGTATTTGCCCAAAGGAGTTAAAAATTTCAAGCTACAAGACTTCCGAAGTCGAGCTGGCCGTTCGCGGCGCGTTACTTCGTATTGTAATTTGCTCACGATCGGGGTGATGGCTCACTGCCGAATGATGGAAAAAGGTGGAACACATATATAGTCCACTATACAAAGTGAACGAGAATTATACCAGGTATGACATAAATTAATATGCACTGTACTGAAAATCGTACTGTATTGGAAGTGTATGCATATATGTTGACTCGTTGACTGTAATGTGGTATGTATGCATGTTCGTCTGGGACGTTGTAAAAGGGTGGCCCTCAACTGTGGGGTAAATTCTGTATAGTAGGGAGGCTCGTAAACAAAATAAAATAAAGAAATTATGTACGAAGATTTTTATGAGTAAAAACCGTCACGTTACATACCTTCTATACTACTTACTCAAATCATCTGAAATTTCACATAGTATAAGTTTGTTAGTCGCTAACACGTCAAGAATGGGCGAAGTGGCCACCCCCTTTTTGTTGCCTCCCACACGAATGGGCCATTTTGCACCAATAGTTAATGCTTATGGCTTTAATATCAGTTCATACAAACACTTTAAATTTTGTACAGAGCAATGTTTTTATAATACCTAAAGTCCAGAGAAAAGTGGGCGTTATTGGCACGTCCCTTTTGGAACCTGCCACACAAATGGACCATTTTGTACCAAAAGTTACCAGCTTATAACTGTAATACCAGTGCATACAAATACTTGAAATTTTGTACAGTTGAAATAATACCAGTGCATACAAATACGTGCAATTTTGTACAGTGTAATGCTTTAATAGTACCTAGAGTCCAGAGAAATATGGGCGTTATTGGCACACACCTTTGGTACCTCCCACACAAATGGACAATTTTACACCAAAAGTTAACAGCTTATAACTTTAATATCAGTGCATATAAATACTTGAAATTTTGTACAGGGTTCTAGAGTCCACAGAAAAGTGTGCGTTTTTGGCACGCCCCTTTTGGTACATCCCACACAAATGGGCCATTTTGTACCAAAAGTTAACAGATTTTACCTTTAATACCAGTGAAAACAAATACTTTAAATTTTTTTCGGTGTAATGCTTTTATAAGAAAAATGTTATGCATAGCCCTTCGACAAAAATTATATTGCTTAGTGTTGTTTTTCCTCTTTGTAGATAATCAATAAAAATTAGCCCAAGCGCATCTGAAATACACACCCATGACCTTGCCACCCATGATTCTGCAATTCCAGTCCACTGCTTAGACTGGTTCTTTGTCTCTGCTGAAACACCCATTTTGGGCACAACTTTCTCTTACATTTATGCTAAAATCCCGAAATCGAAAATTTCTGACATATGCGGTTATTCCACAAAAACCACAGATAGATAAATGGGTCAGAATATTTGATATTGACCTATGAAGTCCATTTTTGGCTAAAAATTTTGTAAACAGTTGCTAAATGGTAAAATAAGATCTCGACATCTGAGGACAGCGTATTGGAAAATATATAACAATAGTTAGTGGGAAATGTTAGACATTTCAAGGGCAGCCTTATAATGTAAAAAGTCGCGACATTATTTGATATTTAATGTGGCAACTTTTTTCTGGATGTAGGCTTATATTTTGAAGTATACCCAATAACATAAAAGATAGTCACATATGGTCCCCGCGTTTAAGAAAAACTGTGTAATAAAGTCAAATAATTTTCTTTCCCTTAACTCAAATGTATTAGCCCCCATATCCTGAGCTATATTTGTTCTATTTGACATTCTGCATAGAAAGATAAACTTCAATAATCTCCCATAAGTATGAACAAAAACGTAAAGGAAAAAAAAATCGAAATGTGTATCAACACTTTGTTAGGAAAGTCATTAATAATAATTTTGCCATGGTTGCAAGCCGGATTTGTGTGAGTGTGTGTATGAGTCCGTATATGCATAAGGATAATGGTCCTTGTTTTTTTGCAGTTGTTGTTCGGTTAACAAGAATACGAATAGGGATGGAGAGCGTTGTACATTGGTATATAAACCACTTCAACTGAGGACATCAACAAAGCCATAATAACCATCATCAACCATCGCTCCCATCTCACCCATTTCTATAGCAGTCATCAGGGCCAATAGTTAATGATGGTTCGGTTGGTTGTTAGATCAACCAGGCGATGGTAAACTATGTTAAGGAAATCCCTCTTAGAAACATCTGCCACCGCTGCCGCTGCTCCAGACATGTGGTCTGTTGCATTTGACCAAATTCGATTGTCGATTTAGTTTTTTTCCTTTTTCCATCATCAAATGGTGGTTGTGATGATGGTGGCCGTTGACGTTGATCCCGCATAAAACTAATGATCATCTTTGGCATTTTAGTTGTTGTTTTTATTATGAATTACAAGAGGGAATCAACGTCATTCCCTCCCTTCCGGGATGGCGTAAGTGGCACGAGACAAAATATCCATCAAGAGGTCATTTTTATGCAACGGAATTAAAATAAAAACAAGTAAGCAATAATTTCAGTCGAGTAAACCGACTAATGTATACCCTCACTTTGTGAGAATTCGAAACAAAATTACCAATTTTTTTTCTTCGAAAATGAGCAAGGAGTGGCCGTTACAGTCAATGGCGATAGTTATCGGGCCACGTTGAACGAATTTTTGTTCACAAATATTGAAGAGGAGGATATTGGCAACATTTGGTTTCAACAGGACGGCGCAACGTGCCACACAGCCGAAGCTATCTATACTCGATGTTTTGCGCCCTGTTTTTGAAGATCGCATTATCAGCCGCAGAGCTGATGTCGTTTTGGCCACCTTGAAGCTGCGATTTGACACCGTTGGACTATTATTTGTGGGATGCCCTCAAAGATAAGTGTTACGCCGACAAGCTAGAGACAATTGACGCTTTAAAGGACAATATGTATTCGTGAAGCCATTGGTGAAATACAGCTGCACACAATCGATAATGTGCTTAAAAATTGGACCGATCGTGTAGGCTACTGCATGGCCAGCCGAGGCAGCCATTTGAATAAATTATTTTCCATTATTAACCGAAAAGATTGTACTTTCAAATAAAACAAGAAATTTGAGAAAATATTAAGTAGTTTTTTTATAGCATTTTCAAAAAAAAAATTATTGGCGGACCCTTTATGTATATATACCAAGACTAGTCTGAAAATGTTCGTCTGTTTTTGCAAAACACAGCACAGTGATACGAAGTCAAAAAGGGGAAATAATTCGACCGTTTCTTAATCAAACAACCGATTGTGACCATACTTGCCATGGTAGGTGAAGAGGTGTTAGAGAAGTTATGTTTTATATTGAATAAAATTGAATTTTTCATTTGTTCCCTTACCGTGTATTTTGTAAATATCGGAGCACTATATGCACCGATTTCAACCTTATCAGCATGCCTGGATGGGCAATAAAATGTCCTATGTGACGAAAGAAAAATTGGTTCGATATACCCAATAGTTATGACCACTTGAAGTTATTTATTTTACTGTTCTCGATTTGTGAGAGTGCGACGAATATTCTGTGAAAATTTGAAGAAAATCGAAGGGTAGCACTTTTTTCTACACTGGTAGAAAAAGCTTCGTCATGACGACGAATTAGTACATCATCACGATTATTTTTTCGTCAAAAGTCAGCTAACGTACGTAATAATCCTCTTGATGAATTTGTTCGTCACCATGACGAATCTCCGTTTTCATAAACTTTCGTCCTCAGGATGGTCACTCATTTCATCCCTACGATGAATCTAGTTCATTACCACGACAAATCCCCTTCTTCACCACGATGAATACCATTCATCACCACGACGAACTCCATTCATCACCACGACGAACTCCATTCATCAGCACGACGAATTCATGCCCCCGACTATTTAAATTTGAAACATTTCAATAAATATTCTTCTGGTTTTAGACCATTAAAAACGGTATGGAAAATAAAATTACTTGACTACTTTGCCAAGTTCAGTTGTGATTATTCGCTTCGAAACACAGTTCTTATCAGGAAAGGCTTAAAGCAAACGAACGAGAAGTATTCATTACTTCTGATATTTAAATTCAAAAATAATCTCATCAAGTAATGTATTTGCCAACAGACGAATCTCATTCATCACCACGACAAATCTCATTCATCACCACGATTAGATTTTTTAAATTAAACTTTTACAACAAATTATTTAACTAAGGTAATTAGAACGGATATAGAACAGTACAATTAAGCACAAACTATGAATTGATTGCCTCGTTTTATCATATTTTCAGCAAAATTGTCAAAAATTGTCAGTATTCATTACTTCTGATTGCCAATAGACGAATCCCATTCAACACCACGACGAATGTCATTCATCACCACGACGAATCTCATTCATCACCACGATTAGATTTTTTAAATTAAAATTTTACAACAAATTATTTAACTAAGGTAATCAGAACGGATATATAACCGTATAATTAAGCACAAACTATGAATTGATTGCCTCGTTTTATCATATTTTCAGGAAAATTGTCAATGAAATGAAAGCTTATCGTTCACTCGACGAATTTCGAAATCACCAAAAATATGGGTTAATGATCGTGTTCGTTCTATTGACGTACAAAAACATCGCATGTACGAAACTTTTCGTCACCAGTACGAAGATATATTGACGAAACTGATTCGTCATGGTGACGAAAGGTTTTTCTATCAGTGTACAAAGATTTTTTCAGAGAAACTTTCGTAAAAATTTTTTTATAAAATTTCCAAAAAATGTTTTTACCAAAAATGGCGCATTGTGTCCTCCTTAAACCAGAGTAAACTATGCAAAAATCGGCTTCCAGAGGGCCATTCTTCAGATGAAATGAAAGCTGTCTGGGTCGTTTTAGCCTTATAAGCCTGCGCAGAATCCTGCTGGAAAGTCCATGCCTGGTTTTGGAATAGCTTCCAAAACGGTTTCTTTGTAAACTTTGGCCGATGTTTTGACCCCTTGTTCAAAGGAATGCAAGTCAGTGACCCCATTGTGAGAGACACCCCATCAAACCATGATTGAAGCTGTATGAAGGACATTTTCGACCCGTGGAATAACTTAAGATGTTTCCTGAGACGACCGTGCGTACAGCCTATCATTTTGTTTGTTAAATTTTTCTTGCACGGTAAAAATTGTTTCATCAGTGAACAAGAATTTTCTCTGCAAGTTACCAGCGTTCTTCACCAAAAGACGTTTGCATTTTTCGTTCCTATTTTTTTTTTAAGCTGCAGTCAACAGATGCCTAATACGGCGTTTGAGAGTCCCAAGTCTTTTTTGATAATTCGACTCATGGATTTTTGCGTAATATTCATCGAATGGGCCATGATTTTCTGTTTTCGGAGCGGATTTCGCAGAATTCTTGACTTGACGGTTTTGATGACCTCCGGCGTTCGAACAGTACGAGGGCATCCCGACCGGTGGCGGTCTTTGGCATCTCCAGTCTCCTCAAACAGTTGTATGCACAAGTAGACGAACATACGACTAATCCCCAGCTGGCGGAGCGTTAGAAAATGTCGCTATTTTTATTCCACTCTAAAAAAGCGCTATATCAGCGATACGGTTCTCATTGTCTGAGAACCGTTTTCACCACTTCATGGTGAATACTGAAGCAATTTTGAATTCCCGTTACAAACTAAAGCTACAGAGGTTTGGTTTCATAATCCACGTGGTATTAATAGGGTATGTTCAGTTTTACTATTGTTATGGGTGTGTTCAATGTTGTAACAGTAGTTATGTCCCTACTAAGTATATAAAAGTTTATCATCTCCCCGAATTGTCTCCTTACGTCATAGAGACCACAAATTTCAACTAATCGGGCTAAAATTTGATAACTGGAGTTTATTTATTTATACCCGCAATCCTTCACACAATCAATGGTAGTCATAGTTCCATGTTTTGATATAGCCCCCATACAAGGGTCCCTCTAGATGCCACAAAAACCTCACATTTCAACAAATTGGTCTGAAATTTGCTATAATTAGTTTATTTGTAACAGAAACCATTATAATTTCGCAAAATAAATTTACAAAAAAATATTTTTGCGAATTTTTAATTCTCTTAAAAAGATTGAGAAAACATCTATCCAAAACTCTTTGGACAAAATGTTCTAAATACAATAGCTAATTACTTATGTGGTTGGGACAAAAGGACCTTTGGAGTAAAATGTCAAAATGTCAAAATTCAACACCCTTTAGCTCTGACAGTCTATAACCGATTTCCTTAGTTTTTTGTGTCACTATTTTATTGTATCACATTTTTTTGTGTGTAACTACTAATAGGACTAAACTTGTTGCAAGTTTCATCCCGATCAGAAGGCATCGGTTTTAAAAATTCACTCACTTGACATGAAACCCGCCATATACATATACCCTCCTGCGCTAAAGTGATGGTAACAAAGAAATAAATAACATTGTTCTACCCAAAGTTACATCACTTCTGCGTTTGTTTTAGGGGGTGGAAATCAGTTTCCCATTTTTTTCAGTTCATTTCATTAATTTTTGTGTGGTTTTTCATATATCTCCTCAATCCAATTTAATGGAATATATTTTTTGTGTTGTTTTTTGTTTTCATAAATGAATTCATCTCTTTTTGATTGGAATAATGCCGATTTTGATGGTGGTGATGTTAATGGCGTTTCTTTTGGATTGCAGCCTCAACTATGTATCTTCTTTTTAAATTGAATTCATTTATTAAAAAGTCGTAAAACTCCAGTTAGTTATTCCTCTTTCAGATCTCATGCTTTAATTTCTCGATTGCACTTCTTTTTATGGATTTTTATTTGATGAGTTTCAGTGGTTAATTCTATTTAGTCCGCTGATTAATTCAATTTACTAACTTCATCTGATTAAATATTAATATTTATGAAACAATGAAGAGCTAACAAACTAAATTAGAACAAAAAACAGCTAGAAGAAAGTTTACAGCAATGTTTGAGGGCGCTCAATTTCATTATCCACGGAATTTAAGCAAGTATATAGATTCAGCAATTTCATTTAAAACATTACTAAATTGTTTATACCCTCCCTTTAGTAGAGGAGGGTATACAGGGTGGCTGATACGTAATGCAACAAAGTAAAGCGCTATATTTTTTAATCTTTTTTTAAATTTTATTGTTCAAAAGCAAACAATGTCGGAAATAACATAAAATTTTAGAAACAGTTTAGATTTGTTCGAATTGGCCACCTTTGGCACGAATAATGGCCTTCAAACGGCCGACAAAGCCATCACACGCTGCACGAAACTGGCTCTGCGGTATTTTGGCCCATTCCCGGCGAAGCGACGTCTTGAGATGATCGATACTTTGGTATTTTTTAGTGCGAACCTTACTCTCTGAAATGCCCCAGGCGCAAAAGTCCAATGGATTGAGATCCGGTGATCTTGGTGGCCATTGTGCGGTAGAAATGGAGCGAGGAACCTCCTTTTTAAGCCATTCTTGGTTGACGCATGCTGAGTGCGATGGTGCTGAGTCATGTTGGAATGTTCATGGTCTGCGGCCGAAATGTTTGTCTACCCAGGGCTTCAATACTGTCTTTAGGACATTTTCCCGATAATATTCGGCATTTATTTTGACCCCATGATCGATGAATACGAGCGGGGAGCGACCATCGGCCGTTACGGCGGCCCACACCATTACCATCGGCGGCGCTTGAGTTCTGGTGGCCAATTGAAGGTGTACATTTTCAGCTGTTTGATCAGTTTCTTCACAAACTGCTCAATTTGGAATGACTTCTCATCGGAGAAAACCAAATTCGATAACTGGCCACTTTCGTGCAAGCGATGCAACTCCTTGGCTTTTTCCAGTCTAACTTTTTTTTGTGCATCGGTGAGCTCTTGCACTTTTTGCTCATTCCTTCCAAGCTCATTTTTTAATATGTGTTGTATCCATTCTCGCGATATGTTCAGCTCACGAGCAATTTTTCTACCACTGCGGCGTGGATTTCGATCAAATCTGGCCTTCACATTTCGGATCATTTCTGGTGTTGTTACCGTTTTTTTTCGTCCACTTTTTGGACGCGATGCAACACTGCCAGCATCACGGTAACGAGCAATGGTACGAGAAACAAAAGATTTATTCCATAAAAAATAGAAAAAGTCTCAACAAATTTGTTTGTTCCATTTTTTAAAAGCTAGCATTTTTCCAAATAGGCACTGTTTTCTTCGTTAGGATGCTAGCTTTTAAAAAATGGAACAAACTAATTCTTTGCGATTTTTTATCCCCTCACTTTAGAGAGGAAGGTATATATCATTTGCTACGAGCCAAAAGTGTAACACATCGAAGGAGCGTTATATCCGTTTTGGGCCATTTTTAGTCGAATGAGCGATGTCCGTCCGTCCGTCTGTCTGCTGGCTGGTGCCGCACGATAACTCTCGAAAGGAGTAACCGATTGACTTCAAATTTGGTATGTAGTAATATTTTCTTCTATCTCCGGCTATGTTAGCAGGTGGGCCATATTGGTCCACTCCTTCTAGTACCACCCCCACAAAGGGTTAACATTTAGTGAAATATTGATTATTTATAGTATTAGTTTATTAGTCACTGTTACCTCCAAAAAAATTGGGCGAAGTTGCCACGCCCCTTTTGGTACCTCCCACACAAATGGACAATTTTGAACCAAAAGTTAATAGCCTATAACTATATTACCTGTGCATACAAAGACTTGAAAATTGTTACAGTGTAATGGCTTAATAGCACCTACAATACAGTGAAATGTGGGATTTATTGCAACGCTCCTTTTGGTACCTCCCACACAAAGGTACCATTTTGTATCAAAAGTTACCAGCTTCTAACTTTAATACCAGAGCATACAAATACTTGAAATTTTGTACAGTCTAAAGGTTTTGTAGTGCCTATAGTCCAGAGAAAAATGGGCGTTATTGGCCCGCCCCTTTTGGTACCTCCCACACAAATGGATCTTTTGTATCAAAAGTTACCAGCTTATAATTTTAATACCAGAGCATACAAATACTTGAAATTTTGTACTCTCTAATGCTTTCATAGTACCTACACGGAGAAAAAAATATGTTAAAAATATGTTTGGATGCAATCATTAATATGTTTGGGACGGGCACAATCATATATATGTTTGTGGGTAAACATATTATGTTTGCACACAATCATAATATGTTCGGGGCAAAATTCTAGCATATTAAAAAACGATATGATTGTGTCCTAACATATTTTTGGCAAAATAATATATTAGAGCATATTTTTTAGATTTTTAGAGAGTATTACTCTCTGAGAGCCCAATTATGTGACTCATAGAGCATCCACCATCACCACTGTGCTAAGCCATCACAGCGAACACACGCACGCACCCACATACAACCATTGACAGCCACAGCCAGTCAGAATGAATATATGGCTATGCTTATACTTTCTTGTTTCGGGTGTAACATGAAAGTAAATTAAAATACACGCTGTGCATATAATTCTCGTTGACTCTATATAGCCAGTGGTATAAGGTGTTGACGTTTTTCAGTCAATGGGGTGGATCAGCGGTGCTACCAACCAAGTTGAAAGAAAAGTGGGATAGTCCGCAGTCCGAATAATGGATAATTAATGGAACATTAGACTAGAATTTTATAAATATATTATATAAAGGGTTCAGACTTTTGATAAAAAACAACAATATACAATCATATACATGATTAAATGCAATCATATATATGATTACATACAATCATATAAATGTTTGGACATAAGCATATATATGATTACACACAATCATATAAATGTTTGGACATAAGCATATATATGATTACATACAATCATATAAATGTTTGGGAACATTACCGCTACCCCAAACATAATATGTTTGGGAGCTGCTCCAAACATATATATGTTGCCTGCAAAATATGTTTGGGGCAATATGTTACAGAGGCCGTTTTTTTCCTCCGTGTATAGACCAGAGAAAAGTGATCGTTATTGGGACGCCCCTTGTTGTACCTCTCACACAATTGGACCATTTTGCACCAAAAAGTAAACACTTTTTAACTTTAATACCAGTATATACTTTAAAGTTATTAAATGCAATTTAAATTCATAATAAGTAAAATAAAACAAAAAAATAAATAAATTTACTAATATTTTTTTGAGACTCAAGGTGAGAGGATTCATTAGTCGGTTTACCCGACTGAACTTTCTTACTTGTTTTTCTATTTCTTATGTTCATTTCGTACCACCAAAACGATGTGTTTGAAAAACATAGATTTTTTCTAATTGTTTTAATGATAGTTACTAAACTTAAGTTTCTACATGAATGTGATGTTCTCAGCTATTTTAGCCCTCATAATTTCCTTTAATTTAAATGGTATGTTTATCGAGCTTATACTTCACTATAGTTCAAATAGTACAGGTACCCTTAATGAAAATTTGAATTCTAAAATATATTAAAAAAAAAACTTTACCATAAAAAATAGTAGGTTTTGGTTTCATAAAACCGTATGCCTCAATCTATACAAAAAAAGTTTTTAGGTCTCGGACACAAAAAAAATTTTTTGTTGCATAGTGGTTTTGAACAAACTTCACGGCCACACACTTCATGTCCAAAATTTCCGAAAAAATTGTATGGCATTTGCCAACCGATATGCCGACATCCTTTGCAACTTCTCTAATAGTGATTCGACGATTCTCCATAACAAATTTCGGTTTTTGATGTGATGGATCTTCCAGGACGAGCATCGTTATTCTCAACCTTCTTTGAAAAGCTTGTACCACGTGTAAACATTTTTTTGGCTCGAGAGTCCAATCACCATATGACACTTTCAGCATTTCAAGTGCTGTTGAACACTTAATTCCACTTTATACACAAAATATACTGCAAATACTTAGATACATTTTTTTCCACTGCAGAAAATCCCCGAACAAGCAAAACACGTCTAACTGTTATGTCTCTCACAAACAAACAAACTAAATTAAGAACATATGTTCGAGACAAGTGTACATAAAGAAGCGCTAATCGAATGCACGTAGCTCGAGAATTTTCAAACGTCACCTTTGCTATTGAACAGACCCCGTATACCCTCCTCCACTTAGGTTAGGTTGAAGAGAAGAGACGTTTAAACGTCTCATGTCCTTGGACATACACATAGGCCAGTGTTTCGGCCTGTTGTGCGCTCCTTATTTATGATCTTTTTATAGCTCACGAGTTACAGAAAATCGGTACTAGACACGAATTTTCTCAGTATCTTCTAGTCACATCTTCTGAGATGAGTCAAGTCTGGCAATATGTCGGACCCGAAATATCGAAATCTTGCATGAGTGAAATCTGTGCAGTGACACAGAAAAAGTTCCATCGTTTGATGTTTTCCCTGCATGCCCTGCATTCGTCGTTTTCTGCTAGTCCTATGCGATGAAGATGTGTCCCGTTAGAACACTCATCATCTTACTAATCTCGTTCTTGTCTAGTTTCAGAAAACTTCTTGTTATACCCTCACTTTAGTGTGACGAGGGTATATATCATTTGCTACGGAAAAAAGTGTAACACATCGAATGAGTGACCTAAGACCCCAAGTATGTTCGGAGGAAAACCGTTTTGGGTAATTTTAAGTCGAATGAGCAATGTCCGTCCGTCTGTCTGTCTGTCTGCCTGTCTGCTGGCTGGTGCGCACGATAACTCTCGAAAGGAGTAACCGATTGACTTCAAATTTGGTATGTGGTAATATTTGTATCTATCTCCGGCTCAATTCGAAGATGAGCCATATTGGTCCACTCCTTCTAGTACCTCCCCCACAAAGGGATAAAATGTTTTGAAAAACTGATTCTTTAATAAATGCCATACTACTTATTCGAATCTTCTGAAATTCCACACATAGTATTAGCTTATTAGTCGGTATCAACTCGAGAAAAATGGGCGAAGTTGCCACGTCCCTTTTGGTACCTCCAACACAAATGTACCGTTTTGCACCAAAAGTTAACAGCTTATAACATTAATAACAGTGTATAAAAAAACTTGAAATTTTGTACAGTATTATGCTTTTATATTGCCTACAGTCAAGGGAAAAATTGGCGATGTTGCCACGCCCTTTTTGGTACCTCCTACGCAAAGGTACCTTTTTGCACCAAAAGTTAACAGCTTATAACAGTAAAACCAGTGTATAAAAATACTTGCAATTTTGTACAGTGTAATGTTTTTATAGTGTCTATAGCCCTGTGAAAAATGGGCGTTATCGCCACGCCCCTTTTTGTATCATACCACCCAAATCATACCACAATTTAATATCTCATAACGTTTTTACCAGTGCACATAAATGCTTATAATTCGGCACAGTGCAATGAATTTAAAGTATCAAATGTTCAGCGAAAAATAGGTGTATTTGATAAACCCCTTCTGGTACCTTCCACACAAATTGACAGAATAATTCGAGTAATATTCAGTATTACATTACTCACAAAGTGAGGGTATACCTTAGTCGGTTTACCCGACTGAAACTTTCTTAATTGTTTTCTTTTCATTTGGGTCACCCCACAGTTTCTTTGAAGTTGCTCCTACTGTTGCGCTATTCCACACAGTTTTGTGCGCCATCACTGCCCAGTGCTTCAACTCATCCTTCGTGGCTTCGAAAGGTTTCCAATTTTCTATGTTTACTACTCGAAGTTCTCTCGAAGTTCCCTTTGAAGCCAAACTGTTTGTCCGTCCATTTCCAATCACTCCGTTGTGTCCTGGTACCCTGCAAATACGTAGTTGACCATGGGCTGAGTAATCATTTATAGTTCTTTTTACTGGATTTGAGCCTATCCGATGTTATTGCTTTGATCGCCATTTGACTGTCTGTGAAGATGTTGGCCTATATAGGCTTTGTGGTATTACTGAGCCAGTTCACATACTCCGTGATTGCTCGAACTTCTGCTTGAAATACCGTGTTATGGTCAGGGAGGCGGAAGTAATGTTCGACTTCTGGTTCATCAATAAAAAGTCCCAGACCCGTCCTTCCTCCTAGCTTGGACCCATCCGTGTAGCAGCTGGTTCCCAATGCCATATAAGCCAGTTTCAGTTCAGTCCAGTAGCTGTAAGCCGCACTTCAGGAATGCGGTCGGAGATTTCTGGAGTTTGAATGTGACCAACTAGAGATTCTAAAATCTTTTGATGGTATGACTTGTGGTCTCGATTTATCCATTCGCCCATCACTTGTAGACGTCTTGCTGTGAGGGCTGCCTCACACTTTATACGGATGTCTTTAGTTTGGAAGTGCAGTATAGTCTCCAACGCTCTTGCAGTTCTAAATACCCCGCTTATGCCTAGGCAGTACATACGTTGATTTTTTTGCAAAGATATAACGTTGCACTTGTCCATTGATATCCACCACACTACACAGGCGTAGCTTATTGTTGGTCTAATAACGCTCATGTCAAGCCTGTGAGTCATATTTGGACGTAGTCCCCATTTTTAACCTATAACTCTACTGCACAACGACCAACATCTGTGGGCCTTTGTAACTCTTTCTTCAAGATGATCTTTCCAGTACAGTTTCTCGTCCAAAATAACTCCCAAGTATTTTACCTTTTTAGTTATAGCAATTGTCTTTTTCAGGAATCGAGACCGGGCAAAAGGTGGGATCTTCGTTTTCCTTGTAAATAGTCGTGTTTCTGTTTTGTCTGGGTTAACATTTAATCCCCGTGGTTGTGCCCAGTTATATGCTATGTTAAGTGCCTCCTCAGCTCTTCTGCATAATAGGTTTGGATGTATGCCCCTTAGAAGTGTTACAACGTCGTCTGCATAACAGACTGGTTTAGGTCCTTCATTGGTGAGGACTTTTAGAAGACTGTGTATAGTCGTAAACCATAGAAGAGGCGATCAAATACCCCCCAGGGGTATATCACGATTTACCTTGTCTCTAATCTTTACGTCATATGACCCATTAATTATCAACCTATTCCTTGACATATTGTTGATCCAGTTCTTCAGCGGGCGGTCAACCAGAAACTCGTCTAAGGACTGGATAAGTGTATCTGTTTGCACATTGTTAAATGCGCCCTCAATGTTTATGCAAACAGCGAGTGTATACATTTGTTTAATGAAGGACTCTTCTATGTGGTGTATTCCCTCATGCAGAGCTGTTTCCACTGATATTCCTTTGACATAGGCGTGTTGTTTGATTTTTAGCCTGTCATCCGCTATTTTACTTTTGACAATGTCATCAGTTATTCGCTCCGTTGTTTTTAACATGAAATAAGTTAGGCTAATGGGTCGATAAGCCTTTGGGGTCGTATAACTCGCCTTGCCAGGCTTGGGTATGAAGACCACCCTTGATTCCTGCCAGTTTTTGGGGTATAAGCATGGGTTAGGAATGTAGTGAATAATCCATCCAGATGAGTTGATACCAGATCCACCTTGCTTTGAATGGAGAGAATCTTTTTATCGCTTCTTTAACCATGCCATCTGTAATATCCGTAATAGGTACTTGATGCAATACATTTTCATTCTGTAACTATTTCTCTGTTGGTCCATCATTACTAGTCGAAAAATGAGTTTTCATCAAGAGCCTTACGGTATCCTCTATAGTTCCCAGCCTTTTTCCACCAGTGTTTCGGTTTGGACATGAGTTTTTTCATTTTAGACATGCAGTTAACGGTGTCTACCTGCTCACAGAAAAGCCTTCAGGAGTTACGATTCGCCGATCTAATGATTTTTTTGTATTCTTTGAGTCTTCTGTGGTAGTCGTCCAAATATACTGATTGTTTTTTACGTCGAGCTCTGTTGTAAACTCTGCGGACATTCTTGCCAATCTAGCGAATTTGTCCTGTCATCCAGGGTTTCTCAAAGGCAGATTTCCTTTCTCGAAGTGGGTAACTATCGGAGCCCCCGTAATCTTCTTCACATTGGATCAATGTCTTCTGTACTTATATAATCGCGTTTAGGCTGGCCCAATCGATTTCTAAGTAGATTTACGAATTTAGTCCATTAGGTTTTAGCCTTAATACGGAAACTTACTGGGTTAGCCGGTGGCTGTGCAATTGCAAACCTTATATAATACTGGTCCGAAACCCTCCACTCATGGGCCTCATCAATCTTCCCTAATTTTATTAACAAAGGATGCCTTGTTTCCTATTTTAAGAGTTATGAGGTCGTTTGTATTTAAAAATTATGTAAGGGCGTGTCCCCTTTTATTGGTGTTAGTACTACCCCAAGCGATATGATGGGAGTTGGCGTCACAACGAGCTAATAACTCATTACTTATGTGTTTGGATTTCATCACCAGACGTTGTAATTCCGACGTAGGTTGCAATGTCGGCGCATCGAAAGGCAGATATATTGACGCCAGGTACATATTTCCATTGCCTTGCCTCAGCACCGTTGCGTCCGATGTTGACAAATCTGGAGAGAAAAGAAAACATACGTTTTTATGGCACAAAATACAAGTCCTTGGACGAGTACCTGTGTTAGCGTTGAATAGGTTGTAGTTCACATGGTTTAATCCAGTAACCTTGTTGCTAGTTGTCAATGGTTCCTGGATCAAAGCAATATGAACCCTGCCTTTATTTATGATGTCCATCAGAGCGTTGGCTGCTGTCTCGCTCCGGTGGAGGTTTATCTGGATTACCTCAATCATCAATTTCCAGTAAAAGTTTCTTTTGGGAGCCTATCTGGAGGCACTCCCCCATTATTTGGTAGTGGATCATTCTCCTCTTTTCGTTCACTACCTATTACACCATCTTCCAGTAGACATTTTAGGGAAGCGGTTTATTTTTTGTCGTTCTCTCATTGTTTTGAATCGTGTGTGGCTCTTTTTATTTTGATTACCGCCTTTGCTGGAAACTTCCTGCAAAAGTGACGGTACTATTGGTAAACTGGTGGTTTATCGAATACTTCCAAATCAGTTTTTGACAATGTCTTAATTGTCTCCATCCATTCACTAGCAGTGTTGTCCACTTCAGACAGTATATTTGGACTTGATTTATCTGTCCTGCCAATCGAGACCTTTTCATTTTTGAAAAAGACTGTCCAGATCAAGAAATACGACATGCCCCATTGTTCTGGAATTCTGGGTCTATGCCCAACACGAGGAGAGTACCCTCGTTATCAACCTTCCTATAGAAGAGTTCCCACTTTTTCACGGAAAGTTTTGAATTCTGTTCGCCAATGATGTCGAGTATGTACTCTGATGAGAACCTACTTGGACGTCGTTTTTATGAGTTCATGAATGTCGCTTTGCCTTACCAATTTCAGCTTTGCACCGTCCCAAGGTGAGGGGAAGCTATCCACAAGTTTTACGAGGACACCATCGCAGCGTTGTGCATCACAACGCTGCAGCCTTAGCTTCATAACACCCCCCTCAAACTTACAACTCATTACTTCGATTGGTGGTTCATCCTTAGATTCGAGGACGTACTCCGCTACTTTCGTAATTCTTCGAAATTACTCCTTTGGTCTTCGGGGATTCTGCCAGATGCACTACTGCTATCAATTATGGCATAGCATAGATCGTCTCGAAAATGTTGTTTAACTATATTAGAATAAGATGGTGGCTTCTTACTCTTCTTTATGGCCAATTGATTTTTCCGTGTCTGTAGAGTCTTTTTGTTTAAAGCCTCATCCTTAAGGGATGATTTGGTTGACTTGACCTGTGTTACTGGATCAACTTTGCTAGAGACTTCCTTTTGTGTGGTTACGTTAGGTTTCTCCGAATTACTGGATCCCTTTTTTCTTAGTCACTTTCACAGCGCTATGTTCTTCGGGAGACCTGACTCTCTTAGCAGTAGAATTGTCAGATTCATCTCGTAATATGTTCTGTCGGTTCAACTTATTCAGTTCCCTTCTTTGTGCTCCTGACAGTCTCTGAGTTAGCAACAATAGTGATATTGTTTTTATTTGATGTTTCAGAGTCAGAGTCCCCCTGGGTTCTGCTTCATCTGACTTATCTTATGTTATGCCTGCGGCTGGATGTGCTCTTGTTTCATTTGCGACTACAAGATCCAAGGCACCAAAACTCGTAGAAGTTGCTCACGATTTTTCGATAACGACGACATATGACTCGTGAGTGAATCAACGCTTGTCGCCGGCACAGGGTTTTCCCTCCCCTGCGCCGAAATCTCCTTTGTCTTTTTTGGTTTAATCAAAATTTTTAGGGCGATACACCCCAAGAGCCATTATTAGGCCGTAATAGGTACGTTGATAGAGGCCTTCCAGACTAAGCTCAGAAATTTCTGTCCAGAGACCGATGCGCCCCATTCAACCTACGCTTTAAAAACAACAAACCACGTGGTTGCATAGTAGGTAGGTGAATAGGTACTGCGTAATAGGTTAAAAACTATTCGCTCTGCTATAACACGTCCGTTCACTACGACTGGCGGCAACTGACTCCTCCATTTAACTAAGGGTATACAGGGTGGCTGATATGTATTGCAACCAACTTCAGGTTGCTACCATTTCTAAACCGCTAGTCTGATAGCTGACAGATTTATTTCAGTGACAGTTCATTTTATTGTTTACAAGCTTACAAAAGCATTTTGATCTATTGCATTCAGAAAAAAAGTTATTCGTGATGGAATTCAAGCGTGATAGTGTGATTGCTTTATATTTGGGTGTAAAACACAAGTGGCTATCGTTAGAGCCCTCCAGCATTTAAATGTGAATAAATCTTTTGTTTCTCGTACCATTGCTCGTTACCGTGATACTGGCAGTGTTGCATCGCGTCCAAAAAGTGGACGAAAAAACGGTAACAACACCATAAATGATCCGAAAAGTGAAGGCCAGATCGCGAGATCGCGAGAACGGATACAAAACATATTAAAAAACGAGCTTCGACTAATGCCATTGAAGTTCCAAAAAGTGCAAGAGCTCACCGATACACAAAAAAAAAGTTAGACTGGAAAGAGCCAAGGAGTTGCTTCGCTAGCACGAAAGTGGCCAGTTAGCGAATTTGGTTTTCTCCGATGAGAAGCCATTCCAAATTGAGCAGTTTGTGAACAAAAAAATGATCGGGTTTACTTGCCAAAGAGGTCTGCTGAAAATTTACACCTTCGATTGGCCACCAGAACTCAAGCGCCGCCGATGGTAATGGTGTGGGCCGTCGTAACGGCCGATGGTCGATCCCCGCTCGTATTCATCGACCATGGGGTCAAAATAAATGCCGAATATTATCGGGAAAATGTCCTAAAGACAGTATTGAAGCCCTGGGCAGACAAACATTTCGGCCGCAGACCATGGACATTCCAACAGGACTCAGCACCATCGCACTCAGCACGCGTCAACCAAGAATGGCTTAAAAAGGAGGTTCCTCGCTTCATTTCTACCGCACAATGGCCACCAAGCTCTCCGGATCTCCATCCGTGGGACTTTTGCGCCTGGGGCATTTTGGAGAGTAAGGTTCGCACTAAAAAATACCAAAGTATCGATCATCTGAAGACGGCGCTTCGCCGGGAATGGGTCAAAATACCGCGGAGCCACTTTCGTGCAGCGTGTGATTGCTTTGTCGGCCGTTTGAAGGCCATAATTCGTGCCAAAGGTGGCCAATTCGAACAAATCTAAACTGTTTCTAAAATTTTTTGTTATTTCCGAAATTTTTTGCTTTTGAACAATAAAATGTAAAAAAAAAAATTAAAAAATATAGCGCTTTACTTTGTTGCATTACATATCAGCAACCCTGTATATATATTGTCAGATAAATAATTTGAACTCAACCGGTTGCTCTTTTCGAGAGCTATATACGGATTTCCTCCGAACATACTTAAGGATTTGGGTTACTCCTTCTTGATGTTACCCTTTTTGTATACTCTTCGTCAAATTATATATATATATACTCTAGTACAAATTGTCATAAAATGTTCAGAATCACATTTTCGGAGTGTATTTCGTCTGAATCAGAAGACGTGTTTTAATTCTTTCAGTGTAAAAAATTGGAGGGGCAGAGGCGAACAAGTGCTTACAAGAACTACATACAATAAACCAACAAAAATACCAAAAAAGGGAACACTTTGTTGTGATGATGATTAGAAGAGTACACATGTACTTTGTCTGTATTGAATATTGTTTTGTAGTATTCTATGATATACAATGTTATTGTTGTAAAAATATTGAATATTTTTGGGTGCGTGTGTGTGTGTGTGTGTGTGTGATACAATCAATAGGTCGTAGCTGGTCGGGTTTTGTGTATTTGTCAATGAACTAAGTGGGGCATCAATACTAAAATATAAATTTTTGGGGAGACCTAAATTTTTATAGTTATTTTTTGTTCTTTACTCAATGAAATTAAAATTTTATTTTATAGACTCAAAGTGGGAGATAACAAAATTGTGTAGTACCTTTTTGGGGAGCATATACAAGATTATGCGTATGTCTGTCTGTCTATAGGCCTATCGGTCTCCGGCTATAATGTGGACATTCATGTAAGGGTTTTGACGAGAGTGTTTGAACTTTGGTTGTTATGGAATAGAGGCGATTACGTTTTTAGTTTTTTTCCACTTTCAGATGATACCGATAGTATTTTGATTAAAAACTTCTTGTTGTTGTTTCTTTTAATATTTCATTTCATTTTCGGTTTTCTTTCTGTAAATATTTATTAATTTTATGACCACTGGCCGCTTTGAGATACGAATTCTGATAGATTCTACAAAAAAAAAAAATATTTGTTTAATTTCAATTTGAAATTGACGGAAAATATCATAACAGCAATAAAAAATTTGACAAACCTCTCTGTCAATATTCACTTCAACGAAAGTCTTAAGATAAAGTAATTCTTTATCTTTGTCTGTAGATTGATTACTCTCTAAAAGGGTTAAAAAAATAACAAAAGAACAATGACCCAGAAAATAGTTATGATTATACCCTCACTTGACAGTTGCTATTGACCAAAAGTGTAACGCATCGAAGGAGTGACGAACTAATATCCTTTATGTGCTCTCGCGGGGAAATCAATTGCATATATTTAAGACCGTCCAGACGTCTGTCTGTCTGTCTAGCTGGTGCGATATTTCTCAACAGGTGTGACATTTTGTAACAGTTTCTCCAAAACTACAGGGAGATAAATCGATTTATATTCGGGGTTCAATAGAAAAGGTGAATTTTGAAATTTCTCGGGATTCATGATTTTGATTAGCGTTTTTTTTTTTAATTTGACACACTTGTCTCCATCATATGTTCTTAGTTCAGGTTTTTTGTATTTAGTTTAATTTTTGTTGTTAGAGAAATAACAATTAGTCGTGTTTTGCTTGTTTGGCAATTTTCTGCTGTGAACAAAATGGCTCAAAGAATTTGCATCAAATTTTGTATAAAAAATGGAATTAAGTGCTCAAAAGCAATTGAAATGTTGAGAGTGGCATACGCTGATGGTACTCTGAGTCATAAAAATGTTTACAAGTACTACAAGCTATTCAAAGAAGGTCGAGAATGACTACGCTCGTCCTGGAAGATCCATCACATCAAAAACCGATGAAAATGTTGAGAAAGTGAAGAACATTTTTATGGAGAATCGTCGAATCTATATTAGAGAGTTGCAGAGGATGTGGTCATATCGGTTTGCTCATGCCATACAATTTTTTCGATAATTTTGGGCATGAAGCGTGCTGCAGCGAAGATCGTGCCAAAATTGCTGAATTTTGAACAAAACTTGTTAGTAATTTTTTTGGCCTAAAAGAATACCATAATCATGCCTCAACAGATTTGACTCCCCCCAACTTTTTCTTGTTCCCAAAATTGAAGAGATCCATGAAAGGATTGCGTTTTGCGACGATTGAGGAAATAAAAACCGAATCGCCGAACAACCAAAACACGTCTAACTTTTATGTCTCTCGCAAACAAACTAAACTAAACACAAAGAAACTCAACTAAGAACATATGTTTGAGACAAGTGTGCCAACATAAAAAAACGCCTTTTCTATTGAACATCATTTGCTACGGACCAAAAGTGTAACACATCGAAGGAGTGACAGAAGACACAACGTATTGTTTGCCGAAAATTCGTTTTAGGACAGTTTAAGTCAGTTGACCAATGTCCGTCCCTCTCAATGGCTGGAGCGCACAATAACTCTCGAAAGGAGTAACGGATTGACTTTACATTTGGTTTGTGATAATATTTATACGCTCACTTTAGTGATACATATATATAGTTTGCTATGGACCAAAAGTGTAACACATCGAAGGAGAGACCTAAGACCCTAATTATGTTCGAGGGATATCCGTTTTAGGTCATTTTAAGTCGATTGAGCAATGTCCGTCCGTCCGTCCGTCTGTCTGTCGGTTGGTGCTCGCGATAACTCTCGAAAGGAGTAAACGATTGACTTCAACTTTGGTATGTGGAATTATTTTTTTCTATCCCGGCTAAGTTCGAAGATGGGCCGTATTGGACCATTCCTTCAAGTATCCCTCCCACAAAGGGTTAACATTTAGTGAAAAATTGATTCTTTAACAACTTCTATACTACTTATACCAATCTTCGAAAATTCCACACATATTGTGGAATTATCTAAACAAAACATTTAAATTTTAAAAAAAAGTTACCAGTTCTCAGTTCTTAAAATACGAGTTGAAATAAACATTACAACTAAAAACAATTCAATTTCATTTAAACTGGAAATTGAATAGAAACTAACAAGAAACGCAGTTCGTTAAAATACCCATTACAATTTTTCAGAAATCCTCAGAAAATGTTGCTATAGTATGGCGGAGTGATGGCCTTCAAAATTAAATATATTGAATGAAAATTGAGGGCAGAAGTCGAGGGAAAACTTCAGAAAATGTATTTTTTCTTCTTTAATATTTTTGTACCCGACATCACACTGTAGTACAGGGTATTATGACTTTGTGCATTTGTTTGTAACTTCTTAAAAAGAAGAAATAGACACATAGTTTTTCATACGGATAGGAATATAATCACTTTTTGAATTGTCCGTCTGTCGATGTATTCTTGTGATCAAAGTGCAGATCGCAAATATGCAGCGATATTTACAAGAATTGGTACAGATGCATTTCTTAAGCTACAGACGATCACTATTAAAAATGGGGTATATCGTTCCATGTTTGGTATAGCCTCCATATAAAAGTCCCCTTTGATGTCAGTCATTTACGATCTAGAAAACGCATTTTTTTAGTTCATTTGGATAAAATTTAAGAATTTTTACTTCATATTGGACCTAATCGTCCCTAAATCGACTCAGAAGGCGATTCTATGCCGATCGGTATCAGAAACTATGGGTCTATCTCTTCTCTAGTTATGCATTACAACCAAATACACAAAGTCATAATACCCTGTACCACAGTGTGGTGTCGGGTATAAATACAGGGTTTTCCAATAAGAATGATAGGATTTCTTTAAAAAAAACAAAATTATTGTGAAGGAAATTCTAAAGTTTTTTATTTAATGTGAAGTACAATCGATGCAATTAGGTTCTAAATAAAACGCCATTCAAATGGCCTTCACGGCTTCTTCTGCAGGAACGAATTCGATGAACCCAATTTTCGAGCACTTTTTCCACTAAATCAAGTCGTATGTCATGAATGGCACGTTCAATATTGACTTGTAAAGCTTGAAGAGAGTCTGGTTTATTTCGAAAGGCCAATGACTTCAAATAACCCCACAAGAAATAGTCTAATGGTGTTAAATCACAACTTCGTGGAACCCATTCAATATCACAATTTCGTGAAATAATCGAATCTCCAAACTTTTCTCGCAACAATTCAGTTTTTTCATTTGCTGTGTGGTACGGAGCCACAATCGGTCAATGGCAGAAAGATAGCTCTTAACGAGAGCTAAAATATTGCTCATGGGTGTCAAGGTCGTAGTTCGACTGAAAAGTGTTTTATTGGATTTAAAAAAAATGGACTTAGCCTCATTTTCAAATGTGAACGGAAAATTTATTTTTGCTCTAGCTCCTTAACGGTACGTCGGATCGGGAATCGGTCAATGGCAAAAAGATAGCTCTTAACGAGAGCTAATATTGCTCATGGGTGTCAAGGTCGTAGGTCGACTTTTATTTAAAAAATAAATTGTCTTAGCGCACGAAAAGTTGCAATTGGAGAACGATTATTTTGATAATAAAACTGAATAATTTGTAAAGGTTGTTCTTGCGTATATCTCTGCATGGTGAAATTGTAAACACTACTGAAGACAATGAAAAACAAATGACAGATCATGACATATTACAAATGGCCGAAACGTGACTTCAAAATCATATCATCCCTATTGGAAAACCCGTTATTTGTAAACAAATATACGACGTTCCTAAACCTAAACCAGTAAGGACAGACAGAAAGTCGTGCGGGGCCGACTATATAATACCCTACACCTACATACCAATGCGAAAATGGGCATTGCGATAAGAATTTGGCAGTTTTCATACATGTAATAAGCAAACTCTCTCTGCCGATTTTCGTACTGATCGGATATAAAACACGGTTTCTACAGCGCTTACACGTCATATCGGGTGTAACATATATATTGAGACTATGTTTAAATCTGAACCGATTTTCCCCGAATTTGGCAGTGTTTATTCATGTAATAAGAAAACTCTCTCTGTTAAATTTCGTACTGATCGGATATAAAACAAGATTTCTACAGCGCTTAAATGTTAAATCGGGTGAAACATATATATGGTGGCTATATCTAAATCTGAACCGATTTTCCCCGAATTTGGAAGTGCTTATTCATGTAATAAGAGAACTCTCTCTGCCAAATTTCGTACTGATCTGATTTAAAATACAGTTCCTACAGCGCTTACATGCCAAATCGGGTGAAACATATATATGGGGGCTATATCTAATTCTGAACGGATTTTCTCCGAATTTGGTAGTGTTCATTCACGTCATAATAAAACTCTCTCTGCCGAATTTCATAAAGATCGGATGTAAAATGTGGTTTCTACAGCGTTTGCATGTCAAATCGGGTGAAACATATATGTGGGGACTATATCCAAATCTGAACCGATTTTAACCAATTTCAATAGGGATTTCAAATGGTCTTTGGGCCAAAAAAGAGCACTATGCTAAATTTCATCACAATAGGACCATAAATACGACCTGCACTTTGATTACAAGAATACATGGACAGACGGACAGACAGACGGACATGGCTAAATCGACTCAGAAAGTGATTCTGAGTCGATCGGTATAATAAACAATGGGTCTATCTCTTCTCCTTTTAGGTGTTACAAACAAATGCACAAAGTCATAATACCCTGTACCACAGTGTGGTGTAGGGTATAAAAATAATAATAGTATATTTTAAAAGCCATACAAACTTTTCCGGTTGATAGAAGTAGAAAAAATCCCAAAAAGGAGCAAAAAAGACGATTTCTGCACGCCCGTTTTAGTACCTCCCACACAAATGGACCATTTAGTACCAAGAGTCAACAGCTTGTAAATTTAATACCAGTACATTCTTTAAAGTTTTTAAATGCAATTTAAATTTATAATAATTTAATTAAAACAAAAAATAAATACATTTTGTAACAGTGTTGGGGGACTCAAGGGGAGTCGGTTTACCCGACTGAACTTTCTTACTTATTCTTTAATAACTGTTATACTACTAATTCGAATTTTGTGAAATTCTACACATAGTATTAGTTTATTAGTCGCTATCACCCCGAGAAATATGGGCGAATTTGCCACGCCCCTTTTGGTACCTCCCCAACAAATGCTCCATTTTGCACCAAAAGTTAACAGCATATAACATTTATACCAGTTCACAAAAACACGTAAAATTGTGTCCAGTGTAATGTTTTTGTAGTACCTACAGTCCAATGAAAAATTGGCGCTAGTGCCACGCCCGTTTTGGTACCTCCCATACAAAGGTAGCGAAAAATAGGTGTATTTGCTTGGAAGGGGGTAACGTTTATAAACTTTTTGCATTTTTTAATTAGAGAATCTTTCAAGAATATTGTGCGAATATTGGAGGTTGATTGGAGCAAAACTAACGAATATACATCAGTCTAAGCAACCGCTACTCATATGTGACTGAGTACATCAGAAAAACTTTAAAGCGTTTTTCCCAAAACCCATGTAACTAAAAAACCACTGAACCGATCTTTTTGAAATTTTTAACACTATTTCTTTACGTAATTTACGAGGTAATGCTGACGAGTGTTTTACAAATTTGTTAATGTTTTTTATTCAACAATAACCAATTAGTCCATTTTTTCTTCCAAACATTTTCCAATTTAAAGTGTTCCCAAAAATTGTAAAATTTTAATTTCGACGATTATCTAACTAAAAAAAATATTTGTTTAATATCAGATGATCTGTATAGAGTTATGAGGAGCACCTCAATTCAGCTTTTGTCGAGACGTTTCAGCATATTGCCAAATTTTTTAAAATTTTTTTTATGAAAATTTTACACAATAAACTTTGAAAGTTATACTTTAAGGTACCATTGGTTTCAATCAAAAAACTTTAACCGTTTCGTCACAAAAAATCATAAAAATGTGCCTTTTTGCAAGAATTAACGTTACGCCCCCCCTAATTAAAATCAAAGAAATGAGTTTTTTTTTTTAATCGTATGGGAGTCTGCATTAGGGCTGTGACATTATATAGAAAGGAAAAATTAACTAAAAATATCAGTTTTTTTTTAAAAAATGTCCATTGTTGGGTATAACAATTAAAAATGACAACACCACCCATTTATAATTTGTTTATATATTCACCCCACACCCCCTCCCCTAAACATCTATTTAAAACCAATTAACGTGCCATTTAGGAAGCTGAAATGGCTAACAAAAGAAGCTTTTAGAGAGATGCCCTCATCAGCGGAAAAGTGACGCCATACATCCCCTTCCGTTGACAGTTTAAATAGGCTGAGCAAATATTTATTCACAAATGCAATGCAGAGAAAAACTCGTCCACCAAATTGAAAATTCTTCAAAGGAAGTTAGGAATTCTTGCCGCTGACGTTTGGCTATCTTTTCCCCCTCCCACTGACCAGAGACGATGAAGATGAAGACACCCCTGAGTCACAGTGGGAGAAATTTCAAAGGAATTCAAATAAATTCGCCGTTTTGTAGTTAGGCAAGGGAGCCTTTGCCTTTTAAATGAGAACCTAATAGGATAAGCGTGCGCGGAATTATAAGGCCTCGAGGTGGACCACCTTAAATTGAAAACAAGTAAGAAAGTTTCAGTCGGGTAAACCGACTAAGGTATACCCTCACTTTGTGAGTAATGTAATATGGAATATTAAACGAATTATTCTGTCAATTTGTATGGGAGGTACCAGAATGTTTTTAACAAATACACCTATTTTTCGCTGAATAGTAGATTCTTTAAATACATTACACTGCGCCGAATTATAAACGTTTTTTGCACTGGTAACGTTATGAAATATTAAATTTTGGTATGATTTGGCCATTTTGTATGGGAGATACAAAAAGGGGCGTGGAGATAACGGCCATTTTTTACAGGGCTATAGGGACTTCAAAAGCGTTACACTGTGCAAATTGTTGCATTTTCGTGCATTGGTACTCATGCTGTGAGCTCTTAACTTTTTGTGCAAAATGGTACCTTTGTGTGGGAGGTACAAAAAGGGGCGTGGAAATAGCGTCCATTTTTCACAGTGCAAAAGACACTATAAAAGCATTACACTGTAAAAAATTTCAAGTATTTTTATACACTAGTATTAATGTTATAAGCTGTTATCTTTTGGTGCAAAATGGTACCTTTGTGTAAGAGGTACCAAAAGGGGCGTGAATATGACACCCATTTTTCACTGGACTGTAGGCACTATGAAAGCATTACACTGTACAAAATTTCAAGTATTTTTATACACTGGTATTAATGTTATAAGCTGTTATCTTTTGGTGCAAAATGGTACCTTTGTGTAAGAGGTACCAAAAGGGGCGTAGTAACATGGCCCATTTTTCTCGAGTTGATAGCGACTAATAAACTAATGCTATGTGTGGAATTTCAGAAGATTCGAATAAGTAGTATAGCAGTTATTAAAGATTCAATATTTCACAACATTTTAACACTTTGTGGGGGAGGTACTAGAAGGAGTGGACCAATATGGCCCATCTTCGAACTTAGCCGGAGATAGAAAAAAATATTACCACGTACCAAATTTGAAGTCAATCGGTTACTCCTTTCGAGAGTTATCGTGCGCACCAGCCAGCAGACAGACAGACAGACAGACGGACGGACATTGCTCATTCATCTTAAAATGACCCAAAACGAATATCCGCCGAACATACTTAGGGTCTTAGATCACTCCTTCGATGTGTTACACTTTTTTTCGTAGCAAATGATATATACCCTCGTCACACTAAAGTGAGGGTATAAAAACATTTTAAATGCTGCTGTCATTATTCCCCTAGTGCAGAAGGGTATATATCTTCTGCTACGGACTACATTTTTAACATTCGTCTGTCTGGCTGGTGCGAACGATAACTTTCTAAATGAGTAGCGGATTGATTTCACATTTGGTATGAGTTTATATTTTCATTTTATCGCAGGCTATGTTCGAAGATGTGTCATATTGGTCAACTCCTTTAGCTTTAACATTTTGTGAAATATTTTTTGTGTTCGAGACCTAAAAACTTGTTTTGTAGTGATTGAGGCATACTATTTTATGAAACCAAAACAAATTTTTTTTTAATTTTTTCTAAAATTTCATGCAAGGTACACAGAAAGAAAAATGCCATACTAAATTCAAGTAAAAAATTCTTAATTTAAGCCGAAATACGTTCGTACTAAGTTTTTCTTAAAACAAGTATAAATCGGCTTAAATTGAAAAAATCAAGCGATAAAAGGCTTACATGAAGCATTTAATGTTTGAAATCAAGTAAACATTTCTTAAAAAGGAAAATTGAGCCTAATATGGCTTAAAGTAAGAAAAAACGCTTACTTTAATCTCTGAGAGACAGAACCATTATAGAGCACAATAAACTTACCTTCTCAACCTGGCTGACGCAACATCAAACACACATGCATATAAATTGTCGAGATGTATATGTATAAACATTTGTGCGCGACCATATCCAGTTCGTTTCTCGTTCAAGCTGTGTTTGCAAATACATTACTTGGAGTGATTTTTTTTTTTACTTTAGTTTTTTGAAGTTGTTAATAATTATTATTCGTTTCGTTGACGCTATTCCTTATATGTTTCATATTTAAATTGAATAAATGCAGCAAAACTTTTACTTTTGCTGTCAAGCAATCGTATTTTGACATACCATTTTAAAAAATTGCATTCTTTGCAATACAGTGGCAAAAATGGTATAATTAATATAAATGATATATAGGTACAAAACGAACGAAAGCCCGATACATCTAGTACACGCTGAAAAAAATTCGTTTCTGTAGTATATTGTCCCAAACATATTCGGCTTGAAGTATACATATGTTTAGGTTACACTCCAAATATATAATATTTGACACCCACAAATATTATATGTTTGGGAGGATATTGTTTTAAACCCAAAATATGTTCACATTCTAATATTTTTTTATTTGGAACTAGGTTCTCTGAAATAAAGATTAATTTGTCTTTAAATATTTTGGCAATGTATCAATGCCTTAATATAAAGACATGTTTTCTGTTTTTCGGAAGATCAAAGTGCATTTTTGTTCATAAATTATATATTTTTGTAAAACTTAATCGTATGTATAATCTTTCATAAATATAGATTGGATTGATGGATTGACAAAGAGTGATGAATTGGAATATTTATAAATTAAAAGACATTTTTAGCTATAAAGTTTAACACGAAAACTAGGAAAAACTAACTAAAATTCGAATAAGTCAGCAAACTTTTAAAAATCTTTTTTAAATAAAATATATTTGGAAAGCTTCTTAAACAATAACTTTATTTGTGAAAGTCAGTTTGCAAATAAATTATGTTCTAATAAATTAATATATGCGTTCCAAACAAAATTTCTTGATTTTCAAATAAAATTTATTTGTTAACAAATATATAATATTTAAAAAAATCGTTTCCAAGTATATTTTCTTTCAATTCAAACATATCAAAAATGACGATTTTCCCCGTGTATGACCAGGCTTAAATCAAGAACTGATCTGGCTTAAATCAAGTATTGGTTAGGATTAAATCAAGAACTGATCAGGCTTAATTCAATCAAAAATTTCTTCATTGAAGCCCGTTTCGCACTCAAATTAATCCCATTAAATTCTTAAATCAATCGCTTTATGCTTCAAATAAGAATATTTCGGCTTAAAATCAAGCATAATCAGGCTTAATAAGCGCTAAGATTAAGAATTCAGGGTTTAAAAATCCGTACTTGATTCAAGTATTTTGTACTTGGTTTAAGAAAATCCGTACTTAACGTACTTTTGACACCGCTACGACTTGATTCAAGTACGGATTACTAAATTTTTTCTTTCTGTGTACCTTTAGTGTTTGGAACTTATTTTTTTGAAGTAGATAGAGCCGGTATACCACTTAAATTAAAGGAAATTATAAGGGCCAAAATTGCTGAAAACATCATTTACACATAAAAATGGAAGTTTGGTTTCTGTCGTCAAAACAATAGAAAAAATATGATTTTTTTTCAAAAAATTTTGTTTTTTGCTGGCACGAAAAAAAGCATAAAAAATACTATGACCCTTTTGTAAAAATAGGGAAATTCAAAAAAAAAAATTTTACTATTTTTTATTTTGTCAATTTTGTTTGGGAGGTACCAAAAGGGGCGCGGCAAAAAAACCCATTTTATAATATTTTTTTTTTAAATATTTGTTTTTAGTTATTTTTACCACTTTGAAAGTGTTATTACTAACATTTGTACAAGGTGGCGCAAAAGTAACCTTTCGATGTTTTTTGGCTGTAATTTAAAAAAAAAATGAAAAACTTTGATTCTTCTTGTGGATTATTTTTATTTGGTCTTTTAATTTTTTTTACATCAAGTCGAGAATATGATGTCATGTAAATGGCCGCCGCCACAGTTGATTGTCATTTGAGCCCTTTTTATGGCATTTTCCATCACTTTGGCCAAAACTTCCGGCGATAGGTCCTCACATTCTTGACGGATATTGTCTTTAAGAGCTGCAAGAGTCTGAGGCTTGTTGACATAAAACAAAATTAAATTTTTTTTTTCGTTTTTAGAACACCATATTACACCAGAAAATTGTATGCACAGCACTTCTAAAAAAACTTGTTGCATAGTGTAACTTATATACTACCTATCCGAATCTTGTGGAATTCCACACATAGTAAGTAGTATCATATCTATCGCGGTCACCTTGAGAAAAATTGGCGAAGTTGCCTCGTCGCTCCTTTCGGTACCTCCCACACAAAAGGACCATTTTTTTACAAAAAGTTAACAGCCTATTACTTTAATAACAGCACATGCAAATACTTCACATTTTGTGCAGTGTAAAACCTCTACAGTACCTTTTAAAATAATTTTGGGAATTGCAAGATTGAATCCTATGTTAAAAGCATAAGCTCACCCACACTTCTTTTAAAAGGGTGCTAAGCTTCATCCATGGATTTCTTTGATTGATAAAGAAACGGCAGACTCGTGTCCATGTCGAAGTTCCCCCACTGTGTATTAATTTATACAAAAAAAGTTGTTCATGAAAATGATTTCCATTGAAATTGTCAGCGGCAATGTTTTGCTGTTGTTGTCGTTCCCTTATGTTATTTTTGGGGTTTTTTGTAATGTTTCTGGTTTATGTTGTTGTTGTTTATATTCCATTAACAACAACAACAACATCAGCTTTATTTAGCCTTAGATAACTCTGAGTAAAAATTTTTATTATTAATTTTTTGTTTTTATTTCTAAATTCGTAAATATTATGTTTCTGTTTGTCTGTAGTCTTTTTTCATTTCTTGGCTATTTCCATTGCTCATGTGTTCACTGTTGTGACATTCGTTTAGGTTTTTTTTTGGTGGTGTTGTTTTTTTCATTTCTTTTTTTAAAATTCATTAAAATAAAACAAAAATTAATTTAATGCTTTTTTCGGTCCTCTATGGGAAATGATACTGGAATGAAACTGTAGGGAATAGTGATGGAGCAAACCGAACCGAGTCGGCTACCAACCGGTTTATTACGAGTATTACAATGGTTCCTTGTACACTCAAAGAAATAGGAGAAAAAGTGGACCTTTTGACATCAATGCTATGAAGAATAACGATAAATTGAACGATAAATTCCCAATGGAAAATGTCATGAACTAATTTTGTCAATTAAAGAGCTAAAGGCTGAGATAATTCGGCACATTAACGACATAGAACTTCAATTATTCCTCAGCGTCATCGAAAATTTGGACCATCGGATGGAGGTGTGCCGCCGAAGTCGCGGCGTCCATTTGGCCGATATTATGTTCCATACATAATTGAACCATACCAATATTATCATAATAAAAAGAAATGACATTAATTTCCTAAATAATTTGCGTTTTATTCAAAATCAACATCGGCCCTTAAAATTTAACCACCCTTTATTTTGTAGTTTTATTACACTCCACATCTCGTATGCATTGAACACAAAGCTAGCTTAAAATTTAAACATGAAAGTAAGTTCAGTCAGGTAAACCGACTGAATCCAATCCATCCACTCACCTTCAGTACCAAAAAATATTCTGAAATTTGTTTATTTTTTAGTTTTAATTTAATTATTAGTACTAAATTAAAATGCATGTAATAACATTAAATTATGCACTGGTATTGAAGATATAACCTATTCACTTTTGGTGCAAAATGGTCCATTTGTGTGGGCGGTACCTAAAGGGTACTTACTCTGCCAATTCAGAAGATTCAAGTAAATAATATAGAAGTTATTAAAGAATCTATATATCACTAAATGGTAACCCTTTGTGGGGGAGGTACTATAAGAAGTGGACCAATATGGCCCGTCTTCGAACTCAGCTGGGGATAGAGAAAAATATTACCGTATACCAAATTTGAAGTTAATCGGTTAATCCTTTTGAGAGTTATCGTGCGCACCAGCCAGCAGAGAGACACACAGACAGATGGAAATACGGACGGATATTTCTCAAATGACTTAATATGACCCAAATCGAATTTCCGCCAAACTAGGTCACGTCTTCGATGTGTTACACTTTTGGCTCGTAGCAAATGTAGAATAGGCCATAAACCAAGCTTTACAAATAAAGACAGACAAGAAGTACTCGACGTTACGTTTGCCACTGACCGGCTGTCAGACAAAATTAGTGGGTGGAATGTACTGGACGACCACGGATTCTCAGATCACCATTATAAAGAGTTCAAACTCAACATGTTGAAATCTACAGGAGTCGCTAATGATTGGGATGCCTCAAGATCTATAAGGAGCTTATTAAGGCGCAATGACGCTCTTGGTATACCATCTGAGGCGAAGTGGAAAAGATCTCCGATACCGCAAAGCTGAGGAAGATACTATCCGCTTCACTCTGTACAGTGGGTTATTTGAAGGATGAGGCAAATAACTGGACAAAAAACAGTGAGCAGTCGCTGAATGTACTGCTCGACACATATTTCCCGGGGAATTCACCAACAGAACCCGAGGATCAGTAGGACCAGCAGGAGTGCGAGTGAACTGCGAGCGTCGCTAGCTTGTTAACAGAGAGATGCAGAATAAGCTGGCCCATTAACCGCTTTGAGCCTTTCAAGTCACCTGGACCAGACCAGACGGCATCATTCCAGCAGAAATGCTGAAAATGCTAAGGTAATTTGGAACCTAACGGTGAATGAAATCCTGCTGTATCTAGAACGTTGTGGCTGCAAGTTCGTGGCATATGCGGACGACGTGGCAATTGCAGTGAGTACCAAATTCGACCACGTCCTCCAGGTGGACGTGTTCCCACAGGTGGCTCTGAACAAGTTAGCTAGATGGGCCAGAAGCAGCGGTTTGCGCTTTAACCCAAACAAGACAGAATTGGTTCTCTTTACTAGGATGAACGATGTCCAACATGTGGACCTGCTGGGAAAAAATGAAACAGATCTACACCCAGGAAAATAATAACAATGACAAATAGTACTAGCAACAAAAAGTATATTGCCTACACCGTGTGTCGGTTGTATTTATATATAAATAGTTGGAACAACAATAATAACATGGATACGATCAAATTAAAATGCATGCAACTAAATCGATGGTTGTATCAATCGAATTAAGATTGTGTTTTTCATTGACGCTCGGTTAGTTGTGGTAACCAATTTTAAACTTTCATTATAGTACCATATTATCGGTTTGTGGTTGTGACAATCAATGTTTTATTCTTGACAACAGAAATTGTATCAATAGACCAAAGATTATTAGTGCAATGAATAATTGGTTACTACAACAGAAAAAATATAAATAAATAATCGTTTTTAGGTTATCCCAATAATTTCTTAAATTAAGAATAATTAAATGTATTTTGGCAAATACAACCGAAAGATTGGATGCTGCTCTTTTGCTGATACAGGACAAACAAAAAATAAAATTACTCGACATAAATAAATCTTCAACATTTTGTTCAAGAACGGTATATGTAGTCAAAAATAATCTCGTTTGGATAATAATGTGTGGAATGCAGAATATGTTGTGCAAATAAAAATAAAAGCAACAATCATGAAATTGAAAGCACAGGGTTAAGCGATATTTGCATAAAAATTTTGTGTTTTTTTTTCGTGTACTAAAATTTGTGTCAAATATTTCCACATCGCATAATAGTGATGAATTTGTAATATGGGATTTTTAGTTTTGTTATGAATTGTTTGTTCAATAAATAAAATAAAAATTAATGAAAACTGTTTTTAATTAATTGCCGGTAGTATATGACTTACAAATTGTCAGAACAGCCGATTTTTTAAAACAGTTGGTTGTGGCAACATACAACAGATAATTTTAGCCACCATTTTCGTAGTTGGCGCAACCAAATATGATTCTTGTCAACATGGAAGTATGTAGAAGTATACCACAACCAAAATGTTGGTTGTCCTGATGGAAACGCATGATAGTAGACAGAACTACCACAATTCGGTAGGCAAATAATTCGGTTGAGGCAACCAATCTGAATTTTGTGTGTAGTCTTTTCTGAAAGCGCAAAATTTGTAGGAATATGTAATTCTAGATAGGAAACTGTTATTTAGACTTAACGTATTGGAACGTGTAAGAAAGGCCAAGGTCGCCTAATATTCCTGCAGAAGGCGGTAGGGTCGCGGGCGGGCCTCCCTCCTAAAATCGTCCATTTTCATATATATAGCAGTAGTTTGTCCAATACTGTTACACGGCATTTTGGTATAGTGGACGGCAGCTGACAAACTGATCATCACCAACCTACTGTCAAAGGTTCTGACAACTGCCTGCCTGTGCATAAGCGGAACCGTAAGGACTGCATCGACTTAGTCTCTACAAGGCCTACTCCATATACTGCCGATTAATATTGTGGCGAGAGAAGTTGCAACCAAAGCGGCAATAAGATTAAACTGCCTATCAATGTGGAGGTACAAGAACTATGGTCACATGAGGATATCAAAGAGTAGTGCTATGGTAGCCGACCGAATGGACTATATGCCAACGGTGTACACCTTCGAGAGAAACTACATCACTATGATACCAGCCATAGATGAAGGGGTTGGCAGAATACCAGAAAACAGAAACCTTCTCCACATCTACACATATTGTTAGAAGCTTGATGATAAGGTTGGCTTCGAAGTGTACAGACGTGAGTGAGTTTTATGTGATTATATGCCGTGAAGGCCTGAACCACAGTGTGTCACCACAAAAGAGACAGATGAAAAGCGACTGTCAACGCCCCTTCCGGATTCAGCAAAATCACCCTCCTTCCGTTTCCATATCTAGGTTGACATTAATATGGGTGTAAAACCGTACCCATTGGTGAGGGTCGAGGCCTATCTAAAACCTCTGCTGATCTATAGGTCACAGCACCCGGTTGCAATGCAACTCCACATCGAGGCGTTGACAGAGGGGTTTCCTGATCACGCGTGGTACCAGATTAAAGTCTCCTGTCAGACTTCGTAGCAAAAGCTACTTCTAGTTTTTGCTCCATACTGCACGGGACTGGTCACCTAAATGCTTCGGAGTTTACTGTAAGAAAGTCAGTCTTGATCTAGCTCACAGACAGCCAGATACCTGCTCTGTCTGTGAAGCCGAAATAATGAAATATGTGAAGTCGCCAAGTGGCTGGGTCGCAAAAGAGTGGCCAACACTGGCGTTGCCATTGGCTCGGACAGCCAAGAGGCAATCAGGCAGCCTAATGAAGGATGGACAGAAATCAGCACATGTAAACTAGCTAGACAAATCTGGCCAAGATACGAACTGAGAAGGTTAATATGTCTCCTCGCACTAGTGAGGAAAAAAAATGTCTACGTTAGTGTCAGTTCCGACAGGATGTTGCCTGGTCGGCGAACATGCCAGAAGCTTAGGTATTGAGTCCATTGACTTATGCTTGAGTTGCGGTGATGGGGAAGAAGCATTGAGCACCAGCTTTGCCACTGTCCCTCATTAAATAAACGAGGTCTGGGTATACTGTGGTCGGCCTTTCTAGGAATTCTGACAGATCTCTTCGGTACCGATATTCGTACTATCGATAACAGATTCGTTTCGATGAGAGACATCTGAGCCCGTGCTATAACTAGGGACCTACATTGGTATGTGTGTGAGCTGGTAAAGCTAGGTGCCCCCCAACCTAACCTACCTATAATATCGGTAAGGTTAAGGTCGAATCTTATTTGTCATCCTGTATTTTCTATTTCCCCAATTGCTTTAAAAAGCTTAAGAGTTGGTGGATGTCAAAATTGTCCTGGATTTGTCAGCTCATCACAGCAGTGTAAGCCTGGGGCATTTGGCCTTCTAGAGAGATCAGGGCACAGAGCTAGATAGTGTTTTACTGATTCCTACTCTTCTTCGTCACCACAGCTCTTGTAATAGAATTACTCAAGTTTTTCAGTATCTCTAAGTTCAGTTCAATATGACAGAGTACCGTCATGATAGACAAGATCCATAAGTCCTTCTCTCTCCATAAAGATAGTACAGCGTGGTTGCGATATGAGTTTAGTCATAGCCACCTTCATGGCCTTGGAATGTACTCAATTCCTGACTAGTGACCAACTGTCATTTGTAGCCATAAAGGCACTATTTCTCATGATTCGTTATGAGATCTGCAGCAGGATTATTCTTAAATTAAGGAACAAAGTCTCCAAGGATTTAATGGCAGTATGACTATCGAACATTTATATCTCAGACATTCTTCTACGTTCATAACAAGCAACTTGGTCAGCCTGATAAACACAGTTCTGACCCTAGTATTAAGTTTGGAACTAAAATCCGGTTATATTGAGCCGATAAACCGCTGATACTAACAGTCTTGTCTTAATCACAGTCTTCAGTTTCAACAAGAGGTCAAAAGTTTATTAATGACATATTATTAGTTTATGAAATCTGGTTATTGTATAAATCCATTCACTGTGCGGTTGTCGCCTAGCTCTGTTCAAAGATTAATTATGTCAAATCTAATGTAATTTATTATTGCTTCTAGCAAAAACGAAATAAACATAATAATAATAAAATACTCAGACATCCAAATTATAATTTAAAATATTTAACTGCGTATTTTCTACAAAGGGAATATGTGAAACCCGTCATTAAATCCACAAATTCAAAGCTTTTATATTATACAAATGACAATGTAATATTTTTAAAATTGACACCGAACACCAAAATCTATTAAACGTATGATTTAATATTGTGAAAGTGCTCTTCCTTCCTGCAATAAAACTAAGCCTTTTTTTGACAGATCACGTGTGAGTCGTGTCATGCTGTCATGTTATTTTTATCCCCTCATTTTAGAGAGGAGGGTATATATCATTTGCTACGAAACAAAAGTGTAACAAATCGAAGGAGTGATCTAAGACCCTAAGTATGTTCGGAGGATATCCGTTTTGGGGCATTTTAAGTCGAATGAGCAAATTCCGTCCGTCTGTATGTCTGTCTGCTGGCTGGTGCGCACGATAACTCTCGAAAGGAGTAACCGATTGACTTCAAATTTGGTATGTGGTAATATTTTCTTCTATCCCACAAAGGGTTAACATTTAGTGAAATATTGATTATTTAATAACACTTCTTTTGGTACCTCCCACACAAATGGACCATTTCGTACCAAAAGTTACCAGCTTATAAATTTAATACCAGCGCATACAAATACGTGAAATTATGTACAGTGTAATGCTTTTATAGTACCTAGAGTCCAGAGAAAAATGGGCGTTATTGTCCCGCCCCTTTTGGTAACTCCCACACAAATGGACCTTTTTGTACCAAATGTTAACAGCTTTAAACTTTAATACCAGTACATACTTTAAAGTTATTAAATGTAATTTAAATTGATAATAATTTAAATCAAACAAAAAAATAAATAAATTTACTTATATTTTTGTGAGACTCAAGGTGAGGGGATTCATTAGTCGGTTTACCCGACTGAACTTTCTTACTTGTTGTTAAGTATTGTTTGGCATTTCATAATGGAAAGACTTACGCCTGAACAACGTTAACAAATTATTCAGTTTTATTATCAAAATAATCGTTCGCCAATTGCGCTAAGTCCATTTTTTTAAATCCAAAAAAAAACACTTTCCAGTCGACCCACGACCTTGGCACCCATGAGCAATATTTTAGCTCTCGTTAAGAGCTATCTTTTTACCATTAACCGATACCCGATCCGACGTACCGGAATCATCGGTCCATATGTCTTCAAAAATGATGCCGGTTGGAACGTAACCGTCAATGGCGACCGTGCTGAAATTGAAGCTCGTGATCTCGGCGACATTTGGTTTCAACAAGACGGCGCCACTTCCCACACATCGCATCCATCAATGGATTTATTGAGAGAACACTTCGGTGAGCATATAAGCAGATTCACGTTTTGGGCCGGTCGATTGGCCACCCAGATTGTGTGATCGTTAAACTTTTTGCTGTGGGGATATGTAAAGTCTAAAGCTTATGCGGACAAACCCGCTTCGATTCAGTCCTTGGGGCAAAACATCACGCGTGTCATTCGCCAGTTACCAGTTGAAATGCTCGAACGAGTCATCGAAAATTGGACTCAACGGATGGACCATCTGTTGAGTCCAATTGTTTCAAATGATAATAATCATTCCCCATTCAATTTGAATTTTCTGTTTTTTTATACCCTACACCACAATGTGGTACAGGGTATTATAAGTTTGTTTCACGGCAGATGTTTGTAACACCTGAAAATAACACAGCTAGACCCACATTAAAGTATACCGATCGACTCAGAATCACTAGCTGAGTCGATTTAAGCATGTCTGTCCGTCCGTCCGTCCGTCTGTCCATGTAAAGTTGTTCGTCGACTACAGGTCGCAATTTCACTCCGATCGTTCTGAAATTTTTCAGTTTAGAGTATTTCGCAGCTATTAAGATCGCTATTGAATTTGGTTGAAATCGGTTCAGATTTAGATATAGCTCCCATATATATCTTTCGTCCGATTTGGCATTTAGTCCTATAGGAGCTGTATTTTACATCCAATCGTTTTGAAATTTAGAATGATAGAGTTTCTTGATCCATGAACCAACATTGCCGAATTTGAAGAAAATCTGTTAAGGTTTAGCTATAGCTCCCATATATATGTTTCGTCCGATTTGGCCCTTTAGTCCTATAGAAGCTGTATTTTACATCCAATCATTTTGAAATTTAGAATGGTAGAGTTTCTTGATCCATGAACCAACACTACCGAATTTGAAGAAAATCGGTTAAGATTTAGCTATAGCTCCCATATATATCTTTCGTCCGATTTGGCCCTTTAGTCCCATAGAAGCTGTATTTTACATCCAATTGTTTTGAAATTTAGAATGATAGAGTTTCTTGATCCATGAACCAACATTGCCGAATTTGAAGAAAATCGGTTAAGATTTAGCTATAGCTCCCATATATATGTTTCGTCCGATTTGGCCCGTTAGTCCTGAAGAAGCTGTATTTTACACCTAATCATTGTGAAATTTAGAATGGTAGAGTTTCATGATCCATGAACCAACACTACCGAATTTGAAGAAAATCGGTTAAGATTTAGCTATAGCTCCCATATATATGTTTCGCCCGATTGGGCCCTTTAGTCCTATAAAAACTGTATTTTACACCCAATCGTTTTGAAATTTAGAATGGTAGAGTTTCTTGATCCATGAACCAACATTGCCTAATTTGAAGAAAATCGGTTAAGATTTAACTATAGCTCCCATATATATGTTTCGTACGATTTTGCTGTTTAGTCCTGTAGAAGCTGTATTTTACATCGAATCATTTTGAAATTTAGAATGGTACAGTTTCTTGATCCATGAACCAACACTACCGAATTTGAAGAAAATCGGTTAAGATTTAGATATAGCTCCCATATATATGTTTCGTCCGATTTGGTCCTTTAGTTCTATAGAAGCTGTATTTTACATCCAATCGTTTTGAAATTTAGAATGGTAGAGTTTCTTGATCCATGAACCAACATTGCCGCATTTGAAGAAAATCGGTTAAGATTTAGCTATAGCTCCCATGTATATGTTTCATCCGATTTGGCTCTTTAGATCCAATCGTTTTTATACCCTACACCACACTATGGTACAGGGTATTATTTAAGTATAAAATGTCCCAAAAGTAAATTTATGTAAACAATTTATACATGAATTACAAAATTTATATATCAGAGTTATTGAATATTACGAGAGTGGTGTAGGGTATTATATAGTCGGCCCCGCCCGACTTTAGCCTTTCCTTACTGGTTTTTCTTTAAAAAAGTAGGGAACCTCAAAAAGGATCACGCTATATTTCAAAATCACATTGCAACATAAAAAGAATACCAATAATTTCATTATTTCATGGGCCGGCAGCAATGACAAACATGGTTGAAGCAACTGAGTCAGAACTACAATAACTTCTTTTGTTTTCAAATTTAAACGTTCTGGAAATTTTTTCTTAGTCGGTAATAATTTACTTTGGTTCGAGACCATATGTTTTAGTTACATTCTGTCGATTGCAAAAATGTTAGAAACAAATAAAAAATATGGTAGCGAGTTTCCAAAATTGCTGGGTAGAATTGACTGCCGTTTCAATAGACACCACCCTGTCATCGTCAGAATTCAACAGCAACAATGTGTATTTTAACTTAAATCCGATTGAAATACTTATGGAAATACATAGTAATTTATAGTCCTCTTAGTTTTACAAAAAATTTAAGAATGTTCCATTAGCCTAAGGAAGAATATTTAATGAAAAATGTTTCTTAGATTTGACGTATATAATTTTTTCAATGTACTTACCAAATCTTTGATACTTCGAAAAAAGGCATTTGAAAAGTATTAAGTCAAGTATCATAACATTAAGTAAATTACTTAAATTTATTCCCAAGCTTCAGCTGTTAACATTTTGTACAAACTGTGGGAGGTACAAAGTCTGGCTGGTGCGCCCGATGACTCTCCAAAATATTTAACCAATTGAATTTTACAGATTAATCTCCATCACGCTAAAGCAGCCTCAGCGGCTCTATTGCTGCGCCTGTCCACAGGTGCAGTAGACATCGTCCTGATACAGGAGCCCTACGCAGTGGGAGGAAGGGTGTGCGGTATCACCCAACACCCAACTTTAAACTGCTTGTGACCAACTGTGAAGGCACTCCAAGAACCTGCATTTTGTCCAGGAAAGATCTAAGTATCTTTCTCCTGGCTAATTTAAGTGGTAAAGACCAAACATCTGCTAGTCTGGAGATCGGTAATCGCATAAATTGGGTGGCCTCCAGTTACTTGCCTTATGAAGCTGTAGTACCGACTGCTCTATTCAGGGAAGTAGCAGAATAGGCAACGTCTGACGAGGTCGAGCTGATTGTTGGCGCAGACACGAACGCTCATCATACTATCTGGGGTAGTACGGTTATAAACAATAGGGGTGATTCGCTTCTTGACTTTATTCTAACTACCAACCTAAGTATTTGTAACATAGGTAATAAACCGACCTTTACAATTAAAGACAGACAAGAAGTACTAGACGTAACGTTTGCTACTGACAGGCTGTCAGACAAAATTATTGAGTGGAATGTACTGGACGACCACTCATTCTCAGATCACCATTATATTGAGTTCAAACTCGCTGAAAAAGCGCCTGAACCTGCCGCCCACAGAAATGTGAGAAAGACAAAGTGGCACCTGTATGAAAAAAAATTCAAGAAAGTCCTCAACTCCTCAACACAGGGACCCCACAACGAGGAGTACTGTCTCCACTAATTTGGAAACTAGCAGTGAATGAAATCCTGCTAGATCTAGAACGTTGTGGCTGCAAGGTCGTGGCATATGCGGACGACGTTGCAATCGCAGTGAGTGGCAAATTCGAAAACGTCCTCCGAGACATTCTACAGGTGGCTCTGAACAAATTGGCTAAATGGGACAAGACAGAATTGGTTCTCTTTACTAGGATGAATAAAGTACCACATGTGGATCTAAGCTTTTCTGAAAGTGCAACAGTTTTAGGAATAATTCTAGATAGAAAACTGTTATTTAGACTTAACGTTTGGAACGTGTAAGGAAGGCCAACGTCGCCTTATATTCCTGCAAAAAGGCTGTAGGGTCGCGGTGGGGCCTCTCTCCTAAAATCGTCCACTGGATATATATAGCAGTAGTTCGTCCTATAATGCTATACGGCATTGTGACAAACTAACCATCACCAACCTACTAACAAAGGTTCAGAGAACAGCCTACCTAAGCGGAGCCTTAAGGACTACAGCGACCGAGTCTCTACAAGCCCTACTCCATATACTGCCGATTAATATTGTGGCGAGAGAAGTTGCAACCAAAGCGGCAAAAGATTAAACTGCCTATCAATGTGGAGGTACAAAAACTAAGGTCACGTGAGGATATCAAAGCGAAGTGCTATGGTAACCGACCGAGTGGACTATATACCAACGGTGTACACCTTCGAGAGAAATTACATCACTATGATTCCCGCCAGAGATGAATGGGTTGGAAGAATACCAGGTAATAGAAACCATCTCCACTTTTACACGGATGGTTCGAAGCTTGATGAAAAGGTTGGCCTCGGAGTACACTGTGCAGAGCTTAGATTGAATATAGCTCACAGACTACCAGATACCTGCAGTGTCTATCAAGCCGAAATAATGGCAATATGGGAAGTCGCCAAGTTGCTGAGTCGCAACATAGTAACCAACACTGGCGTTGTAACGACAACACTGGCGTTGTCGGACAGCCAGCCTGCCATCAATTCTCTGGAGGCAACATTCCTAAATTCACAAACAGCCCACGACTGCCGCAGATCTCTTAACGACATGGCTGAGCAATTTAATATACACCTCATATGGGTGCCTGGGCATAGGGGAACTGCAAAGCCGATGAACTTGCTGGGAAAGGGACGACATTACAAATTCTCGAAGAATTTGCATATATTGGTGCGCCACTCTCCACGTGCAAGCGTTGGCTTAGGCAAGAGGCAATCAGACAGTCCAACGAAAGATGGACAGAAATCGGCACCTGCAGGGTAGCTAGACAAATCTGGCCAAGGTATGACCTGAGAAGATCAAAATATCTCCTCGCACTACAGAGGCAAATATTGTCTACGTTAGTATCAGTTCTGACGGGACACTGCTTGATTGGCGAACACGCCAAAAGATTGGGTATTGACTCTAATGACTTCTGCAGAAGCTGTGGCGATGAGGAAGAAGTGGAGAGCATTGAGCACTAGCTATGCGACTGCCCCGCTCTGAGTAAACGACGACTGGACATACTGAGGTCGGCTTTTCTAGGCAGCCTAACAGATCTTTCCATTGCCGATATTCGTACTATCGACAAATTTGTACATCAAACAGGTTGGTTTCGATGAGGGGCATTTCAGCCCGTGGTAGCCCTACGGACCTAAACTGGTCTATGTGAGCTTGTATAAAAAATACGGCTGCCACCCTAACCTAAACCTAAACCTAACCAATTGAATCTAAATTTGGTATGTGGTAATTTTTTCTCCTATTTCAGGCGTTTCTTACCATGGAAACCGATTGTGAAGAGGTTGTCATGATTGCATAAGAGGTATTAGACAGCTTAAGTTTAAGTTTGGGCGTCCTATCTGTATACCATAGGGCGGAGCTACAGGGCCTCACAGTTGGCCACCTGGGGTGAACAAAATGTTCAAACGCATTTCACTTTCGTCTTGTTCGTCTGATTCCAAAATTTGTTTTTGTTTTTTTTACCACTAACCGAGGCCTACAAAAGACGTTTTACGCCTAAATGTTGGCCCATAATTACCGAGATATTTGCAATTGAAAATTGAATTTTTCATTTTGTGCCCGACCATGTCCTAGTATTTTATGAATATCGAATCAGAATATGCAGTGCAGAATACATATATGCACTGGTATTAAAGTTATAAGCTGGTAAATTTTGATACAAAGTGGTCCATTTGCGTGGGAGGTACCAAAAGGAGCATGGCAATAATGTCAATTTTTACTATATTTTAGGTACTATTAAACCATTACACTGTACAAAATTTCATGTCATTGTATGCACTGGTAATAAAGTTATAAGCTTTTAACTTTTGGTTCAAAATTGTCCACTTGTGTGGGAGGTACCAAAAGAGGCGCGGCAACTTCGCCCATTTTTCTCGAGGTAATAGTGAATAATAAACTAATACTATGTGTAGAACTTCAGAGGATTCAAATAAGTAGTATAGAAGTTATTCAATAATAAATATTTCACTAAATGTTAACCTTTTGTGGGGGAGGTACTAGAACGAGTGGACCAATATGGCCACATACTACATTTGAAGTCAATCGGTTACTCCTTTCGAGAGTTATGGTGCGCACCAGCCAGCAGACAGACAGAAGACGGACGGACGGAAGGACATTGCTCATTCGACTTAAAATTATCCAAAATGGATATCCTCCGACGAATGTAGACGATGTGGCCAAAAGGGACACACAAGCTACGATGTCGACTGCACGGCTAGAGGAGCCAAATGCACAATATACGGTTTGATTGGTCATTTTGCTCGGAGATGTAAAACAAGGAATTTGAAGCGAAAGGTTGATAACCAGGAATACAAAAATTCAAAACGGCGTAATTTGCATGTATCGAGAGTTCGGTGTATTGATGAATTAGGACGAAATTTTTTTGACGAAACTCAAGAACATGATTGCTTAAAGGTCAATGAATATTTGTCAATTGATGAGACTATTATATGCAAGATAGGTGGACACGCTATCAAGATGATCAAGATTTAATTTACTTAGTAATGATGATGGGGAAATTCTCCGAAGCCGTCAGACAATTTTATTGAATGTTCGCACGCACTCCATTAACCAGTTTAAGGCGTATGCAGCAAATCAGTTGTTGAAGGAGCTGTATGTATTTGAGGCTCCAGTGTACAGGGTGGCTGATATGTAATGCAACAAAGTAAAGCGCTATATTTTTTTAATTTTTTTTTTTTAATTTTATTGTTCAAAAGCAAAAAATGTCGGAAATAACATACAATTTTAGAAACAGTTTAGATTTGTTCGAATTGGCCACCTTTGGCACGAATTATGGCCTTCAAACGGCCGACAAAGCCATCACACGCTGCACGAAAGTGGCTCTGCGGTATTTTGGCCCATTCCCGGCGAAGCGCCGCACAATGGGAAAAAAGGGGTAAATACGCGCGCATAGCAGTATTTTCTATCTCATGACTATACCGTTAGAGATAGAGTCCTACGGTTTGGACCATCTTCAAGAGAATTCTTTGGAGAAGAAACTGGTGTTACCAGATTTTATTTTACCTTTACCATGTACCGCACGGGCTACAAATGCGACTTTGTGGAAGTTAGTGTGAAAATCATAATATCGTACCAACTTCAGTGATCTTGATTTTATATTAAAGCTGACAAAATTTAGTTCAAAATCTATTTGAGGTACTTAAATGTGTGTTGCTGCGTTTTAAATATATAGACCATTGAATTTCAAACATATTTTTGTGAAAATTGCGTTAAAAGTCTGCAAAACCGGGCAATGTTTTTGAAATTGAAACCAAAACAACATAAATAGGATAAAATTGCAGTCTGCAATATTTTTGAAAGCTGAAGTTTTGCACTAATGCAATTACACAATGGTCGTCGACTATTAATAAGAGAAAAGTTTAATTAAAAACAAAAATATAATCGGTCCACCCTAATATACATAAACTGCAGAAGCGTTTAACTATATTTTTATAGTTTTTGTAGAAATTACACATATAATCATAATAATATTAATTACATCGATAATTTTGAACGTAGAACTCTACAAACTTGCAACCGGACTTGTACCGGTCTTATTTATTATCCGATTTTGCCGAAATTTCGTAAAAGTTATTTTTTTTGAAACAAGGAAATAGGTCCATATATTTCGGGAAAATCGGTTCATAGATAGATGTAGCTCCCACACATATTTTCTTTATTTAAAGTAAAAACAGCACATATTTAAAGTACAAAAATCGGCCATAATCGCAAAAAGTCGCAGATAAACTAGGTACCGTTGGATTCACCACTAAGTCACCTCTCTTCTCTATGTCATATCGCAGTGATCCCACGTGATCCAAAAAAGTTGTTTCCATTTACTGCGGATAATTTTTTTTGAAAAACAAAAAAAAAATATTTTTACTTTGAAATATCTCTTCATTTAAAGACGTTAAAAATACGTTTTATACACAAAAATGTAGATGAATATAACCTTATTCTATGTTATTCAAGTCCGGTCGCATTTCACCAACAAAAGAGAATTCTACAAGCATTTTAGTATATACATTTTATCATCGCAATTTGATTTGCATTTATTAGTAAAAAAGACAAAATTTGAAAGGTCATAACTCGGAATAGCCCAGAGATATTTTCATAAAATTTGAAGGTTTTTTCATTAAATGTTATCCACAATAAAACAACATTCCCAAAAAACTGATTTTTGAAAGTTGTTTTCAAAGTCCTATGCGCGCATATTTCATCATATTTTCCCATAGTGCGCCGTCTTGAAATGATCGATACTTTGGTATTTTTTAGTGCGAACCTTACTCTCTAAAATGCCCCAGGCGCAAAAGTCCAACGGATTGAGATCCGGAGATCTTGGTGGCCATTGTGCGGTAGAAATGAAGCGAGGAACCTCCTTTTTAAGCCATTCATGGTTGACGCGTGCTGAGTGCGATGGTGCTGAGTCCTGTTGGAATGTCCATGGTCTGCCGCCGAAATGTTTGTCTGCCCAGGGCTTCAATACTGTCTTTAGGACATTTTCCCGATAATATTCGGCATTTATTTTGACCCCATGGTCGATGAAATCGAGCGGGGAGCGACCATCGGCCGTTACGGCGGCCCACACCATTACCATCAGCGGCGCTTGAGTTCTGGTGGCCAATCGAAGGTGTAAATTTTCAGATGACCTCTTTGGCAAGTAAACCCGATCATTTTGTTTGTTCACAAACTGCTCAATTTGGAATGGCTTCTCATCGGAGAAACCAAATTCGGTAACTGGCCACTTTCGTGCAAGCGAAGCAACTCCTTGGCTCTTTCCAGTCTAACTTTTTTTTGTGCATCGGTGAGCTCTTGCACTTTTTGGAACTTCAATGGCTTTAGTCCAAGCTCATTTTTTTAATATGTGTTGTATCCGTTCTCGCGATATGTTCAGCTCACGAGGTGTGGATTTCGATCAAACCTGGCCTTCACTTTTCGGATCATTTCTTGTGTTGTTACCGTTTTTTTTCGTCCACTTTTTGGACGCGATGCAACACTGCCAGTATCACGGTAACGAGCAATGGTACGAGAAACAAAAGATTTATTCACATTTAAATCCTGGAGGGCTGTAACGATAGCCACTTGTGTTTTTCCACCCAAATATAAAGCAATCACATTATCACGCTTGAATTCCATCACGAATAACTTTTTTTCTGAATGCAATAGATCAAAATGCTTTTGTAAGCTTGTAAACAATAAAATTAACTGTCACTGAAATAAATCTGTCAGCTATCAGACTAGCGGTTTAGAAGTGATAGCAACCTGAAGTTGGTTGCAATACATATCAGCCACCCTGTATGTAAAGGAGGGTTCTGAAATTATTGCCACTTTCTATGTTATCGAGAGTGGAAATCAATCGCCTCTAGGCCGTGACACCGCCATTCTCCTCAATGTTTTGAAACTGGGAGTTGATGTAAATCTGATTGACATTGCAAGTCCATTTCCCAAAATTGCCAATGCCAGAGTCAAATTGGCAATTGATCCAGATGTGAAACCTATTAAGAAACCGATGCGCCGTATATCTGTTACACTTGAAAAGAAAGTGGAGGATAAGATATTCGAGGTCCTGAAGCTGGATAATCGAACCCTTCTCGGGAACAAGTTCTTGATTTCACCAATAGTTGCTGTATTCAAGGAGAATGCAGAAATGAGACTTTGTGTTTTTGGCAACACTGAAGAAGAGCGCGACAATGCCGTATAGAAGGTGATGGAGATATTTAAAGCCAATGGGCTATTGCTCCAAAATGACAAAATGTTTATGGCGAGTGACGAGTGAAGAGTTTGAAATTTTTGGGCCATGTGCTATCCGATACGGGAATATTCCCAGACCCAGATAAAATTTGAGCGATCATGAATTTCTGTGAGCCTCAGACAAAGGAGGAGGTCAGAAGTTTCCTCGGACTTGTAACATACGTGGGCAAATTTATCCCAGACCTGGCTGTCATCGCAGAACCTTTGAGAGGTTTGTTGCAAATAGACTGCAAATTGACCTGGCGCCAAGAACAGCAAAAATCCTTCGACAGGCTAAAGAAGCTCTTGTCAAATATACCAGAACTTGCTTGTTTCAATACAAAACAGAACGCGTCTAATAGCTAATGCTAGCCCGGTAGCCCTAGGTGCAGTTTTAATACAATTTGAAGGCGATTGTAAGCCCCGTGTAATATCGTTTGCGAGGAAAATTTTGTCAGATGTAGAAAAACGTTATTCACAAACTGTGAAGGAAAGCTCGACTCTAGTTTGAGCTGTCGAGTTTTGAGCTGTGCAGTTTTAATACAATTTGAAGGCGATTGTAAGCCCCGTGTAATATCGTTTGCGAGGAAAATTTTGTCAGATGTAGAAAAACGTTATTCACAAACTGTGAAGGAAAGCTCGACTCTAGTTTGAGCTGTCGAAAGATTCTACTTATATTTGATTGGCTTATAGTTGGAGCTCGTTACTCATCATAAGCCGCTCAAAGCGATCTTCATACCAACATCAAAACCTCCTGCAAGGATTGAAAGATGGTTCCTGAGATTGCAATCATATAAGTTCAAGGTCATTTACCGTTCAGGAAAAGAGAATATTGCGGATTTAATCTCAAGGTTATGCAAAATCGCTAATACGATATGATTTGATGAAAATTGCGAACAGACTATTTTTCATATCGTTGCAGAGCCACCCCTTCTTCCATGAGCATTTGTGAAATCGCTGCTAAAAGTTCACAGGATGATGACATTTTGGAAGCATTAAAACCGACTCAAGGCCATTAGACACTAGTAATGTTTATTTTCCCTTCAGTTACGCATATTGATCCCGAAACTTCTTAGAGTCAAAATTCCAACATTGCCACATAAAATTCATCCTGGAGAAACAGGAATGAAAAGAAGAGTCAGAGCCAAGGTCTGGTGGCCATTAGTCGATAGAGAAATAGAAACATATGTGAAAAGTTGCTGGGATTGTCTACTACTATCACAACCGAACAGATCAGTTCCAATGGAGAGGCATGGATTTCCAAATCGACCTTGGCGGTGTGTAGCCACTGACTTGCTGTGGCTCTTGCCAAATGGAGAATATGTGTTCGTTTTGATCGACTAATATTCCAGGTACCAAGAAGAAAAATGTCTAAGGAGAATAACGTCGGAAGCTATCATAAACATTTTACGGGAAATATTCTGTCGTTTAGGTATACCCAGATCACGAAATTCAAAATTTGATTCTGATGTAAAGTGTGGTTTAATTTTAGAGGCCGATGTTGAATGTGAACCACACCTTAACGTCAAGTTATTTTCTGCATTTCATTTGACATTTCTCAATTTTAGACTAACTCAATTTGAACAATGGAAAGATACACAATCGGGCAACGCGTTAAAGTTTTCTAAGCCTTTTACGAAAATGGGCGTTCAAGTCAAAATGCATTTCGTGCACTTCGTGATGTTTTTCTGATCAGCATAATCGACCAAATGTGTTCACAATCGGGAGAATTGTGCGCAAATTTCAGCAAACCGGGTCTGTAGGAGATGTGAAAACACTTGTGCATGGTCGCCCAGTTGGTAAGGTGCAGCTTATGGGCTGGCGACGTCATCGGGCCATACTTCTTCGAAATGAGGCCGGTCAGGCAGTTACTGTGAATGGTGTTCGCTATCGTGAGATGATAACGAACTTTTTATGGCCCGAATTGGAAGACATGGATGGGGACAATATGTGGTTCCACTTGCCACACAGCTACCGAAATAATGGCTCTGTTGCGCAACAAATTTAATGTCTCACCAGGATCATGTGATTTGACACCGTTGGACTTTTTTTGGGGTTATTTGAAAGAAAAGGTGTACGAGTATGTCGATAAGCCAGCAACAATTGAAGAGCTAAAGGATGAGATAATTCGGCACATTAACGGCATAGAACCTCAATTATACCTCAGCGTCATCGAAAATTTGGACCATCGGATGGAGATGTGTCGCCGACGTCGCGGCAGACATTTGGCCGATATTTTGTTCCATACATAATTGAACCATACCAATATTATCAAAATAAAAAGAAATGGCAATAATTTCCTAAATAATTTGTGTTTTATTCAAAATCAACATCGGCCCTTAAAATTTAACCACCCTTTTTAAGCTGATCCATGATTCGGCTGACTTCAGAAGTTATGTCGTTCCATTTTGCCAAATAGTTTTTTTTACGTGAAATGTAATATTTTGAATTGTGACGTTCTTTATCCTAATGTGCGATATATACCCTCGTTACACTAAAATGCGGGTATAAAAAAGGTAATTATTGTATTTTATTGGGAAAAGGTATACTACATATGTAGTACTCGTATTTTGGAGATATAGAGGAAAATAAGAAAATAAAGTATAAGATATATTCGTATTAAAGGAAACTTCCTGGGTAATGTTGTCGAGAAAATAATGGGTCAAAATTTATATTAATATTAATAATAATTAATAAAATATGTTTTGCCACGTTTCTCAAATTACTCCTTTTTTACTAAAATTTCAAATTGTGGCCTCATTTTCATCAATCTTAAAGCTAAAACATGAAAATCTTTACCATTTTCATTTGTAAGAGTGTGTTAACTGTTAACTCCAAAATAAATTTTGAGCCAGGATTTTAGTATAATAGATTTTAAAGAAAATCCGTTCCGTTTTGGGGTGAGTTTCGTATTTTTTTTTTTGGGAATTGTAGGATTTTCCTTTACAAATAATTTTAGTTTTAACCTCGATTTCTGGTGTCAAGACGTATAAAATACAGAAAAAATATTGAAATATATAAATTTTGAAGTTTTATAGATCTTTAAAAAATCCCCTTGCCTTTGAAAATATTTTATTTTTAACATTTCCACGATCCTTTCCTACAAATCTTTTCTCGATAGACAACAAAATTCGCTATTTGATGAAAAAACATTGTCATTAGATGTACCCGCTGTGACAAAAGACCTCTAAAATGCAAATGCAACCTCTAAAAACACCCTATACAAAGATAACACATTTTAATTTTCAAGTTTACATATTTAAAATTCAATATACGTCTCTAAAACATATTTCTTCTCTACAATTGTTCGTCCATAATTAATCTTGAAAGCAGAATAAACTCTAGAACAACATACATAAGTCCGTCTACATATCAGACTATCAGCAACTATTCCTAACCACTATTCAAGACCACCACAATGAAAATGCATCGAAATTTTTCGTTTTTGTTGCTCTCCTATCAGTCAAAGGTGATTTTTTTCTAACGACCCGTGTCACCACTTCCGCTGTTTACAATATTTTATGAGGAGATTAAGTCGTCGCAGTCATCGTCGTTGTCGTCGCAATTCTAATATTACCATAAGAAATATTCCCAGGAAATAGCAAATTAATTAGCTCATTAAAGTCTTTACACGGCTGGTGTGTCAATGCTCCGCACCAAGTACATGCCTGAACGACTGACTGACTGCCTGACAAACGGACAGACAGACGGGTGGCAGAATTGCCTCGCCTTGCCACGGAACACCCAGCGATGGTTTCTTTTTTAGGGAAAAAATTATCTATTTTGGGAAAATCCTTCATTAATTATAAATCAATTTACATTTATTACACAAAACCCCACAGAGGGTTTATCAACCGTACATAGTACTTCGCGTATTGTATGGTTTGCCTGAAGTCGTCACAGTAATTAACAACATACATATATAGGAGGACGGACAGCGACAACGACACCCTCAACGACCAGCAGAATTTGTTACCAAAAACGAGAATGAAACAAAAAAGACACACTTTTTTGTAAAAAATTTTTGTCTAATTCGCACCTAAATATATAAGTATATGAACAACAATTGCCTGCCCGACCGTCCTTCCTTCCGATCGTTGCATGTACAGTACATTACATACCACATTCCTCCCTCCCTCCCACGCATACTCAGCCAAGTCAATCATCGTTCACCACCGAAATGGTTTGCGCAGGCGCCTTTCTTAAATAGCGAAACCAAACAGACATAAAAAAGCGAATACCAAACGATCGATACAAAATACGTTACACTTTAAATAGGAAATTTCCCGTTTTATAATGAGGTAGGCCGTCGTCGCATAGTGGGGGGAATTAAAAAAACGCAAATAATTCGGCCGTTTCTTGACCAGAAAACCGACTGCTACAAAACATGGTATGCTTTTAGAAGAGGTATTAGATAATTTTTAAAGGGGGGCTAAAGGCTGCAGGATCCACTTAGGGTCACCTTGGACCCTGTCCTAGTATTTTGTGAATATAACACCAGAATATGTATCAATTTCATTCACATCAACTTTTCGTATACAGGGTGGGCCCAAAGAAAGCAAGGGGTGTAAAAGTTTAATAACTTTTTCGTTTATTATTTTTTTTTTTATTTTTTCTTTCAGATTATATAGACAACACTTGTAGAATTTATGATGGAGAGGTTCACAATTGAACAGAGAACCAGAACAATAGAATTTTATTATTTAAACAAGAGATCAATTATTTTAACGCAGAGAGCATATCGTCGACATTTTGATTGAGATTGAGATTTGATAGCACCCGACTATTTTCTTTGGGGTTATTTGAAGGAGCGAGTGTATGTGAACAAGCCAGAGACAATCCTTGAACTCAACGCAAACATTGTTTGCAGAAATTCGAACGCTACAGCCACAAGTTTTGAAATGTGTTATTGAAAATGCTCTAAAAAGAGCCCAAACGGTGCGAAGCTGAAAACGGTGGTCATTTAAGAGACATTATTTTTCATACTTAGTGTATGAAATAATTATATAATCTGGAAAAAAATAAAAAAAAATTAATAAACGAAAAAGTTATTAAACTTTTACACCCCTTGGTTTCTTTAGGCCCACCCTTCTTTTGGCCCACCCTGTATAAGACAAAAGTTATTGCTATTTCAATTTATATTTTCAAAGAAATTTGATTTTTTGTATTTTTTTGCAACATAAATACTGTTACACACATTTTATGCAATATCATTAAAATTAATGAATGCTTTTGGACCAAATTTATTATATATATTGTATACAAAAAGCAAGCACTCATTTGAAATGTCCGCTTTTGGCCTTCACACATGGCTTAAGTCACACTGACCAATCATCAATAGCCGCACGCACTTCGTCCCTTTGGGAAAGTGGCCACAGCACGAATCCGAGCAATCTTAAGAGAATCGATGTTGGGATATCTTTTGTGGGAGACCTTGTCCTCTAAAACTGTCCACAATGTGTAATCCGGTGGGTTTAAATCAAGGATGCGAGAGAGCCATTCATCAGAATAGGTTTAGGTTCAGGTTTAGGTTAGGGTGGCAGCCGTATTTTTTTACAAGCTCACATAGACCAGTTTAGGTTCCTAGTGTTACCACGGGCTGAAATGCCCCTCATCGAAACCAACCTGTTTAATATATAAATTTATCGATAGTACGAATATCAGTACTGGAAAGATCTGTTAGGCTGCCTAAAAAGACCGACCCCAGTATGTCCAGTCGTCGTTTACTCAAAGCGGGACAGTCGCAAAGCAAGTGCTCAATGCTCTCCACTTCTTCCTCATCTCCACAGCTTCGGCAGAAGTCATTGGAGTCAATACCCAATCTTTTGGCGTGTTCGCCGATCAAGCAGTGTCCCGTCAGAACCTTCTTCATCATATAGGAAATTTTATTCCCAATACAGACACGCTATAAAATTGGTGCATATTCTGCTTCGATATTTACAAAATACTAGCACAAGGTCGTGGAAAAAATAAAAAAATCAATTTTCAAATGCAGATATCTCGGTAAGTATACAAGATAACTGTTAGGTGCCTTTTGTAGACCTCGGTTATTAGAATACACACAAAAAAAGAATTTATGAATCGGCCGGAAAACTCGAAAGTTACACGCGCTTAAACATTTTGTTCAACCGAGGTAGCCAACTTTGGGGCCCTTCAGCTCCGCCCCTGTATACCACAGGGGGCCCAAACTTAAAACATAACTTCTCCAATACCTCTTCTACAAACATGCCAAGTTTGATCGTTCTCTGATGTCTGGTTAAGAAACGGCAGAATTATTTCCCTTTTTTTTTGGAATTCCTCCCACTGTGCGTCGCAACACTATAAATAAAAACATTGGATCCATTCTTTTTTCGAGAAAATTTTCCAGGAGGTTTCCTTTAAGACGAATATAAAATTGTTGTACTTTCTTTTTTTTTTTCTTTTATATCTCCAATATACTATTTACATTATCTGTTCGCAATAAAATGCAAAAATTACCTATTTTTTTATACCCTCACTTTAGTGATACGAGGGTATATATCATTTGATACGAGCCAAAAATGTAACACACCGCAGGAGTGACCTATGACCTCAAGTATATTTGTCGAAAATTCGATTTGGTCCCTTTAAGTCATTTGAGCAATGTCCGTCAGTCCGTCTGTCTGTATGCTGGCTGGTTCGCACGATGACTCTCGAAAGGATTGAATTCAAATTTGGTATGCGGTAATATGTTTCTCTATCTCCGGCTAAGATAGAAGATGGGCCATATTGTTCCACTCCTTGTGTGACCTCCCCCACAAAGGGTTAACATTTTGTGAAATAATAATTCTTTAATAACTTCTATACTACTTATTCGAAACTTCTGAAGTTCCACACATCGTATTAGTTTATTGGTCGCTAACACCTCAGGAAAAATGGGCCACTCCCCTTTCTGCACCTCCCACATTAATGGACCCTTTTGTACCAAAAGGTAACAGCCTTTAACTTTAATACCAGTGCATACAAATACTTGAAATTTTGTAAAGTGTTATGCTTTTATAAAGGGTCCGCCATCTAACGTTTTTTTTTAACTAGTGCTTATTTCGTGAATGGTAACACTTAGCTCATGTCTGATTTGACAGATAATTAGTTTTATCCTTCCGCTGAACGAATATGTGTATATTGCGAATATTGCGACATTTCTTTGAAAATCATGGTAATGTTGCAGAATGTGTGCGAAAATTGCGTTCGGATTTTGGAAGAAGAGAAGCACCGTCAGCTCCGTATGTTCGTTATCTTGTGAAAAAAGTGAATGAAACTGGCATCCTCATCGATAAACCAAAGCGTGAAAAGCCAAAAACAGTGCGTATACCCGAGAATATTGCTGCTGTGGCAGAAAGTGTGCGTGAAGCGCCATCAACATCAATTCACCGTCGTTCTCAACAATTGAACATTTCGGAGACATCATTGAGACGAATTTTACATAAATACCTTGGTCTGACGCCATACAAAGTCCAATTGGTTCAGGTGTTGAAGCCAACTGACCATCCAATGCGTTTTCGCATTGTGGGCCTGCGATCGACTTACAGAAGATGCCGATTTTGCCAAAAAAAATCATCTTTTCAGATGAAGCTCATTTTGATCTTGGCGGGTATGTAAACTATCAAAATTGTCGCATTTGGGGCACAGAAAACCCGCACGCATACATTGAAAAGCCGATACACCCAAAACGAGTCACTGTTTGGTGCCGATTTTGGTCCAGAGGCATAATTGGGCCATGTTTCTTCGAAAATGAGCAAGGAGTGGCAGTTACAGTCAATGGCGATCGTTATCGGGCCATGTTGAACGAATTTTTGTACACAAAAATTGAAGAGGAGGATATTGGCAACATTTGGTTTCAACAGGACGGCGCTACGTGCCGCACAGCCGAAGCTACACTCGATGTTTTGCGCCCTGTTTTTGAAGATCGCATTATTAGCCGTAGAGCTGATGTCGTTTGGCCACCTCGGAGCTGCGATTTGACACCGTTGGACTATTATTTGTGGGGTGCCCTCAAAGATAAGTGGTGAAATACAGCTGCACACAATCGATAATGTGCTTAAAAATTGGACCGATCGTGTAGGCTACTGCATGGCCAGACGAGGCAGTCATTTGAATGAAATTATTTCCCTTAATAACCGGAAGGATTGTACTTTCAAATAAAAAAAGAAATTTGAGAAAATATTCAGTAGTTTTTTTTACAGCATTTTCAAAAAAAAAGTTATTTGGCGGACCCTTTAGTACCTAGAGTCCAGAGAAAACTGGGCGTTAGTGGCGCGGAGCTTTGGTAATAAAAATTGAATTAAAACAAAAAATAAAGAAATATTACAAATATTTGTTTTGGAACTGAAGATGAGCGGATTCTTAAGTCGGTTTAACCCACTGAACTTTCTTACTTGTTTTATAAATGTATATAAAAATGTATTTCGATGACCACTAATACAAAAATGATTACCAAATCATACACGCAAAGAAAAAATTTGTTTCTGCGAAACGAAATATTAGATAACTAAAATTCTCGTTTATGACGAATGAAATTCTTTTGGTCAGAAGAAACATGTGATCACGCGAAATAAGTTTCTGTCACAACAAACGAAATTTCAGTTCCGGCAAACGAGAATTGTAGTTGTCTAATATATCGTTTCGCAGAAACGATTTTTTCTTAGCGTTTACTCGATCCTCTATGACCCTATTGAATTCACTTATAAACATACGAGTATTCATTCATAAATTCATTAACAAACATGAAATGTTTATTAATAAATTTTATTAAAAACTAATATAAATTATTTTGTTAAAACAAAAAACACAAATTTTTGTTTGTTTATATGCTGCAATGAAAACGTAACATGCGTCGCATAGCATTTGTCTGAAAGGATTCACGGCTTTTTATAATAAACGACAAAATTTGTTCGCTGCAAATAAGTTATTTTAGATTTCTCCTGTATTCATCGTTATTTTGGGTATTACATAGATTTTGTATTCTTTATTATATAACATTTTCTAAAAATTACGAAAACACACTTCTACTTTCAAAGTTATTTCCAGTTTTTGTGGCGTGCGTCACAAGACTTTGTGATAAATTATTTCGTAACAAGTACCAGTTAAAAAATAATATGTTTTATGCCATTGGAAAGTAAACTTGAGTTATCTCTGTTGAAAGACCAACAAATTTTTGTCGTTCGTCGCACAGGATTTACCCTTATACGTTTTTCGCAAAAAAAAATACAAAAAGTTGTTATTTGGAAAACATAAATTCAATTCGCCATAAATTTTTTCTTATAAGGTATATATCGGATTGAATTTTTCATCATATTCCAAATTTTGCTGCCAATGTGAACAAAAGTTGTTCATATTCTACTGCGGTATTTACAAAATTCTAGGGCAGGGTCGGAAAAAAATGGAAAATTTTATTGTCAAATGCAGATATCTCGGCAACTGTATGAGATAACCGTTACTAGTATGAGCTAACCGTTACCTATGGAAAATTCGATTGTCAAATGCAGACATCTAGGGAACTGTATGAGATAGCTGTTATTAGTAAATAAAACCTATTGTAGACTGCGGTTAGTAGAACGCAAAAACGTTATTCGAGAGATACGTCAAAAACAAAAGCTACACGCATTTAAACATTTTGTTCACCCGAGGTGGCCAACTTTGAGGCCCTGTAGCTCCGCCACTGTATACCATAGGGAGCCCAAATTTAAAACATAACTTCTCTATTACTTCTTGTAAAAGCATGTAATGTTTTGTCGCAATCGGTTGTCGGTTCTGTTAAGAAATGACCGAATTTTTTTCTCTTTTTTCTTTTGAATTCCTCCCACTGTGCGTCGTCGCGTCACATGTATGAATGAATTACTTGAATAGAGTGGAGTAGTTGTGGTGTTTGTTGTTAAACCAAAAATGCTCGTATTGTTTCCATAAATTGTATTTGACGGCAACAAAAACATAAATTGATTACCAAAATGTAATGTACAATAACAAGAGAAGAAAGGGCATATTACCCAAAAATGTACTACACCCACTGACTGATAGGCTGACAAAATATTGGTTTAAAATTTTTTTTGATTATAATTATGTTTTTTTTTGTTTTCTGTTTAATTTTTAATTGAAATTCATGTAAATTTATTTTTTTTGTTTTCGTTGCAGGTTTGTATGAATGTTTGTACTCTACATGATGAACTGTTTTGTTCACACACTGGCTTTCTAATATTTCTTTGGGTTGGGGGCACACTACTCTACTCCTGAGCTGCAAACATTTTGGTAACATGACACCCTAACCATATAAGCACCGGAACCGTTCCAAAAAAAAAGCGACTACCAAAAATGTCTTCAGCCTTTTTCACGATTGACTTGCAATGTCAGTTGTCAAACGTGTTGGCTCATCATTTCACAACTCTTGTTAAAAATATGTTGAACACTAACTTTTTTGCTCAAGAAAATTAATTCACGGTCGTTGTCGAAAGACGACTGTTTTATCAGCTACAATTAAACCAAAAAGAGCAAATAAGAAGAACAGAAATATACCCTCACCTTTAGAGAAAACTAATATGCATTATGCGCTTTGTGTGGGAAATGCCAGAAATGGTGGGAATATTTCTATATCTATTCTTGGTCTGGCTGTAGTTATTTAAAAAATCCATCTAAAATGCTGAATTTAAAACAAAATTGGGATGATTGTTACAAAAGTTATGGATGCCTGCGTAATGATGTTTAGGTAAAATTGTATCTAATCAAGATCTGACATAGGGTTCTATAAGTCGACTTTCGAATAATCCACTTTTTGCTACAAAAAAGTCCAAATCGTGAGTCTACTTGTTTTTTCCTAAAAAAGCATAAAAGTCAACTTTTCCTAAGAAAGAAAAACTAACGGGCAATTTATCGATATCTTGCTTAGTTACCGAGTTATCTGACGATAATATTTGAAAAAAAACGACAAAAAATTAAATTTTTTGATTAAATGAGGTCAATATTAGGGAAAAATATTCTATATTACAATAGTTACTGTACAACCAAAAAAAAATTTTTTTGATTGACAGATTCTTTTTTTTTCCTATTTTTTTTTAAATTGTATCGTCCGATAACTCGGTAACTAAGCAAGATATCGATAAATTGCCCGTTAATTTTTCTTTCTTAGGAAAAGTTGATTTTATACTTTTTTAGGAAAAAACAAGTAGACTCACGATTTGGACTTTTTATAGCAAAAAGTGGATTATTCGAAAGTCGACTTATAGAAACCTATGTCAGATCTAGATTAGATCCAATTTTAAAAAGTGCCTCCAACACACAAAGCTCCTGGAATCAACAACATAATGCCTGAGCTCCTTAAAGCAGATCATACCGTAAGTGCTCAACTCATACGCCGATCATAGATGAATTTTGGGTCACCGGTGATCTTAGCGACGAAATGAGAGAAGGACTCACAATCAAGATTCCAAAAAAAGGAGACCTGACTGAGTGCAAGAACTGGAGAGGCATCACTCTCCTTAGCATGGTGAATAAGGTGATTGCGAACATATTACACAAGCGACCGGCAGCTGCTCTCGCAAACGACATTCGTAATGAACAAGCTGGCTTTCGTCCTCACAAATCTGGAATTGACCACATCAATAGTCTACGTAAATCACAGAACAATCGGTGGAATGGAGATCACCATTATATCCGGTATTCGTAGACTTTGAAAAGGCATTCGACACTCTAAACCATTGTGCCATATGGAACGCCCTTCGCTGCAAGGGAATACCAAGACAACTTATATCTCTTATTGTCTCCCTGTACAAGAATGCAACCTGCCGCATTGTACACGAAGATATAACAAGCGATCCTATTAATGTTAACGTTGGAGTTCGCCAAGGATGTCCACTATCGCCCTTACTTTTCAACGTGGTCATTGACACCATCATGGCAAAAACAACATCAACAGCAAGAGGTATAATTTGGGGTTTAAACGGCCGTCTCGAAGATCTGGAATACGCGGACGACATTTGCTTGCTGGCGCACAAATTCGATGACATGCATTCGAAATTAACAGAAATGGAAACCGAAGCCGCACTATATGGTCTTAAGATAAACATACCCAAGACCAAGGCCATGAAGATCAACACGACCAACTCAAACAACTTCACACTACAACAGCAGAAAATTTAAGACGTCCAATCATTTTGCTACCTGGGAAACATAATTACAGCAGACGGAGGCTCCAAAGAGGACGTTGCGAACCGCACCAACAAAGCCCGACAAGCCTATGGCCAACTACATCCAGTATGGAACTCCCAGCAAAACTCACGGCGCACCAAACTAAACATTTTCAACAGCTGTGTGTAGTTCCATGATTCGCATCCGTACAAGGCAACTGTACGGATGCGAATCATGGAACGCAGCTCGTTGCGACCTCAGAGCAATCCAGGTTTTTGTGAACCGCTGCCTTCGACAAATCCAAATATTTTCTGGCCAACCACCATTAGCAATGCTCAACTCTGGGCACAAACCAGGCAGACCCCAATTGAAATCGAAATTCGAAGACGGAAATGGAGGTGGATCGGGCATGCTTTGCGCAGACCACAATCTGACATAACCAGGACTGCAATCGACTGGAATCCCCAAGGCAGCCGAAGGAGGGGACGCCCAAGCCACACTTGGCGCCGACAGTTGGATATAGGAGTTGCAAATATAAATAGATCGTGGAACGAGGTGAAGCCGTTTGCAGCAGACAAAAAAGAATGGAATACAATCGTTGAGGCCCCATGCTCCTTATAGGAACAAAAGGAATTTATATATATATATATATAACTCGAAAACTAAGCAAGTTATCGATAAATTGCCCGTAAATTTTTCTTCTTATTTTGAGGTGTTCTATCCAAATATGTCATAAGATCGAGGATCCTGGTGGTCGCCCTTTATAGTTCCCTTGTTAATCGTCATTCATCATTTGACAGGGGAATGACGATTGACTACAAATTTTTCCATAATTTCTGTTTTAATACTTGCATTTCAAAAATTTGCATTTATCTGAACTTGGTTTTCGGAATGAAGTTAAAAAGCACAAAAAAGGTTATAAAAAGTATTGAACTTTAACAATAATAGCAGCACAGGGGAATGACGCACGTGAGTGTAAAGGCCCATTTCGGAAGACAAAGCCCGGCTTACATCATTTTATTAATATTATTTTATTTATAATTTGAATTATTGGAAATCCAGAATGGTTTGGAAATTTGAATTTTACGGAATACTCGTATACCATTTGACAGGGGAATGACGCATAACTACAACAATCGATACAAAATTATAAACAATTATAGAAAACCTAAATCATAAAATACTATATTTTTCATTGAACCAATTTTATTAAAAAAATATTAACTATTTTTGTCACAAATTTTGAACAAATTAAGTGAAAGTACAGTTAGGGACAACCAGGGGAATGACTATAGAGCACTTTGGTAGACAATTTTTTTCATAATTTTTTTTTGTCAATGGTATATTTTAGCGACCGCTTATGACCTATAAAGCTTTGTAATAAAGTAAATTTCAAAGTGGCATATATTTTATTTTTCCTAATTGAAAAACGCACAAGGACTGTCTGTCTGTGTGTCCGATAATGTCGAAATCAACCATATGTGTGAACTGGTGCATTGTCTTGATTGTAAGTAAACGCGGCACCCATCTTGCGCACACCTTTCTCATCTTCAAAGTTTCCGTCAATGTGCGAGGTACTACACTCAGAGCAAAAACAACACAAAATCAATAAAAACCTCACTGAATCAATAAGAAACATAACAAAAGTCTAGTAACGTTGAAAATTTTTTATTTTTAATATTGAAGCATTATGAAATTTAAAATGCACACTATTGATACCAGGTTAATGAATATAATTTAATATAAATAAATAATTTACAAATCAAATATTTTTTAATCAATATAATTTACAAATCAAAGTTTTTTGTTAATGATCGATTTAATTTTAATTTTATTAGATTTATTGAGAGCCTGTTTCTGTAACTTATTTTCGTTCGTTTACGGCGAACGATCAAAAATCACTCAATTATTCCGAGAAATATATAGGTCACAGGAGTTTATAATTCGCTGTGTTTACGAAAATAGCTCGTACCTAAAATATTTCTAAAATGCGTTTTATAGAATTCAAGTAATAGTTGAGATACCTTTGATCGTTCGCCGTAGACGAACGAAAATAAGTTACAGAAACAGGCCCTGAATGTTTTCACATTCGAATTGTTCAGCTTTTTCGATCAACTCTTCCTTTCGAAAGAGAGGTTTTTGTGGTGTATTGGAAAAGATAAGACACTGCGCTTTGAAAGCCATGTAAACACATACCTTTATAAGTATTTCAATCCTGTGCGGGGATATCATCAGAGGGACTTATATATGACACAGTGTGAGCTTGTTGTTATGGCGATCATCACTTGTATATAAACCAATCTACAAAGACATTTGCATATGGGAATTATATACCTACGAAGAGAGCTTACAAGTCGCACAGCCAAAGCTCCAAGCGAGATTTAAATTCACCATTTTCACCACCCATGTGACTGGTAAGGGTTGCCAGTTCGACACAGTTGTCTCTACACCAATCGCTGTGTGACTTGTACGCTTTCTTCGTAGATATATAATTCCCATATGCAAATTTCTTTGTAGATTGGTAAATATACAAGTGATGATCGCCACAACTACAAGCTCACACTGTGTCATGTATAAGACCCTCTGATGATATCCCCGCACAGGATTGAAATACGTATAAGGGTATGTGTTTACATTTCTTTCAAAGCGCAGTGTCTTATCTTTTCCAATACACCACAAAAAGAGTTGATCGAAAAAGCTGAACAATTCGAATGTGAAAAACATTCAATAAATCTAATATAATATGATTCCAGTGCAACCACTTAATATGATTCCAGTGCAACCATAATATGGTTTCAATTTAACCATAAAATGGTCTCCTAGTAAAATGTTTTGCTTTATGGTTGTAGCAAGCATCAGTCGTGATGACTGCAACTTTTTTATGTTCCCCTTGCCAATAACATAGTCCCCCTGTGTTCTCCGCGATAGTTATAAATTATTATATATTTAACGTATTATGGTTGCATGGGGCTATAATTGATATATACATGTATATATAGTAACTCCAATCATATTACAGTTGTAATACAGAATGAATGGTTGCCGTCACCATTATATAACAGTCAATCGAATATGCAAATTTAGTCTGAAAATCTCGTTGAAATTAATCAAACCAGAAGTAACATATTTTTTCTACACAAAAAATTGCTATATGAAAACATCTTTACTAAAGTTTTAGTTTTTAAAATTTACAAACTTGTTTGTCTAAAATATGCCATATTTTGTGCCTCATTTAAAACAAACTCTCCCCCATGGACTATCAGAAATCGATTCTATCGTCTCTACATTTAAACGGCAGTGGAGCGAATTTTATTGATTAATTGCCATAACAACAAATGATGCAAATCTGGTCAAATATCAGAGATTAATTGTTGACAGAGAGAAACTTTCCCTTTAATGGCATTTGTTTTTTTTTCGAAAAGCTCCATATAGTTTTAGGTTTCAGTTTGCGGATAAAAATCAAAAGAAGTCATCAAATTGATCAATCGTGCGAAAGAAAAAATTTATTATTTCATAATTATAACCGCCGACAAAGACGCTTCTTTGGTCTTTGATTAAAAAGCGTGTGGCATAAAATTGACATGAGAGTCGGTGAATACGAAGTCAATTATAGGAGATAACGGTTATTAAAAAAAAATTAGCAATACAACAACACAAAGAAAAATCCAAACTGAAGAGTAATTAAATCGAAGCCGATGGGCTGGAGGGAACAGAACACTTTAAATGGTCACACGCGTCGCACAATATGGCTGGGCAATGCTCGAAGAAGGCCTATGACATTCAGTCATTCAGTTAATTTGAATGAATGAAATTTACTCTACAACCAATACAGTCAGCCAGTCAGTCATTCATTCATTAATTCGTGTCCAGTAACAGTCCCTGCGTTCAATTCATTCATTAACTCTTTTGGGCATACTCGTAAATAATTGTACTCGGAACAAATGACTATTGGAGCTGACGACGTTTAAGACTTGTATTAAGTCCGACCGCCAGACATTTTTATACCCTACACCACACTGTGGTACAGGGTATTATAAGTTTGTTTCACGGCAGATGTTTGTAACACCTGAAAATAACACAGCTAGACCCACCTTAAAGTATACCGATCGACTCAGAATCACTAGCTGAGTCGATTTAACGATGTCTGTCCGTCCGTCCGTCTGTCCATGTAAAGTTGTTCGTCGACTACAGGACGCAATTTCACTCCGATCGTTCTGAAATTTTGCAGTTTAGAGTATTTCGCGGCTGTTAAGATCGCTATTGAATTTGGTTGAAATCGGTTCAGATTTAGATATAGCTCCCATATATATCTTTCGTCCGATTTGGCCCTTTAGTCCTATAGAAGCTGTATTTTACATCCGATCGTTTTGAAATTTAGAATGGTAGAGTTTCTTGATCCATGAACCAACACTGCCGAATTTGAAGAAAATCGGTTATGATTTAGCTATAGCTCCCATATATATGTTTCGTCCGATTTGGCCCTTTAGCCCTATAAAAGCTGTATTTTACATCCAATCGTTTTGAAATTTAGAATGGTAGAGTTTCTTGATCCATGAACCAACACTGCCGAATTTGAATAAAATCGGTTAAGATTTAGGTATAGCTCCCATATATATGTTTCGTCCGATTTGGCCCTTTAGTTCTATAGAAGCTATATTTTACATCCAATCGTTTTGAAATTTAGAATGGTAGAGTTTCTTGATTCATGAACCAACATTGCCGAATTTGAAGAAAATCGGTAAAGATTTAGCTATAGCTCCCATATATTTGTTTCATCCGATTTGGCTCTTTAGATCCAATCGTTTTTATACCCTACACCACACTGTGGTACAGGGTATTATTTAAGTATAAAATGTCCCAAAAGTAAATTTATGTAAACAATTTATACATGAATTACAAAATTTATATATCAGAGTTATTCAATATTACGAGAGTGGTGTAGGGTATTATATAGTCGACACCGCCCGACTTAAGCCTTTCCTTACTGGTTAGTTATGTATTCACTTTTTTCTCTATTTAACTTTTGATTGATGATTAATCCTCACTTTGTTGCTATTTTTAAAAAATCTTTAATCATAAACCACTTTGAGTGTCTGGATGGCTGGCTGCTTGGAACCCCTTTCGATTCGTTTGCCAGACTTGATATTATGCGTGCAACATAAACCACATTATGCCTCTCCCCCATTAGAATTTCTGCCATAGATTCATTAGCTGTCCGCATGGCTTTGCATATTACGCACAATTTCCAGAATTAAAGAAAGAAACGCGTTTTTAACCTTTTAACGGTCGCGAGACTCAATTCAGTTATTATTCCACATGTCTTCATCAGTCGTAGACGATTATCGAGGTTGGTATGGCATGAAATAGGTAATAGGCATAGTTTAATGCCCATTAGCCAGGTAGACATTTTAATATAATCATAAACTTTAACATAATTGGATTTGATCGTGATACGTAGGGGTAGTAAGCAGTATATTTTAACCACCCTCGTGCAGCAATGTCCGTAATTTCCCTATACAATTAATGATTTCTTATCCTGCTTTTTATATAAATTATAATTGCATTTTATCATTAAAGTAACCAGCATATTTTAGCCGCCCTCGTACATCACTTTCCATAATTTCCCTATACAGTATGAGGTTTTTTATTCTGCCTTTTATATGTCTTGTTAATTTTTTTCATTTTTAAGTCTTTTTTGGGATTGGCTGGACTTTTCAACGAACAGCCAGGGTGCCTCAGTTGACCAACAGCAACAACAATTGTAATATGCACTGAAAGAAATTCACGTTTGCATCAATGCACGTTATTTAATCAAATAACAAACTATGTATAGATACACTGTAGATATCTACATATACCTTTCTGGTGTGGATACCCGACACCAGACTGTGGTACTGGATCCCAGTAGGGTGCAAGACCCTTTATAAACGACGTTTTCACACAAGTGCCAAAAAAGTCGTGCCAGACATTGTTTTGCAGAAAATCATTGACGATCAATTTATGGACAATGTCTCGCATCAAATGTGCAAGAATATATTAAAAAACAAGTTAGAAAGTTTCAGTCGGGTAAACTGACTAAGGTATACTACCCTCACTTTGTGAGTAATGTTATATGGAATATTACACGAATTAAGGTGTCATTTTGTGTGGGAGGTACCAGAAGGGGTTTATCAAATACACTCATTTTTCGGCTCTATGAAATCACCCCCCAATGAAATAACCCCCCAAATCGAAAATGAAATAAGTCCCCAAATTTGGGGATTTATTTCATTATGATATAAGTCCCCAATTTCAAAAATAGAATAAATCCCCACATAATGAAATTAGACCCCAAATTTAAAATGAAATAAATCCCCATTTTTGGGGACTTATTTCATACTGAAATAAAACCCAATTTTTAGAGTGAAATAACTCCCCATTTTTTTTTTTAGTAATATAAACAATTTTAGGTATAAACATGCATAGAATCTTCAATAATACTACGGCAACAAGGACAATTATAATTTTGCAAACCATTGGCAATAGAGTCGGCGAGTAGTTTGTTATTGCATTTGTCGCAAATCTTCAAATGTCTGCATGGCAAAAGATCAATGTTTGGTGCATGTTCTCTATAGACAACACATTAATTTTCATTAGAAGATGTGTTGTAGAATTCTTCTTCAGATTCATCATCACTAGATGATTCTTCTTTGAGGATGTCAGGGATCATATGAAACCTTGAACAGAAGAACATTATTGCAAATAAAAGAATATTTTTAAAATGGTGAAATCACTGTGGAAAGGCGACCAATGGAATACATATGGTTGGTTGAGAAAAAAATTGGTAAAAAATTAAAAAAATCGCGCGAATTTTTTAATTTTTTACCAATTTTCGCTCAATCAAACATATCTTTTTGTTTTTTTTTTTTTGATAAATCATTTTTTGCTCTATAACATAAAGAAATTCACTGTTACGTCTCTTGCCGGCAATAATTTCGTAATTATTTTTTCTTTTCGACTTTTACACCTTGAATTCTTTTAACAAACTGATTTGCTGGTACATATTTACTTTAACAAGTAGTCAATGCTATGAGAATTTCTAGTGGTCCATAAATTCGCTCGCAGTTTCATTATATCACATTATACACGTAAAAGAATCTTTGCTCAGAATTATTAATTAATATTATTATTAATTAAAATTATTATTAATATTTAAAAATATTCCTCCGACTACTTTTAATTTTATTTGGTAACTATAAATTTTCTTTCAGTGCAGCAAATATTCTTTAAAGTAATTGCACATATGACGAGTACAGTAGTTTTTCTGCATTGAACTCTACTTTTTAATTTTAAATGCTATTTTTTTAAAAATGAAATATGTCCCAAATCGAAAATTGAGGATTTATTTCATTGCAAAAAATTGGGGACTTATTTCATTATAAAATAACTCCCCAAAATAAAAATGAAATAACTCCCCAAAAAGTGAAACAAACCCCCCAAATTTAGTTATTGTTGTTTTCTGTACAATTTTTCGTGGACTTATTTCATTTTCGATTTGGGGGGTTATTTCATTGGGGGGTTATTTCATAGAGCCTCATTTTTCACTGAAAAGTAGATACTTTAAAATCATTGCACTGTACCGAATTATAAGCGTTTATGTGCACTAATATATTTACGGTTTGAGCTATTCAATTTTGGTATAATTTGACCATTTTGTGTGGGAGGTACAAAAAGGTGTGTGGTGGTAACGCCCATTTTTCACAGGACTATAGGTACTTCAAAAACGTTAAACTGTGCACAATTTTGTAGTATTTTCGTGCATTACTACTCACGCTATTAGTTTTTAACTTTTTCTACAAAATGGCAACTTTGTGTGGGAGGTACCAAAAGGGGTGTGGCAATAAGGCCCCTTTTTCACTGGACTGTGGGCGGCATAAAAGCATTAACCTGTGCAAAATTTCAAGTATTTTTATGCGCTGCTATTAATGTTGTAAGCTGTTAACCTTTGCCAAAAGGGGCGGGGCCACTTCACCCATTTTTCTCAAGTTGATAGCGACAGATAAACTATAACGTGTGGAATTGCAAAGGCTTCGGAAAAGTAGTACAGAAGTTATAGAAGAGAATCAATATTTTACTACATTTTAACCCTTTGTGAGGGAGGTACAAGAAGGAGTGGAGCAATTTGGTCCATCTTCGAACATAGCCTGAGATAGAACAAAATATTATCCCATAGCAAATTCGAAGTCAATCCGTTACTTCTTTTGAGAGCTATCGTGCCCTCCAGCCAGACAGACGGACGGACGGACATTGCTCAAATGACTTAAAATGGCTCAAAACGGATTTCCGCCGAACATACGTGGGGTCTTAGATCATTCCTTCGGTGTGTTACACTTTTTGTCCGTAGCAAATGAAATATATTCTTGTCACACTAAAGTGTACAAGTATACAAATATTTTTTTCTTCAGGCTGATGGCAATGTTTAATGTTATAGTAAACTCTTTGTCCATTCTAATTCTCATATGTCAATTTTATTATACCCTACACCACACTGTGGTACAGGGTATTATAAGTTTGTTTCATGGCAGATGTTTGTAACACCTGAAAATAACACAGCTAGACCCACCTCAAAGTATACCGATCGACTCAGAATCACTAGCTGAGTCGATTTAAGCATGTCTGTCCGTCCGTCCGTCCGTCTGTCCATGTAAAGTTGTTCGTCGACTACAGGTCGCAATTTCACTCCGATCGTTCTGAAATTTTGCAGTTTAGAGTATTTCGCAGCTGTTAAGATCGCTATTGAATTTGAAGAAAATCGGTTAAGATTTAGCTATAGCTCCCATATATATGTTTCGTCCGATTTGGCCCTTTAGTCCTATAAAAGCTGTATTTTACATCCAATCGTTTTGAAATTTAGAATGGTAGAGCTTCTTGGTCCATGAACCAACATTGCCGAATTTGAAGAAAATCGGTTAAGATTTAACTATAGCTCCCATATATATGTTTCATCCGATTTGGCTCTTTAGATCCAATCGTTTTTATACCCTACACCACACTGTGGTACAGGGTATTATTATACCCTACACCACACTGTGGTACAGGGTATTATTATACCCTACACCACACTGTGGTACAGGGTATTATAAGTTTGTTTCACGGCAGGTGTTTGTAACACCTAAAAATAACACAGCTAGACCCACCTTAAAGTATACCGATCGACTCAGAATCACTAGCTGAGTCGATTTAACGATGTCCGTCCGTCCGTCCGTGCGTCCGTCCGTCTGTCCATGTAAAGTTGTTCGTCGACTACAGGTCGCAATTTCACTCCGATCGTTCTGAAATTTTGCAGTTAAGAGTATTTCGCAGCTGTTAAGATCGCTATTGAATTTGGTTGAAATCGGTTCAGATTTAGATATAGCTCCCATATATATCTTTCGTCCGATTTGGCCCTTTAGTCCTATAAAAGCTGCATTTTACATCCAATCGTTTTGAAATTTAGAATGGTAGAGTTTCTTGATCCATGAACCAACATTGCCGAATTTGAAGAAAATCGGTTAAGATTTAGCTATAGCTCCCATATATATTTTTCATCCGATTTGGCTCTTTAGATCCAATCGTTTTTATACCCTACACCACACTGTGTTACAGGGTATTATTTAAGTATAGAATGTCCCAAAAGTAAATTTATGTAAACAATTTATACATGAATTACAAAATTTATATATCAGAGTTATTCAATATTACGAGAGTGGTGTAGGGTATTATATAGTCGTCCCCGCCCGAATTTAGCCTTTCCTTACTGGTTTTTTACTTGATTTTGTTATATTTTGGAAATGTCTTGATCTGTCCTCGAACCCAGAACCTTCGAATTACTAATCGCGCGTGATTCCAATGTTGAAACAGTGCACTAATTGACGTCTAAATTATGCATGACATTATCGTTTACTTTTTTTATTAAGGAACAGAAGCACGATACTGTCACAGAACTTGTCGCCAACGGATTGGCATGTCCGACAATCTTCAACTTTGTCTTGCAGTTTGTCATCAACACAGTTTTATCAACCATTTTGTAATGGAACTTGCCTTGCAAAAGGTCTTTAATGAAGTTTTCCCTTATGTTGTCACTGAAGAAAAGAATATGTGATTTAGGTCCTGCATGACATGATCATTGACGACAATGTCATCAAAGTCCAAAAAGCCTACTGGGATGTTATGACTTTGTGATTTCGGATAAGTAGCATATAAGTTATTAGAGAATCAATATTTCACTAAATTTTAACCATTTGTGAGGGAGGTACAAGAAGGAGTGGACCTATATGGCCCATCTTCGAACTTAGCCGGAGATAGAGAAAAATATTACCGCATACCAAATTTGAAGTCAATCGGTAATTCCCTTCGAGAGTTGTCGTGTACAACAGGCAGCAGACAGACGGACGGACATCGCTCACATGACTTAAAATGACCCAAATCGAATATTCACAAAACATACTTGGGGTCTTAGGTCACTCCTTCGATGTGTTACACTTTTGGCTCGTAGCAAATGATATATACCCTCCTCTCTAAGGTAAGGGGATAATAAGAGCTTTAAAACAAAAGTTATTGTTATTTATGCCATTTTAAATTCTAAGGTTAAACTCGAAATCAATCAAAAATTAAAAATGAAATTCAAAAAATCTGCATCGTTTTGAAAAGCTTTTTAAGGGTAATTCCAAAGCAGTTCGACCAACTCAAAAAATGACCCTAGTGGAAATTTTTTCATGTTCATACCCTCACTTTAGTGATACGAGGGTATATCATTTGCTACTGCCCAAAAGTGTAATACATCGTAGGAGTTTACATCTCATAACTTTAATACCAGTGATTAAAAATACTTGAAATTTTGTACAGTACATGCTTGTAGGAGTTCATGATAACTTCAGAAAACGTATACAGCAGTGTGTGAATAGCGAAGGTAGACATTTGTCAGATACACTATTTAAAACTATGTAATTTATAAATTCCCTTACTGTTTAGTATAATTTAAATATAAAATAAATTTTTCTAAGTTTCATTACCTTTTTTTTTCATTCCCAAATAAGCAAATTACCGCGCTCCACCCTGTAGTTATCAAAGTTACCTATCTCAAGGATTTTTCTCAAAATTACTATTTGTTTAATTCGTCAAAGCTTCTTAACCGCTGTACATATTTTGAAGTTATTAATATCAATGAAAAGCTCTGCTACTCTTCTTCCTGTTGCTGAATGAAATATTTATAAATATTTATGTAAAATAGAACTTTGCAATATTCAAATTTATTTTGAAATCGGGAAAGGTGACCCAAAAAGGGAGTTCGGTTTGACATGGAATGAACGATATATGTATGTTACACATGTTAGGGACATAAATACTGTTACACATATTTTATGCTATAACTTTAAAAGTAATGAATCCTTTTAGACCAAATTTATTGTCTATATTTATTGACATATATATATTAGGGCGGGCCGATTTAAAAATCGCCCATTGCTCAGTGAATATCGTATTCTAGGGATCATTTAGAGTTCTCCAATCGAGTCCAAATGTATGGAACCTCCAGGGGGTTCCAGGGGGTGTGCCACTGGCATGGGTGGGTCGGGCCTCCAAAGTTAGTGGGGGTCGGTCATACATTTGGACTCGATTGGAGCACTCTAAATGGGTCAAAGTGGGATTTTTCAAAATTTGCCCCTACCCAAAAGTTCGACCCAAATTCCGGGAGATCAGAATTCGTTTTAGAGGTATGGTTCCTTCGGCAAAGTTTCTTATTTTGATCCCTAGAATACGATTTTCACTGAGCAATGGCGACTTTTTTTGCCTCCCCACAAATCGACCCGGCCTAATGTATATATATGTCCGCCTTTGGCCCTTCACACATGCCTTAATTCGCACTGAGCAATCACCAATAGCCGCTCTCGCCTCGTCCCTTTGGGAAGTGGCCACAGCACGAATCAATGCAGTCTTAAGAGAATCAATGCTGGGGTATTTTTTGTGCAGACCTTGTCCTCTAAAACTGTCCACAATTTGTGATCCAGTGGATTTATATCACGGCTGCCAGAGAGCCATTCATCAGAAGAAATGAAAGTTGACAAATTGTTTTAAAGTCATATTTGGGTCATTTTAGCCATAGGTGTCGGCGCAGAGTCATACTAGGAAGTTCATGCCTGGTTTTGGAATAGAGAATGGTTAAGTGCTTTCACAACAGCTTCCAAAACGGTTTCTTGGTAATTTTTGGGCAATGTTTTGACCCCTTGTTCACAGAAATGCAAGTCTGTGACTCCATTGTAAGAGATACCCCATCAAACCATAATTGAAGCTGTATGATGGACCTTTTCGACCCGTGGAAACACTTGAGATGCTTCCTTCGACGACCGTGCATACGCCCTATCATTTTGTTTGTTAAATTTTTCTTGCACGGTAACAATTATTCATCAGTGAACAAGATTTTTCGATGCAAGTTATCAGTGTGCTTCACCAAAAGACGTTTGTCTACAAATTTTATTATACCCTCACTTTAGTGTGACGAGGGTATATATCATTAGCTACGGAAAAAAGTGTAACACATCGAAGGAGTGACCTAAGACCCCAAGTATGTTCGGCGGAAATCCGTTTTGGGTCATTTTAAGTCGAATGAGCAATGTCCGTCCGTCTGTCTGTCTGTCTGCTTGCTGGTGCGCACGATAACTCTCGAAAGAGGTAACCGATTGACTTCAAATTTCGTATGTGGTAATATTTTTTTCTATCTCCGGCTAAGTTCGAAGATGGGCCATATTGGTCCACTCCTTCTGGTACCTCCCCCACAAAGGGTTCAAATGTTGTGAAATATTGATTCTTTAATAACTGCTATTATACGCATTCGAATCTTCTGAAATTCCACACATAGTATTAGTTTGTTAGTCGCTATCAACTCGAGGAAAATGGGCGAAATTGCCACGCCCCTTTTGGTACCTCACACACAAATGCACCATTTTGCACTAAAAGTTAAAAGCTTATAACATTAATACCAGTGTATAAAAATACTTGAAATTTTGTACAGCGTAATGTTTTTATAGTGCCTAGAGTCCATTGAAAAATGGGCGTTATTGTCACGCCCCTTTTGGTACCTCTCCCACAAAGGTACCATTTTGCACCAAAAGTTAACAGTTTATAACATTAATAACAGTGTATAAAAATACTTGCAATTTTGTACAGAATTATGCTTTTATATTGCCTACAGTCCAGGGAAAAATGGGTGTTGTTGCCACGCCCCTTTTGGTACCTCCCACACAATGGTACCTTTTTGCACCAAAAGTTAACAGCTTATAACATTAAAACCAATGTATAAAAATACTTGAAATTTTGTACAGTGTAATGTTTTTATAGTGTCTATAGCCCTGTGAAAAATGAGCGTTATTGCCACGCCCCTTCTTGTACCTCCCACACAAAATGGCCAAATTATACCACAATTTAATATCTCAACGTTAATATACCAGTCCATATAAACGGTTACAATTCGGCACAGTGCAATGTATTTAAAGTATCTACTGTTCAGCGAAATATAAGTGTATTTCTTAAACCCCTTCTGGTACCTCCCACAAAAATTGACAGAATAATTTGTGTAATATTCAATATTACATTACTCACAAAGTGAGGGTATACCTTAGTCGGTTTACCCGACTGAAACTTTCTTACTTGTTTTTAATATTTTTTTATATTTTTTCTGAAAAATACCGAAAAATAGCAACATTTCAAAAAAATATTTTTCAAATCGGACCATAACATAAGAAGTTATGACCAAAAACCCAAAACACAGAGTGATATCTTAAATATTTTTTAAATATCGATCTGAACGCAATATCGGAAAAATCTCAAAAAAAAATCCACAAAGCGTTTCTTCAGGTGTACTAAAAAATATAAAAAAAATCAAAACCGAAATTTTTTTGAACCCGTCGAGTTATCGTGGAATTCCCATATACTTATATATATATTTTTCTTCTTCTAAATCAAAGCCAATATCTTTAATACTAACAAAATGTGTTGTTTTTTCTGTGTGGGACTTGGCAATAAAGACTGTTGTAAGATTGTAATTGCAAATTTGTCATTAACGTAGTGGTCATTTTAATTTTTTTTTTTATTATATCGATACATTAATATATTTATGTATGTATGTGTATGATTATGCGGTGGTGTATGTATTTCTGTGTTTCCGTCTGTCCGTCCCTATGCTTCTCGGTCTGTATTTTGTCTATATGTCTGTCCATCTCTTAGACTATCTGTCCGTCCCTCCCTCCGACTGTATGTCTGTCTGCCTATCTACATGTTTTTCCTTTGGGGGCTCTTTGACGGCTGTAGATTTTATGTCTCTTTACATTCGTAATTCTTTTAGTTTATTTTTACTGTCGTTTTTTTTTCTTGTTCAGTTCTCATCACATTTCATTATTGTAAACGGAAATACTTTTATTTTAATATGGTCAATGAAAGAGGAAATCGAGGTTACGCAAAAGGGCATCTTTCCAACGCCCATTGGCTGGCTTCAATGGAGCCCAGTTTATATGTATGTATATAGTTCTTTTGCGTCGATTCTCCGTCTAAGTCTTTAGGTTACATTTGCCTTACAGCAGAAGAAGAAGGCGAAGAAAAAAATTAACATATTTACATGTCAAAACAAAGTCCATTTATTATTATAGAATGAAATTGTCTTTAGGTCTTTTCCCAAATAAAGTTATGACATGAGCGCCTTTCCTTGTTGATTGCGGATAAAACTCCTAATGCAAATAGAAATGTTTGCAACGTATCGATGGAATTGAAATTTTTTTTCTGAAATCATTTCCTCAAATGACTCAGCTGTGTCTGTCAATGCTTCAATCTTGATAATGGGTTTTAAGGAGGCCGGAAGTTGGGCGCCACTAAGTAAACTCTTATTTAGGTGGGAGAAATTATAACCTTTCCATACCAAAATTGCAAAATACATATTTTTGGTTGTCTTATTTCATGTTGTAATCATTAATACAGTGGTACAAAATTAAAGAAAAGTAGAAGATTTTATCATACAGTGAGGAAGATACTAACCTAGTGGACTGAAATTGTAGCTCAGTTTTCCTATTTTAGCGACTCAGAGAATTTAAATTGAGCCTTAGCCTAAACTTGCTCACATATCATACGTCAGGTATATATTTGAGGCAAAAGGCGCTCGAATATACATGGTGGCTGATGTATATTGCTACATTAAGAAATTCAAATAACTTTTTTTGCAGTGTATGGAATTCAGTTTTCTTTCATTCATGTTAAGCTCATTAAATTTAATTAAATATATTATTTAATAATGGAATTTAAATGCCCCCTGCTCGTTGATGCATGTGCGGCATCTTACCAACAAGTTGTTCATTACTGCTTGGAGAGTTGAGACGGGAATAGCCGCAATTGTTTCTCGAATGGATTGCTTTAGTTCATTCAAATTTGTTGGTTTTGCTTTGTAGACTTCCTGTTTGCAATAACCCCACAAGGTGCAGTAAGGTCAGGCGATCTGGGGGGGTCAACGGAATGTGGAGTTTCTGGATATCAGCTTTTGCACCATCTTGCTGAAACCACACAGGGCCCGACAATGCAGCGTGATGAAACTGCACACCACACTGTGACACGAAGTGGATGCAATTCCGTCTCATGGAGTATCTGTGGGTTGGAAGCACTCCATATTCGACAATTTTGTTTGTTTATGTTGCCGTTTAAATCGAAATGGGCCTCGTCAGACATGAAAAGACAGTTCAACATGTTTCCGTCCTCTTCCACCATTTGAAGCATCTTCTGGCAAAATTCCAAGCGAATCGGGAAGTCTGCTGAGTTCACTTTGTTGGCCATTTGAATTTTATATGGGAATAACTCAAAATCTTTGTGCATAATTGACTGCAATGTCTGTCTGCTTATACCCATTTGAGCAGATAAGGTTCTTGTCGAAACTCTTGGATTGTTTTGTATGGCAACAGCTAGAGCAGCGATTGTTTTCTCCGTCCGAACTGAAGGGTTTCGATGGTAAGGTCTTCTGTTGACTGTCCCATGCTCGGAAAAATTGTTAACAAGTCTCTTTATGGTCCATCTGCTCGGAGGATTGCCGCCAAACGTGCCCCTATACTCTCTTTGAATCGAAACTACGGACTTCAGTGCGTAATAGCGGCGGACAATCCAAATTAAATTCAGTTCAATCTGCAAAGTAAAAAAAAAATTAACCAGATTCATTAAATAAGAACAAAGTTCTAATTTTTTTTTTGGTAGCAGCTTTCATTTGCCGCCCTGTACTTAGTAGGGACATAAATACGAGTACTGTTACACACATTTTATGCTTTAACATCAAAAGTAATGAATCCTTTTGGACCAAATATATTGTATATATTTATTGACATATATGTATTGTATACAAAAAGCAAGCACTCATTGGAAATGTCCGCCTTTGGCCTTCACACATGCCTTAAGTCGCAGTGACCAATCACTAATAGCCGCACGCGCCTCGTCCCGTTGGGAAAGTAGCCACAGCACGAATCAATGCAGTCTTAAGAGAATCGATGCTGGGGTATTTTTTGTGCAGACCTTGTCCTCTAAAACTGTCCACAATTTGTAATCCAGTGGGTTTATATCACGGCTGCCAGAGAGCCATTCATCAGAAGAAATGAAAGTTGACAAATTGTTTTAAAGACATATTTGGGTCATTTTAGCCATAGGTTTCGGAGTCCATGCCTGGTTTTGGAATAGGGAATGGTTAAGTGGTTTCACAGCAGCTTCCAAAACGGTTTCTTGGTAATTTTTGGCCAATGTTACGACCCCTTGTTCACAGAAATGCAAGTCAGTGACCCCATCGTAAGAGACACCCCATCAAACCAAGATTGAAGCTGTATAATAGACCTTTTCGACCCGTGGAATCACTTGAGATGCTTCCTTTAGACGACCGTGCATACACCATATCACTTCGTTTGTTGAATTTTTCTTGCAGGGTAAAATTTGTTTCATTTGTGAACAAGATTTTCCTATATTTCCTATTTTTTATAAAGCTGAAGTCAAAAAATGTCTATTGCGGCCTTTGAAAGCCCCCAAGTCTCAAGTCTTTTTTGATAATTCGACTCATAGACTTTTGCGTAATATTCATCTCGCGGACCGCGATTTTCTGTTTTCGGAGCGGAATTCTTGATTTGATGACCTGCGGCGTTCGAACTGGGGCGGTCTTTGACATCACCAGTCTCCTCAAACAGTTTTAGGCAGCGGTAGATAAACATGAGACTAATTCCAAGCGGGCAGAGCGTTTTAAAAATTTTGGGTTTTAACGAGTAAGGAAAGACAGAAAGTCGGGCGGGCCCGACTATATAATACCCTACACCTCCCTAAGAATGCAAAAATGGGCATTGCTATAAGAATTTGGCAGTGTTCGTACATGTAATAAGAAACTCTCTCTGCCGAATTTCGTACTGATCGGTTTCTACATCGCTTGCATGTCAAATTGGGTGAAACATATAAATATATGGAGACTATATCTAAATTCGAACCGATTTTCCCCGAATATGGCAGTGTTCATTCACGTAATAAGAAAACTCTCTCTGCAGATTTTCCTACAGATCGGATGTAAATATGTTTTATACAGCGCTTACATATCAAATCGGGTGAAACATATATATATGGGAGCTATATCTAAATCTGAACGGATTTTCTCCGAATTTGGTAGTGGTCATTCGCTCTCTCTCTCTCTCTGCAGATTTTCGTACAGATCTGATTTAAAATACGGTTTCTACAGCGCTTACATGTCAAATCGGGTGAAGCATATATATGGGGACTATATCTAAATTCGAACCGATTTTCTCCGAATTTGGCAGTGTTCATTCACGTAATAAGATAACTCTCTCTGCAGATTTTCGTACAGATCGGATGTAAAATAGGGATTCTACAGCGCTTACATGTAAAATCGGGTGAAACATATATATGGGGGCTATATCTAAATCTGAAAGGATTTTCCCCAAATTTGGTAGTGTAAAAAGAGAATTCTCTCATGTAAAAAAAGAACTCTCTCTGCCAAATTTCGTATTGATCTGATACAGTTTCTACAGCGCTTACATGTCAAATCGGGGGTAACATATATCGACATATCGGTAACATATATATGGGGGCTATATCTAAATCTGAACCGATTGTGACCAATTTCAATAGGGATCGTCCTTGGGTCAAACAATAGCACTGTGCTAAATTCCATCACAATCGGACCATAAATACAAAATGATCACAAGAATACGTGGACAGACAGACGGACAGGCGGACATGGCTAAATCGGCTCAAAAAGTGATTCTATGTCGATCGGTATAATAAACTCTGGTTCTATGTCTTCTCTTTTTGGGCGTTACAACCAATGCACAAAGTCATAATACCCTGTACCACAGTGTGGTGAAATTTTTCATAACCAAATCGCAAAGTGGCTGCCCTATGTCCTCGTTAGTCTCACGAATTCTATCTTTGAGGTCTCGAATCGACGCTGAGCATTTCTGCCCTCCTAAGAAAGAAAGTCGTATCTCCACTTCAGTAGTTTTGAGATATTTAGCTTTTACATTTAACTTTCGCGCCTTTAGGTTTAGGTTTATGGTGGGATGGCAGCCGGTTTTACTAGCTCACATAGACCAATGTAGGTCCCTAACCTTATTATATAATTAACAGGCGCGAAAGTTATAAAACGTTAAAGCTAAAGATTTCAAAACTTCTGCAATGGAGATACGACGTTCTTTCTTAGGAGGGCAGTGTTGGTGTAGACCTTATCTTTCACGTGGCCCCAAAGGAAGAAGTCGCAAGGTGATAAGTCACAAGATCTCGGTGTCCAATTGTGATCACCTCTTCGAGAGATAACACGGTCCGGAAACTTTTCCCGTAACAGAGCAATGGTTACATTGCTTGTGTGGCACGTAGCGCCGTCTTGTTGAAAGTAAACGTTGTCCAAATCAATACCATCCAACTCCGACAATAAAAAATCATTAATCATCTCTCGATAGCGCAATCTATTCACCGTAATTGTTGATCCAACCTCATTTTCGAAAAAGTAAGGTCCAATGACCCCGCCAGACTATAAACCGCACGAAAAAGTCACACGTTGAGGATGGAGAGGCTTCTCAACAATAACTCTTGGGTTTTCCGAGCCCCAGATGCGACAATTTTGCTCGTTGACGTAGCCACCCAGGTGGAAATGGGCCTCATCAGTCAAGATGATTTTGTATCGTTCCTATCGTTTTTTGTTCGATCATTTTGTATCGTTCGATGATAATGTATCGTTCCATTTTTAGTAATGGCGTTGTTTCTACTTGTCAAATGTCAAAGAATAAAAGCTTCAAAAGTGACAGGTGCCGAAATTTTTCATTTGTTTTTTCTTTACTTCAACATTGAGATACTATCTTTTACAAAAATAATAAAAAATATTCGTATTATGTTTATAATCTTAAAATACTAACAACCCAAACTCATGCACTTAACTATATTTGGCAATAATGTAGCTAAGAATATGCTGAATATGTGGTAGAAACAAATCCGGGAACACCAATGTATTCTCCACAGAACTCCCTTGAAGTTGGTCCAAACCTTAGGATCCTACCTCTAACAGTATAGTCGTGAGATAAAAAATATTGTCATGTGCGCCTATTTACCCCATTTTACCCATTGTGCGGCCGTTCTTACTTCTTTTGACTCAATATGATTGCGTTCTAGTTTTAGCTGAGAATGATAAAATTTACAATCTTCGAAAATCATTGGAAATCAATAATATTCAAATTAGCAATAGCGACAACAATAAAACACCGAAACAAGTTCAATCAGTTCAGTCATTACCATTTTCAAGTGTCCGCAGTCCACTGTCCGCATAATGAATATTAATTTAAATCGTGCCTCGCAGCCAGTCAGAAAAAGGGTATAAGTAGTGATGGTTATCTAAAATTTTGTGATCGTCTTCTGCATAAGTATGTACGCCGCTTGTTTCGTTTTACACTTAACTACGACGATCGAAGCCAGTCAATTGGAGAAAAAGAGCTGTGCCATAGCTCACAACCGCCCCTTGGGCGCTTACCTGTCGTCCATCGTTTCTTGACTTGGTTAACATTTAAATGAGACTTTAATGGAACTTCTTGAGACGCCTTAAAATGCCTACCACCAAAAAAATGAAAAAAAAACTATATCAAAAATGTATATCACGTCTCATTGGCCCTGCCAACGAGTGAGTGTTGCTTTTTTGGATTTGAATTTCGGGTTTCTCGGTGTTAAAACAGCGGTAAGCCGCGACGCACTCACTCACTTGACTCTGATTTGTACTTATTTTCTTTATTTATGGCCTGTTGACAATTTGCCACATTTCCATTGGGGGTTTTTTTTGTTGGCTTGCTTGGCTTAAATCGTTTTTTCCTACGTTTTTCATTTTCATTTGTTGTATTGCTTGTTTGGCCCCATATTTTATCCAAACGAGTGAAATAAATGAAAAAAACCATTAAAAATTTAAACGCCAACGGTTGCAATTTTTTCGAAGAATTTTGTAAAAAAAAACGAATTAAAAAAAGTACCGCCGCAGCAAAAACCACAAAGTCTTGCTTTGAATTGACTTACAGGCGGGCAACGAAGCTACAACAACAACAGCAGCAATATCACAAGACTTCCAAAATTAAAAGAGAAAAGGGCTTATCCTCAAAAATGTGCCCAAACCAACAGAAAAGGCAAATAAATTAAAAAGAGCCTTAACAAATTTCTTAGAAGGTTTTGCGCGTTCCAAAGCTATGCGCTGATAAAGCAGCGTCGAGTGTACCCGTGCTGGGATGAGCATCCAACCGACAATGAACAACGGACAACCATAAAACTTCCCACGTATTTGACCTGGAAATTGCCAAAAGGAATGGAATTCCAAAATACCTACATGTCGCCCCGCTTGTTTTGTGTTTTGTCGCCTCTACAATATTTGGGAATCATGGTCAAGTAAGTGCTTGAAAACAAAGATTCGCTTCGCTTTGTTTTCTCCGAATTTCAACTATCGTGAATTGTAATTAACCGCTCAAATATTGCAGATTAGTTTGTTTATTCCGTAGATCAAAGAACAGGGCAATAAATAAATAAATGACTATTTTCCTCCACGGAGCTAAAAATATGGAGAATTTTGTAATTATACAGAGTTCTTCAAGTGTCGGTGTCTTTTTCGACTGCAAGTAAAACAAGTAAGAAAGTTTCAGTCGGGTAAACCGACTAAGGTATACCCTCACTTTGTGAGTAATGTAATATATAACATTACACCAATAAATCTGTCAATTTGTGTGGGAGGTACCAGAAGGGGTTTTCCAAAAACACGTATTTTTCGGTAAATACATTGCATTGTGCTGAACAATAAGCGTTTATGTGCACTGGTATATTAAAGTTACGAGCTATGTAATTTTGGTCATTTTGTGTGGGAGGTACAAAAAGGGGCGGGGTGATAACGCCCACTTTTTACAGGACTATAGGCACTATAACAGCATTACACTGTACAAAATTTCAAGTATTTGTATGCACTGGTATTAAAGTTACAAGCCGTTTACTTTTGGTACGAAATGGTCCATTTGTGTGGGAGGTACCAAAAGGGGCATGCCAACTTCACCCATTTTTCTCGAGTTAATAGCGACTAATATACTAATATTATGTGCAGAATTTCAAAAGATTCGAGTAAGTAGTATAGAAGTTATCAAAGAATCAATATTTCACTAAATTTTAACCCTTTGTGTGGGAGGTACCAGAAGGAGTAGACCAATATGGCCCATCTTCGAACTCATCCGGAGATAGATCAAAATATTACCACATACCAAATTTGAAGTCAATCGGTTACTCCTTTCGAGAGTTATCGTGCGCACCAGCCAGCAGACACACAGACAGACAGGCAGACAGACAGACAGACAGACAGACAGACAGACGGACGGACATTGCTCATTCGACTTAAAATGACCCAAAACGGATTTCCTCCGAACATACTTAGGGTCTTAGATCACTCCTTCGATGTGTTACACTTTTTTCCGTAGCAAATGATATATACCCTCGTCACACTAAAGTGAGGGTATAATAAGAATATATGAATAAAGTTCGTTAACATTTTATGCGCAAAAAATAGTGTTTCTCGCACTTTTTGTTGAAAAAGTGAAGGAAAAAATTTTGTTTTTTACTTTTTTTATTTGGCAAAATTGTAGCCACAGTAAATCTGAACCGATTTTGTGAACTTATCAATACACAATGGATATTTATCCCCTCACCTTGGAGAGGAGGGTATATATCATTTGCTACGAACCAAAAGTGTAACACATCGAAGGAGTGACCTAAGACCCTAAGTATGTTCGGCGGATATCCGTTTTGGGTCATTTTAAGTCGAATGAGCAATGTCCGTCCGTCCGTCCGTCTGTCTGTCTGGCTGGTGCGCACGATAACTCTCGAAAGGAGTAACCGATTGACTTCAAATTTGGTATGTGGTAATATTTTCTTCTATCTACGGCTAAGTTTAAAGATGGGCCATATTGGTCCACTCCTTTCAGTACCTCCCCCACAAGGGGTTAACATTTGGTGAAATATTGACTATTTAACAAGAAAGAATGTTCAAAAAATTTATAGTTCAAAATTTATTTATGTTTTTGTTTTATTTTAATTATTACCAATTTAAACTGCATTTAATAACTTTAAAGTATGTACTTGTATTAAAGTTCAAAGCTGTTTACTTTTGGTACAAAATGGTCCATTTGTGTGAGAGGTACCAAAAGGGGCGTCCCAATAACGGTCTCTTTTCTCTGGACTCTAGTTATTATAAAAGCATTGCACTGTACAAAATTTCAAGTATTTATATGCACTATTATTAGATTTATAAGTTGGTAACTTTTTGGTACAAAATAGTCCATTTGTGTGGGAGGTACCAAAAAGAGCGTGGCAGTATAGGCCCATTTTTCACTGTATTGTAGGTACTATTAAACCATTACTCTGTACAAAAATGCAAGTCTTTGTATGTACTAAAAATAAAGTTAAAAGCTATTAGCTTTTGGTTCAAAATTGTACATTTGTGTGGGAGGTACTAAAAGGGGTGTACAAAAAATAGTGACTAATAAACTAATACTATGTGTAGAATTTCAGAAGATTCAAATAAGTAGTATAGAAGTTATAAAATAATCAATATTTCACTAAATGTTAAGCCTATGTGGAGGAGGTACTAGAAGGAGTGGACCAATATGGCCCATCGTCGAACTTAGCCAGAGATCGAGGAAAATAGTACCGCATAACAAATTTGTGTCAATCGGTTACTCCTTTCGAGAGTTATCGTGCGCACCAGCCAGCCGACAGACAGACGGACGGACGGACATTGCTCATTCGACTTAAAATGACCCAAAACGGATTACACTTTTGGTTCGTAGCAAATGATAAATAACCTCCTCTCTTCAGGGGATAATAACTTCTATGCTGCTTATTTGAATCCTCTGAAATTCTACAAAACAAAAATGGGCGAATTTGCCACCCCCCTTTTGGTAGCTCCCACACAAATGGAAAATTTGGACAACAAGTTAATACACTATAACTCTATTACCTGTGCATACAAAGACCTGAAATTTTGTACAGTGTAATTGTTTAATAGTGCCTACAATACAGTGAAAAATTGGATTTATTGCCACGCTCCTTTTGGTACCTCCCCATTTTGTACCATAAGTTACCAGCTTATAACTTTAATACCAGTGCATACAAATACTTGGAATTTTGTACAGTGTAATGCTTTTATAGTACCTAGAGTCCGTAGGTCGTTATTGGCCCGCCCCTTTTTGTACCTCCCGCACAAATGGACCTTTCTGTACCAAAAGTTAACAGCTTTTACTTTAATACCAGTGCATACAATACTTCGTACAGTGCAATGCATTAATAGTACCTAGAGTCTACAGAAAAGTGGCTGTAATTGGCACGCACCTTTTGGTACCTCCCACACAAATAGAGCATTTTACACCAAAAGTTAACAGCTTATAACTTCAATACTAGTGCATATATATACTTGAAATTTTGTACGGTGTAATGCTTTTATAGTACCTGGAGACCAGAGAATAGTGACCGTCATTGGGACGCCCCTTTTGGTACCTCTCACACAAATGGACCATTTTGTACCAACTCTTAACTTTAATACCAGTACATACTTTAAAGTTCTTAAATGCAATTTAAATGGATAATAATTGAAATAAAACAAAAAAATAAATAAATTTACTAATATTTTTCAGGCTCAAGGTGAGGCCATTCATTAGTCTTGCTTACTTGTTTTCATTTCTTTTTATACACCTACTGTAGTGGAAGGTTAGGTACCACAGATACCATATTTGGTCCATTGTGATTCCCCATGAATTCTTCTTCTTCACGCTCAGTTAAGTATGGAGTTTCGATCTGATGCCTTAATAAACTGTAAAAGTCTGAGAGGGTCCAAGATGCAAATCGTCATTTCTTAGGCCAATTCTATGCATCTGCTTACCAAGTCTATTCGGTGCAGTAATTATACCCACAATCAAGCATAATGCGATTTTTTAATACTTAGCAGTTCCAAAGAGCCTTAGTTTGTTCATATCCGTCTACTGAGTACCATCTTTGATGCCATACATTTTTATATTTCAAGTTAATACCAAAAAAGATTAACGACAGGGGTGGGTATACGTCAGTCTCGACGTTACACGGGGAATTGGCTCCAGTTTTGGCGAGTTCTTACGCGGCTTCATCACCGAATATATCTTTATGGCCAGGTACCCAGCACAGAGTTACATTATGCTGTTCCTCGAGAACCTTAAGATCTCTGCGACAGCGGCTGACCACCTTAGACCCTATATTCTTACTCTGTAATGCCTTTAAAGCAGCCTGGCTATCGATGAAAAAGCAAATATCGCTTCTAAATACTTGCTTCAACGAAATAAGTTCAGCCGCTTTGGCCATCGCATATAGTTCTGCTTGGAAGATGCTGCAGTCGTTATGCACGCGAAGGGAGGCCTCCAAATCAAGCTCACGACATAAAATTCCCCATCCAGTAACATCCTCCATTTTGGAACCATCTGTAAAAACAATAATATCAAGAAACATTCCCTTTCTGCCTTCTGTCAAAGTAGGTATTCTAACGCGTACTATGTCATGGTTGATCATATAATCTCTTCCGGATTCCATTATTGATAGATCTATGCACTATACGAGTATGTCTCGAATTGGTACCTAGCAGAAGTTTCATCTGGGCTAGCCGGGTTAGTGTAAGTTCCGCAGACTCTTTTATATATGAATTCCCATAATAATTTCAAGTGATCTTGTAGCGGTAGATTTCATCGCTCCTGTCAGATAACCAAGGCTACTTTATTTACAGTGCTCAAAGTTGTAACATGTGTATCATATTTTGTAAAGATCCACCAAGTATGACAACCATATGTCAGAACAGGCCTTACCACAGCTGAGTACAGCCAATGAATAAGCTTCGGTTTCTAGCCCCATCCAGAGCCCATGAATTTCTGACATGAATAAAGGGCCCCGAACGCCTTTCTACTTATTTGCTATCCCGTTCATCTTACGATCCAAAATTACACCCAGGAATTTTGCAGAGTTTGACAGTTTTATAGTAGTACCCTGTAGCGCTGGCAGGCCAAAGTGCGGTAATTTATTATTCCTAGTGAACAGTACCAGTTCCGTTTTTGTTGGATTTATGCTTAGGCCACAACCAATAGTCCAAGTGGATATACTCGATAGGGCTACCTCCTGGATGTCGGAGACCGACGACAAGGATTTACCTGTAGAAAGTAATACAGACCTTAATACCCGATAGTTCCAGACTATGTAAGATTTCATTAACCACTAGAATCCACAAAAGAGGTGAGATGACCCCACCCTGTGGGGTACCCCTGGTAGCTCTTTTTGTCACTGAACTTGCAGCGAAATAAGCAGTGATATCCTTATATGTCGTTTAACATGGTCATAATCCAATCTACAATTACATCCTCTATACCTGCATCCTCCAGTGCGGTCTGAATGGCTGACGGGAGGACATTATTAAAGGCGCCTTCTATATCAAGGAAAGCTGCAAGAATATATTCCCTTAAGTCGAAGGCCCTTTCAATAAAATGGACACATAATTTAGAACAGAGTCTACCGATCTACCTTTTAATTAAGCGTGCTGACTATTTGAGGAGTAGCCTATGCTAACCCTACTTCTAATGTAATCATTTATAATTCTCTCTAAAGTCTTAACAAAGTATGACGAGAGGCTAATAGGCCTAAAGTCTTTCACGGTACAATAATTTAGTCTTCCTAACTTCGGTATACAAATTACCTTGACATCCCTCCGCGATATAGGAACATACGTCAGTCTCAAACAGGCCCAGAATAGACCGATGAGATAATCAGATATAATCTCTTACGAAGCTATAGCCATTACTGATGGTCAGATCCAAAACCTCTTTCCTATTTCTGGTCTCGAAAGTGGGGTCCAGACCCCTATTATGAAGGTTCAACCCATTCTCGAGTAAATATATGTGTGCTTCCCCAAAGCGTGTCATGCGCGTTTGCGTCACACCCTATTATATATCGTTTTCCAATCGTTTACAGTATACAACAAGCTCCTTGACTCTCGTAGGAGGCGGACTAACAGAGACGCCGTGAGGAAAGTACGCGGAGGACAGGATGACTTCGTAGCCTTCCTGTAACAAAGTGATCGCTATCAGGTCCCTATCACAGAATTGCTTCAAAATGAAAATATCTACGTTTTTTCTTATAAGAATGCAGACACGGCTTTTATTGGGATCAATGTTATATAATAATGCATACTTTTCATCTGTTAGGCCCATTATTTTCTTCCCCTTGATCCAGGGTTCTTGTACGAGTGCCACGTCTATGTTTTTCCTATGTAGATGAAGGAGAAGGATATTTGAAGCCACTATACAATGATGAGGATTGATTTGCAGAATTCTAATCATTGATTACTTACAGTGTTACGCCTCAATCTTTCCTCCATTTTCAGTACCGGTCTAGCGAAAGGGCTGCTGTGACCAACACTAGTGGACGATAGGGTACATATCAAATGCTGCGGCCAAGGATAGGTTAGGATAGACATTTAGCTTTACCAGCTCACATAGACCAATGTAGGTCCCTAGTGATACCACGGGCACAGATGCCCCTCATCGAAAACAACCTGTTTGATAAACAAAGTTATCAATAGTACGGATATCGGTAAATGCCTGAAAGATCTGTCAGACTTCCTAGAAAGGCCGACCCCAGTATATCTATAAATAGTTTACTTAATGAGGGACAGTAGCAAAGCTGATGCTCAATGCTCTCCGCGTCTTCCTCATCACCACAGCTTCTACAGAAGTAATTGGACTCAATACCTTTAATCAGACAATGTCCCGTCAGAACTGACCATAACGTAGGTATTATTTTCCTCTCTAGTGCGAAGAAACATTTTGACTTTCAGTTCATATATTTGCCAGATTTGTCTAGCTACAGTACAGGTGCCCACTTCTGTCCATCATTCGTTCGACTGTCTGATTGCCTCTTGCCTACGCCAAATCTTGCATGTGGACAATGGCGCACCAATATATGCAAATTCTTCGAGAATTTTAAATGTCGTCCCTTTCCCAGCAAGCTCATCAACTTTACAGTTCCTCAGCATAGCACTATGCCCAGGTACCCATATGAGGTGTATATTAAACTGCTAATCCATCTCGTTAAGATATCTGCAGTAGTCGAGAGCTATTTTTGAATTAAGGATGTTACCTCCACAGATCTGATGGCAGCCTGACTGCATGAGTAAATGACAACACCAGTGTTGGTCACTACGTTACGACTTAACCGCTTGGCAACTTCCTTTATTGCCATTATTTCGGCCTGGCAAAGACTACCGGTATCTGGTAGTCTATGTGACATAAAGGGTGGTTAAATTGTAATCGTCGATGTTGAATGTGAACCACACCTAAACGTCAAGTATTTTTCTGCATTTCATTTGGCATTTCTCAATTTCAGACTAACTCAATTTGAACCATGGAAAGATACATAATCGAGCAACGTGTTAAAGTTTTTTTTAAAAGCCTTTTACGAAAAAGGGCGTTCAAATCAAAATGCATTTCGTGCACTTTGTGATTTTTTTTTGATCTGCATAATCGACCAAATGTGTCACAATCGGGAGAATTGTGCGCAAATTTCAGCAAACCGGGTCTGTAGGAGATGTGAAAACAATTGTGCATGCTCGACCAGTTCGTTTGGTGCGGTTTATGGGCTGGCGACATCATCGGGCCATACTTCTTCGAAATGAGGCCGGTCAGGCAGTTACTGTGAATGGTGTTCGCTATCGTGAGATGATAACAAACTTTCTATGGCCCGAATTGGAAGATATGGATGTGGACAATATGTGGTTTCAACAGGACGGTTCCACTTGCCACACAGCTAACGAAACAATGGCTCTTTTGCGCAACAAATTCAATGGCCGTGTTATCTCACGTCGTGGATCATGTGATTTGACACCGTTGGACTTTTTTCTTTGGGGTTACGCTTAATGAGTGTAAATAGCTATAATTACACCTTTGGTGTCCTTGCGACCCCCACGGAAATTATCCGGCAACAATTTTTGTAGAATATTTTAATCCTTAAATATCCTATTTGAAAGGACTTTTATTTAGTTTTTCCGAAAAAGGGCGAAATTGACCCATTAAGATGGGAGCTTGAGGGTTAAGATCTTCCACAAAAATGATCCTCATAAAATTCCACTATGTAACTCTGGCAATAAGAAATCACTCAGACATTAACTGATAGCAATTTTTTTATTAAGTATAATGCTCCCTTCGACCAAAAAATTAAAACTTTGACCCACTGTAAAAAAAACTCAGACCAGCTGGACCATAAGTTTATTCTACAAAAATGATCTACTCAGCATGCCCTTTTCAGAATTACACGGTCGCTATTCTGTTCCAAAAATACTGTTGGACAGTGATATTAAATGCACCCTCCAAGAAAATAGCCATTTTAAAGAACATTTTTGTTAAAAAAAAATTTACGCTTAATTTTTTATAAAAAAAATGTACCCTTAATTTTTTTAAAATATTTTTTACATGTTTAGGACTCCATAATACACCAAAAAATGTTATGCGCAGCCCTTCGACAAAAATGTGGTGGCATAGTGTATTTAGTGCAAAGTGATCCATTTGTGTGGGAGCACCATTTTCGCCCATTTTTCTCAAGATGATAGCAACTAACTCGCCCATTTTTCTCAAGATCATAGCAACTAACAATGTAATACATACTAAAGGGTACGTTGCCATTATGTATGGAACTCGATTTCTTTTGCATCTCCACCACGGGCGCGCTTGCAGAAGTCCAGATGCTGAACCCAATTTTCGACGGTTTTCATGCATAAATCGGCCGATACTGCTACAATTTCACGTTCGATATTCGTACGAAGTCCATCAATCGTCGCTGGCTTGTTGGCATAGACCATAGACTTGACGTAGCCCCACATGAAATAGTCTGACGGCGTCAAATCGCTCGACCGAGGCGGCCAATCGACTGGACCATTTCGTGAGATAACACGTTCTCCAAACTTGGTTTCCAATAAATTGATTGTGGCATTCGCTGTGTGGCTTGTGGCGCCGTCCTGTTGGAACCACATGTCCTCCAAGCCCATATCATCCAATTGGGGCCAAAAATATTCGGTTATCATTGAACGGTAGCGATTCCCATTCACAGTAACGTGCCGGTCTTGATCAGCACGGAAGAAGTACGGCCCAATGACGCCGCCGGCCCATAAACCGCACCAAACCGTAATTTTTTCGGGATGCAATGATGACTCCTGGAGTACGTGTGGATTGCTGTCTGACCAATAACGCATATTTTGTTTATTGACGAAGCCATTCAGCCAGAAATGGGCATCATCGCTGGAGATGATTTTTCGATTTTTCGCGCTCTTAACGTTGAGGTCACTGACTCCAAATTTCGTTATAAATTTTAATAATTTCGACTCGTTGTTGGCTCGTATATCTTTCCATCATGAAATGGCAAACCTTACTGAAGAGAAATGTCAAAAGAGCTGCAAAAAATATGTCGTCGTTTGCTGTCCCTGTCGGTCTACTTTTGTAGCGTCCCTGTTGAAAAACCCTTTATGTGTGTAATTCACATGATTTCGATACGTAGTATAGATGTTATTTAAAAATAAATATTTCACCACATTTTAACCTTTTGTGGCGGAGGTACAAGAAGGAGTGGACCAATATGGACTATCTTCGAACTTAGCCGGAGATAGAAAAAAAATATTACCACATGCAAAAGTCAATCGGTTACTCGTTTCCAGACTTATCGTACGCACCAGCCAGCCAGCAGATAGACAGACGGACAGACGGACGGACTTTGTTCATTGGACTTAAAATGACCCAAAACGGATATCCGCCGAACATACTTGGGCTCTAAGGTCCCTTCTTCCAGCTGTTACACTTTTGCCCCAAAGCAAATGATATCGATACCTCCATTCTAAAACATGCTAAGTCGACTTATCTATCACAAAACAGTACATGTCATTCGATTTGCATTATAAAGGAATTCCACAACAATTTAAAAAAATTCTCAAACTTTAATCGGCTCTCCTGAAAAAGTAACTTTTTGCACTTAGCATAGTTTAGATATATGTATATTAGGCCGGGTCGATTTGGGGGGAGGCAAAAATAGTCGCCATTGCTCAGTGAAAATCGTATTCTAGGGATCAAAATAAGAAATTTTGCCGAAGGAACCATACCTCTAAAACGAATTCTGATGTCCCGGAATTTGGGTCGAACTTTTGGGTAGGGGCAAATTTTGAAAAATCCCACTTTGACTCATTTAGAGTGCTCCAATCGAGTCCAAATGTATGACCGACCCCCACTAACTTTGGAGGCCCGACCCACCCATGATAGTGGCACACCCCCAGGGGGTTCCATACATTTGGACTCGATTGGAGCACTCTAAATGGGTCAAAGTGGGATTTTTTCCGGGACATCAGAATTCGTTTTAGAGGTATGTTTCCTTCGGCAAAGTTTCTTATTTTGATCCCTAGAATACGATTTTCACTGAGCAATGGGCGATTTTTAAATCGACCCGCCCTAATATATATATATATACCCTCGTCACACTAAAGTGAGCGTAAAAAAATTAGAAGTCAGTCCGTTACTCCTATCAAAAATGATCGTGTGCATCAGCCAGACATACAGGCGTAGGGACGGACATTGCTCAAGTGACTTATAATGGCCCAAAACGAATTTCCGCCAAATATTCTTGGGGTTTCTTAGGTCACTCTTTCGATGTGTTACAATTTTGGTCCGCAGCAAGTGATATACATATACCCTCGTTCACAAGGCTGGGGGAGGGTTTGGTTGGGGTAAAAACATGGATTTGTCAAAAACTAAACAAAAATGTGACCATAAAAATGTTTATAAATATTTTTTTCGTGTTTAGGACTCTATATTATACCAGAAAATTGTATGCACAGAACTTCAATAAAAATCGTGTAAACTGGTGTTATGATAGAGATTTTGAATAAATTTAATATTGGCGCCTTATGGTACCCCTAGATTTCTCCAAAGCATTGGTAATAATCATATCAATGTCTTCAAATTCTGTATTATCGATGGCTTACAGTCCGACAAGCAATGGACAACATTTTCTCAACCGTTTCAGAATTTCCCACACAAAATACCAAAGGTGGGTGGTGAAGGTAGGGTGAGGGTATATTTCAGTCGGTTTACAACTCGACTGTGAATTTCTGTCGGATGTTTCTTAATTTTTTCTTCATATTTCTTAGTATTCCATACCGAAAACTCGATGAGAAATTCAAATATGTATTCGGTTACTTTTACATCAACTTTAGAGCAATAAAAAATTGAATTGATTAAACATTTCATCTAAGTTTTCAGGTGTACATATTGGATTCCAAATGTCTGTCTGGTCTCTCTGTCTGTCTGCTGGTGGTGGTAGTAATTGGCCAAACAAAACAGGTACATTCAACGAAATAAATGCCAACAGCAGCAACAACAATATCGAACTCTGGGCGGTAGTAAAACTAAAACTGTTCCATCGAATATTTCTTGGTGGCATTTGTTATCGTATTTGTGTACTTATTTATTTTGTTGGAGTTTTTGTACCTGTTACGCATTTTTACGCATATTTCTCAAAACTTGGTACTGCGTTCATATTGCTTCTGTTGTTGCTGCACTTTAGGAGACAATTCCTGCCGCTTACCTTTGAACCCTTTGAAATTCACAGTATATACAAAATTACCTACACCTTTCGTTGCTTCTCTCATCCCCGGTAGAAATATGAGAATATTATCATATCTATTGTGCCCTAAAAACCGTTCAAATGACATTTGCTATGCCCCGCGGGTTATGGTGTGCTGGACAAGTTGATGTATTTATGACACCAAAACAATGATATTTTAAGAGATAACCTCTTTCTACACTCACGATGCGATTGATGGATAGTCCTTGATTGTAATCTTCCTTCCCCAAGGCGTGTAAATCATATTTAAATGCTTTGAGGCAGTTGTTTTTATTGTGAAAGATTTGCAGGTAAAACGTTAAGAGCCGATAAACTAAATTGAACAATTTTCGAAAACAAGTACGAAATTTTCAGTCGGGTAAACCGACTAAGATATACCCTCATTTTGTGGTACTTTGGGTAAGTCTAAAGTCATTGTCTAAAATAAGAAATATGAAAACCTTAAGATTATTTCTGCAGATATTATTAGAATGATGTGTTCAAATGAATCTGTCAATTTGTGTGGGGAAGGTACCAAAAGGCTCATGACAATAATTTCCATGTTTTTTGTTAAATGTTCGGCTTGAGGTCCTTTTCAATGAAAATGCGTTTTTCACGTTTTTCTAATTAATTTATTTTCGTTTCCGATATTTCGACGAACGTGTTTAGGGCAATTCCAAAGGAAGCCGACCCACTCCGAATATTTATGGATTTAGAATTCAATGAAATTACAGGCGTATACTAGAAGACCATGCAGACTTCACATAACGGTTTTGTTTTTTTTTTTTTGAGAGCCAAAGTTAGTCACCTACAACATTTTCTTAAAAATTTTGCCTTTTTAAAGTCTACATAACTTTTTAACGGAATATCATATTTGAATGACACAAGTAACATATGAAAGGATTTAACATCCTGTCTAAGAATTATAAATTAAGTAATTAATTTTTGTATATTAAGGACATCAAAAGAACGAAAATTACCTTTATCCTGATAAGCATTATCTTCCATTTGTATACCCTGTGGTACAGGGTATTATGACTTTGTGCATTTGTTTGTAACGCCCAAAAAGAGAAGAAATAGAACCATAGTTTATTATACCGATCGTCATAGAATCAATTTTTGAGTCGATTTAGCCATGTCCGTCTGTCTGTCTGTCCATGTATTCTTGTAATCAATAAGATTGTGATGAAATTTAGCACAGTGCTCTTTTTTGGCCCAAGGGCGATCCCTATTGAAATTGGTCAAAATCGGTTCAGATTTAAATATAGCCCCCATATATATGTTACCCCCGATTTGACATGTAAGCGCTGTAGAAACTGTATTTTATATCAGATCAGTAGGAAATTTGGCAGAGAGAGTTCCCTTATTACATGAATAAACACGGCTCAATTAGGGGAAAATCAGTTCAGATTTAGATATAGTCCCCATATACAGGGTGGCTGATATATATTGCAACCAACTTCAGGTTGCTATAATTTCTAAACCGCTAGTCTGATAGCTGACAGATTTATTTCAGTGACAGTTCATTTTATTGTTTACAAGCTTACAAAAGCATTTTGATCTATTGCATTCAGAAAAAAAGTTATTCGTGATGGAATTCAAGCGTGATAGTGTGATTGCTTTATATTTGGGTGTAAAACACAAGTGGCTATCGTTAGAGCCCTCCAGCATTTAAATGTGAATAAATCTTTTGTTTCTCGTACCATTGCTCGTTACCGTGATACTGGCAGTATTGCATCGCGTCCAAAAAGTGGACGACGAAAAACGGTAACAACACCAGAAATGATCCGAAAAGTGAAGGCCAGATTTGATCGAAATCCACGCCGCAGTGGTAGAAAAATGGCTCGTGAGCTAAACATATCGCGAGAACGGATACAACACATATTAAAAAATGAGCTTGGACTAAAGCCATTGAAGTTCCAAAAAGAGCAAGAGCTCACCGATGCACAAAAAAAAGTTAGACTGGAAAGAGCCAAAGAGTTGCACGAAAGTGGCCAGTTACCGAATTTGGTTTTCTCCGATGAGAAGCCATTCCAAATTGAGCAGTTTGTGAACAAACAAAATGATCGGGTTTACTTGCCAAAGAGGTCAGCTGAAAATTTACACCTTCGATTGGCCACCAGAACTCAAGCGCCGCCGATGGTAATGGTGTGGGCCGCCGTAACGGCCGATGGTCGCTCCCCGCTCGTATTCATCGACCATGGGGTCAAAAATGCCGAATATTATCGGGAAAATGTCCTAAAGACAGTATTGAAGCCCTGGGCAGACAAACATTTCGGCCGCAGACCATGGACATTCCAACAGGACTCAGCACCATCGCACTCAGCACGCGTCAACCAAGTATGGCTTAAAAAGGAGGTTCCTCGCTTCATTTCTACCGCACAATGGCCACCAAGATCTCCGGATCTCAATCCGTTGGACTTTTGGGCCTGGGGCATTTTAGAGAGTAAGGTTCGCACTAAAAAATACCAAAGTATCGATCATCTCAAGACGGCGCTTCGCCGGGAATGGGCCAAAATAACGCAGAGCCACTTTCGTGCAGCGTGTGATGGCTTTGTCGGCCGTTTGAAGGCCATAATTTGTACCAAAGGTGGCCAATTCGAACAAATCTAAACTGTTTCTAAAATTTTATGTTATTTCCGACATTTTTTGCTTTTGAACAATAAAATTTAAAAAAAAAATTAAAAAAATATAGCGCTTTACTTTGTTGCATTACATATCAGCCACCCTGTAGTCCCCATATATATGTTTCACCCGATTTGACTTGTTAGTGCCGTAGAAACCGTATTTTATATCCGATCTGTACGAAATTCGGCAGAGAGAGTTTTCTTGGTACGTGAATGAACACTACTAAATTCGGAGAAAATCCGTTCAGATTTAGGTATAGCCCCCATATATATGTTTCACCCGATTTTACATGTAAGCGCTATAGAAACCGTATTTTATATCCGATCTGTACGAAATTCGGCAGAAAGAGGTTTCTTATTACATGAAGGAATACTGCCAAATTCGGAGAAAATCGGTTTAGATTTTGATATAGCCCCCATATATTCGTTACCCTCGTTTTGACATGTAAGCGCTGTAAAAACTGTGTTTTATATCCGATCAGTACGAAAATCGGCAGAAAGAGGTTTCCTATTATATGAATGAACACTTTTCAATTTGGATGAAATCGGTTCAGATTTAGATATAGCCCCCATATATTCGTTACCCCCGATTTGACATGTAAGCGCTGTAAAAACTTTGTTTTATATCCGATCAGTATGAAATTCTTCAGAAAGAGGTTTCCTATTGAACACTTGAATGAACACTTTTAAATTTGGTTTTCGGTTCAGATTTAGATATAGCCTCCATATATATGTTACCCCCGATTTGACATGTAAGCGCTGTAGAGGCTGTATTTTATATCCGATCAGTACGAAATTCGACAGAAAGAGGTCTTTTTACATGCATGAGTATTCAGGGAAAATCGGTTCAGATTTATATGTATATAACCTCCATATATATGTTCCTCCTGATTTGGTATCAAATCGCTATAGAAGTTGTACTTTACTTCCGATCATTAAAATTTTCCAGAAAGATGTTTCTCAATTTAGGAACGAATATTGCTTAATTTTGCGATTATCGGTTCAGAATTACATAATATGTTCCTACCCATTTACCAATTATTCCAAATTCTTATCGCAGTGACCCTTATCACATTGTTAGGGAGATGTATAGTAATATATAGTAATATATATTCGCCCCGCCCGACTTTCTGCCTTTCCTTACTGGTTTCGTTTTATTTTTAAAAATTACCCAGTTTTTGTTTGATGGACAACCATATCGGCCTTTTCCTTGTGGTACTTCCCCCACAAATGATTAAAATTTTGTCAAATGGTAAAGCTCTTATAACTTCTATACTACTGATGGGTATCCTTTAAAAATTGCATACATAGTATTTTTTACTGCCTCTATAAGCTGAACAAAAATGTCAGCCTCTTTTGGTACCTCCCACACAAAGGTAACAATTTGTACAAAATGTTCACAAAAAAAAAACACACTTATTGTTAAGGAAATTAATTTTTTTATTTAATGTGAAGTACAATCGATACAATTAAGTTCTAAATAAAACGTCATTCAAATGGCCTCCACGACTTCTTCTGCAGGAACAAATTCGATGAACCCAATTATCGAGCACTTTTTCCACTAAATCAAGTCGTATGTCTTGAATGGCACGTTCAATATTGACTTGTAAAGCTTGAAGAGAGTCTGGGTTATTTCAAAAGGCCAATGACTTCAAATAACCCCACAAGAAATAGTCTAATGGTGTTAAATCACAACTTTGTGGAGGCCATTCAATATCACAATTTCTTGAAATAATCGAATCTTCAAACTTTTCTCGCAACAATTCAATTGTTTCATTTGCTGTATGGCACGTAGCCACAATCGGTCAATGACAAAAAGATAGCTCTTAACGAGAGCTAAAATATTGCTCATAGGTGTCAAAGTCGTAGGAGGACTGGAAAGTGTTTTTTTTTATTTAAAAAAAATGGACTTAGCATCATTTTCAAATGTGAACGGAAATTTTATTTTTGCTGTAGCTCCATAACGGTACGTCGTATCGGGAATCGGTCAACGGGAAAAAGATAGCTAAAATACTCATGGTTGGTCGTAGGTAGACTGGAAAGTGTTTTTTGGATTTAAAAAAATGGACTTAGCACACGAAAAGTTGCAATTGGAGAACGATTATTTTGATAATAAAACTGAATAATTTGTAAACGTTGTTCTTGCGTATATCTCTCCATGATGAAATTGTAAACACTACTGAATACAATGAAAAACAAATGACATATCATTGAAAAACCCGTTACTATCCAATATGACTAAGCTTGGTGCAAGTTTCATCCCGATCAGATGATATTTTGAGTCACTTGACATGAAATCCCCCATATACTTTATGGGGTCCCTGATCAATATTTTGAGGAGTTAGAAACGGATTGCCAAATATGTAAATGATAAAAAATATAAAAATATTGCTAACTAATTCTTATTAGTTAGCAATATTTTTATATTGCTAACTAATTTGAGCTATGTCCGTTTCTCTGTCTAGCTGGAGCGCTGTAAACTAGAGCAATTGTTTTTTTTATTATTTTAAATTTTGGTTCTATAGTTTAAATAATCGAATAAGCAAACATATGCTCCGTTTCTGTTTGGTTTTTCCCAACACCAATTATTTATGATAAGAATATGCTAAAATTCCAATTTATGTATGTAGCTATTTGGACTCGTATAATTCCACCGCAGCAATAATAAATATACATAAATATAAAATATGGAATTCCAAATTAAATTATATAATTATAAATTCATAAGTTGTTGGTATTGTCACCGAGTTTTCTCTATTATACATTAAATTATTTTGAAATAATTGATTCATGAAGGTGGATCCACACCCACTGATCCGTTCTTGCATTTTTATACCCGACACCACACTCTGGTATACATATGTTATTAATGGTGATTTTGTTTCTGTAACCACATCGTGTTGCGACATTTTAAAAATTCCCCCTGCACCCTCTGCTACTTTCGCATTTTGCATGCGAACAATCGAAAAAAAAATCGTGCGATGAGTAAAACCCATACCTACATTATGGCGCAACCACTTGTTGGTGCATTATGAATGTACGCTTTCATTTAGGTTTGGTTCTGAGTCTGCTTTTTGACGGTGCAACACTGGACTGAGTGTGGAAAATTCGATATTTTCGCATTTGCGGAGCGTAATAATATACAAACGAAATCAAAACCCGTTCATACGGCTGCACCATTTTTAACAAACGATCTTAAAAATGCGGTTTCAGGGTAAAATGAAGAACATTTTTTAATTTTTTTTTTGCACAAACGAAATCAATTTTTGAAATTGTTTAAAAAGAGAATATGGGTCCAAACCCATTGTTTATTATACCGATTGGCATAGAATCCCTTTTGAAAAGATTTAGACATGTCTGTCTGTCCATACATTTTTGTGAACAAAGTGCAGTTCGATCTTATGCCATGTTGTGAAAGAAATCGTTGTATATTCTGCCAGGATTTTAACAAAATACTACGACAGGTTCCGGAAAAATTTAGAAATTTGATTTTCAATTGCAGATATCTTGAGATCTATATTTCGAATCAGTCGAAAAGGTTAAAAATTAAACGCGCTTAAGCATACCCGAAGTGGCCAAATTTGAACCTGTGTACGGTACTCAAATTTAAAACTTAAATTCGGTAGTACCTCTTCTACAAGCTTGCCAAGTTTTGTCGCAATCGATTATGAAACTGCATATTTAGTTCTCCCTTCTTTGTGGTGCACCCACTCTGTTAGACAGTGTTATATGAAAGGTTCCTTCAACGGTAACACTATGCAACAACATTTTTGTCGAAGGGCTGTGCATTAGACTGGGTCAGAAAAAAAGTTATAAAATGCGAGGCGGAATATTAAAGCTTACTTCGAGACAATTGCAAAAACAAACAAAAAATAAATGCAAAAACAAAAAAATATTTTTAAATTGTAGGGGTAGCAAGTGAATTCTTCATTAAAAAAAGGACATTGTACAACGGCGACATCTATGAGGCAAATGTTGTATTTATCGATGTATCTCATGTGACAATCGAGCTACAAACACACAAGTTACAATAAAAAACTATTTTGGGCCGATTCCGCGTGCTCGCTTTTGCGATTGTCTCGAGGTACGCTTTCATATTCCGCATCGCATCCGGGAACTTTTTTTTGAAGGCCAACCCTGTTTACTGTGGTAAAATACATTTGTGGTAAAATATGGTGTCCTTAACACGGAAATAATATTAAAAAAAATGTTTATGGTATTTTTTTTAATTTTGCTTTAAAATTACCATTTTCTTGAAAGGTGCCTTTAGTATTTGGACCACTACAAATGTTAGTAATGACACTTTCACGTGGAAAGAAAAAAATCTATTAACTGCCTTTAAAAATATAAAAAAATAATGATTTTTTTTTCGAAAAAATCTTTTTTTAGTGGCCCGTTTCCGTTTTGGGCCATTTTAAGTCATCTTAGCTATGTCTGTGTGTCTGTCTAGTTGGTGCGAACTATAACTTTCGACAGGATTAACCAATTGACTTGAAATATTTTGACCTATCTCAGGCTAAGGTAAAAGATGGACTTTGTTGGTCCACTCTTCCAAGTACACCTCCCACACGAAGGGTTAAAATGTAGTGAAATATTTGTTTATCTCATAACTTCTATACTACTATTCAGAATATATCACAATTCCACACTTAGTTTAAATTTCTTGGTCTCAATCATCTTGAGAAAAGTGGGCGATGTTGCCACTCCTTTGATACCTCTCATACAAAGGGGTCATTTTGCACAAAAATTTAACGGCTTATATCTTCGATTCCTGTTCATACAAATACTTAAAAATTTGTGACGTGTATTGCCTTTATAGTACCTATAGTTCCGTGCAAAATGGGCGTTATTGTCACGCCCCTTTTGGCACCTCCCATACAAACGGTCCAATTTGCACAAAACATTAACGACTTATATCTTTGATTCCTGCACATAAAAACACTTGACATTTTGTAAAGTGTAATGTTTTTATAGTACCCATAGTATATTACAAAATGGGCGTTATTGCAACGCCCCTTTTGGTATCTTCCAAACAAAATTGCCAAAATAAAATATTATTTTCTTTAATTACCCAACTTTTACAATATGGGTCATATTTTGCACATTTATCATAGACTTTTTGCAAATAGGCATTGTTTTTTCTATAGTCTGCTAGCTTTCATAAGATGCAACAAATTTTTTTTCCTTTTTTTGTATTTTATGGTTTGTTTTTTATCCCCTCACCTTAGAGAGGAGGGTATATATCATTTGCTACGAACCAAAAGTGTAACCCATCGAAAGAGTGACCTATGACCCCAAGTGTGTTCGCCGGATATACGTTTTGGGTCATTTTAAGTCGAATGAACAATGTCCGTCCGTCCGTCCGTCTGTCTGTCTGCTGGCTGGTGCGCACGATAACTCTCGAAAGGAGTGACTGATTGACTTCAAATTTGGTATGTGGTAATGTTTTCTTCTATCTCCGGCTTAGTTCGAAGTTGGGCCATATTGGTCCACTCCTTCTAGTACATCCCCCAAAAACGGTTAACATTTAGTGAAATATTTATTATTTAATAACTACTATACTACTTATTTGAATCCTCTGAAATTTTACACATAGTTTTAGTTTATTAGTCACTATTACCTCGAGAAAAACAGGCGAAGTTGCCACGCCCCTTTTGGTACCTCCCACACAAATGGACAATTTTGAACCAAAAGCTAATAGCTTATAACTTTATTACTAGTGCATACAAAGACTTGCAATTGTGTACAGAGTAATGGATTAATAGTATCTACAACGCAGTGAAAAATGGGCATTACTGCCACGCTCCTTTTGGCACCCTCCACAGAAATGGACGATTGTGTACCAAAAGTTACCAGCTTATAAATTTAATAATAGTGCATACAAATACTTGGAATTTTGTACAGTGTCATGCTTTTATAGTTCCTAGAGTCCAGAGAAAAATGGGCGTTATTGGCCCGCCCCTTTTGGTACCTCCCACACAAATGCACCTTTTTGTACCAAAAAGTTAACAGCTTTTAATTTAAATACCAGTGCATACAAATACTTGAAATTTCGTACAGTGCAATGCTTTTATAGTACCTAGAGACTAGAGAAAAGTGGCCGTAAATGGCACTCCCCTTTGGTATACTTGGAATCTCTGTTCCAAGTATATTTTTATCCCCTCACCTTGGAGAGAAGGGTATATATCATTTGCTACGAGCCAAAAGTGTAACACATCGAAGGAGTGACTTAAGACCCTAAGTATGTTCGGCGGAAATCGGTTTTGGGTCATTTTAAGTCATTGGAGCAATGTCCGTCCGTCCGTCCGTCCGTCTGTCTGTCTGTCTGCTGGCTGGTGTGCACGATAACTCTCGAAAGGAGTAACCGATTGACTTCAAATTTGGTATGCAGTAATATTTTTTCCTATCTCCGGCTAAGTTCGAAGATGGGCAATATTGGTCCACTCCTTCTAGTGCCTCCCCCACAAAGGGTTAAAATGTGGTGAAATATTTATTCTTTAATATCTTCTATACCACTTACTCGAATCTTCTGAAATTTCACACATAGTAACAGTTTTTTAGTCGCTAACACGTCAAGAAAAGTGGGCCGAGTGGCCACTCCCTTTTTGGTACCTTCCACATAAATGGACCATTTGGCACCAAAAGTTAACGGCTTATAACTTTGATTCCAGTTCATACAAATACTTGAAATTTTGCACAGTGTAAAGCTTTTATAGTAGTGATGTAACGAATATTCGCTTATGCGAACGCGAATTATTCGCATCATTTTAACATTCGCTTTCACCAAAATATATTTCAGTCGCTTCCATTTGTTAAAAGTGTTAAATCTCCTTATTCCCTTCACACAATTTGAAGATATTAATACCAATGAAAACCTCAGACACTTCTCTTCAAAACAGTTGATGATATATGTTTGTCCTTGTGGTAACAGGCGGTAAAACTATGGAAAACATTCTTAATACTTGAATATCCTGGAAAAGTATCAATTCAGTTTCTTAAATTTGTTGGTACTAAAGGGTCAAACTATTATTCGCATTCGCTTTCGCAAAAATGCATATTTCACTATTCGCTTTCGCATTCGCAAGAATTATATTTCAATATTCGCTTTCGCTAAAGTTACTTTCGTTACATCCCTATTTTATAGTGCCTTAAGTCCAGAGAAATGTGGGCGTTATTGGCACGCCCCTTTCGGTACCTCCCACACAAATATACCATTTTGTACCAAAAGTTACCAGCTTATAACTTTAATACCAGTGCATACGTTGAAGTTATTAAATGCAATTTAAATTGATAATAATTTAATTAAAACAAAGGGATTCAAGGTGAGGGGATACGTAAGTCGGTTTACCCGACTGAACTTTCTTACTTGTTATCCCCTCACCTTAGAGAGGAGGGTATATCATTTGCTACGAGCCAAAAGTGTAACACATCGAAGGAGTGACCTAAGACCCTATGTATGTTCGGCGGAAATCCGTTTTGGGTCAGTTTAAGTCGTTTGAGCAAAGTCCGTCCGTCTGTCTGTCTGTCTGCTGGCTGGCTGGTGCGCGCGATAACTCTCGAAAGGAGTAACCGACTGACTTCAAATTTGGCATGCAGTAATATTTTGCTCTATCTCCGGCTAAGTTCGAAGATGGACCATATTTGTCCACTCCTTCTAGTTCCTCCCCCACAAAGGGTTAACTTTTAGTGAAATATTGATTCTTTAATACCTTCTATACTACTTAATCGAATTTTCTGAAATTTCACATATAGTATTAGTATGTTAGTCGCCAACACCTTAAGAAAAATGGGCGAAGTGGCCACTCCCTTTTTTGTACCTCCCACACAAATGGACCATTTAGCACCAAAAGTTAACGGCTTATAACTTTGATTCCAGTTCATACAATTACTTGAAATTTACAGTCTACTGATTTTATAGTACCTAGAACCCAGAGAAAAGTGGGCGGTATGGGCACGCCCCTTTTGGTACCTCCCACACAAATGGACCATTTTGTACCAAATGCAAACAGCTTTTAACTTCAATACCAGTGCATACTTTAAAGTAATTAAATGCAATTTAAAGTTATTAAATGCAATTTAAATTGATAATATTGTAATTAAAGCAAAAAAATTAAATTCACGAATATTTGCAGGGGACTCAAGGTGAGGGGATTCATATGTCGGTTTACCCGACTGAACTTTTTTACTTGTTTTTCTATTCAAACATATCAAAAACAGCGATTTTGCCCCGTGTAGGGATCAATGACTGGCGACGAATAATGGGAAAAAGGGGTATTTTTTTCGGAGTTTTGGTGCAAATTATCTTTAAAAACGGGGAAATATTTAAATCGGCTACAGAATTTGTTTTCCTACCTATTGGATAAAAGTAATTTTTCCCAAATATAATATGTTTCCAGAAAATATACTACAGAAGCGACTTTTTTTCTTAGGGTACCATTAGAGATAGAGTCCTACGGTTTTACCATCTTCAAGAGAATTCTTTGGAGAAGAAATTGGTGTACCCAGATTTTATTTTACTGTTACCATGTATCGCACAATGGGGCTACAAAAGCGACTTTGTGGAAATTAGTGTGAAAATCAGAATATCGTACCAACTTCAGTGATCTTGATTTTATATTAAAGCTGACAAAGTTTAGTTCAAAATCGATTTGAGTTACCTAATAGTGTGTTGCTGCGTTTTAAATATATCGCGACCTAAGAGTGTAAAGGCGCTAAGTCCAATATTTAAAATTTTACAGGAGAGGCAAAATACATGGCCACTGTATATGAATGTTTTTATAAAGGGTATTAGGGACTTAGCGCTTTTACGATTCAGCTTTGAAAGATGACAAATCATGATTTTTTTGGCTTTTTGTTTTCAAATCGATCTATATCCAACTTATCTTACGTTCCGCTTCAAAAAATACATTTTGGCAAAAAGTGGACTTAGCGCCTTTTCACTCTTAGGTCGCGATATAGACCATTGAAGTTCAAACATATTTTTGTGAAAATTGCGTTAAAAGTCTACCGGGCAATGTTTTTGAAATTGAAGCCAAAACAACATAAATAGGATAAAATTGCAGTCTGCAATATTTTTGAAAGCTGAAGTTTTGCACTAATGCAGTTACACAATGGATCGTCGACTGTTAATAAGAGAAAAGTTAAATTAAAAACAAACAAAAAATAATCGGTCCACCCTAATATAGTACGTAAACTGCAAAAGCGTTTAAATATATTTTTATAGTTTTTGTAGAAGAAGTAAACTATAAAAATTACACATATAATCATAATAATGTTAATTAAATCGATAATTTTTATCGTAGAACTATACAAACTTGCAACCGGACTAGTGCCGGTGTTATTTATTATCCGATTTTGCCAAAATTTCGTAAAAGTTATTTTTTTGAACCAAGAAAATAGGTCCATATCTTTCGGGAAAATCGGTTCATGGATAGATGTAGCTCCCACACATATTTTCTTTATTTAAAGTAAAAAAAAAACACATATTTAAAGTACAAAAATCGATGTGTGTGAAGATAAATTCCGAATTTAACTAGCAGAGACACAAACCACCCCTTTTACCAGAGCTCTGAAAACGACTTAACAGAGCTCTTCTCACAAGTTAGAATATTTCGAATTTAGAGAAAGTGGGCCCACTGGCCGCCGTGGCCACATGGAACATTATATTTGACATTATTATGTACCGTTGGAAAGATCTTCTCAACAGCTATCATAATGTTTAATCATATTATTCAAAAGTCATTCAGCAAGTGTGCAATAATCTTAAAACTTCACCCCATGAAATTGGATGAAATACGTCCAGTGTGGTCATTTGGGAAATTCTGCCAGATATTCATATACATCATTGGAAAGCTCTAATAGAGAGCTACTAAATGGTGAAATAATTTTATTAAAAAGTCATCAGGGAAAGATGTGGTGGACAAAACAGTTCTCCAGAATTTGGGATGAAGTGCGTCCATTGTGCAGTGTGGCCATTTGGGAAATTCTCCCAGATATTCATATACATCATTGGAAAGCTCTACTATAGAGCTACTAAATGGTGAAATAATTTTATTAAAAAGTCATCAGGGAAAGATGTGGTGGACATTGCAGTTCTCAAGAATTTGGGATGAAATGCGTCCATTGTCCAGTGTGGCCATTTGGGAAATTATGCCAGATATTCATCTACATCATTGGAAAGCTCTACTAGAGAGCTACTAAATGGTGAAATTATTTTATTAAAAAGTCATCAGGGAAAGATGTGGTGGACATAACAGTGCTCCAGAATTTAGGATGAAGTGCGTCCACTGGCCACTCTGGCCATATGGAAAATTCTGCCATATATTCAAATATACAGCTCGAAAGCTCTCTTCGAGAGCTACTAAATGGTGAAATAAAATAACCGAAAATCCGCCAGGAGAGATGTGGTGGGCTTAACTTTCTTCTCTAGAATTAGGATGAAGTGCGGCCACTGGCCACTGTGACCATATGGAAAATTCTGCCATATATTCAACTATACAGCTGGAAAGCTCTCTTCGAGAGCTACTAAATGGTAAAATAAAATAACCGAAAAATCCGCCAGGAGAGATGTGGTGGGCTTAAAATTTCATCTATAGAATTAGGATGAATTGCGTCTACTGGCCACTGTGGCCATATGGAAAATTCTGCCATATATTCAAATATACAGCTGGAAAGCTCTCTTCGAGAGCTACTAAATGGAAAAATAAAATTAAAATTAAATAAAAAATTTGACAAATGGGAATTTTTAACAAAATTAAACAGAAAATATATAATTTTTAAGAAAAATAAACAATTAACAAAATTGTACTTAAAAAAATTTTTTAGAAATTATGTAGAAAATAGAAACAACGGAAATTATTATAAAATAAAATTAAAATTAATAAAATTAAAATAATTTTCCATAATCCATCCTAATTCTATAGATGAAATGTTAAGCCCACTACATCTCTCCTGGCGGATTTTTCGGTTATTTTATTTTACCATTTAGTAGCTCTCGAAGAGAGCTTTCCAACTGTATATTTGAATATATGGCAGAATTTTCCATATGGCCTTAGTGGCCAGTGGACGCACTTCATCCTAATTCTAGAGATGAAATGTTAAGCCCACCACATCTCTCCTGGCGGATTTTTCGGTTATTTTATTTTACTATTTAGTAGCTCTCCAAGAGAGCTTTCCAGCTGTATATTTGAATATATGGCAGAATTTTCCATATGGCCACAGTGGCCAGTAGACGCAATTCATCCTAATTCTGTAGATGAAATGTTAAGCCCACTACATCTCTTCTGTCGGACTTTTCGGTTGTTTTATTTTACCATTTAGTAGCTCTCGAAGAGAGCTTTCCATTGGTATATTTGAATATATGGCAGAATTTTCCATATGGCCTTAGTGGCCGATAATTTTATTTTATCATTTAGTAGCTCTCGAAGAGAGCTTTCCATTGGTGTATTTGAATATATGGCAGAATTTTCCATATGGTCACAGTGGCCAGTGGACGCAATTCATCCTAATTCTATAGATGAAATGTTAAGCCCACCACATCTCTCCTGGCGGATTTTTCGGTTATTGTATTTTACCATTTAGTAGCTCTCGAAGAGAGCTTTCTGTATATTTGAATATATGGCAGAATGTCCACCACATCTTTCCCTGATGACTTTTTAATAAAATTATTTCACCATTTAGTAGCTCTCTATTAGAGCTTTCCAATGATGTATATGAATATCTGGCAGAATTTCCCAAATGACCACACTGGACGTATTTCATCCAATTTCATGGGGTGAAGTTTTAAGATTATTGCACACTTGCTGAATGACTTTTGAATAATATGATTAAACATTATGATAGCTGTTGAGAAGATCTTTCCAACGGTACATAGGGCCTGTTTCTGTAACTTATTTTCGTTCGTCTAAGGCGAACGATCAAAAATCACTCAATTATTGCGAGAAATCTATAAGTCACAGGAGTTTATAATTCGTTGTGTATATAGAAAAGCACGTTAAAAGCTCGTACCTAAAATATTTCTAACCAGTGTTTTATGGAATTCAAGTAATAGTTGAATGATTTTTGATCGTTCGCCGTAGACGAACGAAAATAAGTTACAGAAACAGGCCCATAATAATGTCAAATATAATGTTCCATGTGGCCACTTCCTCCAAATTCGAAATATTCTAACTTGTGAGAAGAGCTCTGTTAAGTCGTTCACAGAGCTCTGTTAAAAGGGGGATTTGTGTCTCTGCTAGTTAAATTCGGAATTTATCTTCACACACATCAAAAATCGGCCATAATCGCAAAAAGTCGCAGATAAACTGGATACCGTTGGATTCACCACTGAGTCACCTCTCTTCTCTATGTCATATCGTAGTGATCCCACGTGATCCAAAAAAGTTGTATTCCATTTACAGCGGATAATTTTTTTGGAAAACAAAAAAAAAACTGTCTTTATACTTTAAAATATCTCATTTATCATTTAAAGACGTTAAAAATACGTTTTATACACAAAAATTTAGATGAATATAACCTTATTATATGTTACAAATTCGGTCGCATTTCACCAACAAATGAGAATTCTATACATTTTATCGTCGCATTGATAAAATATTGATGCATGAATATTAATACATAGGGTTTTGAGTCATTTCACTGATGTATGTATTACACTTTTGCCCCCTAGCAACATATATAGATATAGTGCACCCTTCTGTATAGTGCGGATATAAAACTACCTTATCTTCTCGCCGCCTAGACAATGTTTGACTCTGGTAAAATATTTCCAAATCACCGACACTACTTTAAGTTCTTAGTCAACACTTCAGATTGCGTGAAGTTATGAAATTAGCCAAGAAGTGTCAATATAGACAGACCTTCGCTAATTCCAATGCAAATATTTCGCATACACGTGTTTGACAAACAACAACGCCATTAGTGATAAACTAGCATTATATAGGCCCCTATAAATCTTGAATATAAATTCCGGGTTTTGAAATACTTCAAAGTTAATGAGCGATGACAACCAAAAGAAACTTTGTATTATTTTGTTGTATATTGTTTCACATAAGCCATGGCGCATTTTATTTTTTCATTCGCAAAAAATATCTCTAAAGCACCCACTTCAGCTGTGCAGCAGTACGAACAGAAAAAGCTTAGTACTCAAGGCAGGGCCAACCGATGGCGCCACTTCGCCACTACGTATTGTGTCTATCAGAAATTCCCTCTTCTGCGGTATGAGCCCATAACATGTCGTAAATTTAGGGTTGCGGCGAGGTACCCATAAATTTTAAAATTATATAAGAAAGTGAGAATAAATTCACAACGAACAACCCTCTAAGGAGGACCTCAGGCAAGCAGAACTCTAGGATTCCAAGTGTTGCATTAGTATTTTTGAGTGCGCGCGGTGGTGTGTTTAAATTATAAAATTATTGCACAAGTTTTCTCCAATTTTGTTGTACAATTTGGTGCTTGTGTCGACGAAGACTTTGTAGTACGCGCATATTCACTTCCTGATTCGAAATTCTTTTGGTGGCGTTCATTATCTTATCGTACAATACAAAACCAACCAACACTTGTCAGATGGTCTGGCGGGGAGTGGTGCACTTTTGTCGGAATTGTTACACAGAGAGAAACATTTGGTTGTGCAAATCCAAATTAATATTTATATGGAATTTTATGAGGTTAATTTTTGTGGAATATTTTAACCCTCGGACTCCTCCCTTTATGTATAGGGTAGCTCTATTTTTTTTCAAGAAAATCAAAAAAATTGCTTCCAACATAGACATTTAAGGATTAAATATTATACCAAAATTGTTGACGGAAAATGTCAGAGGAGGTCACCAATGTTGTAAATTTAGTTTTATTTAAGCTTAATTAGCAAACTTACACACCAATTTATATAAAAGCAATATAGAAAGGTTAAAGTCGGGTGGTGCCGATTATATGAAACACTATTATTCCACTTCAAATTGACATTACCCATTTCAAATATGCATTTTTGGAACAAAATATGATTAATCCAGAAGTTAATTACCGATTTTTGTCTAAATTGAAACACAACATGTTTTATCCGCAAATTTTTCAGTCAGAACTTAAAGTTCTTAAAGTACAAAACCCGTGGCCACAATGTGCCCGTAAGAACTAAACTGATAGTCGTCTCGGCTAAGTTATGTGATTTTACAAGTAGTACTAAGCAGGTTGTTGTCTCGGCTAAGTAATCTCGGCAATGATAAAAATCTTAACATAATTGCAACCAATCTTTTACTCCAGAAACAACAACGCGCAGGTGTCATTAGTGCATAAGGGTCCAATCTTTTTTCCAAAGAACGGCTGAACAGCCCAGTTATCCACTTAAGTCCACCTCCGGGACTTGAAATTATTAAGAAATTGAAGTAAAAGAAACAATATCATTAAAAATGATGAAAAGTAGTTGGTATTTTATTAGAAATTAACATTGCATATTTATTTATGCATTATTTTATTTAAAGCCCCAGTTTATTTTAATTCAGAATAATATTTATGATACAAAATTATTTTAAGCAAAACTAGATTAATTCACAGTGGTTTGAATCGAAACATGATTATTCCTTTGGAGCACATAACAAAACTTGATTGTTCCAATCAGCCGCATCAAAACTTGATTATTCCATTTCAAATTTTGGATTTATTAAAAATATATTAGAGGTACATTTTTGAATCCTATACAGGGCAATGACTAATCTTGACGTCTTTCATAATGCACCAAAATTTCGGGTTAAATACATAGGGCCATACCTATGTATAAAACTATTTTCTCAAATTGTGAAAATACACAAAAAGTGGAATAGTCAAGTTTTGAAAAGTACCTCCTCAAATGTGATTTGGATCGACACATCGATGTGGTTCTCATAAAAACGGAATAAGTCAAACTGATTTCACAAAGTTGAAATAAGTATGTTTCGTCGTTTAATGATAGAGAATTATAAGGTCAATAGTAATTCAGACCACGAACTGACATTGGACCAAAATTATTCCATAGCTAAGATGTTGTGAAATATTTTAATAAAAGTTTGTACTTTTTACCAAAAGTTAACTGATGTTAAAACTGAACTAAACTTAAAACTTTCGAAATATCACATTATTAAGAATGAAAAAATCAAAATTTATCCTGAAACCCCGAAAATCCCGCGAGGAAAATCCTGAAACCCCGAAAATACCGCTCGAAAAATCCGAGGAATGACGTTTTATTTAGATCTTAATTGTATCGATTGTACTTCACATTAGGTTAGGTTAGGGTGGCAGCCGAATTTTTTTACAAGCTCACATAGACCAGTTTAGGTCCCTAGTGTTACCAAGGGCTGAAATGCCCCTCATCGAAACCAACCTGTTTGATATATAAATTTATCGATAGTACGAATATCAGTACTGGAAAGATCTGTTAGGCTGCCTAAAAAGGCCGACCCCAGTATGTCCAGTCGTCGTTTACTCAAAGCGGGACAGTCGCAAAGCAAGTGCTCAATGCTCTCCACTTCTTCCTCATCTCCACAGCTTCGGCAGAAGTCATTGGAGTCAATACCCAATCTTTTGGAGTGTTCGCCGATCAAGCAGTGTCCCGTCAGAACCTGTACTAATGTAGACAATCGTTTCCTCTCTAGTGCGAGGAGATATTTTGAATTTCTCAGGTCATACCTAGGCCAGATTTGTCTAGCTACCCTGCAGGTGCCGATTTCTGTCCATCTTTCGTTGGACTGCCTGATTGCGTCTTGCCTAGGCCAAAGCTTGCACGTGGATAGTGGCGCACCAATATATGCAAATTCTTCGAGAATTTGTAATGTGGTCCCTTTCCTAGCAAGTTCATCGGCTTTGCAGTTCCCCGGGATATCCCTATGCCCAGGCACCCATATGAGGTGTATATTAAACTGCTCAGCCATCTCGTTAAGAGATCTGCGGCAGTCGAGGGCTGTTTGTGAATTTAGGGATGTTGCCTCCAGAGAATTGGTGGCAGCCTGGCTGTCCGAGTAAATGACAACGCCAGTGTTGGTTACTATGTTGCGACTCAGCCACTTGGCGACTTCCCATATTGCCATTATTTCGGCTTGATAGACACTGCAGGTATCTGGTAGTCTGTGAGCTATATCCAGACTAAGTTCTTCACAGTGTACTCCGAAGCCAACCTTTTCATCAAGCTTCGAACCATCCGTGTAAAAGTGGAGATGGTTTCTATTACCTGGTATTCTGCCGACCCATTCTTCTCTGGCGGGAATCACAGTGATGTAATTTCTCTCGAAGGTGTACACAGTTGGTATAGGCAGGCAGTTCTCTGAACCTTTGTTAGTAGGTTGGTGATGGTTAGTTTGTCAGTTTCCGTCGACCATACCACAATACCTTATAACAGTATTGGACGAACTACTGCTATATATATCCAGTGGACGATTTTAGGAGAAAGTCCCCACCGCGACCCTACAGCCTTTTTGCAGGAATATAAGGCGACGTTGGCCTTCCTCACACGTTCCAATACGTTAAGTCTAAATAACATTTTCCTATCTAGAATTATTCCTAAAAATTTTGCACTTTCAGAAAAGACTAGATCTGTTCCATTTATCCGAGGTGGAGGGTCCACATATGGGACATTATTCATCCTAGTAAAGAGAACCAATTCTGTCTTGTTGGGGTTAACGCCCAAACCGCTGCTTCTGGCCCATCTATCCAACTTGTTCAGAGCCACCTGTAGGATGTCTCTGAGGACGTTTACGAATTTGCCACTCACTGTGATTGCGTTTAGGATAATATTGACCTGCCGCTTTTTACCATCCGCCTCACCCACCTTGCTGATTCTCCAATTATGGGACGGCAGACCAGGATTGGAATCTTTCATTATTTCTAAGATGTCAGCCGGGTTGGAGGGCTCTTCTGTAACCCAGTTGATGGCTCTAGGGTGACTAGGGATGTTGTTTTTTTCGACAACATCCAACTGGGCACCCGGCCACACCTCACCCGCTCGACTCAGAGCAGCCTTATACAGGTCTACTGATCTGGCATCACCGAAATATAAGAGCTTTACTCTCCCCTGATGCCATCCTGCATCGTTGCAGATTGGTGGTTTGCCCGGCATTTCTTTACAGACATCGAGGTAATGAGCCATAATGGCTGATTGTACATGACTCCATTTGTCCTTGAGGATGGATCCATCCTCACTACTTCTGTCTATAACAGCCATCACTAGACTCTCCTTCGCCACTTCATTAAAGGGCTTGGTGAGTGTCCGGTTGATGGTGACATTAGGGCCTCTTGCCTTTTTCGGAGGCAGGGGTTCATCAGGTGATCTGATTCGTTTTACTTTATTAGCCGTTAACACAGCTGAATTTGAGGCTCTTTCAGCCTTAGCATTAGAAGCATCTATGACGCCTTTAGCCCAGGTAAGTTACTCTTTTTGTACTTCACATTAAATAAAAAGCTTTTGAATTTCCTTAACAATAAGTGTTTTTTTTTCAAAGAAGTCATATCACTCTTATTGGAAAACCCTGTATTATATATTTATATTAATATATTACAACAAAATATATTTGCAAACTAAATTTCTCAAATAAAATATATACTTTACTTAGTAGGGACATAAATACTGTTACACACATTTTATGCTATGCGAGAAGCATCTAAAGTAATGCATCTTTTTGGACCAAATTTATTGTATATATGACCAATCACCAATAGCCGCACACGCCTCGTCCCTTTGGCAAAGTAGTCACAGCACGAACCAAAGCAGTCTTAAGAGAATCGTTACTGGGGTATTTTTTGTGCAGATCTTGTCCCCTAAAACTGTCCATAATTTGTAATCCAGAAGAAATCAAAGCTGACAAATTGTTTCAATGCCATGTCTGGGTCATTTTAGCCATATGTGTCGGCGCAGGATCGTACTAGAAAGCCCATATCTTGTTTTGGTATAGGGAATGGTTAAGTGGTTGCACAACAGCTTCCAAAACGGTTTCTGGATTATTTTTGGCCAATGTTTTAATCCCTTGTTCAGAGAAATGCAAATCAGTGACCCCATTGTAAGAGACACCCCATCAAACCATGATTAAATCTGTATGATGGCACTTCGACCCGTGGAATCACTTGGGATGCTTCCTTAGACGACCGTGCATACACCATTTGTGTGGGAGGTACCAACAGGGGCGGGATAACTTCGCCAATTTTTCTCGAGGTGATAGCGAATATTACACGCCGTTTTTGATATGTTTGAATAGAAAGAAAATATATTTGGAACACAGATTTTTAAATATTATATATTTCTAAAAAAAAAAAATTTATTTGAAAATCGTTTGTTTGAAATTTATTTGGAGCGCATATGTTAATATACTACAATAAAATATATTTTTGCGAACTACCTTTCTCAAATAAAATATCTGTTCACAAACAGATAAGATTATTGTTAAGAAAGTTCTGCAAATATATTTTATTCAAAATAATTTAAAACCTTTTTTGGATTTTTAAAATTTCAGTTAGAAATTGCATTAACTTTTGTTTTAAAGCACTCAGTAATTTCTGAATATTCCAAGTCTTCATTTGTTGTCAATCCACCGAGCAATTTATAGTTATGCAAGATTATACGATTTCAATTAATTAAATTCAAGTAAAGAATTTTACAAAGATTTCAAATTTCTAAAAAATAACTTTAAATAACTGAAAAACTTGCATTAAGTTTAAGGTATTGAAATATTTTTTGAATACTTAAAACAATCTTTGTTTCGGAAATAATAGTCCTAAATAAAAAAATAACTTCGTAGAAACTAAGATTTGTTTAGAACAATATCTACCCATCTATTTGTTTGTGCCAAATATTAGATATTTAGAGTGTACCCTAAACATATATATGTTCCAAGCGGAATATGTTTAGGACAATATACTACAGAAGCGATTTTTTTTCCAGCGTGTAAACAAATACTACGTGTGGAATTTCAGAACATTCGAATAAGTATTATAGAAGTTATTAAAGAATCAATCTTTCACTAAATGTTCAATCTTTGTGCGGGAGGTACTAGAAGGAGTGGACCAATATGGCCCAGCTTCAAACTTAACTTGAGATAGAAACAAATATTAACTTGTACCAAATTTGAAGTCAATCGGTTACTTCTTTCGAGATTTGTCGTGCGCACCAGCCAAATGGACGGACATTGCTCAAATGAATAAACGGGCCAAATGTGTAACACATCGAAGGTGTTATCTAAGACCCTAAGTATCGGGTCCGTCAATAAGAGCGCTACAAAAATATTCGGTTATCATTGAACGATAGCGAACCCATTCACAGTAACGAGCCGGTCTTGATCATCACGGAAGAAGTACGGCCAATGGCGCCGCCGGCCCATAAACCGCACCAAACCGTAATTTTTTCGGGATGCAATGATGACTCATGGAGCACGTGTGGATTGCTGTCTGACCAATAACGCATATTTATACCCTCACTTTAGTGTGACATACCCTCGTCATTTGCTACGGAAAAAAGTGTAACACGTCGAAGGAGTGACCTAAGACCCCAAGTATGTTCGGAGGAAATCCCTTTTGGGTCATTTTAAGTCGAATGAGCAATGTCCGTCCGTCTGTCTGTCTGTCTGTGTGTCTGCTGGCTGGTGCGCACGATAACTCTCGAAAGGAGTAACCGATTGACCTCAAATTTGGTATGTGGTAATATTTTTTTCTATCTCCGGCTAAGTTCGAAGATGGGCCATATTGGTCCACTCCTTCTAGTACCTCCCCCACAAATGGTTAAAATGTTGTGAAATATTGATTCTTTAATAACTGCTATACTACTTATTCGAATCTTTTGAAATTCCACACATAGTATTAGCTTATTTGTCGTTATCAACTCGAGAAAAAAGGGCGAAGTCGGCACGTCCATTTTGGTACCTCCCACACAAATGCACCATTTTGCACCAAAAGTTAACAGCTTATAACATTAATAACAGTGTATAAAAATACTTGAAATTTTGTACAGTGTTATGCTTTTATATTGCCTACAGTCCAGGGAAAAATGGGTGTTGTTGTCACGCCCCTTTTGGTACCTCCCACACAAAGGTACCTTTTTGCACCAAAAGTTAACAGCTTATAACATTAAAACCAGTGTATAAAAATACTTGAAATTTTGTACAGTGTAATGTTTTTATAGTGTCTATAGCCCTGTGAAAAATGGGCGTTATTGCCACGCCCCTCTTTGTACCTCCCACACAAAATGCCCAAATCATACCACAATTTAATGTCTCATAACGTTTATACCAGTGCACATAAATGCTTATAAGTCGGCACAGTGCAATGAATTTAAAGTATCTAATGTTCAGCAAAAAAAAAGGTATATTTGATAAACCCCTTCTGGTACCTCCCACACAAATTGACAGAATAATTCGAGTAATATTCAATATTATATTACTCACAAAGTGAGGGTATACCTTAGTCGGTTTACCCGACTGAAACTTTCTTACTTGTTTGTTTATTGATTCAGCCAGAAATGAGCCTCATCGCTGAAGATGATTTTTCGATTTTTCGCGCTCTTAACGTTAAGGCCACTGACTCCGAATTTCGGTAGTAAATTTTAATAATTTCGACACGTTGTTGGCTCGTATATCTTTCCATCATGAAATGGCAAACCTTACTGAAGAGAAATGTCAAAAGAGCGGCAAAAAATATGGCGTCGTTTGCTGTCCCTGTCGGTCTACTTGTGTAGCGTCCCTGTTGAAAACCCCTTTATGTTCGGCGGATATTAGTTTTGGCTCATTTTAAGTCGAACGAGCAATGTCCGTCCGCCGTATGTCTGTCTGTCTGCTGGCTTGTGCGCACGATAACTCTCGAAAGGAGTAACGGATTGACTTCAAATTTGGTATGCGGTAATATTTTTTGCTATCTCCGGCTAAGTTCGAAGTTGGGTCATATTGCTCCACTCCTTCTGGTACCTCCCACACAAAGGTTAACATTTTGTAAAATATTGATTCTTTAGTAACTTCTATACTACTTATTCGAATTTTCCGAAATGCCACACTTAGTATTAGTTTATTAGTTGCTATCACCTCGAGAAAATGGGCGAAGTTGCCACGCCTCTTTTGGTACCTCCCACACAAATGGACCATCTTGCATCAAAATTGAACAGCTTCTAACTTGAATATCACTTCATACAAATTGAGTCCCAATCATACAATTGGGACTCAGATCAATATTTAAAGGTGTTACAAACCTAGGTGTAGAGATGTTACTATCCTATGGTGGGGGGTATAAAAATGGGCGTTATTGCCATGCCCCTTTAGGTACCTCCCAGACCAAAGGTACCATTTAGTACGAACATTTAACAGCTTATAACTTTAAACTAGTGCATACATATAAGTACAATGGTGTACAGTGTAAAGTTTTTATAGTACCTACAGTCTGTCGAGAAATGGGCGTTATTATCACGCCCCTTTTTGGTACCTCCCACACAATCGTACCATTTGCTACATAAAGTTAACAGCTTATATCGTGTTGTTTACAGTCCTATTAATAATGGGAGTTATTACAACACCAGTTCCTTCCATACAAAAAGACGCGTGCCATAAAAAATTAAAAAACACAAAATATTAGTACAAGGGATGTAACGAAAGTGAATTTAGCGAAAACGAATGCGAAAGCGAATAATGAAATAAGCATTCTTGCGAAAGGGAATGCGAAAGCGAATAGTGAAATATGAAAGCGAATAATAGTTTGACTCTTTAATACCAACAAATTTAAGGACCAGAATTGACACTTTCCCAAGATATTCAAGTATATTGACCTCCTGTTAACACAAGGACAAACATATTTTTGTCAACTGTTTTGAAAAGGAGTAGCAGAGGTTTTCATTGGTACAGGGTGGGCCTAAAGAAACCAAGGGGTGTAAAAGTTTAATAACTTTTTCGTTTATTAATTTTACAAAAATTAATTAAAATACAAACGGCAATTTTTTTTACACTAAGTATGAAAAATAATGTCTCTTAAATGACCACCGTTTTCAGCTTCGCACTGATGGGCTCTTTTTAGAGCATTTTCCATGACACCTTTAAAAATTTGTGGCTGTAGCGTTTGCCTTGAGTTCAAGGATTGTCTCTGGCTTGTTCACATACACTCGCTCCTTCAAATAACCCCAAAGAAAATAGTCGGGTGTTGGCAAATCTGGCGATCGCTCTACCCAAATAATTTCCGAATTTCTGAAAATTATTCGCTCTCCAAAAATTTGACTTAAAAGTGCCATTGTGTCTCGGGCAGTATGGGCAGTGGTTCCGTCCTGCTGAAGCCACATACCAGGTCTGTTTTCAAGAGCAGGACGTAAAAAATGTTCTATCCTAAACCGATACCGCTCTCCATTTACGGTTACAGCACTTCCATCTTCATTCTCGCAGAAGTAAGGCCCTATGACATTTTCAGATGTGATCCCATACCATACTGTACACCTGATGGGGTGCAATTGGCGTTGATGAATGGCTCTTGGATTTTGAGAACCCCAGAACCTACAGTTCTGCTTATTAACAAAGCCATTCAAATGAAAATGAGCTTCATCACTCATAATCAAATTTTTAATAAAGTTGATTTCATTTCTGGCCAACTCTTGAAATTTAACTGCAAAATTTAGACGTTGCCGATGATCTGGGGGTTTTAATTCTTGCATCAATTGGACCTTATATGGGTATAACTGTAAATCTTTTTTTAAAATGCGCCGTAGTGACGTACGAGACATTTCTAGCTGAGCAGAACGCCTTCTGACAGATGTTTCTGGTGCTTCGTTAACACTTTGCTGTACTCGTTCAATATTTTCCGCAGTGCGACTTACACGTGGTCTACCGGTTCGAGGCAAATCTCTTACACTGCCATGTTGGTGATGACGATCAACTAAGCAACGAATCATTGCTTCAGAGGGCGAAATTCTGACGTTGTGAAATGTCGACGATATGCTCTTTGCGTTAAAATAATTGATCTCTGGTTTAAATAATAAAATTCTATTGTTCTGGTTCTCTGTTCAATTGTGAACCTCTCCGTTATAAATTCTCCAAGTGTTGTCTATATAATCTGAAAGAAAAAATAACAAAAAAAATTAATAAACGAAAAGTTATTAAACTTTTACACCCCTTGGTTTCTTTAGGCCCACCCTGTATTAATATCTTCAAAATGTATGAAGCGGTTAAGACGATATGACAGTTTTAACAAAAGCGAATACTAAAATATATTTTTGTGAAGGCGAATGCGAAAGCGAATATTCTAAAGATAGTTTTTGCGAATGCGAATGTTAAAACTGATGCGAATAATTCGCTTTCGCATATGCGAGTGCGAATATTCGTTACATCCCTGATTAATACATACCAGTACATATTTACAGTGCTCACAAAGTGTTGGGTAAACCTTAGTCGGAAATTTTTCTTACTTGTTTTGTGACAAGCGTTAGCGAAAGTTAAGATGTTTTTGGCTGCAAAATCACAACCTGCCTTTGTTAATGAACTAAGTCTTTTACGTGTGACACCACTTTACAATGCTACGGGTAAAAATCTGGTTTAATCCTAGATTTTTTTAACAATGGCCACAATATTCCCCGGACTTAAATCCAATGCATCTTTTGATATGGTCCTTTCTGGAGGTCAAGGTATTAAATAAAAAAATATGAGATCGTCAACGCCTTAAAGCTTGATCTTGGCCGAGAATGGAACAAAATACTATTATTACATATTTTTACAACGTGTGACAGACAGACGGACAGGCTCGATGTAAATAGTTATTTTTTCAAAAAGTATTTATTTATTCATGAATATCTATTTTGTCCCCTTTAAAGTAATTACCCTCGGATATACACGCTGAAAAAAAATCGCTTCTGTCGTATATTGTCCCAAACATATTCGGCTTGAAGCATATATATGTTTATGGTACACTCTAAATATATAATATTTGGTACACACAAAAATTATATATTTGGGAAGATGTTGTTCTAAACAACTCCTTGTTTTCACCCTAATACCTTTTATTTGGGATTTTAATTCCGAAACAAAAATGTATTTAAATTTAAGTATTCCGAAAATATCGAACCTTAATTGTGTTAAGTTTTTCAGTAATTTAATGATAATTTTTTAGAAATTTTTAATTGAAATCGTATAATTTTTGATAACATTAATTTACTCGAAGGATTGAAAAAAATGCTGACATGAAATACCCAGAAATTTAAAATGAGTCCCTTAAAACAGAATGCAATGCTGCTAATGGCATTTTTCACTGGGAAAAATAATTCGAAACGAAGGTAAAATTAAAAATGAAATTAGAAAAATTCACCAAAGTTTTGAAAATCTTTCTTAAATTATATATATTTGAAGATATTCCTAAACAATAATTTTATTGGTATATAAATACATATTTTATTTGAGAAAATTAGTTTGCAAATATATTTTGTTGTAATATATTAATATAAATTTATTTACTCAGAAATATAAAACATTTAAAAATTCGTGTTCCAAATATATTTTCTTTCGATTCAAACATATCAAAAAAGGCGATTTTGCCCCGTGTAATACACTTCTGCCAAAAGTTTTTTCCAATCCTCAAAGCACTTCAAATAATAATTTTTTGTGATCTTGTTCAGCTCCTCCTTCGATGCCGTCTTTATCTCCTCAATCGTGGCGTAGCGTCGTCCTTTCATGGGCCTTTTCAGTTTTGGGAACAGAAAATAGTCACAGGGGGCTAGGTCGGGGGAATACGGTGGCTGCGGCACCATTACTGTGTTGTTTTTGGCCAAATAGTCGCGCACAAGCAACGATGTGTGTGCAGGAGCGTTATCATGGTGCAAAAGCCAGTTTTTGTTCTTTCACAAATCCGGCCGTTTTTGGCGGATTGCTTCGCGAAATTTGCGCATAACTTGCTGGTAATATTCTTTATTGACCGTACTAACCTGGGGCAAGAACTCATAATGCACCACGCCCCTGCAATCAAAGAAAACTGTGAAAACCGGGCGTCCGGCACGCTGTTCGTCCTTCGCTTCTTCTCGGCCCTCTAAGAGCATTTTGTACCACCGATAAACGTTGCTTTGGTCCAAGGTATCTTCACCATATCGTCGGGTTAATGCTATTTTGTTCCATACGCCATTTTGTATGATCGGAGAAAAACGCAATTTATTGTTTGAGTAAAAACGGGACTGAAGAGTTACATACCTATTTTTCTATATTGTTCTCAACAGTATTTGTATTATTCCCATGCATTTCCATGCCATTATATTCAAAAATAAGCAAGTTATAACAATTTTTGTACATGGCATTTTGGTCCATATCCACTTTTATTTTAATATTTTTTCGTATTTGTATTACATGGACCACAAAGATGGTCGGTATGAAAGGAGAGTAATTTACATATTGTGATCGAAAGAACGTAAAATAGTGAGTAAAAAATACAAGGCGATAGAAAAATGGAGATATAGAACAAAAATATAAAAATTATTTCCCTTAAATCTGAGTTAAATCGATTTACCCTACCAATATCTCGAAAACTAGACGAGATAGGAAAAAATTATTGCAGATTCTGAAAGAGCATGCTTGAAACCCATATTATTAACTCCTAACTCCAAAAACGCAAAAATGGCGTATGGACCAAAATAGCATTAAGCCGACGATATGCTACAGTCAACATTCGGAATGCGTCAGCGCACTTTATTTTGTTTTTTCACACAAAATTTGAGGCAGATTCTCTGATCCATTTTCTGAAATAGATAAAAATCGAAGACAAGTTAAAACACATCCAAGCTGTCAAAAATAAACTAAATATTCAAAATGGCCGACCTTGTCAGCATAAGTAAAAGTCATGAGTATCAACATAACGCTACAAAAATATCAAAAATCAAATACGCGTTGAACATACTTCGTATGCTACACGTGGCAGCATGCAACGCTGTTAATAGCAACTGCCCTATCTTTTTTAGATGTGAAATCGTATATATCCGGTAAGCTGTATTTTTGCATATTTTCATTGGCAACATTCAACATTCAATTGGCAAATACTATTATTTTTCCGAGTGTACTCACTTGCTACACTTGCCAACGCTTACTCATTCTTCTGCCTTTGCTGGGATTGGGGCGATTTGGTACCTTCCAATAGTATTTCTGTTGAGTTCACTTTTGATATCATTTTTACTTGATTTTGTATTTGTTGTTCTTTATGTTTCATAATTTATACACCGCACTTTTAATAACACGAGCCAGAGTTCTTTTTTTCTGATAGTTTTTTTTTTTCAGTTTTGTTATCAATTTCAAAAAAACTTTGTAGATATTTCAACAAACTATTTATATAATGTTATAAATAAATCGTAGTAATGGGAATGTGATAAAGTTTTATAGTTAATTGTTGAAACATTAAATTTTCTTTGAAATTTGTTAGCAAATTCAATAAATGTTCATATTTTCTAATGAATGTATTTCCGATGAAAAGAAATCTGCGGCAGTATAAACAAACTAAGAATAAGTTTCGGTCGAACAAACCTGACTGAAGTATACCCTTAATACCAAATAAATTTATATATCCTACGAAATTCAGAAAATGGATGATACTCACCAATTTGCGTCGTAATAACCCAGCAAAATTTCTCATTACCAAATAATCCGACGAGTAAGCAAAGTTCGATAATTGTAAGTACTTATTATTTACCCACTTTTCTCATTATTTTAACATGGGGATGTCATTGGAGGAAAGTACTTCCCAAAAGCATACAATAAAGCAGCATAATAAGTACTTATTTGTAGCGTAGGCATACCACAAAAATATGCTTATAATTTCACGATCTTAAGTACTTGAATAATTCATTACCAATAAGTTATAAAATAAGTAGTAGATATTTAGAAATGGCCACTTAAAGTGATTTTTTGCATATTGTCGCTCATATTTCTAGAAACAAACAATTTCCTCATGCCAGATTCGAATTTCTGAACCCCAGTGTGAAAAATTCTTCAACGGATTAACATTATAGAATATACGTAAATAATTATGTTATTTTCATTCGAAACTGCGCGTATTATTTGAAAACCCGTTAAAAAATAAATAAATCATGTAAAATAACCCTCATATAGCCAAAATTGCATTATATTAATATTTGCCAATACGATTTTGATAACAAAAAATCATTTATTTCTGTTATTATTGGTATGTCACTATTAATACGCCGAAAGTAATGCAGCGAATAATGGGATGTCATTATTTGGTAATGCAGAGAATAATGACAGGTACTTACCAAAATTTTGAAGTGAAAACGACGACGTAAATCGAAGTGGCTTAAATCAAATTTACCATTTTTGTGTCCGGGACCAAAAATAACTTTTTATACCCTACACCACACTGTGGTACAGGGTATTATACGTTTTTTTTTCATGGCAGATGTTTGTAACACCTGAAAATAACACAGCTAGACCCACCTAAAAGTATACTGATCGACTCAGAATCACTAGCTGAGTCGATTTAACCATGTCTGTCCGTCCGTCTGTCTGTCCATGTAAAGTTGTTCGTCGACTACAGGTCGCAATTTCACTCCGATCGTTGTGAAGTTTTGCAGTTTAGAGTATTTCGCAGCTGTTAAGATCGCTATTGAATTTGGTTGAAATCGGTTCAGATTTAGATATAGCTCCCGTATATATGTTTCGTCCGATTTTGCTCTTTAGTCCTGTAGAAGCTGCATTTTACATCCAATCATTTTGAAATTTAGAATGGTAGAGTTTCTTGATCCATGAACCAACACTACCGAATTTGAAGAAAATTCATTAAGATTTAGCTATAGCTCGCATATATATGTTTCGTCCGATTTGGCCATTTAGTCCTATAAAAGCTGTATTTTACATCCAATCGTTTTGAAATTTAGAATGGTAGAGTTTCTTGATCCATGAACCAACATTGCCGAATTTGAAGAAAATCGGTTAAGATTTAGCTATAGCTCCAATATATATGTTTCGTCCGATTTTGCTCTTTAGTCCTGAATAAGCTGTATTTTACATCCAATCATTTTGAAATTTTGAATGGTAGAGTTTCTTGATCCATGAACCAACACTACCGAATTTGAAGAGAATCGGTTAAGATTTAGCTATAGCTCCCATATATATGTTTCGTCCGATTTGGCCCTTTAGTTCTATAGAAACTGTATTTTACATCCAATCGTTTTGAAATTTAGAATGGTAAAGTTTATTGATCCATGAACCTACACTACCGTTTTTGAAGAAAATCGGTTAAGATTTAGCTATAGCTCCCATATACATGTTTCGTCCGATTTGGCCCTTTAGTCCCGTAGAAGCTGTATTTTACATTCAATCATTTTGAAATTTAGAATGGTAGATTTTCTTGATCCATGAACCAACACTGCCGAATTTGAAGAAAATCGGTTAAGATTTAGCTATAGCTCCCATATATATGTTTCGTCCGATTTGGCCCTTTAGTTCTATAGAAGCAATATTTTACATCCAATCGTTTTGAAATTTAGAATGGTAGAGTTTCTTGATCCATGAACCAACATTGCCGAATTTGAAGAAAATCGGTAAAGATTTAGCTATAGCTCCCATATATATGTTTCGTCCGATTTGGCCCTTTAGTCCTATAGAAGCTGTATTTTACATCCAATCGGTTTGAAATTTAGAATGGTAGAGTTTCTTGATCCATGAACCAACATTGCCGAATTTGAAGAGAATCGGTTAAGATTTAGCTATAGCTCCCATATATATGTTTCGTCCGATTTGGCCCTTTAGTTCTATAGAAACTGTATTTTACATCCAATCATTTTGAAATTTAGAATGGTAGAGTTTCTTGGTCCATGAACCAACACTGCCGAATTTGAAGAAAATCGGTTAAGATTTAGCTATAGCTCCCATATATATGTTTCGTCCGATTTGGCCCTTTAGTCCGATAGAAGCTGTATTTTACATCCAATCGTTTTGACATTTTGAATGGTAGAGTTTCTTGATCCATGAACCAACACTACCGAAATTGAAGAAAATCGGTTAAGGTTTAGCTATAGCTCCCATATATATGTTTCGTCCGATTTGGCCCTTTAGTTCTATACAAGCTATATTTTACATCCAATCGTTTTGAAATTTAGAATGGTAGAGTTTCTTGATCCATGAACCAACATTGCCGAATTTGAAGAAAATCGGTTAAGATTTAGCTATAGCTCCCATATACATGTTTCGTCCGATTTGGCCCCTTTAGTCCTGTAGAAGCTGTATTTTACATCCAATCATTTTGAAATTTAGAATGGTAGATTTTCTTGATCCATGAACCAACACTGCCGAATTTGAAGAAAATCGGTTAAGATTTAGCTATAGCTCCCATATATATGTTTCGTCCGATTTGGCGCTTTAGTCCGATAGAAGCTGTATTTTACATCCGATCATTTTGAAATTTAGAATGGTAGAGTTTCTTGATCCATGAACCAACACTGCCGAATTTGAAGAAAATCGGTTAAGATTTAGCTATAGCTCCCATATATATGTTTCGTCCGATTTAGCCCTTTAGTCCTATAAAAGCTGTATTTTACATCCAATCGTTTTGAAATTTAGAATGGTAGAGTTTCTTGATCCATGAACCAACATTGCCGAATTTGAAGAAAATCGGTAAAGATTTAGCTATAGCTCCCATATATATGTTTCATCCGATTTGGCTCTTTAGATCCAATCGTTTTTATACCCTACACCACACTGTGGTACAGGGTATTATTTAAGTATAAAATGTCCCAAAAGTAAATTTATGTAAACAATTTATACATGAATTACAAAATTTATATATCAGAGTTATTCAATATTATGAGGGTGGTGTAGGGTATTATATAGTCGGCACCGCCCGACTTTAGCCTTTCCTTACTGGTTTTATGTTAAAGTTGTTTTTTTTATAAAATTCCAATTTTCATTGATGTTACCTTTAGTTTTGGACCATATTTTTTGAAGTATATGCTCGGTATACTATTTATATCAAAGGGAATTATAAGGGCTAGAAATGCTGAAAACATCAGTTTCACGTAGAAACGGATGTTTAGCAGCTATAGTTAAAACAATTAAAAAAATGATTTTTTTTTTAAAAAAAACATTTTTTGCTGGCACGAAAAAAACCATCAAAAATAGAAAAAAATCGCAAAAATTTTTTTTTTTTCATTTCTTTAAAGCTATCATTCTAACGAAGAAAACAATGCCTATTTACAAAATATCTATGGATAAATGTATAAACAATGACCCATATTGTAAAAAATGGGAAATTTAAAAAAAAATTTCCATTTTTTTTTATTTTGGCACTTTTGTTTGGGAGGTACCAAACGGGGCGTTACAATAGCGGCCAAAACCAAGTTATAAGCTGTTAACTTTTTGTGCAAAATGGTCCATTTGTATGGGAGGTACTAAAAGGGGCCTGGTAATATCGCCCATTTTGCACGGGACTAAATGTAGGTGCACTCAACAACATTTTAAGTATTGTTATGGACTTGAATAAAAGTTATAAGCTGTTAACTTTTTGTGCAAAATTGCCAATTTATATAGGATGTACCAAAAGGGGCGTGGCAACTTCGATCATTTTTCTCTTGTGTGGAATGGTCAAAGTGTAACATATCGATGGAGGACCTTAGAGACTCCAAGAATATTTGGCAGAAATCCAATTTGGGTCATTTTATATCATTTTAGCAATGTCCGCCAGCCTGTCCGTCTGTCTGTCTGATTGGTTTGCATGATAACTTTCGACAGGATTAACCGATTGACCTAACATTTGGTATGTGTCAATATTTTTTTTCTATCTCAGGCTAAGATCAAATTTGGACTATGTTGGTCCCCTCCTTCGAGAACCTACCCCACGAAGGGTCAACATTTAGTGAAATATTGAGGTATAAAACAAGTAAGAAAGTTTCAGTCGGGTAAACCGACTAAGGTATACCCTCACTTTGTGAGTAATGTAATATTGAATATTACTCGAATTATTCTGTCAATTTGTGTGGGAGGTACCAGAAGGGGTTTATCAAATACACCTGTTTTTTTTTGCTGAACATTAGATACTTTAAATTGTACTGTGCCGACTTATAAACATTTATGTGCACTGGTATAAACGTTATGAGACATTAAGTTGTGGTATGATTTGGGCATTTTGTGTGGGAGGTACAAAGAGGGGCGTGGCAATAACGCCCATTTTTCACAGGGCTATAAACATTATAAAAACATTACACTGTACAAAATTTCAAGTATTTTTATACACTGGTTTTAATGTTATAAGCTGTTAACTTTTGGTGCAAAAAGGTACCTTTGTGTGGGAGGTACCAAAAGGGGCGTGACAACAACACCCATTTTTCCCTGGATTGTAGGCAATATAAAAGCATAATACTGTACACAATTTCAAGTATTTTTATACACTGTTATTAATGTTATAAGCTGTTAACTTTTGGTGCAAAATGGTGCATTTGTGTGGGAGGTACCAAAAGGGACGTGGCGACTTCGCCCATTTTTCTCGAGTTGATAACGACTAATAAGCTAATACTATGTGTGGAATTTCAAAAGATTCGAATAAGTAGTATAGCAGTTATTAAAGAATCAATATTTCACAACATTTTAACCCTTTGTGGGGGAGGTACTAGAAGGAGTGGACCAGTATGGCCCATCTTCGAACTTAGCCGGAGATAGAAAAAAATATTACCACATACCAAATTTGAGGTCAATCGGTTACTTCTTTCGAGAGTTATCGTGCGCACCAGCCAGCAGACACACAGACAGACAGACAGACAGACAGACAGACAGACAGACAGACAGACAGACGGACGGACATTGCTCATTCGACTTAAAATTACCCAAAACGGATTTCCTCCGAACATACTTGGGGTCTTAGGTCACTCCTTCGACGTGTTACACTTTTTTCCGTAGCAAATGATATATACCCTCGTCACACTAAAGTGAGGGTATAAAGATAATAAATAAGGAGCGCACAACAGGCCGAACCACTGGCTTAAGTGTATGTCCATGGACATGAGACGTTTAATCGTCTCCTCTCTTCAACCTAACCTAACCTAACCCTAGTGAAATATTGATTAGCTCATAACTTCTATACTACTACTCTGAATTTTTCACAATTCCACACATAGATTTAATTTCTTGGTCTCTTTATTAATATATTTACTTATATGAGTTTCTCATCATTTGTTAAAATTTCACAAAATTGTTACCATTTGTGCGTGAGGTACAAGAAGGGGCGTGACAATAACGCCCACTTTACACTGAACTGCAGGCACTATAAAACATTACACTTTACAAAATGTCAAGTATTTGTATGCGCTGATTGGAATAATTTTAAAAGCTGTGAACTTGTTGTACAAATTGGTCCCTTTGTGTAGGAGGTACCACATGTTAGCAATTTTTATTCAGCTTATAGGGACGGTAAAATGATTACTATGGATGACATTTTAAAGGATATACATGAGTAGTTTAGAATTTATAAGAGCTTTAACATGTCACAAAATGTTAACCATTTGTGGTGGAGGTACCACAAAGAGTAGGCCGATATGGTTGTCCATCAAACATAAAATGGGTTTGAATAAAATATCATAACGTATGAAATTTTAAGTCATTCATTTGGTCACTCCTTTTCAGAGTTATGGTTAGCACCATTCAGTCGAACTAACAGACGGACGGACACTAATTAATTCATATTTTTTTAACCCATGGAGGACCTATGCTGAAATTTTTACATTTTGTGGTAAAAAATGTTGTTAATTTTTAAAAATAAAACGAAAAGAATGTAAAATATGCTTTTCAGCATAATCAAGGATTAACATTTTCGTCATTTTGATGTCCTTAAGAGACAAATGGTACTTATATCATTCAAATCTGATATTCCGCTCAAAAGTTATGTAGACTTTAAAAAGGCTAAATTTGTAAAAAAAAATTTTTAGGTGACCAACTTGGGCACCCTATAAAATCTAAACCGTTATAAATTTGGATAATCGGAAATAGGTAATAAGTCTGCATGGTACACGCGTGTATCATTGTTATCGAAAGGGTCAAATATTTAAATTGTAGATTTTGGGTCGTTTTATTTTGGAATTACCCTTTAATAATTCAATCAGCATTAGATGACACTAGGCAACAAAAAAATTTTTTTTGTATCCTAGACCTAAAAATTATTTTTTTGTATAGATTGTGGCATACTGTTATATAAAATCAAAACCAAAAATTTTTTTATGAATAAATTTTTTTTACAAAATTTTTTATTTAAAATGCTATTATCGTAGAAGGTACCCTTAGTATTTGCACGATAATTTTTGGAGTATATGTCGATCAAGTCGACTTTTACGTTAAATTTAAGCTGTTAATGTGGGCTATCAATGTTGGAAATATCTTTTTTTACTTAGAAACAGTGGTTTAGTAACAGTCATTAAACAAATTGGAAAAAGTAGATTTTTAAAAAAAAAAAACAAAAAATCCTGAGACAAAAAAAAACCATAAAAAATCGAAAAACAATCGAAAAAATTTATTTTATTTTATTTTTTAAAAGTTTGCATCCTAGCGAAGAAAATAATGCCTATTTGAAAAAATCTATGGATAAATGTACAAATTATAGCCCTTTAGTAGTAGAGGTAAGAGAATTTCAAAAAATCTTTTTTTTTAATTTCTGTTTAAATAGCGATTTTATTTACTACTTTAATTTATTTTATGTACATTTGAGTTTATTTACATGAACAAGTTTCATTAGAAGTAATTGAGAGTTCTTTGTTGACGTTTGAAGATTTCGGAATCGGTTTCTCTAATGAGGAACCACATATAATCTCCCATCACTCTTTCATCCCAGTGCCCTTGGTAACGCCGCTCGATGGACTTCAATTCTTGGTGAAACCTTTCGCCATGTTCGTCACTTACGTCGCCAGGATTCTCGGGGAAAAAGTTTAAATGAGAATGCAAGAAATGAATTTTGAGGGACATATTTACACCTGTTGGAATACATAAAGCGAAAAATAAGTTGGAAGAATACATACATATGTGTTATATACATAAATATAAAAAAATATATTTCTAACCAATTTTTTAACACATCATTAATCATTGTTTCATATTGCGGGCTTTTATTGGATCCAAGGAAATTTGAAACTTCAACCTTAAACGACCTCCATGCTGCAATTTCATCCGACGTCAAATATGATTCGAAATTCACATCTTTCATCAGTTTCCTTATTTTAGGCCCACTAAAAACTCCTTCTTCGATTTTTTGAAAAGAAAGACTTTTAAATAAACTTTTTAAATATGAGAGTGAATTGCCATCTTTCCTTAAGGCTTTTACAAAATTTTTAAAGAGCCCCAGCTTAATATGCAGTGGTGGCAAAATATCGGCTATCCCAGAGGCATAACATACCAACCACTTTTAAGTCCCAACAAATTTTCCAGTCATGTTCATATTTTATGTATTTTATCAATTTAGCCATTGTTTCGTATGATTCCTTAGTGTTGACAGCAGCAATGGGAACCTGACGGTTTCTGATTTCCGTTGTGTAAAAGTACTGCTTTCAAACTTTCTTTACTGCTGTCAACATTAACCGCCATTCCTTTGAATTGTATGTTTGATTAAGTTCCTCGAACAATCCGGGAATGACCTTGCAAAAGCATCTGTTATCCACAGTTGTATAAAATTGTTTGTGGTATATCACGGACTCTATAATATGACATTTTAACATCTGGGGCCAACATATTGTACTGTTTTATCCCAGATGCAAGTAGTTCTGCCTTATCTTTGGTCAGTTCCAAATCTCTCACTAGATCAATGAGTTGAAACTGAGTTAAAAGCGATGACTTCTGACTCAAACTTGAATCGCTCAGAGTTGAGTACTCAGTTGAACTTGATGATGTTTCCATTATTAGGCTGTTAGCTATACTTGGACACTTCCTACTCCAATCACTTAACTTAGACAAAAATTGCAGTCCGTATCGTGAATGAATGGTTGTCTCGAAATCATTGTCATTCCAAATAAAACGTTTTATTCCACAAAACATTGTAATACATTAATTTTAAAGTACTTACCGCATTCTTCGACTAGTCCATCGAGTAAGATTTACATGGCACGAATTACACAAAATACTAGGTGTCCACGGTTCGTTCATATTTTTAACTCGTATACCAAAATATTACACATATATATTACTTCTATTATTTTACTAATCGCACATCGATTTTTTTAATTACATATTTTCCGCAGATGTAGCAGAAATTGTCGGGATCATTTACACATTGAAAAGTTCTTTGCCTTTTACTCATACTTCGAAATATAACTTTGTAATATTTTTCAGAAAATCGACTTATCTTTTTAAGCCACTGAATTACACTAATTTATTAATAAGAAATTTCATTCATAAATTCCGGGTTTAAGGTTCATAAGTTGCAGTACCAGTAGCTGACATATAGTTTGCTTCGAAAGTAGACATCGAATATTTTCAAGACTGCCGCGTACTACTTTGTATTGCGTACATATAATTTTACTACCTATATATACGGCTGGGATGTCCATGCGTAAATGGCGTAACTGAAGGGAAACCTCATAAATAAAAAAACTCAAATATTGTTGAATGACCCTCTATCTGAGCGGATCTCATCCAATATAGCTCTCACATTGCATATCGTTGTTTTATGGAGGGTTACGAACAGCCATAAAACCTCGTCCTCTCTATAATTTTATAATGTCTGACATCAATCCTCATAAAATTAAATGCAAGTGCAATGACTCTTATATGTCTCTCTCACATATGGCGAATTCAATATAAGCAAAAACATCTTTTAAAAACGAAAAAATATGAAACATTTTTTTTAACTTTCCCTAACATTTACAAAATGGCTCATAAATTTTTCATCTATCCATAGATTTTTTTCAAATAGACAGTACGTTAGCCTACTGGCTTTTTAAAAATGTGCTAACATAATTGTTTCGTTTTTTTCTATTTTTTATGGTTTTTTTTTGTACCAGGAAAAAGTTTTTTTTTCTTAAAAATATATTTTTTCTTTAATTTTATTTATTGTTGACCTTTGTATTTAATGAAATTGTTGATGGTTAGGCTTGAGGTCATGTATTAATTAAAAAACTGGTGGTTAAGTTTTTTTTTTTTTTTAATTTTATTATTTCCAATATTTCGAATGTCTTCGACAGTCATCATCAGGGAACTTCGCAAGCACCCTAGACGAATAAAAATCAACACGGCGACGAACTTCATTAGCAGAGTACTTAGTTATTAGTGACCCAATGTTTCATAAAACCAATGAAGATAAAATAACACACATTTTAGAAACGAATGATTTTCCGAGAAAAACGATCGATGAACTAATAAGACATGTTAAGCAGTGACAACAAGAAGGCCAGAAAGAAAACATAGAAAAGATGTATAAACCATTGACGTATATTCCTAATTTTTCCGAACGATTTTGCCACTCTAACATCTACAATAAAGACAATTTCCAGTTAGCATAAAGGACGTACTACACAGTGAACAATTTCTTCAGTAACACCAAAACAAAACTCAAAAAAGAGGACAAATCGAACGTAGTTTATAGGATAAAATGTAGGGTGACGAGACCAACATATGCCAGAAGGAATATGTTGGGACGACTAAATCAAAATTAAAGACCAGGATTTCCGGACACAAGTCTGATCAGAACGCAACTGATAAACCAATTGAACAAAAGACGGCACTTGCAGCACATTGCACTTTGACGGGACACAAACCAAATCTTAAGGAAGTTGACATATTGACACAGGAGAATCATTACAAAAGGAGATATACACTAGAAATGCTACATATTATAAATGTACCGAATAACAAACAAATGAATTATAAGAGTGATACGGACCATTGTGCGCAAATTTATAGAAATCTAGTTGAAAAATACGGACGAAGAAAATAATTGTTTAGTTGATTGTAAACTCTGAAGAGAAGAAGTCCATAGTTTTGTTTTAAATGTAATTATTGTGCTTTTATTATTGTTTTTTAATTTTTGTATAATTTGTTATTGTTTGTATTTTAAAGTGAAGTTCCCTGATGATGATTGTGGAAGACATTCGAAATATTGGAAACAATAAAACTTAAAAAAAAAAACGTTACCACCAGTTTTTTAATTAATACATGACCTCAAGCCTAACCATCAACAATTTCAATATTTTTTTTTCTCATGTTTTTGACGACTGTTACTAAACCAAAGATTCTACGTGAAAGCGATATTTGCAGCATATGTAGCCTTCATAATTCCCTTTAGTTTGAGGCATAACACGGCTCAATCAGGCTTATACTTATACTTATTTATGTCCAAATACTGAATTATATTATGGTCCAAGTACTGAATGTATTTTCCATGAAAGCAGGAATTTAAAAAAAAAAATTACGATAAAAAATGTTTTTAATATTTTTTTCGTATTTGCGACACCTAATTGCACCAGAAACTGTTATCCACATCCCTTGGACAAAAATTTTGTTGCATAGTGTAATTTTACCACCTGATATTTTACTACGAAACAGATCTTTTCGCGAATGTTTGACCTCTTTACCGCTTTATAGCCCTACGAATGTGGAGAACATGTCTAAAGTTCTTTAAGCCACAACATTTGAGCACACTCTGACGCCCCATTTGCGCCGATAATATTTCATTGATTAATAATATGAAATATGAGTACGAGTACAAAGTGTGTGGACACTTACTTTCCCGATAACTGCTAATAACATTTAATTTTATGGCTTTATTTAGAGCGCTTGTGGTCAATAGTCTCTCACACCTTTTTCAATAGAATCTGCGGAAAAAATCCCCATCAAAACAAGGTTAGTGGGTCTTATCTATATGTTTCCCCCTTTTGTGTTTCTCTTCGAAGGTACCAAAGCCAACCTAATGTCATATCCTCGGACAAACTTTTGCGAGTCGATTTGACAGTCACACCGAGTGTTGGCGGTTTGACGCGACATATTATGACTTTCTCAAGTGTGGCGCGAAAACTCATAATTTTTTTGCACAACTTTGCACAATTGGAGCTTTTGATGTTGACGTTTCAAGGTCATGGTGTGGTATTGGTTTATTATTAAATTGAAGGCAAGCGGCAGTCATTTCGATGGAAGTGCTGTTTATTTTTGTAGAGTTTTTGGGATGACAGAGTTTGGAAGGCAATTCAAAAATCGGAAATTTTCCCAAGAGCTAAAATTGTTATTTTGAACTTCTTTAAAACGATTAACTTTAAGTTCTTAAGTGAAATCTCTTAACGCACCTACAATATTTATCCGAATCCTCTATAATTATACCCTATACGGGGCAGATATTTGTAACGCCTAAATAGACTGAAGCTAGATCCATCTTAAAGTACACCGGTCGACTCAGAATCACTAGCTGATTCGATTTAACCATGTATGTCCGTCCGTGCGTTTGTCCATCTTAAGTTTTTCGCAAAGTACAGGACGTAATTTTACCCCGATCTTGACGAAATATGGTACATAGCACTTTCCTGCATCAGGGCCGAAGCCTAATGAAATTGGTCGAAATCGGTTAGATATAGCTCCCTTATATATATTAGAGTGGCGTCAAAAAAAAATTCGCGTTGATCAAAGCTTATATGAAAATATGGTTTGTTTTAAGTATATTAGCAAAATAATTCGTTTCTGCGATCGCAAAATTAGGGGCTATTTGTGGTTGAAATAACCTCTAAAAATCAGGTTTTCCCTTAATAAAATTGTCAATTTTTATTACTTTTAGGAATCGACCACTGGACATCAAAGTCTGGAACATTATTTAGAGGGCGACGCGACTTCCATTAAAAAAATTGCATTGTAAATTCACTTTTTTCTCGATTTTATTGCAATTTTGAGTGCATTTTTTAAAAAATCGGAAACAATTTTCACAGTTTAGGTCCGATTTTCACTTTTTATGGCTTGTTATAAAACTGCTGATCTCTAGATTTCATTTTAGTAAAAAATTAACCCTTTCAAGGCCGTAAACTTTTTATTTGATTGGTGGTCACAAATGGTTCTTGTGGCAAATGTTGTAGCAAGTTTGATTCGTTCCGGCATATATCCGATTATCGCGTGAATCTTATGTTGTTTTAATTTTGCTCAATATTGTCCGATTGTTAATTAACATTTATCTGTTAATTTCAGGTAATGGATGTTATTTTTAGTGTTGCCGTTTCTATTCTCCACTAGAAGCGCTGCATTTCTGTTAATAGTTGTCATGGTGTTATGTCTATTTTTATACCCTCACTTTAGTGTGACGAGGGTATATATCATTTGCTACGGAAAAAAGTTTAACACATCGAAGGAGTGATCTAAGACCCTAAGTATGTTCGGAGGAAATCCGTTTTGGGTCATTTTGAGTCGAATGAGCAATGTCCGTCTGTCTGCTGGCTGGTGCGCACGATAACTCTCGAAAGGAGTAACCGATTGACTTCAAATTTGGTATGTAGTAATATTTTTTTCTATCTCCGGCTAAGTTCGAAGAGGGGCCATATTGGTCCACTCCTTCTAGTACCTCCCCCACAAAGGGTTAAAATGTTGTGAAATATTGATTCTTTAATAACTACTATAGTACTTATTCGAATCTTCTGAAATTCCACACATAGTATTAGTTTATTAGTCGATATCAACTCGAGAAAGATGGGGGAATTTGCCAAGTCCCTTTAGGTACCTCCCACACAAATGCACCGTTTTGCACCAAAAATTAACAGCTTATAACATTAATAACAGTGTATAAAAATACTTGAAATTTTGCACAGTGTTATGCTTTTATATTGCCTACGGTATTTCGGTAGCTGTCACTTTTGAAGCTTTTATTCTTTGACATTTGACAAGTAGAAACTACGCCATTACTAAAAATGGAACGATACACGATCATCCAACGATACAAAACGATCGAACAAAAAAAACGATACGAACGATACAAAATCATCTTGACTGATGAGGCCCTTTTCCACCCGGTGGCTACGTCAACAAGTAAAATTGTCGCATCTGGGGCTCGGAAAACCCAAGAGTTATTGTTGAGAAGCCTCTCCATGCTCAACGTGTGACTGTTTGGTGCGGTTTATGGTCCGGCGGGGTCATTGGAGCTTACTTTTTCGAAAATGAGGTTGGATCAACGGTGAATGGATTGCGCTATCGAGAGATGATTAATAATTTTTATGGTCGGAGTTGGATGGTATTAATCTAGATAACGTTTACTTTCAACAAGACAGCGCTACGTGCCACACAAGCAACGAAACCATTGCTCTGTTACGGAAAAAGTTTGCGGACCGTCTTATCTCTCGAAGAGGTGATCCCGATTGGCCACCGAGATCTTGTGATTTAACACCTTGCGACTTCTTCCTTTGGGACCACGTGAAAGATAAGGTCAACGCCAACAGCCCAGCTTCGATTCAAGACCTCAAAGATAGAATTCGTGAGGCTATCGAGGACATAGGGCAGCCACTTTGCGATTTGGTTATGGGAAATTTCATGAAAAGGATGTGGTCCTGTAAGCGTGCTCGTGGTGGTCATTTGGCTGATGTTGTTTCTCATTACACTCTGCAACAAATGAACACTTTTTGAAAAATACACGAACCTGACTGTATAGCTTCGATTCTACAGAAAAATATATTTTTGTTTCATAACAGTGAAATACTTACATTTTTGGGGTACAATGTGGATTTTTGAGCTATTTAAGGTGCCTAGACACGTTCAGATTTTATTGATATGTTCATAAAAGTTGTTCAGATTTACCGTGGCTACAATATTGCCAAATATTCTTAGTAAAAAATCAGCGATCCCTTAAAGTTATGCCGAAAAAAGCGAAAAAAATAAATTTAATCCTATGTTTTTCGAAAAAAAAGTGCAGGAAAACAAAATTTTTTTGGCATGAAATGTTAACAGACTTTATTCGACGTGTTCTAAGCTACATTATTGCCAAATATAGTTAAGCGCTATCACCAAGTCTGAAGTAGCTGTTGCTCAAAAACCGATGACACCTTTTTTCAAGGGGTCCACTGATTTTCCGAATCTTTCGGAGCCCATAAAAAAAAATTGGTCACCAATCTCGCCAAACTGAGTATAGGGTTATACTACCATTTGGTAGTGGAATCGAACCAATACCATCAGATCCGTGTATTTTTTTCACTGTTGCACAGTGTTATTAACGGCATACCTTCCTCTTTATTATGAAATAAACATCCGATAATTTATCTCAAAAAAATGACATTTTTCTTTGAATACCAAAATAACACCTCTTGTTGGAAAACCCTTTATTAATATATGCTTTGTATATATGATTTTCTACTGCCCAAAAGTTAAAAAAATCGCAGGAATAACCTAAGAGCTCCAATATATTTTGCAGAAATCCGTTTTTGGCCATTGCAAGTCATTTGAGCAATCTACGTCGTCTATTCGTTTGTCTGTCTGGTTGGTGAACACGATAATTCCCGCAAGGAGTAACCGATTTATTGTTGCTCAGTCGCTTTCAATACCCCTACAAAGGAACCATTTTATACAAAAAGTTAAGAGCTTATAACTTTAATGCCAGTACTCTGAAATACTTGAAATGTTTTGCAGTGAAAATGGACGTTATTACCAAAATGGGCATTATTACCAAGACCAACGGTACCTCCCACAAACAATTATTAAATCAAACCAACATTGAATACTTCTCAACTTCAATTTCGTCGTCTAATAATTCGACGAAAAATAGTCATATCTGTCTACCCCTTCCCCTCGCACAAATTTACAACTTCATTCAAACACAACTTCCCCTATAACTTGTGCTGCAAACCTCTAAATGTTTTCATACTCTCAACTTTTGGAACGACTATAGACCGAATAAAATGTTTCCACCTTTCTGACTCACAAAGTTAGGGTCTGTACTAGTCTGTTTTATCGAATGAAATTTTGTTACTTCTGTTTGTTTTTTATGTACGTTTCATTAATATTCTAATAATTTATTTTTTATTTTCTTATTCTTTCAGGTAAGTGTCTTAAACGTTCCCAAAAAATTGATGTGAGTACAATAATAAAAAGGAATATAGGAATGAACTGAAATATACAGTTGAAATTATGATATAAAGGGTCCGACAAATAACTTTTTTTGTGAAAACATCGCGCAAAACGTCGAGTGTGGCTTCGGCTGTGTGGCACGTAGCGCCGTCCTGTTGCCAATATCCTCCTCTTCAATTTTTGTGAACAAAAATTCGTTCAACATGGCCCGATAACGATCGCCATTGACTGTAACGGCCACTCCTTGCTCATTTTCGAAGAAAAATGGCCCAATTATGCCTCTGGATCAAAATCCGCACCAAACAGTGACTCGTTTTGGGTGTATCGGCTTTTCAATGTATGTGCGGGGTTTCTGTGCCCCAAATGCGACAATTTTTCTTGTTTACATACCCGCCAAGATCAAAATGAGCTTCATCTGAAAAGATGATTTTTTTTGGCAAAATCGGCATCTTCTGTAAGTCGATCGCTCCCAGCGTTGTTCAAGCGTATACACAACCATATTCGTTCAGCGGAAGGATACAACTAATTATCTGTCAAATCAGACATGAGCTAAGTGTTACCATTCACGAAATAAGCACTAGTGAAAAAAAAAACGTTAGATTGCGGACCCTTTATATATCTGTGTATTTTTATACGCTCACGTTGGTGGAAGAGGGTATATAGTATATACTATATACGTATTATTTCCTACGTCTAAAAGTGTAACACATAGAAGGGATGACTGAGGTCACCAAGTTTGTTCGGCGGAATTCCGTTTTAGGACTTTAAGTCATTTGGGCAATGACCGTCCGTCTGTCGGTCTGGAGCTAACGGTAACTCTCGAAAGCAGTAGCGGATTAACTTCAAATTTGGTAAATCATAATGCGAACCGTATTGCTAATATTGCTCTACACTCAGTGTTTACTGACGAATTTCCGCCAAAATGGCCAACATCTTTACAATCCCTTTTCTAAATCGTCAGCACAACATTTTTTTATTTGCTTACGAGGCATTCGTTATCCAGTGGATAGCGCTAGACTTGCCATTCGGAAGGTGCAGGGTTCGATTTCCAGCTAGGATACTGGACAATTGTAACATCAATATTTAAAGTTTATATCATAAATTCGAAGTTAAAAATAAATCGGATAAACCGCCTAAGGCATAACCCCACATGCAATATGGGTCAGAATATATTTAATATCGACCTATGTAGTTTTTTTTGGCCAAAAAAGTTTATAAGCAGTTACAAATAGGTAAAATAAGATCTCGCTATCATTTTTTGTAATTTTTTTTAGAAAAAGTTGTATGGTCTCAATTTGTAATTGCTCTCGAACGGCTGAACCGATTTTTGCAATGTTTACTTTGTTTTAAAGAGGACACAATGCGCCATTTTATGTATTTTTTTTCAATTTTTAAAAAATTTTTTTTGCAAAAATTTTTTTTTGGAAAAACCTTTGTAAAAGAAATTGCTCAACCCCCCCCCCCCCCCCCATTTTCTTCAAATTTCCTCTTTTTGAATTCGTACCACTGTGCAGTGTTTTGCAAAAACAGACGAAAATTGTCAGACTAGTCTTGGCATTTCGTTCATAACTTTTACAAATATTGAGTCTCCCAAATTTTTACTGTTCTGGATTTGTGAGAGTGCCACGAATATTTTGTGAATATTTGAAGAAAATGTAGGGGTAGCAACTTTTTGTCCAAAGGCTTTTTTAAAAAAAAACTCGTAATATTTTTTTGAAAAAATTTCCAAAGCTTTTTTTTTCCAAAATATTGCATAATGAATCGGTTCAGCCGTTCGAGAGCAATTACAAATTTCGAAAAACTCTAAAACGATTTTTTTAGTTTTTTCAAATATTAAAATGTCTAAAACTTTTTCTACAAAAATTTACAAAAAATGATAGCGAGATCTTATTTTACCTATTTGTAACTGCTTATAAACTTTTTTGGCCAAAAATAAACTACATAGGTCGATATTAAATATATTCTAACCCATATTACATGTGGGGTTATACCTTAGGCGGTTTATCCGATTTATTTTTAACTTCGAATTTATGATATAAACTTTAAATATTGAAGTTACAATTGTCCAGTATCCTGGCTGGAAATCGAACCCTGCACCTTCCGTATGCCAAGTCTAGCGCACTAACCACTGGATAACGAATGCCTCGTAAGCAAATAAAAAATGTTGTGCTGACGATTTAGAAAAGTGATTGTAAAGATGTTGGCCATTTTGGCGGAAATTCGTCAGTAAACACTGAGTGTAGAGCAATATTAACAATACGGTTCGCAATGAATTCCATGAAAAAAGTAACACCTTTATGATTTTGCCGAACAAAATACACAATGTTACTTGCCTTCGGTGATTGAAGGGATGAGTATTCATAATATACTCTCCCCTATCCTGGCTGCAATGGTTTTTATCAAGTTAATAATCATCTGTATTTTATAAAATCTTTCACTAATTGCCGTAACACCCTTCGAATGGACGATAACTTCCCCCCATCCATTCCCCCTTTAATTTGTGATTTAATGGCACATATATTATATTGTTTATCGGCTGGACGGACATGAAACAGGCAAACGTGTGTATGTTTTGGAATTAGGAGGCGTACAAATTATTGGCGGTTATCAAAAGTATTAGAAATAGATTTTGGTTTTATTATTCATTGCAATTTTGTCTTTTATTTACAATGTATGTATGTCGAGCTGTGTAAGCGACAGTAGATGAGGGGAATATTTATTGATAGATTCGCTTGAAATTGCGTTTATGTGTCAATGTTTGCACATTGTTTACAACCACTGGCGGAGTTTATGGTGCACCAAACAATACTTTCAATTGTTTTCACAATTATTTCCGGAAAGTTTGCATTAATTGCGGTTAAACAGGAAATACACTATCGATTAGGCGATGCATTAATATATTGTAAACGCTTTGGGTAAATTTACAATTTACAAGAAACCGAGATTGTAGTTAATGGAAGGAAGGGTGGTGGTGGTGGTGGCGTCGTATGTAGGATTTCACCACGTTGATACGTACCAATTGGCGGGAGTATATCCACATTTGATCTACACTACCCCTCTAAGATAGACTGATTCCGAATGTATGCAATCATAAATTGTGGCAGAATGTTTATTTTTCCCAGAAACTGTGGTTTTCGGTGGAAATCGGTCAACACAGAAACGTTGACTAACCGCAGGTTTTGTATACGATAAATTATGCTATTTTCAATAAATATACGAGTACATAGAAATACTCGTATGTATGTAATTGTAGATTGGTATTTCCATTACCAGAAATACCATAAATGGATTAAGAGAAAAATGTTTGCAAATTAATGTCGATTTTGTATCTGGAAAAAACGTTATCTCTTCGAAATAATGTAGTCCGTTGACCTTAAATCAATTCCAATTTTCATGTTTAAACCAGTAAGGAAAGGCAGAAAGTCGGGCGGGGCCGACTATATAATACCCTACACCTCCCTAACAATGCGTTAAGGGTCATTGCGATAATAATTTGGAATAATTGATAAATGTGTAAGAGCATATATATGTGGATGTATCTAATTTTGAACCGATAATCGCTAAATTATGCAATATTCGTTCCTAAATTGAGAAACATCTTTCTGGAGAATTTTGTAATGATCGGAAATAAAGTAAAGGGTTTTCCAACAAGAGGAGTTATTTTGGTATTCAAAGAAAAATGCCATTTTTTGAGATAAATGATCGGATGTTTATTTCATAATAAAGAGGAAGGTATGCCGTTAATAATGAAAAACCAGTAAGGAAAGGCAGAAAGTCGGGCGGGGCCGACTATATAATACCCTACACCTCCCTAATAATGCGATAAGGGTCATTGCCATAATAATTTGGAATAATTGGTAAATGGGTAGAATCATATTATCTAATTCTGAAACGATAATCGCTAAATTAAGCAATATTCGTTCCTAAATTGAGAAACATCTTTCTGGAACATTTTAATGATCGGAAGTAAAATACAACTTCTATAGCGGTTTGATACCAAATCAGGAGGAACAATCAATATAAATCTGAACCGATCTTCCCTGAATACTCATTCATGTAAAAAGACCTCCTTCTGTCGAATTTCGTACTGATCGCATATAAAATACAGTCTCTACAGCGCCTACATGTCAAATCGGGGGTAACGTATATATGGGGGCTATATCTAAATCTGAACCGATTTTCTCCGAATTTAGCAGTATTCCTTGATGTAATAAGAAACCTCTTTCTGCCAAATTTTGCAATGATCGGATATAAAATACAGTTTTTACAGCGCTTACATGTCAAATCGGGGGTAACATATATATGGGGGCTATATCTGAATCTGAACCGATTTTCTCCGAATTTAGCAGTATTCCTTCATGTAATAAGAAACCTCTTTCTGCCAAATTTTGCACTGATCGGATATAAAATACAGTTTTTACAGCGCTTACATGTCAAATCGGGGGTAACATATATATGGGGGCTATATCTGAATCTGAACCGATTTTCTCCGAATTTAGCAGTATTCCTTCATGTAATAAGAAACCTTTTCCTGGCGAATTTCAAACTGATCGGATATAAAATAAAGTTTTTACAGCGCTTACATGTCAAATCGGGGCTAACATATATATGGGGGCTATATCTAAATCTGAACCGATTTTAACCACATTCAATAGGGATCGTCCTTGGGCCAAAAAAAAGATATGTGTAAAGTTTCGTCGAGATCGGACCATAATTGCGACCTGTACTTTAATTACAAGAATACATGCACAGACGGACAGACAGACGGACAAACAGACAGACAGACAGACAGACAGACGGACAGACGGACATAGCTAAATCGACTCAGAAAGTGATTCTAAGTCGATCGGTATAATAAACGATGGGTCTATTTCTTCTCCTTTTGGGTGTTACAAACAAATGCACAAAGTTATAATACCCTGTACCACAGTGTGCTGTAGGGTATAACAACATCAGCCAAATGGCCACCACGACCACGCTTACAGGACCATATCCTTTTCATGAAATTTTCCATAACAAATCCCAAAGTGCCTGCCCTTTGACCTCGATAGCCTCACGAATTCTATCTTTCAAGTCTTGAATCGACGCTAGGCTGTTGGCGTAGACCTTATCCTTCACGTGGCCCCAAAGGAAGAAGTCGCAAGGTGTTAAATCACAAGATCTCGATGGGCAATTGTGATCACCTTTTCGAGAGATAACACGGTCCGGAAACTTTTCCCGTAACAGATCAATGGTTTCGTTGCTTGTGTGGCACGTAGCGCCGTCTTGTTGAAAGTAAATGTTGTCCAGATCAATACCATCCATTAATCATCTCTCGATAGCGCAATCCATTCACCGTAACTGTTGATCCAACCTCATTTTCGAAAAAGTAAGGTCCAATGACCCCGCCGGACCATAAACCGCACCAAACAGTCACACGTTGAGGATGGAGAGGCTTCTCAACAATAACTCTTGGGTTTTCCGAGCGACAATATTGCTTGTTGACGTAGCCACCGAGGTGGAAATGGGCCTCATCAGTCAAGATGATTTTTCGATGGAATTCCGGATAATTTTCATGCATTTCAAGGACCCAATCAGCAAAGACACGACGTTGTTGATGATCGGCCGGCTTGAGTTCTTGTGTTAACTGAACTTTATAAGCCTTAATACCCAAGTCTTTATGCAAGATACGGTGTAATGACTTTTGTGGAATGCCCAATTCCAAAGAACGACGAGGAATGGACAAACCTGGGGTTTCTTCAACACTTTGGGCTACAGCAGCAATATTCTCAGTTGTTCTTGAGCGACGTGCACGGGTTTTATTCTTCACATCACTAACTTGTCCCAACAGCTGGAATTTTTCCACCAATTTCTGTATTGCGGTCCGACAAGTTGCTTCACGACGACCCAAAAATGCTTTAGTTTTGCGAACTGAAGTCAATTTTAATAATTTCAATGCGTTGTTGAATCGTGTATCGTTCCATTTTTAGTAATGGCGTAGTTCCTACATGTCAAATGTCAAAGAATAAAAGCTTCAAAAGTGACAGCTACCGAAATACCGGGTGATTCAAAATAACACCTCTTGTTGGAAAGCCCTTTAATTACACTGTGCTAGTCGAAAAATGTATCGGAAAGGTGACCCTATGGATAGACCTATTTCGGCCATGCTGAATCCAGTGGTATTAACCGTTTTTCTATGTTAGCTCTTCTTTTCGCGATATTTGACCCCAAAGTTTGTTGGGAAATCTGAGAGGTTAGTTATCTCTTTGTTGATTTTGAAGTGAAAGACCTCGGAATATACGTTTCAGTCCAAAGATCGAAATAAAGGGAACATTTGAAGAATTATTTCTCTCCAAACCGTCGTCCACGATTCTAACCCACGATTCTACCACTGAAAAAGTGCAATTAAATATTATCGTATGTTAGAAATCATACGATAATATCGAAATTTTTAGTAGGCATCTTTGAGAAAAATATTTCTCACGAAAAAATATTATGAGTTCTTTCTAAACTTTTTTATGAGAATTAAGCAGATTTCGAGTTATTACATAATTTGTGTATTTTTCTGCTCACAGCAGAAAATACCTATTTGTTAATAAAATTTTTTGACTTAAAATTTGTAAATAATTGTTTGGTTAGTGTCAATAGAATTTACAAAGGTAACCAACAAAACCTGCTAAATTATGAAACCTGTTAATTGTTCATAAATATGTTGAAAGGAGACCCATAGTAATTTTTCGCGAGGAATATTTTTCTCGAAGACACAAACTAAAAATGTCGACGATCTGTATTTTTCAGTGGTAAGGGGGTGAAAAGCGTGGACGACTGCTTTGAGAGAAATATTTCTTCAAATGTTCTCTTTATTTCAATCTTGTGACTGAAGCGTATATTCCGCGGTCTTTCACTTCAAAATCACCACAGTGATAACTAACCTCTCGGATTTCCCAGTAAACTTTGTGGTCGAATATCGCGAAAACAAGAGCTAACCTAGAAAAACGGCTAATATCACTGGTTTCAGCAGGGTCGAAATATGTATATCCATAGGGTCTCCTTTCTGTTACATTTTCAAAGCGTCCATTTCGAGCACAGTGTTACTATTTTCATGAGAATGTTCATTCATGAATCACCATTTTTTCCTTTCTTTAGCTCTCAATGAATGTACCTAATTCTCGGAGTGCATTCAATGTCATCTATGTCCGAATATTGGAATTATTTCTCACATGAAAAGCTTTGACCAAATCCATGGAAATGAGTACAATATATGTCAACGGGTTTCTTGTTTATTGCCTTTGTAATGACCATTTAATAATTATGTTTTTGTCATTGTAATCACTGTGTTATCCGCCCTTTTTCTCTTTGAGGCTTAGTCAGTCGAAAGCGGGAGGACAAGTAAGACAGATAGAACAGGCCAGACCCTGAGAGTAGCAGCAGCCATCATCATTGGTTTCATTAACAAAAAAGACAAATTTCCAGGAATTTGTTTTAACTCATTCACTAAATTATGTCCACAAACATAAAACCAAAAAACACAAAACAAAAAAGTCAGAAACGAAAAATGAAAGATCATTAATTTACGAGGGTTGTTAGATAAGTCACAAAAAAATATAATCTTCAATTAATATAATATGCATCTTGTAAAGCTAAAAGCTACTCTTGAAGAACAGGGTATTTTATAAGGAGACGAAGATCTTAGTGGCCAACTCTAGAATAGATGATGGCCTCAATGGCCAACTATAGTACAGAGGAAGGCCTTAGCGGTCAACTATAGTACAGAGGGAGGCCTCAGTGGCCAACTATTGTATAGAGAAAGGACTCAGTGGCCAACTCTAGTATAGAGGAAGGCCTCAGTGGCCAACTCTATTACAGATGAAAGCCTCAGTGGCCAACTCTACTATAGAGGAAGGCCTCAGTGGCCAACTCTAAATAAAGCAAAGCCTCAGTGGCCAACTGTAAATAAAGGAAAGCCACAGTGACCAACTTCAGTATAGAGAAAGGCCTCAGTGGCCAACTGTAGTATAGAGAAAGGTCTCAGTGGTCAACTCTAGTATAGAGAAAGGCCTCAGTGGCTAACTCTAGTATAGAGAAAAGCCTCAGTGGCCAACTCTAATATACGGGATGGCCTCAGTGGCCAACTCTAGAATAGATGAAGGCCTCAGTGCCCACTCTAGTACAGAGGAAGGCCTCAGTGGCCAATTCTAGTATAGAGGAAGGCCTCAGTTGCCAACTCTAGTATACAGGATGGCCTCAGTGGCCAACGCTAGAAGAGATGAAGGCCTCTGTGACCCACTATAGTACAGAGGAAGGCCTCAGTGGCCAATTCTAGTATAGAGGAAGGCCTCAGTGGCCAACTCTAGTATAGAGGAAGGCCTCAGTGGCCATCTCTAGTATTGAGAAAGGCCTTAGTAGCCAACTCTAGTATAGAGGAACGCCTCAGTGGCCAACTCTAGTATAGAAAAAGGCCTCAGTGATCAACTCTAGTATAGAGGAACGCCTCAGTGGCCAACTCTAGTATAGAAAAAGGCCTCAGTGGCCAACTCTAGTACAGAGAAAGGCCTCTGTGGCCAACTCTAGTATTGACGAAAGCCTCAGTGGCCAACTCTAGTACAGAGAAAGGCCTAAATGGCCAACTCTAGCATGGAGGAAGGCCTCATTGGCCGACTCTAGTTTAGAGAAATCTCCTTTCCCTGGCCAACTCTATTATAGAGGAAGGCCTCGTTAGCCGACTTTAGTTTAGGGGAAGGCCTCAGTGGCCAACTGTAAATAAAGGAAAGCCTCAGTGGCCAACTGTAAATAAAGGAAAGTCACAGTGGCCAACTCTAACATAGAGAAAGGCCTCAGTGGCCAACTATAGTACAGAGAAAGGCCTCAGTTGCCAACTATAGTACAGAGGAAGATCTCAGTGGCCAACTCTAGTATAGAGAAAGACCTCAGTAGACTATTCTAGTATACAGGAAGGCCTCAAGTATAGAGGGAGGAAGGCCTCAGTGGCAAAGTTGAGTATAGAGCAAGGCCTCAGTGGCCAACTCAAGTATAGAGGGAGGAAAGCCTCAGTGGCCAACTCTAGTATAGTGGAAGGCCTCATTGGCCTACTCTAGTATAGAGAAATGTCCTTTCACTGTCTCTTGTTTATGAGATATTCATAACTTTCCCTGACCTCCGCATATCGCCCTCGTTACAAAATATCATAGTGAGATTTTAATTGTCGGCATATTTCATTTCATTTCTTTTTCGGAGCTAATGTTGTTGTCCAAGTCCGTTGGCATCATATCTGAGCTGGTGTATTTAGAGTTTTTGTTTTTTATTTGGTAGTCACCTCTTTGGCAGTGAGTAAACCAGTCAATACATTACAAAACGTTAAGAACAGGTACCCTAAAATCTCTTATGTTGTTTGGCTTAGTGGAGCCGCCAAAAGCCAACAACAACAATGGAATCTTCTTCAGCCTCACAGCATCAATAGCAGCCCAAGGAACCCTTTTCCCTGGCCTCCTTCCCTCTTCCATTTCAATCGCTCTCGCTGTGGACGGGCCTTTTATGTATCATTTTCGGTCGGTTGTTCGTCGTTATCATCGATTTTTAATTTAGTGCAGAATAAATCGCTTTTGAGTCGATACGACCACAAAGCCGAAGTCGGTCACTGCTACAATGGCGTAAACAGACCAACTAAAGTCGAATAGACGAACGGACAGACAAATGAACAGAGGCACAGGTGAAAACCGGTCATCATTTACTCCAAAACTAATAGACCAATTTTGTTTTGCTTTGTTTCAACGTTTGGTCATTGTTTTATTTTTTTAGTTTTGGTCATTTAATTTTTTTGAGATATTTTGGTTCAGTCCCCTCCTCTATGACTTTCTTTAGAAACAGAAAATAAATTAGTTTCTATTCCAGCAGCTTGGCTTTGGGAGAAAACTTTATTTAGATTTTGTTTAAAATGGAGGTAACAGGTACAATTTGGTGACTTAACTAACACACTGAGAATATGTATAATCATTAGGCTTAAAGTAAAGGTAATAATGGTATACTTCCAGAATTTTCCAAGAATACTGGAATTGGAAATAGTCCGTGAACATTGTAAGAGATATTGTAATTTTGAAAGGCTTGAAAATAATACAAAATCTTTTTTAATAGATCAGACTATGATTTAACAGGCAATATGATAGCAACTGAAGCAGTTAGCAGGAGAATGATTGAGGTTAACGTGTCAAATTAAGAATACAAATTGAAAAATTTAGTGAGTTTTACAGATTTTGTTCAAACCGCCGGCTTTATCTTTAAAATAGGTGCAATTCAAACTTAGAATAAGAAAAATTAGCTGATTATGAAAATTTTGTATGTGTCTTTTTAGCAAAATCTTTAAAAGTAAGAGCATTTCTTCAAACATGACTTCTTAAAAAAAATTGTTAAAATATTTTGTTGTTCAAAACATTACGATCCCGGGATAAAGAGCATGATGCTTGTTTATTTTTCTAGCGACAGACCAGAGCCTCTGGTGGGAATCGAACCCACGACCCCACACTTATAGGTGAGCGCGCTAACAACTAACAACTCACAACTCACATACTGCGTTCAAAAAAATAAATATTTATTTTTCTATTTAACTGCTTAATAAGGATTGAGCTATGTTTATCCATATACACGATAAACATAGTGTGATCGTGCTGAATCCATTAGCAGTAAATAATTGTAATATTGTAAACCACATTATATCACGATTGTCAGACCCATAATGATCTACGGATCATAAATAAACGACACTCGAAAAGTCCACCTACTGTTTTTTAGTATATGTTCTACTGTCTAATGTCCAAACAATGGTCGCTATGTGCATCACTGGCCACCATAGAATGGGGGTATATTCATTATGTCAGTCTGTTTGTAACACCTCTAAATATTGATCTGATAACCCATATATGCTTGTATATATTCTTAATCGTCGTAAAATTCTAAGACGATTTAGCCACGTCCGTCTGTCCGTCCGTCCGTCTGTTGTAATCATGCTACAACCGTAATAATAGAGCTAGGTTGATCAAATTTGGTTGACATATTTCTTATAGTTGCAGGTTGTTTGCGATTGCAAATGGGCCACATCGGTCAAAGCCATACAGGGTGGCTGATATGTATTGCAACCAACTTCAGGTTGCTATCATTTCTAAACCGCTAGTCTAATAGCTGACAGATTTATTTCAGTGACAGTTCATTTTATTGTTTACAAGCTTACAAAAGCATTTTGATCTATTGCATTCAGAAAAAAAGTTATTCGTGATGGAATTCAAGCGTGATAGTGTGATTGCTTTATATTTGGGTGGAAAAACACAAGTGGCTATCGTTAGAGCCCTCCAGCATTTAAATGTGAATAAATCTTTTGTTTCTCGTACCATTGCTCGTTACCGTGATACTGGCAGTGTTGCATCGCGTCCAAAAAGTGGACAAAAAAAAAAGGTAACAACACCAGAAATGATCCGAAAAGTGAAGGCCAGATTTGATCGAAATCCACGCCACAGTGGTAGAAAAATTGCTCGTGAGCTGAACATATCGCGAGAACGGATACAACACATATTAAAAAATGAGCTTGGACTAAAGCCATTGAAGTTTCAAAAAGTGCAAGAGCTCACCGATGCACAAAAAAGGTTAGACTGGAAAGAGCCAAGGAGTTGCTTCGCTTGCACGAAAGTGGCCAGTTACCGAATTTGGTTTTCTCCGAAGGGAAGCCATTCCAAATTGAGCAGCTTGTGAACAAACAAAATGATCGGGTTTACTTGCCAAAGAGGTCAGCTGAAAATTTACACCTTCGATTGGCCACCAGAACTCAAGCGCCGCCGATGGTAATGGTGTGGGCCGCCGTAACGGCCGATGGTCGCTCCCCGCTCCTATTCATCGACCATGGGGTCAAAATAAATGTCGAAAATTATCGGGAAAATGTCCTAAAGACAGTATTGAAGCCCTGGGCAGACAAAAATTTCGGCCGCAGACCATGGACAGTCTAACAGGACTCAGCACCATCGCACTCAGCTCGCGTCAACCAAAAATGGCTTAAATTCTACCTCGCTGCATTTCTACCGCACAATGGCCACCAAGATCTCCGGATCTCAATCCGTTGGACTTTTGCGCCTGGGGCATTTTAGAGAGTAAGGTTCGCACTAAAAAATACCAAAGTATCGATCATCTCAAGACGGCGCTTCGCCGGGAATGGGCCAAAATGCCGCAGAGCCCCTTTCGTGCAGCGTGTGATGGCTTTGTCGGCCGTTTAAAGGCCATAATTCGTGCCAAAGGTGGCCAATTCGAACAAATCTAAACTGTTTTTAAAATTTTATGTCATTTCCGGCATTTTTTGCTTTTAAGCAATAAAATTTAAAAAAAAATTAAAAAAATATAGCGCTTTACTTTGTTGCATTACATATCAGCCACCCTGTACCATATCGAGCCTTAACCGCCAAAAAGACGTAAGCGCAACTCACAAAAATTTTGAGGATAAGGTTTCTTTTGCGATTATTTTTTGTTTAAATGCATATGTAGTGCATATATTTATATAACTGTGAAATTTAGTATAACGGTACATTTTACAGCTATAAATTTCGGAAACATTATGCCATTTGTCATAAGTAAACGAGTTCCTTCAAAAAATTAAAAGTAAACGATTTCCTTTGATCGGATAGTTCGGCTTGAAGTCCTTTGTTGGAAATTAAAACTCGTTAATTTTAAATTTTTTATTTTTATATTTATATCCAATATTTCGACTAAAATCGTTAGTCATCTTCAGGGATCTATTAGAAATATACACACAAATTACATTTGTTGTTAACACGAATACAAAACATTGATATTTACATAAAAATTATCACAAATTAAAAAGCTCGACTGTCTTCTAGGAAGTTTTTCGTCAACTAAGTCTATACATTTGTCAGTGTCGGTTTTGTAATTTAGTCTCTTATCTGGAGGAACGTCAGTTATGTAGAGCATCTCTAGTGTATAACGTCTGAAAGGATTTCTCTCTTCCACTAATACACTTACGTCTTCAACGTTTAGTGTATGTCCTGTCAATGCACAGTGGCCGGCGAGTGCTGGTTTTTGTGCTAGAGGTTTGTCAATGGCTTTGTGGTCAGATTAATGTGATGAAAGTCTTGTTTTTAACTTAGACTTTGTCGTACCGACATATACCTTTTGGCATATGTCGGTGTCGTCCCCATTACATTTTATTTGGTATACTATATTGGATTTGTTCTCTTTCATTACTTTTGATTTTGTCCTACTAAATATTTGATTTATTGTATTATGCGTCTTAAATGCATGTTCAATTTTATCCTATTATATATGTCCGAATGTTTAAATCTCTCCGATGGTCCTGGAATGAATGTCATAGGTTTGTATATCTTACCTTGGGTTTTGGATTATGCTTTATCCTTATCTTTTTTGTGTATAATCATCGGGAAGTCATTCGTACTTAAAATATTTATTATTTTCATAAATGTTTTTAGAAGTTTTTTGTTAATGATCGATTTAATTTTTAATTAGATTTATTTATTGAATGTTTTCACATTCGAATTGTTCAGCTTTTTCGATCAACTCTTCCTTTCGAAAGAGAGGCTTTTGTGGTGTATTGGAAAAGTGCGCTCTGAAAGCCATGTAAACACATACCCTTATACGTATTTCAATCCTGTGCGGGGATATCATCAGAGGGTCTTATACATGACACACAGTGTGAGCTTGTAGCTGTGGCGATCATCACTTGTATATATACCAATCTACAAAGAAATTTGCATATGGGAATTATATACCTACGAAGAAAGCGTACAAGTCACACAGCCAAAGCTTTAAGCGTATTTAGTCAAAATCTTTGGTTTCGGATTCATTTTCTGTATCGAGACGTCTAACAATTCTTCCATGACAATGTCAGATTCCCTCAAAAAAAAGCGCTTACGTCTTTTTGTCGGTTAGGGCTCGATATTTTTAAAGCAATTTATCAGAAGCTTTGCAGTTTATATTCTATTTTGACAAGAATTCATCACAGCAAAAATTGTAAAAATCGGTTCATATATTGTTATAGTCACCCTACAGAGGTCGCTCCAAAATATACGTATTTAAGCCATAAACACCATATCTTCTACACGCTAAAAAAACGCTTCTGTAGTATATTGTCCCAAACATATTTGGCTTGAAACATATGTATGTTTAGCGTACACTGTAAATATATAATATTTGATACAGGCAAATATTATATATTTGGGAAGATGTTGTTCTAAACAAATTTTTGTTTCCATCCTAATATTTGTTATTTGGGACTATTATAAGTATTTAGAAAATATATCGATAACCTAATTGTGCTAAGTTTATCAGCAATTCATAGTCTATTTTTCAGGAATTTTTAATGTTTGTAAAAATACTTTATAATTGAAATCGTAAAAATGTCTATAGGTTTAGGTCTAGGTTAGCCGTATTTTTTTTTATACAAGCTCACATAGACCAGTTTAGGTCCCTAGTGTTACCACGGGCTGAAATGCCCCTCATCGAAACCAACCTGTTTGATATACAAATTTATCGATAGTACGAATGTCGGTAATGGAAAGATCTGTATGGCTGCCTAGAAAGGCCGACCCCAGTATGTTGAATCGTCGTTTACTCAGAGCGGGACAGTCGCATAACAAGTGCTAATGCTCTCCACTTCTTCCTCATCTCCACAGCTTCTGCAGAAGTCATTAGAGTCAATACCCAATCTTTTGGCGTGTTCGCCGATCAGGCAGTGTCCCGTCAGAACTGATACTAACGTAGACAATCTTTGCCTCTCTAGTGCGAGGAGATATTTTGATCTTCTCAGGTCATACCTTGGCCAGATTTGTCTAGCTACCCTGCAGGTGCCGATTTCTGTCCATCTTTCGTTGGACTGCCTGATGCCTCTTGCCTAAGCCAAAGCTTGCACTTAACATAAATTCTATAATTTTTAAGACGATTTGTCGAATATTTAGCAGTTATGTGTTTTATTTATACTAAAATGTATAGAAGAATGTCTATATTTGTCTGTCAATGATTTGATATAGTGCCCATATAGAGGTTGCTCTAAAATGTCGTTGTTAAAACCATAAATGAAAATTTTTTATATAGGTTGATTGGAACTTTGGAGCTTTTCCTTTATTTTGAAAATTATTTGACAGAACAAAAAAATCTTTTCGGTCCATGATTTGCTTTCACTTCCACTTCAATGTTTTACTGGTTTAATAACTTAATATAATCCATGTTAGAGGGTGTACAATATTCGCCCCTGCCTATCTCACCCCCGTTCTTATTTGTTAAGACAATCACAAGGGTTCGCCGGGAGCTATAGATGAACCCAAGTGAATCTGTTACAAACTACCACAATGACTAACCTAATTTAATTTCTGAATTAATTTAATTTCGAAGTTAAAATCAAATACAGACTCCAAAATTGGGCCTGACCTAAAATAGAGATAATAAATTTGGCGCGATTTGACAGCATTCATTATTGATTTGACATCGATCATTAGCGGCTTAATCACAGTGCGGTCTCCTTTAATCCAAAAACCTATAATGATAAATGTGTGATCGATTATTCTGTTAACGTCAATACAAATTGATAAATAGCCAATTAGAAAAAAAAAACATATAAGATATAACTACAGAGTTCGATTTCGGTGGTGGCCTATTAACTAGTTTGGGAAACATTTCTCAGCGATTCCATCACTATTTTTGCTTCAAGGTTTGGGAGTTTTTTGTTTAACTGTTTAAGATTTGTAGCATAGAAAAATATGAATAACTTTTTTTACTTGATTCATGAATTTTGCTGCAACAAATTTGGAAAAATTAGGAATTACAATTCCTACAGATTTTAGTAACTACACTTCCACGTGGAAACAGAAGTTTAGTAACTTTATTTGTTTTCCAAAAAAACGTTTTTTGTTGGCACGAAAAAAAAAACAAAAAAAAAATCGAAAAAATTGAGTTTGTTCTATTTTTTGCTCCATTTGTGTGGGAGGTACCAAAAGGGTTGTGGCAATTACGGCCACTTTTCTCTAGATCTTTCTTTATAGTCTAGGCACTATAAAAGAATTGCTCTGTACGAAAGCATTTGTATATACTGGTATTAACTTGTTAACTTTTGGTACAAAAAGGTCCATTTTGTGTGGGAGGTACCAAAAGGGGAGTGCCAATAACGCCCATTTTTCTCTGAATTCTAGGTACTATAAAATCATTACACTGTACACAATTTCAAGTATTTGTATGCACTGATATTAAAGTTATAAGCTGGTAACTTTTGGTACAAAATGGTCCATTTTTGTGGTAGGTACCGAAAGGAGCGTGGCAATAATGCCCATTTTTCACTGAATTGTATGTACTATTAAACTGTTACACTGTGGAAAATTTCAAGTATTTGTATGCATTGGTATTACATTTATAAGCTACTAGCTTTTGGTTCAAAATAGTCCATTTGTGCGGGAGGTACCAAAAGAGGCGTGGCAACTTCGCCCATTTTTCTCGAGATAATAGTGACTAATAAACTAATACTATGTGTATAATTTCAGAGGATTCAAATAAGTAGAACAAGTATAGAAGTTATTAAATAATCAATATTTCACGAAATGTTAACCCATTGTGGGGGAGGTACTAGAAGGAGTGGAGCAATATGGCCCATCTTCGAACTTAGCCGGAAATAAAAGAAAATATTACCACATACCAAATTTGAAGTCAATCGGTTACTCCTTTCGATACTTATCGCGCGCACCAGCCAGCAGACAGACAGACAGACGGAAGGTCATTGCTCATTCGACTTAAAATTACCCAAAACGGATATCCGCCTAACATACTTAGGGTCTTAGGTCACTCCTTCGATGTGTTACACTTTGGGCTCGTAGCAAATGATATATACCCTCCTCTCTAAGGTGGGCGTGACAATAACGCTCTTTTTTTAATATTCTATGGTTACTACAGGGTTTTCCAACAAGAGGTGTTATTTTGAATCACCCGGGATTTCGGTAGCTGTCACTTTTGAAGCTTTTATTATTTGACATTTGACAAGTAGAAACTACGCCATTACTAAAACTGGAACGATACACGATTCAACAATTCATTGAAATTATTAAAATTCACTTTAAAAATGGTGAAAATCTTGCAGTCACAGTTCGCAAAACTAAAGCATTTTTGGGTCGTCGGGAAGCACCTTGTCGGACCACAATACAGAAATTGGTGGAAAAATGCGGGCTGTTGGGACAAGTTAGTGCTGTGAAGAATAAAACCCGTGCACGTCGCTCAAGAACAACTGAGAATGTTGCTGCTGTAGCCCAAAGTATTGAAGAAAACCCAGGTTTGTCCATTCCTCGTCGTTCTTTGGAATTGGGCATTCCACGAACGTCATTACACCGTATCTTGCATAAAGGCTTGGGTCTTAAGGCTTATAAAGTTCAAGGTCCCGATCATCAACAACGTCTTGTCTTTGCTGATTGGGTCCTTGAAATGCATGACAATGATCCGGAATTCCATCGAAAAATCATCTTGACTGATGAGGCCCATTTGCACCTCGGTGGCTACGTCAACGAGCAAAATTGTCGCATCTGGGACTCGGAAAACCCAAGAGTTATTGTTGAGAAGCCTCTCCATCCTCATCGTCTGACTGTTTGGTGCGGTTTATGGTCCGCCGGGGTCATTGGACCTTACTTTTTCGAAAATGAGGTTGGATCAACAGTTACGGTGAATGGATTGCCCTATAGAGAGATGATTAATGATTTTTTATGGTCGGAGTTGGATGGTATTGATCTGGACAACGTTTACTTTCAACAAGACGGCGCTACGTGCCACACAAGCAACGAAACCATTGCTCTGTTACGGGAAAAGTTTCCGGAACGTGTTATCTCCCGAGGAGGTGATCACAATTGGCCACCGAGATCTTGTGATTTAACACCTTGCAACTTGCTCCTGTGGGGCCATGTGAAAGATAAGGTCTACGCCAACAGCCCACCGTCGATTCAAGACCTCAAAGATAGAATTCGTGAGGCTATCGAGGACATAGGGCAGCCACTTTCCGATTTGATTATGGAAAATTTCATGAAAAGGATATGGTCCTGTAAGCGTGGTTTTTCATTATTAACGACATACCTTCTTCCTCTTTATTATGAAATAAACATCCGATCATTTATCTCAAAAAGTGGCATTTTTCTTTGAACACCAAAATAACACCTCTTGTTGGAAAACCGGTTATATTCTTAATCGTCGTAAAATTCTAAGACGATTTATCCCTGTCCGTCCGTCAGCTGTAATCACGCTACAGTCCGTAATAATAGAGCTAGGTTGATCAAATTTTCTCTCAAATATCTCTTATAGTTGCAGGTTGTTTGGGATTGTGAATGGACCATATCGGTCAATGTTTTGATATAGCTCCCCTACAGAGGTCGCTCCAAAATACAAAAAGTGGTAACTATCATTTTGTGAGCAATTTAGCAGAAACTTTACATTTTTAATTCTATTTTGAAAAGAATTCAACACAGCAAAAATTTTACAAATCGTTTGATATTTTGTTATACTCACTCTATAGAGGTCGCTCCAAAATATACGTATGTATCTAAGCCATAAATACCACATTTTCTAATCATTTTAACTCAATCTTTGCAATTTGTGTTTAATTTCGAGAAGAATTCATCGCATTAAAAAGTTTTTAAAACAGTTTATATTTTGTTATAGTCCACCTACAGATGTCGCTTCAAAAAAGGCTTATTTAAGCAAAAAAAAAAACACATTTTCTAAGAAATTTAGCTGAAATTTTGCAGTTTGTATTCTATTTTGGCAAGAATTCATCTCAATAAAATTTATACAAATAACATTTTTTTTTTGGTAGTACCCGTGTAGATGTGGATATCAATAATGCTATTTTAAGCCATAAATACCACATTTTTCAGGTGAAGAGTTTCGCTAAAGACTTTTCGGCCTTTAATTTGGCTAAAAATTGCAGCGTTTGAATAATTCACTTAAACAAAAAGGATTGTTTCATGATTTGCTCCATATCCAAATATTTTTCCAGTTATAAGATTGATGGCAATCCATAGTGGAGGGTATTTACGATTCGTCATGGACGAACTTAACGCTTTTACTTGTTTTTCGCATCTCGTTATCATAGTCTTTTTATACCCTCCATAGGATGGGGGGTATATTCATTTTGTCACTCCGTTTGTAACACCTCTAAATATTGATCGGAGACCCCATAAAGTATATATAATATTAATCGTCGTAAAATTCTAAGACGATTTAGCCATGTCCGTCTGTCCGTCCGTCTGTGGTAATCACGCTACAGTCCGCAATAATAGAGCTAGGTTGATCAAATTTGGTACAAATACTTCTTATAGTTGCAGGTTGTTTGGGATTGCAAATGGGCCACATCGGGCCATATTTAGATATAGCTCCCATATATAGCATCTAACTTGTTGTGATTCCTACTATTCTCAACTACTATATTTTTTTTTTGTGAGGTCACATGCTATCCATGGTGGAGTGTATATAAGATTCGGCATGGCCGAACTTAACGCTTTTACTTGTTAAACGCTCTATTCTACAATCCCATACAAAAGAAATCTGCGACTCGGAACCGCTATCCCTATTCGGAATCATTGAGCGTCTGTCTCAATTCGTCGATTGTTGCTCTTCGCTTTTTTAAAATTTTAAAACTGATTTGAGAAATTGGCCAAAACAAAGCTCCACAACACGAGCTGGAATTTCTGTTTGAATTCTATGCAACACAATAACTTCTGCAAAAAGAACTTAACAACCTCGACATTAATAATAAAACATAAAGAACGGCACAGAAACTCGTAAGGAATTATATAATCCGAGAGGCTTAGATTGTTTTTGTTATTTTCAGTCAGTCCCCCGTGATAGTGGTTTCGTTTAAACTGTTTTACTAATTGGCAACACTAAATGGTTATTTTTAGTAAATGTATCAAATTATAGGTTTGTTCTTGTTGTTATCGCCGGTGCTAGTGGCCGGGTTCTTGTTTTTTATTTCTTTGATATTATCACGTGTCATCGAAATGAAGTTTTTTTCGGTTTTAAAAAAATTAACAACTGTTCAGCTTTTCACATTCCATAAAACTAATGCGTCTTTCGTTGGAGAAAGGTCTTTGGTCATCCATCCATTTACGACGGATGGTGCGTACATGTGAATTTTGCTTAATTTTTTGTTAATACATTTATAATTTCATGGTCTATGACGTCTGAAAGAGATTTACGCACAATATGTTTTTATAGTTCTATACGCACTTTGTTTTTACCTTCAAGCGCTGAAAATTTGCACCTAATCGAACACTATTCTTTGGAGAATTTGTTATTTTTCTAATTTTTTCATCTCAATACATAGAGTAAACCGACTAATACAGAGCGGCCCGAGTGGTTTCTTTTTAAATAATATGTTATTTTGACAGTGACAGCTCTTTCTCGTTCAAAATCTTGACAGAAAGTCAGTGACATATCTCCGTGGAACCAAATGAATAGCTTTACGCATTACGAACAATGTTGGCAAATAATGCAAACTTTTTTCCAGTTTCCAAGTCTTGGCCGAAATGAGCTACCAATCGTCCCTGAGACTGTCATGCTAGTGGTCAACTCTCACGGTCCACGTTGCCGTACGGGACTCACTGACGAAAATGCGGCTGTCTTAGCCGAGTGTGTGCGACTCAGTCCTGGAACATCGACTCGCCATCGATTTCAACGACTGACTCGCTTACACGGTCCAACTGACTCAGCAATAGAAGATACATCCGCTTCATTATCGCTTTTAAGTTTTGCCCGTAGAGCATTTTCATCTCAACGGTTTCGTTAACAAGCACAACTGCCTCTCTGGGCAACGGAAAATCCTTCGAGAAGCCAATTCTTCGTTAGAAGGTGACAGTTAGTGTGCGTATTTTGGAGAGGTGGCGTCAGTGGTCCATATTTTTGAAAGCTGCGGTACAAAGACATGACAAACAATTGTTTGTGGCCGGACAGTGAAGAAAAGAACTTTGATATTATTATTATTATATATTATGTATTATATATATATTCTTCTTTATATGGGGAAAAACACGTCAAAAGGACCACTTTTTTCAATTTTATTCCGATCGCGTCAAAACTTGGTGGGGTTGCAGAAGTACTTTGCGTATGCTATGTGCTTAAAATACAGCTTCCTAGCGTGATACGTTATGAAGATACAGGGTGTCAAAATTGGAAATTTTGACCATTGTATCTCCCGACTACGTGGGCCGATTTAAATGAACCGTGGCTTATATGACAGCTATTTAGAAATGCACAAAATGTGCATTGATAATTTTTTGCAAATATTCAATTTTCATATTTTTTTCTCGCGACTTATGTTTTCCTCGCGTTTTTAATTGTGTTCCGCGGATGGGATTCTATATCTTTAAACTACCAAAATGAAGCCCATTCTGTTTACTTTATCAATACTAATTTTCGCAATGGGATGAAAACCACAACAAAAGCTGTGGAAATTTTAAATGTCAAACCTACTATTTGTTCATTACTACTTTCGTATTATAAAGTGAGTTTATTCTAAGATGTGGACCGGAAACACGATTAATAAAATGTAATGGTGTCATTCTATAGCCAAATACGCCAGAACAACAAAAAAACTTATTTCGAAAAAAGTCGACGTCGTATTTTTTACACAGGCCTACAATATTGCACTGGTCAAATCGAATCATAGTCAGAAGATTTTTGACATGATCTCGAAAGATTTTGATGTTCTTAATCCCAATATAAAATCAAAAATGCAATATATAATCGCGTTTTTGAGATATTGTATTAATTATGTGATAAAAATGCCGATTTTAGGCTTTTTTGAAAACAAAATCGCGACAGACGCACTTTTACCAAAAAAAAATTTCAGGTTTCTCAAAATAATCGCTTTCCTATTAAAACGAGTATCAAACTAATTAAAAGTTAATTTGATAAAGGGCCAAAATCTTACACCATCTCGTAGATATCATATTTATTTTTTTTTTATTATTCCAATTATAGCTATATTAAAAATACGATTTCTCCGACTAGGTTTCCCGGGAGATATCTCGGAGATGACTTACGATTATTACAGTTTTTGAACACTTGTATTAATTGGAAAGCGATTAGTTTGCGAAACCTGAAATTTTTTTGGCAAATGTGCGTCTTTCGCGATTCTGTATTCATAAAGGCGTAAAATCAGCATTTTTATCACATAATTAATACAATATCTCAAAAACGCGAATATATATTGCATTTTTGGTTTTATATTCGGATTTAGAACCTTAAAATCCTTCGAGATCGTGTCCGATATCTGCTCGCTAGGATTCGATTTGACCAGTGCAATATTGTAGGCCAGTGTAAAAAATCCGGCGTCGACTTTTTTCGGAATATTTTTTTTGTTCTGGCGTATCTAGCTATAGAATGCCACCATTACATTTTGTTAATCGTGTTTCTGGTCCACATCTTAGAGTAAACTCACTTTATAATACGAAAGAAATAATGAAAAAATAGTAGGTTTGACATTTAAAATTTCCACAGCTTTTGTTGTGCTTTTCATCCCATTGCAAAAATTCGTATTGATAAAGTAAACAGAATGGGCTTCATTTTTGTAGTTTAAAGATATAGAATCCCATTCGCGGAACACAATTAAAATCGCAAGGAAAACATAAGTCGCGAGAAAAAATATGAAAGTTGAATATTTGCAAACAATTATCAATGCACGTTTTGTGCGTTTCTAGCTGTCATATAAGCCACGGTTCATTTAAATCGGCCCACGTAGTCGGGAAATACAATTGTCAAAATATCCAACGTTGACACCCTGTATCTTCATAACGTATCACGCTAGGAAGCTGTATTTTAAGCACATAGCATACCCAAAGTACTTCTGCAACCCCACCAAGTTTTGACGCGATCGGAATAAAATTGAAAAAAGTGGGCCTTTTGACGTGTTTTTCCCCATATATAAAATCCTTTGTACGTTTGTTAGTAACGCATGATCTCCGAAACCATTAAAGCGAATGGACTGAGAATTGAACTATATATTCAGTTTGGGATCAGTTGTGTTTTAGAATTGTTTTCACCGCCATAAATTGCGGAGTGGTCAAGTTATTTGGAAAATTCGCCTTTCAACAGCGATTTGACTGAAATTTAAAATGTATGTGTGGTTTTGTCTTGATAATAGTTTATATATTTGATTCTAACCGGTAGATGTCGCTGTGGACATATGGTCGCTAGTGGACATATGGTCAATATACATTTTTTGTTGATTTTTTTTCCTTAAACTCGGGATGTATGCATTTTTGAATGAATAACAAACTAATATATATATTCCAAAAAGGACGGGCAGGACAACGTCTGCTGGGGTCAGCTAGTATATTATATATATGGGGCAAAATTCCTCAAGTGTCCCAGGTAAAAAATAAAAGTTGTCTGATTTGCCTGAAATTTTACTCGTTTATTGTCCAAGCATAGAAACTCGGAGAATGCTAATATTGGGTCAAACGATCAGCGATTGACCAAGTTATTGGACATTCAATTCGGAAAAAAGCAATATTTTTTGTCAAAATTGAAATTTTCAAACGCGTTTTTCACATACAAATGAAGATTTTAGAGCAATGCGTCACATGACATTCTGGAGGTATATTTCATGGACTCTCTTGCAGATAAACTACTAATTACGTAATGTTGTATTTTGGACCAAGTCTTTTGCATTAAAAAAATATTTCGCAATATCAAAAATATATCACGAAATTTGTTTTCTGCAATATTTTTAAAAGAATCTTTGACATTTTTGTTAGTTTATATCAAATTTTTGGAATGTACTTTTTCCGCAACAAAAAGATATGATTTTTTTTAGCAAATTTAGTTCGAAAAAATAACAAAGTTCTAAAAAATCAGAAAATTATTTACATATATTTCTATAAACTTTGTCACTGTACGGCATACCAGACCTCGTCAAACCAAGTTTTAATTGAAAATACATACGTATAAGAGTATAAAGAAAACTATTTAAATTTTTCAATACATCTTCTAACAACAATGGAGTCCAGCAGACTTAATCCATATTTAACGCGATGCATTTGGGATTAAAAGTAATAACCCTAAAACCGTACTCAAAATATCCGAAAACCTGTGGAGCAATTTTAATTTGCCAAAGGAAGCGAAAATTTGCATAAAATGTTCGATTCAACTTTCAAAATCCAAAAAGCAATTTGAATACTGAATTGTGAAGATCGTGAAAGTGGCGTTGACTGGACTGGATGTAAAAAGTATCGTAATCCAGCCAGCGAATAGGATGGTGATTCAATTTTGTCACAGCTGGATAAAAAAGAAAAACTCAATTACTAACCCTTTCCCCACCAACTTGGGGACATGACCATGTTATGAAGGAATTCGGCGCTTCTGAACGGGAAGTAAGATCTTCAACGAAATTGTGTTCTGAACAAGGAATTTTAGCAATCCCAAAGCCGAAATGCGATAGAAAATTACTTTATAAAACTGAAGAGTTAGTTAAACATTTTTTCGAATTGGATGAAAACAGCCGTTTAATGCTATCTAAAAATTAAAATTCTACTTGATCTTTAAATTGATTTGTATAAATCAGTAATATTTTTATATTTATAAATACATATGTATATGTATACGTTTAATTTCGTATATAAACGAAATTTATTTATTGAATGGAAAAATTATTTGAAATACGAAGTAGCTTCAATCCAATTGCAAAGGCACTAGCTAAACATTTAATCAAACCGGATGATCATTGAGTGTTCACTACATGTAAGTACATGGATCGTGAAGTATTGACACTTTGGAGATGTATCAATGTGATTTACATACTGTGCACTATTGATTTTAACAAACTTTGTTAGCATTGACTGTACTTTTTCGAACTAATTTTTTTAAAAAAAATCATATCTTTTTGTTGAGGAAAAAGTACATTCCACAAATTTGATATGAACTAACAAACATGTCAAAGATTCTTTTAAAAATATTGCAGAAAAAAAAGTTTGTGATATATTTTTGATATTGCGAAATATTTTTTTTAATGCAAAAGAATTGGTCCAAAATGCAACTTTACGAAATTAGTTGTTTATCTGCAAGAGAGTCCATGAAATATCCCTCCAGAGTGTCATTTGACGCACTGCTCTAAAATCTTTATTTGTATGTGAAAAACGCGTTTGAAAATTTCTGGTCGACCAATTGAGGCATCCACGCCATAAATGGTTTAAAAATCCAGAAAATGGTATTGGATGTCCGTCGGTTGAAGATTCGTGAGCGGCTTGAAGTCATGTGCATTTCAAAAAGTGTTATACGTCGCATATTGACGGAAAATTTGATGATGAGGAAGCTGTGCGCGAGATGGGTGCCGTGTTTACTCACAATCATGAAAATACACCGCTTCACACATTCATGATGGCCAAAATCAATGAATGAATGTTCGAATTGCTTCAGCACGCACCTTATTCGCCAGATTTAGCTCCATCGGATTATTTTTGGTTTTCAAACATGGAAAAATGGCTCTGCGGAAAAAAATGGTCAAGCAATAAAGAGGTGAAGGTTGCGGTTGATGGCTATTTTAAGGAGCTAGACAGTTCTTACTAAAGGGTTTTCCAACAAGAGGTGTTATTTTGGTATTCAAAGAAAAATGTCATTTTTTTAGATAAATGATCGAATGTTTATTCCATAATAAAGTGGAAGGTATGCCGTTAATAATGAAAAACAACATCAGTCAAATGGCCACCACGATCACGCATACAGGACCATATACTTTTCATGAAATTTTCCATAACCAAATCGTAAAGTGGCTGCCCTATGTTCTCGATAGCCTCACGAATTCTATCTTTGAGGTCTTGAATTGACGCTGGGCTGTTGGCGTAGACCTTATCTTTCACGTGGCCCAATGACCCCGAGGTCCAATTACCCCGCCGGACCATAAACCGCACCAAATAGTCACACGATGAGGATGGAGAGGCTTCTCAACAATAACTCTTGGGTTTTTCGAGCCCCAGATGCGACAATTTTGCTTGTTGATGTAGCCACCCAAGTCTTTATGCAAGATACGGTGTAATGACGTTTGTGGATTGCCCAATTCCAAAGAACGACGAGGAATGGACAAACCTGGGTTTTCTTCAACACTTTCGGCTACAGCAGCAATATTCTCAGTTGTTCTTGAGCGACGTGCACGAGTTTTATTTTTCATATCACTAACTTGTCCCAACAGCTCGAATTTTTCCACCAATTTCTGTATTGCGGTCCGACAAGGTGCTTCACGACGACTCAAAAATGCTTTAGTTTTGCGAACTGTGACTGCAAGCTTTTCACCATTTTTGTAGTAAATTTTATTAATTTCAATGCGTTGTTGAATCGTGTATCGTTCCATTTTTAGTAATGGCGTAGTTTCTACTTGTCAAATGTCAAAGAGTAAAAGCTTCAAAAGTGACAGGTACCAAAATACCAGGTTATTCAAAATAACACTTCTTGTTGGAAAACCCTGTATAAACAGGTTATCGAAGCTGTTTAAAATCGCTCGTAAAGGTGTATCGAGCTAAAAGGAGATTATGTTGACAAATAAAGAAAAAATATCCCAAATTTGTTGTGTTTTCTTTGTTATGTCGGCTAATTTTTGGGACCACCCTCGGATGGGAAAAGGACTGTTTGACCAAAATGTCAGATTTCTCGGCGAAATTGTTTGTCCTAACTACTATCCAATAGGACTAAACATAATGCAAGTTTCATCCCGATCGGAAGACATCGGTTTCAAATGTTGACCCACTTGACATGAGACCCTCATATACTTTATGAAGTGACGTTTCGGCCATTTGTAATATGTCATGATCTGTCATTTGTTATACCCTACACCACACTGTGGTACAGGGTATTATAAGTTTGTTTCACGCCAGATGTTTGTAATACCTGAAAATAACACAGCTAGACCCACCTTAAAGTATACCGATCGACTCAGAATCACTAGCTGAGTCGATTTAACGATGTCTGTCCGTCCGTCCGTCTGTCCATGTAAAGGTGTTCGTCGACTACAGGTCGCAATTTCACTCCCATCGTTCTGAAATTTTGCAGTTTAGAGTATGTCGCGGCTGTTAAGATCGCTATTGAATTTGGTTGAAATCGGTTCAGATTTAGATATAGCTCCCATATATATCTTTCGTCCTATTTGGCCCTTTAGTCCTATAGAAGCTGTATTTTACAGCCAATCATTTTGAAATTTAGAATGGTAGAGTTTCTTGATCCATGAACCAACATTGCCGAATTTGAAGAAAATCGGTTAAGATTTAGCTATAGCTCCCATATATATGTTTCGTCCGATTTGGCCCTTTAGTCCTATAGAAGCTGTATTTTACATCCGATCGTTTTGAAATTTAGAATGGTAGAGTTTCTTGATCCATGAACCAACACTACCGAATTTGAAGAAAATCGGTTAAGATTTAGCTATAGCTCCCATATATATGTTTCGTCCGATTTTGCTCTTTAGATCCAATCGTTTTTATACCCTACACTACACTGTGGTACAGGGTATTATTTAAGTATAAAATGTCCTAAAAGTGAATTTATGTAAACAATTTATACATGAATTACAAAATTTATATATAAGAGTTATTCAATATTACGAGAGTGGTGTAGGGTTTTATATAGTCGGCACCGCCGGACTTTAGCCTTTCCTTACTGGGTTTTCATTGTATTCAGTAGTGTTTACAATTTCATCATGTAGAGATATACGCAAGAACAACGTTTACAAATTATTTAGTTTTCTATCAAAATGATCGTTCTCCAATTGCAACTTTTTGTGCGCTAAGTCCATTTTTTTAAAAATAAAAAAAAAAAAACACTTTCGTGTCGACCTACGACCTTGACACCCATAAGCAATATTTTAGCTCTCGTTAAGGCCTATCTTTTGCCATTGACCGATTGTGGCTACGTGCCACACAGCAAATGAAACAATTGAATTGTTGCGAGAAAATTGGAGATTGGAGATTCGATTATTTTAAGAACTTGTGATATTGAATGGCCTCCAAGAAGTTGTGATTTAACACTATTAGACTATTTTTTGTGGGGTTATTTGTAGTCATTGGTGTTTCGAAATAAACCAGACTCTCTTCAAGTTTTACAAGTCTATATTGAACGTGCCATTCATGACTAAGACTTGATTTAGTGGAAAAAGTGCTCGAAAATTGGGTTCATCGAATTCGTTCCCGCAGAAGAAGTCGTGGAGGCCATTTGAATGACGTTTTATTTAGAACTTAATTGTATCGATTGTACGTTTTCCTTATCAATAATTGTGTTTTTTTAAAGAAATTATATTACTCTTATTGTATATATTTCATATATATTTCAAAGTGTTGCAACCGGAATGGCATGCTTAAAATACCCCCTCTATCTATGGTGGAGTTAATTAAAAAGGTCCTAATATATATATTCGTCAAAAATTCAAGAAAATTCATTAAATAGGACGCAAAAGTGCAACACATCGAAGGAGTGACCAAAGACCCTATGTGTGTTAAGAGGAAATCCATTAGTATGTTCACTCAATTGAGCAATGTCGGTCGGTATGTCCGTCTGTCTGTAGTCCACTCTGGTAGGAGTACATCCCTCATGAAGGGTTTAGGTTAGGTTAGGTTGCTATCGACATAGTCCTTAATTGTTTTCCAGTCGACGCCCCTAACTAAGTTGGGTCAAGTCTGATATAGTATCATTTCCTAAGAAACTAGATATACTGTTCTCCGTGGGCACTGGCAGAAGAAATGCTCCAACGTTTCGTCATCCTCCCCACATGCCCTGCATACGCTGTCATCTACAACTCCTATTCTATGTAGATGTGCTTGTAAGCATGTGTGTCCTGTAAGGACACCCATGATCTTACTGGTCTCTACTTTGCTCAATCCCACCAAGCTCTTGGTCTTGTCCTCGTTTGGGTCACCCCACAAGACTTTCGTTGTTTTCCCAACGTTTTTACTATTCCATAGCGTGATATGGGGTTTCTTTGCCCATATTTTAGTTCAGAACGCGTAACTCCGAAGGGTTTTGTGTTTTCTAGAGTTGTTGTTTGCAAGTCCCTGGCTCTTGATGCCAAGGCATTTGCTTTCTCGTTTCCCCTTACTTCGCAATGACCAGGCACCCACACGAAAAGAAAAAATTAGTTTCTGCGAAACGAAGTATTAGACAACTTCAATTCTCGTTTGCCGGAACTGAAATTTCGTTTGTTGTGACAGAAACATATTCTGACCAAAAGAAATTTCAGTCGTTGTAAACGAGAATTGTAGTTGTCTAATATTTCGTTTCGCTGAAACGAATTTTTTCTTTGCGTGCATATAGTGCCGGGTTCGTTGTAAGCATTAATCGCCATTTTACAATCTAGACGTTATTGCCCTGATAGCCATTTGGCTATCTGTGAAAATAATCACATTTGTTGGTCTTGTGTTAGCGCCAAACCAGCTCACACATTCTGTAATTGCTCGGACTTCCGCCTGTAGGACTGTGTTATGGTCTGGCAGACGGAATAAGGGTTCGGTTTCCGGTTCCTCGATATAAAGTCCCAGCCCCGTTCTCTCCCCTAGTTTCGATCCATCTGTATAACAGCAAGTTCCAGATGTTGTCTGCCCGACTGTTCCATCAATCCAAGATTGTCTGTCTGGTATCATGGTCTCACACTCAGCAACTATTGATTCAGTTAAATCCACCGTCACTACTTCGGCTATCTTTCGATGATATGACTTGTGATCGCTTTCGGTCCATTCGCCCATCGCTTTGAGGCTTTATATTTGGTGAAATATGATTCTCTTATAACTTATTTACTACCTATCCGAATCCTCTGTAATTCCACACACACAGCTTATCTGTCGCAATCACATTGAGAAAATTGAACGAAATGGCCCCGACCTTTTGGGCAATTCCCACACAAAGTGAAAATTAAATCCTTGAAATTTTGTGCAGTGTAACGCTTTTAGTGGCGTTATTGCCACGACCCTTTTTTGTAAAAATAAAAAATAGAATTTTAATAAACATTTATAGAAAAGAGAATGAGTTTTTAAGATGTCAAAACTTGTGTTGGTAAAGAATTTTTTATTTGCAAATTTTTACTCTGTTTGATAAATTAAATCGGAAATATGAATATGAGTTAGTGCATAAAACAACAACAATTTTGTTTTTCGGAGAAAAAATCAAGTTTAATAGATGTAAGTTGGGGCGCAGTGAAATAACCCCCAAATGAAATAACACCCAAGCCGAAAATGAAATAACACCCAAAAAAATATTCAAAATTGGGTTTGGGTGAAATTTCATTAACTTTGGGTTTCATTTCATTTTTTCAAGTTTTTTTAAATTTTTGTTACTAAGACCAAAATGAAATAAAACCCAAAATAAAATGAATTTGGGATTTATTTCATTCATTTTGGGTTTTGGGGATTTTTTCATTGTTTGGGATTTATTTCATTTTCATCGAAATCAAATTTTTCTTTGATTTCATTTTATTTGGGAATTATTTATTTCATTAACATTCAAAATGAAATTAAGGAAAGTTTTTAATAATAAAATTGTTAGATATCGATTCCTTGTCGTTAGGCGGTTAGAATCGAATGAACATATTGAACGGGGTAACTTTAGGGTGGGTCTTGAGAGTAGTAATCAGTTCTTAATAGTGATTCAGAGAAGAACATTTACAAATTTTAAGCTATAACAAATAGGAAAATTTAAGTTGTACAGTCATGGATAGCAGATTACAGAAAACATACCAGATGGTACGATTGCATTATATCATGAAATTGATAAGCTTTAAATGTTTGGAAATGGTAAGTAAAATAAGATTTGCGAATATTTTGCTAGAGAGCAGATCAGTAAAGGAACTGATTGGGTTTGTTCCCTTTTAACAATTTACGAATGAATACTGCTGTAAGAGAAAAATTGAAGAAAAGATAAAGCAAGTGAAACAGAGAGACAAAAATCGCGGCGATTTTTTGGCATGTTTTACGTCTGCTTTACTATTTCTTCATGTCAGAAAATTTTATGGAAATATTTTGGAAGAGAAAACATGAATAGGAATTAATGGAGACGAAAAATGGGTAAAAATCCCCGCGATTTTTAACCTTTTTTTCGTCTCCATTAATTCCTATTCATGTTTTCTCTTCCAACATATTTCAGACACGAAGTTTCAGTTCTCTTCCAACAGTTTTCAAACATGAAGAAATAGTAATGCAGACGAAAAATAGGTCAACAAATCGCAGCGATTTTTTAACCTATTTTTCGTCTGCATTACTATTTCTTCAAGTTTTCACTTCCAAAGTTTTTGAACATGAAGAAATAGTAATGCAGACGAAAAATAGGTAAAAAATCGAGGCGATTTTTTAACACATTTTTCATCATTACTATTTCTTCATGTTCAAAAACTGTTGGAAGAGAACTGAAATTCATATGTGAAATAGTTTGGAAGAGAATTCTCTTCCAAAAGTTTTCATGAATTCTCATGTATTATATTCCAAAAGTTTTCAAACGTCAAGAAATAGTAATGCATTACAAAAAATAGTTCAAAAACATTTTTTTAATTTTTCGCCAGGATTATTATTTTCTTATGTTTTCTGTTCCAACATTCAGTTGCAAAGCAGTTGAAACGTTGTTTCTATCAATTTGCAATTGCAGGTATTTCCATTAGTTTTTATTCTAATTTGTTTCGTCGGCCTATTGGGGATTCCATACAAGCGTTTCTGTAAACACTACAAACTGTTTTTGGGAAAAATGATGTACATTGCACAAAAAAATATTTGTCTAGACGAATAAATTTAATTTGGAGTTTATTTCATTTGTTTGGGGTTTTTTTCATTGGGGGTTATTTCACTTTTTTTGGGGGGAATTATTTATTTTTGATTTAACTAATATTTTTTGGGGGTTGTTTCATTTATTAGTTGGCTATCTTTGGGCGTTATTTCATTTCATTTTGGGCATATTTCATTGGGGGTTATTTCATTTTCGGCTTGGGGGTTATTTCACTTGGGGGTTATTTCGTGGCGCCGTAAGTTGGCTAATAAATCATGGACAATATTGCGGTTTACCTACAACTTCTTTCGATTGAGACTGTGTCACACCCGTTACATGGGTATGTCACACCCGTTACATGGGCATGTCACACCCGTTACATATTAATATACTTACAACTAATTAAATAATAATTAAAATTATTTTTAATGATGTCTACAAAACTCGTTTCTGTAGTATATATATTGTTAGGGTACACTCCAAATATGTAATAATTAACACTCACAAATTGTATATGTTTGGGAGGATATTGTTCTAAACAAAACTATGTATCCATCCTAATGCTTTTGTTTTGAACAACATCTAATATTTTGTACAATTTTGTGAATACCTTTTGATTGGATGGACGGATAAACACCAAATTTTGACTGAATATAATTTGGAATATTTTGAAATTAAAAATTAAATCTCGCTAAAAACGTGCTTAGGTTGTTTTAAAATTGAGATATAGGTATTACCCTCATTTCATTTTCTTCTACTCGACGTGCAACAACTACCCCTAGACTCCCGGCATGTCAAACAAACCACAGTGACTACATACTTGGCTTTTTAGTTTTATTTTTCCCCGGAAATTCAATACCCAAAGAAGGGAAAATTGAACAAATATCTAAACACACTCACAAAAGATTAACTAAAAAAGTAAATAATGATATCAATTTAATTGTTACAAAAAAAATATAATTTCCCAAAGAATTACAAATTTTCAATTTGTTCTATATTGACATTCGTCTCGCTTCCTTTTGTGAAGAAACTTCTTATCAAAATCAAATAGAGAAATACGAAATACGAACAACGGACGATAGACGGAGGAACCTTTCTTTGCAACATCAAGAGGAAAAAAAATAAATAATGGACGGACGGACAAATGTGTTCAAATAAATCGAACAAACACACACAAAAATCGAATACATACTCGAACAACAACAACATTGATGTGATATTAAAAATTAAATGAAATGAAAAAAAATTATCAGCCGACAATAACAAAAAAGAACAAAAATTTCACACAATTTACCCAATAGGTCAGTTTCATGCGTCTGTCCAACCATCCCTCCATCCCTTTTCCCTTTTCAAAGTGATAGTGCAAGAGTGGTGGCCCTGCGACCAAACAACCAACCTACCAACAACAATGCCAAAGCCACTAAAGACAATCAGCTCCAATCTCGAACTTCGACAATATGTCACAGTTATGGGAACATGACTTACGATAGGTTGCCCGACTTAAAATCTCTGCTCTGTAGCTGTTCCCCTGCCTGTTTTTCTTTCTACATATCTTTCTTCAATTTGGTCAATAAGGTTTAGCACTGACTGGTGGACGGACGGACACCCTGGTCTCTGATATCGCTTGATGTCTGTTGCAAGTACTCGGCCGCCGACCAATCCAATCGAACATGATAAATGGCTTTTTAAGCTGAGACTATTATGCTTTGATTAGATTTGAATTACTGTTGTTGTTAGTTATTATTTTTTCCCAAAAAAAAAAGAAAAAAATGTTCGTTGCTTTTGAGTTTTTTTTTTTTTTATTTTCTAAAACTTGTCTATTACAGTGAAAAACGGTGGCGTTTTATTTTTGGTATAACGGCCACAATAAAAAACACACAAACTCAATTCCAAACAACAAAAAGAAACTATTAAATGCGTAAAGTGTTAAGTAAGTGATACACTTCATTCGCTCGTAAATAGATCACAACACACAAAAAAAGGTTGGGTCTTACAACAGAACTTGAAATGGTCCGGCAGTCTGTCCGTCTTTCTGTCTGTCTACAATACATTGGAATTTGTTACAATTTCTCGCACATATTTGGAGTAACATCTCAAGACATAATTTTGGGGTGATGGAATTTAATGTCTGATATCAATATCTACAAAAAATCCATTCAAGTTATTAGTTATATACACTAAGCCACACTGTGGTACAGGTGTGTTTGTGGGAGATGTTTGTAACACCTAGAAATACTGCGCAGGTAGAACCACCTTAAAGGAGTCGATTTAACCTTGTCTTTCTGTCCGTCCGCCTGTCTGTCCATCTAAAGATGTGTGGCCATGCTGAAAGTTTCAATTTCACTTAAATCTTTCGGCGATTTGACAATAAAGACTCTTTCACATCTGTGAAGAATCCCATTGAAATTGGTCAAAATAGTTTCAGATATAGATACGAGTATAGCCTCCATATGATTTGAACTGAAATATTCTTCTGGCTCAAGATCAATCTGCTTCTATACTTATACAATGGCATACATCGAAGTATTTTGACATGGCAAAATGTACGGCGGGCCCACAGATTACATAATGATTTCTGGGGCGTGATCTCCGTCTTCAGTAATCTACATTGCTGGCCTTTTAAAAAAGGCCTTGATTTATAATTCGATAACTAAACTCTCAGATAGCCAAATATTTTGTTAGCATCAGAGCAGCAGCTTTTCGTAATTGATAAGGAAATTTGCTAAATGGACAAGTCCCAGAAACAGACCACCAACACTCCACCATAAGATGGGGGTATATTCATTTCGTCACTCCGTTTGTAACACCTCTAAATATTGATCTGACACCCCATAAAGCATAAAGTTTCTTAAATGTCGTAAAATTCGAAGACGATTTAGCCATGTTCTTCCGTTCGCCCGTCTATTGCAATCACGCTACAGTCCGTAATAATAGAGCTAAGTTGATCAAATTTGGTAGAAGAATTTCTTATAGTTGCAGGTTGTTTGGAATTGCAAATCGGCCATATCAAAGATACGGGTTTTAAGCCATATACAGGGTGGCTGATATGTATTGCAACCAACTTCAGGTTGCTATCATTTCTAAACCGCTAGTCTGATAGCTGACAGATTTATTTCAGTGACAGTTCATTTTATTGTTTAAAAGCTTACAAAAGGATTTTGATCTATTGCATTCAGAAAAAAAGTTATTCGTGATGGAATTCAAGCGTGATAGTGTGATTGCTTTATATTTGGGTGTGAATAAATCTTTTGTTTCTCGTACCATTGCTCGTTACCGTGATACTGGCAGTGTTGCATCGCGTCCAAAAAGTGGACGTAAAAAAACGGTAACAACACCACAAAAGGTCCGAAAGTGAAGGCCAGATTTGATCGAAATCCACCCCCCGTGGTAGAAAAATTGCTCGTGAGCTGAACATATCGCGAGAACGGATACAACACATATTAAAAAATGAGCTCGGACTAAAGCCATTGAAGTTCCAAAAAGTGCAAGAGCTCACCGATGCACAAAAAAAGTTAGATTGGAAAGAACCAAGGAGTTGCTTCGCTTGCAGGAAAGTGGCCAGTTACCGAATTTGGTTTTCTCCGATGAGAAGCCATTCCAAATTGAATAGTTTGTGAACAAACTGATCAAACAGCTGAAAATGTACACCTTCGATTGGCCACCAGAACTGATGTGGGCCGCCGTAACGGCCGATGGTCGCTCCCCGCTCGTATTCATCGACCATGGGGTCAAAATAAATGCCGAATATTATGGGGAAAATGTCCTAAAGACAGTATTGAAGCCCTGGGCAGACAAATATTTCGGCCGCAGACCATGGGCATTCCAACAGGACTCAGCACCATCGCACTCAGCACGCGTCAACCAAGAATGGCTTAAAAAGGAGGTTCCTCGCTTCATTTCTACCGCACAATGGCCACCAATATCTCCGGATCTCAATTCGTTGGACTTTTGCGCCTGGGGCATTTTAGAGAGTAAGGTTCGCACTAAAAAATACCAAAGTATCGATCATCTCAAGACGGCGCTTCGCCGGGAATGGGCCAAAATACCGCAGAGCCACTTTCGTGCAGCGTGTGATGGCTTTGTCGGCCGTTTGAAGGCCATAATCGTGCCAAAGGTGGCCAATTCGAACAAATCTAAACTGTTTCTAAAATTTTATGTTATTTCCGACATTTTTTGCTTTTGGACAATAAAATTTAAAAAAAAAATTAAAAAAAAATATAGCGCTTTACTTTGTTGCATTACATATCAGCCACCCTGTATACCACATTTTTAAAGCAATTTAGCAGAAACTTCGCAGTTTGTATTCTATTTAGATACGAAATTTTCACAGCAAAAATTTTACAAATCGGTTCATATTTTGTTATACGAGGGTTGATATATATATTTCTGGCCTAGGCAACATTAAGTGTTGCCTGGCGCCATCTGACATTTCCTTTGGGAAGTATGACATTTTTTAGCACAACTTCACTCAGACCGTTTTGTCATTTGAGCGCGAATTGTTTTGGTTACAGTGTGTTGAAAATTTACCTCCAAAACATGGTGTTTGAACGCTTCAACAGCTGCTTCAGGCGTCGAAAAACGTTGACCAAGCAGTTTTTTTTGATGTGAGTGAATAAGAATAAGTCATTGGGTGTCAAATCAGGGCTGTACGGCGGATGGCCCATCAATTCGACGTTTGGCCGGTCAAAAAGGCGCTGGTTTGAGCCGATGTGTGAGAGCTCGCATTGTCATGGTGCACATTGATTCGTCTTCTCTTTTCGTTTTTCGAATTTCTCCGGAGTCTTCAGGCAAACAAATTGTTGTGTACCACTCAGAATTGACCGTCCTACGTTGCTCAAGCGGAGCAGTCGCCACATGAGTTTTGCCGAGGAAACAGGCGACCTTTGGCTTCGAAGTGCTTCCTCCACGAACAACTTTCGTTGGATGTGGCTCGTCTTCGAAGACCCAGACGGTCGATTGCTGTTTTGTTTCGGGCTCATACGCATAGATCCAAGATTCGTCACCTGTGGCGATCTTATAAACATCTTTTGAAGCACCGCGATCGTATTTTTTCAAAATTTCTTTGCACCAATCGACACGAGCCTTTTTTTGAGCGATTGTCAAATTGTGCGGGATCCAACGATAACAAACCTTTTTTACGGCCAGGTGTTCATGCAATATCGAATGTATGCTGGTGGAAGAAATGCCCAAGGATGCCTCTATCTCACGGTATGTCACATGACGATCTTGCATTATCAGTTCACGCACGGCATCAATGTTCTCTGCCACAACGGCCGTTTTTGGACGACCTTCACGACCTTCGTCTTTGAGCGTGCGTCGGCCACGATTGCTATAGGATGGTGCTTCATCGCCATACAAAGATTTAAGTTCATCGATGCACTCTTGTCGTGATACTCCACGTCGAAAGTTGTGAAAAATTATCGCACGAAAATGTTCACGAGTTAATCCATTTTTTTTGCCAAATTGATTTTTTCAAGTCACTGTAAACAACACAAATTATGGTCGTACGTCAAAAGATTCTAAGTACATTTATGCTAAAAAAATATCAAAGTCTCCAATGGAAATGTCAGATGGCGCAAGGCAACACTTAGTGTTGCCTAGGCCATAAATATATATAGCTGCTCTCGTAGTCGCTCCAAAATATACGTATTTAAGCCCTAAATACCATATTTTCTAAACATTTTAACTGAATCTTTGCAGTTTATATTTAGGTTTAGGTTTAGGCTAGGGTGGCAGCCGTATTTTTTTTATACAAGCTCACATAGACCAGTTTAGGTCCCTAGTGTTACCACGGGCTGAAATGCCCCTCATCGAAACCAACCTGTTTGATATACAAATTTATCGATAGTACGAATATCGGTACTGGAAATATCTGTTAGGCTGCCTAGAAAGGCCGACCCCAGTATGTCCCAGTCGTCGTTTACTCAGAGCGGGGCTGTCACATAGCAAGTGCTCAATGCTCTCCACTTCTTCCTCATCTCCGCAGCTTCTGCAGAAGTCATTGGAGTCAATACCCAATCTTTTGGCGTGATACTAACGTACACTATCTTTGCCTGCGAAGAGATATTTTGATCTTCTCAGGTCATACCTTGGCCAGATTTGTCTAGCTACCCTGCTGGTGCCTATTTCTGTCCATCTTTCGTCTGATTGCCTGATTGCCTCTTGTCTAAGCCAAAGCTTGCACGTGGATAGTGGCGCACCAATACTCGTATATGCAAATTCTTCGAGAATTTGTAATGTCGTCCCTTTCCTAGCAAGTTCATCGGCTATGCAGTTTCCCGGGATATCCCTATGCCCAGGCACCCATATGCGGTGTATATTAAACTGCTCAGCCATCTCGTTAAGAGATCTGCGGCAGTCGAGGGCTGTTTGTGAATTTAGGGATGTTGCCTCCAGAGAATTGATGGCAGCCTGGCTGTCCGAGTAAATGACAACGCCAGTGTTGGTTACTATGTTTCGACTCAGCTACTTGGCGACTTTCCATATTGCTATTATTTCGGCTTGATAGACCTGCAGTATCTGGTAGTCTGTGAGCTATATCCAAACTAAGTTCTTCACAGTGTACTCCGAGGCCAACCTTTTCATCAAGTTTCGAACTATCCGTGTAAAAGTGGTATTCTGGTATTCTGCCAACCCATTCATCTCTGGCGGGAATCATAGTGATGTAATTTCTCTCGAAGGTGTACACAGTAGGTATATAGTCCACTCGGTCGATTACCATAGCACTACTCGTTGATATCCTCATGTGACCGTAGTTATTGTACCTCCACATTGATAGGCAGTTTAATCTTATTGCCGCTCTGGTTGCTCGCTCTGGTTGCCGCTCTGGTTGCAACTTCTCTCGCCACAATAAAAATCGGCAGTATGTGAAGTAGGGCTTGTAGAGACTCAGTCGCTGTAGTCATTAAGGCTCCGCTTATGCACATTCATGGATTAGCAGTTTGTATTTAATTAAGACAAGAATTCATCGCAGTAAAAATTTTTTAAATCAGTTCATATTTTGTTATTGTCCACCTTTAGATATCGCTGCCAAAAAGGCTTACTTAAGCCATAAACACCACATTTTCTAAGAAATTTTGCTGAAACTTTGCAGTTTAAATTATATTTTGGCAAGAATTCGTCTCAATAAAATGTATACAAATAAAATTTAATTTTATTGTAGTCCCCGTATAGATGTAGCTCTCAAAAAGCTATTCTAAGCCATTGCAGGTGATGAGTTTGGCTAAAGAATCTGATAACTGCAGCGCTCGTTTTTTTTTTTAATAATTTTCATGATTTGCTCCGTATCCAAAGATTTTTCCAGTAATAAAATCAAAAATTAAAAACCCCAAATTTCAACGAATTGGTCTGAAATTTGGTATTATGAGTTTATTAGTAGCCGTAACGGTTCATATGCGATCCATTGGTGAAGCTATATAAGATTCGGCATGGCTGAACTTGATCCGTCTTTACTTGTTTAAACTGATCCAGATTTATTTTTACCATTTTACAAATGCACATAAAAAAATGTATTTCGATGGCCATTAATACAAAAATTATTACTAAATCCTGTCCCACCTCAGATCTCTTAATGTTATAAAACATTAGGTCTTTATATCATTTATTTAGGTTTAACATAGATGACCTGATCGAATTCGTTTATAAATATATATCCATCATAAATTCATTTATAAACATAAAATAACATAAAAACAAGAACAAAAACACATAAAATGTTTATTAATAAATATTATTAAAAAATACCATAAATTAATTGGTTAGAATAAACCCAAATTTTTGCTTATTTATATGTTACTATAAGAAAGTGACGTGCGTCACGTAGCGTGCGTCACAAAGAGTTCACGGCTTTTTATTAAAGACGACTAAATTGTTTGGCAGCAAATAAGTTATTATACCCTCCACCATAGGATGGGGGCATATACTTATTTGTCACTCCGTTTGTAACACCATTGGTACATATACTTCTTATATCTGCAGGTATGTTGGCATTGAAAATGGGCAATATCGGCCCATTTGTTGATATAGCCCCCATATGTAGCATCTCTCCGATTTGACTTATTAACGTCACAGAGACCACAAATTTCAACTGATCGGGCTGAAAATTTGTAGCTGGTGTTTATTTATACCCAGAACACTTCACACGAACAATGGTAGTAATACGTCCATGTTTTGATATAGCCCCCATACAAAGGTCCCTCTAGATTTGACTTGGCAACGCCACAAAAACCTAAAATTTGAACGAATTGGGCTGAAATTTGGTATATATTTGTATCCGAAACCATTCGCATACTATCCATGGTGGAGGGTATATAAGATTCGGCATGGCCGAACATAATCCGTTGCTTGTATTTTCTTAAGACCCTATGTTCCTGATAGGAGCGATGGGAATATAAGGTAATTCCAAAGCAGTTCGACTCACAAAAAGGACCCCTTTAAATTTTCACAAAATTTTGCTCAACAATTCTCCTAGTGTGCGGGAATTTTTTTGCATTTTAGTTTTTCAAATTTCGTTGTAGTTTTTGTGGTACAGAGCTCCAAAGATAACTATGTCTAGGACTTTTCTCAGAATTACTACTCGTATTGGTTAAATTAGCCATATATTTTTATACCAACGGAAAGCTCTGCTACTTCTCTTCAATGCAGTGGAACAAAATATTTATGCCTTTTAGTGGATGGATATGAATATATGGAATATTTCCTTATTTCATGTCCTTGATTTTTTTTGGTAAAAAGTCAAACTATTAGGAACTGACTACGGGAAACTCAAAATTGAACCTTGATGGTCCTAAAAGATATAGCAATTTTATTGAATCTATATTATAATTATTCTTGTAGATTTTTATACAGAATTGATGTTATTTTTACACATTATATTTATATTATCAATGTGAGTGTGTGCGTAACTGTATCTGGATCCGAAAGGTGGCGCTGTATTAAAGTAATTAAGGGGGGGTCCCTCTTTTAAACTTTTTTTAATTTTTGCCTGATTAGAGAAATTTTAGGTGAATCGGAGCAAACCTGACAAAGATACAGCAGTCTTAGCAACCGCACCTCGTACGTGACTCAGTACATAAGAAAAACTTTAAAGCGTTTTTCCCACAACCCATGTTGTCAAAGACGGTGCCCCTCATAACTCAAAAACTAATGAACCGATCCTTTTGAAATTGTTAACACAATTTCTTTACATAATTTACGAGGTAACGCTGTAGTGTTTTTTTAATTTGTCAATTTTTTTATATAACAATAACCAATTAGTCGATTTTTTCTCGCAAAAATCGCATTTTTGACTTCAAAGTGTTCTCAAAATTTGAAAAATTTAAATTTTGAATAAAAACTCGACAACGTTACCTAGCTATAACGATTATCTAACTAAATAAATTTATTTTTATACCCTACACCACACTGTGGTACAGGGTATTATAAGTTTGTTTCACGGCGGATGTTGGTAACACCTGAAAATAACACAGCTAGACCCACCTTAAAGTATACCGATCGACTCAGAATCACTAGCTGAGTCGATTTAACCATGTCCGTCCGTCCGTCCGTCTGTCCATGTAAAGTTGTTCGTCGACTACAGGGCGCAATTTCACTCCGATCGTTCTGAAATATTGCAGTTTAGAGTATTTCGCAGATGTTAAGATCGCTATTGAATTTGGTTGAAATCGGTTCAGATTTAGATATAGCTCCCATATATATCTTTCGTCCGATTTGGCCCTTTAGTCCTATAGAAGCTGTATTTTACATCCAATCGTTTTGAAATTTAGAATGGTAGAGTTTCTTGATCCATGAACCAACGTTGCCGAATTTGAAGAAAATCGGTTAAGATTTAGCTATAGCTCCCATATATATGTTTCGTCCGATTTTGCTCTTTAGATCCAATCGTTTTTATACCCTACACCACACTGTGGTACAGGGTATTATTTAAGTATAAAATGTCCCAAAAGTAAATTGATGTAAACAATTTATATATGAATTACAAAATTTATATATCAGAGTTATTCAATATTACGAGAGTGGTGTAGGGTATTATATTTTTAATTTCTGATGATCCGGTATCGAGTTATGAGGGGCACCGCAATTCAACTTTTTTCGAGACGCTTCCGCATAAATGCTGTCGCTGCCAAATTTTTTTATGAAAATTTTACACAATAAACTTTGAAAAAAATCATAAAAATAAGCTTTCTTAATACGAATTAACATTCTCTAATAATTCTCTAATATCTTCTATACTAAAGGGTGGTTAAATTTTAAGGGCCGATGTTGATTTTTAATAAAACACAAATTATTTAGGAAATTGTTGTCATTTCTTTTTATTATGATAATATTGGTATGGTTCAATTATGTATGGAGCAAAATATCGGCTTAATGGCCGCCGCGACCTCGGCGGCACACCTTCATCCGATAGTCCAAATTTCCGATGACGCTGAGTCATAATTGAGGTTCTATGCCGTTAATGTGCCGAATTATCTCATCCTTTAGCTCTTGAATTGTTGCTGGCATATCGACGTACACCTTTTCTTTTAAATAACCCCAAAGAAAGAAGTCCAACGGTGTCAAATCACTTAATCTTGGCGGCCAATTGACATCGCACAACCACATATTGTCCATATCCATATCTTCTAATTCGGCCATAAAAAGTTCGTTATCATCTCACGATAGCGAACACCATTCACAGTAACTGCCTGACCGGCCTCATTTCGAAGAAGTATGGCCCGATGACGTCGCCAGCCCATAAGCCGCACCAAAAGAACTGGGCGAGCATGCACAGGTGTTTTCACATCTCCTACAGACCCGGTTTGCTGAAATTTGCGCACAATTCTCCCAATTGTGGGCACATTTGGTCGATTATGCTGATCAAAAAACAAGTAAGAAAGTTTCAGTCGGGTAAACCGACTAAGGTATACCCTCACTTTGTGAGTAATGTAATATATAACATTACACCAATAAATCTGTCAATTTGTGTGGGAGGTACCAGAAGGGGTTTTCCAAATACACATATTTTTCGGTAAACAGTACATTCTTAAATACATTGCATTGTGCTATATACAACTATAAGCGTTTGTGTGCACTGGTATATTAAAGTTACGAGCTATGTAATTTTGGTATGATTTGGTCATTTTGTGTGGGAGGTACAAAAAGGGGCGGGGTGATAACGCCCACTTTTTACAGGACTATAGGCACTACAACAGCATTACACTGTACAAATTTTCAAGTATTTGTATGCACTGGTATTAAAGTTACAAGCCGTTTACTTTGGTACGAAACGGGCCATTTGTGTGGGCGGTACCAAAAGGGGCTGTACAATGATGCCCATTTTTTGCCGGCCTATAGCCGCTACAAAAACATTATACTGTACAAAATTTCAAGTATTTTTATATACTGTTATTAATGTTATAAGCTGTTAACTTTTGGTGCAAAATGGTGCATTTGTGTGGGAGGTACCAAAAGGGACGTGGCGACTTCGCCCATTTTTCTCGAGTTGATAGCGACTAATAAGCTAATACTATGTGTGGAATTTCAAAAGATTCGAATAAGTAGTATATTAGTTATTAAAGAATCAATATTTCACAACATTTTAACCCTTTGTGGGGGAGGTACTAGAAGGAGTGGACCAATATGGCCCATCTTCGAACTTAGCCGGAGATAGAAAAAAATATTACCACATACCAAATTTGAGGTCAATCGGTTACTCCTTTCGAGAGTTATCGTGCGCACCAGCCAGCAGACACACAGACAGACAGACAGACAGACAGACAGACAGACAGACAGACAGACGGACGGACATTGCTCATTCGACTTAATATGACCCAAAACGGATTTCCTCCGAACATACTTGGGGTCTTAGGTCACTCCTTCGACGTGTTACACTTTTTTCCGTAGCAAATGATATATACCCTCGTCACACTAAAGTGAGGGTATAAACATCACGAAGTGCACGAAATGCATTTTGATTTAACCCGTTGCTCGATTGTGTATCTTTTCATGGTTCAAATTGAGTTAGTCTGAAATTGAGAAATGTCAAATGAAATGCAGAAAAAAACTTGGCGTTTAGGTGTGGTTCACATTCAACATCGGCCCTTACAATTTAACCACCCTTTACTTATCCGAATCATTGTAAGTCATTTGAGCAATGTCCGTCCGTCCGTATGTCTGTCTGCTGGCTGGTGCGCACGATAACTCTCGAGAGGACTAACCAATTGACTTCAAATTTGGTATGCGACAATATATTTCTCTATCTCCGGCTAAGTTCGAAGATGGGCAATATTGGTCCACTCCTTCTAATACCTCCCCCACAAAGGGTAAGCATTTAGTGAAATTTTTTAATAAATTTTGTACCACTATTAGAATATTCTGAAATTCCACACATTGTATTATTTTATTAGTCGATATCACCTCGAGAAAAATGGGCGAAGTTGCCACGCCCCTTTTGGTACCTCCCACACAAATGGACCATTTTGCATCAAAACTGAACTGCTTATAACATTAATACAAGCGCATAAAAATACTTGAAATTTTGTACGGGATAATGTTTTTGTAGCGCCTTTTACCCGACTAAACTTTCTTATTTGTTGTCACGAATTTTGCCAAAACTTTCTCCAGGAAGTTTTCTTTAATATGGATATAATTACAAACATTAAACTTCTTTAAAATAACTCTCAAAAATAAGAAATATACTTTTTTTGTATATAATTACAAGAAATACAATTTTTGAAAGTGTTGCTTCAAATTGTCAAAACTTTTGTCTCGGTGGGTATATCGTGTCGAAATCTGTTTTCATTATGCAAAATATGATATTGTCAAAATTTATGTGACAGAAGTCAGTTCAGATTATGTTCTAATATTAAAAAAGATTGGACAGGGTTCGGGAAAACCGATACATTACATTTTCAAATGCAGATTTTTCGGAAACTGTATGATATAACTCGTAGGTGTGAACAGTTTTTGTAGACATCCGCTAGTAGAATGCATACGATATATATCGAAATACAAAAACTTACACGCATTTCAATATTTTGTACACCCGAGGTGACAACGTTTTGTGCCCCTCTGTGGTTTAGAAAAGCCATCTTTAAAACATGAATTCTCCAATACCTCTTGCAAAGGAATTCCAAGTTTTGTCGCTATCGCTTGTCTGGTTAAAAAACGGAGGAATTATATCCCTTTTTAATTTTAGATTAGTTATACACACTGTAATCTTCTGTTTCCAAACTCATTCGAAAAAAATAACTTTTTGTACTAGATATGGAAACCGAAAATTATTTTACACTCATTAAAGGTAAATTTATAATTTCCGTAATATTCGTATTTGAATTTAGATTGTTTACTGTATTCACTAAACTAGTCTAGTATTTTAATAACTTCGTGGCCAACAATTTAACAATTATTTACGTTTTATGGTAAATATAGGCAATTTGCTTCGAATTTTACATTACTTTTGCAATGACTATAGATATCTGACGAAGAATGAGACAAAATTACCTTCCATTCCGGCATCTGTCACTGCATAAGTTACTGCTGTCAGTTTGTGAGGAGTTGCACATACATACCAATGAAACATTCCGTTAGCATCATTGTCTGATTATGAGGATATCTATACTTCAGTACTTATCTGTAGTCTACTGATCACACTTCGTCTTTCATCACACTTTCACTCAAAACCCTTTACTAATTTAAGACGAAATTCCTTCATTTTTATCACACACTAGTTTTAATTATGATTTGTCAAAGATACTTTCCCACTAATCTTTACCCCTGACAGAATTAAAGGCGACACTTGATTTCACAATAGCGCCACACACAGCAGTCGATCAATCGATCGAACAATCGATGATCGATCATCTCATTTGACTGGTCGGCTTTAGAATAATTCAATTTTTGTTGTTGTTGATTTACATATACATACATGGAACAACAAACAAAAGCACTTATCTAAATACTTACAGAGAACTAATGCGATATAGCGAATGGTGATGTGTGAAGGAGATGAAACAGATAAATATTTGAAGTTAATATCGATGTCATTGCTACCCATGGTGGTGAATGCGCGCCTCTAGGAAAGCGGATCCATGTAACAGGTTCTGTATCAAAAAGCCAATGATTCTGACCTATTGATAATCATTAACATAGAACGGCGACGTCTGGTGGTGGTGTTAGCGATTGTGATGTTGGTCAGCTTTTATGGTCAACGAACTTTATGATGATAATATACCATAACCAGTTAAGTTATCCACTACTTAATATACGACAAGTGTAATTATCAACTACTTAATATACGTCAAGTTTGATTATCTACTTCATAGTAGTGGACCAGTTGGGTAATCTAATCCTTAGTTGACTACCAGTTGAGTTATCTATTCCTTAGTACATGACGTGGTAGGTTTTTACTTCTTAGTAGGCATCTAGTTGGGCTATATATTCCTTAGTAGAGGACTAGTGGGGGTATCTAATCCATAGTAGACCACAGTTCGGTTATTTACTCCTTGATTAACACACAGTTGGGTTATCTACTTCTTATTAGGGGATCAGTTGGGTTATCAAAGGATTAGATAAGAGAACGAGTTGGGTCATCTAATCCATAGTAGAAGGCCAGTTGTTTTTTTACTCCGTAATAGCTGGTCAGTTTGATTATTTACTCCTTAGTTACCGACATGTTGGGTTATTTATTCCTTAGTTAAGGACATGTTGGGGTCTTTACTCCTTAGTTGGCGACCAGTTGTATTATCTACTCCTTAGTTATTGACCATTTCGATTTTTGTTCTTTAGTAGATGACCTGTTAGGTGGTTAACTTCTTAGTAGGCGGTCGGTTGGGTTATCTATTCCTTAACAGAGTACTAGTTAGTTTCTCTAATCCAAAGTAGAAGACCAGTTAGGTTATTAACTTCTTAATAGGCGGTCAGTTGGGTTATCTACTTCTTTATAGGGGACCGGTTGGGTTATTTTTTCCTTATTAGAAGACCATTGGGGTTATGTACTCCTTAGTTAACGACCAGTTGGGTTATATATTCCACTAGCTGACCCCAGCAGACGTTGTTCTGCCCGTTCTGTTTGGGATGTATTGGTTTGTTATTCATTGATATTTCATTCAAAACTACATACCACCCGAGTTTCAGGCAAAAATCAGCAAAAAAAACTGTATATTGACCATAAGTCCATTACAGCGCCATCTACCAGTTAGAATCATTAATACAAACTATTATCAAAACAAACCACACATACATTTGTAATTTCAGTCAAGTCGCTCTGGAAATACGAATTATGCAAATAACTTGACCACTCCGCCATTTATCACGGTGATAATAATTCTAAAACACAGATGGCAGCAAACTGAACATATTGTTAAATTTTTAGCCTATTCGCTCTTATGGTTTCGGAGATCATGCGTTACTAACAAACGTACAAAGGATTCTATATATAAAGATAGGGTTATCTAATCCATAGTAGAAACACAGTTGGGCTATTTACTTTTTAGAACGCAGTCAATTGGGTAATCTAAGCCTTAGTAGGGAATCAGTTGGGTTATCAGATTTGTTATTTACCCCTTAGTAGGCGGTCAGTTGGGTTATCTACTCCTAAGCTAACGACCTGTTGGGTTATCTACTCCTAAGCTAACGACCTGTTGGGTTATCCATTCCTTAACACGGGACTAGTTGGTTTATCTAATCCAAAGTAAAAGACCAGTTTGGTTATTTAATTCTTAATAGTCGGTCAGTTGGGTTATCTACTTCTTTGTAGTGGACCAGTTGGGTTATTAGTCCTTATTAGAAGACCATTGGGGGTTATGTACTTCTTAGTTAACGGCCAGTTGGGTTATCTATTCCACAGTAGAGAACCAAATGGGTTATCTAATCCATAGTAGAATACCAGTTAGGTTATTTACTTTTTGGAACGCGATCAGCTGGGTTATCTAATCCTTAGTAGGGAATCAGTTGGGTTATCTATTACAGGGGGCCAGTTTTGTTATTTACCCCTTAGTAGGCAGTCAGTTGGTTTATCTACTCCTAACCTAACGACCTGTTGGGTTACCTAGTTGGTTTATCTAATCCAAAGTAGAAGACCAGTTAAGTTATTTACTCCTTAATAGGCGGTCAGTTGGGTTATCTACTTCTTTGTAGTGGAGCAGTTCGGTTATTTATTCTTTATACGAAGGCCATTGGGGTTATTTGCTCCTTAGTTAGCGACCAGTTGAGTTATCTATTCCATAGTAGAGAACCAATTGGGTTATCTATTCCATAGTAGAGAACCAATTGGGTTATCTATTCCATAGTAGAGAACCAATTGGGTTATCTATTCCATAGTAGAGAACCAATTGGGTTATCTATTCCATAGTAGAAGACAAGTTGGACTATTTAGTTTTTAGAACGCAGGCAGTTTGGTTATCTAATCCTTAGTAGGGAATTAGTTGGGTTACCTATTCCCTATTAGAGCACCAGTTGTGTTATTTACTCCTTAGTTAACGACAAGTTGGGTTATGTACTCCTTAGCAGGCGGTCAGTTGAGTTATCTACTCATTTGTAGAGAACCATTTGGGTTATCTAATCCATAGTAGAAGGCCAGTTGGGTTATTTACTCCTTTGTAAACGACATGTTGGGATATTTATCCCTTAGCAGAGGATCAGTTGGGTTATCTAATCCATTGTAGAAGGCCAGTAGGTTACTTATTCCTTAGTAGGCGGTCAGCAGGGTTATCTACTCCTTATTAGGGAATCAGATGGGTTATATATTCCTTAGAGGAGCAGATGGGGTTTTCACTTCTTAGTGGGCGGTCAGTTTAGTTATTAATTCTTAGCTAACGACCTGTTGGGTTATTTACTACAGAGAACCAGTTGGCGCCAATTTTGGAAGTTCAAACATGTAATTGGTTTCATGAACTTGCATATATCAAAAGGTGAATTGCCACCACCTACAATGACAAAGCTATGTTAATGTTAGGTTTCGTATATATAATTTACGAATGAAAAAATGTACCACGAGTGTGTACTTAAACAGTTTGATACACTATATGGCATTTTAATATAATTGTGACTGTGTTCGACAGTTTCTCGCCTCATGTTGTCCTTCAAGAGTCCAATTGTTTTTTGGTTGATTGTAATAAACTCTGTCTTTGAGAGAAAAAACATAGAATATTGTCCAAAGGCGTTAAATCTGGCGATGTTGGGGAGCCAACTTGCTTCAGAATTTCGTGAAATTATTCTTTCTGGGAATCGCATTCATATTCAAAAGCGACGGGGCCACTTTGTAGACACTTATTTCTCAGAATGATAGCGACAGATAAAATATTACTATGCATGGAATTAAAAAAATTCAGTTTAATACAGTAGACTTTATTTGAGAATCAATAGTTCACTAAATTTTATCTCTATATGGGAAAGGTACTAGAAGGAGTGCACCAATATGGCCCATCTTCGATCTTAGCCTGATATAGAAAAAATATTACCGCACACAAAATTTGAAGCCAATCGGTTACCCTTTTCGAGAGTTATCGTGCCCACCAGCCAGACAGACAGACGGACATTGCTCAAATAACACAGAATGTCCAAAACGGATTTTTGCCAAACATACGCATGGTCTTAGATTACGCCTTTGAAGTGTTACACTTTTGGCCCGTAGCAAATGGCATATACCCTCCTCCACTAAAGTGAGGGTATACAAAGTACAACTTAATGAACCCAACCCAATTAGGGAACTAGGTTTCTGAGAGTGCTTATATATGAAATTATAGACACAGCTAAAAGGGTCGGGATGAAATTTTTTCGACAGGTCTTACATATACCCTTCTTAAAATGCATGTTGATCCCAAGCCTATGAAAATAATTCAAATAATTTCAATACAATTGTAAATAATTTGTTTTATGAGCAAAAACCACCACTAGATGATTTCATTTGATAAACTTTTTACTAAGAAACACATTTTTACCACAGACTGGGCTCTAATCAATTATGTTTTTTAATTTCCACTTAGGCAGTTAGATTTACCTTACTGGGAATTTCCCACTCGAAAGTGCAATGAAGCTAATAAATGAATTATGCTGTAATCTCTGTTTGCGGTTTCTCAGGGCAAACAAATCCCCGGCAATATTTTCAAAACTGATGCAAACTACGCAAAAGAAAGAAAATAACATTTGATGAAAACCAGAAGAACATTTGATAAGAACCAAACATAGGCTAAACATATTCTGTTGTGGTTAACCGAATACAAATTGTAAAATACGCAAATGCTTGTACAAAAACAAGAAACAAAATGGTACAATTAATGACGCATGAAGCTGAGCGCATAAGAATTCACTAGCCACCAGCGGAAGCCAACAAATAAGTTTCGTTAATGATGTGAAAAGGATTTAGCAGAGGTTTGGTACAGACACAAAATTCATCATTTCTCGAAAACAGCACAAGGTCTTTCAAGCTTGAGTTTTTTTTTTCAAATGAGCATTTTTTCAGCTCTTTATTTATATACAGCATCATTCAGAAAAAATTATTATTTTTTAAGACATTTCTTTACAATGCATTTTTTTATAAAATGTTCTGCACGATTTTTTTTTTTTTTTTGAAAATTTTAGATGATAGCTAAGTTCCGAAAACATTTTCTAGAAATATAGATTTTCACACATTTTTCTAGAAAAACGCAATTTACAAGAAAAAAATGCAATTGTACGAAATTTTCTAGAAAAGGCAATTTGGAAAAACAAAAAATTTTTGGAATTTAAATTTATTGTGAAAGATTTTTTGAAATTTAATTTTTCTACAGAATTTCGCTAAAATTGCATTTTTCTATAAAATTTTCTGCTGGATTATTTTTTTGAAAATGTGGACGAAAATTAATTTCCGAATACATATTCAAAACAACGGATTTTCACACATTTTTCTAGAAAAACAAAATTTTCAATAAAAAATTCAATTCTACAAAATTTTCTAGAAAAAAATTTGAAATTTTAATTTTTTGTGGAAGATTTTTTCGCTAAAATTGCATTTTTCTTGAAAATTTCAACGAAAATGAAATTTTGTAACAATTTATCAAATTTGCAAGAAAACATTGACTTAGAAATCCTCTTAAAAAATTAAATTTGGAGACATGTAATTTTTTTTTGGAAAATTTCTTCGGATATTTTTTCCCCCAAAAATTACATGTCAAACAACAACAATTTTTTTGGGGCTTAATTTCATTTTTTGTCTGATTTTTGGGGTTTAATTTCATTTCTTGTCTGCTTTTTGGGGCTTATTTTCATTTATAAATTTAGAAACAGGAGAGGCTACGCATAAAAGATTTGCTCCACGTTGCCAACTTTTGATCCTGTCCATAGGAGAAAGTCTTAGGCTGACGCCAGACCGCACACCGAAGCAAAACAATGCGACAACTGCTCGAAGTCACTGCTAAAACAACGACGCAACATGTCATGCCGACTGCCGAGAGACAGAAAATTTACACATGTGTTGAAGTGAGAGATCAGATTGAAAGTGTTTGTTTTTTCTCTTTCCTTCTTGCATTTGTGTTCTGACGGAGCAAAGCACAGTTGGAAACGCTTCAAAACGCGCTCTCTTGCTGAAAGTAACGGAATGTGTTACTCTCAGCAAGAGATCGCGTTTTGAGGCGTGTCTATCTCTGCTTTGCTCCGGCAGAACACAAATGCAAGAAAGAAAGAGAAAAAACAAACACTTTCAATCTGATCTCTCACTTCAACACATGTGTAAATTTTCTGTCTCTCTGCAGTCGGCATGACATGTTGCGTCGTTGTTTTAGCAGTGACTTCGAGCAGTTTTCGCATTGTTTTGCTTCGGTGTGCGGTCTGGCGTCAGCCTTAAACAGAGGCCGAAGGCCGCAGGCCGCAGGCAGTAGGCCGACCGCGCAGGAAAAGATTTATAATTAGAAAATAGGTTCGTATACGTGTATTATTACGTACTCCGGAGATTTAGGAAGAGAACATTTCTTAGTTTTTTGGGGCTTATTTTCATTTCATGCTGTTTTCTTGATTGTGGTGTAATTTCTTTAATTAGTTGTTGTAAAGGGGGGGGGGGCGCATTTGAATTTTCAATTTGGGGTGCATTTTCTTGGGGCCCAACTTCCGGCCGCCATTTTTGAATAAAAAATAAATTTTAAAATTTCCGCAAAATTCTCTTAAAAATTAAATTTTGAAGAATTTTTTTTTTTGAGAATATTTCTTCAGAATTTAATTTTTCTGTAAAATTTTATTGAAATTTATTTTTAAATTAAAAAATTAAAAATTTTAAATTAAGTACATATAATTTTTTTTTTGAAAATTTCTTCAAAATTTTATTTTTTTTCTACAAAATTTTGTTTGCAATGATAAAAATTTGTAAAAAAATATTTATTTGACATGATTTTCTACAAAAAATACAATTTAATTTTGCTACAGAATTTCGTTCAAATTGCAAGAAAATATTGATTTAGAGAAAAATATAATATCGCCGAAATTCTTTTAAAATTTAAATTTTGAAGAAATTTTATTTTTGTTTGGACAAAATATTTTTTTGAAAATTTCGACGCATATTAAGTTCCCAAAACATTTTCTAAAAATATGATTTTTGACACATTTTTCTAGTAAAACCAAATTTTCAATATGAAAGCAATTCTACGAAAAATTTTTAAAAATGCAATTTTGAAAAAAAAAATTTTTCAAGTTTTATTTTTGGGGAATTTTATTGAAATTTATTTTTGAATTAAAAAATTATTATTATTAAATTATTATTTTTTTTTTTTGAAAATTTCTTCAAAATTCCATTATTTCTACAAAATTTTGTTGAAATTAAATTTTTCTACAGAACTTCGTAAAAATTGAAGTGATAAAAATTTGTATGAAAATATTTATTAAGACATGATTTTCTACAAAAAAAAAAAACAATTAAATTTTTCTACAGAATTTCGTTAAAATTGCAAGAAAATTATGAAAATATAGAATCGGCGAAATTTAATTTTTTTCTGGCAATATTTCTTCTGAATTGGATTTTTTCTGAAAAATCTTATTGACATTTATTTTTAAATTAAAAATTAATTTTAAAATTTTTCAGTTTTCAACTTCGACGAAATTGTCTAGAACTATGAAATTTTTACCTATATTTTTAAGAATTATTATTTTTTTTCAAAATTTCTTCAAAATTCCATTTTTTCAGAAATTTTTGTTGAACATAAATTTTTCTACAGAATTTCGTAAAAATTGCAGTGTTAAAAATTTGTAATAAAATATTTATTTAGACATCATTTTCTGTAGAAATACAATTTTCCCTAAATTTTAAAAAATGCAATTTGCAGAAATTAAATTTTTTTTAAAGAAAATTTAAATTTTTTCTAGAAAATTTTGTTGAAATTTAATTTTTTCGTTAATGCAGTTTTCTTTAAAATTTCAAAATTAAATTACGAAGAAATTTTCTAGAATTGTGCAATTTTACCGAAATTTTCTAGAAATATGGAATTTTGACATATTTTACTAGAAAAAAAATGCAATTTTGGAAAAAAATGTTAATTTTTAAGACATTTATTTAAATTGCATTTTTTTTATAAAATTTTCAGCATGATTTTTTTTGAAAATTTTGACGTGAAATAGGTTCCGAAAACATTTTCTAGAATTTGGATTTTGACACATATTTCAAGAAAAACGAAATTTCAATAAAAAAATGAAATTCTTCGAAATTTTATAGAAGACAATTTTGATAAAAAAATTTTGTTAAAAATATAATTTTTTTAAATATAATTTTTCTACAGAATTTAGTTAAAATTGCACTTTCCTTGAAAATTTCGACGTAAATGAAATTTTGTAAATATTGACAAAATTTGCACGAAAATATTAACTTAGGGAACAAGTTAAATTTCTTCTTGATTTTTTCTAGAAGTTTAATTTTTTTCTGGAACATTTTGCATTTTTCTTTTCTTTCGACAAAGATGAAATTGCGACGTAGAATATTGTAAAATTTTAACGAAATTTTCTAGAAATATAGAATTTTGATATCTTTTTCTAGAAAAAATGCAATTTTAGAAAAAATTGTAATTTTTAGAGAAAATTTCTGCAAAATTGCGTTCTGCTACAAAATTTTGTTGAAATTTGGTTTTTCTACAGAATTTTGTTAAATTGAATTATTCTTGGATATTACATATAAAAGACGACGAAATATTCTAGAAATATGGAATTGTGATATATATTTTTTAGAAAAAAAACTAAATTTTCTATAAGAAAATATGCACGTATTTTCGGCAAAATTTAAAAAAAAAAACATTATCAACTAAATTTTGTAGAAAAATGCAATTTTGAAGTTTTTTTTAAAATCTCTTCAAAATTGTATTTCTTCTAAAAAATGTTGTTAGGACTTAATATTTCTACAGAATTTCGTTAAAATTACAGTTTTCTAGAAGATTTCGATTTATAGAATTTGATCACATTTGCCAGAAAATATTTATTAATGCAAGATTTTGTTAAAATATTCAATGTCGACGAAGTTTTTAGGAAAATTCAATTGGATCATTTCTTCACATTGAATTTTTTCCTCGAAAATGTTGTGGAAATTTATTTTTTCTACAGAATTTGGTTAAAATTTTGAGTTGACCTGTTTATTTTATGTTCATTTCAACATTTTTCAAAATTTCGTTAAAATTTTGACGATAATTATTTTTTTTTAAATGATAACAATTTGTATGAAAATATTTATGTAAGCAAGATTTGCCGTAAAAATACAATTTCGACGAACTTTTTTTTAAAAAATTTAATTGAAGAAACTTTATTTTATTTTTTTTTTGAGAAAATTTTTTCAATATTTGATTTTTTCGAAAACAATTTGTTGAAATTAAATTTTTCTGAGCGCCCCAGTAGGTGAGTTGGTAGCGAGCTCGCCTATGAGTTTGGGGTCGTGGGTTCGATTCCCACCAGAGGCTCTGGTCTGTCGCAACAAAAATTAACAAGCAACATGGTCTTTGTCACCCTGCTTCTCCCTGGACCTTAAAATTAGAATATAAATTCACTTTGTATTGTAATTCATATAAATAAATAAATAATAAATAAATAAATAATAAATTTTTCTACAGAATTTCGTAAAGATTGCATTTTTCTTTAAAATTTCGAAAAAAAAAGAAATTTTCTAGAAGTTTGCAATTCGCCAAAATTTTCTAAAAATATGGAATTTTGACATATTTCACAATAAAGAAAATCACGAATTTTCGACATAATTTTCAAAATTGCAGTTTTCTGAAATTTTATTATTGTATATTTTTAGAAAAAATCTTCAGATGCATTTTTTTCTATTGAAATTTAAATTTCCTACAGAAATTCGTTAAATTGTAGTTCTCTTGAAAATTTCACGAAAATGAAATTCCGAAAACATTTTGTAGAAGTATGAGATATCGACGAAAAATTGTCTTTTGTCATATTTTTCTAGAAAAGCCAACATTTTGATAAGAAATTATGTACGCATTTCCGTCAAAATTTTCAAAAAGGCACAATATCGACTAGATTTTCTAAAAAGATAAATTTTTTTTTTGCAAATTTTTTTCATATTTTGTTGAAAATTGATTTTTTTTACAAAATTTTGATGAAAATGAAATTCATCAAATTGGCAAGAAAATAATAATTTAGTCAAGATTTTCAGAAAAAATACAAAAGTACAAGAAAAATTTAATTTTGAAACTATATTTTTTGTTTTGAGAAAAAAAATAATTCAAAATTTATTCTTTTCTAGAAAAATTGATTGTTCTATAGAATTTCATTAAAATTGCATTTCTACATTTCAATTTCTATAGAATTTTTTATTACAAACGATTTTTTGATGACATTTTCAATAAACATGGAGTTTCCACTAAATATACAATAAATATGCAAATTTTTAGGCAAGATTTCCTAAAAAAAATGCTATTGCTATAAAATAAGTGACAATTTTGCAAATAAATGACAATTTTAGCAATTTTATTTTGAGGAAACTAAAATTCTCCCTGGTTAAAAACTTCAGTTTGACAAATATCGGTCAATCTGTACTTGACCTGTCCCACCGAAAACAATAAAATCATCGTTTTCTCTTAACTCACATTTGCGAGACAAACAATGAAAAACGACTGTGACAAAAAACGATTTAATCACCAATTAATCAGACACAACGACGAATAACATAAGCGAATCATTGATATTAATCGGTCAATTGTTTAATACGACAATGATAAATCGCCATATTAACTCCCCCACACTCGCAATTCTGTCGGCGATATGCGATACTTCCATTCGAGAGATTTATGCAAATTGCCAAGATTGCCGAGAGACAAAACTGTTAAATATGCATTTAGCACTAGTTTATTGTTTAGTCTATTGTTACTTGCTATCAATTTATTATATGTATGTATAAGTATTTAAATGATGTTCCAGTATTGTTTTGTTTCCATTTTTAATTTTTCATTTCATTTGATTGTATTTTTTGCAACTCAAAAATGCGTTTTAATTTAATTATTTTTTTTATTATAATTTTCAAACTTTCAAAGATTTGAGATTTTTTTGGATTTTGTATACTCTACACTTTCTACACTAGTATTAGTTTATTAGTCACCTCGGGAAAAATGGGCGAAGTTGCCACGTCTTCTTTTGATACCTCCCACACAAATGAACCATTTTGCACCAAAAGTTAACTGCTAGTAGCTTTAATATCGCTTCATGCTAATACTTGAAATTTTGTGCAGGGTAATACTTTTATAGTACCTAGAGTCCAGTGAAAAGTGGGCGTAATTGGCACGCCCGTTTTAGTACCTCCCACACAAATGGTAAATTTTGTACCAAAAGTTAACAGCTTATAGCTTGAATACCAGTGCATACAAAGACTTGAAATTGTGTGAAGTGTTATGGTGTTATAGTACCAACAATCTAGAGAAAAATGGACGTTATAGACTTGCCCCTTTTGGTACTTCCCACACAAAGTTATCATTTTGTACGAAAAGTTTACAGCTTATATCGTGAATATCAATACATATACAGGGTTGCCCATATTCGACGGACCCATGTTTTTTTTGGGCCCATTCCAATTGACGAGGCTTGTCCGCAGGCAACAATCTTTGCGTCAATTGAATTTTGTACGGGAACAAATGCAAATCAACGCGAATAATCCGTTGTAAAGTGGACCGAGCCATGCCCAACTGCTGAGAACGGCGTTTTTGGGATGTTCTTGGGGACCTCTCAACACTGGCTCGTACGGCAGCGATATTCTCGGCCGATCGCCTTGGTCGACTTTTATTTGGCCTCTTCGGATTAGAAAGAGCCTCACCAGTCGAAAATTTTTCGTATAAACGCTTAATGGTGTTCTTAGAAGGCGCACTTCTCACATTTTTTAATATTTTAAAAGCACGTTGACTTGACTTCTTCTGTTGAATGTAAATTTCAACTATTTCAGAGCGCTCGCGTGGCGTGTATTGTTCCATGGTAAAAATCTGCTTGGACTGACGCTTCAAACGCGGTATGTCATTAAGCGATCTGACATCTCTGTCAAAAGTTATGGCGTTGCCAGATGGGTCCGTCGAATATGGGAGACCCTGTACATATATACGAGTATACTCATTCCTAAATTCCTACAATCCTCTTAAAGGAGGTACCCGTTTTAGTACCACAGTATTAGCACATATACCAGTGCATATTTAGTATACCTTTTAAAGAATATAGAGAAATCACTACCGATCATTGCATACTTCTAATATCTCTCCAAGATCTATCTACCTACTGTTACCAGCGCCAGAGATGACATCAACAAACTATGATCTACAAATATTTGTTAATTTCTATGTACGAGTATCTTTGTTTTCCTTTTCTATTTGAACCATTAACTTATCACCATAATCAGCTGTTTTGTTTAAATAAATATTGAACAAAATCAAATATTAATTTAAGAAGAGATAAAACGAATTGTTACGAGCGACAATCTTGATTTATTTCTATTTGCGCATGCGTACCATTCTTCTATTCAGCTCAGCTCAACACCGTTCAGATTCACTTAAAGGCAAACATCGGGCACTCTTACTGACGAATGTTACTTCTTTTCGCTCTGCCATCACATTCTGCGTCGCAAATGTGTAATGAACTCCCCACCAATAGCACTTTACTAACAAACTAACTACCTGCCAACTATTTGTTCATTCTATTTGCGTTACTCTCATACTGCTCTGCTCGAACTACTTACTGCACTATCCATCATCATCATCATCAGCAGATCATCGTAGTTTCGTTTACATTCCAAATTCACACCTTGTATAACCAACCACTGGGATGGCATTGGAGGAGGAGCGGATGAAGTTGAAGAAGCGGGACACGACTACTCTAAAATCTTTCGTAATTCGAGCATATTTACCAAAGCTATAAATGTATGAATGAATGGAATGGAATGATACAATTATTTGAATATGTCTACCCAAGCAACAGACAGGAAAAACCATTATCTCCGTTCATAGACCTATCTACCAAAAAAACACACAAAAAAACTGATGAAATTTTTAATTTCGTTTAAATGCAGTCCTAATCGGAGAAGTCAAGTGAAAAAAGCAGAGCTGTCAAATCTAAAGAAACAAGTGAATCGTCGTATCATAACACTGTGCAGCAGTGAACAAAATACACGGACTTCACGGTATAGGTTCGATTCTACTACCAAGGGGTGGTATAACCCCATACTCACTCGGTTTGGCGATATCGGTGACCACATTTTTTTTATGGTCCTCAAAAGTTTCTGAGAATCAGTGAAACAATTTTTTCTCGCACTTTTTTTTTGAAAAATTGAAGGGAAAAATATTTTTTTACTCTTTTCAGCATAACTTACAGGGACTCGTAATTTTTCACTAACAATATTTGGCAAAATTGTAGCCACGGTAAATTTCAACAAGTAAGAAATCTCAGTCGGGTAATGAGTTATGAATCCCCTCTCCTTAAGTCCCAAAAATATATTCGTAATTTTGTTTTATTTTATTAAATTATTACACTATGCAACTAAAAAAAAAAATTTTGTGTCCTTGACCTAAAAATTATTTTTTTTGTATTGTTGTGGCATATTGTTATTGTTATATAAAATCAAAACCAAAAATTTTTTTTATGGATAAATTTTTTTATGGATACATTTTTTTAAAAAAAAATTTATTAATAATGCTATTATCGTCGAAGTTACCCTTAGTATTTGCACTATAATGTTTGGAGTATATGGCCGATCAGGTCGACTTGTACGTCAAATTGAAGCTATTAATATGGGCTACCAATGTTGGAAATATCTCTTTCAGTTAGAAGCAGTGGTTTAGTAACAGTCATTAAACAAATTGGAAAAAGTAGATTTTTTTCAAAAAAAAAAAAAATAGTGGGACAAAAAACATAAAAAATAGAAAAAAAATCAAAAAAATATTTTATTTTTTAAAAGTTTGCATCCTAGCGAAGAAAAAATGCCTATTTGAAAAAAAAATGTAAAATCAAAACCAAAAATTTTTCCATGCTCTAATGTTTTATGCTGCTCCAGTATGGTTTAATGCATCTGAGTGCCACTTAAAAAAATTACAAATCTGCCAAAATAAGCTACTCAAAATGATTTACAACGTTCCCATGAATTTTTCGACATCAACGCTGCACTCTATGTCTAACATTAATTTAGTTAAGGAAAAACTACAAGTATTGTCACAAAACTTTGTGAACCGTTGCCGCCATTCTTGCTATTCCCACATAAATGCCTTATGTTGATAAATACAATTTATCGTACTCTTTTACTTTTTAACTTTTTTCTTGATTTATTGGGTTTTTTTTCTTATAAATTTTCCCTAACATAATATCTAATTTTTGTAAATATATATATTAGTAGTATGACTAAAATGTTTAAGTTGAAAAATTAAGTATCAATTGCTCTCTTTACTATAAGATGTTATATTATTGTGAATATATATAATAAATAAACAATAAATGAACAAAAAAAAAAACAACAATTTGTTTATGGATACATTTTTTTTAAAATTTTTTTTTTTATTACAAATGCTATTATCGTTGAAGGTACCCTTAGTATTTGCACTATATTTTTTGGAGTAGAAGGCCGATCAGGTCGACTTATACGTTAAATTGAAGCTATTAATGTGGGCTACCAATGTTGGAAATATCTCTTTCACTTAGAAACAGTGGTTTAGTAACAGTCATTAAACAAATTGGAAAAAGTAGATTTTTTCAAAAAAAAAAAAAATAATGGGACAAGAAAACATAAAAAATAGAAAAAAAAATCAAAAAAATATTTTATTTTATTTTTTTAAAGGTTTGCATCCTAGCGAAGAAACTAATGCCTATTTGAAAAAAATCTATGCATAAATGTAGAAATAATAGCCCTTTTGGTAGAGGTAAGACAATTTCAAAAAATCTTTTTTTTTAAATTTCTGTTTAAATAGCGATTTTATTTACTACTTTAATTTATTTTATGTACATTTGAGTTTATTTACATGAACAAGTTTCATTAGAAGTAATTGTGAGCTCTTCGTTGACGTCTGTAGATTTCAGAATCGGTTTCTCTAATGAGGAACCACATATAATCTCCCATCATTCTTTCATCCCAGTGCCCTTGGTAACGCCGCACGATGGACTTCAATTCTTGGTGAAACCTTTCGCCATGTTCGTCACTTACGTCGCCAAGATTCTCGGGGAAAAAGTTCAAATGAGAATGCAAGAAATGAATTTTGAGGGACATATTTACACCTTTTGGAATACATAAAGCGAAAAATAAGTTTGAAGAATACATACATATGTGTTATATATGTACATAAATATAAAAAAATTTATTTCTAACTAATTTTTTCATAATTTTTTAACAAATCATTAATCATTGTTTCACATTGCGGGCTTTTATTGGATCCAAGGAAATTTGAAACTACAAGCTTAAACGACCTCCATGCTGGAATTTCATCCGACGTCAAATATGATTCGAAATTCACATCTTTCATCAGTTTCCTTATTTTAGGCCCATCAAAAACTCCTCCTTCGATGAAAAGAAAGACTTTAAAATAAACTTTTTAAATATGAGAGTGAATTGCCATCTTTCCTTAAGGCTTTTACAAATTTTTTAAAGAGCCCCAGCTTAATATGCAGTGGTGGCAAAATATCGGCTATGCCAGAGGCATAACGTACCAACTACTTTTAAGTCGCAACAATTTTTCCAGTCATGTTCATATTTTATCAATTTAGCCATTGTTTCGTATGATTCCTTAAGCTGAGTATAGACGATTGCCAGATCGGCAAACGTTATCAACCCTGTTAAAGTGCTGCAAATGTCAGATTGTTTGGCAAAGGTGAATTGACAGTTCAGACGATTGCACGAAAACAATACAATTTCATATATTTACAATATGTTTTGTAAATATTTATATGCAGGATTGCCAATAAAAATACATTATAGACAGTGTTGCATATAAAATGTTTTTCTGGCAATGGCGCCGTTGTCACATGCATAAACTTCGCACATATAACAATCTGCAAATTATCTCGCAATGACTTCTGCTAACGTTGCAAAACAAAAATTGTGTGTTCACACGGTTGTAAATTCACAGGGTTGAATTTTTCCGCCATTTTTCTGGCAATGTTGTCCGATCAGCAAATCGTATGTACTTACCTTTAGTGTTGACAGCATGAGCAATGGGAATCGACGGTTTCTGATAGCAGTCCGTATCGTGAATGAATAGTTGTCTCCAAATCATTGGCATTCCAAACTGCACGTGAAGTCTAAAATTAAAACGTTTTATTCCACAAAACATTGTAATACATTAATGTTAAAGTACTTACCGCATTCTTCGACTAGTCCATCGAGTAAGATTTACATGGCACGAATTACACAAAATACTAGGTGTCCACGGTTCGTTCATATTTTTAACTCGTATACCAAAATATTACACATATATTACTTCTATTATTTTACTAACCGCACGTCGATTTTTTTAATTACATATTTTCCGCAGATGTAGCAGAAATTGTCGGGATCATTTACACATTGAAAAGTTCTTTGCCTTTTCAGAAAATCGACTTATCTCTTTAAGGCGCTGAATTACACCAATTTATTAATAAGAAATTTCATTCATAAATTCCGGGTTTAAGGTTCATAAGTTGCAGTACCAGTAGCTGACATATACTTTGCTTCGAACGTAGAAACCCAATATTTTCAAGACTGCCGCGTACTACTTTGTATTGCGTACATATAATTTTACTACCTGTATATACAACTGGGAAGTCCATGTCCTAAAAAGGCGTAACTGAATGGAAACCGCATAAATAAAAAACCACAAATATTGTTGAATGACCCTCTACCTGAGGGGATCTCATCCAATATAGCTCTCACATTGCATATAATGTTTTATGGAGGGTTACGAACGGCCATAAAACCACAAGGTTCTCTATAATTTTATAATGTCTCACATCAATCCTCATAAAATAAAATGCAAGTGCAATGTCTCTTATATCGTCGCTTGGATGACCAACCGATGTAACTGACCATTTTTCAGAAATTGAGTTAAGGCCACCATTCGATTTGTCTAGTCAAAGTACAACGTGTGTATAAATTTTGTGCATATATATTACCGTTTTCTCAAAAAACGGTAAATGATTTTAGACACAATCCCAAAAGATATTTTCACCAAGAGACGCAAGTGCAATATGTCACTTAATATTTCGTTTTCCCGAAATATTTGTTCATTATTGCAAAAAGTTATGGAGTACGAGTACTTGCTGGACCCAGACCACTCGTTGCCCATTTTTGGACCGATTGCGGCCCAGTCCCAATCATCAGATAACGACAGTAGGAATCTCGATAATCCATTCGTAGGTAGGAACAGTAGGAATCACTAAGAAAATAATAACTCCAAATTGGCTTATTTGGGCAGGGCCACGCCTCCTCAATCAATAACTGATATAGCCTGTGTCACCCGCTAGGATAATCTGAAGATTCCCTGAAAACTTCATCAATATCGGTCCAGCCATTTTTGAGTCCATACGTAACAATATCGGACCAGCCATTTTGGAGTCCATACGTAACAAGAAACACATCCATTTATATATACTCGTATATATAGATTCCGTATACTAATGATTAAAAAATAAATTATAAGTATGAATATACAAGTATAATTAATTATATCCCGATTATAAATATATAATGAACACGTGATGTATTTTCGATTGAGAGATGGCTTTCCGTCTCTCTACAATGTAATAACAATAACGCCTATTTTTTTAATATTCCATGGGAACTACAAAAGTATTACACTTCATAAAATGTCAAGTATTTATATGAACTGGAATCAAAGTCATCAGCCGTTAACTTTTTCTGTAAAATGGTCCATTTGTTTGGGAGATGCCAAAAGAGACGTCGCAACTTGGGTTATTTTTCTCAAGATGATTGCGATGAAGAAACTAATACTACATGTGGAATTGTGGAAGATTGTGGCGTGAGGTGGTACTCACACCCTTAGCCCTATTCTACCATATTTAACCCTTTTTGCCATATCGTACCATATTTTACCTTTTTTGCACTACGGTACCATATTTAATCCTTTTTGCCCCACTGTGCCATATTTAACACATTTTTGACCCATTGCACAAATTTATTTTTTTCCCCCCACTGTATCATATTTAGCACTTTTTGCCCCACTGTACCATATTAAACACCGTTTTTTTCATCTGCACAATATTTATGTTTTCCATCACTGTACCATACGTAACCTTAATCTTAACCATGTTTAACCCATGTGGCCCCACAATATTAAACACATTTTTGTCCCACTGTGCCATATTTTACACATTTTTGTCCCACTGCACAAATTTCAAATATTTCCCCAACTGTACCATATTTAACCCTTTTTGCCCCACTGTTCCATATTTAACAAATTTTTGACCCACTGCACAAATTTAAATTTTCACTGTAGCATATTTACCACTTTTTTCCCCACTGTACCATATCCAACATTGTTTTGTCCCACTGCATAATATTTATCATTTTTGACTAAAAAACTGCTTGTGTCTAGTCTACGTTCCAATGGCTACCCTCAAGCCAAATTAAACGATTCAAGCTCTTGCCATTTGGACTTGGCTTTGGTGCCATATTTATCCCTTTTTGTCCCAATGTGCGCGTAAATTTTTTATTTTCAGAAAATTGTGATTCATACCGAATCTTTGCCCTATGCGCTACCCTCACACGAAATGTTGCAATTCTAGCTCCAGCCGTTTGGATTTTGGCTGTGATACAATATTTTTTTCTTTTTTGACCCATTGTGCGCCCAAAATTTCGAAAAACCCTTCCATATTGCACGTCTACATAGCAAGGACTACCATTCTACCAAATTTCATGACTCTAGCTTTAGCCGTATGGGCTGGGCGGTGATCAGTCGTAACTGACATTATGTATAATTTTTTTTCCACAAAGTGACGTATCTGCATTGTTTATGAAAAACATGCATTATAATAAATTTTTTATACCCTACACCACACTGTGGTACAGGGTATTATGACTTTGTGCATTTGTTTGTAACACCCAAAAGGAGAAGAGATAGATCCATTGTTTATTATACCAATCGACTTGTAATCTTTTTCTGAGTCGATTTAGCTATGTCCGTCTGTCTGTCCGTCTGTCCGTCTGTCTGTAGATGTATTCTTGTAATCAAAGTACAGGTCGCAATTATGGCCCGATCTTGACGAAACTTTACACATATCTTTTTTTTGGCCCAAGGACGATCCCTATTTAATTTGGTTAAAATCGGTTCAGATTTGGATATAGCCCCCATATATATGTTAGCCCTGATTTGACATGTAAGCGCTGTAAAAACTTTATTTTATATCCGATCAGTATGAAATTCAGCAGAAAGAGGTCTCTTATTATATGAATGAACACTGTTAAATTTGGAAGAAATCGGTTCAGATTTAGATATAGCCCCCATATATACGTTACCCCCGATTTGACATGTAAGCGCTATAAAAATGTTATTTTATATCCGATCAGTGCGAAATTCGGCAAAGAGAGGTTTCTTATTACATGAAGGAATATTGCTAAATTCGGAGAAAATCGGTTCAGATTTAGATATAGCCCCCATATATATGTTACCCCCGATTTCACATGTGAGCGCTGTAAAAACTGTATTTTATATCCGATTAGTATGAAATTCGTCAGAAAGAGGTTTCCTATTATATGAATGAACACTGTTAAATTTGGAAGAAATCGGTTTAGACATAGATATAGCCCCCAAATATATGTTACCCCCGATTTTACATGTAAATGCTGTAGAAACTGTATTTTATATCCGATCAGTACGAAATTCTAGAGAAAGAGGTCTTTTTACATGAATGAGTATTCAGGGAAAATCGGTTCAGATTTATATATAACCTCCATATATATGTTCCTCCTGATTTGGTATTAAAGCGCTATAGAAGTTGTACTTTGCTTCCGATCATTAATATTTTCCGGAAAGATGTTTCTCAATTTAGGAACGAATATTGCTTAATTTAGCGATTATCGGCTCAGAAGTAGATAATATGTTCCTGCCTACTTACCAATTATTCCAAATTATTATCGCAATGACCTTTATCGCATTGTTAGCCAATTTTTTACCCTACCCCACACTGTGGTACAGGGTATTATGACCTTGTTCATTTGTTTGTAACACCCAAAAGGAGAAGACATAGACCCATTGTTTATTATGCCGATCGACTTGTAATCACTTTCTGAGTCGATTTAGCTATGTCCGTCTGTCTGTCTGTAGATGTATTCTTGTAATCAAAGTACAGGTCGCAATTACGGTCCGATCTCAACGAAACTTTGCACATACGAGTATCTTTCGTTAGGCCCAAGGACGATCCCTATTGAATATGGTTAAAATCGATTCAGATTTACATATAGCTCGAATATATATATGTACCTCCGATTTGGCATATATGCACTGTATAAGCAAAATTTTTGAACCGATTTGTACAAAAATTGACAGAGAGTAGTCTCGTGATACACTTAGAGACAATACCAAATTTGGGGAAAATCGGTACAGGTTTAGATATAGCCCTCATATATGTATATGTTACCCCCGATTTGACATGTAAGCGCTGTAGAAACTGTATTTTATATCGGATCAGTACGAAATTCGGCAGAGAGAGGTTTCTTATTACATGAAGGAATACTGCCGAATTCGGAGAAAATCGGTTCAGATTTAGATATAGCGCCCATATATATGTTAGCCCCGATTTGACATCTAAGCGCTGTAGAGACTGTATTTTATATCCGATCAGTATAAAATTCGACAGAAAGAGGTTTCTATTTTACATGAATGAGTATTCAGGGAAAAATTGGTTCAGATTTATATATAACCTCCATATATATGTTTCTCCTGATTTGGAACGAATATTGCTTAATTTAGCGATTATCTGTTCAGAATTAGATATATCCACATATATATGTTCTTACCCATTTACCAATTTTTCCAAATTATTATCGCAATGGCCCTTATCGCATTCTTAGGGAGGTGTAAGGTATTATATAGTCGGCCCCGCCCGACTTTCTGCCTTTCCTTATTGGTTTATGGTTTTTTTTGTACCAGGAAAGTGTTGTTTGAAAAAAAATATTTTTTTTTTCATATTTTTGACGACTGTTACTTAACCAAAGATACTACGTGAAAGCGATTATTGCAGCATATGTAGCCCTCATAATTCCCTTTAATTTGTGGGGGTAACACGACCCAATCAGGCTTATACTTGAAAAATTATTGTCCAAATACTGAATGCACTATCCACGAAAGCAAGAATTAAAAAAAATTGTAAATAAAAAATTTACCATTAAAGTTTTTTTTAACATTTTTTTTTAGTGTTTGTGTCACCTAATTGCACCAGAAACTGTTATCCACATACCTTGGACAAACTTTTTGTTGCATAGTGTTATCAATTTAAATTGCATTTAATAACTTTAAAGTATGTAGTGGTATTAAAGTTTAAAGCTGTTTACAATTGGTACAAAATGGTCCATTTGTGTGGGGGGTATCAATCACTTTTCTCTAGACAATCACTTTTCTCTAGACTCTAGGTACTATAAAACCATAACACTGTACGAAATTTCAAGTATTTGTATGCACTGGTATTACTGTTATAAGCTGGTAACTTTTGGTACAAAAAAGGTCCCTTTGTGTGGAAAGTACCAAAAGAGGTAGCGACAGATAAACTATTACTATGTGAGGTATTACAAATGATTCGGAAAAGTAGCATAGAAGTTATTAGAGAATCAATATTTCACAAAATTTTAGCCCTTTGTGAGGGAGGTACTAAAAGGAGTGCACCAATATGATCCATCTTCGAAATTATCCTAAGATAGATTCACGATAATATCACGAACCAAATTTGAAGTCAATCCGTTACTCCTTTCTAAAGTTATCGTGTGCTCCAGCCAGACAAACAGATGGACGGACATTGCTCAAATGACTTAAAATGTACTAAAATGGATTTCCGCAGAACATACTTTGGGTCTTAGGTCACTCTTTTGATGTGTTACACTATTGGGTCGTAGCAAATGATATATGTATACCCTCAATAATAACAATTTAAAACCAGTAAGGAAAGGCAGAAAGTCGGGCGGGGCCGACTATATAATACCCTACACCTCCCTAACAATGCGATAAGGGTCATTGCCATAATAATTTGGAATAATTGGTAAATGGGTAGAAACGTATTATCTGAAACGATAATCGCTAAATTAAGCAATATTCGTTCCTAAAGTGAGAAACATCTTTCTGGAAAATTTTAATGATCGGAAGTAAAATACAACTTCTATAGCGGTTTGATACCAAATCAGGAGGAACATATATATGGAGCTTTAAAATAAATCTGAACCGATCTTCCCTGAATACTTATTCATGTAAAAAGACCTCCTTCTGTCGAATTTCGTACTGATCGGATATAAAATACAGTCTCTACAGCGCTTACATGTCAAATTGGGGGTAACATATATATGGGAGCTATATCTAAATCTGAACCGATTTTCTCCTAATTTGGCAGTATTCCTTCATGTAATAAGAAACCTCTTTCTGCCGAATTTCGCACTGATCGGATATAAAATACAGTTTTTACAGCGCTTACAGGTCAAATCGGGGGTAACATATATATGGGGGCTATATCTAAATCTGAACCGATTTCTTCCAAATTTAATAGTGTTCATCCATATAATAAGAAACCTCTTTCTGCCGAATTTCATACTGATCGGATATAAAATAAAGTTTTTACAGCGCTTACATGTCAAATCGGGGGTAACGTATATATGGGGGCTATATCTAAATCTGAACCGATTTCTTCCAAATTTAATAGTGTTCATCCATATAATAAGAAACCTCTTTCTGCCGAATTTCATACTAATCGGATATAAAATAAAGTTTTTACAGCGCTTGCATGGCAAATCGGAGCTAACATATATATGGGGGCCATATCCAAATCTGAACCGATTTTAACCAAATTCTATAGGGATCGTCCTTGGGCCAAAAAAATTATATGTGTAAAGTTTCGTCGAGATCGGACCATAATTGCGACCTGTACTTTGATTACAAGAATAAATGCACAGACGGACAGACGGACATAGCTAAATCAACTCAGAAAGTGATTCTGAGTCGATCGGTATAATAAACGATGGGTCTATTTCTTCTCCTTTTGGGTGTTACAAACAAATGCATAAAGTTATAATACCCTGTACCACAGTGTGGTGTAGGGTATAAAAATCTTGACGCGAAGTCCCCCCCAAATAATCTCAATTTTTCGGGATTTCACCCAACTGTGCATCGTCTGGGTGCCACAGCATTCCCCTCTCAGTGATGTTGCGTTAGCGCTTAATGTTGCCCCAGTCAATATTTATGTTTGATTTGACTAAAAAAATTCCATAGCGTTGTGAGATTTTTTCCAATTTATTTTATTTTACGGATTTCGTATCCAACGCACAAAGTTGTGGGCAGATACTAAGCAAATGCTATCTGAAATGATCTAATTTTTTAACATTCTGTTTGTCTTTCCTCATACGTCTTGTAGCACGAGTCATGTATGTATGAATGTATGTTAAGTAACCATAATCACCAGCAGCACTACCAACTACACCACTGATCGTCTTCATCAGCATCCGAGTCATGATCATTGTGAGCAATGACGACGTTACAATGACGACAAAGAAGATGATGGTTTCGAAGAGGTTTTGCCCTCCCAACGCATCTGTCAGCAATTAGAGATTCATTCATGAGATCTAATTTTATCTAGACTGCGGAAAACTGTAGGGTTCAGTTGCTATGTACATACGATAGCAACCCTAAGTGGGTTAGAGTGGATGCCCGGAGGAGATAAGGTTTCCTCTTGAAATTCCAATAATTCCGTTTTTATAGAGGAAGTCACTAAATTCATATTATATATGTATTTTTATTTTAAATTGTTCATTACTTACTTACATTCGAGTATTCCTAATTTAGTTTTTGTTTTTTGTTTCTCTTTGCAGGTGAGTGTCCTCTACCAGTTGACCATAAAACCGACCGAACACAATTAGTAATGGCAAGTTGAAAATTGCGTCTCCGAGCTAAACTGGCGGTATCTTTAAAGGCCGGCAAAACATTAGCAATTTTGAAAATCCATTAAACCATTCTTTTTTTCTTCTCTTTATGATCTTATTTTAGACCGAATCGTGATTTAAAAAAAAATAAAAAATGCCTAAACTCAGGTGACATATGTCACCGCTAAACTATTTTGACATTCTGCCTCCATAAATGCCAATAAATCATATTCTTTTTCTTCTTGGAAAAAAAAAAACTCATGACATCCACCAGCAATACCTCTTGACTTACGGGCCTTACGTATGTATCTAAAATGATCATTAGAACTCATTAGAGACACTCAAGAATGAGTTCGAAAATTTACGGCTGGAATGTTCCTTCCTTCCGTTTTAATTAATAGTGCCTCACACGAGGCCCGTCCAAAAGTAAAATGTTTTATTGGTTTTTTATTAACATTCTCGTGTACATTTATCCAACTTTTATGGCTTTCTTTCCTCAGATATGTATTAATTTTCTTTATTTGTCTGACAATGTTTCTTTTCGTGTTTCTGTGAAATCTTACCAGAACATCTCTGGAAATTGAAAACTATTTCATTAAATCCTCAAATTGTTTGGCTTTCTGTCAAAAATGTGTGGATTATATACATAATACATGTATATATATATATGTATATATAATCGAAGAGATACGTATAAATATATATGTATTCGTTAGATGAAACGCGTGAGGTTACGAAAAATCTAAATTTAAATAATGTCATTCTAAATGCAAGTGCGTACCAGAGGTTGCAAAATCTATAGAACTATACAACATTTTTGCAAACAAAATTTCTGTAACAAATTTTTGGAACGACATTTTTTTTTTGTATCGAAAAGTTGTCCAAAAATTTCATAAATAAAATTTTTCCAAAAACGACCTAAAAAATATTTTTTCCATAAATTTGGTATAGATAAGTTCAGCAGAGAATATCCCTAAAGATATTTTCCTAAAATTTCAATTGAAAATTTTTCCGAAAATTTTCTACTGAATAGTTGTTCGAAAAACCCCATATAGAAATTTTGCTCGAATAATAACCTATACAATCATTCTTGAATATACTTCTTGTAGAAATAACCTATACTAATTTGTTTGAAAATAACCTAGTCAAATTTTTCTTGAAAATTTCATATAGAAATAACCTATACAATTTCTTTTGGAAAATAACCAATTAAAATTTTGCTTAAATATTTCCTATAGAAATAACCTATAAAAATATAGCCGAAAATTTTCTATAGAAAAATGTTTTGCTGAAAATAATCTTTCGACATTTTGCTTAATCTTATCCTATAGAAGATTTTCCCGACAATTTCTTATAGAAAATGTAACCGAAATGTTGTTCGAAAATTTCCCTTGGAAGTTTTGTCAGCAACATTCCTCTTTTGAACCGTTTTGTTCCATGGAAAATTTTTGTCAATAGAACATTTCGGAAAAATTCTCTCCGGAAACTTTAGTAAATTTTTTATTTGATAACTTTAGAAGTTTGCTTGTAGTAACTTACTGGCAATTCAAGTAAACAAATTTTCTTCTCGATCATTTTTACGAAATTTTCTTATAGAAAATAAAGGGTGGTTAAATTTTAATTTAATGAGTTATGATTTTGAATAAAACACAAAGTATTTAGTAAATTATTGTCATTGTCATATGATAATATTGGTATGGTTCAATTATGTATGGAACAAAATATCGGCCAAATGGCCGCCGCAGCCTCGGTGGCACACCTCCATACGATGGTCCAAATTTTCGATGAAGCTGAGGCATAATTGCGGTTCTATGCCGTTAATGTGCCGAATTATCTCATCCTTTAGCTCTTCAATTGTTGCTGGCTTATGGACGTACCCCTTTTCCTTCAAATAACCCCAAAGAAAGAAGTCGAACGGTGTCAAATCACATGATCCTAGCGGCCAATTGACATCGCCACGAAATGAGATAACACGGCCATTGAATTTGTTGCGCAAAAGAACCATTGTTTCGTTAGCTGTGTGGCAAGCGGCAACGTCCTGTTGAAACGACATATTGTCCACATGCATATCTTCCAATTCGGGCCATAAAAAGTTCGTTATCATCTCGCGATAGCGAACACCATTCACAGTAAATGCCTGACCGGCCTCATTTCGAAGAATTATGGCCCGATGACGTCGCCAGCCCATAAGCCGCACCAAACGAACTGGGCGAGCAGGTGTTTTCGCATCTCCTATAGACCCGGTTTGCTGAAATTTGCGCACAATTCTCCCGATTGTGGGCACATTTGGTCGATTATGCTGACCAAAAAAAATCACGAAGTGCACGAAATGCATTTTGATTTGAACGCCCATTTTCGTAAAAGGCTTAAAAAACTTTAACGCGATTTTGTATCTTTCCATGGTTCAAATTGACTTAGTCTGAAATTGAGAAATGTCAAATGAAATGCTGAAAAAAACTTGACGTTTAGGTGTGGTTCACATTCAACATCGGCCCTTACAATTTAACCACCCTTTATTAAGAAATTTCCGGTTAAAAAATGTAATCGAACTTTTAATAAATTTTGTTTTGAAAACATTTAAAAATCTTACAAATATATTTTAACTTTCGAAGTATTTTCGAAAAGATATTGAAAAATTTAAGAAATTTTCTTGTAGAAACTGACAAAAATAATGAATAAAAATTTTTTTATTTTTAAGAAAATTTTATTATTTAACAAATTTTCTTTCGGAAATTTTCGGAAACATTTTCTATAGGAAATTTTGCAGACAAATTTTCTATAGGAAATTTTGCAGACAAATTTTCTATAGGAAATTGTGCAGACAAATTTTCTATAGGAAATTTTGCAGACAAATTTTTATAGGAAATTTTGCAGACAATTTTTCTATAGGAAATTTTGCAGACAAATTTTCTATAGGAAATTTTGCAGACAAATTTTCTATAGGAAATTTTGCAGACAAATTTTCTATAGGAAATTTTGCAGACAAATTTTCTATAGGAAATTTTGCAGACAAATTTTCTATAGGAAATTTTGCCGAAAAATGTTCTGTAGGAAATTTTTAAATAAATAATTTCTAGGAAATTGTCTATAAATAAAAATTGCTAGAATATTTTCTATAAATTGCAATTTTCTAGGCAATTTCGTAAAATAATGATGAATTTCTAGGACATTTTCTATAAATAAAAAATTTCTAGGACATTTTCTATGAATAAAAATTTCTAGGACATCTTCTATAAATAAAAAATGTTTAAGAAAATTTTCTGTAAATAAAAAATTTCTAGGAAATTGCTTATAAAAAAATTTCTAGGATATTGTCTATAAATAAAAATAATGCTACACATTTCTATAAATAACAATTTTCTGGGAAATTTTCTGTAAATAATAAATTTCTAGTTAATTTTCTATAAATAAAAATTTTCTAGTTAATTTTCTATAAATAAAAATTTTCTAGTTAATTTTCTATAAATAAAAGATTTCTAGAACATTTCTAGAAAAATTTTCTAGTTAAGTTTCTATAAATAAAAATTTTCTAGGCAATTTTCTATAAATAGCAATTTTCTGGGAAGTTTTCTATAAATAAAAAAAAAATTCTAGTTTATTTTATATAAATAAAAAATTTCTGGGAACTTTCTATAAATAAAAAAAATTCCAGGAAATTTTCTATAAATAAAAAAATTTCAAGGAAATTTTCGATAAATATAAAATTTCTAGAAATTTTCTATAAATAAATAATTTTTAGGAAATTTTCTATAAATAAAAAATGCTAGGAAATTTTCTGTAAATTGCAATTTTCTAGGAAATTTTCTATAAATAAATAAATTCTAGTTTATTTTCTATAAATAAAAAATTTCTAGGAACTTTTCTATAAATAAAAAAATTTCTAGAAAATTTTCTATAAAAAAATGTCTAGCTTATTTTTTATAAATATTAATTTTCTAGGACATTTTCTATAAATAATAAATTTTTGGTTAATATTCTATAAATAAAAATTTAATAGTAAATTTTCTAGGCAACTTTCTAGGATATTTTCTATAAATAAAAAATTTCTAGATAATTTTCTATAAATAAAAAAAAATTCTAGGAAATTTTCTATAAATAAAGTATTTCTAGGAAATCTTCTATAAATAAAAAAATTTTAGGAAATTTTCTATAAATAAAAAAATTTTAGGAAATTTTCTATAAACAAAAAATTTCTAGAAAATTTTCTATAAATAAAAAATTTCTAGAAAATTTTCTATAAACAAAAAATTTCTAGAAAATTTTCTAAAAATAAAAAAATTCTAGGAAATTTTCTATAAATAAAAAAATTCTAGGAAATTTTCTATAAATAAAACAATTGTAGGAAATTTTCAAAACATTTGGAAAATGTTTTTAAACCATTTACTTCTTCTAATGTCCTTCACGATGTTGAAGTAATGGAGTTTTTAGACGTTCCTTGTCAAATGTATCTCCCAATAAGACACATCACTCCTAAGGAAGTAAGAGATGAAATAAATAAACTCGGTAATGGGAAATCTCCGGGATATGACAGGATAGACAAAAAAACAGTCACTTCTCTACCAAAAAATGGAATTACTTTTCTAACTTTAATTTTCAATTCTATATTGAGGCATCACTTTCCTACACAATGGAAATGTGCGGAGGTTATAATGATTTTAAAGCCGAATAAACAAGAGAACGCCTTATCATCCTATCGTCCAATAAGTTTGCTGTCGACATTCTCAAAATTATTTGAGAGAATATTTTTAAGGAGAATGAAACCAATTCTGGAGGAACACAATATCATTCCCGAACACCAGTTTGGATTTCGAAATGGTCACGGTACGCCAGAACAATGCCATCGCATAATCAATGTAATAAGCGAAGCATTGGAGAACAAAAAATATAGCTCGGCTGTGTTTCTTGATGTTAGTCAGGCCTTTGACAGAGTTTGGCATCCAGGACTTCTCTATAAATTGAAATCGTGTCTTCCAACTCCGTTTTATCTCGTTCTGAAGTCGTTCTTGGAAAATAGAAGCTTCTATGTAAATATAAATAACGAATTCTCTAGTATTCGGCATATAAAGGCAGGAGTGCCACAAGGTAGCGTTCTAGGTCCTACACTATACTCAATTTTTACCTCGGATATGCCGATATCTGAAAACGTAACCATAGCTACATATGCTGATGATACTGCCTTGATATCATCGAATAAATCTGAAATAGAAGCATCGTCTGTAATACAAACTGAACTGAATAAAATTGAAAATTGGTTAAAGAAATGGAGAATATCAATCAATTCAGAGAAATCGGTTCATGTGACATTTACATTACGAAGAGGGGATTGTCCCACTGTCATGCTAAATGGCTTTGAAATTCCAAAGAAAACCCACGTCAAATATTTGGGAATGAATGGAATAAAATCCAAGCAAGAACATCTTAAGATTAAAACCAAAAAAATGTATTGGTTATTAGGACCAAGATCAGAGCTTAACCTGGAAAATAAATTGACACTCTACAAATCCATTCTGAAACCCGTTTGGAGTTACGGAATACAACTATGGGGTACATCCAGTAACTCGAACATAGAGATTTTGCAGCGATACCAGTCGAAAACATTGAGATTCATTACAAATGCCCCTTGGTTTATAACAAACAAAGCACTACATAGGGATCTCAACATACCAACTATACGTGAGGAAATTTGTAGATATAGTAGTAAATATTTAGAGAGGCTTAGCAATCACCAGAATCCATTGGCAATTTCGCTTCTGGATGATAGTAATGAAACACGTAGATTAAAAAGATTTCATACTCTTGATTTACCGTTCAGGCGTTAGATTAGAAAAGTTATATATTCATTGTTTCCATTATATACACACTATTATGTAAAATATCAATTAATATCAAATAAATTGTATTATTAACTTTAAAGTATTAGCGTTGTGTACACTGGTACACAACGTAACATGTTAGTATTTAATTTTTATATAATTTGCTTATTGTTAATTTGACAGATTGCAAATAAAGAACAAATAAAAAAAAAAAAAAAAAAAAGGAAATTTTCTGTAAATAAAAGATTTCTAGGAAATGTTCTATAAATAAAAAATTTCTAGGAAATTTTCTATAAATAAAACATTTCTAGGAAATTTTCTATAAACAAAACATTTCTAGGAAATTTTGCCGACAAATTTTCTATACGAAGTTTTGCCGACAAATTTTCTATAGGAAATTTTGCCGACAAATTTTCTATACTAAGTTTTGCCGACAAATTTTCTATAGGAAATTTTGCCAACAAATTTTCTAGAGGAAATTTTGCAGACAAATTTTCTATAGGAAATTTTCCCGAAAATTTTTTTATAGGAAATTTTCCTTCATAAAGGAAATTCTAGGACAAATTTTCTATAGGAAATTGTGCCGACATGTTTATTATATGAAATTTTTCGGACAAATTTTTTTCTTATAGAAAATTTTCGGACAAATTTTATAAAGGAAATTTTCGAAAAAATTGTCTGTATGAAATTTTCGGACAAATATTTGTATGATATTTTCGGACAAATTTTCAGTCGGAAAATTTAATTACATATTTAAATTATGTAATTTAGAGAAAATTATGGGAATTATTTCTTAAAGTAGTAAAATTATGGATAATGATTCGGAAACATTTTTTTCAAGAAATTTCCGTTTCTATCGGAAATTTTGAGACATATTTTCGGCCAAGTTCCCATAGTATATTTTAGGACGAAAGGAAACTAAATTTCGGATAAAATTTTTAAAAGAACAGATTCTATAGGTATTTTTCGTTTATCGGAAATCTTCGGAAAAATTCTCTATCGCATATTTTCGGACAAATTTTGTAATAGAATTTTTCGTAAAAACTTTTTAGAAAATTTTCGGAACATTTTCTATCGGGAATCTTCAGCAAAATTTCCTATCCGGACAAATTGGCTATAGTAAATTGGCCCCCATTTTTTAAATTTTCAATATTTAAGAATTTTCTTGTAGAAATTTGTTTGCATTATTTTTTAAATTTCTAAAAGATTGTTTTTTTTATATTTTCTGCTTTGAAATGTGTGTAGATTTTTTTTATTTTTTCCCGACATGCTTTAGTCAGTCCACCTCATCTGATTTGGCATACTCTTCCTTTTTACCTCCTATCAGTCTTCTCTGTGGTTGACTTTGGCAATGTTAAGTTTTGACAAATTTGATAGTTCAGTGATGAACTCACTTTTGTTGTTTTATCGCGACAACAATTTAAAAATAGCATTCATAGATTTTTTTTATTAGTTCAGAACTATTAGTGTCCGCCGTTCGCCGTGGAATGTGTCGGTATCATTAGCCAAATTTAAACAATTCATTTCACTACGACGCCTCGCATGATATGGAACATTGCGTAAGTCTCTATAGACGAGTACATAGGCACGGGGAGAGAGATACGTAGATTACCAATGGAAAATTACTTCGCAAAGGGATTTCTACAGCTGATTGATTGAGTAATAGTTGTTTGGTCATTGATCTGGTATTTATTTATGTGCGATTTGAGGAAATTTTTGTCTTCTGAATTTAAGTTGCCTTTTTGGCAGATATATTAAGCTTATCTTCTTTTGGCTCTTCTAAAGAAGATTCAAAACCATTTATACTTTTATTGCACTTTTGTAGTTTGTATGTCGGTCTGTGTTTGTACTTCCCTCTGTTTGTCGGATTTATTTTTGTTGCACTTTTGTAGTTTGTATGTAGGTCTGTGTCTGTCCTTCCGTCTGTCGGATTTCTTCATGAAACCCATTGTCTTCCCATTGTCGTCTTTCCATCAAATTCACTGTGTCGACCATTCGTTGAAGTCACTATCAGTTTTTGAACTCTGCACTCACATACTTAAGAACAAATTGACCTTATTTCCGCTGCAGATATCTCTCTTGTCTTCGGATGTCTATCGGCGTCCTTCGTTGTATGTTTGTTTCACTTACCACATGATGAAGGTCTCTAAAAAACGCAGTGAATTCGATTTTTATGCCAAAAAATCGACAAACATTTTTAATTACAAACTTATGTTTTCTATACTCTATAATCGCAATCGCCACCATCATCATAAAATTGAATAATTGCAACCTTGCTATAGAACTTTGACATCTCACGAAAAAATCGAATCTCGAAATTTAAATCAATACAGGTTTTAATACAAATTCGAATATCTATATTGTCACGTTGAGCTCCACCCCACCCATCTTTGTGGCAGGTGAATTTATTATTATTTTTTTTTGTTTGTGATAGAAGTGAGATCTGAGGTGTGTGAATGAATGCCAAGGAACTACTACAGCGACTTTTGTCACTCTTTCACTCACTCGCCGATCTGTATAGAAATTCTAAATTGTCACTGTATGAAATAAAGCAACAAAATTCAATGACTTGCTGAGCCAAATGCATTAAATTAACTTATTGATCTTTGTCATGCATTGGCCAATTAATTTATGTTCCTATAAATTCAAATTCAAAATCGAATGTCATTGACTTTCTGTCATTAAGTCATCATTTAGTGTTTTTTTTTTTATTATTTAAAAAAAATAATAAAAATGTCATAGATGATATACAATCAAAAGGTGTTCGCCTGACATAGTATATATTTTATTTTTAACTCTTAAGTAAAAATAGCAAAAAAAAACATTTTATTATTAACTATATATTCGTTTTTCAAAAATAAAAAATGGAATTAGGAAATAACAGCTATGAAGGATACGATTTGACAATGCGATTTTTATTTCACTTGACTTGACAAGTGTCCCATCACCTTAAAGTACTTCATGCCTTAGAAATCACAAATACGATGGTTGCTATTTATATTTCGGGTCCAGCAATAAAAACACAATCATGTTCTCCGTGAAAATCAGTACACTTCTTTCCCCATGTACTCAAGCCAATTTTCGAAGCACCTTTTCCACTTCGATTGACACACCTACAAAACATGTTTTTTTGAAAGCTTCAACAGGTTTTTGAATGCTTCGGGCGTCGAAAACGTTGACCACACGCTGTTTTTTCTTGATATGAGGAAATAAGAGAAAGTCATTGGGTGTCAAATCAAGGCTGTTCAGCTGATCAGCTCGCATTGTCCTGATGCAAAATCCTCCGTCTTCTCTTATTTCTTCGAACACTGTTGGCAAACAGAGGGTTGTGTCACATGTCGGTCTTTCCTTATCAGTTCCCGCACAACATTGATGGTTTCTGGCAAAACGACCGAAGTTGGACGACCTTCACGAAATTCATCCCGGAGTGAACGGCGTCCGAGACTGAACATTGGTTTTTGATGGAGCTTCTTCACCAAAAGTAGAAACAAGATCATTGAGACACTCTTCTCACGGTAATTCACCAAGAAAATCGTAAAAAATCATCGCACTAACCATTGCATTTTTTTACCGATTGTTTAATTTCAAAAATCCAATTTTTGGAGATTTTCAAAATAGTTGTGGTAGCTTCTTTTGGAAAAGCTGGACTCCAAATTCCTTTAGCAGTTCAACGTACAACACCTTACCACATATCGATACCTCCATTCTAAACTGTGCTAAGTGCAAAAGGTAGCTTTTCACGAGAAGCGATCAAAGTTTGATGATATTGTAAAATTTTTGTGTAATTCCCTTATGATGGAAATCGAATGACCTGTACTGTTTTGTGAATAACTGATTAACCAATTTTTGACAGAATATAATTTGGAATATTTAGAAGTTAAAAGTGCAATCTCCCTAAAAACATGCTAAGTCGACTTCGCAATTATGCCTCCCCCCCTTATAGGCAAATTTGCAGTTATTATTATTTGAGTGATTCCTACACGGGGCAAAATCGCCTTTTTTGATTTGTTTGAATCGAAAGAACATATACAGGGTTGCCCATATTCGACGGACACATGTTTTTTTAAAAAAAATCAAAGAAAAAAATAAAAATTTGGCGGTTGGCAATCTTAATCATTTAATTTGTTCCAAGTAGATTTGTTTACATCAATTTTTGAATATGATATCTCTCAAATGGCCGCCTCTGGCGTTGATGGCGTATTGTGCCCTTTTTGCAGTATTTTCCATCGTTTTCGCCAACATTTCGGCCGGAATAGCGGCTATTTCTTCACGAATGTTGTCCTTGAGCTCTTCTACGGTCCTTGGCTTGTTAACGTAAACCTTTGACTTCAAATATCCCCACAAGAAGAAGTCAGGCGGCGTCAAATCGGGCGAACGCGGTGGCCAATCCAAATCACCACTTTTCGACATCAAACGGCCCGGAAACAAAGTCTTCAGAAAATCGATTGTTATGCGACTTGTGTGCGGTGGAGCGCCGTCTTGTTGAAACCAGAACTGCCTCATACGCTTTCGACGAATAATTGGCATCACAAAATTGGTCATCATGTCGCGATAACGCTCCTGGTTGATGGTAACAGCATGGCCATTTTCGTTTTGGATGAAAAACGGCCCAATGACCGTTTTCGCACTAACGCCGCACCAAACTGCGACTTTTTCGTCATGAAGAGGCAATTCTTGAATCTCCTGAGGATTTTCAGTGGCGTAAATACGGCAATTTTGCTTATTTACGGTCCCATTCAATGTGAAATGGGCTTCATCGGACAGTTTTTTGAGTTTTTTTTGAGTTTTCACAATTGACTTCTTCTGTTGAATGTAAATTTCAACTATTTCAGAGCGCTCGCGTGGCGTGTATTGTTCCATGGTAAAAATCTGCTTGGACTGACGCTTCAAACGCGGTATGTCATTAAGCGATCTGACATCTCTGTCAAAAGTTATGGCTTTGCCAGATGGGTCCGTCGAATATGGGCAACCCTGTACTTGGAACATAAATTTTTAATTATTATATATTTTCGAGCAAATAAATTTTATTTGAAAATCAATAAAATGTAATTAGAACGCATATGTTAATATATTAGAATAAAATATATTTGCGAACTAATTTTCTCAAATAAAATATGTGTTTAAATACTCGTACACATACAATTATTGTTTATGAATATTACCAAATATATTTTATTTAAAAAAAAAAAGATTTTCAAAACATTGCTGATTTTTTCGAACTTTAGTTTTAATTTTTCCCATGTTTTCGAATTATGCTTTCCTATTAAAAACTTCTATTTGAAACCACTTATTTTTATTTTATAACTATTCCCAGTCATTATTTTCAATTATAAAGAAATTTTACTAACATTAACAATTTCTAAAAATGACCTTTCAATTGCTGAAAACTTAAAACAATTAAAGAATAGATATATATTCACGCAAATAGATCTTTGTTTGGGAAATAACATATGCAAATAAAAACCAGTAAGGAAAGGCTAAAGTCGGGCGGGCCGTCTATATGATACCCTACACCACTCTCGTAATATTGAATAACTCTGATATATAAATTCTGTAATTCATGTAAAAATTGTTTACATAAATTTACTTTTGGGACACTTTATACTTAAATAATACACTGTACCACAGTGTGGTGTAGGGTATAAAAACGATTGGATCTAAAGAGCCAAATCGGATGAAACATATATATGGGAGCTATAGCTAAATCTTTACCGATTTTCTTCAAATTCGGCAATGTTGGTTCATGGATCAAGAAACTCTACCATTCTAAATTTCAAAACGATTGGATGTAAAATACAGCTTCTATTGAACTAAAGGGCCAAATCGGACGAAACATATATATGGGAGCTATAGCTAAATCTTTACCGATTTTCTTCAAATTCGGCAATGTTGGTTCATGGATCAAGAAACTCTACCATTCTAAATTTCAAAACGATTGGATGTAAAATACAGCTTCTATTGAACTAAAGGGCCAAATCGGACGAAACATATATATGGGAGCTATAGCTAAATCTTAACCGATTTTCTTCAAATTCGGTAGTGTTGGTTCATGGATCAAGAAACTCTACCATTCTAAATTTCAAAACGATTGGATGTAAAATACAGCTTTTATAGGACTAAAGGGCCAAATCGAACGAAACATATATATGGGAGCTATAGCTAAATCTTAACCGATTTTCTTCAAATTCGGCAATGTTGGTACATGGATCATGAAACTCTACCATTCTAAATTTCAAAACGATTGGATGTAAAATACAGCTTTTATAGGACTAAAGGGCCAAATCGGACGAAATATATATATGGGAGCTATATCTAAATCTGAACCGATTTCAACCAAATTCAATAGCGATCTTAACAGCTGCGAAATACTCTTAACTGCAAAATTTCAGAAGGATCGGAGTGAAATTGCGACCTGTAGTCGACGAACAACTTTACATGGACAGACAGACGGACGGACAAAGCTAGTGATTCTGAGTCGATCGGTATACTTTAAGGTGGGTCTAGCTGTGTTATTTTCAGGTGTTACAAACATCTGCCGTGAAACAAACTTATAATACCCTGTACCACAGTGTGGTGTAGGGTATAAATATTAGGATGTAAACATAGTTTTGTCTAGAACAACATCCTCCCAAACATATAATATTTGTATGTGTCAAATGTTATATATTTGGAGAGCACCCTAAAAATATATATGTTTCAAGCTGAATATGTTTGGGACAATATACTACAGAGGCGATTTTTTTTTCAGTGTGTACAGTCCGCCCAATTGGGACTGGACCGTGATCCCAGATGGGCCACCAGTCCCGCGCTTTCTGGGGTGTAACTGGAAGTAGCTGAGAGTCTATGTGATTCGTCCAAAAGTGGGCGGGATCGACCCAATTGGCGTGGTCCCGCCCCTATAAGCCATTTTTTGAAATTGATATATCTTGAACAATTTGTCAGCGAGAGTTCTGCCATTTTGTGTATATGTATTTGGTAGCAGTCTATGTGATTGCTACACGCAAAGAAAAAAAGAAGAATTTTTGCAACTGCACGTAAAATATATATTTTGTGAAAATTATGGAGTAGATGTGTTATGTTACAAAATGTACACAAATTTTTAAATAGACTGCAGGTTTTAGCGACGTTGTTACCGAATGAAAGGTTTAAATCTCTGCTTACGGCTAAATGAAAATAATTTGTTTTTCTTACATACTTCAAAATGTTTAAATTCAAAGTTGCAGAAAAAGTAGAAGGCCATGTCCTATTACCCTAAAAGAATGTACTTTAATGCCTAATGCAGCATTAGCATCAATTACAAAACCCAACTTCAACATTAAGCACGTCTTTAAAGAAAAGCTATGAACAAAGTAAAAAATTTCTACTTTTTGCAAAGATCGTCCTTGCGCGAACTTAAGGATTTTTTTTTAGATTTGTTTCCTTTTGGTACAGAACTGTTGGCGTCATGACACAACTTTTGTGTGTTACTCTAAGGTGATTAATGGTAATTTTTTGCGTTTCAATCCGGCCTATTGAGCATAGAGATTGACCTGTCATAAAGATTTTATTATTTCTGGCTAATTATATCTTGGCTATATTGTAGAGGACAATTTGGCCCAAAATACAAAAAATAAAAAGGGGATTTTTTAAAAAAAAATAATAGAAAAATATTATTTTTAAATTGATTGTCTATTTTTCATTAAGAGTGCAAATAATTACTAACATTTTGCAAAAAGTCCCATATTGATAGCTTTTGCCGATAAAAAGAAATATTTTTTTTAAAAAACCCAGTATTCCTCAAAATTCACAGTTTCGAAAATTTTAAAATCTTCATAGTAGGCCTGTTTTTATTTTTTTTTTTCAAAATAATTAGCATGGGTTGTTAACAATACTAAGTGCCAAAAATACTGCGAAATGCTCTATACCTTCTTCACAAAAAACAAGTAAGAAAGTTCAGTCGGGTAAACCGACTTATGAATCCCCTCAACTTGAGTCGCAAAAAAAATTCATAAATTTATTTATTTTTTGTTTTAATTAAATTATTATCCATTAAAATTGCATTCAATAAGTTATCAGGGTTTGGTGGAAAATAGTCCATTTGTATGGGAGGTACCAAAAGGGGCGTGGCAATAACGGTCACTTTTCTCTGGACTCTAGATACTATGAAAGCATTACACCGTACAAAATTTCACGTATTTCTATTCACTGGTATTAAAGTTAAAAGCTGCTAACTTTTGGTACAAAATGGTTCATTTGTGTGGGAGGTACGAAAAGGGGTGAGCCAATAATGCCCACTTTTCTGTGGACCCTAGGTACTATAAAAGCAATACACTGCACAAAATGGCAAGTATTTGTATGCACTGGTATTAAAGTTAAAAGCTGCTAACTTTTGGTGCAAAATGGTCCATTTGTGTGGGAGGTACCAAAAGGGGAGTGGCCACTTCGCCCATTTTTCTTGACGTGTTAGCGACTAACAAACTAATATTATGTGTGAAAATTCAGAAGATTCGAGTATACAGACCCACGGACTCGTTGGGCCCATTCCAATCGACGAGGCTTGTCCGCAGGCAACAATCTTTGCGTCAATTGAATTTTGTACGGGAACAAATGCAAATCAACGCGAATAATCCGTTGTAAAGTGGACCGAGCCATGCCCAACTGCTGAGAACGGCGTTTTTGGGATGTTCTTGGGGACCTCTCAACACTGGCTCGTACGGCAGCGATATTCTCGGCCGATCGCCTTGGTCGACTTTTATTTGGCCTCTTCGGATTAGAAAGAGCCTCACCAGTCGAAAATTTTTCGTATAAACGCTTAATGGTGTTCTTAGAAGGCGCACTTCTCACATTTTTTAATATTTTAAAAGCACGTTGACTAGACTTCTTCTGTTGAATGTAAATTTCAACTATTTCAGAGCGCTCGCGTGGCGTGTATTGTTCCATAGTAAAAATCTGCTTGGACTGACGCTTCAAACGCGGTATGTCATTAAGCGATCTGACATCTCTGTCAAAAGTTATGGCGTTGCCAGATGGGTCCGTCGAATATGGGCAACCCTGTACTAGGGCGGGTCGATTTAAAAATCGCCCATTGCTCAGTGAATATCGTATTCTGATGTCCCGGAAAAAATCCCACTTTGACCAATTTAGAGTGCTCCAATCGAGTCCAAATGTATGGAACCCCCAGGGGGTGTGCCACTGGCATGGATGGGTCGGGCCTCCAATGTTAGTGGGGGTCGGTCATACATTTGGACTCGATTGGAGCACTCTAAATGGGTCAAAGTGGGATTTTTCAAAATTTGCCCCTACCCAAAAGTTCGACCCAAATTCCGGGACATCAGAATTCGTTTTAGAGGTATGGTTCCATCGGCAAAGTTTCTTATTTTGATCCCTAGAATACGATTTAAACTGAGCAATGGCGACTTTTTTTTCCCTCCCCACAAATCGACCCGACCTAACGTATACCCTCCTCTCTAAGGTGAGGGGATAAAAATTGCAATATAACTTCAAATGGCTATAGCTTTAGTCTTCCTTGGTATATCGGATCGAATTTTTCCCATTATATATCAAATTTCATTACCTATTCAGAAAAGTAGATGTAAAAGAAATTGGTACATATTCTGCTCCGATATTCACAAAATACTAGCACAGGGACGGAAAAAATGAAAAAAATTATATTTAAATACTGATATCTAGGAAACTGTATGTTATGAATGATATGTTTTATAAATCAGATGAATAGTACCAAAAGTTACACGTTTTTTAACCTACGTTGTCAAATTTGAGGCTGTGTTACTCCGCCCCTGTATAACATAGAGCGTCCAAATTCAAAACTTTACTTCTCTGATATGTCTTCTACAAAAATGCCAGTTGTGTTGCAATCGATTGACTGCTTCGCTTTTTTATCCTTCCCACAATGCGACGGTGGCATAGGGTTATATAGTTACGGCAAAATTTCGACTTTCGACCTTTTGACTTTTTGAAAAACTCAAGAAGTCGACTTTTAGTCTTTTCGAATTTAAAGTCTTTTGGATTAAAGTCGACTTTTCGACTTCATTAATGCAAATGCTAATATTTCTAGTTTTCTTCATTAATTTGTAGTAAAATATAGTAAAAGATAAAAAAAACTGATAATGATCAGGTGATCAGAAATTCGCAGAAGTCGTACAACATAAATGTCTAAAAAATCTTATTCGAAAAATAATAAAAAATTGTTTTCTCAAGTCCAACTGCATTTAATATGTCATACTTATTGACGGAACATGTCCAAATCAATTGGGCTTAAAAAATAAGCCCATTTAACCCGTTTAGAGAGATTTGGCTCCGAATTTGTGTGGCGATAAGCCGAAAGTAACCCCTAATCCAATACTTTTAATATTCTCGTGACTGTATTTTGTTTGGATCCGTCAATTTTTTATTCATTTTTATGCCAAACTATTTATAACTATAAACCAGTAAGGAAAGGCTAAAGTCGGGCGGGGCCGACTATATAATACCCTACACCACTCTCGTAATATTGAATAACTCTGATATATAAATTTTGTAATTCATGTATAAATTGTTTACATAAATTTACTTTTGGGACATTTTATACTTAAATAATACCCTGTATCACAGGTATAAAAACGATTGGATCTAAAGAGCCAAATCGGATGAAACATATATATGGGAGCTATAGCTAAATCTTTACCGATTTTCTTCAAATTCGGCAATGTTGGTTCATGGATCAAGAAACTCTACCATTCTAAATTTCAAAATGATTGGATGTAAAATACAGCTTCTATAGGACTAAAGGGCCAAATCGGACGAAACATGTATATGGGAGCTATATCTAAATCTTAACCGATTTTCTTCTAATTCGGTACTGTTGGTTCATAGATCAAGAAACTGTACCATTCTAAATTTCAAAACGATTGGATGTAAAATACAGCTTCTATAGAACTAAAGGGCCAAATCGGATGAAACATATATATGGGAGCTATAGCTAAATCTTAACCGATTTTCTTCAAATTCGGTAGTGTTGGTTCATGGATCAAGAAACTCTACCATTCTAAATTTCAAAATGATTGGATGTAAAATAAAGCTTCTACAGGACTAAAGGGCCAAATCGGACGAAACATGTATATGGGAGCTATATCTAAATCTTAACCGATTTTCTTCTAATTCGGTACTGTTGGTTCATAGATCAAGAAACTGTACCATTCTAAATTTCAAAACGATTGGATGTAAAATACAGCTTCTATAGAACTAAAGGGCCAAATCGGATGAAACATATATATGGGAGCTATAGCTAAATCTTAACCGATTTTTCTTCAAATTCGGTAGTGTTGGTTCATGGATCAAGAAACTCTACCATTCTAAATTTCAAAATGATTGGATGTAAAATACGGCTTCTACAGGACTAAAGAGCCAAATCGGATGAAACATATATATGGGAGCTATATCTAAATCTGAACCGATTTAAACCAAATTCAATAGCGATCTTAACAGCTGCAAAATACTCTAAACTGCAAAATTTCAGAACGATCGGAGTGAAATTGCGACCTGTAGTCGACGAACAACTTTACATGGACAGACGGACGGACAGACATCGTTAAATCGACTCAGCTAGTGATTCTGAGTCGATCGGTATACTTTAAGGTGGGTCTAGCTGTGTTATTTTCAGGTGTTACAAACATCTGCCATGAAACAAACTTATAATACCCTGTACCACAGTGTGGTGTAGGGTATAAAAAACAATATATGTATATAATTATGGCAGATGCGATTACTGTGTATTCATATTATCTCGCTTATTTTTAACTCTTAAATTGGTCCCATATTGGTGTTGATACAACTAAATAAAGGTTTTTGTTCTAACCCACAGCGTGTTTTTATTAATTTTAGTTAAATGTAATATAAATTTGGTAATACTCGTCTATGAAAAAGTCGACTTTTAGACTTTTTCAGAAGCAAAAAGGCGACATTCGATTTCGACTTTTTTGGTATCAAAAAGTTGACCAAACGATTAGTCGAAAGTCGGATTATAGAACCCTACGGTGAATGTCATAACTTTCAGGGACATAAATCCATCTGCCTTATTGGGTGGGGCACGCAGAGAGACTGAAGATCTTGCGAACTAACTTTTTCTGAAGCCGCGTTGACGAAAAGGTGGTGGAGGTGTCTCACACTCTTTGGAAAGCGGCAGGCTGCCCTAAGCTCACATTTCTTTGGGGAGTTAATAAACTCTAGAGATTTTTAATACACTCATATTGGTTCAACGGAATGGATGGCCTAGGAAAACTTACTTTTTTTACTTACACCAAACCCCTTCTCCTATCCCATTCGAACACAATTTCGCAATAACTTTGGAAGAAAATATCGAAATGTTTTCAACATCTGTAATTGAGACAGCTATTGCAATGGGTTTAGACTGACTTAGAATGAGCAAAATGTTTCCACCGTTCTGGCTCCCACACACAATATATATTTCATATTCCAGTACTCACAAAGTGAGGGTATACCTTAGAAGAATTACTGGACTTAAATGTTTTTATGTACTTGTTTTGTCTTTGCCATGTGCCAATAAAATTAGACAGTTAATCTGTGTTAATATACGAGTTCTACAGCTGTTACTAACCAAAAGTTCATATGTAAAAAATTATGGCGCGATGTACATTTAATCTAAATGAATGCAGCATAATTTATACCTCGTGCGCCCCACTTAATGTCAAGCACAGGGGAAAGCTGATAATTAATAATAAAACAAACAAACTAACAAATCTGATGAAATTATTAAATTGACGAAATTAAATTTCTAAGGTCTTTCTTTGGTGTGATAATCGCACCACTTCCTCCCCTCCTCCTTCTTCGCCTTTGCAATCCGATCGGTTCACAGCTGTTAATATTTCACACAGTGGTCAAAAAAGTATTATTAGTATATTTATTCTTCTTTATTTTAGAGAATGAAACGTCTGACATCAACCACAAGAGAACATAACGACTGCCGACGGATGGACGGACGACCGGCTATTATAATGCTCTATAAAATAAATTTGAAATTAAAAGTCATATTATAAATTAAAACAGAAACCAACAAAAAATGGGAAAATCAGCCAATTCCAACGCACAAAAAAACCAAATGGCAAAAACAAAACCGAAAGAAGGCCTTCAAAGGCATACACGTGTCGTCTGATAACATAATTCTTACGTTTCGTCGCCTTGCGTCTTTGCGGCTCGATTTTTGGGGCCGCCCCCTCTGTCAGCTATGTGCGTATATAGGTACGTATGTATGTCTATGTATTATACATACGAGATTATGCGGTGGCATTATAATGTGACAACACAAACTATGTATTTATGTATGTATGTACATACAATTATTTATATTTTATGTAAATCTGTGTTTATTATGTGTATATAAAGGGTGGTCCATCTAGGGGTATCACTTTTGGAATCATGTGTTTATTTCGCAGTGACAGCTCAATCGTCGGTCAGAGAGTATCATAACCAGAGTACGAAGTCACCGAGCCAAGCCTCCTTTCGCCAGCAGACGCCGCCGCCGACCATCACGTCTAAAAACGGATGAAACACAGTCTCCGTCCCATAGGAAAATTCTATACTATTGATTGATAAAATTTACTTTTTTGATAAGCAAATAACCATATAGCGGCTACGATATTTTGAATTAACCCCTATAGGAAACTTTTCAAGGATTTCAAATATGCTACTCCTAATAATGTCAGATTTTAAGTTTAGAAGATATAACCGTTCAAAGTTGAACTATTTTCGGTTTAAAAAAAAAACGCAAAATTTTTAGGTAATTTTTAGGTCCCTATTCAGGTGTAATATCACGAAAACTAAGTAAAGAATCTTCTTTTATTCTTTCAATTGATTGATGAATTTATTAAATGTATAACGATAAGAAGCAAGTAAAAAAGTTTCAGTCGGTTAAACCGACTAAGCTATACTCTCACTGTAATACTCTTTGTGAGTAATGTAATGTGGAATATTACACGAATTAAATACATAGCGCTGTGCCGAACGATAAGCGGTTATGTGCACTAATATATTAACGTTATGAGCTATTACATTTGGTATAATTTAACCATTTTGTGTGGGAGGTACCAAAGGGGCGTGGGGTGGTAATGCCAGTTTTTCACTTTTAAATTTTTGTTCAAAACGGTGGGGGAGGTGCCAAAAGGGGCGTGGCAATAACGCACATTTTTCACTGGACCGTAGGCGCTATAAAAGCACTACCATGTGCAAAATTTCAAGTATTTGTATACACTGTTATTAATGTTATAAGCTATTAACTTTTTGTACAAAATGGTTCCTTTGTGTGGAAGGTACCAAAAGGGGCGGGCCCACTTTACCCATTTTGCTCAAGTTGACAGCGACAGCTAAACTAGTACTACGTGTGGATTTACAACCGATTCGGATAAGTAGTACAGAAGTTATAAGAGCATCAATATTTCACTAAATTGTAAGGGAGGTACTAGAAGCAGTGGAGGTACTAGAAGCAGTGGACCAATATGGCCCATCTTCGAACATAGCCTGAGATAGAAAAAAATATGAGCACATACCAAATTTGAAGTCAATCCATTACTCCTTTCGAGAATTATCGTGCGCGCCAGCCAGACAGACAGACGGACGGACATTGCTCAAATGACTTAAAATGGCTAAAAACGGATTTCAACCGTACATACTTGGGGTCTTAGGTCACTCCTTCGATGTGTTACACTTTTTATCCGTAGCAAATGATATATACCCTCGTCACACTAAAGTGAGGGTATAATTAATGATTCCTTTGTTTTGCTCCAGGTAAATCACTACGAGTATCTAAAAACGATCCACTTTTTTTACTATTTTTCAACTTTGATGGAAAATAACAAAAATCCATAATTTTCTACATATGCCACATTTCTAAAATAGACTCTTTGATTACACCTTTACATAATTCAAAAGAATTTATCTGCCCCTAGGTGTCCCTTTGACTTCTAGAGGTAAAAAAGTTAAAAAAGACATGATTCCAGAAATTTTATGGCGTGCATTTCCGTGGAAATCCACCGGAAGGGGTTTTGCAAATACAATTATTTTTCGCTGAACTGTAGATACTGTAAATACACAGCACTGTGCGAATTATAAGCGTTTTGGTGCACTCATATATTAACATTATAAGCTATTCAATTTTGGTACGATTTGGGGTGTGGTGATAACGCCCATTTTTCATTGAACTGTAGGCACTGTATAAAATTGCAAGTATTTTTATACACTCCCAGCCAGAAATTTATGACTGTACCACGAAAAAAGCGTTGTGAAAGCACTGTTTTTGGACGCTTTAACAACGCTTGCTTAAAATGTCTTTAAAGCGCTATTTCATGATGGATTTACAATGCTTTGAGAACAAATTATTTGAGAAAAATGAATCCTTTTTGGAAAGTGGTATCAAGTTTGTAATTAAATCGATACCTATGTTCCAAAACATGCTAAATCGAAACAGCTAGGCTTTAAGGTACTGTGTATAATAGCAAAAAATGTTACTTACTAACATTTTTAAAGTATTGTATGGCTTTCCAATTATTTAAGTCTAATAAATGAAACGATTTTCTATGAAATTAATGTGGAACATATGTTCCTGCAAAAAGTTAGGCTTAATTCCGAAATTAACGAAAACGATTTTTTAAATAAACATGTGAAGTAATTCCGCTCATATGCATTTCGTCAAAAATTAAGATATTGTGATCAAAATTTAGAAGTTCCTATAAGGAAATATTCTTTTTGTTAATGTGGAAATTGTCTTTTCTTTAAAAGACTGCGGGATTCGCTTTTAAAGTGCGTCTTTGACATGCGAAAAATTTAATATGTATTATGAATTCAAAATCATTGCCAACGAAATGAATACCTTAAAAATAATATATTTCATTTGATTCATTAATTTCTAACTAGGAAATTTTTTTTGGGAGTTATTAGCTTCAAACCATCGAAAAAGCGCCACGAATTTTGTTTTTACAGCGTTTCAACAGCGCTGTAAAAAACCGCCGTCACACCGTATATCGGTGTTATCATTTTGACGCTTTTACAACGCTTTATCCCACCGTGTGATGCCGGTGCACAGTGCTTTCACAACGCTTTGAGGATGGTATTTTTCTGGCTGGGCTGGTATTAATGTTATAAGCTATTAACTTTTGATGCAAAATTGTCCATTTGTGTGGGAGGTACCAAAAGGTGTGTGGCAACCTCGCCCATTTTCTCGGAGTGATAGCGACTTATAAACTAATACTATGTGTGGTATTTCAGAAGATTCGAATAAGTAGTATAGAAGTTATTAAAGAATCGATATTTCACTAAATGTTGGACCTTTCTGGGCGAGGTGCTAGAAGGAGTGGACCAATATGGTCCATCTTCGAACTCAGCCGGAGATAGAGCAAGATATTATCGCATGCAAAATTTGAAGTCAATCCTGTCGAGAGTTATCGTGCGCACCAGCCAGCAGACAGACGGACGGACTTTGCTCAAATGACTTAAAATTACCCAAAACGGATTTCTGCCGAACATACTTGGGGGTTAGGTCACTCCTTCCATGTGTTACACTTTTGGTCCGTAGCAAATTTTATATACCCTCCTCTCCAAGGTGAGGGGATAATAAAAAATTAATAATTTCTTTGTTTTGCTCCTGGTAAATCACTATTTAAAAACTATCCACTTTTTCACTATTTTTCAACTTTGATGGAAAATAACAAAAATCTATATTTTTCTATATTTGCCATATTTTTAAAATATGCTGTTTGATTACCCCTTTACATAATTCAAAAGAATTTATCTGCCCTAAGTGCCCCTTTGGCTTCTAGAGGTAAATAAGTGAAGACGGATTATGTTCGGCCATGCCGAATCTTATATACCCTCCACCATGGATTGCATTCAGTTTTATTACTGAAAAAATCATTGGATATGGAGCAAATCATGTTTTTGTTTGAGGACATTATTAAAAAAAAAGGATCGCTGTAATTTTTAGCCAAATTTTAGGCCGCAAATTCTGTAGCCAAACCAAACTTTACCTGAAAAATGTGGTATTTATGGCATTTTTGAGAGCTACATCTACACAGGGACTACAACAATATAGAATTTGATTTGTATACAATTTATTGAAATGAATTCTGGCCAAAATAGAAAATGTGGTGTTTATGGCTTAAATAAGTCTTTTTGGTGGCGACATCTATGGTGGACTATAACAAAATATGAACTGATTAAAAAAAATTTTTACTGCGATGAATTATTTTCTTAATTAAATACAAACTGCAAAGTTTCAGTTAAAATGCTTAGAAAATGTGGTATTTAGGTTGACTATAACAAAATAGGAACCTATTTGTAAAATTTTTGCTGTGATGAATTCTTGTCAAAATAGAACACAAACTGCAAAGTTTCTGCTAAGCGACCTCTATCGGGAAGCTATATCAAAACATTGACCGATATGGCCCATTTGCAATCCCAAACAACCTGCAACTGTAAGAAATATAATAATTATTACGGACTGTAGCGTGATTACAACAGACGAACGGACAGACGGACATGGGTAAATCGTTTTAGAATTTTACGAAGATTAAGAATATAATTAGTAGGGCATAAATACTGTTACAAAATTGAACACACCCTTTACAATAGTGGAATTGAACATAACCTACCCTTACCCGTGGAATATGAAACCTAACCTCTGTAACGTTAGTTTTGCTTCAGTTTTCACCATGGAGTGGTCAGATAAAGAGAACCATATGTCTGTTATAGCGCTTTTTAAATATCGAATGAAAAAACCAAAATTTTTAAAACGCTCTGCCCGCTTGGGATTAGTCTCATGTTTATCTACAGCTTCCTAAAACTTTTTGAGGAGACTGGTGATGTCAAAGACCGCCACCAGTCGAGACGCCCTCGAACTGTTCGAACGCCGCAGGTCATCAAATCAAGAATTCTGCGTATTCCGCTCCGAAAACAGAAAATCGTGGCCGGTGAGATGAATATTACGCAAAAGTCCATGAATCGAATTATCAAAAAGACTCTCTGGCTCTCTGGCAGCCCTGATATAAACCCACTGGATTACAAATTGTGGACAGTTTTAGAGGACAAGGTCTGTTGCTGTGGCCACTTTCCCAAAGGGACGAGGCGCGTGCGGCTATTGGTGATTGCCCAGTAAACAATTATTTCCGACGTGTCGGACGTCGGCAAATTCTCGTAAGTTTCATTAGACATTCAGCCGAATTGTCTAAATTTCCTTTAGACATTTAAACGCTTTTCTGTACAATATCGGTCAGACAATTCTGCACATTCTCTAAAATTCCATACGAGATTTACACGACATTTCTGCACATTCTCGGAAGGGATTTTTTGTTTCGTTTTCTTAATCGAGAATTATGCGACATTTCTGCACATTCTCGAAAGGGATTTTATATTATAAGAACAAAATATTTATATTTTTATTGTTTTTTTTTTCTTGATCGAGAATTATACGACGTCTCTGCACATTCTCGAATGGCGTTTTTTTCTTTTCGGAAGGGAATTTTTGTCTTGTTTTATTTCAGTAACCATGTGACAATAATTAAATTCCCTCAAATAGCTAACTGTTAATTTTCATGGAATAGCAAGAACTGGTTCTTTTGTTGTTTTTTTGGATACATTCTTTTCTTTGTTTTCTTACATCACCTCTCATTTTCAATTGTGCCACAAAACAATCAACACGTCGCGGATAAGCATTTATTTTTATTTATTATTATAATTATTTTATTTATTTATTCAGAAAGTCGAACCATTAGTCAGAAACCGGTCGGAAAAATTGGACCAAATTCTGATGTTTGGTTAGATCTCATTCCGAAATTGGTCCGACAAATCGGACAGATAGTCAGCAAAATGTAGGAGAAGTCGGACCAAATTCGGGTGTTTTGTTAGACTTCCTTCCGAAATTGGACCGAAAAATCGGACAGATAGTCAGAAAAGTGTCGGAGAAGTCGGACCAAATTCGGATGTTTGGTTAGACATTTTTCCGAAATTGATACGACAAATCGGACAAATTTACAGAAACCGGTCGGATATTCGGACCATTTTCGACTATTTTATTAGATTTAAAGCCGACTTAATTGAAACATTTTTCTTCAGATTTCCGACAGAGATGTGTCCGACAACTCTGCACAATCACCCGAATTTCCCAAGACAAAAGTTACCGAAGTCGTGTCAACCGCTCACACGGTTTTCTGAACAATTTCGAAACAAAGTCGGCTACTTGTGCAGAGTTTCTGACCGACTTCGGACGGAATTCGGAAGAAATTGTTTGCTGGGTGGTCAGTACGACTTAATGCATGTGTGAAGTCCAAAGGCGGACATTTCGAATGAGTGCTTGATTTTTGTATACAATATATGTCAGTAAATATATACAATAAATTTTGTCCAAAAGGATTAATTTCTTTTAATGTTATAGCATAAAATGTGTGTAACATGTATGTGTGTATGTATGTCCCTACTAAGTAACAGGTGGCGCAAAAGTAACCTTTCGATGTTATGTTAGACGCGATTGGCGGTCAGCAGCTAACAGCTGATGCACCGCCTGGACTTTGTACGGAAACATCTTCAAATCTTGTACCAAAATTCGCTGTAGAGACCGTCGACTGATACCCATTTGCGTGGCACGTCGTCTGGTCGATGTCGACGGCGCTTCCATGACATCCTCGGCTACAGCAGCAATATTTTCTGCAGAACGGCTACTCTGGGGTCTGCCACGCCTGGCAGCATCTCGTGTTGTGCCAGTCTCTTCGAGGCGAGCGGCTAAACGTCGCAGTGTTTCACCTGTAGGCGTTGGACGGCCAGGAAATCTGTGCCAAAGTCACCGATCGATAATTGGTCAAATAAATAGTCAGCAATATTCCGCGTTCTGGAGCAGTGTAGCGTAACATTGTTTATTAACGTGTATTTCGCATGTGTTTACTACACAAATGTCAAAACAGAACTGACATTAGGGGCTAATCGCAAAATTTATAGCATTTTCTGATAGGAGGATTACTTTTGCGCCACCTTGTTTAAAAACTGTATTTTATACCCGATCAGTGCGAAATTCGGCAGAAAGAGGTTTCTTATTACATGAAGGAATACTGCCAAATTCGGAGAAAATCGGTTCTGATTTAGATATAGCTCCCATATATATGTTACCCCCGATTTGACATGTAAGCGCTGTAGAGACTATATGAAGGAATACTGCTAAATTCTGAGAAAATCGGTTCAGATTTAGATATAACCCCCATATATATGTTACCCCCGATTTGACATGTAAGCGCTGTAGAGACTGTATTTTATATCCGATAAGTACGAAATTCGACAGTAGGAGGTCTTTTTACATGAATAAGTATTCAGGGAAGATCGGTTCAGATTTATATTAAAGCTCCATATATATGTTCCTCCTGATTTGGAATCAAACCGCTATAGAAGTTGTATTTTACTTCCGATCATTAAAATTTTCCAGAAAGATGTTTCTCAATTTAGGAACGAATATTGCTTAATTTAGCGATTATCGTTTCAGAATTAGATAATATGTTTCTATCCATTTACCAATTATTCCAAATTATTATGGCAATGACCCTTATCGCATTGTTAGGGAGGTGTAGGGTATTATATAGTCGGCCCCGCCCGACTTTTTGCCTTTCCTTACTGGTTAACACTACTTCTTTACATAATTTACGAGGTAAAGCTGTTGAGTTTTTTATAAATTTGCAAAAATTTTTTATTTAACAATAACCAATTAGTTGATTTTTTTTCGCAAAAATCGTATTATTCACTTCAAAGTGTTCCCAAAAATTAAATAATTCGAAAAAAAACTCGACAGCGTTACCTGGCTATAACGATTATCTAACCAAATAAATTTATTTTAATGTTAGATGATCAACATTGTTAATTAAGTCTTCCAAGGTGTTGAGACGGTTGATATTACCCTTCGACTACATATACTGTATATCAACCGTCTCAACACCTTGGAAGACCAAATTAACAATATTGAGGCTGAAATTGGCAGAATACCAGTCGACATGCTTGTTAGAGTTCATGAAAACTTCAGAAAACGTATGCCGCAGTGTGTGGATAGCGATGGTCGACATTTGCCAGATACACTATTTAAAACCATGTAATTTATAAATTCCCTTACGGTTCAATATAATTAAAATATGAAATAATTTTTTCTAAGGTTCATAACTTTTTTACTTCATTCCCAAATAAGCTAATTATCGCGCTCCTCCCTGTATATTTGGGCAAATTTTTAAACAAAAATGTTGTTTGTGTGCAAACCTATATTTTATTTGTGAAAGTCAGTTCGCAAATTTTTTTTTGTTGTAATATATAAATATGTACATTCCAAACAACATTTATCATTTTTCAAATAAAATGTATTTGTTCAAAAACATATGATATATTAAAAATTTGGTTCCAAATATATTTTCTTTCAGTTCAAACATATCAAAGGGACATTCCATGAAAATTGGAATTTAAAAACAAATAATTACCATACAAATTTTTGTTAATGTTTTTTAGGTTTTAATGTTTAAGATACCATTTTACACCAGAAAATGTCATGCAAATCCCTGCTTCAAAAAGTGTGTAAACTAGTGTAATAGGATTCTTTCTTTCGAATAAACCAAAACAATTATTTTTTTTCTCGTTTTTTGAATTTTTAAAAAGAAACCTGTATGTGTATCACCCTTTATGTGTAGATAAACACCTAACTCAGCGAAAAAATGCCGTCCACCCCATTATGCTCTAGCCTACACCCTATACCTACATTTAATATATCCTAATCTGCGAATTCATACCCCCCACGTAATACCCTAGAAGGTACTCAAACTCCATGACCCTCACCACATGACTTAATTTGGTTTTTTATTTAGATTTATTTAAAAGAGAAAAGTGCGAAAGTGATTGTGGCAATGACAAACCACTTCACGCACATCCAAACACTAAATATAAAATGTACACAAACTCATTTTCTTCAAACATTCGCGATAACGTTTCCGAGATAAGCCTGTCACTAGCGTCTCACCGAGTTTAAACATTCACAGTGGGTAACGCAGATTTTTTGCGTAACTTTTGGGATTTTTCACGCGAACAACCGATTGGGTAGGCATAAATAGGTGAGCATAGTTTATGTTAGGTTGAAAGAGATGAAACGTTCCTACAATTTTGTATTTGGGACAATTATTTCAGAAACAAAGATTTATTTGTATTCAAGAATTCGGAAAATATTTCAATATCATATATTTTTATTTGTTTGAGGTTTTTCAGTAATTCAAAGTCCATTTTTATACCCTCACTTTAGTGTGACGAGGGTATATATCATTTGCTACGGAAAAAAGTGTAACACATCGAAGGAGTGATCTAAGACCCTAAGTATGTTCGGAGGAAATCCGTTTTGGGTCATTTTAAGTCGAATGAGCAATGTCCGTCCGTCTGTCTGTCTGTCTGTCTGTCTGTCTGTCTGTCTGTGTGTCTGCTGGCTGGTGCGCACGATAACTCTCGAAAGGATTAACCGATTGACTTCAAATTTGGTATGTGGTAATATTTTGATCTATCTCCGGATGAGTTCGAAGATGGGCCATATTGGTCTACTCCTTCTGGTACCTCCCACACAAAGGGTTAAAATTTAGTGAAATATTGATTATTTAATAACTTCTATACTACTTATTCGAATCTTTTGAAATTCTGCACATAATATTAGTATATTAGTCGCTATTAACTCGAGAAAAATGAGTGAAGTTGGCATGCCCCTTTTGGTACCTCCCACACAAATGGACCATTTGGCATCAAAATTTAACTGCTTATAACGTTAATACAAGTGCATAAAAATGCTTGAAATTTTCTACAGTATAATGTTTTTGTAGCGCCTATAGTCCGGTAAAAAATGGGCATTATTGTACAGACCCTTTTGGTACATCCCACACAAATGGACCGTTTCGTACCAAAAGTAAACGGCTTGTAACTTTAATACCAGTGCATACAAATACTTGAAATTTTGTACAGTGTAATGCTGTTATAGTGCCTATAGTCCTGTAAAAAGTGGGCGTTATCACCCCGCCCCTTTTTGTACCTCCCACACAAAATGACCAAATCATACCAAAATTACATAGCTCGTAACTTTAATATACCAGTGCACATAAACGCTTATAGTTCAGCACAATGCAATGTATTTAATAATGTACTGTTTACCGAAAAATATGTGTATTTGGAAAACCCCTTCTGGTACCTCCCACACAAATTGACAGATTTATTGGTGTAATGTTATATATTACATTACTCACAAAGTGAGGGTATACCTTAGTCGGTTTACCCGACTGAAACTTTCTTACTTGTTAAAAATTGTTTTTGTTCGCAACATGATGAATTGACAACAAATGATGACTTGGAATATTTAGAAATTAACAACTTAAGTTTAGTCTGTTAAACGACTTAGGAATTCCCTCACTTTCAGACCCAAAAAATATTCATAAATTTAATTATTTTTGTTTTAATTAAATTAAAAGTAAAGTATGCAAAAAAAAAAATTGTGTCCGATATCTACAAATTTTTTTGTATAGACTGAGATTTTTTGAAATTTTTTGACTAATGACCGAATCCCCCCACCTTGAGTCTCAAAAAACTATTAGTAAATTTATTTATTTTTTTGTTTTATTTAAATTGTTATCAATTTAAATTGCATTTAATAACTTTAATGTATGTACTGGTATTTAAGTTAAAAGCTGTTTACTTTTGGTACAAAATTGTCCATTTATGTGAGAGGTACCAAAAGGGGTGAACGAATAACAGTCACTTTTCTCTGGACTCTAGGTACTATAAAAGCATTGCACTGTACAAAATTTCAAGTATTTGTATGCACTGGTATTAAAGTTATATGCTGGTAACTTTTGGTACAAAATGGTCCATTTGTGTGCGAGGTACCAAAAGAAGCGTGACAATAATGCCCACTTTTTCTCTGTATTGTAAGTACTATTAAACCATTATACTGTACAAAATTTCAAGTCTTTGTCTACACTGGCAATAAAGTTATAAGCTATTATCTTTTGGTTCAAAATTGTCCATTTGTGTGGGAGGTACCAAAACGGGCGTGCAACTTCCCCCATTTTTCTCGAGGTAATAGTGACTAATAAACTAATACTATGTGCAGAATTTCAGACGATTCAAATACAGGGTGGCTGATATGTAATGCAACAAAGTAAAGTGCTATATTTTTTTATTTTTTTTTTTTAAACTTTATTGTTCAAAAGCAAAAAATGTCGGAAATAACATAAAATTTTAGAAACAGTTTAGATTTGTTCGAATTGGCCACCTTTGGCACGAATTATGGCCTTCAAACGGCCGACAAAGCCATCACACGCTGCACGAAAGTGGCTCTGCGGTATTTTGGCCCATTTCCGGCTAAGCGCCGTCTTGAGATGATCGATACTTTGGTATTTTTTAGTGCGAACCTTACTCTCTAAAATGCCCCAGGCGCAAAAGTACAACGGATCGAGATCCGGAGATCTTGATGGCCATTGTGCGGTAGAAATGAAGCGAGGAACCTCCTTTTTAAGCCATTCTTGGTTGACGCGTGCTGAGTGCGATGGTGCTGAGTCCTGTTGGAATGTCCATGGTCTGCGGCCGAAATGTTTGTCTGCCCAGGGCTTCAATACTGTCTTTAGGACATTTTCCCGATTATATTCGTCATTTATTTTGACCCCATGGTCGATGAATACGAGCGGGGAGCGACCATCGGCCGTTTCGGCGGCCCACACCATTACCATCGGCGGCGCTTGAGTTCTGGTGGCCAATCGAAGGTGTAAATTTTCAGCTGACCTCTTTGGCAAGTAAACCCGATCATTTTGTTTGTTCACAAACTGCTCAATTTGGAATGGCTTTTCATCGGAGAAAACCAAATTCGGTAACTGGCCACTTTCGTGCAAGCGAAGCAACTCCTTGGCTCTTTCCAGTCTAACTTTTTTTTGTGCATCGGTGAGCTCTTGCACTTTATGGAACTTCAATGGCTTTAGTCCAAGCTCATTTTTTAATATGTGTTGTATCCCGCGATATGTTCAGCTCACGAGCAATTTTTCTACCACTGCGGCGTGGATTTCGATCAAATCTGGCCTTCACTTTTCAGATCATTTCTGGTGTTGTTACCGTTTTTTTTCGTCCACTTTTTGGACGCGATGCAACACTGCCAGTATCACGGTAACGAGCAATGGTACGAGAAACAAAAGATTTATTCACATTTAAATGCTGGAGGGCTCTAACGATAGCCACTTCTGTTTTTCCACCCAAATATAAAGCAATCACACTATCACGCTTGAACTCCATCACGAATAACTTTTTTTCTGAATGCAATAGATCAAAATGCTTTTGTAAGCTTGTAAACAATAAAACGAACTGTCACTGAAATAAATCTGTCAGCTATCAGACTAGCGGTTTAGAAATGATAGCAACCTGAAGTTGGTTGCAATACATATCAGCCACCCTGTATGTAGTAAGCCGGCCAGGAGATGGTCATATTAGAATTATGACGTGGAAGTATCATTAGTAATTCTGTTTAATTAGGAAGCTACCGAAAATTTCGTATCATTTCGTTGCATAACAAAACGTTACACGAGTTATTCGACAGAATTACTACAAATCTAGACTTCCGAACACATAAATGTTAAAATCTGGCAAATATTAATATTATTAAGTGGGATCCACCCTACTTGAACCTTTCTTTATATTTGTATAGATTATGACGTCTTTGGGCCAAAACGTATAATATTAGGAAACGTTTTTTTTTCAGAGCTTCTGAAGGTCCTTAACCAATATTCTATGATGCGTTACAAATTTGTTGTGTCCTATACACGATTTTAGATTTGGATTTTTTAGATTTTACTCAATATCTAGATGATTACTTTGTTCAAACTAAATATACCTATTTTTGGCATTTTGACTCACTACTCTTGTTAGGTTTTTGACACATATGTGTATTTTATAATTAAGCGTATTTCCAGATCATTCACCGGGCACCGACCGCCGACCAAAAAACCTGTCGCTCTCTTCTGCAATAGCTTCGTTGTCAGTAGTAGAAATAGTTTGTTTCTGTTTTTTGTGGCATAACTAACGCTCTTAATGATACATACAATTTCATAAATATTCATATTTATTTTAGGCCGACAAATTTAAATAAATACTTTGTTAAGACATTCCAAAATCTTTCCATATTGAAAATAATATATTTTTTTTCGTTTTGTTGTTTCATGTCGCTTTCTTGGTGACTGCTGTCACCTGCCGATTTAGGCAATTCTTTACAGTTCATAGGCCGACCGACATTGTGTCATTCAACGCAATCGCCGCCAATAGATAGTAGCGGATCGGATCGATCACCTAAACGTTGTCATTTTGTTTAACCGCCACTTTGAATAAGACGCACGGCGTACTCATGCAAATTCACACTAATTAGTGAAGTCGGTGTTTTTCTTCATTTCAAATTCAGCCGCCAAGATCCGGTCCACAGATTAAGTTCTTAATCGATTTTTTGTGATATATTCCATAAGGGGGAAGAGATGAACATAAGGGGGAAGAGATGAACAACGAACACCACAACAAAATGAAATCATAAAAATTCATTAATCTTTTAGAATGGCCAACATAAAACAAGCGTTAGCTTTAAACATATTTTCTCTTCACATTAATGCGTATTGTAATTTATTATTTTTATTTTTCCCTTTCGTTTGCCCGATCTTTTTTTTTTGGCTCTTGAGGGTTTTCTCAAAAAAACAAAAAATTGACCCGCCAAGAGCCTCCAAATCGAAACGCCTAATTACTTCTCGTTTCATCTTATTTTTTTCATCTTAACCAAGAAAAAATACCTTTGGATTAATGAAGTAATGATGGGAAAATTGCACACAAAGCAGCGATGTACATATAAAGGGACTGTAGTCATGTCGACTAGGTTAAGATAAGGGTGGCAGCCGTTACATCATTTCGACTAGGATTAGATTAGGCCGGCAGTCGTTTTTTACCCGTTCACATAGACTAGTTTAGGTCCGTAGTGTTACCTTGACCTGAAATGCCACTCATCGAAACCAACCTGTTTGATGTACAAAGTTATCGATAGTACAGGGTTGCCCATATTCGACGGACCCATCTGGCAACGCCATAACTTTTGACAGAGATGTCAGATCGCTTAATGACATACCGCGTTTGAAGCGTCAGTCCAAGCAGATTTTTACCATGGAACAATACACGTCACGCGAAATAGTTGAAATTTACATTCAACAGAAGAAGTCAATTGTGAAAACTCAACGTGCTTTGAGAAAAAATGTGAGAAGTGCGCCTTCTAAGAACACCATTAAGCGTTTATACGAAAAATTTTCGACTGGTGAGGCTCTTTCTAATCCGAAGAGGCCAAATAAAATTCGACCAAGGCGATCGGCCGAGAATATCGCTGCCGTACGAGCCAGTGTTGAGAGGTCCCCAAGAACATCCCAAAAACGCCGTTCTCAGCAGTTGGGCATGGCTCGGTCCACTTTACAACGGATTATTCGCGTTGATTTGCATTTGTTCCCGTACAAAATTCAATTGACGCAAAGATTGTTGCCTGCGGACAAGCCTCGTCGATTGGAATGGGCCCAACGACAACATGGGTCCGTCGAAAATGGGCAACCCTGTATATTGGTACCGGAAACAACTGTTAAACTACCTAGAAAAGCCGACCCCAGTATGTCCAGACGTCGTTATCAATGCGGGACGGTAGCAAATGTTCACAGCTTCTGCAGAAGTCATTGGAAGTAAAGGAAAATAAAATATGCTAACATTTCGATGGTTGCTAAAGGAGTGATTATGAGAATATAATTTCGAATGAATCTTCCAATTGGGAACCAACCCCTCACCCAAAGGGCTGATAAGTTCCCCGGATGCCGCAAGGCTGCGTACTATACTATCCACTGCACAGTGGGTTAGAATAAGCTGGTCGATTAACACCGTTAACCCCTTCAAATGACCTATACCAGACGGCATCACTCAAGCGGAAATGAAAAAATGTTGAAATACGTTTTCCCCTGGCTGCAGACAATTTATGAAGGTTGTATCAGGCTCTCATGCATCCCCAATCGATGGACGGATAACAAAGTTGTAATCATACCCAAAGCGAGAAAGATATCGCACACTAGGCCAAAAGTCTTCAGACCAATTAGTCTAATCTCCTTCCTGTTAAAAGATCGGGAAATACTTTAAGATTCTTTCATTAGGGAAAACCTGGCTACAAATCTTCTGTCGGGCAACCAACATGCTTACAATAAGGTAAAGTCTACAGAATCTGCCCTGACCGAACTTGTGAGCACTATAGAATCATCCCTACATTTCAAGGAATTCACTATGGTGATATTTTTTGATTTAGATGGGGCTTTTAAGTATTTGCGGCGCTGTCACATCTAAAGGTGAACTTTAGCTTGATTATATTAATTCAAAGCCTGCTCAACAGAAGACGCATAACAGCAATTCTTGGGTCCACAACTCTACACGGTTTGTAAACAGAGGGACCCCAGAAGGAGGAGTACTGTCTCCATTAATTTGGAACGATTTAGATCGTTGTGGCTGCAAGGTCGTGGCATATGCGGACGACGTGGCAATCACAGTGAGTGGTAAATTCGTAAACGTCCTCGGAGACATCCTACAGGTAGCTCTGAACAAGTTGGCTAGATGGGACAGAAACTGCGGTTTGGGCGTTAACCCAAACAAGACAGAGTTGTTTCTATTTCCTAGGATGAATTAGGTTTCTACATGTGAAGAATCCTCCTCGGATAAATGGAACAGATCTAGCCTTTTCTGAAAATGCGAAATTTCTAGGAATAGTTCTAGATAGGAAACTGTTATTCAGACTTAACGTACTGGAACGTGTAAGGAAGGACAACGTCGCCTTGTATTCCTGCAGGAAGGCTATAGGGTCTCGTTGGGCCATTTCTCCTAAAATCATCCATTGGATATATGTGTATAGCAGTAGTACGTCCACTACTGCTACACGGCATTGTGTTGTGGTAGACGGCAACTGATAAACTTTCAATATACTATCAAAGGTTCAGAGAAATGCCTGTTTATGCATAAACTGAGCTTTACGGACTACAGCGACTGTGTCTCTACAAGCCCTACTTCATCTACTGACGAATAATATTGTGGCGAGAGAAGTTGCAACCAGAGCGGCATTAAGAATAAACTGCCTATTAATGCGGAAGGTACAAGAACTACGGCCACATGAGGTGTAGTGAAAGTGTAGTGTCATGGTAACCGACCGTGTGGACTATATACAAACGGTGCACACCTTCGAGAGGAACTACATCACTATGACACCAGCCAGAGATGAATGGATTGGCAGAATACCAGGTGATAGAAACCATCTCCACTTCTATACGGATGGTCCGAAGCTTGATGATAAGGTTGGCTTCGAACTCAGCCTTGATATAGCTCACACATAACCAGTGTCTATCATGCCGAAATAATGGCAATATGGGAAGTAGCCAAGTGCCTGAGTCGGAATATAGTGACCAACACTGGTGTCGTCAGTTACTCCGACAGCCAGGCTGTCATTAAATCTCTGCAGGCTGCATCCCAAAAATCACAAACAGACCTCTACTCCCACAGATTTCTCAACAAGATGGCTGAATAGTTCAACATATACCTCATATGGAAGCCACTAAACTTGATACGAAAGGGACGACATTATAAATTCTTGAAGAATTTGCAAGCTTTGGCTAAGGCAAGAGACAATTGGGCAGTCCAACAAAAGATGGACAGAAATCGACACCTGTAGTGTAGCTTGACAAATCTGGCCAAGATAGGACCTGAGAAGGCCAAAATATCTCCTCACACTACAGAGGAAAAGACTGTCTACATTAGTGTCAGTTCTGACGGGACACTGCCTGAACATGCCAGAAGGTAAGGTATTGGGTACAATGACTTCTGTACGAGCTGTGGAGATGAGGAAGAAGTGGAGAATATTGAGCATTTGCTATGCTACTGTCCCGCTTTGAGTAAACGACGTCTGGACATAATGTGCTAGGCCTTTCTAGGTAGTTTAACAGATCTTTCCGGTACCGATTTTAGTACCATCGATAGCATTTTATATTAAACAGATTGGTTTCGATGTGGGGTGTTTTAGCCCGTGGTAAAACTAGGAACATAATCTGATTTATGGGAGCTGAAAAAAACTTCTGCCACCTTAACCTAAACCTATGTACCTTCAATGAATGGACTGAATTAGAAACGTGTATTAAATTGCATTGTCTCATCCCGCGTTATTGATCTAAATACAATGCATGTATTAAAAGTCTATATACATATAAAAGTGAAGACACGAGTCAGTCTATTTTCACATTATATGTAGTTCTATGGATAATTATACTGAACAAGAGATTAGAAAATTAAGAAGCATTTCTAATATATATGTACATTTGCAACAATTCATAGTTTATTTATTATTTTAATTTTAACAAGAATTTGGGTTATTACTTTCAGTTTATGTATTAAAATCCCCAAATACAGAGATGTCAATTAAAATTGATAAAAAGGCAAAAGTGAGGCCATTTGAAAGGACTCAGTCCAACCAATATTAAAGCCCAGCTCGATTCTACTCTGAGGAAGTCTTCTCCTTCGTTCATGACTATACAATATTGGGCAACAGATTTTAAACGAGTTCGTACGATCAGTCAAGACGAACACCGTAGTGGTCGACCAATTAAGGTATCCACACCAGAAACGGTTAAGAAAATCCACAAAATTGTGTAGGATGATAGTCGGCTGAAGGTGCGTGAGCTACCTGAAATTATAGGCGTTTCAAAAAGTGTTATATATCGCAGATTGACTGAGAATTTAAAGATGCGAAAGATGTGCGCCGGATGGGTGCCGCGTTTGCTCGCAATTGAACACAAAAACAGCGTCGTGAAGGTGTTTCAATACAGTGTTTGGCGATGTTTCACCACAATAAAGCCGAGTTCCATCAGCAGGCAATGTCATGGCGCCTGTTTTTTGTGATGGTCCAGCATCAAGTTTAAGTGATAACATTGAGACAACAAGGCCGCATTTGACGCAAAGAAACTGTACTGTTTTTTTTTTTAACAAGACAATGCACCAGTACATACATCCACTATTGCGATGCCCAAAATCAATGAAATTAAATTGGAATTGCTTCATCACGCACTTTATTCGCCTGATTATCTCGTAGTTGCCTCGGATTATTTTCTATTTCCAAACTCGAAAAAATTAAATTTTCCGCCAAAAATGTTCGTAGAATATTTTTTCATTTTCTCAAAAAATGGGCAAATTGACGCAGAAAGACAGGGTTAAGACATAAATGATCCTCATAAAATTTCAGTATATAACTCTGACAATAAGAGATCTCTCAGATATTAACTTACAACATTTTTTTCATTTAGTATACATAATGCTCCATTCGACCAAAAAATTAAATATTTGACCCACTGTAAAAACTTATGGTTTATTCTGCAAAAAATTTCTACTCGACATGCCCTTTCAGGATTATAAAGTCGCTTGTCTGCTCCAATTTTTCCATAGATATCACGACTTTAAATTTACATTATAGAAATATGTTGTATAAATTGGCGTGTAATTTTACTAATTAAGCGTAAAGAGCTTTGTTTACAACTTTGGTGACCCCCACTGAAGTTTTTCGGCAAAAATTCATTCTTTTTCCTCTTTGAAAAGACTTTGAATTTTTCGAAAAAGGGTCAAATTGACCCATACCGAGAGGAGCTAGAGGGTAAGATCTTCCACAAAAATGGTCCTCATAAAATTCCACTATATAACTCTGACAATAAGAAATCTCTCAGACATTAACTTTTTTTGATTTAGTATAATGCTCCATTCGACCAAAAAATGAAATCTTTGACCCACTGTAAAAAAAACTAAGACCAGCTGGACCATAAGTTTATTCTGCAAAAATGTTCTACTCAACATGCCTTTTCAAAATTAAAGTGTCGCTACTTTGTTCCAAAAAAGCTGTTGGACAGTGCAATGGAACTTAATATCATTCATATGACTACCACGACCAGAGTATGAAGCCGCCGAGCCGAGCCGCCGCCGACCTTTTTTCACCAGCAGAACCCGCCGCCGATCTTTGCGGCTAAAATCGGCTGAAACACAGCCGCCGTTCCATAGAAAAACTTTAAAATATGGATAGATACAATTAACATTTTTGATAAGCAAATAGCTATATAGCACATATATCGTCCCCTTAATAGAAGAATAATGTGTACGCTTATACACTATTATTTTTTATTGCATTCTAAGAATCTACGGAATTGGTTCTATATCTGGTGAAATTCTACTTCCACAAATTGGGTTATTGGGTGTTTGAAAATTTTCATTAATAAATAATAATATCGAGTTTCAATTCAATTTCACAAAAACTTCAAATATGATTTTCTCAAAACGACAAATACATTATACACTATTCATTTATTGGGTGGACGATATGGAAGTGAGTGATTTTCGTTTTGATTCGTTTATTGTCACAAGCTGGAGCTTAACATGTCTTAAAAATCGTAATATTGATTGAAATAGAAAAATAATTATAACAATTTTGTTTAAAGGAAACAACAAGATTTATTATTAGATTATGTACATATAGAGATATAAATATATTTTCCATATTTTCGAAAAAAAAAGAATAATATAACATGCGAAGTTTATGCATGTGACAACGGCGCCAACATTTTATTGGCCACTGTCTATAAAATATTTTTATTCCGCAGTGAGAGCTATATCATGCTTGTATACCTTCAAGACTATAGTCTCGAAACCATATTGCAGGGTTGCACTTGCACTTTGTATATGGGAGGTGGATTCAGCGTTAAGGATCAAATTGACATGTCGCTTTTTACCATCCGCATCACCCACCTTGCTAATTCTCCAATTATGGGTCGGCAGACCAGGATTGGAATCTTTTATTATCTCTTATGTCAGCCGGGTTGGAGGGCTCTTCTGTAACCCATGTGATGGCTCTAGGGTAACTAGGGATGTTGTTTTTTTCGACAACATCCAACTGGGCACCCGGCCACACCTCACCCGCTCGACTCAGAGCAGCCTTATACAGATCTAATGATCTGGCATCACCGAAATATAAAAGCTTTACTCTCCCCTGATGCCATCCAGGATCGTCGCAGACTGGTGGTTTACCCGGCATTTCTCTTCGGACATCGAGGTACTGAGCAATTATGGCGGATTGCACGTGGCTCCATTTGTTCTTGATGATGGATCCATCCTCACTACTTCTGTATATAACAGCCATCACTAGACTCTCCTTCGCCACTTCATTGAAGGGCTTGGTGAGTGTCCTGTTGGTGGTGACATTAGGGCCTCTTGCCTTTTTCGAAGACAGGGGTTCATCAGGTGATCTGATTCTTTTGACTTTATTAGCCGTTAACACAGCTGAATTTGTGGCTCTTTCAGCCGGTTGATTGGCCTTATAAGCATCTATGACGCCTTAAGCCCAGGTAAGTTACTCTTTTTGTTTTTTGGTAAGAGCCGAAACCTCTACAGCCTCCAACTTCGTCAAAACTCTGAGCGCTATCCGGTAACAGAGTTGATAAAGTTGTCCGATCTGACAATCGTCTATACATAGCTTTAGCATACTTTGAAAATAGTGGAATCGATGATTTTTTCACCTCACAAAATCTTACAACTAACTTAAAAACATCTATTATTTACGAAAAAATATCAGAGCTTAACTTTTCAACTATTATTTTAAATGTTAAAATGTGCATCATAGAGCCGCCGTATGTCAATTTTATGTCGGCTTAGCCGCCTAGCCGCCGCCGCCGATCTATAATTTTCAATGGCAGCCGCCGCCGTCAATTTTGGCTCGGCTTCATTCTCTGACCACGACCGAGCCGGCAGTACCTCATCCGATCAACCCAAGTTTTCAGTACATTTTCGAATGTTTCGGGTCGAATATTTTCAATGGCAACTTTGATGTCATGTTTCAACTCTACAATTGTCTCTGGATGCTTTGCGTAGCATTTATTATTAATGGCTCCTCGCAGAAAATAATCCAAAGGGCTCAAATCAGAAGTCAAAGTAATCCTGTAGTCCAAATTTAAAATTTTAAATGGCCCAACCTTAAGCTACAGGTCAAAAGTGTAACACATCGATGGAGTGACCAAAGAGGCCAGATTGTGCCGCCGTCATCATTTTTAGGACATTCCGTCTGTCTGGTGCACACGATAACTCTCGAATGAAGTAACGGATTGACTTTTTTAAATTTGAATAATATTCGTTTATTCAACCTGTATTGTGATTTAGCAAAGGTCTAACGAGCTCAAGTTCGAGCTAAAGGTCTAACGGTCAATGGATTGACTTCAAATTTGATATTGACTGATATTTGATATGTGTATTGTTCTATTTCAGGCTAAGGTCGAAGTTTGCCCATATTGGCCCACTTCTTCTAGTACCGACCTCACAAAGGGTTAAAATTTTTTGAATTCCACACATAGTAATATTTTATATTTCAATATAATCTAGAGAAGTGGTCCCGCCCTTTTTTGTAAATCCCACCAAAATTTTAACTGCTTATAACTTTAAGACCAGTGCATAAAAATACTTGAAATTTTTTGCTGTAAAATGCTTTTATAGCTCCTACAGTCTGATAAAATTCTACACAAAATTTCTAAAGTATAAACATCAAATTTTGACTGAACATTATTTGGAATATTTAGAAATTAAAATGCAATCTCCCTGAAAACATGCTAAGTCGACTTAGCATCTTTTAGAATGGAGGTATCGATATATATATGAACATATATCAGTTGCTTGTTAACTACATTCTCACTACAAACATTAACAATATCGACATAATACCGAATAATTCTTTTCTTGATTGCTATTTTATTATTCTCACCTGTAATTGTATCGTGGTGGGGAAAACCCCCCAACTTAATCCAAACAAATTAATTTCTCAAGTAACACATTAATCGACAAATGTGGCGAATGTATAATCAAAACAAAGAAAGAAATCCAAACAAAGAAACACAAAGCCCAAGAAAAAAGTAAAACATCCAAATAAAAACAAATTGTAGAAATATTTTTCAATTTCTAGCGACCGTGAACTTTCAATTAATTTAACAATAAGAGGCCGCAAATTGGATGAGAGGTCTGAGGGGAGGAAATCAGAAATCGCAATGGGTGGCGCAGAAGGAGGATAGTGTAAAATGATTAAGATGAATATGATGACTATAATCTAGAGAAGAGACCTATATATTTGGAGAAGTGAAAAGCTCAACAAAAAAATTATAATAATAACAAAATGAAAAAAGATTGCGAATGTGATTACAACTTTATGTATATAGCATTTGCTACGGGCTAGAAGTGTAACAACGAGTGGCATAAGATCCTTTGTGTGTTTGGCGGAAATCCGTATTAAGAAATTTTTTCAATCATTTGTGCTGTGTATGTCAGTCTGTGCAAATTCTCGAGAGGAGTGACCGAATGATTTGATATTTTGGATGTGATATGGCTTTTTCTATCTCAGGCTAAGATTGAAGACAGGCCATAGTCGAACGACTCCTTCTGGTATCTCACCTATAAAAGGGTCACTTGAAACATTGACAAGTAAGAAACTTCAGTCGGGTAAACCGACCTATGAATCCCCTCACCTTCAGTCCGAAACAATATTCGTAAATTTAATTATTTTTTTGTTTAGAATGTTTTGTTTTAATTATATTATTATAAATTTAAATTTAATTTAACAGTTTTAAAGTATGCACTTTCATTAATGTTATAAGCTGTTAACTTTTGGTGCAGAATTGTCCGTTTGTGTGGGAGTAACCAAAATGGGCGGGTTAATAAGGCCCTTTTTTCACTGAACTGTGGGCACTATAAAAGCATAACACTGTACAAAATTTCAAGTATTTGTATGAACTGATATTAACGCCATAAGCAGTTAACTTTTGGTGTGGGAGTAACCAAAAAGGGAGTGACCACTTCGGGCCATTTTTCTTGACGTGTTAGCGGCTAACAAACTAATACTTTGTGTGAATTTTCGGAAGATTCGAGTAAAGAATCAATATTTCCCTAAAAGTTAAACCTTTGTGGGGGAGGTAATAGAAGGAGTGTACCAATATGGCCGACCTTAGAACTTATCCGGAGATACACGGAGAAAAAAACAGGAAACAAAATATGTTTGGGATCAAAATTAAAATTTGGTGCAAATATTTTATATTTACATACCGGAAAAAAAGTTTGAATATATCTCTTGTCAATGTTATTTTTTTGGAGTTTTGTTGCAAATTATCTTTAAAAACGGGGAAATATTTAAATCGGCTGCTTAATTTGTTTTCCTACCTATAGGAAAAAAGTAATCTTTTTCTCAAATATAATATGTTTCCCGAAAATATACTACAGAAGCGATTTTTTTTCTTAGGGTAGAGAAAAATATTACCGCATACCAAATTTGAAGTCAATCGGTTGCTCCTTTTGAGAGTGGACGGACGGACGGACATTGCTCAAATGACCCACAACGGATTTCCGCCGAACATACTTAGGGTCTTAGGTAACTTCTTCGATGTGTTACACTTTTAGCTCATAGCAAATGATATACAGGGTGGCTGATATGTATTGCAACCAACTTTAAGTCGCTATCACTTCTAAACCGCTAGTCTGATAGCTGACAGATTTATTTCAGTGATAGTTCATTTTATTGTTTACAAGCTTACAAAAGCATTTTGATCTATTGCATTCAGAAAAAAAGTTATTCGTGATGGAATTCAAGCGTGATAGTGTGATTGCTTTATATTTGGCTATACAAGTGGCTATTGTTAGAGCCCTCCATCATTTAAATGTGAATAAATCTTTTGTTTCTCGTACCATTGCTCGTTACCGTGATACTGGCAGTGTTGCATTGCGTCCAAAAAGTGGACGAAAAAAACGGTAACAACACCAGAAATGATCCGAAAAGTGAAGGCCAGATTTGATCGAAATCCACGTCGCAGTGGTAGAAACCGATGCACAAAAAAAAAGTTAGACTGGAAAGAGTCAAGGAGTTGCTTCGCTTGCACGAAAGTGGCCAGTTACCGAATTTGGTTTTCTCCGATGAGAAGCCATTCCAAATTGAGCAGTTTGTGAACAAACAAAATGATCGAGTTTACTTGCCAAAGAGGTCAGCTGAAAATTTACACCTTCGATTGGCCGCCGATGGTAATGGTGTGGGCCGCCGAAACGGCCGATGGTCGCTCCCCCTCGTATTCATCGACCATGGGGTCAAAATAAATGCCGAATATTATCGGCAAAATGTCCTAAAGACAGTATTGAAGCCCTGGGCAGACAAACATTTCGGCCGCAGACCATGGACATTCCAACAGGACTCAGCACCATCGCACTCAGCACGCGTCAACCAAGAATGTCTTAAAAAGGAGGTTCCTCGCTTCATTTCTACAGCACAATGGCCACTAAGATCTCCGGATCTCATTCCGTTGGACTTTTGCGCCTGGGGCATTTTAGAGAGTCAGGTTCGCACTAAAAAATACCAAAGTATCGATCATCTCAAGACGGCGCTTCGCCGGGAATGGGCCAAAATACCGCAGAGCCACTTTCGTGCAGCGTGTGATGGCTTTGTCGGCCGTTTGAAGGCCATAATTCGTGCCAAAGGTGGCCAATTCGAACAAATCTAAACTGTTTCTAAAATTTTATGTTATTTCCGACATTTTTTGCTTTTGAACAATAACATTTAAAAAAAAATTAAAAAAATATATCGCTTTACTTTGTTGCATTACATATCAGTCACCCTGTATACCCTCCTCTCTAAGGCGAGGGGATAAAAATGATGTAATTTAATGTCTGACAGATTTCATATTGTCAGATTTATATAGTGGAATTTTATGAGGATCTTTTTTGTGGAAGATCTTAACCCTCTAGCTCCCCTCTTAATAGATCATTTTAGACCTTTTTTCGAAAAAATCTAAAAAAGTACCTTCAAAACGGACATTTAAAATATTCTACGAAAATGTCAGTGGGTGGAACAAAATATCGGCCAAATGGCCGCCGCAACCTCGGCGCACACCTCCATCCGATAGTCCAAATTTTCGATGACGCTGAGGCATACTTGAGGTTTTATGACGTTAGTGAGCCGAATTATCTCATCCTTTTCAAATAACCCCAATAAAAGAAGTCCAACGGTGTCAAATCACATGATCTTGGCGGCCAATTGACATCGCCACGACGTGAGGTAACACGGCCATTGAATTTGTTGCGCAAAAGAGCCATTGTTTCGTTAGCTGTGTGTTGCAAGTGGAAACGTCCTGTTGAAACCACATATTGTCCACATCCATATAGGGCCATAAAAAGTTCGTTATCATCTCACGATAGCGAACACCATTCACAGTAACTGCCTGACCGGCCTCATTTCTAAGAAGTATGGCCCGATGACGTCGCCAACCCATAAGCCGCACCAAACGAACTGGGCGAGCATGCACAGGTGTTTTCACATCTCCTACAGACCCGGTTTTCTGACATTTGCGCACAATTCTCCCGATTGTGGACATATTTGGACGATTAGGCTGATCAAAAAAACATCACGAAGTGCACGAAATGCATTTTGATTTGAACGCCCATTTTCGTAAAAGGCTCAAAAAAACTTTAACGCTTTTCTCGATTGTGTATCTTTCCATGGTTTAAATTGAGTTAGTCTGAAATTGAGAAATGTCAAATGAAATGCAGAAAAAAACTTGACGTTTAGGTGTGGTTCACATTCAACATCGGCCCTTACAATTTAACCACCCTTTAGCTCTTTACGCTTAATTAGCAAAATTTCACGCCAACTTATATAAAAAAATACAATAATGTACATTTACAGTCACCATAAATTAAAATACAATCATTTGCAATTTTGTGCAGTGTAATGCGTTTATTGAAGAATTGGCGTTTTTGCCATACCTCCTAAACAGTACGGCCAAAATAAAAAATATGAAAAATGTTTTTTTTTTTTTTAATTTTCCTTATTTTTACAATATGGGTAATAACTTATATATTTATCCATAGATACCATAGTGCTATTTTCTTTTTCAATCTTTACCAATTCCATTTTACTCGAAAACTTTGAAGCATAATATTAAAAAAATACATACTATTAAAAATATTGTGAAGATGTTATCAAATATTTCTCATCATTTCTTTACAAACATTTTAGCAACCAGTCTTCGTTAAACATATTTAATTTATCACGACTTAAAATTTACATTACATTATTTATATGTATAAGTTAGCGTGTAATTTTGCTAATTAAGCGTAAAGAGCTATATTTACAACTGTGGTGTCTTTGGGATCCCTACGGAAATTTTCCGACAAAAATGTTCGTAGAATATTTTAATCCTTAAATGTGCTTTTTGAAAGGACTTTTTTAGATGTTTTCAGAAAGAGCCAAATTGACCCATTAAGAGGGCAGCTAGAGCGTTAAGATCTTCCACAAAAATTATCCTTGTAAAATTCCACAATATAACTCTGACAATAAGAAATCTCTCAGACATTAAGGTACATAATTTTTTTCATTTAGTAAAATGCTCCCTTCGACCAAAAAATTAAAACTTTGACTGACTTAAAAAAACCAGTAAGGAAAGGCAGAAAGTCGGGCGGGGCCGACTATATAATACCCTACACCACCCTAACAATGCGATGAGGGTCATTGCCATAATAATTTGGAATAATTGGTAAATGGGTAGAAACATATTATCTAATTCTGAAACGATAATCGCTAAATTAAGCAATATTCGTTCCTAAATTGAGAAACATCTTTCTGGAAAATTTTAAAGATCGGAAGTAAAATACAACTTCTATAGCGGTTTGATACCAAATCAGGAGGAACATATATATCGAATTTCGTACTAATCAGATATAAAATACAGTCTCTACAGCGCTTACATGTCAAATCGGGGGTAACATATATATGGGGGCTATATCTAAATCCGAACCGATTTTCTCCGAATTTGGCAGTATTCATTCATGTAATAAGAAACCACTTTCTGCCGAATTTCGCACTGATCGGATATAAAATACAGTTTTTACAGCGCTTAGCGTGATTCCTTTCGAGGTTACCTACTTTTTTAAAGAAAAACCAGTAAGGAAAGGCAGAAAGTCGGGCGGGGCCGACTATATAATACCCTACACCTCCCTAATAATGCGATAAGGGTCATTGCGATAATAATTTGGAATAATTGGTAAATGGGTAGGAAAATATTATCTAATTCTGAACCGATAATCGCTAAATTAAGTAATATTCGTTCCTAAATTGAGAAACATATATCTGGAAAATTTTAATGATCGGAAGTAAAGTACAACTTCTATAGCGCTTTGATACCAAATCAGGAGGAACATATGTACGGATGTTATATATAAATCTGAACCGATTTTCCCTGAATACTCATTCATGTAAAAAGACATCTTTCTGTCGAATTTCGTACTGATCGGATATAAAATACAATCTCTACAGCGCTTACATGTCGAATCGGGGGTAACATATATATGGGGCTATATCTAAATCTGAACCGATTTTCTCCGAATTTGGCAGTATTTCTTCATGTAGAAGGAAACCTCTTTTTGCCGAAATTCGCACTGATCGGATATAAAATAACATTTTTACAGCGCTTACATGTGAAATCGGGGGTAACGTGTATATGGGGGCTATATCTAAATCTGAACCGATTTCTTCCAAATTTAACAGTGTTCATTCAAATAATAGGAAACCTCTTTCAGCCGAATTTCATACTGATCGGATATAAAATAAAATTTTTACAGCGCTTACACTTCAAATCGGGGGTAACGTATATATGGGGGCTATATCTAAATCTGAACCGATTTCTTCCAAATTTAACAGTGTTCATTCAAATAATAAGAAACCTCTTTCAGCCGAATTTCATACTGATCGGATATAAAATAAAATTTTTACAGCGCTTACACTTCAAATCGGGGGTAACGTATATATGGTGGCTATATCTAAATCTGAACCGATTTATTCCAAATTTAACAGTGTTCATTCATATGATAAGAAACCTCTTTCTGCCGAATTTCAGACTGATCGGATATAAAATAGAGTTTTTAAAGCGCTTACCTGTAAAATCTGGGGTAAAATATATATGGGGGCTATATCTAAATCTGAACCGATTTTAATAGGGATCGTCCTTGGGCCAAACAAAACATATGTGTAAAGTTTCGTCGAGATCGGACCATAATTGCGACCTGTACTTTGATTACAAGAATACATGCACAGACAGACAGACGGACATAGCTAAATCAATTCAGAAAGTAATTCTAAGTCGATCGGTATAATAAACGATGGGTCTATTTCTTCTCCTTTTGGGTGTTACAAACAAATGCACAAAGTTATAATACCCTGTACCACAGTGTGGTGTAGGGTATAAAAACACAGACAATTCAAATTGAATGGGGAATGTTTATTATCATTTGAAAGAACATTCTTTGGCATTTATATTTTGAAGATTATGTCTATCAAATGTTGGCCGCGGCTACGTCTCTCGTTGAGTCCAATTTTCGATGACTCGTTCGAGCATTTCCACTGTGAACTGGCGAATGACACGCGTGATGTTTTGCTCCAAGGCCTGAATCGAAGCGGGTTTGTCCGCATAAACTTTAGACTTCACATATCCCCACAAGAAAAAGTCTAACGGTGTGATATCACACAATCTTGGTGGCCAATCGAAATTATCTGCTCACCGAAGTGTTCTCTCAATAAATCCATTGATTGATGCGATGTGTGGGAAGTGGCGCCGTCTTGTTGAAACCAAATGTCGCCGAGATCACGAGCTTCAGTTTCAGGCATTAAATAGTCGGTTTCATGGCACGATAACGGTCACCATTGACGGTCACGTTCTCACCGGCATCATTTGTGAAGAAATATGGACCGATGATTCCGGTACGTCGGATCGGGAATCGGTCAATGGCAAAAAGATAGCTCTTAACGAGAGCTAAAATATTGCTCATGGGTGTCAAGGTCGTGGGTCGACTGGAAAGTGTTTTTTTTTGGATTTAAAAAAAGGGACTTAGCGTAATTGGCGAACGATAATTTTGATAATAAAACTGAATAATTTGTAAACGTTGTTCAGGCGTAAGTATTTCCTTGATGAAATTCCAAACAATACTTAACGTAAACTATCAGATGCCTACACTACAGGGAAAGGTACTTGAACTATCGAAAGAATAGAGATAGAGGACGACGAGATCTCAATCTTCACGGATGGATCGTAAATGGAGACGGGCACGGGATCAGGAGTATATTCCGATACCCTTAATCTCAGAATCTCCACCAGACTCCCAGATGAATGCACTGTCTTCCAGGCAGAGATCTATGCCATTAACATTGCCGCGAAACAGATTTTGGAACGGGATATTTCTTCGAAAAAATTCAAGATCTACGTCGTATGGCAGCTCTCAAGGCCTTGGGCTCTAGAACTATCAAATCACGCTGCACGATGGACTGCTTTCTATACTTTGCCCATATTCAGGCGCACGAAATCAGGCTCTGCTGGGTGCCATGACATAGCAACATACAGGGCAACGAATTAGCAGATGATTGTGCCAGGATAGGATCCGGCGCACGAAATGAAACCGCGACTCTGGACGTGCAAATTCCGTTCGTGGAACTTAAAAACCAAATCGACGAACGCGGAGCAGCACTAACCAGATCGAGATGGGATATCGTACAAAACTGCAGGACTGCAAGAACCCTTTGGCCATCCATTGATGTGAACCGTACCGAAGAATTGCTGTCCTTCAGGAAGAACACACTTAGCATCCAAGTAAAAGCGTTAAGTTCGGCCGTGCTGAATCTTATATACCCTCCACCATGGATAGCATGTGACCTCACAAAATAACTCAAACCTAAAGAAAATAACACCGAAAACTCCAAAAATATAGTAGATGTCACAATAAGTAAGATGCTATATATAGGAGCTATATCAAAACATTGACCGATATGGCCCATTTGCAATCCCAAACAACCTGCAACTATAAGAAATATTTATACCAAATTTGATCAACCTAACTCTATTATTACGGACTGTAGCGTGATTACAACAGACGGACATGGCTAAATCGTCTTAGAATTTTACGACGATTAAGAATATATTTACTTTATGGGGTCTCAGATCAATATTTAGAGGTGTTACAAACGGAGTGACAAAAAAAATAGAAACAATTCGCATAAAACGAGGTTTGTAAAGCACTCTACCAATTACACATTTTTACTTTTTTTGCAAACACAGCTCTGGACTTCTTTGTCTCCTCCGTGTGTTGCATTCGACCCCTTCTAAGGTCTGCAAAAAAAATAGGCTTTTTTGTTGAAAGCTGAAACTATTATTATAAAAACTGGGGTGAAATCAGAGACCATTCAAGTTCAATGACTCAGTTTCTGTGTGTTGTGTTTTGGCCAGCATATAATGGGATTTGCTTTTATCATGGCAAATTATCCGATTTGCGTTGTGGTGGCTCCATAAATTGATACACATAACGATAATTTGGCAATTTGTTGATGTTTTCCCACGCACCGACCAACAATGACACGGAATGAATGGTCAGTCGGTCCATCGATCTATCCATCCAAAATTCAAACAAAATTAAAAGTTGTCAAATACCGAACACGAACAAATGCCTATTGATTGATAAGACGCTACGCATAGCAAATTTATTGTTTGCAGATTTATTTTGTTGCGTATAGAAAATAAATATTTTCATTGCGAATAAGAAATTGTTACACTCGAAAATTGAGAATGGTTCAATCAATTATTGAAATAACGCGTACATTTATGTTTTAAAGCCCTTACTACAAAAATTCGACGAAATTACGGCATGAGCCAATAGAAAACTTTTATTGGTGAATGAGTCTGAGCAAAATAAGCGGGCCCTTTGTATGAAGGTTATATAAAAACATGGGCATATAACGACCGTTTTTTGCACATTCTTTTTACGAAAACATTATTCAAGAAGTTTCCTTTAAAACTAATATAAATACGTATGTTGTACATTATTTTTTAATTATATGTATTTATATTAAAAAAATACCTATTTTTGAAAGTATTAATTGATATGCCCATATCTTTTGTCTCACTTGATACCGAAGTAGTTTACATCATGTAGCAAATTTTGTTGCTGTTCCGATATTCATAAAAAACTAGAACAGGGTCGGAAAAACAATTAAAAATTTAAATTTTTAAATGCATATATCTCGAGAGCGTACAAACAACGTTATTCGAAAGAGTACACAAAAACAAAACCTACACGCACTTAAACATTTTGTATACCCAAGGTTACCTACTTTGGGGTCCTGCAACGCTGCCCGCCATACCATACCAAATTTAAAACTTAAATTCTCTAATACCTCTTCTACAAGCCTTCGCGCAATCGGTTGACTGGTTAAGATACGGCCGATTTATTTCCCTTTTTAATTCCTCTTACTGCGCGGAGTGACAAAATGAGTACATATATCCCCAATCCTATTATGGAAGGTATATTAAACATGCAATATTTCGAGTACTACTACAAAAAGATCCTCGATTTCGTTTTCGAGTACTACTACTACACAGCAAGAGCCTCGCGTGATGGAGCTATAAACTGACGTTATGGCAACAGCGTGAAAGGTATCGCCAACACAAGCTGAAATTTAAATATACAAAATAACGAGTACTATTTCAGCAATCGAAATTTGGCATGCCTGACTTTGGGACGCCTGATAGCACTAAGAAGTGGTGTGATAGTAACAGTTACACCCATAGAAATAAAAAATTGTATAATGCAAGGAATATTCAATAATATTTCGGTGAGAGCTGTGCTATTTCTAACTCCAGCTTATGGCATATCTCGCAACAACGGCCAATACAATGCGAGATAAAACAGCGAAATTGGAAGCAATAGGCCATACTATGAGGAATCCAGCAAACGACATCGTTAAAGCCGCAATAGACTGGAACCCACAAGGAATCTAAAGAAGAGGCCGACCTGGCGGCGGAGACATGTTAAAATAGAGGCCCTCGAAGCAGGTCAGATCTGGAGATAAAATAAAATCATTGTCATTAAATAGATTAGCTTTCAACAACTTTGTTAAGGCCCTATGTTCCACCTAGGAACTTTTTGGAAAATATATATACATATGGGTAATTATGGATACACAATTTGAGGGACAAGGACAGTGAGCTTGGCACCGCTCCGGGGTCAATGACCTTTAATTCGATGTCAATGACCTTTATTCGGGGTTTATGGGCCAATGACCCGTATTCATCGGTCAATGACCATTGCTTCGCGTCAATGGCCATAAATCTGGGGTCAATGACCTTCAAGCGGGTTCAATGACATTTTATCAGGTTAATTTTCCTTTAATCGGGCAAATTACCTTTAATCAGGTTAATAGCATTTATTCTGGGATCAACTACTTTTAATCTGGGTCAATGACCTGTAATCGGGTTATTGACCTTAAGTCTGGGGTCAATGACCTTTAATTCGAGGTCAATAACTTTTACTCTGACGTCAATTACCTTTAATTGGGGTCAATTACCTTCACTCCGAGGCCAATGAGCTTTAAACGGGGTCATTGACCTTTATTAAAGTTCGATGAGGTCAGTGACCTTTAATCCCGGATCAATGACCTTTAATCCGTGTCAATGACCTCTAATCCGGGATCAAGAATGACTTTCAATCCGCAGTCAATGAACTTCAATCTGGGACAATAACCTCTATTCGAGGTCAATCATATTTAACTGAGTTCAGCGACTTAGCCGGGGTCATTAACCCATAATCTGGGGTCAGTGACCTTTTATCCAGGGTATATGACATTTAGTAGGGATCGGGGACCTATAATCCGGGGACGATGACCTTTAATCGCGATTAGTGACCTTTAATAAGCGCTCGATGACCATTAATCCGGGGTCAATCACATTTAATCCGGAGTCATTGACCTTTAATCCAATTCCATTGCCCTTTAATCGGGGTCAGTGACCTTTAATTCGGGTCAATTATCATTAATCCGGGGTCATTCACCTTTACTCCAAGGTAAATGCCCATTAATCAGGGTCAGTGATCTTTAATTCGGTGTCAATGATCATTAATCCGGGGTCAGTGATTTTTAATTAAAAACTGAGTTCAGCGACTTAGCCGGGGTCATTAACCCATAATCTGGGGTCAGTGACCTTTTATCCAGGGTATATGACATTTAGTAGGGATCGGGGACCTATAATCCGGGGACGATGACCTTTAATCGCGATTAGTGACCTTTAATCCGAGCTCGATGACCATTAATCCGGGGTCAATCACATTTAATCCGGAGTCATTGACCTTTAATCCAATGCCATTGCCCTTTAATCGGGGTCAGTGACCTTTAATTCGGGTCAATTATCATTAATCCGGGGTCATTCACCTTTACTCCAAGGTAAATGCCCATTAATCAGGGTCAGTGATCTTTAATTCGGTGTCAATGATCATTAATCCGGGGTCAGTGATTTTTAATCCGGGGTCAACGACCTTTGACCTGGTGGCAGTGCTCTTTAATCTGGGTCTATGACCTTTAATCGGGGTCATTGACATTTAGTCGGGGTCAATAACCTTTAATCTGAGTCAAATACCTTTAATCTGGGGTCAGTGACCTTTTGCCCGGGGTCAATGCCCTTTAATCGGGGTCAGTGACCTTTAGTTCTTGGTCAATTATCATTAATCCGGGGTCGTTGTCCTTTAACCTGGGGTCAATGCCCTTTAATCTGGGTTAATGACTTTTACTCGGGGTCAATGACCTTTACTCTGGGTCAATAACCTTTAATCTGAGTCAAATACCTTTAATCTGGGGTCAGTGACCTTTTGTCCGGGGTCAATACCTGGTGGCAGTGCTCTTTAACCTTTAATCGAGGTCAATAACCTTTAATCTGAGTCAAATACCTTTAATCTGGGGTCAGAGACCTTTTGTCCGGGGTCAATGCCCTTTAATCGGGGTCAGTGACCTTTAGTTCTTGGTCAATTATCATTAATCCGGTGTCGTTGACCTTTAACCTGGGGTCAATGTCCTTTAATCTGGGTTAATGACTTTTACTCGGGGTCAATGACCTTTACTCGGGGTCAATGACCTTTAATCTGGGATCAGTGACCTTTTATCCGGGGTCAATGACCTTTACTCGGGATCAGTGACCTTTAATCCGAGGTCAGTGACATATACTCTGGGGTAATTTACTTTTAATCCGAGGTCAATGCCCCTTAATCGGGGTCAATGACATTTAATCCGGGGTCATTGACTCTTAATATGGATCAATGACATTTAATCTGGGATCAATGGTCTCTAATGCGGGGTCAACGTCCTTTAACCTGAGGTCAATGACCTTTAATCGAGATCATGACCTTTAATCGGGCTCATTGACCTTTAATCGGGGCCACATTTTCTAGGCACTACAATTCTGCACAATGAAAATTTACCTTATCTATTAGTCTACGTTTTAATACCATTTGGTTATGGCATATATGCCAGATTTTCTTAATAATTTGTTAGATATGAATTTGCTACAAGATTAGTTGCTTCTTTTCCCCTTCAAGTATTTCCGGTTATATAGGGTGACCCATTTCGAGGTTCTCTACTTTTTTAAAGAAAAAACACAGAAAATTAAAATTGAATGGGGAATGTTTATTATTATTTGAAAGAACATTCTTTGGCATTTATGTTTTGTAGATTATGTCTATCAAATGTTGGCCGCGGCTACGTCTCAGATGGTCCATCCGTTGAGTCCAATTTGATGACTCGCTTATGTTGACCATAAGTTGAGCGAAGTGCACCAAACACATTCCTCACAGAACGTGAATTTTCGTAATAAAGTTGAACGATTTATAAACGTTGTTCCGGCGTAAGTTTTTCCATGATGAAATGCCAAACAATACTTACCAAAAGTAAGATGACAGCATGACACGACTCACACGTGATCTGTCAAAAAAAAGGCTCATTTATTTAGTTATTAAATACGTGAAAGAGATTTGTTCCTGTGTTGCTATGGAATAACTTATTACTAATAACGATTATGTTTTTGCTTTGTGCTTGGACGTCACTGTTTTGACTGATACAACTTTGGTACTAGGATAATACTCAGGTAAATAAATGTTTAGCACAAATGTCAAGTGAGTGCATTTTTTTCTTATGGTCGGGATAAACTAGCACCAAGCTTAGTCCTATTGCAGAGTAGTTATGACACAAAATTTCGACAACATCTGTTAAGGACTGTCCGAGTTGGAGGATGTTGAATTTCGTATACACACATTTTCTTGTTGCACCACTAATCTCAAAATAAATAAGAAAATGGTAAATCTTTAAAAAAATTATGAAATCTAAAAGACGACAAACAATTTTTGTTTTCCATAATTATTTCGGTTGTTTATTTTCGGATTACCAAAACGAAAAGAAAACAACAGAAACCAACATAGATAAGTATGATTTTACAAGAGCCATATAGAATCCATAGATTTACAAACTTAAACAAAAACTACAATAACCACAAGAGGATCGACAACAACATCAAACATTTTCGAAACACTTGAAACGAAGAGTCTTGATATGACATAGACCCAAAAGAAAAACATTGCATTCGTTCGTCTGTCTGTCTGTCCAGATCAGTTCCACCTTATCAGCTGAGATTTCACTTTGAGTTTATTTTCATTTCGGTCTTCAAATTTTCTATGTACTCAAATGTGTATTCCTTGCGATAACCTCAAGTGTTGAAAAATCTGGCTATGTGGAAGTGCAGTGCAGTGGAGTGGAGTGCTTTAATGATTTTTCCAGTGAACGAAAGGCGAGCATTTGTTGTTATTTTCAGTGTTCCAAAATCTGAAAAAGATCACAACCACCACGCAATATATCAATCGATCATAAGTCACAAACACAGAGCAAATAGCCAACGCGATCATCGCCCTCAAATTAGATCCATTTAAAATACCACCAACATATACTTCGAGGAATATACAGGGTGGCTGATATGTATTGCAATCAACTTCAGGTTGCTATCATTTCTAAACCGCTAGTCTGATAGCTGAAAGATTTATTTCAGTGGCAGTTCATTTTATTGTTTACAAACTTACAAAAGCATTTTGATCTATTGCAGTCAGAAAAAAGTTATTCGTGATGGAATTCAAGCGTGATAGTGTGATTGCTTTATATTTGGGTGGAAAAACACAAGTGACTATCTTTAGAGCCCTCCAGCATTTAAATGTTTCTCGTACCACTGCTCGTTACCGTGATACTGGCAGTGTTGCATCGCGTCCAAAAATTGGACGAAAAAAAACGGTAACAACACCAGAAATGATCCGAAAAGTGAAGGCCAGATTTGCTCGAAATCCAGGACGCAGTGGTAGAAAAATTGCTCGTGAGCTGAACATATCGCCAAAACGGATACAACACATATTAAAAAATGAGCTTGGACTAAAGCCATTGAAGTTCCAAAAAGTGCAAGAGCTCACCGATGCACAAAAAAAAGTTAGACTGGAAAGAGCCAAGGAGTTGCTTCGCTTGCACGAAAGTGGCCAGTTACCGAATTTGGTTTTCTCCGATGAGAAGCCATTCCAAATTGAGCAGTTTGTGAACAAACAAAATGATCGGGTTTACTTGCCAAAGAGGTCAGCTGAAAATTTACACCTTCGATTGGCCACCAGAACTCAAGCGCCGCCGATAGTAATGGTGTGGGCCGCCGTAACGGCCGATGGTCGCTCCCCGCTCGTATTCATCGACCATGGGGTCAAAATAAATGGCGAATATTATCGGGAACAGTATTGAAGCTCTGGGCAGACAAACATTTCGGCCGCAGACAATGGACATTCCAACAGGACTCAGCACCATCGCACTCAGCACGCATCAACCAAGAATGGCTTAAAAAGGAGGTTCCTCGCTTCATTTCTACCGCACAATGGCCACCAAGATCTCCGGATCTCAATCCGTTGGACTTTTGCGCCTGGGGCATTTTAGAGAGTAAGTTTCGCACTAAAAAATACCAAAGTATCGATCATCTCAAGACGGCGCTTCGCCGGGAATGTGCCAAAATACCGCAGAGCCACTTTCGTGCAGCGTGTGATGGCTTTGTCGGCCGTTTGAAGGCCATAATTCGTGCCAAAGGTGGCCAATTCGAACAAATCTAAACTGTTTTTAAAAATTTTATGTTATTTCCGACATTTTTTGCTTTTGAACAATAAAATTTAAAAAAAAAAATCAAAAAATATAGCGCTTTACTTTGTTGCATTGCATATCAGCCACCCTGTAAATAAGTATAGGTATATAATAACAAAACAGAACTGTGTCCACTGCAAGAAATTCTGACCGAGTGTTTTTCGATTTTTGTTTTGGATAAAGGGTATGGACAGGTGAAATAATTTCTTTCTTTTTAAATAACACTATGCTACAAAACACACACATACATGCGGCTCGATGAGCTGCATACGTGTACAGGGTTGCCCATATTCGACGGACCCACGGACTCGTTGGGCCCATTCCAATCGACGAGGCTTGTCCGCAGGCAACAATCTTTGCGTCAATTGAATTTTGTACGGGAACAAATGCAAATCAACGCGAATAATCCGTTGTAAAGTGGACCGAGCCATGCCCAACTGCTGAGAACGGCGTTTTTGGGATGTTCTTGGGGACCTCTCAACACTGGCTCGTACGGCAGCGATATTCTCGGTCGATCGCCTTGGTCGACTTTTATTTGGCCTCTTCGGATTAGAAAGAGCCTCACCAGTCGAAAATTTTTCGTATAAACGCTTAATGGTGTTCTTAGAAGGCGCACTTCTCACATTTTTTAATATTTTAAAAGCACGTTGACTTGACTTCTTCTTTTGAATGTAAATTTCAAATATTTCAGAGCGCTCGCGTGGCGTGTATTGTTCCATAGTAAAAATCTGCTTGGACTGACGCTTCAAACGCGGTATGTCATTAAGCGATCTGACATCTCTGTCAAAAGTTATGGCGTTGCCAGATGGGTCCGTCGAATATGGGCAACCCTGTACAACATTTGTACATAATGAAACATAACTTGTTCGAGGTCGGTGCAAATATGATTACTTAACGTGATTTTTACGAGTTGAAATAACAGAAGCGGGAAATAATTCTTATCCGTTTTGAAGAACCTATGTCTCTTAGAGCAGGATTTTTAACCGAATGATCACAGCTAAACCTCGCTGAATGAGCGGAGTAGCATTCGCGAAATAGTTATACCAGGAGCTGAGCTGACAAGTAATTGTATTTACTTCACCGAAGTAAAATAGAGCCAAAGATGGTCTGAAGCCAGGAGAATAAAAATCCATTACGATTTAAAGGCCAAAATAAAACCAACGAACAAACAAAAACTTTATTTTGTGTGGGAGACCTAACAACATTTTTTGTATGGATTGAGACACACTATTTGATGAAAGCGAAACAAAAATTCGTATTATGGTTAATTTTATTTACACAAATAGTGGTTTAGTAAATGTCGTTTAAAAAAAGAGAAAAAAAATTATTTTTTAAAAAAAAATCTTTTTTCTGGCGCGAAACAACCCTTAGGGCCCATCTATATTATGCATGAGCTGACTTAAGTCAACTTAAGCAACTGTGCGAGCACATATAAATCATATGTGACAAACCATAATGTACTTACGTGAACTTTTCGTTAAGTTCCAAAAATGGTTATTTCCGTTTTTTAAATGCTAGCATCATAAGGAAGAGTACAGTGCAAATTGTACTCTTCTTACAAATTATGACCAATATTGTAAAAAAATTAAAAAATTTGGAATACATTAATTGTTATGTCCTTAATGGAAAATCCTTTTCTATAATCTCGCTGCTCTGCACACTGCACAACTGTCAAGTGTGTATATGGACTGGAATCAGAGTTATAAATCGTTAACTTTTTGTATAAAATGGTCCATTTTTTTGGAACGTACCGAAATAGGGTGGCAACTTCACCCATTTTTCTCAAGGTGGTAGTGACCAACAAACTAATACTATGTGTGTAAGTGTCAAAGATTTGATAAGTAGTATAGAAGTTATTAATGAATTTATATTTCACTAAATGTTGACCCCTGGTGGTGGAAGTGCTCGAAGGGGTGGACCAACGTGGTTCATTTTTTATATTAGCCTGAGATAGAAAAACCAAGTAAGAAAGTTCAGTCGGGTAAACCGACTTAAGAATCCCCGCACCTTGAGTCCCAAGAATTATTCGTAAATTAATTTATTTTTTGTTTTAATTAAATTATTATCAATTTATTATAATAATTTAATTAATGTCATATATTTGTGTGGCAGTTATCAAAAGGGGCGTGTCAATGATGCTAATTTTTCACTGGACTGTAGGTACTATAAAAACATTATACTGTACGAAATTTTAAGTATGTTTATGCACTAGTATTGTGTGGGAGGTATCAAAAGGGGCGGGACAATAACGCTCATTTTTCACTGATCTGTAGACACTATAACATAATTACACTGTACACAAATTTTACGTATTTGTACGCATAGGTATTAACATAATAAGCTTTTAATTTTTTGTGCAAAACGGTCCATTTATGTGAGGGTACCAAATGGGACGTACTATAATGCCCATTTTTTACCGGAATGTAGGCACTATATAAACATTACACTTTACAAAATTTTAATTATTTGTATGTACTAGTATTAAAGTTATAAACTGTTAACTTTTTGTGCAAAATGGTCCATTTTTGTGGGAGGTACCAAAAGGGCCCGTACAATAATTCCAAATTTTTACCGGAATGTAGGCACTACTAAAACATTATACTGTACAAATTTTGAAGTAATTATATTAACCCTTTGTGGGGGAGGTACTAGAAGGAGTGGACCAATATGGCCCATCTTCGAACTTAGCCGGAGATAGAGAAAAATATTACCACATATCAAATTTTAAGTCAATCGGTTAATCCTTTCGAGAGTTGTCGTGCGCACCACCCAGCAGACAGACAGACAGACGGACGAACGGACATTGCTCAAATGACATAAAATTACCCAAAACGGATATCCGCCAAACATACTTGGGGTCTTACGTCCCTCCTTCCATGTGTTACACTTTTGGCTCGTAGATAATGATATATACCCTCCTCTCTAAGGTGAGGGGATAAATATTAACACAAATCGAAAGTTATCGTGAAACTGGCTTAAGTGTATGTCCATGGACATGAGACGTTTAAACGTCTCCTCTCTTCAACCTAACCTAACCTAACCTATCGTGAGAATGAGGCAGACAGACGTCGAACAGTGCTGAAATGACTTAAAATGGCCCAAATCTGATTTTCGTCAAATATTTTTGGGATCTGTTCGGTCACTCCTTCGATTTGTTACACTTTTGGCCCGAAGCAAATGATATATACTGGTTCACAATAGAGGGGGTTTAAAAACAAAATTTTGTTGAAATTCTTTTACTTCTAACAAAAGTGCTATAATGTCTACATTTATCCATAGATTTTTTATAAATATGTATTGTTTTCTTCCTTAGGATGCTAGCTTTCAAGAATAGAATTGAAAGGTGTTTGTTTTCTTGCCATCAAAAACGAGTTTTTTTAAAAAATATTTTTTTTCTAATTGGTTTAACGACAATTACTAAACTTCTATCACTATAGGTTCATCGAGCTTATACATACATAAAAAAATATGGCCCTAATCAGGATTAAAAAAAAAACTGTATTGGGGGGACCTTTAGTGACTATTTACCAGAAATAGTGTTGTCAAATACGAGTACATCACCTACATAAATAAATAGTACATAAATATCATTATTTTTGGTTGGAAATTCTCATGGGTAAGGCGGTAAGCGGGTGTTTCGGGTATTTTGGGAGAAATACTTCTTGCAGTGTCTGCTTTATTACGTTCTCTTACATGGAATATTTATTCCGAAGCCTTCAATACTAAAACTTTGTCTGAAATTGCTAACCTGTTGTTTACCCAACAAACTTTGTGCAAAATATCGAAAAACGGCTAATGCCATTCGATTCAAGGGGCCGAAATTATGCGTAAAGTTGTTTTCATCGAAGATACATTGTTAAAGTGTATCTTGCGCACACAATGATGCCTATTATAAATATTTAGAACATTTTGCCCAAAATGTTTGTAGATCTGCTAAATTGGCTAAAACTTATTAAATTATGCATAGATTTTCTTCGGAATGGTCTCATTTTATTCATGACCTGTAGCATCGCTTTGGCCACAAAGTTTGCTGGGTAAACAACTAGGTTAGTAAATTCAGATACAATTTTATTATACAAGGTGGCGCAAAAGTAATCCTCCTATCAGAAAATGCTATAAATTTTGCGATTGGCCCCTAATGTCAGTTCTGTTTTGACATTTGTGTAGTAAACACATGCGAAATACACGTTAATAAACAATGTTACGCTACACTGCTCCAGAACGCTGAATATTGCTGACTATTTATTTGAAGATGATTTTTCATCAAAAATAATCATGAGTGATGAGGCCCATTTCCACCTTAGCGGGTACGTAAATAAGCAAAATTTACGCTTCTGGGGCACTGAAAATCCGCGTGTAACCCACGAAGAGCCATTACACCCGCTCAAAGTCACTGTATGGTGTGCTGTTTTCGCTGGAGGAGTCATCGGACCTTTTTTCTTCGAAGACGTCGCGGGCCAAACGGTTACTGTGAATGGTGAGCGCTACAGAGCAATGATCAACGAGTTCTTTTTGCCGCAACTTGATGAATTTGGATTGGAAAACATGTGGTTCCAACAGGACGGTGCAACGGCACATACTGCTCGTGCCACAGCCGATATGCTGAAGGATGCATTTCCCGGGCACCTAATCTCCCGTTTTGGCGATTTGCACTGGCCAGCAAGATCGCCTGATTTTACCGCTCCAGACTTCTTTTTGTGGGGCTTTTTGAAGTCGCTTGTTTATGTCAACAAGCCTCAGACTCTTGCAGCTCTTAAAGACAATATCCGTCAAGAATGTGAGGACCTATCGCCGGAAGTTTTGGCATCGCCTGATTTTACCGCTCCAGACTTCTTTTTGTGGGGCTTTTTGAAGTCGCTTGTTTATGTCAACAAGCCTCAGACTCTTGCAGCTCTTAAAGACAATATCCGTCAAGAATGTGAGGACCTATCGCCGGAAGTTTTGGCCAAAGTGATGGAAAATGCCATAAAAAGGGCTCAAATGACAATCAACTGTGGCGGCGGCCATTTACATGACATCATATTCTCGACTTGATGTAAAAAAAATTAAAAGACCAAATAAAAATAATCCACAAGAAGAATCAAAGTTTTTCATTTTTTTTTAATTACAGCCAAAAAACATCGAAAGGTTACTTTTGCGCCACCTTGTATAAAGCTTCGGAATTGATGTTCTATGTCAAAGAACAAATCAAATGAGCCAATTCTAGAATTATTTCTCATAAAACACCCGACACCCCTGATCATTTCCTTACCTCTGAAAATTTCCCTCCAAAATCAATAATATATCAAAAGTCGAATATATCTAAAGTACGAAGATGGATCATATTGGTGCACTCCTTCTAGTACTTCCCTTACAAAGGGTTACAATTTTGTGAAATATTGATTCTCTAATAATTTCAATACTTCTTATCGGGATCTTTTGTAATTCTCCACTAATGGTGCTTTCTTTTGTGCCAAAAATTGCAAACATTTTTCTATCTTTCGCCCCAAAAACGCCTTGTTGTTTTCGTTTGTAAAAAAATGCTGCACTGTGATAGGGTTTCGTGTTCTTTTGTAAAATATGTAAAAGATAGTTTATTTAGGAGTCGCCGTGGAGTATTCATCTGTTTTTTTTTTGTGACATCATTAAAATGCTGCTCTCTGACATGTCAGCATCTCTTGGTAGAAAAGATGTTGGGCAATGTTGTATTAAATGTACCCACCAACTTGCATTGTTAACTTCCTCTGAGAATTCGTAATGTATTTGTTATTCTTAACTTGTAATATATAATCTAAGCACTGACTATTTAAATTTAATAACATTTTGCTTTCTTTTTTCAGGTGAGTGTATAAAACGTCTTAACTTATGCCGATATGCCATGTCTTCACTTTGTTATTCAAGGTAACTTACTAAATATATAATATCAACCCTTAAGACTTTTTTTTTTGGAAATTTACAAATGTCTGTCAATTATGCTGTCAAAAAAATTCAAAAATTTTTTTACACAGCCGAATTGTTTGACTAATCTTTGGGCTTATGCTATTTTGTTCCATGATTGGAGCAAAACTTATTGCAGCTTTTGAGGACAATTTGTCAAAAACGGGACTGTCATTAGGGTAAACTAGTAAGGTAGGGCTAAAGTCGGGCACAGCTGACTATATGATAGTCTCAGAGCAGAATAAGAAGAAATCCTGCAATGTTTTAGCAATGTTTTTTTGTATAATAATAATGATCTGTTCAAATATTTTTATTTTATACCATTTAGATTCAAATTTAGAATATAGGTATATACGTGAATATAGCTAAATCTGTACCGAGTTTCTTCAAATACATGGAAGCTATCTCCAAATCTGAACCGATTTCTTTAAAATTTAGTGTCGGTTATTCTTGTCTCAAGAGACTTCGCTCTACCAATTTTTGTAAAGGTCAGGTGTAAAATACAGCATCTATAGTGTTTATATACCTATTGGGAAGAAACATACTATATGTGGAGGCTATATCTAAATCTTCAACGATTTCCGGCAAAAGGTATATTCGTCAAGAGACTCTCCACAGTAAATTTTCATAACGACCGACTACAAAATGTAGCTTCTATGGCCCTTATATGGCAAATCAGAAATGGCACAGCAGAATACGATGAAATCGTATTAAGTTTTAGCAATGTTTTTTGTCTAATTATAACACTGTGCTAGTCCACAAATGTAACAGAAGGGAGACCCTATGGATATACTTATTTCGACCTTGCTGAATCCAGTGGTGCTAGCCATTTTTCTAGGTTAGCTCTTGTTTTCGCGATATTCGACCACAAAGTTTGCAAGGAATGCAACCTTCTAACCCTCTTACCTCTAGAAAATTGCAATCAAATCGAATCATATATTAAACATCATACAAATCAAAGACATTTTTAGTTGGTGTCTTTGAACCAAATCGGTGGTCTATATCTATGTAGATCTGAATCGATTTTTACCAATTTCAATAAGGATCGTCCTTGGACCGATAACAATTTGATACAGTGCACAGTGGTTCCGCCCATACGACAAAAATAAAAAAGTGTATGTCAGTATTTTGCTGTTATAACATTGTAAATAGTCGCTAATCCCATCAAACTACTGTGTTCCAAACTAATTTTTGTGATATCTAACGGCACTTCTGCATTAAAGGCAATATAAGTGCAAGTTTTTATTGATGTAAGTATTTAGTTGAAAGAAGGCGAAAGAGGTGAATTGTTAGCTGTAAAAATTACAAATAGCAAGAGTGCAAAAATAAATTTGTGACTAATGGAGATTGAAGGGAAAAGTATTAACATTATTTTAAAGCGATAACACTTTCAGAATATAATGTGATTTTTAGCAAAAAAAATGTGTGTTCAATTAGTAGCATTTTTGTATGATTTTTTCAATCTTTACTAGGTTTACTTGGAGTTTTAGTAGCTATTCTCCTCGATTCGCTCAACCAAATAAATATGCAAATATAGGTAAAAGTCTTAAGATTACAAATATTTATATTTCAACTGCCAATATTTGCCTGACTTTGAATGCTATTCGAAACTCCAAACCTAACAAATAGCTACAAATCGTAAATTATTGCCCAGTACGACTATATGTGTAAACATTGTTATTGTGATTTGACATCCCGGAGCGCAAAAATTATAAATTATGAAGATAAGTCATCCCGAGAACTGTCAAAATCTATCAGTTACGGACGAATAGGAATGAAATGTCACACGCGAAAAAACACTTTTCCGCGAAGTTAATTTCAACTTTTTTTGCACTAATCGATTGATATTAATTTTTTAATTGTGACAATTACAAAAAATCGGGAAATTCGGTCCGAAATCCGCGGAAAACCACACTCTTTGAAGTCCTACTCGTTGAAATTTTTATTCGTTCGTATCTGATAACTTACTCGCTCCGGGATGACATATCTTATTATTCATTATTTTTGCCGGAGCGAGTAAGTTGTCAGTTACGAACGAATAGAAATTTCAACGAGTAGGTGTTCAAAGAGTGAGTTTTTCCGCGGATTTCGGACCGATTTTCCCGAATTTTTTGTAATTGTCACAATTAAAAAATTAATATCAATCGATTAGTGCAAAAAAGGTTCAAACTATGTTCGCGGAATCCTGTTTTTTCGCGTGTGACATTTCATTCCTATTCGTCCGTAACTGATAGATTTTGACGTTTCTGGCTGACGGACATCTGAATAAATTAAGGTCTGTGAGTGTGATTTTCCATATATTTATTTCCATTTTTAATTTTGTTGGTATAGGTGCCAATTGTGAATGTGTATTTTCACGCTATACATACATACATACATATATTTTCGAAATCTGGTGTGCCAAAAAGACTCAATATGTGCTGAAAATTCAAGAGGTGTTCGTAGAAGTTGTATCAAATATTGAAGTAGTAGGTGGAGAAGAGATGTTTCAGGAGTTGTTAAAATGAATTACTTATATTTGTAAGTAAATTGTGGTCTTTCGGAGACATTATTATATTTTTTTTTAAATAACATTATCTCCTTTATCGCATGCAGCGCAAGAATCAAATGCAATTAAAAAACTGGGGCGTCCTAAATTGGATTTTGGGGATTCATCGATGGGAAAAAAGCAGTGAAGATTAGCAAAATTGACGAAAACGGATGAATCTGCAGCTTCTGAGAACGAGCTGCATGTTTACAACCAGATCAAAATATATTGGAAGTAAATAGTACAGAAAGTCTTACGCTTTTTTCACACTTATTTAATATATCGATGGCTTAATATGAATAATGTATTCGGGTGTATGTAATATATAATTCCTAACTCAAATCATATTAAAACTTTCGCGAAATAATGAAATTCAACATTCAGTTCTCCTGAAAACTTGTGTTTTTTAAAATAGCAGCTTTTGGATACAAGCCATCGAATATTGTACAAAATAAAGAATTAAATTTGTTTTGTCGTAAATAACTTACCTGAGTTATTTTTATCGATTTATTTTATTTTGTTTACTAACAACTAAGTAAAAGTCAAAATTATATACGTTTATTTAAAGATGATTTCATGGAGAACTGTACGGGCGTTACCGTTATGTAACCACGACTATTTCTGTGAAATATAATATATGAGGACACGAGAGCATATGACGAAAAGTTCAGGTCTATATCTCTTCTTTTACTATTTTTGTCGCTCTCTCACATACAAATGGATCCACTGTGCAGTGTACTGAAAATCCATCAAAAAACTGAATTTCCGTTTTTCTTGTTGTTGCACCCTTTTACGGTTCTTATGACGATATACTGATACTGAACTTTATGCCAAGATATTCGCTGAAAATGCCTGGCCCTGTGCCTACATCCATCTTTGAATCGTCAGTGTATTTTGCTTGACCCTGCAAAGGAAGGTTGCCGCATGACCAGTCTGTTCTGGGGGGGATCATATTGTCGAGATTTGAGGAGAATTTCTGAACTGGTGGTAAATAGTCTGTCGGTCCTGCCAGTGCCCTTAGATCAGACATTAATGATGCCTCAATGAAAATGGCCGAGTGGCCCCAATCCGCGTTACGCCACACACGAGCTTCTTGGAGTCTGAGAGCGCATTTTGTAGCACTGCACTTAACAAAAAGACCTACAGGTTGTAGGTTCAATACCATGTCGAGGGCCGCCAGCGGTGTGCTCTTTCTCGCACCGGATATAAATCATGATTTTGCTCTTTGTACTTTATCTAACTTTTTAAGCTGATATTTAACTTCTGTCACTTTCCACCATACCATTGAACTATAGGTAAGTATAGGACCCACCATAGCTGTATACATCCAGTCGATGGTACTTGGATTGAGCCCCCAGCTTTTACCTATGGAGTTTCTGCACGAGTACATATAGTGCGTTTAATCCCTTTTTTGACTCTTTCCTCTGTGTTTCTTTTCCATCTCAGTTTTCGGTCAAGTATGACACCAAGGTATTTAGCCTCAGAGGACAGGTTTAGCTCCACTCCGACCAGAATAGGTTTGGTGAAATGTGGTATATTATTCTGTCTGGTGAATAGTACTTGCTCGATCTTCATGGGGTTGATGCCCAGTCCATTTGCCTTTGCCCATCTATATAGCTTCCTAAGAGCACTCTGAATTCGTTCGGTGATAGTCGAAAGAAATTTGCCTCCAACCATGATGACAATATCATCTGCGTAGGCGACAAGGTGACAGCACCCCTTCTTGAGGAGTTCCTCTGGTTACCATATTCCTAATAAAGCCCTCTGCACTCGATAATTTAAGGATTTCCGCCTTTTAGCCCCAAAGGATGTTAAATCTCATGATTTCGCCTCTTCGAGAAATCACTCGGCCAGGAAACTTTTTCCGCAAAAGGGCAATGATATCTTTGGTTGTTTAGCACATAGCGCAATATTTTTGAAAATAAACGTCGTCCAAATCGATATCTTTCGATTCCTGTCCTACCCCAGCTTTATTTTCAAAAGTAAGGTCCAATGACACCGCCAATCCGAATGAAGTTATCCGAGCCCCAAGTGCGACAATTCTGCATGTTATCGTCGCCTCCGAGGTGAAAATAGTCCTCATCACCGAAATTCCGGACCTGCCCAGCAAGCGTAGCCGTGGCGGCCATTTGGCTAATATTGTTTTGCATTATTAAATCTGATGATTTCCCTTAAAAAATACTCTCACTTTATTATACCCTTACTTAGATTTGCCTCGAACCGGTAGACCACGTGTAAGTCGCACTGCGGAAAATATTGAACGAGTACAGCAAAGTGTTAACAAAGCACCAGAAACATCTGTCAGAAGGCGTTCTGCTCAGCTATAAACGTCTCGTACGTCACTACGGCGCATTTTAAAAAAAGATTTACAGTTATACCCCTATAAGGTCCAATTGGTGCAAGTAACCGTAAATGGAGAGCGGTATCGGTTTATGATAGAAAATTTTTTACGTCCTGCTCTTGAAAACAGACCTGGTATGTGGTTTCAGCAGGACGGAGCCACTGCCCATACTGCCCGAGACACAATGGCACTTTTAAGTCAAATTTTTGGAGAGCGAATAATTTCCAGAAATTCGGAAATAATTTGGCCAGCGCGATCGCCAGATTTGACAGCACCCGACTATTTTCTTTGGGGTTATTTGAAGGAGCGAGTGTATGTGAACAAGCCAGAGACAATCCTTGAACTCAAGGCAAACATTGTTGCAGAAATTCGAACGCTACAGCCACAAATTTTTAAAGTTGTTATGGAAAATGCTCTAAAAAGAGCCCATCAGTGCGAAGCTGAAAACGGTGGTCATTTAAGAGACATTATTTTTCATACTTAGTGTAAACAAATTTGCCTTTTGTATATTATATAATCTGAAAGAAAAAATAAAAAAAATTAATAAACGAAAAAGTTATTAAACATTTACACCCCTTGGTTTCTTTAGGCCCACCCTGTATATCATTTGCTACGGACCTAAGATCCTAAAGCTGAGTATAGACGATTGCCAGATCGGCAAACGTTATCAACCCTGTTAAAGTGCTGCAAATGTCAGATTGTTAGGCAAAGGTGAATTGACAGTTCAGACGATTGCACGAAAACATTACAATTTCATATATTTACAATATATTTTGTAAATATTTATATGCAGGATTGCCAATAAAAATACATTATAGACAGAGTTGCAAATAAAATGTTTTTCTGGCAATGGCGCCGTTGTCACATGCATAAACTTCGCACATATAACAATTAGCAAATTATCTCGCAATGACTTTTCTGCTAACGTTGCAACACAAAAATTGTGTGTTCACACGGTTGTAAATTCACAGAGTTGCATTTTCCGCCATTTTTCTGGCAATGTTGTCCGATCTGCAAATCGTCTGTACTTACCTTAAGTACTCGTATGTTCGACGGAAATAAGTTTTAGGTCATTTAAAGTGATTTGAGCAATGTACGTCCCTCCGTTTGTTTATCTGTCTGGTCGATATACTGGAGAAAGTATGAAATCTTCTTTAACATTGAATTATATAGACCGTTCTACCGACTCAAATAAAGATTTCATAAATTTCTTAAATCAAATCCGAAAACTCTTAAAAAATCATCCTTTATCACAGCTTTAGCACAACATTATTGTTGTACAATTTAAGCAACATTCTATGTTAGGTATTTCCTCAAATAAGAAATGTGTCATGCACGCAAATTCTCAAAATCTCAGACCCATTGTGCAACGAAAAGAATTTTCCACTGGCATCGCTTACCACCCACCACCACCAGCACTTATTTGCTCTGCAGCAGCATTTTTGCTGCAGTGTACGAGTATCTAAAGTGTGCGACATTTTCGGATTGTTGTCTCTTCTGTTTTCGAATTTATCGTTATCGTTTGCCCAATTTCCAATTACGGTTCAATGATTTCTAGTGCCCGCCCGTGTTTAAAAGAAAAAACACTTTGCCACCAAGTGGCGAATAGATCGTCTATCGGTTCCCAAACTGAACTGATGAGGATGATGCGACGCAGTTGTGTAACCCCGTTGCACTTCACTGCACTGCCCTGCACAGCTACAGCTACAGCTACAGCTCTCCCTCTATCTGAAAACGTAGCCCTTAAATCATTTTAGTTTTCGTTTTCGTTTCCATTTAGTAGTTCTGCTTGGCTTTCTTTTCTTTTTTTCCTCTGATTGTACGTTCGTTCATTTGCACTTGGCTGTTGCCTCTTTGCCCTACTCTGTTATTGATTTTATTTTTGTCTGTAATAAATTAGTTCTTTCTTCTTTTTCGGTTAAAATATCATTTTTTGGTTGTTTTAGTTTGGTTGGCCTCCTACGGAGTTGGCCAATGGCAACGGGGGAGTTTTTGTTCGGCTTTCCACACACAGTTTTGTCTTCGACATAAAATGAAATGCTTAAATGCATTTTTACTACTGGTCGATAATAAATAATGTTGACAACACATCAATTATAACTTTTATGGTAATTTCCATTAAGCGCCGTTTGTCGTTGGAAATGGTGTATTTACGATAACCGACATTGTTTTTAACAAATAATAAATTGGGCCATTTCGACATAAGTACTCGGCGTTTACATTCGACTAGAAACACCTAGAAGGTATATTCTACAATCGGTCTCGTCGAATTTTGTATTTTATTGTACCTACACTGCGTAAAAACTATTATAATTCATCGTTAACTATATATTCTAAATTCCTTAGATTTTTTTTCAATTTGCTTCTCATTACTAAATTGTTATTAATTGAAATGAAAAACAAGCAAGAAAGTTCCGTCGGATAAACCGACTTACGATTTCTTTTCCCTTCAGTCCGAAAATTTTTTCGTAAATGTATTTACTTTTTTGTTTTAATTAAATTATTGTCAATTTAATTGCATTTAATAAGTTTATAGTATGCACTGGTATTAAAGTTATAAGCTGTTAATTTTTGGTGTAAAATAGTTAATTTGTAAATGAGGAACCAAAAGGGGCGTACCAACGACGCCCATTCTTCATTGAACTGTAGGTACTATAAAAGCATTACACTGAACAACATTTCAAGTATTTATATGCACTAATATTAAAGATTTAATCAGTAAATTTTTTTTACAAAATAGTCCTGGAGTAATGAGATGCCAATATTTGGTAATACAGGGAATAATGCCAGGTGGGTCAGAATATTTAATATCGACCTATGTAGTTTTTTTTTGGCTAAAATGTTAATAAGCAGTTACAAATAGGTAAAATACGACCTCGCTATCATATTTTTTTCAAAAAAAAATGTATCAGCATTTTAATTTTTGAAAAAATAAAAAAAAGTGTTTTTGTGTTTTACGAAATTTGTAATTTCTCTCGAACGGCTAAACCGATTGCATGTAAAAATTTTTTTTACCTTTGTCGAAAAAATTGATCCTCCCTCGATTTTCTTCACATTTTCACAGAATATTCGTCGCACTCTCACAAATCCAGAGCAGTAAAAATTTGTGGGAGACTCAATATTTGTAAAAGTTATGGACAAAATACCAAGGCTAGACTGACAATTTTCGTCTGTTTTTGCAAAACACTGCACAGTGGTGGTACGAATTCAAAAAGGGGAAATAATTCAACCGTTTCTTAACCAAACAACTAATTGAGACCAAACTTGGCATGGTAGAAGAAGGGGTTTTTGAGATGTTAAGTATACACTTAAAGGTACGAGTATACACTCACTTTGTGTGTAATGTAATATGGAATATTACACGAATTAATCTGTCAATTCTGTGGTTTTCAAACATAACAGCATATTTTTAAAAAATCAAATTTTCGGAAGATTATTTTGGATCTTTCTCTCGTAGTATATTAGATACTAAATTTAAAAGTTGAGTGTTGGAAAAAGTCTAATAAAAATGGAAACCTATTTGTAATTTCGTGCATTGTTAGTCACTCTATAAGCTGCTACAAAATTATACCTTTTTGTGGGAGGTTTACTCGTCTGTAACTCTGTTCATTATACCCTCACTTTAGTGTGACGAGGGTATATATCATTTGCTACGGAAAAAAGTGTAACACATCGAAGGAGTGACCTAAGACCCCAAGTATGTTCGGAGGAAAACCGTTTTGGGTCATTTTAAGTCGAATGAGCAATGTCCGTCCGTCTGTCTGTCTGTCTGTCTGTCTGTCTGTCTGTGTGTCTGCTGGCTGGTGCGCACGATAACTCTCGAAAGGAGTAACCGATTGACTTCAAATTTGGTATGTGGTAATATTTTTTTCTATCTCCGGCTATGTTCGAAGATGGGCCATATTGGTCCACTCCTTCTAGTACCTCCCCCACAAAGGGTTAAAATGTTGTGAAAAATTGATTCTTTAATACTGCTATACTACTTATTCGAATCTTCTGAAATTCCACACATAGTATTAGCTTATTAGTCGGTATTAACTCGAGAAAATTGGGCGAAGTTGCCACGTCCCTTTTGGTACCTCCCACACAAATGCACCGTTTTGCACCAAAAGTTAACAGCTTATAACGTTAATAACAGTGTATAAAAAAACTTGAAATTTTGTATAGTATTATGCTTTTATATTGCCTACAGTCGAGGGAAAAATTGGCGTTGTTGCCACGCCCTTTTTGGTACCTCCCACACAAAGGTACCTTTTTGCACCAAAAGTTAACAGCTTATAACATTAAAACCAGTGCATAAAAATACGTGAAATTTTGTACAGTGTAATGTTTTTACAGTGTCTATAGCCCTGTGAAAAATGGGCGTTATCACCACGCCCCTTTTTGTACCTCCCACACAAAATGCCCAAATCATACCACAATTTAATATCTCATAACGTTTTTACCAGTGCACATAAATGCTTATAATTCGGCACAGTGCAATGAATTTAAAGTATCTAATGTTCAGCGAAAAATAGGTGTATTTGATAAACCCCTTCTGGTACCTCCCACACAAATTGACAGAATAATTCGAGTAATATTCAATATTACATTACTCACAAAGTGAGGGTATACCTTAGTCGGTTTACCCGACTGAAACTTTCTTACTTGTTTTTATTTAAAGTATGTACATATTTTTAACGGTCTAAGTCTCCTCTTTCGACAACCGGCTTATAACGAAAAATCGGCTGTAAAATAACAGTCTAAGCTTGTACAAGGACTGAAAATAGCGGTTTTTTAGCGGCTAAAATATGTAAGAAAGTTCAGTCGGGTAAACCGACTAATGAATCCCCTCACCTTGAGTCTCAAAAAAATATTAGTAAATTTATTTTTTTTTTGTGTTAATTAAATCATTATCAATTTAAATTGCATTTAATAACTTTAAAGTATGTACTGTTATTAAGGTTAAAATCTGTTAACTTTTGGTTCCAAATGGTCCATTTGTGTGGGAGGTATCAAAAGGGCGGTGCCAATAGCGCTCACTTCTGAGGACTCTAGGTACTTTAAGAGCACTACACTGTACAAAATTGCAAGTATTTATACGCATTTGTATTAAAGTTATAAGCGGTTATGTTTTGGTACAAAAAGGTCCATTTGTGTGGCAGGTACCAAAAGAGGTGGACCAATAACGCCCATTTTTCTCTAGACTCTAGGTACTATAATAGCATTACACTGTACAAAATTTCAAGCATTCGTTATGGTTCTTGTTCGAATCCGTAAGTTGGTCGAATCTCTACTTTTTTCTTAAAGGATACTGAATTCAACAGAGTATAACTTAAGAACGGTTTCTCGGATTTCGACGGATTTTAGTGTCACTGGAACTGGCCACTATCGTACTTCAAAATTAATCATTTAAAATAATTATTGTCCTTGTCGAAGGACATTAAAAATCGAAAAATTATTTTAATCCTTCAATATCTCGAAATGCACCCAATTTTTTTTCTTCATATTTTTTTTAGTTAGACCGTTAAATGTCCTTTACACATGACATAAGTTTCACGATGGAGGTCATTTTGATTAGATTTATTTATTGAATGTTTTTCACATTCGAATTGTTCAGCTTTTTCGATCAACTCTTCCTTTCGAAAGAGAGGTTTTTGTGGTTTAAAAGATACAGATTTTTTACTGCTTTCTCACACATATATTTCAGGATTTTTATATAAAACACAATGTAAATTCTTTCTATGTTATGTTATGAGAACGTATACCGTACCGTGGTAATAATAAAATCTGATTTATATTTTGGAAAGTCTCAAGGTAGGATTATTTTTAAGCCTCCAAAGCTAACCTGGCTTGTGTTTTATATAAAAATCCTGAAATATATGTGGGAGAATCAGTACAAAATCTGTATCTTTTAAAACAAAATGACCTCCATCGTGAAACGTATGTCACGTGTAAAGGACGTTAAACGGTCTAAGTACAAAAAATATGAAGAAAAAAAGGTAGGTGCATTAGAGAGATATTCGGGTCTGTTCTGTAATCACGGCGATTTGAAATCACGGTGATTTTAAAATCACCGGCGACTTAGCATCACTTTTGGAGTTCGAAATCACCCGAACATATTTCGAACAATCTTTTTTGGGAGGCTATGCATAATAAACCGGGCGATTTCGAACTCCAACAGTGATTTTTAAGTCGCCGGTGATTTTAAAATCACCGTGATTTCAAATCACCTTGCTACAGAACAGACCCGATTGAAGGATTAAAATAATTTTTCGATTTTTAATGTCCTTCGACGAGGACAATACTTATTTTCAATTATTCATTTTGAGGTACGAGAGGGGCCCGTTTCAGTGACACTAAAATCGTTGAAATCGGAGAACCCGTTCTTAAGTTATACTCTGTTGAATTCAGTATCCTTTAAGAAAAAAGTAGAGACTCGACCAACTTTCGGACGCTGTAGATCAAGAACCATAACGAATTTGGACTAAATATAGACATCATACAAATTGTACACACTACGAGATAGCGTGTACCAAATTTCATCGAAATCGGAGAGGGTTGTGTTAAAAAGTGGGTCGACTGCCGTTGGAATTACCCTATAGCAAATTTGAAGTCAATCGGTTACACCTTTCCAGAGTTATTTTGCGCACCAGCCAGCAGACAGACAGACGGACGGACATTTCTTATTCGACTTCAAATGACCCAAAACGAATATCCGCCGAACATACTTAGGGTCTTAGATCACTCCTTCGATGTGTTACACTTTTGGCCCGTAGCAAATGATATATACCCTTGTATCACTAAAGTGAGGGTATAAAAAGAACAATCAATTTTTTCCCGAGTAATTTCATTAAAATTAAAAAAGTGTTTTACAGGCTGGTCGGGGCAGTTACACCTTTCTTCTGGTACCAAAATCTTCTTGAAGCCTCTTGATGCTAAAAAGTTTCATTCCACTAAAATTCCAATTTGACAAAAATATAGTACCTGTGGAAATATGTTATAACAAACCACGTATAAACAGTAGAGTAATACTTTTGGCAATTTCTCGAAGAGTACTATCCTACCTACGTAACAAAAAAAATTAACCCTCTATCGATAATAGTTTGCGAGAAATGACAATTTCCTTCTACAAATCTATACAAATATTACGTTTTTTTTTTCAAAATTACATAAAATATGTATTTTCAGCAGCACACCACGCCCACAATAATAAATATTTTGATCTAATGTTTTCGCTACCCTAGTCTAAATATGTTTGCTATTGAATGGCATTCATATTTTAGATATCGGCGATGACAACAAATTTTACTTTTGGCCAGTAAAATTCAATTCTAAACCACAGTGCGGCGGCTGAGTTTCAGACGATGTAAGCCGCTAAAATCGCCGGCTGGAAGAAAATGTCCGGCGACGGCACGCAGTGTCGGCTTCTTTGCCTGGACAGGCGGACATTGCTCATTCAACTTAAAATGGCCGAAAACGGATATACGCCAAACATACTTGGAATCTTATGTTACTCCTTCGATGTGATACATTTTAGGCCAGTAGCAAATGATATATACCCGCGTTTCACTAAAGTGAGGGTATAAAAACATCGGGTGTGTTTTTTGCAGGGCCACCCGGTATTTTCGATTATACTATAGTTGTATTATTTATTTCTAAAATTCCCAATTGATTTCCAAAATCCAATTATTTTACATACATGCTTCATTACATTCCCTCATCTTGCTCCTCAAGTCCGGGAGGCCTAACCATTCGCTCCACTTGCCCCTTCGTTGTGATAACTTGGAGAAAACCCCAATTTATCGTTTTGTGGAAAAACAATTCCATTACATGGATTTCTTTATTACATATGGCTGTCAGTCTGTTAGTCGTATGTCTGTCTGTCTGTCATTTTGTTTAGTTGTCTTTCGGTTTGTTTTGGCAATTTCAAAATAAATTCTAATGAAATGACATAGAAAAACTAAGCACAATACAAAGAAACAACCAATTTAAGCACATTTTCACGAAATACCACGTAGAATAGAAATGACAAGAAATCGGACATTTCATTGTAGGAAAGTAGACAATTTTTGGCATGCTAGAATTTTGTCAAAGATTAACTAATGCTCCTAATTGCTTAAAAAAATGTTCCTATAATACACATGCAAACATTTAGTATTTATAGATTTTTTTTTAATTCCCTCCGAAAATAATGACTACTACACGGGAAAAATAACCATGTTTGATATGTTTGTTTTGAAAAAAAAAAATATGTTTGAAAACAAAATGTTTAAATATTATACATTTGTGAAAAAATAAATAATATTTTGAACATCAAGAAATTTTTGTCTGGAACGCATATTAGTATATAACAACAAAACAAACACAGTTTTTATTTAAGAAGTATTCCAAATATATTATTTTTAAAAAAGATTTTTAAATAGATCCTGCTTCACTATGCAACTAAACATAATGTTTGTGTCAGAGACCTATTTGAACGAGAAATCTATGCAAAAATATGTCAGGTTATTAATTTTTCAACATGCTTTTTTTACAGCTCACGCGTGACTCATATCAAACTGCTTTGTAAATTGTATTCACTATCGTTTGGCAAGTCATAATGCAAAGACTCACACCACAACAGCGTCTCCAAATTCAGTGAGTGAGCTCATGAAAATGGCAGTGATAATCCTGTGTTTTATCTTGAAATTTTGTTCAATGACAAAGCTCATTTCTGGCTCAGTGAGATACGAGTCGCGAGATACGAGTCGCTATGCTTGAACGAGTCGCCAAAAATTTTACCTTCCGATTGTACCACCGCAGACGTGGTCATGGCTAACATTTACATGATATCATTTTCACACAGTTAATGACATAAATTAATCTATTAAACGGTAAAACAAATTTAAAGTTCACTTTCTAATTCTATGAATTCATTCATGTTGAATATGCAAAGCATGATGCAAGAAATGATGAGAAATCAAAGTATGCTTATGCAACTCGTGTTAAATCAAAAATAAATCCAATGAGAATTTGTTATTGGAATGCAAACGGCCTGAGCCAACACAGAAATGAGTTAGAAAATTTTCTCCGAAACCACTGTATAGATATTTTATTAGTCTCTGAGACAAATTTTTCAACCAGATATTGTTTTAGGATACGTGGTTATTCCACATACGATACTAAACATCCTAGCGGGAGAGCCTGTGGTGGTACAGCTCTTATTGTCCAACATAAAATCAAAAATTATCCAATGCCCGAATATAGGACTGAGCATATACAAGCAACTTCTATCGCTATCACAGGCACAGGCACAAATCTGGTGATATCGTCGATATATTGTCCCCCCAGGCACAATATTAACAAAGATCAATTCATGGAAATATAGGGCGTGAACAATTATCTCTATGTCCATCACTTGATCTATCATTGGATCATTCGCCTACCATTTTGACACTGCTTTACAACAATCATGAAAATGGGTGTGACAGTTTGCCCAATAAGTATACCAACTGGCTAAAATATAAAAAATACGTTAGCTCACACCTATCCGATGGTGTATCGTTACGTACAACGGATGAAATTGAAGCCGCGGTAAACCTATTCACAGACGTTGTAAACAGTGCTGTTAAAGTGGCTACTCGAAAAAGCGCATTCAAAAGAGATAACTCCACTAACCCAATAGGCACCCAAGCGTTAATCAATGAAAAAAGAAGCGTAAGAAGAGAGTGGCAACAATATCGCTCCCCAGCACTGAGAAAAAAACTAAAATATTGCCAGAAGAGATTGAAATCAGCCCTAAAATCAGCCGAGTAAAGTGATCTAAAAATATATTTGCAATCTCTGGATCCAACCCAGAAAACAGATTATAGTCTCTGGAAGGCCACAAAAAATATACGAGGTCCTGTTGCGCATAAATCCCCAATTCGCCTTGAAAATGGGAACTGGGCAAAAAGCACAGAAGAGAAAGTAAATGCATTCGCAAATTACCTCGAGTCCGTTTTTACACCCAACAGTGATAAATCTGAAATCTATCCGCCCGTGATAGATATAATTCCTCGCCCACACTATCCGCCCGTGATAAACGACACAATTCCTCCCCCAATCTATCCACCCGTGATAGATGATACAATTTCTCACACAATCTATCCGCCCGGGATAAATGACTCAATTCCTCTCCCAATGTATCAGCCCGTGATAGATGACATAACTTCTCGCCCAATCTATCCGCCCGTGATAGATGATTTAATTTGTCGACCAATCTATCAGCCCGTGATAGATGTTATAATTCCTGGCCCAATCAAGCTTAGAATAAAGGATGTTGAAAAATCTGTCAAAGAACTAAAATTAAAGAAATCGCCCGGAGGAGATGGTATAACAGCGAAAATGATTAAAGAACTTCCCTTTTCAGCCTTGAAAATTGTGTTATTTTTATTCAACGCAATTATCCGTGTAGGTTATTTTCCCCTATCTTGGAAGAGGTCTGAATTCGGGATGATACCGAAACCAGGCCAGTCAAATCCTATCGCCCTATAAGCTAACTGTCGATACTTTCAAAAATGTTCGAGTCCATTCTCATGAAGAAAATCACACCTCATATAATTTCTCACAATATTATACCTGACCATCAATTTGGTTTTAAAAAAAGTCATAATACTATAGAACAGGTACACCGTATCGTAACCTGCATCAAAAGAGCTTTTGGGAATAAAGAATACTGTTCGGCGTTATTCATAGATATTTCCCAAGCATTTGACAAAGTCTGGCACGAAGGACTTTTGTACAAAATATGCGACCTTCTGCCAATCAACACGCATAAACTGTTCAGGAGTTATTTGACTAACCGGTCTTTTCAAGTTAAATCAAATGGCATTTTTTCTAGCCCTAAGAAAATAAATGCCGGTGTCCCACAGGGGAGCATTCTTGGCCCTATACTGTACGTTATTTTTACGGCAGATATGCCCATAACCAACTTTACGCTCATGTCTACTTTTGCGGACGATACTGCTTTCGTCAGTACTCACAAAAACCCAGCCAAAGATCTGCCCTAGATCCAGAGTATAAAGTTCTTTTATACAAAAGGGTATTGCAGCCAATTTGGACATATGGCATCCAGCTCTGGGATACAGCGTGCGCTTCAAATGTATGCAAATTACAAAGAAGACAATCGAATATTCTTCGTTTAATTACAGGTGCACCATGGTATATAAGAAACGCTAACATCCATAAAGATCTCAACATGCCAACAGTAAAAGAGGAAATTGAAAAATATTGCCGGTATTACGTGGGTAAACTATTCAATCATCCAAACATCCTGGCTCGAGAACTACTAAATTTTGAAGGTCATGACCGCCTTAGAAGGAGAGATACGCTGGACATGATATAAATTAAAACAAATCCTAACCAAAATCAAAAACAAAAAAATGAAATGAAATTATGAATTCCTAAATTTGAAATGTTAACCTTTTTGTTTAAGTAAAAAATCGTGTAAAGTCTCAATGGTTTATTCGCAATGGCAATAACTCAGAGAATAGTATTTTAGGTTAAGATTTGTCCACTTATTGTTATTTTCATTGTATAATAATGAAAGATTCAATAAAAAAATGTAATGAATTGAACAAAAAAAAAAACTTTCTAATTTATGTGTTTAAAAAATTATGTCCTTTTAAGTTATGACACATTTTATAAAAGTAAGGGAAATGCAAAAAATTCAACGTGTCCTTTTAAGTTATGGCATATTTTATAAAAGTAAGGGAAATGCAAAAAATTCAACGTGTTTCATATTTTTTATTTTCGCCATTTTGGTCTGTAGGTACTGTAAAAGCATTACACTAAACAAAATATCAAGTATTTGTATGCACTGGAATCCAAGTTGTAAGCCGTTAACATTTTCTGCATAATGGTGTGGCAACTTCGCCCATTTTTCTCAAGATGATGGCGACCAAGAAGCTAATACTATGTGTGGATTTGTAAAAGATTCTGGGTAGTAGTATATATGTTATGGGATAATCAATATTTCACTAAATGTTGACCCTTCGTAAGAAAGGTACTCGAAGGAATGGACCAAAATAGTCCATCTTTGACCTTAGCCTGAGATAGGAAAAAAATATTGACACAAACCAAATTTTAGGTCAATCGGTTAATCCTGTCAAAAGTTATCATGCGCACCAACCAGACAGACAGACGGACAGGTTACACTTTTGTGGCATATTTTGAAGCTACCTTTCAAAATATGGACCAAACGATTTTTTTTTTGGGGATTTTTCTATTTTTATGTTTTTTTTTTGTGCCTGCAAATAACGATTATTTGAAAAAAAAATCAATTTTTTTCTAATTGTTTTAACGACAGTTACTAAACTGATGTTTCCACATGAAAGTCTCATTACCAACATCCTCATAATTTCCTTGTATTTAATGTGTTTCCCGGCATTGTCGAGCATATACTTCAAGAAAATTGGAATTTTAAGGAAACTAAAAAAAAATAACATAAAAAAAATTTTGAATATCTTTTTCGTGTTAAGGACTCCATATTACACCAGAAAATGTTATGCGCAGCCTTTCGACAAAAGATTTGTTGCATAGTGTTATTAAAGGATCAATGCTTCACTAAATTTTGCCCCTTTGTGGGGGAGGTACTCAAATGAGTGTAACATGGTCGTCGGATGGACGAACTTTTCTCATATGACTTAAAGTGGCCCAAAACGGATTTACGCCAAATATACTTGAGATGTTAGGTTACTCCTTCGATGTGTTACACTTTTGGCCCGTAGCAAACGATCTGTTACCTCGTTCACAATAATGAGGGTATAAAAAAAAGGATTATTATTTCGACATTTACACAGTACAACACATGATTTTGGGACTCAATTCTGAGAATTGGACGTGAAAGTAACCCTAAAAATAAGAACTTCTGCATCATTCGTGTAGTCCAGTTTGGCTCGATAATTAATTTAATGGCCATACAAATTTTTTTGCTCAAGGTGGATTTTTTGCTCGTACACTGAAAAAATAATTGTACTAAAATTAAAGAAATGCTCCATAGACGTCATTAGTCTTTAAAATAAGTACATTTTGTACCTAAAATGTAGATAATTTCGTTAATATTAAGTAATTTACTTAATTGTAAATAAATATTCTTAATTTTAAGTACAAAATTTACTTATTTTAAAAGCTAAGGATGTCTTTGGGGCATTTCTTTAATTTTATGACAATTTTTTTTTCAGTGTTGTACGTTTATGTATAAAACAGATCATTAAAACAGAACAGAGCATTTCTGCGATTTTTAAGGCGCTGGATGCACTTTTTCGGGTAGGTTTGTTCCGCATTTGCGGGTAGGCTTGTTCCGCATTTACAACTTTGCTTCAGAAAATTCGTATGTCTATTAAGTTATTAATTGAGCCAACGTGACTAAACGAATGATGCAGAAGTTCTTATTTTTGGGTCTACTTTCACGTCAAATTCTCAGAATTGAGTACCAAATACATGAGCTGAAAAATGTTGTTATTCACAGATTTTTTTAAGTTTTCTTCTCTAGGATGCCGACTTTTAAAAAAATATTATAAAATATTTGTTTCTTTTTTTAAGTTCTTTTCGCCCCAGCAAAAAAACAATTTTTTAAAGAAAAAACTGTTTTCTAACTTTTTAAAAGACCAGAGTTTCTGCGTAGCCAGCCTTCGGCCGGCGTTAACGCTTCTCTTCTCCTTTGGGGTATGTCCAAAGCAGGCTACGCGGACTAAAGTGTTTCTGCGTAGCCAGCCGTGATTAATAAAGCCCACCAGGTAATGCTAGTATCTGTAATGTAATTGTACTAACCCTATAAACGAAGTAAATAAATTATTTAAATAGAAATTGTTCCGATCCTATCATACCTAATAACCTCCGGCAATTTCCCCCTTTTTGGCCACTTGTAATACATGCAGTACTGGTTACCCTATTACCACAACGGAAGATTGCTTAATTCAAAACAGATGCGTAAAATCAAAATGGAGTCTGTCCCTTTCAAACGATACCCAGGTCAAAGCCGGTTAGATTGCACTCAGCCAGTGTTGGAGTGCAGAGCTACCGCAAATGGTAAATGGTAAATAGTAAATGGTGTGGACGCAGACTGGAAGTTCAACGACAACAAACCTCATCTCATTTGATTAGCTTTTGTTGACCACTCGACGGACAGACTAATGAAGCATTTTACAATTCAACCACAAAATGTATATGACACAAATGGTTGGCCCAACTAACCAACCAACTAGTCAACCCAATAGGAATGACCCCAACAACAGCTAGCTGTCAACTGTCACTATTGGAGTACATACTCGTACCTACGTGTATTGTAAGCCAATGCAGTGAAATTGCCACAGTGACATGGGGTGACAGAGAATGAACGTAAATGAACATCATTGCTTGGCCAGACGTCAGCATTAAAAGTCAACTCAAGTCAGGGTGAACGAAGAGAAAATACATATTTCGTCATATCAAATTTTTCAAGTTATGACTTTGAATAAAAAGCTATAAAAACATTTCAAAGTTATAGAGCAACTTTAACTTGTCTTCTCATTGTATTTGAGTACGTTTAAGTACCAGATGCTCATTCACTGAAAGAAAAATCTCCATAGCATTTAAGAAAACTTCAATTGAATGCTTCAATGTAAGATTTCTTGTTGGCCCAGGTACCTTCCGGTACCTCCCTATAAATTTCTGTCCAACCATATTAAAACCGAGTAACTACTACTTCTACTTTGGGGGAGTTTGCTCCTTCGTTTACAACTATAAAATATTGGGTGGCAGAGTTGAAACGGGGCCGTACACGCTGCCAAGATGAACATCTTAGTGATCGACCAATCGAGGTGTCCACGCCAGAACTGGTTAAAAAAATCCACAAATTGGTATTGAAGTCATAGAGATTTCAAAAACTGCTATAAATCGCATATTGACGGACAATTTGATGATGAGAAAGCTGTGCGCAAGATGGGTGCCGCGTTTACTCACAATCAAGACAATGCACCAGTTCCCGCATCCACTATTGCGATAGCCAAAATCAATGAAATAAAGTTCGAACTACTTCAACGGACACCTAATTCGCCAGATTTAGCCCCCTCGGATTATTATTTGTTTCCAAACTTGAAAAATGGCTCGGCGGAAAAAGATTTACCTGCAATAAAGTGATGGAGGTTGCTATTTTCAGGAGCTAGACAGTACCTACTGTAAACAGAGTATCGAAGCTATTGAAAATCGCTGGAAAAGGTGTATGGCTTAAAGGAGATTATGTTGAGAAATAAAGAAAAAACGTTCCTAAATTTGTGGGTTTTTTGTTAGGTCGGCCAATTTTGGGACCGCCCTCGTATCTCAAAGTTTTAAGAAGAAGTGTCGATAGGCCGAAAATCTTTAGGTCCTGGGAAAGCTTTCTCTCTTTGGTAAAGAAGACAACCTTAGTTTATCTCCAATTTGACAAATACATAGCTCCCTGAGGCGGCAAAAAGGCCTATCAGCTCATGATGTAGCTCTGCCGACATTAACGGTTAATGCTTTCTATAGTTCAAATAATTCTAGAAACGTTTACAAATCTAGACTTCTGTAATGGTTTCACTTCAACGGAATATCCAATCTTCCCTCTCAGAGCTGCCCCGGGAAATATGTACGTAGGAGATCCCTTAGCAAGTCCTAACTTGACTTAGTCCAAGAACTATCATATGAGTGGTCTAAAGTGGTGTAGGTCTACATATCTGCAAAACCGAACAATGGACATGTTTCCTCCCCACCGTTGTAGTGGCGTGGTCCTTAGAGTGGTGTAGGTCTATCTGCAAAAGCCGAACTATGGTTTCGTCCTCACCGTTGTATCCGCTTCAATGTCGCATCAAACACATCGGAAAAAGGGGAAACACTAGTTTCCTCCAAATTGCAGCCCGGACACTTGCGAAGAGGGATTTTCATCTTCAGATACCACACCAGCTGCATCTGGTACCTGATAGAGTTCTCGTATCTTTCGAACGTCATTCTACGTTATCGATCTTTTACACCCTTAGGCGGAGTTTTCTGAATCCATATGACACTTGGTCAGTGGACTTAACAAAGTGGGACAAAGACTTAGCGTTTAGTATAAATACCGCCTTCCTTCGGGCATCATTCATCTTATGAACTGATCTTTCTGTTGTCAGTTGGGAAGACCGGAGTTGTACTTTTTCACCCTCTTAAATATTGATTCTACATTAGAAAATGTAGCTGGGATCCATGCATGTGCCCTGGGTTGAGATTGTACGAAGATTTCCCACTTGTTGACAACATCCAATCTTCTTCAAAGCGCAGCGTCACTACGTCATTGGGAGCTGGACCCGGTCACTTGCTAGTAATGACGGAGTATGCAGATGACAATTGGCACCTCACGCACAAAATGGCCGTATCATGCCACAAATGAATAGCTCATAATTGTAATACCATTGTACATAAACACTTAAAATTCGGTACAGTCTTTCGGTATTTTAAATCTATTAATACCTTTAATGCATCCACTATTCAGCGCAAAATATGCGTATTTGTTGTCCAGACCCTTTTGGTACCCTCCACACAAATTGACATATTCTTTCGGAAACAATTTCCCCATAACTTCTGTGGCAATCATCTAAATGTTTTCGTATTCTGTATTTTAGACAACTTAGGCAATGACTATAGACCGAGAAAAATGTTGCCACCTTTGGCTCCCTCAAAAAATACCATATTCCATAATATTACTCACAAAGTTAGGGTATACTAGGGCTGTCCCAGGAAGTAGCTTGAAAAAAATTGCTTCAGTGAAAAGTGGCAACCGTATAAAATACTTTTTTTAAGTTGCAGGGCACCAAATCTATCCTAAATAAACAATCTCAGTGATTAAAAAGAAAAAAATAGTCAGCGTTTTGTAATTCAATAATTTCATTTGAAAGGTCTGAATCCAAACAATATTAAAGCCGCGCTAGATTCTACTCTGGGGGAGTCTGAAAATTCGGTGATTTCCCTTTTTCATGAAAGTGTAATTTTCATATCAAATTTCATATGTATTCATTCAACAGTGTGAAATTTGATCTGTCAAGACGTGTTTTCCTTACATCATGCCACCGTCAAAAACTAAATCCGCGAAAAGAGCAAGAAAGGTTCTTTCAATTAAAGAAAAAATGGAGCTGATTAATGAATACTCAAAACGTAAAGTACCTTTTAAAATGTTGTCTGAAAAATATGGAGTTGGCATTCAAACTGTATCTTCCGATTTAATAAAAAACAAAGATCGGATTTTAAAATTTTGCTCCGATACTGATTCCATGCTTGGTCTTAAACACAGATATACACTAAAAACATCCGAAAGTTGATTTCGCAACATATGCATGGTTTCGGCAAGAAATATTTAAGGGAACTCCAATTTCAGGTAAGTTAACTGAACTCGAGATATTGTATGAACATAAACTGAAATTTGCTTCTGAACTTCAGGCGAAATGATTGTCGAAAAGGCAAAAATGTTCCATTTGAAGTTAAACGTGAATTCAGAGTGCACTTATTCATTTGGTTGGTTGGATAAATTCAAAAAAGTCATGGAATTCGTCGACTGAAATCTACGGGAGAAAAGGAGTGTGCTGATTATGAGTCTGCTACGATGTTTGTGGACGACTTGGATGAAATACTGTAAAATACTTTTACTATATAATCAACTGTCCAGCACACCCAGATGTAAATGCTATGATATCTGAAAACGTTACAGTAAAATATCTCCCACCGAATTGCACGTCCATTCGGAGCTTCAAATGTCACTACCGTAAACTGATCGTTCAAAAACATGTTGGTGCTAATGACAGACGTGAGTTCGTTAAATCTTTGAATATTAAGACAGCTTTGTGAGCAGCCGCAGCTTCGTGGGACTCTGTAACTCTGAAGATGCTCCAAACAGCCTTGTTGAGATACAAACAGATACATATAACCATACCGTCTGGATGTACGATTGATGCTGTCGAAAAGTGGATGGTGTGCGACTCTGATGTCGCTCCGTTTGCTATTATATCTGAAGACGAAATCGTAGACATGGTTACCCAAAGCCAAGAAGATGAGCTTGATTCACATTCCGAGGAATCAGATGGAGGAAATGCGGACGAAACGCCTACGTTTGCTCAGGCAATAGAGGCTAGTAGTATTTTGTTAGGTTTTTTAGAAAACTTTAATTGTCCAAGTAGTATTTCAGAACCAGATAAAATGCAAATATATCGCATACAAACTCATTTGTTGGAAGAACAATCAAAAGCTAAAAACATAAGACAGACTTCCATAAAAGATTTTTTTAAATAAATTTATGTATTCCTAGAGATATGATAAGTTGTTTATAGACGCAGATTTACATGTTTTTGTCAAAAATAAATAAAAATAATAAAATTTATACATGTAAAATGTTACCTCTTTTAACCGTGATTTTCGGTTATCCGTGATTAGCACGGTCCCGATCATCACGGTTAATCGAAGTTCTACTGTACTTCATCACCGACCTTATTCGACAGTTTTGCACTTAGCTATCTCGGATTATTTGCCATTTTCAAACTTCAAAAAATGTCTAGGTGATAATATATATGCCAACAATGAAGAAGTGGAGTCTGCGATTGATGGCAGTTCTTCCTATAAACATGGTATCATAGCTACTGAATAGCATGGGAAAGTTTATCGAGCTAAAAGGAGATTATGTATGTTGAGAAGTACAGACAAATCTTCCCAAATTTCTTTTTGCCATTGACCGATTCCCGATCCGACGTACTGGAATCATCGGTCCATATTTCTTCAAAAATGATGCCGGTGAAAACGTAACCGTCAATGGCGACCGTTATCGTGCCATGATAACCGACTATTTGATGCCTGAAATTGAAGCTCGTGATCTCGGCATCATTTGGTTTCAACAAGACGGCGCCACTTCCCACACATCGCATCAATCAATGGATTTATTGAGATAGTACTTCGGTGAGCAGATAATTTTACGTTTTGGGCCGGTCGATTGGTCACCAAGATCGTGTGATTTCACACCGTTAGACTTTTTCCTGTGGGGATATGTTAAGTCTAAAGTTTATGCGGACAAACCCGCTTTGATTCAGGCCTTGAAGCAAAACATCACGCGTGTCATTCGCCAGTTACCAGTCGAAATGCTCGAACAAGTCATCGAAAATTGGACTCAGCGGATGGACCATCTAAGACGCAGCTGCGCCCACAATTGATAGATACAATCTTCAAAAAATAAATGCCAAAGAATTTTCTTTCAAATGATAATAAACATTTCCCATTCAATTTGAATTTTCTGTGTTTTTTTCTTTAAAAAATAGGAAACCTCGAAATGGATCACCCTATATAGGAAACGTTTTTACTGGATTTATAAAAAAATATTATGAAGATCAATTATTTTAGTGTGGAATGTGCAAGGAATGCCCTTAGTCTAGTGAGTGCTCGACAGCATTTTTCTTTTAATTGAAAAGAGAAAACAACTATTAACTTAAACGTACTAGATTTCAAATTCCACAATCAACTGGTTCTGGTGATTGCATTGATTGTCCGTAATGATTTCCACCTAATGACTTTAGCATTGTTTCAAAAGTAACCACCTTTCCCAGCTGTTCCAGGAAAAGTGTTAAAACGTTTCATTTAGGAAACACCCCATTCCTGCATTTGGAATACCTTCTCCATTTCAATTGCAATCCCTTCTACACTTGACACACCCCTTTTGTGGATTTTCAAAATAAAACATCATTAATTCAAATCGTCGATTTTTCATGTAATCTGACCTTGATATTGCTTTTGTTTTATATTAGAATACATTATTTATTAGTGTTTTTTTTCTGTTTTGTTTTCATTACACCACCACTGGATGGACAGGTCAAAGGGTCATTTTGTTCGTCATTGTAAATCGTATATTTGAATATTCTTTGTTACAATTCGAAAATGCATAAAATAGGGTTCAATGCAAAATATGCAATGTTTATATTTAACAAATGAATATTTTCGAGGCCAATGACATGTTGTCGAGGAAAGTAATGAATTATGAATTGGCGCGAAATTGTTAAAATCGTTTGCTGTGTTGTGTTTGGCATATTAGCTAAGGTGTTTTCTAAAATGCAATCTCCCCTGTATGCATTCAGTTTTGGAATTTAATATATTTTTTATTTTAAATTTAATTTCATTATTTCCTTAGTTAACTAATACGGATCGTAGTAATAAAGCACATCAATTTCATCAGTTTGCTATCGATTTAGATACATAGGATAATACAGTTCACAGCCTAACTATGCAACAAAAAATTTTATTTTATGCCCCAGACCTCAAAACTTGTTTTTCTGTTGATTGAGGCATAATATCAGATAAAATCAAAACCAAAATTTGTGTATGCTAAAGTTTTTTTTTAATTAAAATTTTCAAGGAACCTTCACTATTTTGACAATATTTTTGAAGCCGAAGATTTTGAGTTAAGATTAAAGCAATTATAGTGACTTCAAATGTTGGTAATATTATTTCATAAATTAGCAAAAATGGAAAAATCATAAAAAAATATAAAAAAAATCGCAAACAATTTTTATATTCAATTTTTTTAAAAGCCAGCATCCTAATGAATAGATCTCGGATTTTTGCATATCTTTCAATTTTCATCCGATTTGAACCAAAATGTATATTTAGATGTTTATTTTTGTATTTAGACGTTATATATTTACTTCAATGAGTTTTTCATTTTTAACATTTCACAAAATTGTTACCATTTGTGTTAGAGGTACTAGAAGGGGCATGGCAGTAACGTCCACATTGTACTGGACTGTAGGTACTATAAAAACATTACACTGCACAAAATTGCAAGTATTTGTATGCACTGGTATAATGTTATAAGCCTAACGACTTATTTTTTGTACCAATTGGTTATTTTTTTTTGCTGGGTATCAACAGGGGCGTGGCATTTTCGTTCTGTTTTGTCTAGCTTATAGAGACGGTAAAATGATTACTATGTATGCAATTTTACAGAATTCCCATGAGTATAAGAGTTATAAGAGTTACAAGAGTTTTAACATGTCCAAAAATTTTAACCATTTCTGGGAGAGGTACCATAAAGAGTAGACCAATACGGTTGTCCATCAAACATAAACTGGGTTTGAATAAAATATTACTACGTATGAAATTTTAAGTCATTCGGTTACTCCTTTCCAGGGTTATCGTTAGCACTTTTCAGGATAATCCAGGATTAAGGACATTTTCGTCCTTTTGATGTCCTTAATACATACAAATTCGTTACTTAATTTATAATTCTTAGAGAGGATGTTAAAATCTTTCAAATGGCACTTATAGTATCAGACAATACATCTTGGACTAACTTCATCTGAACACAATCTATATATATAAAATTGTTGCGTGACTGGCTGACTGGTTGACTGACTGATCATCGCCCAGGCCAAACGGCTGAAGCTAGAATCATGAAATTTGGTGGGAGGGTAGCCCTTGGGACGTAGACGAGCAATAAGGCGGGATTTTTCGAAATTCGTACTATTAGTCCACAATGGGGCAAAAAGGGATAAATATGGTACCACCGCCAAATCTAAACGAAATGAGCTAGAATCTTGAAATTTGGTATGAGGGTAGCCCTTAGGAGGTAGACTCAGAAATTGAAATCGAACATTTACGCACACAGTGGGGTAAAAAGTGATAAATGTGGTACATCAGCCAAATCCAAATGGCAAGAGCTAGAATCGTGAAATATTGTGTGATGGTTGCCCTTATGAGGTAGACTCTGAATTTGGCAGGATTTTTCGTAATTCGAACATTTACGTACACAGTGGGGTAAAAAGGGAAAAATGGGATAAATGTAGTACAACAGCCAAATTCAAATGGCAAGAGCTAGAATCGTGAAATTTGGTGTGAGGGTAGCTCTTATGTGGTAGACTCTGAAATTGACAGGATTTTTCGAAATTGGAACATTTACGTACACAGTGGGGTAAAAAGGAAAAAAATGTGGTAAAACAGCCAAATACAAATGGCAAGACCTAGAATCGTGAAATTTGGTGTGAGAGTAGCTCTTGGGACGTAAACAAGAACAAGGAGTGATTTTTTTAAAAATTTAGAGGCACAGTGGGACAGAAAGATATAGATATGGTACCACCGCCAAATCGAAAGCCTAATATTAGAATGGTGAAAATTGAAGCGAGGGTTGTCTTTATGACAACTGATAGGGGTATTAAGTTTTTTTTGTATTCGTAGTTTTCGGGGCACAGAGGGGCAAAAAGTGTAAAATATAGTACAGTGGCTTAAAAATGTCAAACATGGATCAATGGTTCCAGGGTAACTTTTGGAACATAAAATAGGGATTGGAAGTGATTTTTAGTAATTCTAACTTTAAGAGGCACAGTGGGACACGACGGGTTAATTATGGAGCATGGGGGGAAAAAAGAACAATCTGCCAAAATTGGTACTTAGACATGAGATATGAAGAGTGTATATGGTTTTAGGAGCACTGTGGTCAAAAACGGTTAAATAGTGGAGTGGAGAAAATATGATTAAATATGTTACAGTCGGGGAAAAAGGTTTAAGTATGCAGTGGGGTAAAAAATAAAATAATAATAAAAAAAAGGGTTAACTATAGTACAATGGGGCACAATTGGTTGACAAAATGGGTTAAATATTGTACAGTGGCGCAAAAAGCTTTAACTATGGAACAGTGGGGCAAAAATGGTTACATTTAGTGAACAAAATATAGTAGGACAAAAAGGTGTTAAATTTGATTCAGTGGACCAAAAACGGTTGAATATGGCATAGTGGGTCAAAAAGCGTACAGTGAGTAAAAATATGGATGCAGGGAGAGAGGGTAAGTTAAATATGAAAAAAGAATGTTTTTTTAAATTTATGCTTTTAGTAGCACTGTGGTGCAAAAGGTTTAAAATTATGATGTACTGCAATTATGTAGCACTGTGGTGCAAAAAGGTTCAAATTATGATGCAGTTGGGGCAAGCAAAAATTGTTCAATATGCTACAGAGGGGAAAAATGTGTTAAATATTGTTTAGCGGAGCAAAAAGGGTTAAATATGGTACGGTGAAGCACAAAAGTTAAATACGGTAAAATGGTTAAATATGGTAAGTGGGAAAAAAGGGAACAAAATAGTTTCAGATATCTATAAAAATTCGTACTTTAGAAGCACAGTGTAATACAAAGTGTTTAATATCGAACAGTGGTGCAAAAGGTGTTGAATGTGGTCCCTGAGTGCAAAGGTAGCTCTTACAGCATAAACCAAAGCTAAGAAATTGTTTTTCCAAATAGATCCTTCTACTTACACCGTGGGGAAAAACAAGTTAAATAAATGCCACAGATAGGGTACAAAAATGTTGAAATACGCCCAAAATATCAATTATCATTTTAAAATATTGTACAATCGTGCCAAATTGGTTAATTATGACACAGAAAGGGTTAAATGTGGTACTATGGAGCGATTCACTTTAGATTTTTAAATTCGTACCTTTATAGACACAGTGGACAAACATGGTTTTATATTGTAGCAGGGTGTGAATGTAGTTATTGCAATATAAACTAGGGGAAAGTTGCTAACGTATGAACGTTGACAAAAATAGTTTTTCAACGTTCAGAGGTGCAGTGGGAAAAGGGATAAATATTGTACCATGATGTCAGGGTAACTCTTGGAACACACACTAGAAATGAAACGAGGGTTCGTATTTTATATATAAAAGTAATCAAATCTTCTTCATTTTGCACCATATGTAATAATCATGTCATTTTGAAAGAAAGAGGTATAGATATTTTACAGTACCCTAAACAGAAAATAAATAAAAGATGGGGGCTGCGAAGCGCACCGGGTTAGCTAGTCAATGATATATTCCATAAATTTTACCTATTATCTAAGAAATTGAATCAATCTAACAAAAAATGGCAAATTGGCTGCTTAAATTATTTGAAATTAAAAATTTATTTCACAAAAAGGTATAAAGTTCGCACGACAAAACATATTGGACTATGCATTTCTATTAAGATTTTGTGAAAAACCATTTGTTATCAAGGACGGCGTTGCTTCTTTTTGCATGGAATCAATAAGATTTCTTGTTATCTTTGTATCTATGGAGTTTAAAGCATCTGCAATAGCCGGAAATAGCTTATTTTTATCTCAACCTACGTTTTCTCGATTTATCTCTTTGTTGACAATTTCCTAATAATTTTCAATAGGATTCAAGTCTACGGTTGAGCTGGCCAGTCCATAACGTTAACCCCTTCCTTTCTAACTCAATCATTGAATCATTTCGCGGTATTATTCGGGTGGTTGTCGTCTTGAAATTGCCTTAATAGAGCAACATTCCACTCAGCATAGGGACACATGGAATTCTCCATGATTTCGCAGTACATAAACCTATTCATAATTGCGTTTGTTGTACAGAGGGGTCCAACCACGTTACCGGAAAAGCATCCGCAGTAATAGAAAATAGTATTGGCATATCCTTCTAAAATTTCGAATTTTTGATTCATATATCGCAAAAAATTTTCCATATCTTTTGCATATTTTGCACATTTTTTGCATGTTTTGCATATTTTTTGCATATCACAAAAATGCAAATATGCCGAAAAAACTAAAAATACACACATGTTTTCGATTCCTTTTTCATTGAAACGAATTTTGGTCCAATCTGAATTTTTCAATCAATCTGCAACAAAAAAATTGCATTTGCATACAATCCGATGTCTACTAATGAAGAAGATAATGCTAACATGAAAAAATCTATGAATGAATATCGAAATTATAACCCTTTTTAGTAGAAGTAGAAGAATTTTACAAAATCATATTTTTATACCCTCACTATTGTGAACTAAATACCATTTCTACGAAGGAGTGACCTAGGAACCTAAGTATGTTTGGCAGAAATCCGTTTTGGGTCATTTTAAGTCATTTGATCATTATCCGTCCGTCCGTCCGTCTGAACGAAAACTCTCGAAAGGGTAACCGATTGACTCCACATTTGGTATGCGGTAATATTTTTCTCTATCTCCGGCATAGTTCGAAGATGGGCTATATTGGTCCACTCCTTCTAGTAGCTCCCCCACAAAGGGTTAACTTTTAGTGAAATATTGATTCTTTAATACCTTCTATATTACTTACACGAATCTTCTGAAATTTCACACATATGTAGTATTAGTTTGTTAGTCGCTAACACGTCAAGAAAAATGGGCGAAGTGGTACCTCCCACACGAATGAACCATTTGGCACCAAAAGTTAAAAGCTTATGGCTTTTATATCAGTTCATACAAATATTTGAAATTTTGTACCGTGTAATGTTTTTATAGTACCTAGAGTCCAGAGAAAAGTAGGAGTTATTGGCACATCCCTTTTGGTACCTCCCACACAAATGGACCATTTTGTACCAAAAGTTACCTGCTTTTAACTTAAATACCAGTGAATACAAATCCTTGATTATAATTTAATTAAAACAACAATATTAATAAATTCATGAATATTTTTTTGGGACTCCAGGTGAGGGGATTCATAAGTCGGTTTACCCGACTGAACTTTCTTACTGGTTATAACCTTACTATTGTGAACTAAATACCATTTCTACGAAGGAGAGACCTAAGATCCTAAGTATGTTCGGCGGATATTCGTTTTGGGTCATTTTAAGTCAAGGGAACAATGTCCGTCCGTCCATCCGTATGTCTGTCTGCTGAGTGGTGCGCACTATAACTCTCGAAAGGAGTAGCCGTTTGACTTCAAATTTAGTACGCGGTAATATTTGTATCTATCTCCGGCTAAGTTCGAAGATGGGTCACATCACATCACAATATTGATTCTTCAAAAACTTTTATACTACTCACTCGAATCTTCTGAAATTCCACACATACAGGGTTTTCCAACAAGGGGTGTTATTATGAATCACCCGGTATTTCGGTAGCTGTCACTTTTGAAGCTTTTATTCTTTGACATTGGACAAGTAGAAACTACGCCATTACTAAAAATGGAACGATACACGATTCAACAACGCATTGAACTTATTAAAATTCACTACAAAAATGGTGAAAATCTTGAATTCGCGAAAATCTTGAAAATACTGAATTCCATCGAAAAATCATCTTGACTAATGCGGCCCATTTCCACGTCCGTGGCTACATCAACAAGCAAAATTGTCGCATCTGGGGCTCGGAAAACCCAAGAGTTATTGTTGAGAAGCCGCTCCATCCTCAATGTGTGACGGTTTGACCTTACTTTTTCGAAAATGAGGTTGGATCAACAGTTACGGTGAATGGATTGCGCTATCGAGAGATGATTAATGATTTTTTATGGTCGGAGTTGGATGGTATTGATCTGGACAACGTTTACAAGACGGCGCTACGTGCCACACAAGCAACGAAACCATTGCTCTGTTACGGAAAAGTTTCCGGACCGTGTTATCTCTCGAAGAGGTGCTCACAATTGGCCTCCGAAATCTTGTGATTTAACACCTTGCGACTTCTTCCTTTGGGGCCACGTGAAAGATAAGGTCTACGCCAACAGCCCAGAGTCGATTCAAGATCTCAAAGATAGAATTCGTGAGACTATCTAGGACTTAGGGCAGCCACTTTGCGATTTGGTTATGGGAAATTTCATGAAAAGGATATGGTGCTGTTAGCGTGGTCGTTGTGGCCATTTGGCTTATGTTGTTTTTCAGGCGTCATTGGGAGGCCCCTTTTGGTACCTCCCACAGAAATGGACTATTTTCCACCAAAACTTAAGAGCTTATAACTTTAATAACGGTACTTACTTTAAAGTTATTAAGTTAATTAATTTATCTATATGAACTGCAACACAAAGAAATTTATATTATAATTTCACGGTTCAGGAAAGCCGGGTAACAAAGACAAAATTGCTAGATTTTGCTGCGACAGACCAGAGCCTCTGGTGGGAATCGAACCCCAAACTCATAGGCGAGCACGATACCAACTCACCTACTGAGGCGCTCAAAAATTCTATTTAAATTGATAATAATTTAATTAAAACAAAGAAATAAATTAATTTACGAATAGTTTTTGGTGCTCAAGTTGATTCATAAGTCGGTTTATCCGACTGAACTTTCTTACTTGTTTAAATATTATATATTTGGGAACAAATACATTTTTTTTTTTGAAAATCAAGAAATTATATTTGGAACGCATATATTTATGTATATAATAGGACAACATATATTTGTGAACTGACTTTCACAAATAAACTATGAGTTTACACACAAACAAAGTTATTCTTAAAGAAGTTTTCCAAATGTATTTTATTTAAAAAAGATTTTTAGAACTTTGCAAACTTTTTCGAATTTTGGGTTGTTTTTACTAGATTTCGTGTTATAATTTATAGATGAAAATGTCCTAAGCAGCATTAGCTTTTATTTTGTAGCACTAATTTTTAATTTACAAATATTCCAATTCATCACTTTTGTCGATATAATTTTAATCAAATTTTACAAACATATAAAATTTCAAAAAAAGGCATTGATTAGCGCAAAGATTAATTTGTATTTCCGAAACAAATTAATCTTTGTTTCGGAAATATTAGTTACAAATAAAACCAGTAAGGAAAGGCTAAAGTCGGACGGTGCCGACTATATAATACCCTACACCACTCTCGTAATATTGAATAACTCTGATATATAAATTTTGTAATTCATGTATAAATTGTTTACATAAATTTACTTTTGGGACATTTTATACTTAAATAATACCCTGTACCACAGTGTGGTGTAGGGTATAAAAACGATTGGATCTAAAGAGCCAAATCGGATGAAACATATATATGGGAGCTATAGCTAAATCTTTAACGATTTTCTTCAAATTCGGCAATGTTGGTTCATGAATCAAGAAACTCTACCATTCTAAATTTCAAAACGATTGGATGTAAAATATAGCTTCTATAGAACTAAAGGGCCAAATCGGACGAAACATATATATGGGAGCTATAGCTAAATCTTAACCGATTTTCTTCAAATTCGGTAGTGTTGGTTCATGGATCAATAAACTCTACCATTCTAAATTTCAAAATGATTGGATGTAAAATACAGCTTCTTCAGGACTAAAGAGCAAAATCGGACGAAACATATATGGGAGCTATAGCTAAATCTTAACCGATTTTCTTTAAATTCGGCAATGTTGGTTCATGGATCAAGAAACTGTACCATTCTAAATTTCAAAACGATCGGATGTAAAATACAGCTTTTATTGGACTAAATGGCCAAATCGGACGAAACATATATATGGGAGCTATAGCTAAATCTTAACCGATTTTCTTTAAATTCGGCAATATTGGTTCATGGATCAAGAAACTCTACCATTCTAAATTTCAGAACGATTGGATGTAAAATACAGCTTTTATAGGACTAAATGGCCAAATCGGACGAAACATATATATGGGAGCTATAGCTAAATCTTAAGCGATTTTCTTCCAATTCGGCAATGTTGGTTCATGGATCAAGAAACTCTACCATTCTAAATTTCAAAACGATCGGATGTAAAATACAGCTTCTATAGGACTAAAGGGCCAAATCGGACGAAACATACATATATATGGGAGCTATAGCTAAATCTTGACCGATTTTCTTCAAATTCGGCAATGTTGGTTCATGGATCAAGAAACTCTACCATTCAAAATTTCAAAACGATTGGACTAAAAGGCCAAATCGGACGAAAGATATATATGGGAGCTACATCTAAATCTGAACCGATTTCAACCAAATTCAATAGCGATCTTAACAGCCGCGAAATACTCTAAACTGCAAAATTTCAGAACGATCGGAGTGAAATTACGACCTGTAGTCGACGAACAACTTTACATGGACAGACGGACGGACATCGTTAAATCGACTCAGCTAGTGATTCTGTGTCGATCGGTATACTTTCAGGTGGGTCTAGCTGTGTTATTTTCAGGTGTTACAAACATCTGCCGTGAAGCAAAGTTATAATACCCTGTACCACAGTGTGGTGTAGGGTATAAAAATATTTGAGTGGGAACACTCAACAAGTTTTGTGTAGAAAAACATCCTCCCGAACATATAATATTTGTGTGTGTCAACTATTGAATATTTGGAGTGTACCCTAAACATATGTATGTTGCATGCAGAATATGTTTGGGACAATACACTACAGAAGCGATTTTTGTCAGCTTGTGTGTATTTATTTACATTGCTCACAAAGTGAAGTCGGTTTACCCGACTGAAATTTCTTACTTGTTTTCAATAATTTGTATACAAATTAGCAGCAATTACTTAATTTCATTATTTCCCATTTCTTCTGCAGCAATTTATTCCCACGACTTCTGAAGGAAATCCATATGATAGCATTTAATCATAAAATATCTCAAAATAGAATTTTTGTTCTATTATTTCATGTATTATTTTTAAAACTTTCAATAACATTTTGTATTGAATTAAATTCAATTGTTTGTGCGTTCTTCCTTATTTTCATATAGGAGAGTTGTATGATCAGTGGGTCGAAATATAAATGGGGTGCAGTACACCATGCTATCAAAATTCGCTTATAGTTTACAGTCGTTTTGTCGAAAGGACGTGTATATTTTATTTTATATTCAGCTAGAATTGAGTATCTATATTAGCAAGAGATTTATGAAAGCTCTCCTTAGTTAGAAACCTTTCTCTGAAAGGTTCATATCGGCTAAAATACAAACCAACATTACGCAGAGACTCTGCCGAGCTCATATGGTGTTATGGTAGAACTCTCACGTAAGACGCAATTTAGGACTAAGGAGACTAAAAAATGTTTCGACCAGCTGCGATACATGGTCAGGAGCAGAGATGATTGGAAGCTTTTTGTGTTCTTAACATACTTTAATTTTCGAACATGTCATAATAATAAATGAAAATCAAGAAAAAAAACGGCAGTAAGTTCGTTAGAATTTAATGTACCCTCCAACATGGATTGCGTTCAATTCTATAAATAATTTAAAAAAAACGAACGCTACTAATTTTTAGCCAAATTGTCTGCTTTATGACTCAACTATAAATATTCAAGAGTGACTATATCAAATATTTCTGCCAAATTCCATCAAACTAGCTCTATTATTACGGACTGTAGCGTGATTTCAACAGACAGAGGGACATGGCTAAATCGTCTTAGAATTTTACAACGATCGAGAATATACATTTTATAGGTTCTCAGATTAATATAGGGTCAGAATATTTAATATTTAAAATGTTTATACAGGGTGGCTGATATGTAATGCAACAAAGTAAAGCGCTATATTTTTTTAATTTTTTTTTTTAAATTTTATTGTCCAAAAGCAAAAAATGTCGGAAATAACATAAAATTTTAGAAACAGTTTAGATTTGTTCGAATTGGCCACCTTTAGCACGAATTATGGCCTTCAAACCGCCGACAAAGCCATCACACGCTGCACGAAAGTGGCTCTGCGGTATTTGGCTCTTTCCGGGCGAAGCGCCGTCTTGAGATGATCGATACTTTGGTATTTTTTAGTGCGAACCTTACTCTCTAAAATGTCCCAGGCGCAAAAGTCCAACGGATTGAGATCCGGAGATCTTGGTGGCCATTGTGCGGTAGAAATTAACCGAGGAACCTCCTTTTTAAGCCATTCTTGGTTGACGCGTGCTGAGTGCGATAGTTCTGAGTCCTGTTGGAATGTCCATGGTCTGCAGCCGAAATGTTTGTCTGCCCAGGGCTTCAATACTGTCTTTAAGACATTTTCGCGATAATATTCGACATTTATTTTGACCCCATGGTCGATGAATACGAGCGGGGAGCGACCATCGGCCGTTACGGTGGCCCACACCATTACCATCGGCGGCGCTTGAGTTCTGGTGGCCAATCGAAGGTGTAAATTTTCAGCTGACCTCTTTTGCAAGTAAACCCGATCATTTTGTTTGTTCACAAACTGCTCAGTTGGGAATGGCTTCTCATCGGAGAAAACCAAATTCGGTAACTGGCCACTTTCGTGCAAGCGAAGCAACTCCTTGGCTCTTTCCAGTCTAACTTTTTTTGTGCATCGGTGAGCTCTTGCACTTTTTGGAACTTCAATGGCTTTAGTTCAAGCTCATTTTTTAATATGTGTTGTATCCGTTCTAGCGATATGTTCAGCTCACGGCAATTTTTCTACCACTGCGGCGTGGATTTCGATCAAATCTGGCCTTCACTTTTCGGATCATTTCTGGTGTTGTTACCGTTTTTTTCGTCCACTTTTTGGACGCGATGCAACACTGCCAGTATCACGGTAACGAGCAATGGTACGAGAAACAAAAGATTTATTCACATTTAAATGCTGGAGGGCTCTAACGATAGCCACTTGTGCTTTTCCACCCAAATATAAAGCAATCACACTATCACGCTTGAATTCCATCACGAATAACTTTTTTCTGAATGCAATAGATCAAAATGCTTTTGTAAGCTTGTAAACAATAAAATGAACTGACACTGAAATAAATCTGTCAGCTATCAGACTAGCGGTTTAGAAATGATAGCAACCTGAAGTTGGTTGCAATACATATCAGCCACCCTGTATATGTACCCTTATTCACAATAATGGGGGTATAAAACCCGAATTTTGTTGAAATTCTCTTATTTCTACCGAAAGTACTCTAATTTCTACATTTATCCATAGATTTTCTTCAAATAAGCATTGATCTCTTCGTTAGGATGCTAGCCTTAGAATGGAATGCTAGAAGGAAACGAATTTTTGGCGATTTGTTTATTTATTTATTTCATATTTTAAGGGTTCCAACACAGTAAGGTTATATAAACCCTAAACATTTGTAAATAGTATACACATTAGTTTGATTTTCTATATATGATTATGTTAACTATATATTAGTTTTACAATCTAAATATTAAATCGAGTTATATAAGTTTATTTCAGTGAGAAAGTTTTTTACAGTATTAAAATCATTTTCGTTTAACAAAACTTGTATATTTCTTATTTTATATTTATTTTTAATTTCATGATACTTATTACATTCGTTAAATATATGGGATATTGTTAATAAATGGCCACAGTCGCATTGGGGTGGTGTAGATTTCTCAATAAGGTATTTATGTGTCAGTAGGCTATGACCAATTTTAAGTCTACATAGTTTAATTATGTCTGATCTAGGAAGTTTAGATTGTGTATATTTTGGAGTAATGTAGTTTTGGATTTGATATAATTTTGTTCTATTATCATTTTTCCATAAGTCATTCCAGAGATCGAATATATATTTCTTAATCGATGCTTTGTAATCGGCAAATTGGAACTTAGTATCCGAGTCAATACTTAAGGTAAGAGAAAGTTTTGCCTCTTTATCTACATTTTCATTTCCGCGGATATTTAAGTGACTTGGGATCCACATAAACGATATTTGGTGATTAGTGGTTCTTGACAAGAATGATCTCAATTGTTGAATAATAATATTTTTACTAAACGGGTCACTTAACCCCTCTAATGAGCTTTTACTATCAGATAAAATAAGAATTTTCTGATTGGGAAAATGATTGCATGCATGTTCGGCGCTTGTCTTGATTGCTAATAACTCAGATGTGTAGATTGATGAATAGTTGTGGATACGTTTTTTGATCAAACAATTTTCGCTCAAAACTGCAAAACCGGCCCTATCGCCCATGACTGATCCATCGGTGTAATAACATATGTGATCTAGAAATTTTGTATTTAACGTTTCCAGGAAACGCTTTCGAATTTCAATTGCAGACATATTGCTTTTGTTGCAGTATGCCAGGGAAAAGTCAATATTTATGTTTGAAAAAGTCCAAGGAGGAATATCAATTACCTTTGTGGGTTCTATATGCTCTGCTTTCAGGTCATATTTTGATGTTATTTTTTTGAATTCTAAGGCGGCTTTTAAATATACGGGATGGTATCGCTTAGATGTAAGTTTGTCAATTTTACTGACATCGGTAAGCATCGTGTAAAATGGATGATCTTTAAATGAAAGTATCTTGAGAGTGTAGTTAAGTAATTGTTTTAGTCTTCTTAGATGTAGGGGAGGAGATGAGGCGAGGACTTGTAAACTGCTAGCTGGACTCGTCCTGAATGCTCCAATAGAGAGTCTTATTCCAGTATTCAAAATTGGATCGAGTGTTTTTAATCGGGTGGTTGTGGCAGAGGAATATATTATTGAGGCATAATCTAAAGTGGGTAGTACAATTGTATGTAATATTTTAAGAAGGGTATGCGGATCTGATCCATACTTTGAACATCTTAGCATTTTTAATATGTTTAGTTTAGAGTTTGCCTTAGCTTTTACATGAAGGATGTGGTGGCTAAATGTTAGTTTTTTATCGAAAATGACGCCCAGAAATTTGTGTTTATCTACAAATAAAATATTTGTATCGTATATCTTTAGGACTAAGTTAGTCGTTGTCTTGCAGTTTCGCCTGGAGAATTTTATCGCTACTGTTTTCTCTTCATGGAATTGAAATCCAGTGCGATCAGTCCAAGATAATAAATTATTTATTGAAGTTTGAATTTTCTTCAGTATTACTGGAACGTTTTTTCCAGAACAATATATAACCAAATCATCGGCATACAAAAGCGCTTTGGTATTTCTCGAAATGTTGGTGAATATTGAGTCTATAGATAATAAAAACAGTGTAACACTTAGGACGGACCCTTGCGGCACTCCATTCTCTAAACTAAAAAAGTCCGAGAAGGTATTACCTATTAAACAACTAAACGTTCTATTTTCTAGAAAATTTGAAATAAATGCAGCCATGTTACCTTTAATTCCAGCTAGAGTCAATTTTTGGAATATTAATTTTTTCCATACACAATCATATGCTCTGCGTATATCGAAAAACACAGCAATGAGATCTTTCTTTAGAGAAAAACTTTCCATTATATCGGAATGCAATATTGTTAAATTATCAATGGTGCCTCTATTTTTTCTGAATCCCGATTGGTTAATATTTATTATATTATTTTTTTCCATGTACCACACAAGTCTTTTGTTAACCATTCTCTCTAGAAGTTTGCAGAGACAACTTGTTAGGGATATAGGTCTGTAATTATTTTTGTTTGTGGAATCTTTTCCAGTTTTTAATATTGGTATTATCAAAGCTTTTTTCCAGTTACTTGGAATTTTTCTTTCGGTCCAAATCAGGTTATAGAAATTCAATAAGTATTTTATTGAACTGTCATCTAAATTCTTCAACATTTCATACCTAATGTTATCTGGCCCAGGGGACGATCCAGTGCAAGATTGAAGTGCTGATTTTAATTCAATTAATGTGAATTTTTTGTTATATGCTTCTCCATTATTGTAAGTATTTAAAGGAAAATCAGTAGTTGCAGCATATGCTCTAAATTTTGGGGTATAATTTGATGAAGAAGTGTTATTAGCAAACTGACGACCTAGGCAATTTGCAATATTTTTTGTTTCAGTTAATAACCTGCCGTTTTCTTCTAAACTTGTGATTTGATGGACGTTCGAGTGTCCATTTAGGGATCTTATTTTTTTGTATACGGTTGACGATGGTGTACGTAAGTTAATGCTATTGCAGAACTCAATCCAGGCATTTCGACGGCTTTTCCTAATTTCTTTGCGAGTCTCCGACTTGATTCGAAGAAATTTGGCTAGGTTAAGTGGGGTCATATTTCTTTTAAATTGTTTTAAACATTTCCTTCGTTTTTTTATTAATAATTTAATGGTGTTATTCCACCATGGGACTTCTTTTCTGTTGCAGTTTTGGGTTTTATAAGGAATACATTGATCAGCTGAGCTTAAAATTGTATTTGAAATATATTTTTCTATTTCATCTACGTTGTTAAAGTTTTTAAATGGCTCTTTAAGATTGCAATCAAATTTTGACCAATTTGCTTTCTTAATGTTCCAGCAAGGTCTTCGTTGAAAGGATGGGCTGAACCCGTTAAATTTAATTAGAATTGGAAAATGGTCACTATTATGTAGATCATCACAGATATTCCAATCAAAATACTGCGCGATGCTGGGGGATATGAGACTAAGATCTATTTTGCTAAATGTTTTATACGCAAAACTGAAATGTGTCGGCTCATTTATATTATTTAGAATATTGAGATCATTATTCTCTATAAAAGAATTGACAATTTTACCTCTCGAATCTGTTTTATCGGAACCCCAAATTGAATTATGTGAGTTGAAATCTCCAACTAAAACATATGGCATATCAAATTGTTTCACTAAATTATTTAGATCGTTTTTAGAAATATTATCAGACCCAGGAAGGTATATAGAACATATAATACATTTAATAGGGAATTTTATTCGTATCGCTACTACTTGTAGATCAGTATTAAGATCAATTTCTTCTCCATCTACCATGTCATTGAGATATATACATACCCCTCCATGAGCAGTCTGTGCTGTTGTAACGTTTTTGTAAAAGCATGAAAAATTTTTTAGTTTTTTATAATAGTTCGATTTAAATTTAGTTTCTTGCACACATATTGCAAGACAATTAACTTTGGATTGTAATAGTTTAATTTCTTCTAAATGACATAGAAATCCGTTACAATTCCATTGAATTATTTGGTAGTCATTATTCATATGAACTTGAGCAGCTTGATAAAACATCTCCATCTGATTCTTTGTTTACATTTTCTGTGTTGTCTTTTAGATTGTTCTGTTTTTTCTTCTTGTCCGCATTCGTTATCTCTCTCTTTTTTCTCTTCGATATATTTTTCGGCATTAGAGTTATTTTCGCTCCATCGGGTTTCGTTATTTGGCGTACAGTGGAGACAGAGGAGAGTGCTTCTTTCAATGTTTTGACAGGTGATGTTATCTCTGTTGTGGTGAGATTTTGGTCTTTCTTTAGTTTGCATTTGCATGGGCAGTTGCATGTTTTGTTCGTTGTTGTTGTTGTTGTTATATTGGCATATGTTGTTGGTAAAGGGTTTCTTCTTTCGTATTCTTTTCGAGCTTCATACATAGTTTTCTTCTCTGTCACACGTATAGATTGAATTGCGTATTCTTTTTTGTAAATTTCACATTCTTTAGAAAAACTGTTGTGTTGTTTTTGACAGTTCGCGCCAACAATAAACTTTATTTTTTAAAAAGCTAATTTTTTCTAATTGTTTTAACGACTGTTACTAAACTTATGTTTTCACATGAAAGTGTCATTAATAACATCTAGTCATCTGGCTCGTCGAAATATTAAAGGCACTTCGAAGAAAATAGGAATTTCAAAGAAAAATTTTTTAAAAAAAAAAAAATTACCTTAGAAATGTTTGTTGTGTATATGTATCGCTATATCGACTATTGGGAAGAAATGGGACATATTGTAAGAATATACCAAAATACCAAAGGACCTGTTCATAGAAATTTTAACTTTTTGCATCAAAGACACCCGTTATTTTAAGTACAATGAAAAAATCTATGAACAAAGAAAAGGAATGCCAATGGATTCTCCTGCTTCGCCGATAATCTCGGACATCGTTATGGAGGAATTACTAGACAAATCTATCGATAGAATGGAAACGAAGCCACGAATCATGACGAAATATGTGGACAATATCTTCACTATACTTAAGAAGAATCACGTTGACGAGACCTTAACAATTTTGAATTTATTTAATAGACAATTCGAATTCACCATGGAGAAAGAGAAGGACTACAAACTACAGTATTTGGACTCGGTAGTAATCAGACAAGGAAATCTGCTTAAACTCGATTGGTATCAAAAACCGACAGCATCAGGACGATTAATAAACTTTTCATCAAAACACCCAAGACGAATTATAATAAACACAGCTACTAATTTCATCAAACGAGTTTTAAATATAAGTGACGGGGAATTCCATAAACAAAATTTAATAAAAATTAAATATATCTTGACGAAAAACGATTTTCCAAAAAAGACAATAGAAGACTTAACAAGTCGAGTTATGTATAAAGAACAGAAAGACAAGACGGATAAAATACAGAAAATATTGAAATAGTTGACATGCATCACGAGTTTCTCTGAAAGGATCAAAAATTCTTACCTATACGATAAGGAAAACAAGTAAGAAAGTTTCAGTCGGGTAAACCGACTAAGGTATACCCTCACTTTGTGAGTAATGTAATATAAAACATTACACCAATAAATCTGTCAATTTGTGTGGGAGGTACCGGAAGGGGTTTTTCCAAATACACCTATTTTTCGGTAAACAGTACATTCTTAAATACATTGCATTGTGCTGAACTATAAGCGTTTATGTGCACTGGCATATTAAAGTTACAAGCTTTGTAATTTTGGTATGATTTGGTCATTTTGTGTGGGAGGTACAAAAAGGGGCGGGGTGATAACGCCCACTTTTTACGGGACTATAGGCACAATAACAGCATTACACTGTACAAAATTTCAAGTATTTGTATGCACTGGTATTGAAGTTACAAGCCGAAACGAAACGGTCCATTTGTGTGGGAGGTACCAAAAGGGGCTGTACAATAATGCCCATTTTTTACCGGACTATAGGCGCTACAAAAACATTATACTGTAGAAAATTTCAAGCATTTTTATGCACTTGTATTAAAGTTATAAACAGTTACATTTTGATGCAAAATGGTCCATTTGTGTGGGAGGTACCAAAAGTGGCATGCCAACTTCACCCATTTTTCTCGAGTTAATAGCGACTAATATACTAATATTATGTGCAGAATTTCAAAAGATTCGTATAAGTAGTATAGAAGTTATTAAAGAATCAATATTTCACTAGATTTTAACCCTTTGTGTGAGAGGTACCAGAAGGAGTAGACCAATATGGCCCATCTTCGAACTCATCCGGAGATAGATCAAAATATTACCGCATACCAAATTTGAAGTCTATCGGTTACTCCTTTCGAGAGTTATCGTGCGCACCAGCCAGCAGACAGACGGACGGACATTGCTCATTCGACTTAAAATTACCCAAAACGAATATCCGCCGAACATACTTGGGGTCTTAGGTCACTCCTTCGATGTGTTACACTTTTTTCCGTAGCAAATGATATATACCCTCGTATCACTAAAGTGAGGGTATAAATATGGCTTTTAGAACTGACAATACGGTCAATAATTTATTCAGCAATATAAAGACAAAATTGAAAGACGATGAAAAATCTAACATAGTTTAGAGGATTAAATGTAACGGTGACAAGTCCAACGTATGACAAAAGGTATATGTTGGCACGACAAAGACTAAATTGAAAACGCGACTTTCTTCACATAAATCTGACCAAAACGCTTTCTATAAACCGGTCGAACAAAAGACCGCACTGGCCGCGCACTGTACCTTGACAGGCCATACACGCTGAAAAAAAATCGCTTCTGTAGTATATTGTCCCAAACATATTCGGCTTGAAACATATAAATGTTTAGGGTACGCTCTAAATATATAATATTTGGTACCCACAAAGGTTATATATTTGGGAAGATTTTGTTCTAAACAAATCTTTGTTTACTCCCAATTTTTTTTGTTTGGGACTATTATTTTTCGAAACAAATTAAATTTTTTTTTTTGTAGAATTTTTTAATGTTCGTAAAAATAATAAATAATAATTGAAATCCTATAATTTTGGATCAAAATAAATTTTTTGGTGGATTGACAATTAATGATGGCTTGGAATACTTAGAAATTTGAAATGATTGTTTTGAAACAAACGTCAATGCTGCATAAGGTATCATAACTGGGAGGTAGATACAATTAGGAACCAAAAAAAAATAAAAATGAAATTCGAAAAAGTCAGCACAAGATTTGAAATTATTTTTTAAATAAAATATATTTGGAGAAATTCCTAAACAATAATTTTATTTGTACTTAAGCAAATAAAGTATTTGAGAAATTTAGTTTGCAAATATATTTTGTTGTAATATATTAATATATTCGTTCCAAATATATATTATTGATTTTCAAATTTAATTTATTTGCTCAGAAATATAAAATATTTAAAAATTTGTGTTCCAAATATATTTTCTTTCGATTCAAACATATCAAAAAAGACGATTTTGCCCCGTGTAGTCCCAATTTTGACGATGTGAAGATATTGACAGAAGAGAGCAATTATCATCGAAAACATACTCTCGAAATGCTACATATAATTGACACTCCAAATGACAAGCGACTGAATTACTAGAGAGACACAGATAATTGCCCCAAAATCTATCACTACACAGTAAACAAATGCAGACGATCAAAAACAAACTTCACTTGACAAAAGCACCATAAGCTAAACGGACTATTTGCTAAGAATTTTCCATTAAAGTATATATTTTTGTTATATATGTATGTTAGTATACTCGTTTTTAATTGTTTTAATAAAAAAGTATTTTGTGATTGAAGAATTCAATCGAAATATTGGAAGATTAAATAAATAAAATAAAACAACAACACCAGTTTTTTAACTCAAGCCATAAGCCAAACGATACAAACAAACAACAAAAAATTGTTTTTAATATTTTTTTGGTATTTAGTACTCTATATTACACCAGAAAATGTTATGCACAGCCCTTCGACAAAAATGTTGTTGCATAGGGTTATCTGAGGTTATCACCCTCACAAAGGGACCATTTCGTACCAAATGTTACACTCGTAAAAATATATGAAATTGTATGCAGTGTAATGATTTTATACACGCTGAAAAAAATCGCTTCTGTAGTATATTGTCCCAAACATATTCGGCTTGAAACATATATATGTTTAGGGTACACTCCAAACATAAAATTTTTGATGCACACAAAAATTATATATTTGGGAGGATGTTGTTCTAAATAAATCTTTGTTTACATCCCAATATGTGTTTATTTTGGACTATTTTTTCCGAAACAAATACTTGGTTGCATTTAAGTATTCAGAAAATAAGTTGAGTTAAATTTTTCAGTAATTCAAAGTAAATTTTTTAGAAATTTTTCATGTCGTAAGAATAATAAATAATAATAATTGAAATCGTATAATCTTGGATCGAAATCTATTACTTGGAGGATTGAAAACTAATGATGGCTTGGAATACTCAGAAATTTTAAATTATTAATTTAAAACAGAAGTTAATGCTGCATTTCGTATCATAACTGGGAGGTTGAATGCTAAACCTAAATTCGAAAAATTCAACAAAAGTTTCGAAAATATTTTTTAAATAAAATATATTTGGAGAAATTCCTAAACAATAATTTTATTTGTTTCCAAACACATATTTTATTTGAGAAATTTAGTTTTCAAATATTATATGTTGTAACATATTAATATACGAGTTCCAAATGTATTTTATTGATTTTCAAATAAAATTTATTTGCTCAGAAATACATAATATTTAAAAATTTGTGTACCAAATATATTTTCTTTCGATTCAAATATATTTTATTTAAATTAAAAAATTAATTTAAATAAAATATATTTGGAAAACTTCTTAAGCAATAACTTTGTTTGTGTGTAAACACATATTTTATTTGTGAAAGTCAGTTTGCAAATATATTATGTTCTAATATATTAATATATTCATTCCAAACAAAATTTCTTGATTTTTAAATAAAATTCATTTGTTAACAAATATCAAATATTTAAAAAAATCGTTTCCAAATATATTTTCTTTCAATTCAAACATATCAAAAATGCAGATTTTTCCCCATGTAAGTCTATAGGAATGGGGGCGTAAAATTCAAAATTAAATATCATAAAGCCGCAGAGTGTCAATTCTATGCGGATTTAGCAGTTTATTAATCTCTGCCGCCGTTGACAGTTTTGACTCGACTTCAATCTCTGGCCATGATTGCTGATTATATTCCTCAACCCGATCAGACGGCCTCGTCAAGGTATTTCTTGACACAGTCGTACACGCGCGCGAGTATAACATGCGTATGTTCCGCAATATATGAACGATGTTGCTTCTTCCTCCCCTCCCCCAGCAAAATTCCATCTGTAAACTAAACGCGGCTAGACACGCTGTGATTTTAAAAATAAATCTTGAATAATTTTGTTGGTTTTTTTTTCTTCATTTTGATTTTGGCCAAATTTTCACACCGTGTACTTAAAATTCAAAAAAAAATACTCATTCATTTTTTGCTGTTTCGTTTTTTTCTTCTTTTTCATGATTTTTTTATAGTTTCTACTGCCACTTTTGGCTGAGGTTAAGATCTCCAATTGACCGGACCGCAATGTTCACTATGTACGCACCATGTCCGTCCATCTGTCTGCATGTTAGTCTGTTCGTCTGTCCGTCTGCGTTAAAAAGGCCTCAAGAGGTTATGAGAACACAACGTATTTTTATCCCATCGTTTTCGGTGTATTTTTATTTTATTGGTTTTCTTTTTATGTTTGGGGTATTATCAAAAATAAAAATGTTCGTCGATTCGAGTCGATTGCTTTTTATGGCAAACGGATATAAAAAATATTTAAATTTAAATTCAAATTTTCGATTGTAAGTATTTATTGTTTGTACGTACGTTTTTGTTTGTTTTGGTTTTATGAAATCAATTTGAATGAAACATAAACATATAATAGGCAAAGGGGGGCCCAAACTATATTCGATTTAGCTTTTAAAGATTTCACTCTGGAAAAGATGATGACGGTACTTAGGGAAACAAAAATATTGTGATATTTTTGCTTCGGCTAAACATCACAGAAGGATGAATGGTCATATGAAAAAAGCGGAAATCTTGTAGTGCTAAACATTCCGCATAAAATATTCTCAAAGTACTCTTAACCTTAATTGGGTTGGCAATATACTTACACTGAAAGAAAAGCTGGCCAACTGACTTAAATGGAAAAAGGGCTAACATACGATATACCTAATGACAATTGTCATAAACTAATTTTATCAACATTTTCATTGTAAAGAAACCGATTAATCGATTTTCGATCGAAATCAATTCATTATTTTACTCTATGAAAAAATTCATAAAGATTGCATTCTAAAAGGAATATATAGGGTCCGCCAAATAACTTTTTTTTTTTGAAAATGCTATAAAAAAAAACTACTGAAAACGCATTGGATGGTCAGTAGGCTTCAACTCCTGAACCAATTGGACTTTGTATGGCGTCATACCAAGGTCTTTATGCAAAATTCGTCTCAATGATGTCTCCGAAATGTTGAATTATTGAGAACGACGGTGAATTGATGTTGATGGCGCTTCACGCACACTTTCTGCCACAGCAGCAATATTCTCGGGTGTACGCATTGTTTTTGGCTTTTCACGCTTTGGTTTATCGATGAGGATGCCAGTTTCTTTCACTTTTTTCACAAGATAACGAACATACGGAGCTGACGGTGCTTCTCTTCTTCCAAAATCCGTACACAATTTTCGCACACATTCTGCAACATTACCATGATTTTCAAAGTAATGTCGCAATATACACATATTCGTTCAGCGGAGGGATAAAGCTAATTATCTGTCAAATCAGACATGAGCTAGGTGTTACCATTCACGAAATAAGCACTAGTTAATAAAAAAGAAACGTTAGATGGCGGACCCTTTAGATTTAGGGGATCATGCGTTTAACGACAATGCCACTTGATATAGCACTGATGTTGGATTATTTTGAAATTGGCAGTCCCGGTGCTATTGACTGCCATTTCGTGCTCTTCCACAGAATCACACTCCAATATAGGATGACGATCTACTATATAACTATACTTTGTCATTCCATTTTTATACCCTCCACCAAAGGATGGGGTATAGTCATCTGTCACTTCGTTTGTAGCTCCTCTAAATATTAATCTGAGACCCCATAAAGTATATATTTTATTAATCTTTGTAAAATTCTAAGACGATTTAGCCATGTTCGTCTGTCCGTCCGTACGTCTGTTGCCATCACGCTACAGTCTGTAATAATACAGCTAGGTTGATCAAATTTATTAGAAATATTACTTATAGTTGCAGGTTGTTTGGGATAGCAAATGGGCCATATCGGTCAATGTTTAGATATAGCTTCCCTATAGAGGTCGCTCCAAAATATGGGTTTTGAGCCACATATACAGGGTTGCCCATATTCGACGGACCCATGTTTTTTTTGGGCCCATTCCAATCGACGAGGCTTGTCCGCAGGCAACAATCTTTGCGTCAATTGAATTTTGTACGGGAACAAATGCAAATCAACGCGAATAATCCGTTGTAAAGTGGACCGAGCCATGCCCAACTGCTGAGAACGGCGTTTTTGGGATGTTCTTGGGGACCTCTCAACACTGGCTCGTACGGCAGCGATATTCTCGGCCGATCGCCTTGGTCGACTTTTATTTGGCCTCTTCGGATTAGAAAGAGCCTCACCAGTCGAACATTTTTCGTATAAACGCTTTATGGTGTTCTTAGAAGGCGCACTTCTCACATTTTTTAATATTTTAAAAGCACGTTGAGTTTTCACAATTGACTTCTTCTGTTGAATGTAAATTTCAACTATTTCGCGTGGCGTGTATTGTTCCATGGTAAAAATCTGCGGTATGTCATTAAGCGATCTGACATCTCTGTCAAAAGTTATGGCGTTGCCAGATGGGTCCGTCGAATATGGGAGACCCTGTACAACATTATTAAAGCAATTTAGGTTAGGTTAGGTTAGGTTGAATAGAGGAAACGTTTAAAACGTCTCATGTTCATGGACATACACTTAAGCCAATGGTTCGGCCTGTTGTGCGTTCCTTATTTATGATTTTCATACCCCACGGATTACAGAAAATCGGTACTAGACACGTATTTTCTCAGTATCTTCCAGTCATATCCTCTGAGATGAGTCAAGTCTGACAATATGTCGGAACCGAAATATCGGGATCTTGACGGTGTAGGCAATATACTTTTTGTTGCTAATACTATTTTTTTATTGTTACAATCGAATTCCAACCAATTATTTTCCTGGGTGCATGCTTACTCTGCTCTATCAAGATGGTGTAGGGCATAATATAGTCGGCTCCGCCCGACTTTTGTCTTTCCTTACTGGTTTTGTTTTGGTTTCATTCAATAGAGTGTCTCGATCTACACATAAATGTTTTTAGCTCTTGAACACAAAAAGAATTGTTTTATGTTGCATAGTGTAATCAGAAAATGTTATATTTTACAATATTTCCTCAATCAAAACTAGAAATTACCTATTTTTCGTTGTATCTAATTTCGTAGATTTTTTGTGTCAAAATACTTACGAATTTCTCATCTAATTTTGTAAACATTTTGCCAAAACAATCACTCACTCGATAGGCATCGGCAAAAATGATTCACACAACACATTTTACACGAAATTATTAAACCTTAAATGGCCTTCGGCATTCGAACTTTGTCTGGAAGATTTGTGAATGAATTTTTTTAACATATCTCTGTAAATGTATTTAAATGAAGCGCTATTGACACAAAACATATCCAGCAAAATTCTCTTATTGATATTGATTTCTAAATTATCGACTGATTTATTTTCCAGTTTGACGAAATTGGGTGATAGACATATTGAGGGGGTGGTTATAAATCAGTGCAGGAATGCGAATCAATGAAGATTAGTGTGGCAATAAATAATTCAAGGTTTTAGGATTTGAACATATGTGCCACATTCAAGGTACGCAATTGTGCTGTTAGTTTTTCTAGATGTGGGAGTTCAGATTAGAGGACCGACAGGAAATACATACATATGTTATTATACTTATAACAGAGCTATTATTGAACTTAATTTTGAAATTCACTTATTTTGCGAAATATTGTCCAAAAGAAATATGCACCAAAATGTTCATAGCAAGAAATAAGAAAATTCATTCTTGTCTGTTTTTAGAAACAGTGGAATTATTCATTCTTATTCTTCGATATTTTCAGTTGAACGACCAAAAAGATATTCACCGGTGTTTCTAAGAGTTGACTGTCTGTCAGCCTTCCGTCCGTCCGTCTGTCCTTCTGTCCGTCCGTCCGTCCGTCTGTTGTAATCACGCTACTGTCCGTAATAATAGATCTAGGTTGATCAAATTTGGTAGAAATTCTTCTTATATTTGCAGGTTGTTTGGGATTGCTTATGGTCCATATCGGTCAATGTTTTGATATAGCTCCCCTATAGAGGTCGCTCAAAAATATGGGTTTTGAGCCATAAATACCACATTTTTAAAAAAAATTAGCAGAAACTTTTGCAATTTGTATTCTATTTTGACAAGAAATCATCAACAGCAAAAATTTTACAAATCGGTTTATATTTTGTTATAGTTACCCTATAGAGGTCGCTTCAAAATATTCGTATTTAAGCCATAAATTCCACATTTTCTAAGCCTTTTAACTGAATCTTTGCTGTTTGTATTTCATTAAGACAAGAATACATCGCAGTAATTTTTTCTTAAATCAGTTCATATTTTGTTATAGGCCACCTATAGATGTCGCTCCCAAAAGGGCTTATTTAAGCCATAAATACCACATTTTCTAAGAAATTTAGCTGAAACTTTGCAGTTTGTATTTTATTTTGGCAAGAATACTTCTCCATAAAATTTATACAAATCAAATTTTATTTTGCTGTAAACCCCGTGTAGATGAAGCGAGTGAAGATAGAGCCCAAAGTTATAGTCTATTTAGCCAAGACAACAACCTGTTATACTTATAGTCTAAAGTTATAGTCCGCTTTCGCAAACTGTTATACACGAACAAAAAATTAGGATTTTTAGTTTTTTTAACAATTAAATGATCTGAACCAATAAAAAATATAATATTGAAAAACCCAAAACTTTAAAAAGTAAATTTAATAAAAAAATTTAAAATACACATGTTTCAACGTGTGAATTGAATCTATTGCCTATCACAATTCAATAGCCCATAACTCGAAAACTAGATTGGGTTAATCCATACTATGACCACTTGATGGAAAGGTCTCGATGTGCACAATCCAATGATGTAAAATTTTGTAAAGATTTATCGTACAGTCATTGACCTAGTAGGCCATATATGGGTAATTCCAAAGGAAATCGACCCACTCTGAAAATTTATGAATTTCGATATTGCTGAAATTTTGCATGCGCATACTGCAAGATGATACGAAATAACGACAGTTTACCGTGTGTCAAAACTTGTAGCGGTTTAGATTTTATAGGGTGACAAAGTAGGACATCTACATTGTTTTGTGAAAAATTAAGCTATGTTCAAGTCGCCATAACTTTTGAACGGAATGTCAGATTTAATTGAAATAAGTACCATCTTAAAGATATTGCAGTGTAATAATTTTATAGTACCTACAGGCCAGTACAAAGTGGGCGTTATTGCCCCGCCCCTTCTAGTACCTCTCACACAAATTCTAACAATTTTGTGAAATGTTGAAAAATTATAAACTCATTAAAGTAAACATATCAATAACAAGTTCTAACATTTCACAAAATTGTTAGAATTTGTGTGGGAGGTACTAGAAGGGGCGGGGCAATAACGCCCATTTTGTACACTGTACAAAATTTGAAGTATTTTTATGCACTGGTATTAATGTTATAAGCTGTGAACTTATTGTAAAAATTGGTCCCTTTGTGTGGGAGGTACCAAAAGGGGCGTGACATTTTCGCCCATTTTTGTTCAACTTATAAATATGGTGAAATAATTACTATGTATGAAATTTCATTGAATTCCCATGAGTAGTACAGAAGTTATAACAGTTTTAATATGTCACAAAATTTTAACCGTTTGTGAGGGAGGTACCACAACGAGGGGTCCGAAATGGGCCACTTCAAAACACTAAGTAGGTTTGAGGAAAATATTACCACATACTAATGTGTAAGTCATTCGGTCACTCCTTTTCAGAGATATCATTGGTATAAACCAGTCAAACGGACAGACAGACGGACATTAAATAAGTCATATCTTTTGAACCCATTGAGCACCCATTCTGAAAATTTTTTATTTTATGGAGCAATATGGGGGTAATATTCAGAAATAAAATTAAAAAAATTGAAAATACTTTTTTCAGGATAATCAATGATTAAGGACATTTTCGTCCATTTGATATCCTTAATACACATATTGTTATCCTTATGTGTGTAATACTTAGAAATATCGTTAATATCTTAAAGATGGTACTTATTTCAATTAAATCTGACATTCCGTTCAAAAGTTATGGCGACTTGAACATAGCTTAATTTTTCACAAAACAATGTAGATGTCCTACTTTGTCACCCTATAAAATCTAAACCGCTACAAGTTTTGACACACGGTAAACTGTCGTTATTTCGTATCATCTTGCAGTATGCGCATGCAAAATTTCAGCAAAATCAAAAATGTAAAATTTTCAAATCGTCATTTTTGGGTCGATTTTCTTTGGAATTACCCATATAGAACCCATATAGGGTCTAACACAATTAAATGGCCCATAGCTCGAAAACAAGATTTTAAGCCGTAAATAACACTTTTTTCAGATGAAGAATTTGCAGCCTAGAATTTGGACAAAAATTGCAGCGTTCGTTTTTTAAAAATTTGCTTAAACAAAAAAGGATTGTTTCATGATTTGCTTCATATCCAAAGATTTGTCCAGTAATACAATTGAATGCAATCCATGGTGTAAGGTATATATGTATGATTCGGGGATGGCTGAACGTAACGCTTTTACATGTTTCTATTACCATCTTTTTGCCAAATTTATACGATAACCACAATTTTGCAAAAGGTAAGAATTTCATACTCTATTCTCCACTGAAATTGAACTCATTTTAATAAATTGCCGCCTTTTCTGTCAAAGAAAAAAAAACCAAAAAATCTGTGAAAAAAAATAAAACACTACTGAAATTAGAACCAAAGTTGCAGTTCACAACAACGCAAATAAACCTCGTGTCCCAGGCCATAATCGGATTAACACCAACTCTAATCCTTCGTATTCCTTTCATTATCATCTCGGATTCAGTTGCCATTGTCTTTAGCGCCCATTTAACACTTTTCGCACATAATCCTTCGCGTTAAATAAGAAAAGGGAACAAATCGTTCATAACAATAATGCACCTGTTTCCCAGAGATAAGTGCCAAATGAGTACACGACGCTGCGCTCTTTCCTTTGTTTGCGACCAAGAAAAGAAATTTGGTAGTTTTATGAACTCTTGAAATTTTGCCGACCTTGACCTTACACATAAAGGTGAAAATCTAAGCATTTTATACACATCCCTAAAGGGATATATACGGAGAAGAGTAGCAAGGACACCGTCACGCAATTTGCGCAGCAAATAAAAACACTCCCTTTTGTTGAGGAAAAACTGCGACGCACACAATCAATGTCCTTGCTCCCATCCACTTGCCTCCTCTCTCTCTCTCGCTCTTTCCCTCTCAGCCTTTTTACAGGATTACAAACAGTCCTTTCTTTGGGTATCACTCTAAGTAACCTTAAAACAGAGCGTTAAGAACACAGAACATGCAATAAAAAGGATACAACAAAAGCATTGACCAATAATTATAACACATTTTAAGACGCAGAACGGAACGTGTCCCATTTCAAAAGCAAATAGATACAATTATGGTCTATAATTAGATGTGCAAGCCGAAGGGAAAAAGGATAAATTCTAGCAGGTTAAAGAGGTTCCGCGTCGTGACCTTCGGTTGTTTTCTTTGTGTGAGAACTGTGAACTTTTGTTGCAAACGCGCGCGTTTGACGCATGTGTATGACCGACCACCCACTAGTGTGGGCATTAATATAGCAGCAGCATGCATCGACAGTCACAGATTGAATTTTTAGAAAAATTTTAACAAAAATTTTCAAATTTTACTTTATTGACATTTCTGTAAATTTTATGTGTTTTTTTATCCCCTCACCTTAGAGAGGAGGGTATATATCATTTGCTACAAACCAAAAGTGTAACACATCGAAGGAGTGCACCAAGACCCTAAGTATGTTCGGCGGATATCAGTTTTGGGTCATTTTAAGTCGAATGAGCAATGTCCGTCCGTCTGTCTGTCTGTCTGCTGGCTGGTGCGGGTGATAAGTCTTGAAAGGAGTAACCGATTGACTTCAAATTTGGTATGTGGTAATATTTTCTTCTATCTCCGGCTAAGTTCGAAGATGGGCCATATGGGTCTACTCCTTCTACAGGGTGGCGCAGAATGAGCTATATGGTTTAAATGGTTTGCATTTTTTTTTATTTATGCGATTATTATATATTTTTTTTAAATACAGTATATTTTTGAGTCATTTTTTGCAATTAGCAATTAAAATGATATCCTGTAAGTGATGTCCATTTTCTGCTTCGCACATACGTGCTCTTTTTAGCATATGTTCCATAACTTTTCGCAAAAATTCAATTATTTTTGTACGTTGTTCGATTCATAATTAATTCCCCAAGTCTCCTTCACAAAATGCTGCAAAAATAAAAAAAAGAATAATAATTAAAAAAGTTATAAAAAATTCAAACCATATAGCTCATTCTGCTCCACCCAGTAGTACCTCCCACACAAAGGATTAACATTTTGTGAAATGTTGTTTCCTTAATAACTTCTATACTACTTACTTGAATCTTCTGAAATTCCACACATAGTATTAGCCTCAAGAAAAAAGGGCGTTATTGACACGCCCCTTTTGGTACCTCCGACACAAATGGAACATTTGCCACCAAAAGTTAACGCTTAAAACTTTAATATCAGTACATACTATAAAGTTATTAAATGCAATTTCAATTGATAATAATTTCATTAAAACAAAAAATTTATAAATTTACGAACATTTTGTGGGACTCAAGGTGAGGGGATTCATAAGTCGGTTTACCCGACTGAACTTTCTTACTTGTTTTTTTGAACTTTCATTCTCTCCCCCTTGGTACCACCCACCCAAATGAATTATGTGAATGCAATTTAAATTGATAATAATTTAACTAAAACCGAAAAACAAAAATAAATTTACGAAAAAATTGTTGGGACTGCTGATGCGGGGATTCTTAAGTCGGTTTAGCCGACTGAACTTTCTTCTTTTGTCTTTCATTGATTTAATTGCAGACTCCATTTGCTCCTCTGTAATTGGCCTTGCTGCTAGATGCTAGATTCCTATGGCAGTATTATAGTCTGACTTTTCCTTCAACACAAAATGACCTCTCCTCACGTGTTCAATGCATGATGGCAACTGAAAGGCAGACGAATACAAATTTCCTGTCAGCCACTATAAGCCACGCACACACTCCACTCTCTTCGACCAACAGTGCCGCCACAGCCTGCAGTGCAAAAAAGCAAATTTCAAAGTCCACTGAAACTGACCTACATGATCTAGTCAGCTTTATTGCTACACGTTGCTAGCTTTCTTGGATATAGAGGGGGCCCTTAACAACAAAATCCAGCCGCTATAATTACAACCCTAGCAACCCAGCAGTATACGTAGGTTCAAGCATAACCTTCTGACTAAAGGTGATTTCGGAACTAGTTATATTCATCAGGAGAAATGACATACCACCAGTTACACATATCTCCTTGGGGGTTATTAAAATTCCCTTCTCTGAAAGCGCAAAATATTCGGTATTTTACTGGACAGGAAGTTGAACTTCAAACCCAACATTCAGGAAAGAGCTAAGAAGGCTACGAGGGCGGTCCCAAAATTAGCCGACCTAACAAGGAAAACACAACAAATTTTCTGAAAATGTTTCCTTATTTCTCAACATATTCTCCTCTTAGCTCGATACACTATTTAAAGCGATTTGTATATAGTAAGAACTGTCTAGCTCCTGGAAATAGCCATCAACCGCAAACTCCACCTCTTCACTGCTGGCAAATCCTTTTGCGCCGAACCATTTCTTCAAGTTTGGAAACAAAAATTAATTCGAGGGAGCTAAATCTGGTGAATAACTTGCGTGCTGAAGCAATTCGATCTTTAATTCATAGATATTGGCCATTGTAATAGTGCTCACGAAATTTAAACCGACGGTAATCGAATACAATTTTGTGGATTTTTGAACCATTTCTGGCGTGGACATCTCAATTGGTCGACCACTACTGTGTAAGTCTTGGCAGCTCATACGGCCCCGTTTAAACAAGGCAGATTTAAGCTCGGTTCAAATACTGGTTAGACTGAGAAAATTCAAATGAAACTATTGTATTACATATCGGTGAGCAATTTTTGCCATGTTTAGAAATTCGCTGGGATCGTTTACTTTTGAAAAACTAAACAACGCACAGTGGGCTAACATGGAAAAAAATGGACATAATTCTGCCATTTCAAAACCACTTATCGTATGGCGATTTTAGGTGTATAGAGGTGTCAGAGAGTTTAAGTTCGGAATTTGGGCCCCCTATCTCACACAGGGGCGGAGCTACAGGGCCCTAAAGTTCACCACCTCGGGTATACAAAATTTTCAGCGGCTTCTAACTTTTGAATGGAGTGTCCGGTTTTAGGGGCGTTATTTTCTGTGGATACTCCTAGACCAGACCTACAATAAACATTTTATATATATTTATGAAGATATCTTGAATAGTTTCCGCGATATGTGGATTAAATTTGAATTTTTCATTTATTCGCCGACTTTGCCTTGGAATTTAGCCAATATCTCAGTCAAAAGTTTACCGATTTCGTATTTAGGTCTTGTAGAAAAAGTTTGTTACACAAAGTATATCAAATTTATACTCATTTTAAAGGAGACGTTTCACAGAATATGCTAGAGAAAATCCGAAGCCAAAATTTTAATTTGTGTGGTTGCCACCCTTCTCCGATTTGGACCTTTTTTTTACATAAATTTCAAAAGTTTGATCGATTTTCTCCAATCGCAAAGCTAAATTGTTAAATTTTTCTTTTTATTTATTTGTATTAGGGTGTAACTAAATCGACTGCAAATGGAATCCCGAGCGCGGCTTTTCATATCGAAGATATAGGACTAAATGTAAAAAATCCCATTTTTCGGGATTTTTGATGTACTTTTTGGGAATTGAAGGATTTTCCATTAGAAATTTCCACATGTTGCGTTTGATTATTATTTCTAATATCAAAATAAAGAACTTAAAAAAAAATCATCGAAATATATACATTTTTAAGAATTTTATGTCGTATTTGCGTTTCTGTCTACATGCAAAGTATTTTTTTTAATTATACCCTACACCACAATGTGGTACAGGGTATTATAACTTTGTGCATTTATTTGTAACACCCAACAGGAGCCGAAATAGACCCTTCGTTTCTTATACCGATCGACTCAGAATCATTTTCTGAGTTGATTTAGCTATGTCCGTCTGTCCCTCTGTCTGTCTGTCTGTCCGTCTGTCTGTGCATGTATTCTTGTAATCAAACTACAGGTCGCAATTATGGTCCGATCTCGACAAAACTTTACACATATTTTTTTTTGCCCAAGGACAATCCCTATTGAATGTGGTTAAAATCGGTTCAGATTTAGATATAGCCCCATATACCCTCGTATATGTTACCCCCGATTTGGTATGTGAGCGCTGTAAAAACTGTATTTTATATCCGATCAGTATGAAATTCGGCAGAAAGAGGTTTCCTTTTATATGAATGAACACTTTTAAATTTGGAAGAAATCGATTCAGAATTAGATATAGCCCCCATATATATGTTACCCCCGATTTGACATGTAAGCGCTGTGGAGACTGTATTTTATATCCGATCAGTACGAAATTCGACAGAAAGAGGTCTTTTTACATGCATGAGTATTCAGGGAAAATCGGTTCAGATTTATATATAACCTCCATATATATGTTCCTCCTGATTTGGTTTCAAAGCGCTATAGAAGTTGTACTTTACTTCCGATAATTAAAATTTTCCAGAAATATGTCTCAATTTACGAACGAATATTGCTTAATTTAGCGATTATCGTTTCAGAATTAGATACTATGTTCCTACCCATTTACCAATTATTACAAATTATTATCGCAATGACCCTCGCTTTGTTAGGGAGGTGTAGGCTATTACATAGTCGGCCCCGCCCGACTTTCTGCCTTTCCTTACTGGTTATACCTGTCAATGATTAAGGGTTTCCTAGAAATAGTGCCACAAAACAATATTTTCTGAAAGGTAAATCTTACTAAATTTTATTATTGTTTGATAAAAACATGTGATCTACAAGAAATCAGTGCATATTGACTGATATAATAACTAATAAGTACAAGAAGGTAGGGAAAAACTAAAAAAAAATTGCATATAGACAGAAACGTAAATACGACATAAAATTCTTAAAAATGTATATATTTCGATGAATTTTTTTTTTAAAGTTCTTTATTTTGATATTAGAAATAATAATCAAACGCTACATGTGATAATTTCTAATGGAAAATCCCTCAATTCCCAAAATATACATCAAAAATCCCCAAAAATGGGATTTTTACTTTTAGTCCTATATCTTCGATATGAAAAGCCGAGCTCGGGATTCCCTTTGCAGTCGATTTTGTTACACCCTAATACAAATAAAAAAAGAAAAATTTAACAATTTAGCTTTGCGATTAGAGAAAATCGATCAAACTTTTAAATTTTATGTGAAAAAAAGGTCCGGAGAAGGTGGCAACCACACCAATTAAAATTTTGGCTTCGGATTTTCTCTAGCATATTCTGTGAAACGTCTTCTTTAAAATGAGTATAAATTTGAAATACTTTGTCTAACAAACTTTTTCTACAAGACCTAAATACGAATTGGACTTTTTTCGCCAAAAAAATCCCCAAAAATGAAATTTTTTCAAAAAATTTACTTTATAGGGCCATAACTTTCTTATTTCTTCACATATCTTATCGATTCTTTTTTCATGATATTGTGAATTTTATTTGCAATCCATAAAAAAACACGCGAACAAAATCGGTAAAATTTTGACTGAGATATTGGCTAAATTCCAAGGCAAAGTCGGCGAATAAATGAAAAATTCAAATTTAAAATCCACATATCTCGGAAACTATTCAAGATATCTTCAACCTATAAAATGTTTATTGTAGGTCTGGTCTAGGAGTATCCACAGTCGCAAAAAACGCCACTAAAACCGGACACTCCATTCAAAAGTTAGAAGCCGCTGAAAATTTTGTATACCCGAGGTGGTCAACTTTGGGGCCATGTAGCTCCGCCCCTGTATGAGATAGGGAGCCCAAGTTCCGAACTTAAACTCTCTAACACCTCTTGTATACACACCTAAAATTTCATCGCCATACGTTAAGTGGTTTTGAAATGGCAGAATTATGTCCATTTTTTTCCATGTTAACCCACTGTGCAACGTGGCGTCTTGAAACTTGAAACTTATGTTTTAGAAGGTTGTCACTTTACACGAAAGTATTTTTTTGTTCATCTTATGGTAACCGTATGGTAGAGCTATATACCTTTAAAAGGACAATAGTACGGAATTGTCGTGTTGTGGACGTATCTGCAGAAATCCATCTTCTGCGCGATATTCAACAAGTGTAGAGAAAGGCTGCTATATGTATCACTGGTGCGCTGAGAACGAAACCAACTGAGCACTATATGATATACTACATTTAATGCCTCTAGACATTATAGCAATACAATATGCCACATGTACTGCTACTAGACTTATGCTGATTTCGATTCTGAAAAAAATGTTGCCCTGTCGACTCGAAATTCTGAAAAATATTTGCCCTTTTTGGATGGAACATATGCCGTTCCTCGAAATAAACTTAGCTCCTATTTCAAAATTCCAAAATATGATACAAAACTCCAGATTTCGGGAAAAGGGCAACGGAAATGTTGCACTTCTTTGCAGAAAAGAAATCGCCATTAGTGTCATTCAAATGTCAGCATACCTGACCTCTTCCGGATATTGTTGATTACACTATGACTGAACCACTTTTTGACAAGAAGTATCTTACTCGTATACCTGATAGATCAAAATGGAATGGTGGTATCCCAGGACTTAGGAGATTCGTTAATGGTTCCCAACTCAGCAACCAAGTAGGCTTTGATATCTCTTTTGAGGAACTTGAGCTATCCACTTCAAAAAGGGCTGCCAGATTACTGTAGTATTTACCAGACTGAAATCCTACTTTTTGGAGAGGTAGCAGAATGGCTGAAAATTAATGTTCTAACTAAAGTTGGTATCAATATTTTCTCGGATAGTCAGGTAGCCATAAAGTTCCTGGAAACTATATTCTTGAATTCAGAAACTGTTCTCGCATGTCACAGATCTCTTAACGAGATGGCTGAACAGTTCAATATTCGCCTGATATGGGTGCCGGGCAGGGTATGAAGCCGACGCGGCGCAAATCGGCGGCGCGCCACAGCCGGCCATTTATGTCCAGCCGGCGCCGCCGCCGATTTTAGCGGCTCACATCGGCTGAAACTCAGCCGCCGAACATTATTTAGTGAGTCAAATCGATTTATTTTATACAACCATGAAAATTAAGAAAGTGACTACTAAGTAATACAATAGGGTCAGAAATTTTAATAAAGTTAATTTTTGCATAAAAATTTATAAAAAGTTTCTAAATTAATCTCGCTATCATTTATTTAAAGAAATGCGTGTTTTGGTTTTTACGGAAAATACAATAGCTCTTGAGCGGCCGAACCAATTTTTACAAAGTCTACGTCGTTCTAGAGAGAAAACAACAGGCGGTATGTCATTCACAATAAATTCTCTTTCACAACAAAGACTAAGTAGACATTTATTGAACTGTATTTCGACATTAAATCAAAATTTCCTTAACTTTTCTTAAATTTTTGTGTTAATTTTAGGTTTTGTCATCTAATTGTAAATATCTTAAAGCGCCATTTTTGCCTGAGATTGACATTCGTGCGCCATCGTTTGTTGGAACTTTGTCGGCTCAGCCGATTGTTGAAATTTGGTCGGCTAAGCTGATCAGCCGCCGCCGCCGATCGGTATTTTTCAATGCGCCGCCGCCGCCAATAATTTTGGTCGGCTTCATTGCCTGGTGCCGGGTCACAGGGACATACCGGGTAGTAGCATTGAAATGAACTTGCAAGACTAGGTACTACTTATACGGGGATCTGGAATATATAGAAATTACTCAAGCGACCTGCAAGCTCTTCTTTAGAGATATTGCCCTATGACAGGTGGTCACTAGTCAGGAAGTGCATACATTCCAGGCAAATGTGGCCCTACCTAAACTACATACAAACGCCCCAACACTCACTTATCGTTTCTGTTATGACGGGTCACTGCCTTATTGGACGGCACGCAGAGAGATTGAAGATCTTACTCAACGACTTTTACAGAGGCTGTGGAGACGAAGAGGAGGAGGACTCAATAGAACAGCTTCGGTGTATGTATCACTGCCTCTCTAGAAAGAGGCATGCAACCTAAGGCTCTCATTTCTTTGGGAGTTAACTAACTTTGTTTGACGTTGGAATCCGTCAACTTTTGAGCTTTTTAATGCATCAGATTGGTTCAACGGGAGGGGCTAGGGATGACTTATGTTTTTCCTTACGTCCTTGTGGTAACACAACGGAATGTATAGTCTAAGTGAGTCTGCTTTACAGGCTATCACTCTTAACCTAACCTAACCTTACCATGTCCCGTATTTTTCAAAATCATCCTCTGCACAAAGCATGTTCCACTCACGAGAGGCGCTCTACAGCAAATAAAAATGTCAGGTGCCAGGCTTACTATTAAATTTCCCCTCTTCTCTCCGATTCGTTGCATTCACGCAATAAGCTGGTAATATATGACATTTCTTTTGAGACACCTTGTATGTACAATTTTGTAAACTGGTTCTACTTCAAAGAAGTTCGTTTTTCAAAATTTATTTGAGATTTATATTTATCTTGTGTGGCGTATCCTGTGCTCTTTCTTGGTGCAGTTCTGCTACAAAACATGCACAGCACCTCATCTACGTCGGAGAGCAAAAAGGAAACGCTAACAAAAGCTAACCATAGGAAAGTTTCCAGACATAAAAAAGGACAATGAACCAATGTATTGCAGACGCAATCAAGTACCACTACCACTACCACTGCCACATTGCTAGAGTCTTTGTTATTGTCTGGGAATTATTTTGCCGGGAATCGAGACAAAGGCGGCATTTTCATTTTTACGTTTTAGCGAATGCAAAAGTGGCGGTAAAGAGAAAACGAGCCAAATTCCAAATCCGCACTCGAAATGAAAACAAGGACTGCAGGATAATGTGCACAAATAAAACAAATTCATGAAGGTTATTTCAGTCCAGGGTGAACAATATAGGGCTCTTAGGAAACTACCAATTTCTGTTTATCTCTGCAAAACAAAACATTTTCAAAACAATACATTTGTGCTTGTGTGAGTTTGAAAATCAATTTAAAGTCATTAGCTCTAACCAAGAGTAATTACCATTTCGTTTGTTTTTTTTTTTTGTTAAACAAAACCTTAGTTTAAATATCATTTCTTGGAATTTAGTTCAGTTTAAATACATGTAGTTGTTTTTACGCCTTGTTTTCCACCCAACATTTGCTAAGCCTTTTGTGGTAGGGTACCACTCCACCGCCTCCTCCTCCAACTCCTCTTTGTGCTGCGGCAATTGATTTCAATTTCAATTTATTTCGTGCCCAAACCAAAGTGAAACAAACATTAATTAGTATTTGGTGGGAAATTTTTTTCCGAGTTATTTCTATTTTTTTGTTTTTACATAATTTAAGATAAGTACTTGTTCGCTCCGTCCGTCCATTCGTAGAATTGGAAGAGTTCAAATAGAAATAACGCCTATAATTACCCATATTTACATCATTAACAAACAACTTTTTTCTTCTCTTGGCATATAGATCCAGAGGAAAACATCCCCTTTGTAAAATAAACGCGTATAATTGCACAATTACACCGAGAATTTAGCATTGTGCACCGCGCCAGGCGGGACCAGGATGGCAGGTCGTTTGTCTAGCCGTGAATGGAATAAAGCCATTAATGGTTTTCGATGTTCGTGTAAACAATGTCAGTTGGCAGAGCAATTTTTACGATAAGACAAATGTCTTGGCAGTAATGGTTCTAGATCAAGTATTTCATTGTAAAAAAAATCAACTGTGCAGTGTGTGTGGCGCTTATTTCAAGCTCCGGTAGTTATATTGTTATTTGTACCCACACACTGAAAAAAAGTATTTTCAAATGCCTTAAACATAAAACTAGTAAGAAAATCTCAGTCAAGTAAATCGACTGAAATGTGTTTGAGACATATGGTCTCAAACCAAAAAAAAAAAAATCTGACTGAATATTTTTAAATATTATATATTTGTGAACAAATAAATTTTATTTGAAAATCAAGAATTTGAGTTTGGAACTCAAATATTAATATATTAGAACAAAATGTATTTGCGAACTGACTTTCACAAAAAAATATGTGTTTACGCACAAACAAAGTTATTGTTTAAGAAGTTTTCCCAATATATATTTTATTTAAAAAATATTTTTTAAAACTTTGCTGACTTTTTCGAATTTTAGTTGGTTTTTCCTAGACTTCATGTTATACTTTATAGCTTAAAATATCATAAGCAGCATTAGCTTTAGTTGGATTGTAAATATAAATTGGATTGATGGATTGACAAAAAGTGATGAATTGGAATATTTATAAATTAAAAGACATTTCTAGCTATAAAGTTTAACACGAAAACTAGGAAAAACTAACTAAAATTCGAATAAGTCAGCAAAGTCTTAAAAATCTTTTTTAAATAAAATATATTTGGAAAACTTCTTAAATAATAACTTTGTTTGTGTGTAAACACACATTTTATTTGTAAATAAATGTTGTTCTAATATATTAATATATGCGTTCCAAACAAAATATCTTGATTTTCAAATAAAATTTATTTGTTAACAAATATACAGGGTGGATGATATGTAATGCAACAAAGTAAAGCGCTATATTTTTTTAATTTTTTTAATTTTTTTTTAAGTTTTATTGTTCAAAAGCAAAAAATGTCGGAAATAACATACAATTTTAGAAACAGTTTAGATTTGTTCGAATTGGCCACCTTTGGCACGAATTATGGCCTTCAAACGGCCGACAAAGCCATCACACGCTGCACGAAAGTGGCTCTGCGGTATTTTGGCCCATTCCCGGCGAAGCGCCGTCTTGAGATGATCGATACTTTGGTATTTTTTAGTGCGAACCTTACTCTCTAAAATGCCCCAGGCGCAAAAGTCCAACGGATTGAGGTCCGGAGATCTTGGTGGCCATTGTGCGGTAGAAATGAAGCGAGGAACCTCCTTTTCAAGCCATTCTTGGTTGACGCGTGCTGAGTGCGATGGTGCTGAGTCCTGTTGGAATGTCCATGGTCTGCGGCCGAAATGTTAGTCTGCCCAGGGCTTCAATACTGTCTTTAGGACATTTTCCAGATAACATTCGGCATTTATTTTGACCCCATGGTCGATGAATACGAGCGGGGAGCGACCATCGGCCGTTACGGCGGCCCACACCATTACCATCGGCGGCGCTTGAGTTCTGGTGGCCAATCGAAGGTGTAAATTTTCAGCTGACCTCTTTGGCAAGTAAACCCGATCATTTTGTTTGTTCACAAACTGCTCAATTTGGAATGGCTTCTATTCGGAGAAAACCAAATTCGGTAACTGGCCACTTTCGTGAAAGCGAAGCAACTCCTTGGCTCTTTCCAGTCTAACTTTTTTTTGTGCATCGGTGAGCTCTTGCACTTTTTGGAACTTCAATGGCTTTAGTCCAAGCTCATTTTTCAATATGTGTTGTATCCGTTCTCGCGATATGTTCAGCTCATGAGCAATTTTTCTACCACAGCGGCGTGGATTTCGATCAAATCTGACTTTCACTTTTCGGATCATTTCTGGTGTTGTTACCGTTTTTTTTCGTCCACTTTTTGGACGCGATGCAACACTGCCAGTATCACGGTAACGAGCAATGGTACGAGAAACAAAAGATTTATTCACATTTAAATGCTGGAGGGCTCTAACGATAGCCACTTGTGTTTTTCCACTTAAATATAAAAAATAACTTTTTTTCTGAATCCAAACATCAAAATGCTTTTGTAAGCTTGTAAACAATAAAATGAACTGTCACTGAAATAAATCTGTCAGCTATCAGACTAGCGGTTTAGAAATGATAGCAACCTGAAGTTGGTTGCAATACATATCAGCCACCCTGTTTAATATTTAAAAAAATTGTTTCCAAGTATATTTTCTTTCAATTGAAACATATCAAAAATGACGATTTTCCCCCGTGTATAATCTTGCGTAATGATACAAAATGACTTGGAATAAATATAAATTAAAAATAAGTGCTTCAAAGTAAATATTACTGATTATTGTGTCAAAAATGAAATTCGAAAAAATCTACAACGTTTTAAAAATCTTTTTTAAACAAAATATAATTGTAGTAATTCATACACAATAATTTTTTTTGTATACAAACACATATTTTATTTGCAGAAATTAGTTTGCAAATATATTTTTTTGTAATATCTATATATATGGTGATCCATTTCGAGGTTCCCTACTTTTTTAAAGAAAAAAACACAGAAAATTCAAATTTAATGGGAAATGTTTATTAACATTGAGCGAAGTGCACGAAACACATTTTCACGATGAAATGCCAAACAATACTTAACAAAAATAACATGACAGCATGACACGACTCACACGTGATCTGTCAAAAAAAGGCTATTGAAAAAAGTATCTCTACTTGGATCACCCGTTATATAAAATTGTTGCGTGACTGACTGATTGACTGACTGATCATCGCCCAGACCAAACGGATGAAGCTAGAATCAGGAAATTTGGTGGGAGGGTAGCCCTTGGGATGTAGACGAACAATGAGATGGGATTTTTCGAAATTCGTACAAAGGGGATAACTATGGTACCACCGCCAAATCTAAACGGCATGAGCTAGAATCGTGAAATTTGGTGTGAGGGTAGTTCTTATAAGGCCGACCCAGAAGTTTGCAGAATTTTTTTAAAATCCGAACATTTACTTACCCGCACTATGGGGCAAAAAGGGATAAATGTGGTACAACAGCCAAATCCAAATGGCAAGAGCTAGAATCGTGAAATTTGCTGTTAGAGACGTAAAATAGAACAAGGAGCGATTTTTTGAAAATTGTTGTCCTTAGGACAACGGAGCGGGGTATTCAGCTTTTTTTGTAATCGTACTTTTCGGGGCACAGTGTAAAATAGGGTACAGCGGTTTCAAAATGTTAGATATGGTCCCATGGTTCTAGGGTAGCTTTTGTAACATAAACTGGACATCGGAAATGATTTTTGAATTTGAATTTCAAATACGGTACAGAGAGACAAAAGGTGTTAAATATGGTGCAGTGAGACAAAAAGGGTTAAATATGGCACAGTGGGCCAAAAAGGGTTAACTATGGTACAGTGGGGAAAAAATAGTTAAATATTGTAAAGTGAGACAAAATTAATTAAATATTGTACAGTGGGACAAAAAGGGTTAACTATGGAGCAGTGGGGCAAAAATGATTAAATATGGTACTGTGTGGCAAAAATGGTTAACTATGGTACAGTGGGTCAAAAAGGGACAAAAAGGTGATAAATATGATACAGTGTAGCAAATAGGATTAAATATGATACAGTGGGGCAACAATTTTTTAATATTTTACAGTGAGGCAAAGGCTTTAATATTGCACAATGGGACAAAAAGAGCGTTACCTCGGAAACATTAAGGCAAAAATGTGTCATTGGCACAAAATGTATTAAATATGGTACAGTGGGGCAAAAATTTCTTATCTATGATATAGTGGGGGTAAAAGGATTAAATATGGTACAGTGTGGCAAAAATGGTTAACTATGGTACAGTGGGCCAAAAAGCGTTACCTCAGAAACAGTGAGGCAAAAATGTGTTAACTATGGTACAGTGGATCAAAAATGGTTTAATATGGTACAGTCGGGAAAATTATTAAAAATGGTACAGTAGGACAAAAATGGTTAAATATGGTACTGTAGGACATAAAGACGTTAAATATGATTCAGTGGCAAAAAGTGTTACGTTTAGTACATTGGGCGAAAACATGGTACAAAAAAATATGAGTTAAGAAGTCGTTTTTTCAAACGTTATGCTTTTAGTTAAAGTTTTAAATTATGGTGCAGAGTGGCTAAAAGGCGTTAAATAGGGTTGACTGTAGCAAAATGGGTTAAATATGGTACAGTGAAGCAAAAAAGGGTTAAACATGGTAAAGTGTGGCAAAACAAGTAAGAAAGTTTCAGTCGGGTAAACCGACTAAGTTATACCCTCACTTTGTGAGTAATGTAATATTGAATATTACTCGAATTATTCGGTCAATTTGTGTGGGAGGTACCAGAAGGGGTTTATCAAATACACCTTTTTTTTTGGTGAACATTAGATACTTTAAATTCATTGCACTGTGCCGACTTATAAGCATTAATGTGCACTGGTATAAACGTTATGAGACATTAAATTGTGGTATGATTTGGGCATTTTGTGTGGGAGGTACAAAAAGGGGCGTGGCAATAACACTCATTTTTCACAGGGCTATAGACACTATAAAAACATTACACTGTACAAAATTTCAAGTATTTTTATACACTGGTTTTAATGTTATAAGCTGTTAACTTTTGGTGCAAAAAGGTACCTTTGTGTGGGAGGTACCAAAAGGGGCGTGGCAACAACACCCATTTTTCCCTGGACTGTAGGCAATATAAAAGCATAATACTGTACAAAATTGCAAGTATTTTTATACACTGTTATTAATGTTATAAGCTGTTAACTTTTGGTGCAAAATGGTGCATTTGTGTGGGAGGTACCAGAAGGGACGTGGCGACTTCGCCCATTTTCTCGAGTTGATAGCGACTAATAAGCTAATACTATGTGTGTTCATTTCAAAAGATTCGAATAAGTAGTATAGCAGTTGTATATGACCCAGATATGTATAAAATTTCGTACTTTAGAAGAACAGTGGAATAATTAAATATTGAATTAAGTTAAGTAGTACAGTGATTCATGGCCAGAGTGCGAAACTTCTAGTTAAACGTGTCACAGATATGGGACATAAAGGGTAAAATCCGGTCTAAGGATGCGAATATGACTCTTAGAATGATATGACTCTTACTATGATTTTCTCTAAATGCGCACTTTTTGTGGCACTGTACCATATTTAACACTTTTTGTACAGTGGTGCAAAAATGGTTAGTTATGACACATTGGGTTAAATGTGGTACAATGGAGAGAAATTGATTAAATATGATCCCAATGGCAATTGTAAGTCTTGCAACTTAAACTAGGCATTCATTTTACCTTTTTAAATAAAATATTTTAAAGGCACCGTGTGGCAAACATTGTTTTATATTGTACCAGAGTGTGAATGTAGCTATTGGCATATAAACTAGGGGAAAAGGGAAAAGGGTAAAGTATGATCCAAATAATTGTTTTTGACATTTAGAGGCACATTTAGAGGTGAGGAAATTCGTAAGTCGGTTTGCCCAACTGTTTCTTAGTTACTTCTCTCTGTTGATAATGGTTTTTATTCCCTCGCCTTAGAGAGGAGGGTATATGTCATTTGATACGAGCCAAAAGTTTAACACGTCGAAGGTGTGACCTAAGACTCCAAGTATGTTTGACGGAAAACCGATTGACTTCAAATTTGGTTTGCGGTAGTATTTCTCTCTATCTCCGGCTAACACAACTGGTTCACAACTTCTAGTACCTCTTCCACAAAGGGTTAACATTTATTAAAATTTTAATTATTTAATAACTTCTATACTACATAATCAAATCCTCTGAAATTCCACACATAGTACAGGGTTTTCCAACAAGAGGTGTTATTTTGAATCCCCCGGTATTTCGGTAGCACTCACTTTTGAAGCTTTTATTCTTTAACACTTGACAAGTAGAAACTACGTCATTACTAACCAGTAAGGAAAGGCTAATGTCGGGCGGTGCCGACTATATAATACCCTACAGCACTCTCGTAATATTGAATAACTCTGATATATAAATTTTGTAATTCATGTATAAATTGTTTACATAAATTTACTTTTGGGAAATTTTATACTTAAATAATACCCTGTACCACAGTGTGGTGTAGGGATTGGATCTAAAGAGCAAAATCGGACGTAACATATATATGGGAGCTATAGCTAAATCTTAACCGATTTTCTTCAAATTCGGTAGTGTTGGTTCATGGATCAAGAAACTCCACCATTCTAAATTTCAAAATGATTGGATGTAAAATACAGCTTCTACAGGACTAAAGAGCAAAATCGGACGTAACATATATATGGGAGCTATAGCTAAATCTTAACCGATTTTCTTCAAATTCTGTAGTGTTGGTTCATGGATCAAGAAACTCTACCATTCTAAATTTCAAAATGATTGGATGTAAAATACAGCTTCTACAGGACTAAAGAGCAAAATCGGACGAAACATATATATGGGAGCTATAGCTAAATCTTAACCGATTTTCTTCAAATTCGGCAGTGTTGGTTCATGGATCAAGAAACTCTACCATTCTAAATTTCAAATCGATCGGATGTAAAATACAGCTTCTATAGGACTAAAGGGCCAAATCGGACGAAAGATATATATGGGAGCTATATCTAAATCTGAACCGATTTCAACCAAATTCAATAGCGATCTTAACAGCCGCGAAATACTCTAAACTGCAAAATTTCAGAACGATCGGAGTGAAATTGCGACCTGTAGTCGACGAACAACTTTACATGGACAGACGGACGGACGGACGGACAGACATCGTTAAATCGACTCAGATAGTGATTCTGAGTCGATCGGTATACTTTAAGGTCTAGCTGTGTTATTTTCAGGTGTTACAAACATCTGCCGTGAAACAAACTTATAATACCCTGTACCACAGTGTGGTGTAGGGTATAAAAATGGAACGTTACACGATTCAAAAACGCATTGAAATTATTAAAATTCGAAAATCGAAAATCATGGAAAAATAATCTTGACAGATGAGGCCCATTTCCACATCGGTCGCTACGTCAACAAGCAAAATTGTCGCATGTGGGGCTCGGAAAACCCAAGAGTTATTGTTGAGAAGCATCTACATCCTCAACGTGTGGCGGTTTGGACCTTACTTTTCGAAAATAAGGTTGAATCAACAGTTACGGTGAATGGATTGCGCTATCGAGAGAAGATTAATGATTTTTTATGGTCGGAGTTGGATGGTATTGATGTGGACAACGTTTACTTTCAAAAAGACGGCGCTACGTGCCACACAAGCAACGAAACCATTGCTCTGTTACGGGAAAAGTTTCCGGACCGTTTTATCTCTCGAAGAGGTGATCACAATTGGTCACCGAGAGCTTGTGATTTAACACCTTGCGACATCTTCCTTTGGGGCCACGTGAAAGATAAGGTCTACGTCAACAGCCCAGCTCAAAGATAGAATTCGTGAGGCTATCGAGGACATAGGTCAGCCACTTTGCGATTTGGTTATGGAAAATTTTATGAAATGGATATGGTCCTGTAAGCGTGGTCGTAGCGGCCATTTGGCTGATGTTGTTTTTCATTATTAACGGCATATCTTCCTCTTTATTATGAAAAAAACATCCGATCATTTATCTAAAAAAATGGCACTTTTCTTTGAATACCTAAATAACACCTCTTGTTGGAAAACTCTTTATAAGTTTATTAGTCGCTAACACCTCAAGAAAAATGGGAGAAGTTGCCACGCCCCCTTTGGTACCTCCCACACGAAAGGACAATTTTGCACCAAAAGTTAACTGCTTATTGATTTAATACCAGTGCATGCAAATACTTGAAATTTTGTACAGTGTAATGATTTTATAGTACCTAGAGTGGCCTCAATTGGCATGCCCCTTTTGATACCTCCCACACAAATGGAGCATTTTTCACCAAAAGTTAACAGCTTATTACTTTAATACCAGTGCACACAAGTACTTGAATGTTTGTAAAGTGTAATACTTTTATACTGCCTAGAGTCTAGGGAAAGTGAGCGTTTTTGGCATGCCCCTTTTGGTACCGCCCACACAAATGGACCATTTTGTACAAAAAGTTAAAAGCTTATATCGTGAATATCACTACATATATGGGCAAAAGTCAACATTTTCTACATACATACACTGAAACAAAAATTGTCATAAAATTAAAGAAATGCTCCAAAGACGTCATTAGTTTTTAAAATAAGTACATTTTGTACTTAAAATATAGATAATTTCAATAATATTAAGTAATTTACGTAATTTTAAGTACAAAATATACTTATTTTGAAGACTAAGGACATCATTGGAGCATTTCTTTAATTTTATGACAAATTTTTTTTCAGTGTAGAGGTAATCTATGTTAATTGTCACTTTTCTCGCGTTGTGTACAAATTTCGGTTCAAAAGTTGATGGAATTAGATAAACCACAAACATATACGTTTTTTTCTCAAAAAATTTTGTTACTATCTTATATACTTTAAAGCTATAAGCACATACATTTCAAAAATGTAGAAAAAACATAGAAATTTGCAAATATTTATTCATTCTTTTAGAGGCTGTGCCCAAACTATTCATTCTAGAGGTACTGGTCGGTTACAATGAATACGACGGACACATGGAGGAAGAATTTTTCGTGGGCTTTGTTCATGTGAGATCTTTCCGCGAAAAAATATAGCTCATTACTTTCGGAAATTCGATTTCAAGTGTTTTTTGTTTTTTGACCGCGGTCAGCACGCCCCTCTATGTAATGAAATATCGCCGAAGAAGCGATTATAGTAGCTGGAAGTACGTACAAATCCATATAGGTGTCCATTAGATAGGGTCATAAAAAAAAGTTGGGTTTGTCACCCCCTAGATTTGAAGATTATTCGAAGACAATTTCAGAAATTTTTTTTTTAATTTTTTTGGTGCACCCTACATACCGCCCTTTTAGTTTTCTTTATCCTGTGTTGCTATTTGAAGTCCGATCGTAACGGGATGTATACCGTTGTTCACGTGTTGGAAAGGGCTATATTTCGTCCAATGGCCATTTTTGACTCCGAGGTCAAATTCGATAATTGACCTCTATTATCTCGTTTTCTACCCCCCTTGTTTTGGACTTATTTTGAAACGATAATAAAGGCATTTAAAAATAATTAAACTTTCGTCTTTAAAGTACTCAGTTTTATTAATAAACAAAAAAGTTACATAGGGTTCAAAATTGTAAAATATATGCTGAGGTCAAATTCGACTAGTTTCTTTTGGTCTCGTTTCTGTCTCACTCTCTCTCGCAGACACATGAATAACCCAATGCCACAAACACATAACGACTATGGCGATTCTTTACAGCATCAAGAAATTAAATTTGCGGGATTCTCTAACAAATTTTGAATCTTTTTTAAGGAAGAATATAATTCATTCACATTCACTTTGTTTTCCCATTCACCCTACACTCCACCAAAATAGTATTTTTAACGACAACACTTCTTCCTTACTTCAGTTTTGAATCCGAAGTAAATTTTTACTAGTGACTTCAGTTATTTGATTTTCAACCCCCGTAAATAACACTTAATTTGAATCGCATGGGAAGGCATTTGTATGTAAGTTAAATATGGTGTTCAAACAAATTAATCATGTCTATAACATTTTATTAATAATTCTCTATAACTTATTTGCTTATGAATACATTTAAAATTTGAATCAGCTATAAAAAAAATTTACTGATAGTTTTTTCGAATTTCTGTTTTTTTATGGAAATGTTGAACTTTTTCATTTAATAATGCAACACAAAATCATTCATATGACTACCAAGACTGGCTCGGCAGTACCTCATCCGCTCATCCCAATTTTTCAGGACATATTCTATTGCTTCGAGTCAAATCTCTTCAATGGCAACTTATGGTGATTTCGTTTCTGAAAAATAATATCACTACATCATGTTGCTACATTTTAAAAATTCCCCCTGCACATACTGCTAATTTCGCATTTGGATGCGAACAATCGAACAAAAATCGTGCGGTGAGTAAAACCCATTCCTACATTATAGCGCAACCATTTGATAGTGCATTAAGCATGTACGCTTTCAATTAGGCTTGGTTCTGAAGTTTGGTTTTTGACGGTGCAACACTCCACATCGTGGACTGGGCTGAGTGTGGAAAATAGATATTTTCGCATTTGCGGAGTGTAATAATTTTACAAACCCGTTCGTACGGCTGCACCATTTTTACAAACTAACCTAAAAATGCGGTTTTAGTGTAAAATGTAGAAAAATTTTAAAATTTTTTTACACAAACGAAATCATCATTAGTTTTCATGTTTTCATGTTTCAACGCTTCAATTGTCTTTGGATGCTTTGCATAGCATTTATCCTTAATGGGTTCCCACCGAAAATAATCCAATGGACTCAAATCACAATGCAAGGTAAGCCCACCCTTTATAGTGAAAGTAGAAAATCTGGTAAAAAATCCAAAGTGACGTATGGAAGAAAAGTAGACCTTATAGAGATGATCCACGAGGTATCATACGTAAAGATAGGATAATAAATATGGAGTCAGTGGCAAAAATACTATTTTAGTGGAGTGTAGGGTGAATGTGAAAACAAAGTGATTTTATTCTTCCTTAAAAAGCTTCAACATTTGCTAGAGAATCCCGCAAATTTAATTTGTTGATGCTGGACCGAACTGCCATAGTGATTGTGCGTTTGTGGCATTGGGTTATTCATGTGTGTGTGAGAGAGAGACAGAAAACGAGGTCAAAAGAAACTAGTCGAATTTGATTCCAGCATATATTTTACAATTTTAAACCCTATGTAACTTTTTTGTTTATGAATAAAACTGAGTACTTTAAAGACAAAAGTTTAATTATTTTTAATTGCCTTTATTATCGTTTCAAAATAAGTCCAAAACAAGGGGGGTAGAAAACGAGATAATAGAGGTCAATTATCGAATTTGACCTCGGAGTCAAAAATGGCCCTTGGACGAAATATAGCCCTTTCCAACACGTGAACAACGGTATACATCCCGTTACGATCGGACTTCAAATAGCAACACAGGATAAAGAAAACTAAAAGGGCGGTATGTAGGGTGCACCAAAAAAATTAAAAAAAATTTTTCTGAAATTGTCTTTGAATAATCTTCAAATCTAGGGGGTGACAAACGCAACTTATATTTCTTGGTTGGGCATCGACCCTATCTAGTGTCCATGATGTGCTCCAAGTGGAACCAACGCTAGAGCTCCAAACCTAAGTTAAATTTAAGTGAATTTTTTTGATAGTGTATATAAGATTAATCTGAATTTTTTGTTCCAGAAGGTTTTTTACATTGAGAATCCTAAAATCAGGGGCGCATAACAAAATAATGAATCACTGAAATTTTATTCACATTTTTCAAATTTTGCAAAAATTGCATATTTTGCAAAAATTGCAAATTTTGCAAAAATTGCAAATTTTGTTCTTGAAAATTTTTATAGTATAAAGTTCTTAAATTCATTTCTATGTTCTTTGGGGATACTGCTGAGGTGCACTTAACAACCGTGGATACGTATTTGAAAATTGAAGCCTTGTACGCGAAGAACGAGGCAATTTTGTCTCAGTGATGATCACCAAGGCACACCCAGTGCGCGGTACAGATATGGCGGAAGTTCATATGAATTAAAACGATTTTTAACGATATATTCCGAAATTAGTGGCGCGTAATTTTATTTTGATGATTGTTCAAATTATGCACTTTGCAAAATTTACATAACCTCAAAATAAAACCATTCATTATTAGTTTTCCTCTTAAGGTATATTATGGTATAAGCGAATTCATATAATATAAGTTAGCGCGGATGAGCACATAATTACAGTATGTCAGTGTCGACTTCACAATCCGCAAAATTCATATGATGATGTCTTTTAAATTATTATTAAAGGCTATAACAAATACTAGTATGTAATCTTGCAAAAGAGGTTTATCAAAAAATACACTCAAAAAGTCTTAACATTTAACTCCCAACAATACTTAGGAATTTTGAAGAGAAATTTTGCACGGAAATACTCGTAACACAAATGATATGGACTTCGTATGGACTTGAAACAATTATAACTTTTTAACCAATAGATATATTACCTTCATTCTTTCTTGAAGATCACAGCTAGTTCTCCCATCTATTCGCGGACATTTTTCATACATTTTTCCGATTTTTATATTTCGCGGGATTCCTTATATTATATAAAATTTAAATTAAAAAATGTCTTGTTGCGCTATAATTTTGCAAATAATGAAGGCACTGCGAATATTTTGACAAATGCAGATAAAAATGGGAATGGTCTACGATTGTAAGTTTAGATTTCTTAATTCCGCTAAAAATTGCATTTTATAGAATTTTTTTTAAATTTTAATTTGAAAACGCCATATCTTTCGCGCCACGTAATGACATTAGTTCACAACAACGGTTTTTGCTCGCTTACATTTTTATCGCTGTCTAGTTCAAAAAGGGTTGATGTGCTCGCAAAATTTTTTCCAAAAAAAATATACTCGAAAATTAAAAAAAATTGAGTTTTGCCCATATATACTCAAAATTTTTGTACAGTGTATAGTAGGCCGGGTCGATTTGTGGGGAGGCAAAAAAAGTCGTCATTGCTCAGTGAAAATCGTATTCTAGGGATCAAAATAAGAAACTTTGCCGAAGGAACTATACCTCTAAAACAAATTCTGATGTCCCGGAATTTGGGTCGAACTTTTGGGTAGGGGCAAATTTTGAAAAATACCACTTTGACCCATTTAGAGTGCTCCAATCGAGTCCAAATGTATGACCGACCCCCACTTACTTTGGAGGCCCGACCCACCCATGCCAGTGGCACACCCCCTGGAACCCCCTGGGGGTTCCATACATTTGGACTCGATTGGAGCACTCTAAATTGGCCAAAGTGGGATTTTTTCTGGGACATCAGAATTCGTTTTAGAGGTATGGTTCCTTCGGCAAAGTTTCTTATTTTGATCCCTAGAATACGATTTTCACTGAGCACTTCACTGGGTGGGGGTCGGTCATACATTTGGACTCGATTGGAGCACTCTAAATGGGGCAAAGTGGCATTTTTTCCGGGACATCAGAATTCGTTTTAGAGGTATGGTTCCTTCGGCAAAGTTTCTTATTTTGATCCCTAGAATACGATTTTCACTGAGCAATGGGCGATTTATAAATTGACCCGCCCTAGTGTATAGTTTTTAAAATTCCTACTGTCATGTTAAAATGGGAGTAACGACCGCATCCGTTTTAGTACCTCCCATACAAAAAGAGTCAAGACATACCAAAATTAAATAGCTCATAATATTAGTACATATACCAGTGCATATTTACATTGCTCACAAATTGAGGGTATACCTTAGTCGATTTACCCGACCGAAATTTCTTACTTGGTTTTTTTAATGTAGTACAGTTTTTTATTTTTTTTTGACACGTTGTTCAATTGTATACTGTTCCATTTTAAATTTCCCTAGTCTTTTTACATTATACTTAAATTAAAATTCAAAATGTTATAAGGAATTCAAACCCCTTCGGTCACTTTGGGCCACCCTGTATTTATACAGGACAAAATATATTCTCCATTAATTAACTGAATTAAAAAAATAATAATTATATCTTAAATAAAATGTTATAATGAATTCAAATCCCTTCCGTCATTTTGGGCCATCCTGTACATCGTTCATTCTATAACAAACCGAACGATTTTTGGAAAAAAAAATCTGGTCGACATTGCCGATTGTCTTGAAAATTTGTATATGAGTTTTAATATGGAAATGAATCATCTTGTAGCTGGCGAGAAAAAAACCAAAATTTTTTTCACATGTTATAAGCATCTGAAATCTGAAAAATTTGAGGAAATATCTGAAGCCTCGTTGTTTTTATCCCCTCACCTTAGAGAGGAGGGTATATATCATTTGCTACGAACCAAAAGTGTAACACATCGAAGGAGTGACCTAAGACCCTAAGTATGTTCGGCGGATATCCGTTGTGGGTCATTTAAAGTCGAATGCGCAATGTCCGTCCGTCCGTCTGTCTGTCTGCTGGCTGGTGGGCATGCTAACTCTCGAAAGGAGTAACCGATTGACTACAAATTTGGTATGTGGTAATATTTTCTTCTATCTCCGGCTAAGTTCGAAGATGGGCCATATTGGTCCACTCCTTCTAGTACCTCCCCCACAAAGGGTTAACATTTAGTGAAATATTGATTATTTAATAACTTCTATACTACTTATTTAAATCCTCTGAAATTCTCCACATAGTATTAGTTTATTAGTCACTATTACCTTGAGAAAAATGGGCGAAGTTGCCACGCCCCTTTTGGTACCTCTCACACAAATGGACAATTTTGAACCAAAAGTTAAAAGCTTAGAACTTTATTACCAGTGCATACAAAGACTTGAAATGTTGTACAGTGTAAAGTTTTAATAGTACCTAAAATACAGTGAAAAACAGGCTTTATTGCCATGTTCCTTTTGGTACCTCCCACAGAAATGGACCATTTTGTACCAAAAGTTAACGGCTTATAACTTTAAATATCAGTGCATACAAATACTTCAAATTTTGTACAGTGTAATGCTTTTTTAGTACCTAGAGTCCAGAGAAAAATGGTCGTTATTGGCACGCCCCTTTTGGTACCTACCACACAAATTGACCTTTTTGTACCAAAAGTTAACAGCTTTTAACTTTAATACCAGTGCATACAAATACTTGAAATTTCGTAATGCTTTTATGATACCTAGAGTCTAGAGAAAGGTGGCCGTTATTGGCACGTCCCTTTTGGTAGCTCTCACACAAATGGACCATTTTAGTAGATACTTTAAATTTACTAAATGCAATTTAAATTGATAATAATTTAATGAAAACAAAAAAATAAATAAATTTACTATTTTTTGGGGCTCAAGGTGAGGGGATTCATAAGTGGGTTTACCCGACTGAACTTTTTTACTTGTTAAAACAATACTTACAAAAATTCCAATGATTTTCCTTTGTAAATTATGATAAATATTGAAATTACAAAATAGACAAAATCATTTCATTAAAAAATAATTTCCATTTCTGACATTTTGAAGTAAAAATGATATTATATAGAAACTGAAGAAAACACCAGATGTCCTAGTCAAGACTTCAAGAAGAGCTCTAATTTGTATAAATCTACAAACGCGTTTTCAAAATAGAACACATGCAATGTTCACATCTCAGGAATTTCTTAACAAATATATTTTTAAAAAAGAACGGGGCTAAACACCATCTATCAAATTTCAACGTTCCTTTAAAATATATGGGGCTGCATAACTTCATATATTTTTCATAGAATTTTAAGTTGGTGTCATTGATGTGTAAAATGCAAATTAAATTTGCAGATGCATCGGATTCACTCTAAAACATTACGACCTTCTTTTGTAAAAATCTGTCCACACGTTCCGAAAATACATAACTCGAAACGTGAGCCCTTTGAGAATATTTTCCTATTTTCCCATTTTCTCAGATTTTAGATGCTAATAACATCTGGAAAATTTTTTGTAATTTTTTTCGCCAATTATAAAATGTTTTGTTTTGAGCAGAGAATCGATATGCCAAATTATTTTCAACATTCCCAACATTGTTTCGTTTTTTATTAACAATCTACGCATTGCATGATGTCCATATCTTTTTATAAACAGTGTTTCAACGCAAAAGATTCACCTTGTGATACACTTTTTTGGAGAAATAAAATGTTGTGTTATTTTAAAAATCATTTGGTTTCTATACTTATGAACAAACTAACTAATTTATTTATCCAATAACAAAAAAAATCTCACAAAACTTGTTGACATACTTTTCCGACCTATGCTCAGATCGGGCGCCAAATCACGGCATTCGATATCGGGTGCTTTACGATCGAATTGTGTTTTTTAGGCATGTTTTCGTTACAAGCTAGCACTTTTAGTTTAGCACTTTGCAACGAAAACAACTGACTTCCACTAACTGGCACATAAGCAATAAGTGGCGGATTTTCACTATCTGGTAGCAATGGTGTCATGAGTTGCGAAGAAAGAACAGTGCGAAACAGACAAAAAATTCGTGAAAAGTATTTATAAAACATAAATTTAATATTCTATGTTCAATTGTTTACACTCTTTTCCAAATATTAAAATAATTTCCCATTTTTGTTCTTCTTCTTCCCGTTAATTCACAATAATTGATAAAATCTCTCCAAAAATGGGATGCCATATTGCTAAATATAGGGTGCCCAATCTGGCAACATCATACTCGTTTAAGACAGGAACACAAGCACCAAACTTCATCGGGAACTAATAGTGCTTAAAAGTGCTTAGCTCCCCATACATATTAAGCACTTATGGTGTAACGAAAACACGCCTTTTATTATCGTTAAAAGAGCATTAGCTTCTGTTCTCGATTTCGAATGCCGTGATTTGGCTCTAGAAACATATTTATGCAAATTTTTGTTTGGCTCTCTTCTGTGCCTAACTCGTCGGCTATATAATTAATTATTTAAAAATAAAGTAAAATAAGAATAAAGAACCATTTTATGCACAAAAAAATCGAATGTCTAAACACTTTCTTGACTTACTGCATTTACATGCCACAAAAAAGTCATTCGATTTTATAAATCATTGTTTTAACAAAATCATTTCTTCACATATTTTTCCACATACAGCATATACGTATATGCAAATTCTTCCATTCTATTAATATTCATTGAAATATGTAAAATATCAAAAAATTTTAAAATTTATTTTCTTGATTTATTTCCAGATAATCCATCAATTTATCATATATACAAAATCCAAATTGTGATGCCAAAGTTCAAAGTAGAAAAAATATTAAATCCATCAACATGTGTTTGAAAGAGCTTAGATATCAATTTAAAAAAAATGAAGTATTTTTTGTGTTCAATTTAAATTGATAGAAAATATATAAAATAATAATAAGAATGCAAATATGTTTTTTGCAAAAATCTCAAAAACTAAGTGTTTGAAATTATAATAATAAAATCTAAGAATCTATAAGAAAGAAAATTTGTTTTTGCAAAAATCTCAAAAACTAAGTGCTTGAAATTAGAATAATATTATCTAAAAAAATTTTTTCAAGTGTAGTATAGTTAAGCAAATGCAGAAATCAATCATTCCAAAAGCAATAAGATGCATCGACAAAAATATCTTCAAAAGGAGGACACAGTTCTGCCAAATAAGGTAAGTCAAGTTATACACGAAGTTTACAACATTTCTTTACATTTCATAATTAAGAAAATATTAGACAATATTTTTCTAACTCTTAATTATTCTAATATTTCAATGTAAATATCATTAGACTTGACATTTCCTGCTTTTTCAATGATCTCAACTGAGTTAATGTTGTTAGATCCTTGCCTACCATAAATTGAATCTACAACCAAATAGAAAGTGACCACTCCCTGTCAGGTTTGCATTGCCAAAACAAAAGAAAATAAACAGCAGCAAAAAAACAGGCAACCTTAACCTACAACACATGAAACTTAATTAACGTCAAAAATGTTTAATAATCATAGTATTTATAGGTGTAAATATAGATTGCGATACAACAAAGAAAGAAAGGAGAACATGAACTGTTTTTTTATATTGTTTATTTCGCTTTGTTTCTAACACAGAAATGACGTATGCGTTCTGCAAACACTCATCGTACCGCATACACATGCGAGGGTTATTACGGAATTAATTTTTGCAATTAAATGAAATGTAAACATTAATGCGACCACTGTGGACGTGAATACTGTGGTCGTCCGCTAAACTACCGACGACAGCTGAGCGATTCGTCCTCTAAGGTTCTTCTAGTATACTACATCCGAGCACAGATGTCGTCCTTTATAGCAAAGCCGGCCATTGAGGTCGTCCGCTATACTAGAGCCGAGCATTAAGGTGGTCATATATACTTGAGTCAACCACTGAAGTTATCATATATACAAAAGTCGACCATTGAGGTCATCCTCTATTCTAGAGCCGACCATTTATGTCGTCCTCTATACTATAACCGTCAGGTCGTCTGCTATATCAGAGCCGACAATTTAGGTCGTCCTCTATACTATACCCGTGAGGGCGTCTGCTATATCAGAGCCGACTATTTAGATCGTTCACTATACTATAGCCAACCAATTAGGTCTTCCTTTATACTACTGCTAAAGCCGACCACTGAGGTCGTCCTCTATACTAAAGTCGGCCATCTATACTAAAGCTGAGGTCGTGCTTAGAGTGATCAAAAAACCGGTTTTTTTGAAAAAATAAAAAACCGGTGGATGGTTTATTTAAGTTATAAAAAAACCGGTGGACGGTTTTTTTCTTCGAAGAAAACCGGGGAAACCGGTAGAACCGGTTTTTTCTGCATAACAAAACAGTATGAAAATTGCCGTTTGAAAAATATTTTCCTTTTTAATAACAAAAAAGGCGATTTTTTAATATTAAATTTTTAAAAGCGATGTCTTCTGATCAGGAATCTTGCACCAAATTTAGTCCTGTTGGATAGTAGTTATGAGTTGGATTGTGATGAATATTGTCATTTGAGACAAACGGTCCTTTTATCTCATACTTATAACTAATTATCTATTGTATTTAGAAACATTTTCCAAAAGTGTTATCGATAGTCTTTTCTTCAAATTAGCAAATATATTTTCATTACTTTTTTGCAAAATTAAACTTTTTTGAAATTTTGGTAAAAACCTATGTTTTAATTTTTGATTTTTTTGCTCAAAAGAAAGCTTAGATAATTTCCTTTAAAGGCTTTGTGACCTATTAATGGGATGGGACCTGTTGATCTATCAAAATAAATATAAACCTCTGAAAAAAAATTAACGTTCAACCAAACATTTTAGCATTTCAGATGGGAAAAAACAACCGTTTGACAAAAATTTCAATATTTGACACCCTCCAACTCGGAAAGACCTTAACCGATTTCGTTGGAATTGTGTCTCATAACTACTATCTGATAGGGCAACTAGGTGCAATTTTCATCCCGACAGAAGACATCCCTTTTAAAAATTAACTCACTTGACATGAAATTCCCCTTATGTAGTTCAGTCAAGAAAATATTAATATTTCGGGATATTAAATAGAATATTTAATAGAGGTATTAAATCTTTATACATATATATTTCATATACACACTTTAGTGCAGGTGGGTATATACGAGTATACATATAAATATATAAGAGTATACACTAGTCGGTTTACCCAAATGAAATTTTCTTACTTGTTTTTCTTTCGGTTTGGAAGTGGGAGAATGCGTTTACTTTTCACATAACTTCTGCGCGTATGAATCATTTATTTTCTTTAATTTTTTGTAATTTGTATAGAAATTGGTGAATGGCTTCGGATTATAGCAAAGTTGCCGAGTCTTTTTAGGCCATATAAGGAGATCTTTCATATTATTATCTTAATTTGTGATATTTTGTATATAAAGTTGTAAATAATTTTTAATATTTTAGTGATAATAAAAAAACCGGAAAACCGGTGGAAACAAACGAAAAAAACCGGTTGCACCGGTTGTTCGAAATTCATGATTTTGAGAAAAACCGGGGACGGTGGAAGCAAAAAACCGGTGGGCCGGTTTATTTTAAACCGGTTTTGATCACTCTAGTCGTGCTCTATACTGGAATCAACCTGTACAACCTTGTGAGAAATTACAGTAAGTGGACTGTAGACTTTAGTTTTCTCGTATTCTCACAAATTGTAAAGGTGAGTATTTTCGTGTGAAAATAGAAAAAAGAACACAAAGGTAAAGTTTTAGTTTGAATTTCAATGTTTGCTTTATTCAATAATTTAACTCCTTCGAACGTAGTTCAAGTTGCCGTAGATCATGAGCTTCTTACCCTTGGTGTTTCTGCTGCAAAAGTGCAGGTTTTTGGCGATGCAGAAGCTTAAGCAACCAAACGAAAAGAGAAACTGGACGAAGCTGAATTGGAAAGTAATTTCAAGATGGATGCTCTTAGTCACATTGAGTGAAAGCTTTTTTTTCATGAATTCATAATTTCTTATTTCAAATTACTTAAATCTAATATTTGTTGGACACGGTTCAACATACTCCCTTGAACAGTTGCAGAACTGATTAAACTATATTAAATTTGACATGCGCCTGAGATCTTCTACCCAAAAAAGGTGCTTTGGGCAATAGGCATATTCGTTGAGGTCTGAATCATTCCAGCTTTCATAATTTTGGCGATCTGGTCATTTCCAAGATTTCCACGCTGACTGGGCTGTGGAAATTGGGATCCGCCAGATCAGGTGTATAAATGTAGATCTCAGTAAATCTCTTATCGGTGGTTTTCTCTGGGAGGGGAGTATTGAGCGGTTGTACAAAATTATTTTCCATCTTTATGGGTGGTACGCAAGTTGACACGGTCCACCAAGGACTTCAGAATGATTGTTTGCCCCTGCCCCTGAGTTTAACAGCAGTCTAGTTGTGTCAGTTCCACCAGGAGCAAGCACACGTGCCAATGCTGTGGGCAGGAATATGTAGTGCGTCGAGCGGCCGCTCAGCCTCTCACTGATGAACCGAGTCCTCGAGTGTTCCACATTGGCATTTCTTGTACGGGTGGACCGCTCTCGACATCGCTCTGACCTACTTCTATCTCCAGTCTGCCTTGGTGGTGACTGGCGCGCAGATGTCACTGGACTTCATGATCGAACTGGGGTAACGGAACCACTTCTGCTTCTCCGGTTTTGAACAACATGACGGTGTCTTATTCTAGCCTGGGTTCGCCCATGTGAAGTTTTGTATGATGGTTGCATACTTCGCATCTATTTCTGGACCGACACCACTCACTTGTGTGGCCCAGACACAAACGAATTACCGACGCTCTGCACCAGTCTTTCTTAAAAAATCCGCACAAAGTCGGAAATGATGCCTGTTTTGGCAGACGCGGCATTTTGGTGAGCTGTAGAAAATATAATATGTGGTATGTTTGATTGTGAAGGGAAATTATTCGGAATAGTTGATATTATTTTTATAGGGGTTCGGAAGTTGACAAAATACATAATTTTACTAAGGGACGAGTGATTATTCCCTTCTGAGCGCGTATTTCTGCCACTGTAACTCGTGAGTCACAGCCTGTAAAGACCTTTATTATCCTACCTAATCTCCATTCTGTGGGTGGTAAGTTGTCAGCTTTGAACTGGATCATTTTCTTGTAGGTTTTGCTGAGGGGTCTTCCATTTGTACCTTTTCTGTAATTCGGCGATATACTAATTTTTCCAACGCTTCGCGAATTGGACTTTAGGTTACCTGTACACTGATAGGAAAAGCTTCGTCATTCGTCAAAAGTCAGCTAACGTACGGATAATCCTATTGATGAATTTGTTCGTCGCCCTGACGAATCTCTGTTTAATCTCTGGAAACTATAGTTTCGAGGGTTATCTGTCGCTCCAGTCAGGCTTACGGATGGACGGACATAAGTAAAATTACTTAATGTGTTCTAAAACGGATTTCCTCCGCATAAACTTAGGGTCTTAGGCCACTCCTTTGATGCGTTACCCTTTTGCTATATGTTATATATACACAATAAGTGTATTAATAAGGGTATTATAAATCAAATAAATCCCCATATTTATTCCCTCACCTTAGAGAGGAGGGTATATATCATTTTTTTATTTATGAGCACGACTCATCGTAGGGATGATATGTAATCACCCTGCGGGGTTTTTTTTTATTCCACTAAATAGTTCTTGTTCTAGTATACTTAAACAGAGATTCGTCATGGCGACGAACAAATTCATAGATAGGATTATCCGTACGTCAGCTGACTTTTGACGAATGACGAAGCTTTTTCTATCAGTGTAACCTTTTTTAGGTGAGATTTCATACCTTTTACTCCAGCTTCCTATAACCCACCCACGTGGGGTGCCTTTGGGGGAATAAAGTGCCAAGAAAATCCGTGTATATTGTACTTATCAACCAAATAATTTTCCGCGGACTTCAGAAAATTTGCATATTCCTTCAGAAAATTTGCATACCTTAAAGTTCTTTATGCTGTGTTTTACCGCATTTTTTAATCGTACGACATAAAATTCTTAGCGTATAAATCATAACATACCCTGGTTTTCAGCATGCAAAAGAATTTTATGAGAGAATTGAATTAATAGTTTACATAATCTGGACTTCTCTGGAAGTATTATTGGTTGTCGTTCGTTGTAGCTGAGATTTGAATCAGCCAAACGACAATGGACTCGTAGCAGCAATTTTTCATCATAGAAAGGATTGAGCGTGAGCAGTCGACTTTTAGGACTTATGGGTGTGCGAGACTCTAGAAGTTGACACTCTTGAGGGAAGTACATAAGCTGAGCGATCTTTATCAAACGATACTTCACAAACTGCATTTCCTCGGCTTTTATCAAACCATCTGGAGATGGTGGATTCGCAATGTCGATCTAAATGTCTTCGGACTCCGTGAGGGTCTGGAAATTTTTGTTTTCTTCTCCAGTGATTGATCCTGTAATGCGGGTTGCTGTGGCCAGAATGACAGTTCTTTTTTAAGCCAGGATGACCCGTGCCACCACAGAGTACTATCTTTTAGTTCAGAAGCGGTTCATCCTCGAGTTCCTAAATCCGCTGGATTATCGGAGGTAGGTACGTGCATCCAGTTTGCATTTCTGACGTGATCGAGAATTGACGCAACCCGGTTTGCGACGTACGTTTTCTACAAATAAGGAGGTTTACTAGGCCACGCCAAAGAAATAGTAGAATCGGACCATAAGTATGTACATGGATTTCCAATATCCATATTTTGGCAAAAACTCTTCATAAGGCGAGCCAATAATACAGCCCCACACAGTTCTAGTCTTGGCAGACTGAGGGTCTTGAGAGGTGCTACTTTACTTTTCGAGGGAGGTAAACTCGTTTCCGGGCTTCGTTGATCTTATGTAATATATGCTTGCACAGTATGTCTTTTCGAAAGCATCACAGGATCCGTGAATTTGAATTTCATTGTTCGGAGAGTATTTAATCCACCGTGGAATCTTTATAGATGGGATATCGGCAAAACTGGTTTGTAACATCTACCATTTTTCAAGCGAATGTGGCTTAAATTTTTCGTCCCAATCGGTCCCGTCAATCCAATGTTGCTGCAATAACATTTTTGCCGTTACTACACGCAAAGAAAAAATTCGTTGCTGCGAAACGAAATATTAGACAACTACAATTCTCGTTTACGACGACTGAAATTTCGCTTACGCGAAATAAGTTTCTGTCACAACATACGAAATTTCAGTTCCGGCAAACGAGAATTGTAGTTGTTTCTGCGAAACGAAATTTTTCTTTGCGTGTATGATTGGCGCCAATCAACCAGCAGGATTGAATAATTTTGCCACTATAGACAAAATTATTCATTTTGTTAGTGTTCATCCGGAACATTATTGTCGGAGACATTATAGTAAAAGGAATCCGACATCGCATTCCAACGAATTCCTATCGTCTTGGGGTCACTAGCGTCTTCTAATTTAAGGAAATCATCGTGGAGAAGATCTAACTGGGAAATATCTTCAATGATTCCGGAATGGTTTGCCGTCATCTTTTTTAACGGAAATCCTGCGGACGTTAACACTTCTCTTAATTGTTGCAGGTTTGTTTTGGCTTCAGCGATAGAATGCTTGTATCTCTATGTGGATGATATCCTGACTGGATATCATCCACATAGATCTGCTGCCGCAACATGGCGGCAGCCGCTGGGTGACTGATCTGTCCGTCCTCCATAATGGAGCAGACCATTGATGTCTTCCTCTATAATAAAGTAGACCATTGAGGTCGTCCTCTATCGAAGAGCCGATCTTTGCGGTCACTATCTGTACTAGAGCCGACCACTGAAGTCGTATCCTACCATTGAGATCGTCCTTTATACTATATCCAACTACTGAGGTCGTCCTTTATACTATATCCAACTGTAGTAGTATATTGTTCCAAACATATTCTGCTTGAAATATATATATATGTTTAGGATACACTCAAAATAAATAAATAATGGCCAAGAATTTAGCTTTATTATAAAGATAAGGGTTTGCCATTATGTTTGCCGGTCGAATAAATTCCAGATGAGAGGCCCACACGCTGAAAAAAATCGCTTCTGTAGTATATTGTCCCAAACATATTCAGCTTGAAATATACATATGTTTAGGGTACACTCCAAATATATAATATTTGACACACACAATTATTATATGTTTGGGAGGATATTGTTTTAAACAAAAATATGTTCCCATTCTAATATTTTTTTATTTGGAACTAGTATTTCCGAAACAAAGATTAATTTGTATTTATGTATTTTGGCCATGCATCAATGCCCTAATTTAAAGACAAGTTTTCTGGTTTTCAGATACTCAAAGAGCAACTTTTTTTATAAATTTTATATGTTAGTAAAATTTAATTAAAACTTAAATGGTAAATATAAATTGCATTGATGGGTTGACAGAAAGTGATGAATTGGAACAAACTAACTAAAATTCAGATAAGTCAGCAAAGTTTTAAAAATATTTTAAAAAAAAATATATTTGGAACATTTCTCAAACAATAACTTTGTTTGTGTGTAAACACATATTTTACTTGCGAGAGTAAGTTTTCAAATAAATTATGTTCTAATAATATTTTAATATATGAGCAAATATCAAAATTTTCTAATTTTGAAGTAATTTTTTTTTTCAATATTTTTTTTGGCGATCACATCAACGACTTTTACAATAGACGAAGATACAAATTTAAACATGTAAAAGCCGTTGTTGTGAATAAATTTCATCAAAGGCCGCGAAAATTATGGCGGTTCCAAATTGAAATTTAAAAAAAAATTATAAAATGCAATTTTCAGCGGAATTTGGAAAACTAAAATTACAATCATAGAACATTAGCATTTCTATCAGCCTATGACAAAATATTCGCTGTACTTATACTACATAGAAAAGTTTTTAAAAATCCAAAAATCGACCAGGAAAAATTTTCATACGAACATTATTTTTGTGGAAATATAATGTTTGCAATGTGCATAATTTGCACAATCATCAAAATAAAATGACGGCCCTCCGATTTCGGAATAGAGCGTTAAAAATCATTTTATTTCATATACATCTCCGCCATATCTATACCCCGCACAGGGTGTGCCTTGACGATCATTGCTGAGACAAAATTGTCACGTTCTTCGCGTATAAGAACATAGAAATGAATTTCAGACGTTTATACTATTAAAAATGCCGTGGACAAAATTTGCAATTTTTGCAAAAATGGAAAAAAGTGAATAAAATTTCAGCGATTCATTATTTTGTTACGGCCCCCTGATTTTTGGATTCACCAGGTCTAAAGCCATGTGGGATACTTAATTCAGCTCAACCTATACATAACTGTCGATGTGCTCCGCGAAATACACTATCAAAAAAAATTCACGCAAGTTTAACAAAGGTTTGGGAAGCTATAGCGGTGGTTTCATTAAGAGCACATCAACGACAACTATATGGATTTATAGGTATTTCAAGGCGCTATAACCACTTCTTTAGTGTTATTTCACTACATCGCGGGCCGCGCTGACCGCGGTCAAAAAACAAAAAACACTTGAAATCGCATTTCAAAAGTTATGAGCTATAATTTTTGGCAGAAAGATCTCACATGAACAGTACTCACGAAAAATTCTTCCTCCATGTGTCCCTCGTGTTTTTTGTAACTGAGCAGTAACATCAGAATAAATAGTTTGGCCACAACTTATAAAAGAATGGACACTGATATGAACATTTCTAGGGCTTTTTTCACAATTTTGAAATGTATGTGCTTATAACTCCTAAAGTTTTTTAGATAATAACAAACTTTTTTGGGAAAAAACTTTTATGTTTGTGGTTTATCTAATTCCATCAACTTATGTACCAAAATCTGTACACAAAGCGAGAAAAGGGCAAAACAACATACATTACCCCTGTGTTAAAAAATTTTGATATTTGCCCATATGCGTTCCAAACAAACTTTCTTGATTTTCAAATAAAATTTTTTTGTTAACAAATATATAATATTTAAAAATATCGGTTCCAAGTATATTTTTTTTTTCAATTCAAACATATCAAAAATCACGATTTTCCCCCGTGCACTTTTTGCAGCATTTGGAACTGTGTGTCAGCAATAACGCGCCGAATATTCTCTTCCAAGGCCTTAATCGTGTCGGACTTATCTGCGTAGACAAGCAACTTCACATAACCCCACATATTCCAGCGGTGTTAAATCGCACGATCTTGGAGGCCACGCCACAGGCCCACCACAAGTTTCCTTCAATAAATTGATTGTTTCGTTGGCTGTATGGCATGTAGCGCTGTCTTGTTGGTCGCCCACATCAATATCCTCCAATTCAGGCACGTTAAAGTCAATAATCATGGCTCTAAAGCGTTTCCCCATTGACTGTAACATTATGGTCGGCTTCATTTTTGAAGAAATATAGAACAATGATTCCCTCTGCCCATAGAGCACAACAAACAGTGATTTGTTGTGGATGTAACGGCGTCTGAACAATGGTTTGTGGATTATCATTACTCCAAATGCGATAGATTTGTTTATTAATGTACATCCAAAAGTGAGCTTCATCGCTAAACAAATTTTTTTTGTATTTATGCGCGACGCGTCGCGCGACCCTAAACATTAGTTTGGTAATAAATTTGCACAATTTGCTAACGTTGTTCCGGAGTAAGTTGATTCATTATGAAAATGAGCATAAATCAAGTGACAGCTGTCAAAAAGACCAACTCCGAAAAAAGTATTGCCAGATTGAAAACCACACATCTAAAAAAAACGGCCTTTATATCCGATTACGTTGACTAAAAGTACTGTGCAGTTATTGAGAAGCTGCGCAAATGAACTTCTAGAAAACGTACTCCAAGACCCACCTTACGTAGTTTATATTGAGTACAATAATATTGGTGCTAGATACACATCTCGTACTCGTCCATCCAATCTAACAGACAATATCCAAACTCAGTGTTTGTGGAACTGCAACAACAACGCAATTTTTTCTGAAATAAATGTAAACAAAGGAACCTCCGTATTTATCTTTTTCAGATACTCTTGGTCCACTCCTCCGCTCTGCTCTGATCTACTCTATAATATTGGTGGCAGATAGGGATGATGAGTGTGTGTGTGTGGTGTATTCGGCGGCGTGTGTGTTTTTGCAAGGCAGTGCCATTAATTTATCTCTATCTAGTAGCAACAACAATGGCGGTGTGGTGTGTCGGTATAGTAGAAGCAGCAGCAGCAGTGACAGCATCACATTTTAGACGTAATTAGAGCCCAAGTGCACGCACACACAAAATGTTACACGACGGTTGACGACCACACCCCCTCACCGACCACACGCGCCCACCCGAATGCCATTGAGTATATCATTTGCTCATTTCACATCTATTTTTTCTATTTCGGACACTGTTGTTATAACTCTGAGGCGCATTCATAGTGTTTTCAGATAACAAAAATAATGATTTGAAACATTTTTCGATTTTAATCGAAAATAGATTCACCCACTGGTGGTCCTCTATGGCAAAGTCGACAATTGAGCCCCTCCCCACTATACCAGAATACACAATTGGGGCCGTCGTCTATTGATGTATCGCACGTGACAATCGAGCTACAAATAAAAAAGTTACGGTAAAAATACAATTTTGGCTCGATTCCGCGGGCACGTAAAAATTTAGAAGAACGTTTTTGCGATTGTCTCGAATTAAGCTTTCATATTCCACCTCACATTTGATAATTTTTTTTGGTAAACCGATTCGAGAAAAAAACGATTTTGGGCCGATTCCGCGGGCTCGGAAAAAATTTAAAAAAGGGTTTTTGCAATTGTTCCGAATTATGCTTCAATATTCCGCCTCGCCGTTGTTAATTTTTGTTGATGACCCGGTCTAATATATATAATATGTTTTAAGCAGAATATGTTTGGGAAAAAAAGGAAGACATTAGCGATCGGATATATTATAAATGATGACCTTAGTAGTTGGATAAAGAACGATATAGTATAGTTGGACATAATAAAGGATGTTTTTTTAGACGAGTGATTTTCAAGAAGAAATAAAACGTATATAATTTAATGTTATGGCCTCGAATTCCGCTTTGTTGTAAAGATAAGGGTTTGCCATTATGTTCTAAAAATGATTTCCAAATAAATGCCAGCCGAGCGGCCCAATTTTCGACCACTATTTGCAGCATTTGGGGCTGTATATCAGCAATAACGCGCCGAATATTCTCTTCCAAGGCATCAATCGTATCGGGCTTATCTGCGCAGACAATCGACTTCAGATAGCCCCACAAAAAATAGTCCAGCGGTGTTAAATCGCACGATCTTGATGGCCACGGAACACAGGCCCACGACGCGAGATAATGCGCTCACCAAAAGTTGCCTTCAATAAATTGATTGCATGTGGCGCCGCCTGTTTTAACCAAAGGTCGTCCACATCAACATCCTCCAATTCAGGCATGAAAAAGTCATTAACCCGGGTTCATTTTTGAAGAAACATGGACCAATGATTCCCTGTGCCCATAGAGAACACCAAACAGTGACTTTGTGGATGTAACGGCGTCTGAACAATGGCTTGTGGATTATCGTTACTGATAACCGATCCGTGGTTGCTCGAATTACCGACTCTGCTGGGCGATTATGTCGACCGAATATTGGACGCAGCGCGTGATGCATCGCGCGAACAGAAACATTATTATGGTAATAAATTTGCACGATTTGCAAAAGTTGTTCAGGAGTGAGAGAATTCATTATGAAATGATAAACCAAACTGAGCATAAATCAAGTGATAGCAGTCAAAAAGACCAACTCCGAAAAAATTTTTTCAGATTAAAAACCACACGTCTAAAAAAACACCCGGTATAAACGACGAACATATAAGAAATATAAAGAACCACAGTGGTCGGATGGAGTCTAAGAGACGACCCCAGTAGTTGGTTGTAGTATACAGACGACCTCAGTGGTCGGATGTGGTGTAAAGGATTACCTTTAAAGGTTACCTGACAGGGCAACATTTTTTTACAAAAGAGAACACCATTAGTGTTCGGATATAGTATAAAGGACGATCTAAGTAGTTGGATATAGTATAAAGAACGATCTCAGTAGTTTGATATATAGGGTGATCCAAGTAGAGATACTTTCTTCAATAGCCTTTTTTTGGCAGATCACGTGTGAGTCGTGTCATGCTGTCATGTTATTTTTGTTAAGTATTGTTTGGCATTTCATCATGGAAAGACCCCCGCCTGAACAACGTCTCAGATGGTCCATCCGTTGAGTCTAATTTTCGATGACTCGATTATGTTGACCATAAATTGAACGATGTGCACGAAACACATTCCTCACAGAACGTGAATTTTCGTAATAAAGTTGAACGATTTGTAAACGTTGTTCAGCAGTAAGTCTTTCCATGATGAAATGCCAAACAATACTTAACAAAAATAACATGACAGCATGACACTTCTCACACGTGATCTGTCAAAAAAAGGCTGTTGAAAAAAGTATCTCTACTTGGATCATCCTATTATATAAAAGACTACCTCAGTTGTTGGATACAGTATAAACGACGACTTCAGTTGTAAGATCCGACCTCAGTGGTCGGCTCTGGTACAGATGGTGACTGCAATGTTCGGCTCTTCTATAGAGGATGGTCTGCTCTATTATAGAGTAGGACATGGTCTGCTCTATTATTGAGGAGGACATCAATGGTCTGCTCTATTATAGAGGAGGACATCAATGGTCAGCTTTAGTATAGAGGGCGGCCTCAATTGTCGTTGTCAATGGTCAGCTTTAGTATAGAGGACGACCTCAATGTATCAGAGGGCGGCCGCAATTGTAGTTGTCAATGGTCAGCTTTAGTATAGAGGACGAGACTTCAGTGGTTGGCTCTAGTATAGGGGACGACCTCAGTGGTTGGCTCAAGCATAGAGGACGACCTCACTGGTCGGCTCTAGTATACTCGTAGAGGACGACCTCAGTGGTCGGTTCTAGTATAGACGACCACATCAAAGTTCGGATCTAATATAGAGGACTACATCAGATGTCGGTCTCAATAGCCGGCTCTTGCACAGGGTGGCGCAGAATGAGCTATGTGGTTTAAATGCTTTATAACTTTTTTATCTATGCGATTATTATAATTTCTATTTTAAAAAATACATTATATTATTGGGATTTTTTTTGCAATTAGCTATGAGAAATGATATCCTGTAAGTGAGGAGCACATTCGTGCATATTTTCCATAACTTTTCGCAAAATTTCAGAAAAATTCAATTATTTTTGTACGTTGTTCCATTCATAATTAATTCCCCAAGTCTCCTTCACAAAAAAAAGTTAAAAATAATTCAAACCATATAGCTCATTCTGCGCCACCCTGTATAAAGAAAGGCCTAAATCTGCTCTAGTAAAAAGGTCGGCTCTAGTACTCGTATAGATGACGACCTCAATGGTCGGCTCTAGTACTCATATAGATGACGACCTCAATGGTCAGCTCAAGTACAGAGGACGACCTCAATATTTGGCTCTAGTATAGAGGACGACTGAAGTGGTCGACTCTAGTATAGAGTCGACCGGACTATACGGTCTTCCTCTATACTAGAGAAGACCACTGCGGTTTTCCTTTATGCTAGAGTCGACCACAGCGGTCTTCCTCTATACTAGTGTCGACCACAGCGGCCTTCCTCTATACTAGAGTCGACCATTGGGTCGTCATCTATACTAGAGCCGACCATTGGGTCGTCATCTATACTAGAGCCGACCATTGGGTCGTCATCTATACTAGAGTCGACCACTGCGGTCTTCCTCTGTACTAGAGTCGACCACTGCGGTCTTCCTCTGTTCTAGAATCGACCACTGCGGTCTTCCTCTGTACTAGAGTCGACCACTGCGGTCTTCCTCTGTTCTAGAGTCGACCACTGCGGTCTTCCTCTGTACTAGAGTCGACCACTGCGGTCTTCCTCTGTACTAGAGTCGACCACTGCGGTCTTCCTCTGTACTAGAGTCGACCACTGCGGTCTTCCTCTATACTAGAGTCGACCACTGCGGTCTTCCTCTGTACTAGAGTCGACCGGACTATACGGTCTTCCTCTATACTAGAGAAGACCACTGCGGTTTTCCTTTATGCTAGAGAAGACCACTGCGGTTTTCCTTTATGCTAGAGTCGACCACAGCGGTCTTCCTCTATACTAGTGTCAACCACAGCGGCCTTCCTCTATACTAGAGTCGACCATTGGGTCGTCATCTATACTAGAGCCGACCATTGGGTCGTCATCTATACTAGAGTCGACCACTGCGGTCTTCCTCTGTACTAGAGTCGACCACTGCGGTCTTCCTCTGTTCTAGAGTCGACCACTGCGGTCTTCCTCTGTACTAGAGTCGACCACTGCGGTCTTCCTCTGTACTAGAGTCGACCACTGCGGTCTTCCTCTGTTCTAGAGTCGACCACTGCGGTCTTCCTCTGTACTAGAGTCGACCACTGCGGTCTTCCTCTGTACAATAGTCGACCACTGCGGTCTTCCTCTGTACTAGAGTCGACCACTGCGGTCTTCCTCTGTACTAGAGTCGACCACTGCGGTCTTCCTCTGTACTAGAGTCGACCACTGCGGTCTTCCTCTGTACTAGAGTCGACCACTGCGGTCTTCCTCTGTACTAGAGTCGACCACTGCGGTCTTCCTCTGTACTAGAGTCGACCACTGCGGTCTTCCTCTGTACTAGAGTCGACCACTGCGGTCTTCCTCTGTACTAGAGTCGACCACTGCGGTCTTCCTCTGTACTAGAGTCGACCACTGCGGTCTACTAGAGTCGATCACAGAGATATTCCTCTGTATTATAGTCGACCACCGAGATACGAGCATTCCTCCATACGAGAGTCGACCACTGAGATACGAGTATTCCTCTGTACGAGAGTCGACCACTATGGTCTTCTTCTATACTAAAGTCGACCACTAAGTCTACCACAGATTTTCATCTGTACTAAAGCCGATTACTGATGTACTCCTTTATACTAGAGGCAACCACTACGGTCTTCCTTTATAAGGTTGGTTAAATTTTAAGCCCTTGTTTCGTTAGCTGTGTGGCAAGTGGCACCGTCTAGTTGAAACCACATATTGTCCACATCCATATTTTCCAATTCGGGCCATAAAAAGTTCGTTATCATCTCACGATAGCGAACACCATTCACAGTAACTGCCTGACCGGCCTCATTTCGAAGAAGTATGGCCCGATGACGTCGCCAGCTCATAAGCCGCCCCAAACGAACTGGGCGAGCATGTACAGGTGTTTCCACATCTCCTACAGACCCGGTTTTCTGACATTTGCGCACAATTCTCCCGATTGTGGACACATTTGGTCGATTAGGCTGATCAAAAAAAAAAAATCACGAAGTGCACGAAATGCATTTTGATTTGAACGCCCATTTTCGTAAAAGGCTTAGAAAACTTTAACGCGTTTCTCGATTGTGTATCTTTCCATGGTTCAAATTGAGTTAGTCTGAAATTGAGAAATGTCAAATGAAATGCAGAAAAAAAACTTGACGCTTAGGTGTGGTTCACATTCAACATCGGCCCTTACAATTTATCCACCCTTTAGACGAGTCCACCATTGAAGCGTTACTTTGTAATACAGCCGACCACTAAAGTCTCCCTCTATACTAAAGTGTTGACCATTGCGTTCTTCTTCGAAGTATGCTTGGCTCAAGTTTATTTCATGTCGTTCGAAATCTGTCCCTATCTGTGTTATTACAATTTTACTTCTCATTTTGTTGCAACCACTGTTACTACAAACATTTACTAGTTTCTGTTGTTATTGTTGTTTGAGTATCTTGTCCTTTTCACTCAACATTTTGTTAGAAATTTGTGCAGCAATTTGTTTAACAATGTATAACAAATTATCGTAATAATAATAGTAATAAAATATATTATTTCATTTGTTAAAAATGCAATTCATACTACGATCTCGAGAGTTAGACAAGAAAGCGTTTCTTATCGAATATTTGTCTAAGTATTTTCATATAAACACGCTCTACCCTATGGCAACAAAAGATATAAAGTAATAGGTTGCATTAGAATTATTGAGCTATAATTTCCTATAATTGTAACTAGGCATTAGTTTCTAACATCGCATACCGATGACTGGTTACTTTACTGTCTCTGAGTAATCGGTAAATGGCCGAAGATGAAGGCTACATACTTTTGGATTCCTTAAAGTTTTCCAGAACTAAATCGGATAAATGTTTCTCGAGTTATGCTACAATATGAGTCTCAAACTGTCTATTTTTGCAAAGCGTGATATACTGCGAGAACTAGAGCTAATTCAAGGAAACTATATTTTAGGCTAAGAACTGTATTATCTCATATATCCAAAACGGATGCAAAACCCTGTGCCGCAGCAAAAAACTTTTTGTGGAGCTTTACAAGTAATTCGAGATAAATATTTGCGGGGTGGATAAATATTTCCCACCTTCGAATTTAGCCTGATATAGACAAAAATATTACTACATACACAAATTTGACGTCATTCGAATACTTCGTTCGATAGTTATCGTGCCCACCAACGAGACAGGCGAATGGAAGATTTTGCTCAAATTAATTCAAATGTCCTACGATTGAAAAGGATTACCGCCGAATATACATATAAATTATAGTACAGTACAATGGTTGATTACCTATCTGTCTCTGAGTAATATATAAAGGGGACAATAAGTGCTTTCGCTTAGTTCGTGAAAATAACAATGCCAATTAAAAAAAAACTGGAATTAATAAAATAAATGGATTTATTCCAATAAACGAGGTAGACAATAATTTTCCAAGTAAATTGGTAAGTGAACTATAAAGATATTCGTTTTTGCAAAAATATACCAAGTTTGACATTATTTAGAAATATTTAGAATATCACATTCCGAGGACCGGTTCCTTAGTTGTCTCCAAGTAGTTTGTAAAGGGGACAATAACGATGTTTGCCTCTTGTAAAATAAAACAAATCTTATTTCTTTTTTAAATTTATCAAACTAAGAGCTTTATTACAATAAACTGCTAACAATATTATGACATTAATTTATACCTAATAGCGCAGAACGAGTTACTTAAGTGCCTACAAGTAATATGTAAAGGGGACAGTAAGGTTTTTTTTTCTTTTATAAAATAAAAAGAAACCAATTTATCATGGGAAGAGTATTGATTCCAATAAATTATAGCCTATGATATCCCATTATTTCAATTACTATAAATGAAAAAAAATCACATCTTCTTCAGCTCCGTCTATCACTTCGAAGCGATCACATTTCATATTGGCAAATAAAAACTGCTCATGCCAATTCTGCACTATTGTCTGGGTAAATATTTACATTTTTTTTGTGATTGTTTTGATTTTTCTTCTTGTAATTTTACGTTACATTGTAAACACAATGTATGTCGACGTACGTATTGATATTTTTATTTACAATATGTATTTACTATTAGATACAAGGTTGCCATATTTTCGACAGCAGCCTTTAGCATCAACATTTGTAAATTATGATAGACAGGGTTTGTCTTGCATGAGATGGAATCGATTCGGATTTGTTTTTAATTTTTTGGCCGGAAGTTGTATATGAATATTTAAGAATGAGGCTAAATAATATTGCAATTTATATGTATGTATTTGGCATTCAATTAAACGAAGGCTGCAAAGTTCTATGTCTAAAGAAAACTAAATATTTATTTTGCAGAGTTGTGAAACATGTAAGAAAGATCAGTCGGATAAACCGACTTAAGAAATCCTCTCACCTTCAGTGCCAAACATTTCGTAAATTTATTTATTGTTTTGTTTTAATTAAATTGTTATCAATATAAATTGAATTTTATAACTTAAAAGTATGTGCTGGTATTAATGTTATAAGCTGTTGACTTTTGGTGCAAAATGGTTTTTTGGTGTACGAGGTAGAAGGTGCGTGCCAATAACGCCCACTTTTCCTGGACTCTAGGCACGGCCTGATCGACGAACATTCCAGAAGGTTGGGTAATAACTCTAGGTTTCGATAATGATCATCTTAGCCCGTGGTAACACTATGAACCTAAATTGGTCTATGTGAGTATTCTCGAAGAATTTGCATATATTGGTGCGCCACTGTGGACGCAAGCTTTGGCTTAGACAACAATCAATTTGTCCAGTGAAAGAAGGACAGAAATTGACACCTAGACAAACCAGCCCATAGTACGACCTGAAAAGGTCAAAATATGTCTTCGCACCTGAGAGAAACAACAATCACTGCCTGATCGGCGAACACGGCAGGAAGTTGGGAAATGAGTCAAATGACTGCTGCAGGATCTATGGAGATGAGGAGGAAGTGGAGAGCACTAAGCACGTGCTTTGATTCTGTTACACATTGAGTGAACGACGTCTGGATATACAGGGATAGGTTTTTCCAGAAAGTCTCACAGATATCATTACTGATATATTTATGTATTTACTCCGGTTGCCACTCTAACGTAACCTAACACAAATTCCATGGTAATTAGCAAATTTTAATGAAATCGGAGTTCGGTGAATTGAACTCCATACTAAACTGAACTTCTAGGTAAACCGATTCTAAATTGACAATTTGCGCAATTAAACCCTTTTGATTTCAATGAAATTGAATCGGCAATTATTGTTTCTGCAAATTCTTAGAGATATAGGTTTCTATGGGGCGCCAAATTGCTTATCTACAAAAGTTGTTGGAAATTGTAGTTAGAACCAAAAGATTCTCCCCGTTCAAACCAGAACGATTACAGTCCGTACAAAGCAGACAACCGACTTTTTAACAATTTATTAGCACATTTCTACGCAATTGGTGAGCTGAATAATTACGTTCTAATTGAAAGTGCTTTCACTGTTAATGTGTCAAAATGCAATTGACAATAATTATCAAGCGATTTAAAACCCGTTCGCTACGATAAAAAAAGCTCAAAAGTTATTGTGTTATGACATACATTATTTTTGCGTATTTTAAGTCTTTATCAAAATTTTTATTTCAAAAATTCCACGAGTGCTACTCCCGTTAGTCATCGAACAATTCGTGTTATCAAAAAATATGGACTGGAATTTTTTTCAAACGAGTCAAATTTTTTCACCAATTTTATACATCTCACAACAGCACAAAAGCCTTTTTCGAATTATGATAATTGTGTCATATATTAACACAAAAATTCTTATTTTTACGAAAGGATTTTAGGTGATAATTTCAATAAAATAATATACGGCCAAGAACTATTTTACATTCTTGAAAAAAAAACTGCGTAAACTAACAATGTAGTAATTATTAACGAATTAATTAAGCTAAAGAATGTAACGATTTAAAAACGTTCTTTGGCAGATACCAGTAACTGCGTGAACATTTAAGAAAAACCTTCACCGATTCCGATCTGTAATTACCACTAATCTCTACCATCATTGCAACACTAAGAAAAAAAAGCGTACTGAAAATCAAGGAATTTGTCTACGATTTTAAGATTTCGGCAATGATTTCGAGTCAAAGACAATCAGAATTTAAATAAGAGTGTTTGTAGTTAATTTAAAGTCATGGAACGTACTTCATTTGAGGATACAAAGCATAGAATCAAATACATTACGAAATAAAAATAATGTTTGTTTGGCCTTAAAATAAGCATATGTTGCCTTAAATTTAAATATGACTCCTAGTTACTTATACTAATATTTCTTAAAATTAATAACGTCAGCGTATTTAAATTTAAAATGTCTGACCTTGAAATAAGCATGCCTTGGTAATTCATTTAAGTCATACATGAACTTAAATACAGTTTATAAAGTACTCGGATTTATCAAAAGTTCATTCATAAGAAATATGCTTCTTTTATAAATACAAGTTACTAAGATATTCAAAAGATGGCGTTTCGTCTGTCCAATGTTTTTATTTATTATTTTTTTACTACAAAATCAAAAAAAAATATCTAAATTACATAAAGGGTCCGCCAAATAACTTTTTTTTTTTGAAAATGCTATAACATTAAACTACTGAATATTTTCTCAAATTTCTTTTTTTATTTGAAAGTACAATCCTTCCGGTTAATAATGGAAAATAATTCCATTCAAATGGCGGCCTCGGCCTGGCCATGCAGTAGCCTACACGATCGGTCCAATTTGTAAGCACATTATCGATTGTGTGCAGCTGTATTTCACCAATGGCTTCACGAATATTGTCCTTTAAAGCGTCAATTGACTCTGGCTTGTCGGCGTAACACTTATCTTTGAGGGCACCCCACAAATAATAGTCCAACGGTGTCAAATCGCAGCTCCGAGGTGGCCAAACGACATCAGCTCTGCGGCTGATAATGCGATCTTCAAAAACAGGGCGTAAAACATCGAGTGTAGCTTCGGCTGTGTGGCACGTAGCGCCGTCCTGTTGAAACCAAATGTTGCCCATATCCCCCTCTTAAATTTTTGTGAACAAAAATTCGTTCAACATGGCCCGATAACGATCGCCATTGACTGTAACGGCCACTCCTTGCTCATTTTCGAAGAAAAATGGCCCAATTATGCCTCTGGACCAAAATCCGCACCAAACAGTGACTCGTTTTGGGTGTAGCGGCTTTTAAATGTATGCGTGCGGAATTTCTGTGCCCCAAATGCGACAATTATGCTTGTTTACATACCCGCCAAGATCACAATGAGCTTCATCTGAAAAGATGATTTTTTTTTGCAAAATCGGCATCTTCTGTAAGTCGATCGCAGGCCCACTTAGCGAAGCGAAAACGCATTGGATGGTCAGTTGGCTTCAACTACTGAACCAATTGGACTTTGTATGGCGTCATACCAAGGTCTTTATGCAAAATTCGTCTCAATGATGTCTCCGAAATGTTCAATTGTTGAGAACGACGGTGAATTGATGTTGATGGCGCTTCACGCACACTTTCTGCCACAGCAGCAATATTCTCGGGTGTACGCACTGTTTTTGGCTTTTCACGCTTTGGTTTATCGATGAGGATGCCACTTTCTTTCACTTTTTTCACAAGATAACGAACATACGGAGCTGACGGTGCTTCTTCTAAAATCCGTACGCAAATTTGCCACACATTCTGCAACATAACCATGATTTTCAAAGTAATGTCACAATATTTCCCAGCGTTGTTCAAGCGTATACAAAACCATATTCGTTCAGCGGAAGGATAAAACTAATTACACTATGCAACAAATGAACACTTTTTGAAAAATACACGGCCTTGACAGTATAGGTTCGATTCTACTATCAAAGGGTAGTATAACCCTATACTCGGTTTGGCGAAATTGGTGACCAATTTTTTTTATGGGCCTCCAAAGTTTCTGAAACTCAGTGGGCCCCTCGAAAAAGGTGTCATCAGCTTTTTCCTACAACTAATTCAGACTTGGTGATACCGCTTAGCTATATTTGGCAATAATGTAGATAAGAATATGCTGAACAAAGTTTCTTAAATTTTTTTGCGAAAAAACAATTTTTCCCGAACCTTTTTTTTGAACAAGTAAAGGAAAAAAATAAATTTTTTCACTTTTTTCAGCATAACTTCCAGGGACTCGTAATGTTTCAATAACAATGGTTGTCAAAATTGTAGCCAACGTAAATCTGAACAACTTTTGTGAACATATCAATACAATCTGAACGTGTCTGGGCACCCTAAATAGCTCAAAAAACCACGTTTTTAAGGCCAAACAAACTCGAAATCATTGTTATTGAAAAATTACGAGTCCCTGAAAGTTATGCTAAAAAAAGTGAAAAAAAAATATTTTTTCCTTTATTTTTTCAAAAAAAAGTACCGGAAAAATTGCTTTTTTCGCAAAAAATTTTAAGAAACTTTGTTCAGCATATTCTTAGCAACATTATTGCCAAATACAGTTAAGCGGTGTCACCAAGTCTGAATTAGGTGTTGGACAAAAGCTGATGACACCTTTTTTGAGGGGCCCACTGATTTTCAGAAACTTTGGAGGCCCATAAAAAAAATTGGTTACCAATTTTGCCAAACCGATTATAGGGTTATACTACCCTTTGATAGTAGAATCGAACCTATACTGTCAAGTCCGTGTATTTTTTTCACTGTTGCACAGTGTTATCTGTCAAATCAGACATGAGCTAAGAGTTACCATTCACGAAATAACGAAAAACTTTAGATGGCGGACCCTTTATAAGACATACATTTGTTGGATAAACCGGCCAAAATACTATTTGAAGTTTGACCTTGTTCGTACATTTGGTATCGATGTGTTAACCTGTTGTGGGTTAATCTTCAAATTTTTTGACCCAACTATCACTTTAATAGTACTCCAAAAAGGGAGTACTAACAAATTGAATCATATCACAATAAGATAATATTGAAAAATAATAGAAAAATAAAATCTTTCAAATATAACACTTACGACGGGATTTTTTTAATTACTCACTCTTCTATGACACATATCATCCCAGAAAATTACTAACAAATAAAAAAACAGGATTTTTTATTATATTAAATTTTCCATATTATTAGTAACAAATTTCCATATTGTCAGAAATAATTGATCACCTCTGTTGTGTTCTCTTTTTTATTCAGTTCCTTTTTGAGTGATCATCCCCCACCTACAACACAATACAGCCAAAATAACTACGCCGCGCAAGAAATATAAGTTTCTCGACTAAATGTAGACGGCGACATCGACTACAGAATAGCACATTCACACACACACGTATACATGAAATATTATGCAATTACCTTTTTTTTGTACACCATCCTGGAATTTTCCTTTATATTTGTTACTGTAAATAAATATAAAATGTTTTTAAATAAAATTACATTTTTGTCTTCACGTATCCTTACGTCTTTATCACATTTTAATTTTATCGCAATCACGAAGCGCACGGTAAAAACTACAAACCTTCTTCTTGCAACATTTTTCAAAAACTGATCATTCACAAATAAGTAAACAACATATTTTCTATTGTCTGAAACACAACCATTGTCTTATATTTTCATCGAGTCAAACGTTAAGAAAAAACCCTGATGCTCAGATTTAAGAATTATTCTTTATAATAATGGCAACTGTCATAAAATTAAATTACAGAACCGACTTTTTTTAAGTTCGGCTCAGCTTTAAATTTATTACTCAAATTTTGCACACTGATAATTAAGTACGATCTGGCTTTAAAACTAATACTTGTCTACATCATTAACAAAAAATTCTTAGCAGTTTTGAAACATTACTTACAGTAATAAAGCTTGTCCCAAAAATAATGATTTTTCTTTCATTTAAAGGCGTACATTTACACATAACTTATGATTAAAGTGCCATTAAGTCAATTGCAAGAAACTTTAGATGAATGAAAATTGTTCAACCTTTCACTTGGAAGGTGAAAATTTATGACATAGTCTTTGACGTGAGGTTCTGGTTCTTATCTGTTGCTAAGAAATAAATTACTATATTTTTTATTAAAATTATCAAACAAATTAGGCCTTTTTAAATACAGAAAAAAATCGGCAAGAGAGTGTAAAATTTAATGTTAATTGTCATATTTTTATTGAAAATTTTCATTAAATTGATGCTGAGGAAGCGTACTTAATTTAAGAATGTGTCATTATTAATTATATTACTATATTTTTTTCAATTGTAGTTTATAATGCGTTTGAAATTCCCTAATTTCTCCCTCGTATACAGTTGTTTTTTTGTTTTACGAGTATTTTTCAACGCCCTAATCTCGCGATAAAGTTCTGAATATTAAAAGTTTCAACTACCTGCATTCGCTCCCCTTCCTGCCCTCTCCTCATTGCATTTTATTTAATGTATTACATAATGTTATTTTTTTTTAAATAGTAACCATTAAAATGTACCCAAGTACATTTATAGCAAATGTCAACTAAACTTAGCCAATCTAGTAAAATTTGAAATAAATGCTACTTAGTTCTGAAGTGGCACAGTAGAATTTTAGTATTTAAGAAAAAAATCAGTTTAAAGAATATTCAATTTAACAAATAAAAGAAATTCCAGTCGACATTACATATTCCTTCAAAAAAAGATAACATCGATGAGTTATACACGACCTGAGATATTAGCACTTGAAAATGAATTTGTTAACTCTTTTCTCTACCTTATGGTGATTTCTATTATGAAAAAATGTTGCCTCGTAGACGCGAGATTGTGGAAAATATTTCCCTTTTTAGGTGGATAAGTCTTGATAATATTTTCAAATTTCTGGTTTTATTGGAAAGGTTGCACTTTGTCATTTAATAAAGGAACACAATATCATTCATATGACTACCGCGACTGGCTCGGCAGTACCTTATCCGATAAACCCAATTTTTCAGTACATTTTCGATTTTTTTGTGTCGAATCTTTTCAATGGCAACTTCGATTTCATGTTTCAACTCTTCAAAATTCTCTGGATGCTTTGACATATATCTCTAATGGTTCCCCACCAGTGTTGCCAGAAATTGCCAGAATTTTTCCGAAAATCGTCAAAATTGGGGCACAAAAATCGTCAAAATAAATTTTCGAAATCGTCAACACAAAAATCTACTACTTTTATACAGCTTTCGATTTCTTTCGGGCGAAGGGCATGTTTCAGAGACAGATATGTATTAATAATGTGTACACCTAAATGACTTGCGATTCCTCAAACTTAAAAAAATACTGTGGGCCGATCTCACATACTTGAACCGCAATTGTAATCAAATTTGGCGGAAACATATCATATAAATAACAATTCCATAGGATTGAAAATAGGCCATATAGGGCCATATTTCAGGTACCAACCGATTAGGAAGAATTTCGACAAAATGTATTTGATTTTACGTAGAACAATTCACACGATTAATGGTGAACATTTTTATATAAAACCACAAAACGCATTGGGCTGATATTTGGTTGTTTGAGCCTAATTTTACTCATACTCATTCATACGAGTAATGACCTTTGGTCCACATTTTGGTGTATTCCCGATTGTATTTTATTTTACGCAGAACAATTTCAAGGAGCATGTGACCTTTTCTAACATAGTCCTCATAAAAAGTCAAGGCCGCAAAGAAAAAAAAATCATTTAGATCGGGCTAAAAATGGTAATTTTCGATTAATTTTAACTGAAATCATTCGATGCTGTAACGACATCCCTCACGTAAAAATAATCAATTCCGGAGGTTTTCCTACTATGTCATTGAATTCGATGGAATATACAATTTTTTTTTTAGTTCGTTGATCATCCGCAATGGTTGAAAAGTTTTCTAATACTTTTTTAATTATAATTATATCCCTAAGGAATTATTATAAGAAACTTTCAATCATTTATATTTTTCATTTTAAAAAGATAATTGGATGTGTAAATTATATTCGGCAGAAATTATAAAAAGTCCTTAATATAAGAAACAAATTTCAAGTTTTTCTTACAATCTCCGTAAAATCGTCATTTTGGTGCAAAAATCGTTAAATCGTCATTGGCTCTAAAAATCGTCAAAATGACGATAAATCGTCATTTCAACAACACTGTTCCCCACAGAAAATAATCCAAAAGCACTCAAATCAAAAGTCAAAATAATCGGTAGTTCAAATTTAAAATTTTAAATGGACCACCCTTTGCTTTAAAGTTATTAAATGCAATTTAAATTGATATAAATTTAACTAAAACAAAAAAATAAATAAATTTACCAATATTTTTTTTTGAAACTGAAGGTGAGGGGAGTCGTAAGTCATAGTAATAGTTTATCTGTCGCTATCACCTTGAGCAAAAGTGGTCCCATCCCATTTGACACCTCCCACACAAAGGGATAATTTTGTACAAAAAGTTAACAGCTTATAACATCAATACCAGTACATACAAATAAAGGGGTTTCCAACAAGAGGTGTTATTTTGGTATTCAAAGAAAAATTCCATTTTTTGAGATAAATGATCGGATATTTATTTCATAATAAAGAGGAAGGTATGCCGTTAATAATGAAAAACATCAGCCAAATGGCCACCACGACCACGCTTACAGGACCATATCCTTTTCATGAAATTTTCCATAACCAAATCGCAAAGTGGCTGCCCTACTACGTCTTCGATAGCCTCACGAATTCTATTTGTGAGGTCTTGAATCGACGCTGGGCTGTTGGCGTAGACCTTATCTTTCACGTGGCCCCAAAGGAAGAAGACGCATGGTGTTAAATCACCATAAACCGCACCAAACAGTCACACGTTGAGGATGGAGAGGCTTCTCAACAATAACTCTTGGGTTTTCCGAGCCCCAGATGCTACAATTTTGCTTGTTGACGTAGCCAACGAGGTGGAAATGGGCCTCATCAGTCAAGATGATTTTTCGATGATTTTAGATTTTTCGAATCTTAATAATTTCAATGCGTTGTTGAATCGTGCATCGTTCCATTTTTAGTAATGGCGTAGTTTCGACTTGTCAAATGTCAAGGAATAAAAGCTTCAAAAGTGACAGCTACTGAAATACCGGGTGATTCAGAATAACACCTCCTGTTGGAAAACCCTGTACTTGCAATTTTGTGTAATGTAAGGCTTTTATAGCATCTATCAGTGGAAAATGTGTGTTTTTTCCACGCCCCTTTTCGTACCTCTCACACAAAATGCTGAAATCCTACCAAAAACACTTACAATTCAGTACAGAACAATGTCTTCACATTACTTAGGTTAGGTTAAAATAGAGTGGCAGCCGAAGTTACTGAGGCACATAGACTAATTGAGATCTCTAGTGCTACCACGAGCGATTTTGCCCCTCATCGAAACCAACCTGTTTGATACACAAAATAATAAATAATACTATTATCAGTACAGGCCAGATCTGTCAGACTTCCTAGTAAGGTCGTCGATATATTCACACGTCGTTTACTCAGTGCCCCTTAAGAACTGACACAAACGTAGACAGTATTTCCTCCCTAGTGCGAGGGCATATTTTGACCTTCTCAGGCGTAAATTTCTATGTACCTCTCACAGGACAGCCTGACTGCCTCTTGCCTAAGCCAAAGCTTGCATGTGGACAGTGACGCATCAATAAATGCAAATTCTTCGAGATCTGTAATGTAGTCTCGTTCCTAGCAAGTTCGTCGTCTTGCAGGATAGAAGCCTCAACGTGTCTCTACAGCTTTCCTAGCGGGGAATATAACGCAACGCTGGCCTTTCCTACCCGTTCCCATACATTAAGTCTGAATGACAATATTTGGCCGAGGATGGTTCATATGTGCAATCCTATATTTCCAAGTAAAGAGAACTAATTCTGTCTTGTTTGAGTTAGCATCCAAACAACTGATTTAGACTTATCTTGCCAATTTATTCAGATCCACTTAAATTTATCCAATCCTATTTATTCAGATCCCAGCAAAAACTATCATTACCAGGTAACCTGGCGGGTAAGTGAAATTCAAAAGAAGTGATGACTTACCATTTAGCCACCCTTCAGATTATTTTTACATGGACATGGTATTGGAGGAAAGTACTTCCATGCAAGCATACGAAAAGCTAACAAATAACTACTTACCCCCCACGCTTACGAAGATCCTATAAGTAGTTGATATTGTCATTTTAATAAGGGGTTGAATAACACCTCACCAATAATGATTTTCATATGTGTATATATACAAAGTGGCGCAAAAGTAATCCTCCTATCAGAAAATGCTATACATTTTGCGATTGGCCCCTAATGTCAGTTCTGTTTTGACATTTGTGTAGTAAACACATGCGAAATACACGTTAATAAACAATGTTACACTACACTGCTCCAGAACGCGGAATATTGTTGTCTATTTATTTGACCAATAATCGGTCGGTGACTTTGGCACAGATTTCCTGGCCGTCCAACGCCTACTGGTGAAACACTGCGACATTTAGCCGCTCGCCTCGAAGAGACAGGCACAACACGAGATGCTGCCAGGCGTGGCAGACCCCGGAGTAGCCGTTCTGCAGAGAATATTGCTGCTGTAGCCGAGGATGTCATGAAAGCGCCGTCGACATCGACCAGACGACGTGCCACGCAAATGGGTATCAGTCGACGGACTCTACAGCGAATTTTGGTACAAGATTTGAAGATGTTTCCGTACAAAGTCCAGACGGTGCATCAGCTGTTAGCTGCTGACCGCCAATCGCGTCTAACATAACATCGAAAGGTTACTTTTGCGCCACCTGTTATATCATATATAATTAAATATGATGAGATGTTTTTTACACGAAATCTTACTAAGTTTCTATATCAAATCAATGTTTCTTCAATAAAAATTGTCGTTGTAGCATATTTTACAATACCCGACTTAAAAAAAACTTTCAAATAAGTCCATATTTATGTCAATATAAGTAAGTCATTATTTGTTGACTACATGTAATGCAGAGGGTAATGATATGTCATTACCTGGTAATGCAAGAGGTAATGACACGTACTTACCAAGTTTTTGCTGGGTATATTGTGTCTGGGGACCACTAGGTTCCAGATTAGTGAAGACCGTACTCCTTCATGTGGGTTCCCCCAATTCTAGATCTAGGAGGATTCCATTCACCTCTATATTTCAAATTAGTGGAGACAGTATTCCTCCCTGTATAGTCCCTCAGTTTACAAATCTTGTAAATGTTGTGGCCCCCGGGATGCTGTTATGCATCTTCTGGTGAGCAAAACGCTGAATTAGATAGTTCACCCTTAGATGCAACAACGCCGCAATTACTGCATCTGCATAAATGTTCTTTAAAGACCCTTTCATATCAAGAAAGACCATCATAGTGAATTCGTTGAAATGCAGGGACGATTCCAAAATGTCGGGCATGTTTTCTTTCCTCACAAGTGTTTTGTATCGAGTCTTGAATTCCCCTTGACTATTGTCTATATAAAATCCTACAGATGCTTCTCTAGCAATTGTTTTTGAGTAACTATGACATGCATTGTTGAATAGCTTTGATGTTCTGAGTGTCCTTCTTCTAAAATGTACCACTGTGTATATTAATTTCCGTCATCGCGCATAGTACCTACATTGAGTTTTATACCAAAAGGTAAACAAAACTTGGCGCGAAGTACATATAACGACGGCGACGACTGTGACTACGACGATGAGTATCGGCGATGGTTAAAAAGTTGCAGTGCTGTTGTCGTTGCCGCAGTCGTCGTCTAATAACTTAATTTTAAAACAAACAAAAACTAATAAAACAACTTAGCTGACAAAGTTGACGAGGGTTGTATGAAATAAACAAAATTAAACGAAAAACTAAAATGTATTACGAATTAATATATGGAGGTACCAGAACTACAATACATGATAATATCACATTGTAGTGCATTGGTAGCCGATCAACTGGGTATACGAGTATATACCATTAAGATACCTTCGAGGGAGGAATGGGTTGGCAGAATACCAAACAAGTAAGAAAATGTCAGTCGGGTAAACCGACTAAAACCATATTACAATACGAGAACTCACTTTGTGAGAAAAAATTTTCGCATACCAAATTTGATGTCAATCCGTTACTTCTTTTGAGAGTTATCCTGCGCACCAGACAGACAGACGGACGGACTATTTGTTTTTAAATAGAAACTATCTGCGCTTCTATACAGATGTTTCGAGAATTGATATGAACATTAGTTTGGGATTACACTGTTAATAAATTATGGCTTGATATAAGTCACAAACTACCAGATACTTGCAGTGTTTATGAGGATATGAGGATGAAGTGGGGAACAATAATCACCTGCTTTATTACGTTTCCGCATTGAGTAAACGACGTCGAAAGTCTGACAAATCTTGCCGACACCAATCACCGTATTATTGATATCTTTGTATATGAAAAAGTTTGGTTTCAATTATCGGCATCTGAGTCCCTGGTAGCACTAGGCACCTTAATTGCTCTATGTGAGTTGGTAACTCCACCTGCATCCCTCACCTAAACCTACATCTAACAGGAGTATTTAACCGAACTCGTCCAGTACTAAATATTAGAATATTTCCAGCACTTCAGCAGAATGAGGTGGATGTGGTGTCAACTCATCTGGCTGGAGTGTTCACTGCATGCCTAACCCATTCGTATACCCCAAAAACTGGCAGGAATCAAGGGTGGTCTTCATAGAAAAGCCTGGCAAGGCGAGTTATGCGACCCCAAAGTCTTATCGACCCATTAGCCTAACGTCTTTCCTGTTAAAAACAATGGAGCGAATAATTGATAACATGGTCAAAAATAAAATAGCGGATGACAGGCTAAAATTCAAACAACACGCCTATGTCACAGGAAGATCAGTGGAAACAGCTCTGCATGACTCTGCATAGTGCACCACATAGAAGAGTCCTTCAGTAAAGAAATGTATACACTTGCTGTTTGCATAGACATTGAGGGCGCATTTAACAATGTACAGACCGATACACTTAACCAGTCCTTAGACGAGTTTCAGGTTGACCGGGCGCTGAAAAACGGGATCAACAACATGCTAAGGAATAGGTGGATTATTTGTGGGTCATATGACGTAAAAATTAGAGACAAGGTAAATCGTGGTTGCGACGATACACAGTCTCCTAAACGCCCTCACCAATGAAGGACTTAAACCAGTCTGCTATGCAGACGACGTTGTAATACTTCTAAGGGGCTTTCCTCCAAATCTATAATGCAAAACAGCTGAGGAGGCACTTAACATAGCATATAACTGGGCACAAACAAGGGGATTAAATGTCAACCCAGACAAAACAGAAATATGTCTATTTAGAAGGAAAACGAAGATCTCACGTTTTACCCGGCCTCGATTCCTGAATAAGACAATTGCTATAACTAAAACGGTAAAATACTTGGGAGTAATCTTGGATCAGAAACTGTACTGGAAAGATCATCTTGAAGAAAGAGTTACAAAGACCCACAGATGTTGGTCGTTGTGCAGAAGAGCTATGGGTTCAAAATGGGGCTACGTCTAAATATGACTCACTGTCTTTACAACAGCGTGATTAGACCAATAATCACATACGCCTGTGTAGTGTGGTGGACATCAATGGACAAGAAGTGCAACGTAATATCTTTGCAAAAAATTCAACGTATGTGATGTTTAGGCATAAGCAGGGCATTTAGAGCTCTGCATGAGGTACTGCACCACATAGAAGAGTCCTTCAGTAAAGAAATGCATACACTTGCTGTTTGCATAGACATTGAGGGCGCATTTAACAATGTACAGACCGATACACTTAACCAGTCCTTAGGCGAGTTTCAGGTTGACCGGGCGCTGAAAAACGGGATCAACAACATGCTAAGGAATAGGTGGATTATTTGTGGGTCATATGACGTAAAAATTAGAGACAAGGTAAATCGTGGTATATATTTTATCGCCTCTTCTATGGGTTGCGACGAAACACAGTCTCCTAAACGCCCTCACCAATGAAGGACTTAAACCAGTCTGCTATGCAGACGACGTTGTAATACTTCTAAGGGGCTTTCATGCAAATCTATAATGCAAAAGAGCTGAAGAGGCACTTAACATAGCACATAACTGGGCACAACCAAGGGGATTAAATGTTAACCCAGACAAAACAGAAATATGTCTATTTACAAGGAAAACGAAGATCCCACGTTTTACCCGGCCTCGATTCCTGAATGAGACAATTGCTATAACTAAAACGGTAAAATACTTGGGAGTAATCTTGGATCAGAAACTGTACTGGAAAGATCATCTTGAAGAAAGAGTTACAAAGGCCCACAGAAGTTGGTCGTTGTGCAGAAGAGCTATGGGTTCAAAATGGGGACTGTTCGCTCCATTGTTTTTAACAGGAAAGAAGTTAGGCTAATAGGTCGATAAGCCTTTGGGATCGTATAACTCGCCTTGCCAGGCTTGGGTATGAAGACCACCAGGTCTAGCAGCCTTGAAAGGAGAGAAGCTTTTTATAGCTTCCTTAATCATAGCATCCGTAATAGGTACTTGGTGCATCACATTTTCGGTCTGTAACTGTTCCTCTGTTGGCCCAGCATTACCACTCGGAAAATGAGTTTTCATCAAAAGCTTTACGGTATCATCTATAGTTACCATCCTTTTACCCATTTCATCCACCAGCTGTATGAAAGTAGTAGATTTTTGTGTTGACGATTTAGAAAATTTATTTTGACGATTTGACGATTTTTGTGCCCCCATTTTGACGATTTTCGGACAAATTCGTCTGGCAACACTGGATACCAATCATTCCCAACGTGATGAGATCAATAATAGGTCCCGGTTTTACCATTACTGGGATCAGTAGAATTATGTTAATTGACTCTTCCTTTTCCGGGGCGTTACAATGAAGTTATTTAACTGACTAATTTTTCAGCGCTCCAGAGCAGTATTTTTTTAAAAGTCTTTCCAACTTACAGAACTTGTCCTTCTTTTGCCGCATATATCCCTCGTTTTGTGTAAAATAAATTTTATTTTATTTAATAAGTCCAACATATATTCCCATAGGAAAATGTCCGAGGACAGGTAGAATGAAAATGATTGACACAATGTATATAAAAGTTGCGCGAAAAAATTACAACCTTAAGTTTGACGTCGTAGTTGAAGTGGAGCAGCGTCGACGACGCAAACAATAAATAAATAATGTATAATTTGTATTTTTTCGTTTCGCTTTTTGTTAAGAAAACAACAAAATTGAGCAATAATGGCGATAGTAACGATAATTACAACGTGCCACTAATGTAAACAAACAAAGTGACATGTGAGATACATACTACTTTGAAGCGGTTTTGACGCAGCAAAAAAATAAATTATTTTGTGGAACTCTAGGGTAAAAATTCTGAGGGTCTGTCATCAATGACTATAATTTAAAGAGTAAACCTGTATGACATGGGTCCGTCAAATAACTTTTTTTTTTGGAAAATGCTATGAAAAACACTACTGAATATTTTCTCAAATTTCTTTTTTTATTTGAAAGTACAATCCTTCCGGTTAATAATGGAAAATAATTTCATTCAAATGGCTGCCTCGGCTGGCCATGCAGTAGCCTACACGATCGGTTCAATTTTTAAGCACATTATCGATTGTGTGCAGCTGTATTTCACCATATATTTTTCCGAGCTTTGTTCAAGCGTATACACAACCATATTCGTTCAGCGGAAGGATAAAACTAATTATCTGTCAAATCAGACATGAGCTAAGTGTTACCATTCACGAAATAAGCACTAGTTGAAAAAATAACGTTAGATGGCGGAACCTGTAGATATGGCTTAGATCACATAATGCAGAAAGAAAATACAAACAAGAAACATATAGCCCGATTAAAAAACAATAGTTTCGATCATATATCATTATAATAAATCAGATCAGGATCAAGAAACTACTCTCAACCTCTTGGCAAATTGGCTAAATTTATTAGCGTTCGTATCCATAGCACCTAGATGCCATTACATGGGGGATACATCTAATTGCGATTTCTTTTCTTGAAGAAATGTTGCCCCGTCGACGTGAAATTCTAGAATATGGTTGCACCTTTCAAGTCTTAATAATATAATACCTCGTAACTTAATTTTACCCCATTTTTTAAACTTCAAAAATGTGTTAGAAAAGAGCAAAGAAAATGCTGCACTTTTTCCAGAAAATCGCCATAAATATGTTTCGGTTTCGTTAATCGATGAAGTTTGAGATTAATAGCTTATTGGCCTTCCGCATCCAATCTTGGTGCCAAGGCTGCCAGCAAATCAACAGACAGGATTTCCGCAAACTATTTATAGAAGATTCCCACTTTCGGCCGCACCTTACATTGTGTGCAGGCGCCAAGATGGATCATTTCTTTCATGTGAAACACCTCATCCATCATCGCTTGTAGGCGAATGCTTATTTAAAGGCGGCACTTAGTGTTGCCTAGGCCAGAAATGTATATAGAAACCCTCGTAGTATTTGGACCATATATTTTGAAGTACAAGCTCGATAGAACCACTTAAATTAAAGGAAATTATATATATTTCATTAGTTTAAAGGCAATTGCCCTCACTTTCATTGTTCACTGTCCTTCATTTTATGTACATGTTCAATGTAAAATTCTTTGATCCAATGACATTTGTCAGCAATTTCATGATAAATGTCGATAGCTTTAATGATTTTGGACATCAAATTATAAACATTAAAATTTTTAAAGACCACTTGTCCGTAATTTTAGGCCCTTAATTATTCGTCATCTTTGCTGGCTTTAAATTAATGATAAGTCGTCTTTGGAATATTGCTCTTTTTGAACATAATATTGTAAATGTGGTTTAATTGTATAGAATGAGGTCGTTTTCATATGCGAGAGGACCATTGAGACTATCGTTAATCCTTAAAATGAGAGTTGCAGAGAATTGGTTAGAGTTTTTTGAATCAATTCTTGTGACTACCCAAATCGAATTTCCAGCAAACATATTTGGGGTCTTAGGACACTCCTTCGATGTGTTACACTTTTGGTTCGAAGCAAATGATATCTCTCTAAGGTGAGGATATAGAAATGTAAATTTTTTTCGTTATTCACAGTTTTCATCAAAATAAGATTTTTGGTCCTAAAACTAAAATAGTCTACATAATCTTGAGGATAGTTGATCCTTGAAATCCTTGTCCTACATATAATACAAATAGTCTTTGAAATGATGACAACATACCTCAATGTGAGATAATACATTAATTTAGATTCCTACAGTGTGTAATAATTTTAATAAATTTAAACAATGTAAGTTTCGTATACGGGTATGTACTACATTTGTCATGATAAAACAATCAATTTACCACCTATACTTTTGAGGCTATGCGGACGTTTTTTTACATTTTATTGCCAACCTGTGGTGTCAACACCGCAAATAGTTTATTAAGTTGATAATAACACCATATGTCTATAGTATTACATTATTCCAAAGACAAGAGAACATAAATTCAACGACAAAAATATTTATTACTAACCTGTGGTGTCACCATCGAACACCGCAAATAGTTGATTTGCGGTGTTGGCAGAGAGAAAGGGACACAAACTATAAAATAATACCATATGTCTATAGTATTACATTATTCCAAAGACAACAGAACATAAATTCATTGACAACAAATATACACCATACATCTTTAATAATATTATATGTAAAAGTTCGGATGCAATACCTTTAAATCTATTGACATGTATCCTGAAATTACTGACGTTTGTCCTTACATCAATGATTTGTGGTCCTAACACAAAAGCCAAACTGTAATATTAGGGACAGTTAATCATGAAGCGAGGGACAGTTTCAGAATGACAATTTCCTTGAAATCAAGTAAGTATTGTCCTAAATTTTATGAAAATTCTCCTTGAAATGGTGATAAAATATATCCTTGGTTTAGTGGAGCCATCGTATTTAGTGTCGGGATACATTTTTTATTGTACGTGAAATTATGTTAATTTTTATTCCTAACCACACCGAAAATGACTAAGACAACATCACAATTTAATTGGTTTAGGAGTAAAATTTCAATATCTTAATGTTTTTTGTCTTCGATGTCAAATCAGTGTCATTGTCTTTTATTTTAGGTCATATTTCTATCGGTGTAGTGTAAATTAAATAGATTAAAATATACTTCCGGATATTTGCGGTGCTTTCTACGTTACAAGCTTCCATTTACCACCTATGCTTCTGAGGCTATGCGGGCGTTTTTTACATTTTATTACCTCGTTTCGGTGCCATTATAACTGCGTATTCGCCCTGAGCGGACAACACGCTCAGTGCAATTTCTGTCCGTCCCTTTTTCGTTCACGGGTATTGCGCAATTTTTCAATTACTTTTTTTTGAGGCATTATTTTTATTTTTGTGATTGTCGTTCTTGTTGTTACACTTGATACATATTTTTACAAAACATGTGTCTATAAAAAAGTGCCATTCACAAGAAAATTAGCCAAAATTTTTCGCTAAAAGTCATTGATTTCTTTTCCTCTCAGACAGGAGGAACACGCGCAATTACCTCTGCCGCAGCCGCAGCCGCTCGTCTTCATTTTGGGGGCAAATGATTTTCGCTTTTGGCGGTAATGTCGCACATCTGTAGTCAAATGTACCCATCGGTCGTCGGCGACGACAAGTGACTGTCTGTCTTGAGGTCGATGTAGGCTGTCGCTGCGTCCCCACAAAGGATTTTCATTTCATTCGGCGTGTTTTCAGTTTTTCTCGATTTTAAATAGATTTAATTTCAAAACAAATACAAATGCTGGCGATTATTTTTGTGCGCCAAAATACTGTTGCGTTGACTGGGGTCTGTATATATTTAAAACAAGCAAATCAAGTGTCCGCCGAGGTAGCTATCGTCCTGACATACTTACATACGCATGCATTCGGTTAAACTAAATGAAATGTCAATTGGCTTAACAATAGTTTTTATAAAATAAATTAGACACATTATCAGTCAACAGAAGTATATTCTCACTTTCAGAGAAGTATAATATGGATCTTGGTAATCACAGAGAAATTTTGTAGTCACCATAATAATATTCGCAGAGCATAATGTAATGGTAACATAATTATATTACATGACTAGGATTGTCGGAACTATGTTATGGTCACTGCAACCATGTTAATACATATCGTGTGTATAATTTATAAAAAATTCAATATTTCACTAAATCCTAAATCCTTTCGAGTAAGGGACCAGAAGGAGCTGGTTAATATGGTCCATCTTCGAACTGAGCCTGGGACATAACCACATAAAAATGTAATATATATCGGTCGCCACTTTAGAGCGAGCGTCATCGTATGCACCAACTAGTCGAACGGACGGATATAGCTCAAATGACACAAAAAAATCTTAAACACTTTTTGTCCGTAGCAAATGATATATAATAGGCCGGGTCGATTTGTGGGGAGGCAAAAAAAGTCGCCATTGCTCAGTGAAAATCGTATTCTAGGGATCAAAATAAGGAACTTTGCCGAAGGAACCATACCTCTAAAACGAATTCTGATGTCCCGGAATTTGGGTCGAACTTTTGGGTAGGGGCAAATTTTTAAAAATCCCACTTTGACCCATTTAGAGTGCTCCAATCGAGTCCAAATGTATGACCGACCCCCACTAACTTTAGAGGCCCGACCCACCCATGCCAGTGGCACATCCCCTGGAAACCCCCTGGGGGTTCCATACATTTGGACTCGATTGGAGCACTCTAAATGGGTCAAAGTGGGATTTTTTCCGGGACATCAGAATTCGTTTTAGAGGTATGGTTCCTTCGGCAAAGTTTCTTATTTTGATCCCTAGAATACGATTTTCGCTGAGCAATGGGCGATTTTTAAATCGACCCGCCCTAATATATAACCTTTAACTTCAACGTTCTTTTAAATACAAGTTCTGATACGACAGCTTCTGGAACATAATCTAAGTAAAGTTCTGCCTTTATGTGAGACAAGTGCCGTAAAAGGGGACAAATATGGAACAGCCGCCTAGACCAAATATTTCAAAGTAATTTAACAGGATTGTGGCTGGATCTTATACTATGAAATACATACATACATTAATGCTATTTCAAAATGCGTACAAATTAAGAAAGGGACTAAAATGGCCCAAATGTTTTTCCTTTGGAGATCAATTTATTTAGCCCTTTTTTGAGGACGAGTTACCAGATGTACCCTCTAGAAAAGATCACCTAATGTGTGTAGCAGGAAGAGGTTACATATGCCCAAAAAGAGTTTATAGTGAATTTTCCAAATTTGCATTTTCTTTTCTTTAAATAGTACAAAATGGGCCTCCAAATAGTAACATTCGTTTAGAGGAAATATTAATGCATTTTCAAAATGCGTACTTTTTCTTATACAAGAGGACAACACAAAGGGTATCTAGTATAATAATCTCTTCAGTTTATGAAGCCATAACAAATTTTCGATAGTCTAACTTTCTAGGATATAAAGGTGAAGAAAATGTCCTAACTACCAGGAAAAAATCGTTATATTAGAAGCATTAGTTAGCTCTCTTGTACATGCATAAAGCGTGGTACTATGTTCATTTTTCGCGTTGAAATCCCATATAAAAACAAAGTCGCGAAAAAAACTGCGAAATTTTTTCATTTGTGGTACTATGTTTATTTCAACGCGAAAAAGTTACATTTTGCGACACCACAAATTTAACGCCGTTACAAATTGAACGCCGCAACAAATTTAATGCCGCCACCGTCACACTTACATTTGTTTATATTTATTTTTGTCCGCAAGAAACTCAACTGTTGTAATTAGAAATAAAATTTCCTAATAAAGAATAATAAATTAAATTATCTTCCGAAATAAAGAAAAAGAATGCAAAGATGTGATAGGAAAAATAATTATTTTTATGGAATAAACCAGAAGAGCGAAATTCCAATTGGATTGCAGTACAAAAGCAAACAAAATGTGCAAAACACTGAACATTTAACTAAATGTAATAATGTGGAATTTGTCTTGTAATTAGATATGTACATTTATGTTTGGATGTTTTGTGTCCAAAAGCCAGGAGAAACATTATGCACGGCTAACTCTACTAAAGCAGTAGGACAATGGAATTGGACAGTGCCTGTGATCTCGAGTTGGAAATGGTTGTAAAGAACATACGTAGTTAGTTCTTGCCAGCCATAGAAGTTGGAAGAAGATATTCCGTTTATGGATGGAAGTATAATATATATGTCAACAAATAAAATGTAAATCCTTAAATATAATAATAAAAGATATTTTTCGATTAATCAAAACATCATTTTATTTATTTATATTCGTAAAACAGTAAGAAATTATTTCGTTATTTATAACATTGTACTACCCTGGCTTTTCATGTCTCACAAACATCGCCACCGCAACAACACACAAGCTTTGGCTTAGGCAATGGACAGTGATGGACAGAAATCGAAGAGATAAACAGCAATTGACACCTGTATGGTATTTAGACCAATCTGGGCACGATACGACCAGAGAAGGACAAAATATTTCCTCGCACTAGAGAAGAAAATACTGTCAACGTTAGTGTCAGTTCTGACGGGTCACTGGTTGATCGGTGAAAACGCCAGGAGGTTGGGAATTAAGTATAATGACTTCTGCGGAAGTCGTGGAGTTGAGTAAGAAGTGGAGAGTATTGAACACCTGCTGGTCCGCATTGGACCAGCTGGTCCGCATTGGACCGTGTACGAATACCGGTACCGGTATTCGTACACGGAAAATAACGCTTCATTCATAAAAACCTACCTTGGACAGATGATATTAAATTTGTATATTTTTAGTGATAAAATTATTGCTATATTTTTATCAACAAATAACATTACAAAATTTTATTTAAAATTGATTTGACTGTTAGTTTATTTTGAATTCAATCCATATTGGTAATATTCTTTTTTTTTATTCTGTGTACAAAACAGATAAGGCGACTAGTGAAGTGAACATTTGTCAAGAAATCACTGTTCTTCGCCAACAAAAAATGACTAAAATGTGAATCATAATTTTTTGCGTATTGGCAATATTTCGTCTATTCAGATAGAATAGTATCGAAGAAACAATAAACGCCCCAAAAGATTTATTTGACAATTGAGCGAAAATAAAACGCTTTCACACTAGCACTTGCTCTAGCCACCTAATATTATAAATATATAGTTTTTGAATCATAATAATTAATTTCGCACTAGTGGTGTGGGTAGATCAGTGGATTTTGCTAATGATGACGGCTACTAAATTAAAGGAGATGATAAATGTCTCTTGGGGCTAGCGAAGAATTTCACACAGATTTCGAGAAAGATGTGAGAACATAATATGTTGGCTACAGAAGAAGTACGAGTATTTAATAGGTATCAGGTATTGAATCGCAATAGTATGATTGAAGTAGACATACCTTTATCAACAACGGATCATAACAATAGTGATAATTTCGTAGTGACACATAGTTCTTATTGAATATACCGGGTGTTTCTTCAGAGCCTAAGAACTTAAAATGATAATACAAGACGGTAATATTGTTGGAATGATATTTTTTCATTACAACCTGGTAGATAATTTCATGGCATTTATTTTTTAAATATGACTGCCGGCATATTTACGTCTGCCGCGGCTACGAGTTACATGGTCCATTCGATCAGTCCAATTGCCTACTTTTTCCAATAAATCTGGCCGTATGGTATCAATGCTTAAAGAGTTGCTGCTGGTTTATCGGCATTAACCAATGACTTAGCATAGCCCCATAAAAATAAATCCAGAGGCATTAAATCGCACGAACGAGGCGGTCAGTGGACAGGGCCAAATTGATGTTGCAATAAATCTATTGTTAAGCGCGCTGTATGGCAAATTGCTCCGTCTTGTTGGAACCAAAGAGAATCAATATTTAATTAAATTGTAGCCATTTGTGGGGCAGGTACTAGAAGGAGTGGACCAATATGGCCCATCTTCGAACTTAGCCGGAGATAGAAAAGAAAAAAAATATGACCACATACCAAATTTCAAGTCAATCGGTTACTCCTTTCGAGAGTTATCGTGCGCACCAGCTAGCAGACAGACATACGGACGGACGAAAATTCCTCAAGTGACTTAAAATGTCCCAAAACGGATTTCCGCCGAACCTACCTAGGGTCTTAGGTCACACCTTCGATGTGCGACACTTTTGACTCGCAGCAAAGGTGAGGGTATAAAAATAATTTCGGCAATATTTGCTTTCAAAGCGAGAACAAATTACACTGCCCAATAGCATTTTTGGAACAAAGCAGCGACCCTATAATTTTGGAAGGGCATGTGGAGTAGATAATTTTTGTAGAATAAACTTATCGTCCAGCTGGTCTGAGTTTTTTTTACAGTGGGTCAAAGTTTTAATATTTTGGTCGAAGAGAGCATTATGGTGGAATTGGAACGCATTCCCAGTCAGCATTTTGTGAAAGTATTGATCATATTCGGGTCCTTTTCGACTCCACTGCGCGATTAAAATAATCACAAATGCGCTCATTTTCTGATCATAAAAGAATGTTTTGTTGGGAGAAAATGGTACCCTACCCGCGAGTCATCTTTAAGAGTCTTTTATAAGCCGATATTCTGCTCACTTTCGAGTAATTTTTCAGTTGTACTTATGATCATTTTCGAGTTATTTCTCAGTCGTATTTAGTATCATTTACGAGTCCTTTTCTAGTCATTTTTAATTCGTATTTTCTTCCATCTGCGAGTCTTTTCCAAGTCATTTTTAAGCCGTACTTATAATACTTTGCGCTTATTATTATTAAAATAAATTTATTACATTAAAAAAATAAAATAAAGAAACTAAAGACTGATAAAAATACACTCAAATTCACAATGTCCAACTATTGGATTATTGCTTCAATAAGAAAGCAAATTGTCCCGTTATAAACAAAAGCACCTCCATAATGAGAACTTTCTACCATCCATGTGCGCGAATTATCATTGCAAAATAATGATCAAAACAATCACATTTCAAACATCTGAATGATATCTTTGTGATTCAAGTATATTTTGTTATTGTATTTTCAATAAAGCCCTTTTGAAGCATAAGCATGACACATTTTCTAGTCTTTTTTCAAGCATACAAGTGATTAACCACATTATGGTCACCAAAAGTACTCGAATAGGACCCAGTTAGATGTTTTTTGAAAAAATGATCTTCCAATTGCTGGGTGGGTTACACTGAATAAATTACAAGTGTTTGTATTTTAATTTATCGCGACTTTAAATTTGCTAAGTCAGCATAAAGAGCTATATTTACAACTTTGGCGACCCCCACTGAAATTTTCCGGCAAACATTTTCGTAGAATATTTTAATCCTTTTGATCCGAATTGACCCTTTAAGAGGAGAGCTAGAGGGTTAAGATCTTCCACAAAAATGATCCTCATAAAAATTCCACTATATAACTGTGACAATAAGAAATCTCTCAGTCATTAACTTACAGCATTTTTTTCATTTAGTATAATGCTCCCTTCGACCAAAAAATGAAGACTTTGACCCACTGTAAAAAACCTCAGATCAGCTGGACCATAAGTTTATTCTACAAAAATAATCTACTGAATATGCCCTTTCAGAATTATAGAGTCGCTCTTCTGCTCCAGATATTCTATAGATATCTCGACTTTAAATTTACACTATAGCATTTTTTTGTATAGCGTGATCCATTTCGATGTTCCCCACTTTTTTAAAGAAAAAAACTCAGAAAATTCAAATTTAATGGGGAATGTTTATTATCATTTGAAAGCACATTCTTTGGCATTTATTTTTTGAAGATTATATCTATCAAATGTTGGCCGCGGCTACGTCTCAGATGGTCCATCCGTTGAGTCCAATTCTCGCATATACTTTTGACTTTACATATCCCCACAGGAAAAAGTTTTAACGGTGTGATATCACACGATCTTGGTGGCCAATCGACCGGCCCAAAAGTGAAATTATCTGCTCACCGAAGTGTTCTCTCAATAAATCCATTGATTGATGCGATGTGTGGGAAGTGACGCCGTCTTGTTGAAACCAAATGTAGCCGAGATCACGAGCTTCAATTTCAGGCATCAAATAGTCGGTTATCATGGCACGATAACGGTCGCCATTAACGGTTACGTTCTCACCGGCATCATTTTTGAAGAAATATGGACCGATGATTCCACCGGCCCACAAACCAGACCAAACCGTTGTTTTTTCTGGATGAAGTGGCAGCTCTTGAATCTCTTCAGGTTGCTATTCGTCCCAAATGCGGCAATTTTGCTTGTTTACATACCCATTGAGCCAGAAATGGGCCTCATCGCTGAACAAAATTTGGCTCGAAAACGTCGGATCTTCTTGGAACTTTTCAAGAGCCCATAGAGCGAAGCGATGTCGCTTGGGAAGGTCGGGCGGCTTCAGTTCTTGCACAAGCTGTATTTTGTATGCTTTCAATTTAAGATCTCGACGTAAAATGTGCCAAGTCGTTCCATACGTCAGTCCGAGAACACAAGAACTCAAGCCGGCCGATCATCCACAACGTCGTGTCTTTGCTGATTGGGTCCTTGGAGTGCATGAAAATGATCCGGAATTCCATCGAAAAATCATCTTGACTGATGAGGCCCATTTCCACCTCGGTGGCTAGGTCAACAAGCAAAATTGTTGCATCTGGGGCTCGGAAAACCCAAGAGTTATTGTTGAGAAGCGGATTGCGCTATCGAGAGATGATTAATGATTTTTTATGGTCGGAGTTGGATGGTACTGATCTGGACAACGTTTACTTTCAACAAGACGGCGCTACGTGCCACACAAGCAACGAAACCATTGCTCTGTTACGTGAAAAGTTTCCTGACCGTGTTATCTCTCGAAGAGGTGATCACAATTGACCACCGAGATCTTGTAATTTAACACCTTGCGACTTCTTCCTTTGGGGCCACGTGAAAGATAAGGTCTACACGCTGAAAAAATCGATTCTGTATTATATTGTCCCAAACAAATTTGGCTTGAAACATAAATATGTTTAGGGTACACTCTAAACATATAATAGTTGGTACATACAAAAATTATATATTTAGGAAGATGTTGTTCTAACCAAACCATTGTTTCCATCCCAATATACTTTTATTTGGGACTATTATTTCCGAAACAAATATTCATTTGCATTTAAGTAATCAGAAAATACCTAAATTTTGTTAAATTGTTCAGTAATTCGAAGTAATAATAAGCTATTTTTGGACATTTTTAATGTTCTTAAAAATAATAAATAATAATAATTAAAATCCTATAATCTTGGATCAAAATAAATGACTTAGAGGATTGATAACTAATGATGACTTGATGACATGCCTTTCCTGAACGTTTGATAACACTGTGAAACAGTGAAAAATACACGGACTTGACAGTAGGTTCAATTGTACTACCAAAGGGTAGTATAACCCTATACTCGGTTTGGCGAAATTGGTGACCAATTTTTTATGGACCTTTAAAGTTTTTGAAAATCACTGGGCTCCTCGAAAACGGTGTCATCAGCTTTTGTCCAACAACTAATTCATACTTGGCGATACCGCTTAACTATAATTGGCAAAAATTTAGCTACGAATATGCTGAAGAAAGTTTCGTAACATTTTATGCGAAAAAAAAAATTTTCGGATTTTTTTTTTGAAAAGGTGAAGGAAAAAAATATTTTTTTTGCGAGTCCCTGAAAGTTATGCTGAAAAAAAGTGAAAACATTTTTTTCCTTCGCCTCTTGATGATAAGAGACTTTGCTCAGCATATTCTTAGCTACATTATTGCCAAATATAGTTAAGCGGTATCACCAAGTCTGAAGTAGTTGTTACGACAAAAGCTGATGACACCCTTTTTCGAGGGGCCCACTGACTTTCAGAAACTTTGGAGGCCTATAAAAAAAATTGGTCACCAATTTTGCCAAACCGAGTATAGTGTTATAATACCCATTGGTAGTAGAATCGAACCTATTCTGTCAAGTCTGTGTATTTTTTCACTGTTGCACAGTGTAATTATATCGAGCCATAACCGCCAAAAAGACGTAAGCGCCACTCACCAAAACATAGAGGAGAAGGTTTCTTTTGCCATTATTTTTTGTTTAAATGCATACACCCAGGAAAAGAATTGGTTGGAATTCGATTGTAACAATAAAAAAATAGTACTAGCATCAAAAAGTATATTGCCTACACCGTCTGTCAGTTGTATTTATATATATGTAATTAGATGAAACAACAATAATAACATGGATACGGTCAAATGAAAATGCTTGCAACTAAATCAATGGTTGTGACAATCGAATTAAGATTGATTTTTTCATTGACACTCGGTTAGTTGTGGTAACCAATTTTTAATTTTCATTATAGTACCATATGATCGATTTTTGTTGGTGAAAACCAATGTTTTATTCTTGACAACAGTAATTGTATCAATAGACCAAAGATTATTATTGCAACGTATAATTGGTTACTACAACAGAAAAATATTAATAAATGATCGTTTATTTGTTATCCCTTTCATTTCCCAAATTTAGAATAATTAAATTAGTATAGTCGAAAACATGGTTTTTGAACGCTTCAACAGCTGCTTCAGGTGTCGAAAAACATTGAACAAACAGTTTTTTCTTGATGTGAGTGAATAAGAAGAAGTCATTGGGTGTCAAATCGGGGTTGTACGGCGGATGACCCATCAATTCGACGTTTTGGCCGGTCAAAAAGGCGCTGGTTTGAGCCGATGTGTGAGAGCTCGCATTATCATGGTGCACAGTGATTCTTCTTCTCTTGTTCGTTTTTCGAATTTCTCCGAAGACTTCAGGCAAACAAATTGTGGTGTACCACTCACAATTGACCGTCCTACGTTGCTCAAGCGGAACAGTCGCCACATGACCAGTTATGCCGAAGAAACAGGCGACCATTTGCTTCGAAGTGCTTCTTCCACGAACAACTTTCGTTGGATTTGGCTCGTCTTCGAAGACCCGCACGGTCGATTGCTGTTTTGTTTCGGACTCATACGCATAGATCCAAGATTGAGTCATTTGAGTGATTGTCAAATTGTGCGGGATCCAACGAGAACAAACCATTTTTGGGGCCAGGTGTTCATGCAATATCGAATGTATGCTGGTGGAAGAAATGCCCAAGGATGCCTCTATCTCACGGTATGCCACACATTATCAGTTTACGCACGGCATCAATGTTCTCTGGCACAACGGCCGTTTTTGGACGACCTTCACGACCTTCGTCTTTGAGCGAGCGTCGGCCACGATTGAAACCAGTTTTTCACAGTGCTATAGGATGGTGCTTCATCTTCATACAAAGATTTATGTTCATCGATGCACTCTTGTCGCGATAATCCACGTCGAAAGTTGAGAAAAATTATCGCACGAAAATGCTCACGAGTTAATTGGTTTTTTTTGCAAAATTTATTTTTTCGAGTCACTGTAAACAACACAAGTGATGGTCGTACGTCAAAACGTTCTGAGTACGTTTATGCTAAAAAATTTCAAACTTTCCAATGAAAATGTCAGATGGCGCCAGGCAGCACTTAGTGTTGCCTAGGCCAGAAATACATATAGTAACCCTCGTATCCATGTTATTATTGTTTTTTCAACTATTTATATATAAATACAACCGACACACGGTGTAGGCAATATACTTTTTGTTGCTAGTACTATTTTTTATACCCTACACCACACTGTGGGACAGGGTATTATAAGTTTGTTTCACGGCAGATGTTTGTAACACCTGAAAATAACACAGCTAGACCCACCTTAAAGTATACCGATCGACTCAGAATCTCTAGCTGAGTCGATTTAAGCATGTCCGTCCGTCCGTCCGTCTGTCCATGTAAAGTTGTTCGTCGACTACAGGTCGCAATTTCACTCCGATCGTTCTGAAATTTTGCAGTTTAGGGTATTTCGCAGCTGTTAAGATTGCTATTGAATTTGGTTGAAATCGGTTCAGATTTAGATATAGCTCCCATATACATATATGTTTCGTCCGATTTGGCCCTTTAGTCCTATAGACTGTATTTTACATCCAATCGTTTTGAAATTTAGAATGGTAGCGTTTCCTGATCCATGAACCAACACTACCGAATTTGAAGAAAATCGGTTAAGATTTAGCTATAGCTCTCATATATATGTTTCGTCCGATTTGGCCCTTTAGTCCTACAAAAGCTGTATTTTACATCCAATCGTTTTGAAATTTAGAACGGTAGAGTTTCTTGATCCATGAACCAACATTGCCGAATTTGAAGAAAATCGGTTAAGATTTAGCTATAGCTCCCATATATATGTTTCGTCCGATTTTGCTCTTTAATCCTGAAGAAGCTGCATTTTACATCCAATCATTTTGAAATTTAGAATGATAGGGTTTCTTGATCCATGAACCAACACTACCGAATTTGAATAAACTCGGTTAAGATTTAGCTATAGCTACTATATATATGTTTCGTCCGATTTGGCCTTTTAGTTCTATAGAAGCTATATTTTACATCCAATCGTTTTGAAATTTAGAATGGTAGAGTTTCTTGATCCATGAACCAACATTGCCGAATTTGATGAAAATTCGAAGATTTAGCTATAGCCCCATATATATGTTTCATCCGATTTGGCTCTTTAGATCCAATCGTTTTTATACCCTACACCACACTGTGGTATTATTTAAGTATAAAATGTCCCAAAAGTAAATTTATGTAAACAATTTATACATGAATTACAAAATTTATATATCAGAGTTATTCAACATTACGAGAGTGGTGTAGGGCATTATATAGTCGGCTCCGCCCGACTTTAACCTTTCCTTACTGGTTTATTGTTACAATCGAATTCCAACCAATTATTTTCCTGGGTGTATGAAATATTATGAAGTCTTAAATTTCATAAATATACAGTGTTATAGTCTGGTGAATTTTTGAGTACCCGGAATAATTTGCATGGGGGTACGAGACCCGCGGTCCGATTTGGTCCAAATTTCAACTATTTCTTAACTATGACCAAATACAGCTTGGTACCAAATTTCTTAATTCTGCCATTACTCCTTCTATTTTTTGTCACAACGATACATGAGGACAGAACACTGTGTGACGGGGCTCCACTGTGCTGACGTCTTATGCTACATTCTCGTAAGTCAAAGTCAGATAATCTCGGTTTACCACTGGGTATAACATAACACATATATATGTCAGGTCCACGAAGTTTAAAATTAACTATATCAGACTTTGGCGTAGATTGGAATGTAGAAGAGGAATTGTTGGTTTTTTTTATTTTAATCAACCGTTTCAAATCGAATGCGTATTTTCTTTTGTGGTTAAATACATTCTGTTAATCGTTATTTCACATTTCAAAGTGTTGAATATTTGATAAACAAATATAAAATGTGTGTTAATATTATAAACTTTCTGGTATATATGATGGGGAAGGGGTGGCAGTGCGGTGGTTTAGAAATATTACGGCCACCTGTGGTAGGCGGAAACGAATGCCAAGCGTTCGCTCATATGTATGTATATCGGCGGCTATCAAATACTATACAAAACTAATATTCAATTATTTAAACAATTGCAATAATCGGACAATAAAATACTTTGTGCCATGGAAACATGGAACGGGAGACCGACAATAGTGGGAGGCCATAGTTTTGTTTAAACAATTAGCCACACATTGGATTAAGTTGTTTTGGGGATTCGCAGGAGGTTAAGCAACGAATGGGTACGAGTATATGTGCACTCCGAGTAAGAAATCGAAATGGTCTACATATATAAAAAAAGTTTTATTCAAATATGTATTAGGATTTAAATAGAAAAATAAATAGAACCAGTAAGGAAAGGCAGAAAGTCGGGCGGGGCCGACTATATAATACCCTTCACCTCCCTAACAATGCGATAAGGGTTATTGCGATAATAATTGGGAATAATTGGTAAATGGGTAAGAACATATATATGCGGATATATCTAATTCTGAACCGATAATCGCTAAATTAAGCAATATTCGTTCCTAAATTGAGAAACATCTTTCTGGAGAATTTTGTAATGATCGGAAGTAAAGTACAACTTCTATAGCGCTTTGTAACCAAATCAGGAGGAACATATATATGGAGCTTATATATAAATCTGAATCGATTTTCCCTGAATACTCATTCATGTAAAATAGAAACCTCTTTCTGTCGAATTTCGTACTGATCGGATATAAAATACAGTCTCTACAGCGCTTGAATGTCAAATCGGTGCTAACATATATATGGGGGCTGTATCTAAATCTGAACCGATTTTCTCCAAATTTGGCAGTATTCCTTCGTGTAATAAGAAACCTCTTTCTGCCGAATTTCGCTGTGATCGGATATAAAATACAATTTCTACAGCTATTGAATTTCAAATCGGGGGTAACATATATATGGGGGCTATATCTAAATCTGAACCGATTTTCTCCGAATTTGGCAGTATTCCTTCATGTAATAAGAAACCTCTTTCTGCCGAATTTCGTACTGATTGGATATAAAATACAGTTTCTACAGCGCTTACATGTCAAATCGGGTGCAACATATATATGGGGGCTATATATAAATCTGAACCGATTTCCCCCAAATTTTGTATTGTATCTAAGTGTATCACGAGACTACTCTCTGTCAATTTTTGTACAAATCGGTTACAAAATGTTGCTTATACCGTGCATATATGCCAAATCGGAGGTACATATATATGGGAGCTATATGTAAATCTGACCCGATTTTAACCAAATTCAATAGGGATCGTCCTGGGGCCTAAAAAAGATATGTGCAAAGTTTCGTTGAGATCGGACCATAATTGCGACCTGTACTTTGATTACAAGAATACGTCTACAGACAGACAGACGGACAGACAGACGGACATAGCTAAATCGACTCAGAAAGTGATTACAAGTCGATCGGTATAATAAACAATGGGTCTATCTCTTCTCCTTTTGTGTGTTACAAACAAATGCACAAAGTCATAATACCCTGTACCACAGTGTGGTGTAGGGTATAAAAATAGTTGTTTCGATTGGAAATGGCAAGATACGAAAATTATCATACTGAATTCAGAACACCCTAATGTTACAACATTTAACGGACGTTTTTTTATTGTTTGATTTTAAGCAAATTGAGGCTATACACGGACGTTAATCCAATCAATTAATTATTGCATACTCGTCGTTTCAAAAAAACTAGATCATTTCATTTCATTAATAATGCTAAATCGATACCAAATGGAATTGTTTACATGAAACCAGAATTATAAATGTTTATTTATGTAGAAGGACAATGAATGTTATTCTTGCTTCCTGTATATGCTTACTATACACTGAGAAAAATCACATCTTATGACAAGGTTGAATTGAATGCAAGTTTTTGAATATTATATATTTTGGCCGCTGAAAGTAGTATATTGCCCTAAACAGAACATACATATATGTATATGTTTAGTGTACACTCGAAATATATAATATTTGGAACACATAATATTATAACGGGTTTTCCAATAGGGATGATGATTTTGAAGTGACGTTTCGGCCATTTGTTATCTGTCATTTGTTTTTCATTGTATTAAGTAGTGTTTACAATTTCATCATGGAGAGATATACGCAAGAACAACGTTTACAAATTATTCAGTTTTATTATCAAAATAATCGTTCTCCAATTGCAATTTTTTGTGGCTAAGTCATATGTTTTTAAATCCAAAAAAAAAAAAAAATTCCAGTCGACCTACGTCCTTGACACCCATGAGCAATATTTTAGCTCTCGTTAAGAGCTATTTTTTTGCCATAGACCGATTGTGACTATGTGTCACACAGCAAATGATACAGTTGAATTGTTGCGAGAAAAGTTTGGAGATTCGATTATTTCAAGAAATTGTGATATTGAATGGCCGCCAATAAGTTGTGATTTAACACCACTAGACTATTTCTTGTGGGGTTTTTTGAAGTCACTGGTCTTTCGAAATAAACCAGACTCTCTTCAAGCTTTACAAGTCAATATTGAACGTGCCATTCATGACATACGAATTGATTTAGTGGAAAAAGTGCTCGCAAATTGGCTTCATCGAATTCGTTCCTTCAGAAGAAGTCGTGGAGGCCATTTGAATGACTTTTTATTTAGAACTTAATTGCACGGATTGTACTTCATATTAAAAAAAAATTCTTGAATTTCCTTAACAATAAGTGTGTGTTTTTTTTTAAATAAATCACATCACTCTTATTGGAAAACCCTGCATGTATTTTTTTCCTTCCCAATCAATAATTTTGTTTGGGAATATTATTTCCGAAACAAACATTTATTTACATTCAATAATTTAGAAAATGATTTAAATGAAAACCAGTAAGGAAAGGCAGAAAGTCGGGCGGGGCGACTATATAATACCCTACACCTCCCTAACAATGCGATAAGGGTCATTGCCATAATAATTTGGAATAATTAGTAAATGGGTAGAAACATATTATCTAATTCTGAAACGATAATCGCTAAATTAAGCAATATTCGTTCCTAAATTGAGATACATCTTTCTGGAAAATGTTAATGATCGTAAGTAAAATACAACTTCTATAGCGGTTTGATACCAAATCAGGAGGAACATATATATGGAGCTTTAATATAAATCTGAACCGATCTTCCCTGAATACTTATTCATGTAAAAAGACCTCCTTCTGTCGAATTTTGTACTGATCGGATATAAAATACAGTCTCTACAGCGCTTACATGTCAAATCGGGGGTAACATATATATGGGAGCTATATCTAAATCTGAACCGATTTTCTCCGAATTTAGCAGTATTCCTTCATGTAATAAGAAACTTCTCCTTGCCGAATTTCGCACTGATCGGATGATAAAAACATTTTTACAGCGCTTACATGTCAAATCGGGGGTAACGTATATATGGGGGCTATATCTAAATCTGAACCGATTTCTTCAAAATTTAAGTGTTCATCCATATAATAAGAAACCTCTTCCTGCAGAATTTCATACTGATCGCATATAAAATAAAGTTTTTACAGCGCTTACATGTCAAATCGGGGCTAACATATATATGGGGGCTATATCTAAATCTGAACCGATTTTAACCAAATTCAATATGGATCGTCCTTGTGCCAAAAAAAAGATATGTGTAAAGTTTCGTCGAGATCGGACCATAATTGCGACAGACAGACAGACAGACATAGCTAAATCAACTCAGAAAGTCGATCGGTATAATAAACGATGGGTCTATTTCTTCTCCTTTTGGGTGTTACAAACAAATGCACAAAGTTATAATACCCTGTACCACAGTGTGGTGTAGGGTATAATGATAGAATTTAATTAGAAATTTTAAATGTTCGTAAAATGTATTTATTTATTTTAAGTTTTTCTGTAATTCAAAGTCCGTTTTTATCCCCTCACCTTAGAGAGGTGAGTATATATCATTTGCTACAAGCCAAAAATGTAACATATCGAAGGATTGACCTAAGATCCTACGTATGTTCGGCGGAAATGTGTTTCGGGTCATTTTAAGTCATTTGAGCAATGTCCGTCCGTCCGTCTGTCTGCTGGCTGGTGCGCACCATAACTCTTGAAATGAGTAACCGATTGACTTCAAATTTGGTATGCTGTAATATTTTTACCGCTATTTCCGGCTAAGTTCAAAGATGGGCCATATTGGTCCACTCCTTCTAGTACCTCCCCCACAAACGGTTAACTTTTAGTGAAGTATTGATTCTTTAATACCTTCTACTTCTACTTACTCGAATCTTCTGACATTTCACATATAGTATTAGTTTGTTAGTCGCTAACACATCAAGAAAAATGGGCGAAGTTGTTATTCCCTTTTTGGTACCTCCCACACGAATGGACCATTTGGCACCAAAAGTTATCTGCTTATGGCTTCAATATCAGTTCATATAATTACTTGAAATTTCGTACAGTGTAATAGTTTTTTAGTACTTAGAGTCTAGAGAAAAGTGGCCGTTATCGGCACCCCCCTTTTGGTACCACCACACTAATGGACCATTTTGTACCAAAAGTAAACAGCTTTTTACTTTAATACCAGTACATATGTACTTTAAAACTATTAAATGCAATTTAAATTGATAATAATTTAAGTAAAACAAAAAAATTTATAAATTTACTAACATTTTATTGGGACCCCATAATTAGGTTTACCCGACTGAACTTTCTTACTTGTTTAGAAATGTTTATGTTCTTAAATTTCCTTTATAATTTAGCTCGTATAATATACATATAACTAGCTGGACCCGGTCCACTTCGTTGTCTCAGATTTCAATGGGCGAATGCGGGTTAACTTAATATAACTCTAAATATAAAGTATTTAAGGTTCGTGAGTTGAAGGATAATTTAATGATGAGAAAGCTTTACGCAAGATGGGTGCCGCGTTTGCTCACCATGAAGACATTGCACCAGTTGTCACATCCACTATTGCGATGGCCAAAATCAAGGATTAAAGTTCGAATTGCTTCACCTTATTCGAAAGATTAAGCTCCCTCGGAATATTTTTGATTGCCAAACTTGAAAAAATTGCTCGACTAAAAAAGATTAGCCAGCAGCAATCTTCATTGGTGGAGGTTGCGGTTGATCGATATTTTCAGGAGCTAGACAGTTGTTACTGTATCGAAGCTATTGAAAATCGCTGGAAAATATGTCTCCAGCTAAAAGGAGATTATGTTGAGAAAGAAAAAAAAATAATTTACCAAATTTGTTGCCTTACCCCACAAATAAATTAGTAAACTTTTTTTAAATTGTTTTTTTTCTGAAAAATTACGTTGAAATTGCATTGTTCTACAAAATTTCGTCAAAATTAATTTTTTTAGAAAATTTAATGAAAATTCAAATTTTATAAAAAATTCCATCATCTCATAAAAAAAACAAACAAAAATACATTGTTTGTCTACAAAAGTTCTTAAAATTGCATTTTTTGAGAAAATTCCTCGAAATGTGATTTGTTCTAGAAAATTTCTTCAAATATATTTTTTCTAAACAAATTTGTTGCAATCAAATTTTTCTAAAATATTTAGTTATAATGAATTTTTGTTTTGAAATTTCGTCGAAATTGCATTTTTCTGCAAAACAAATTTTTTTAGACTAATTAAATTTTGAAGAAATTTTAATTTTAAAATATCAAATTTAATAAAGTTGTCTATAGAAATTCTATATCTAATAAGTTTTGATGAAATTTTTTTTTATAAAAATTCATCTTCCACTAAAATCAAAAAAAAAAATATGCAATTTTGATGCAATTGGCAAGAAAATAATAATTAAGGGAATATTTTCTAGAAAAGTACAATTTCGAAGGACGGAGGACTCAATAAAATTACAATTTCGATAAAATTTTCAATAAGATTTTAATTTTAATGAAATTTTCAATAAAATCATATTTCGTCGACTTTTCTAGAGTTGGACATAGTGAGTAAATTTTTAAAAGCGATGTCTTCTGAACGGCATGAAACTTGCACCATGTTTAGTCCTATTGGATAGCAGTTCCATACTTTAGATTAAGTAAATGAATTGTTATCGAAGAATTTCCCCTGATTTTGTTCATTCTCATTTAGATGGCAACTCTTTATCCATTTCCCTGCCATAAAGGCAAAAGCTTTTACTCAAATGGATAAAGGGCTGCCATCTTCTCTTTTTGTTCCAATGGATTTGCTGAATTCTAAAAATCCATCGCTCTATTTCTGTTCGCTCTGCACCGCCAATTTTACTTTGGATTCAACGATTGAAGCGGTAAGCAGCGGCGACCCATACTCAATAAAATCTGTTCTTCATCTAAACTAACCCTGTGCCTTTTTTCTGTTTCCTGGAGTCAACCATATTAATATACTACAGTCCACTCCGCAGAAGGAACTCGCGTATTTGTTCATGGTCCTTCGAACCGGTTCCAGAACTCGGATACAATATTGTGAGATACTATTTTCCATCTTTTATTTTTTGTAAGTTTACAGATAGTTTATGTAGCGGCGGTGGACGTAATCCAGAAAAATAATCAAATCTCTTCAGTTCCTTAGACGGATCGACAGGACCATGATATACGTTGATGATGTACTTTCCGGAGGACATTCTGTGACCGAAGCAAAGTCATACTTAATGGAGCTCATTGATTTGCTCAACTCGGCAGGATTTCCCTTAAAGAAACTGACCGCAAACCATCCACAAATTCTGTTCCATTTGCCCCCGGAAGATCTTCTGTACGAAGACTTTCTGAAACTTGAGAACTCCAGTGAGACAAAGATGGAATGCCATGTCGGATACATTCTTTTATAAAGTCTCTAACATCCCTGTTCCATCAAATCCCTTCACAAAACGTAAGATCCTTTCAATAGTTGCAAAGCTTTTCGACCCAGCGGGTTGGCTAGCCCCAATAATAGTTGTAGCGAAAGTCCTCATGCAACAACTATGGATTGACGGGACAGATTGGGATGAAGAAGTTAAACCGCATTCGCTTGAAAAGTGTAACTTCTTCTCGGCTATTGAAAACATAAAAATTCCCCGTTGGATTCAGTATTCTCCGCAGAGCAAGATTCAAATACAAGGATTTTGTGATACATCGGAGAAGGCATACTGTGAATGTCTCTACATTCGGTCATCTTCATCTGAGAATATAATTTCCTCGTCCCTGCTTGTTTCAAAGAGCAAGGTAGCGCCATTGAAAACTGTTAGCCCACCTAGATTGGAATTGTGCGGAGCAGCATTATTGTCTTGCCACCCGAAAGATGTACATTATCTCTGCCTTTCACCAACACAGGACTGGACTTTGCCGGTCCTTTCGAAATAAAAACCTCCGAGCTCCGAAATGCTAAACTCCAAAAGGGATATGCTGCTATCTTTGTTGGTCTGTCGACTAGGCCTATTCACCTAGAAGTCTGTTCGTAGGGCGCAGAGGGTTTCCCAATCAGATTTTCTCCGACAATGGAACCAACTTTGTCGGAGCTAGTCGATCGCTTGCACAGGAATACAAGAAATTTCTTACCTCAGCCGGAAAACATATTGTCGATAAATATAACGTTCATAATTTCACTTGGCATTACATTCCGCCACATACTCCCCACATGGGCGGAATGTGGGAAGCTGCGGTCAAGAGCATGAAGACTAATCTTCGCAAAGTTGCTTCAAATCTGAAATTCACCTTCGAAGAATTCTCCACCCTGTTGATGAGAATTGAAAGCATCTTGAACTCCCGGCCTTTGTCCCCAATCAGCGAGGATGCCTCATAACTGATACCCTTAACACCTGGTCACCTGTTACGAGGAGCTGCTTTGATCGCGACCCCTGAGGAATATTCTGACAATCTATCCTTGCAGAATCGCTGGCAACGTCTCAAAACGTTACAAATACAATTCGCCAAGCGTTGGAAACATGAGTACGTTTGCCAACTACAGAAAAGGTACAAGTGGAAGACTGTACAAACCAATTTAAAGGAAAATGATTTTGTCATAATCAAGGAAGATAATCTTCCCCCTAACGAATGGTTTTTAGGTCGAGTACTCAAGGTTTACACAGTTAAAGACTCTAATGGAAATTCGCACCCAAAATGGTATAGTAACCCGTCCACTTCTCAAACTTTGCATTCTTCCAAACGCATAGAATCTGTTACCAATCTGTTAGCAATCCGTTACCAATCTGATACCAATCTGTTCAGCATCTTGATTAACTCCACTTTTCAGCTCTGCTTCTAGTACACCAAAGTGCCGTATATGCCAGGAGAGTCATTTCCTAAGATCATGCCCCGAATTCCAACGCATGACTGTTGCGGAAAGGCGGGAGGCGTTTAAGGACAAGGGCTTCTGTTTTAATTGTCTGTGTACCGCTCACACGCGAAACTTTTGTCCCTCAAGGAACAAATGTATCGTGTGTGAGCGAAATCATCACACCATGATTCATGTGGATGATACACGTACACCTTCGTCGCGTCCTCGATCCGCCCCCACTACATCGAGACCATCCTGTGTCCAGCATCGCCTCCGGCCTTCCCATCCTACTGTTCCACCAAGTCCCGAAGCCAGGACAGCGGCGTAGGTCTAACGCCTGCAGCTCTACCGCTAGCACCAGCAGGCCGACTCACGTTTTTCTCCCTACAGCGGTGGCGCATGTTCTTACGCCCAACGGACCCGAGATTACACGGCTGCTCCTGAATTCCGGAGAGGCACAGACCATTGTGGTTGAAAGCCTCATTGAAAGACTCAACTTAGCCACGACAAAAAGGAACAACAAAGAGTACTGCACTTTGAACCTGCAGTCCTACCATGACTCCACCATGAAGCTTCAGGTGGTAGGGCTGGTGAAGCCAAATCTGCACACGAGTGTAGCAAAACCTACGGCAGAGAGGAAACTTCAGTCCGTCCGTATATGAACACCTCCCGGACCTGTCAGATCCTCACTTTTTTCAATGTGGAGATATTGATCGCAAATTACCATCTACCCAACGTACTGAGAGCAGGTCTAATCCAGACATCATCCAACTCACCAATCGCGCCATTTTTGGCTGGACCATTTCCGGACCATGCCAGTACTAATGTTGCAGTATAGCAAGCCGGCCGGTATGTTGAACCCCGGTTCAACAGCTACAGGTTTTACATTCCAATTCCTGTCAAATGAATTATTTTCATACAATAAATGAATTGTTATCGAAGAATTTCCCCTGCTTTTGTTCATTCTCATTTAGATGGCAACTCTTTATCCATTTCCCTGCCATGAAGGCAAAAGCTTTTACTCAAATGGATAAAGGGACCTTCGACATTCGAAAATTCAACAAAATTGTTTAGAAAAAAATGTATTTAAAGAAATTTTGTGAAAAAATGCAGTTCAACGATTTTTCTAGAAAAATGCAATTTCAACATAAATTTGCAGAAAAATTAAATTTGACGAAATTTTACGAAAAATGCAATTCAATTTTAGAAAATTTACTTTCAACAAAATTTTTAAGAAAAAAAAAGGAATTCTAGAAAAAGAAATTTTCTAGAAAAATGCAAAATTAAAGAAATTTTCTAAAAAAAATACAATTTCAATAACTTTTGAAGAAGAATGTAATTATGATGAAATTTTCTATAAAATTACAAAAAAAAAATGTTGAGAAATAATTTAATTTCAAGAAATGTAGCAAATGGGTGATTCCAACGGAACGGGCGTGACATTGTTACTGAGTATTTTCCTGATTTTGATCTACATATATAATTTATAACGACAAATCACAATGAGTGGTTTATGTAGATATTCATAAGTGTTACCTACTGACATGCAAGGAAATTAAATAATATTTTTTATAAAAAAAATATGGTTGATATATTACCGTAACGGGTGTGACCTTAGGTTTTGATAAAATCTTGATCAGCCGCTTTCTTTATTACATACTGTAACATTTTTTTATGTACTGCCAACAAAGAAAATTTTTTTGGTAGGTCGAGAGTATATATTGTATATTGTAGACTGCATTCCAAATAATTTAAATTTTTATTCCATTTGCAGTAAATGTTTTAATATGTAACGGGTGTGACAAGCCAATGTAACGGGTGTGACATAGTCTCAATCTGGAGGAGTAATAAGTAGATCGAAATATTGTCCAGGATTTATTAGCCAACATGCATCTATTAAACTAGTTTTTTTCTGCGAAAAACAAAATCGAAGTCGTTTAATTCACTAAATTGCAGACTTTCTTTATCACATAGAGTAAAAACTTACAAAAACAAAATTCGTGGCCAAAAACAAGTTTTGACATCTTAAAAACTCTTTCTCTTTTGTATCAATGTTTATGACAATGCTATTTTTTCATTTTCTACAAAGAATTAGTTTCTGAATTGGAACACGTTGTGTGTCCTGCTAGAATATTATAAGCAGAAATCTTCTCAAAATAATGTTTAGGTCGGTTATTCTTGATTTTTTAGTTTTAAACCTATTTTCTAAAATATATTGATATTTTTTAACTCCATTTGAGAAGTATTCTTATGCATTTTATTGCAGAACCAATCAAAACCTTGTATCATTGAATGGGCTGATTTAAAATGACCTTATGGACCTTCACTGCCGCACACATCTTTCGCTTAATGATTGCCCTACACCATCTATTTATTTTTTCAATTTATACCGAAATTTTTGCTTTCTATTATTTAATTTCATACTTGACATAAAATTATTAAATATACAATATTTTTAAATCGAATAATAATTATTTACGATCTTTGCATAACGGGTGTGACAAATATTAGAATGCAAATTCTACCGTAAATGTTGCAATAATACTGAAACATTTTGATTCACTTTATACTATATAACCTTGACCTAAGTTACACAAAAGATGATATATGCATATCTACATAAAAATGAATTAAATTTAACTTTTTGTATATTTTCGGTATCGGGTGTGACAAACAAAACACTCCATGATACAAAACCGTTTGCGGGCACTGAATATTTTCCAAAAGTTACGAATTTTACACTAAACTACACTTAAGGATGCGTACTTGCTTGTAGTCAAAAGAAAATTTCCAGAAAATAAAAAATATATCGAAAAAAAGCTCATGTCAGTTCAACAGTAAAATTAGTGCATCCAACAATTTTATAATAACCTATAGAAAAATCATTGCTAGGGAAACGAAACTGTTCCTAAATTTCATCAACTCTTCATGAATTTCTAAAATTCAGTTGTTCGTGATGTCCGTTATGGTATTTTTTTTTGCAAAAATCTGATTTATTTTTTTATGTGTGATGGGGTCAGTTCACCCAAATCCAATTTTAACAAAATTTTCTAGAAAAATGCAATTCAACAACATTTTGAAGAAAAATGAAACATCGACGAAATTTTTTAAAAAAAAATGTAACTACAAATATATAGAAAAATATTTTAGAAAAAATTTATTGCAACAAAATTGTTTAGAAATAAATACATTTGAAGGATTTTTCATTCACATTTCAAGGAATTTTCTAATAAAAAATTCAGTTTTAAGGTTTTTTTAGAAGTGGAGCCGCGCCTAGGCAAAGAGTCTTGGAACATAAACCAAAGATAAAAAGTTATTTTCGAAATTCGTAATTTTGGGGAGCGAAAACTAGAAAAAACAATGTGTTTCTCCTATTTCGCATTTCATTGTGTAACAAAAAATAATGGTGAATTCTTTTCTGCAAAAAAGTGCAACACTTGAATTGCCCTTTTTCCGAAAACATCACTTTTATATCGCTTATTTGAAATTTTGAAATTTTAGTTGTGCTAAATTCGAGTAACTTAATTACCAAATTTCAAAAAAGTATCACAAAAGTTCCGTTTTCGGAAAAAGGGCAATGAACATGTTACACTTTTTTGCAGAAAAGAATTCGCCATAAGTCTTCTCTCCTTTCCCAAATTATGGTTTCGTTTGCCTTATCCAATATTTACATACATTTCCAATCATTTAAATCGGAATCAGCTGATTTCTTCTGCGTTGGCCCTTTACAAATAAATTTAGCCTAGTGGATGAAATTTATGGATTTATGCCATCAATAAGTATAGGTGAGGTTGGCATTTTGCTATGAGAGCTACATATATCAAATTGTGGAACATTGGATGCAATCTTTTATGTGATTGGCTCTAGATATGGTACATAGGTTAGGTAGTTTAGAGAGTCTATAATATTGTTATACCCTCCATCATAGAATGGCGGGTATATTCATTTTGTCACTCCGTTTGCACAGCTCTAAATTTTGATCTGAGACCCCATAAAGTATACTTATATATTCACAATCGTCCTAAAATTCTAAGACGATTTAGCCATGTCCGTCCGTCTGTTGTAATCACGCTACAGTCCGTAATAATAGAGCTAGGTGGATCAAATTTGGTAGTAATAGTTCTTATAGTTGCAGTTTGTTTGGGATTGCAAATGGGCAATATCTGTCAATGTTTTGATATAGCTCCCCTATAGAGGTCACTCCAAAATACGGTTTTTGAGCCTTAGAAACCAAATTTTTCAAAGCAATTTAGCAGAAACTTTGCAGTTTGTATTCTATTTTGGCAAGAATTCATCACCCATATAGAGGTCGCTCCAAATTATACGTATTTAAGCCATAAATACCACATTTTGTTAGTATTTTAACAGAATCTTTGCAGTTTGTATTAATATAAGACAAGAATTCATCGCAGTAAAATTTTTTTAAATCATATCATATTTTCTTATAGTCCACCTGTAGATGTCGCTCCCACAAGGGGTTATTTAAGCCATTAATACCACATTCTCTAAGAAATTTAGCTGAAACTTTGCAGTTTATATATTTTATATTATATTCTTTATATTCTATTTTGGCGAGAATTCATCTCAATAAAATGTATAGATATAAAATTTTATTTTGTTATAGTCCCAGTGTAGATGTAGCTCTCAAAAAAACTGTTTAAAGCCATAAATACAACATTTTTCAGGTGAAGAGTTTGGCTAAAGAATTTGCGGCCTAAAAATTGCAGCGTTCTTTTTATACCCTCACTTTAGTGTGACGAGGGTATATATCATTTGCTACGGAAAAAAGTGTAACACGTCGAAGGAGTGACCTAAGACCCCAAGTATGTTCGGAGGAAATGCGTTTTGGGTCATTTTAAGTCGAATGAGCAATGTCCGTCCGTCTGTCTGTGTGTCTGTCTGTATGTCTGTGTGTATGTCTGTCTGCTGGCTGGTGCGCACGATAAGTAACCGATTGACCTCAAATTTGGTATGTGGTAATATTTTTTTCTATCTCCGGCTAAGTTCGAAGATCGGCCATATTGGTCCACTCCTTCTAGTACCTCCCCCACAAAGGGTTAAAATGTTGTGAAATATTGATTCTTTAATAACTGCTATACTACTTATTCGAATCTTTTGAAATTCCACACATAGTATTAGCTTATTAGTCGTTATCAACTCGAGAAAAATGGGCGAAGTCGCCACGTCCCTTTTGGTACCTCCCACACAAATGCACCATTTTGCACCAAAAGTTAACAGCTTATAACATTAATAACGGTGTATAAAAATACAGTACAGTATTATGCTTTTATATTGCCTACAGTCCAGGGAAAAATAGGTGTTGTTGTCACGCCCCTTTTGGTACCTCCCACACAAAGGTACCTTTTTGCACCAAAAGTTAACAGCTTATAACATTAAAACCAGTATATAAAAACACTTGAAATTTTGTACAGTGTAATGTTTTTATAGTGTCTATAGCCCTGTGAAAAATGGGCGTTATTGCCACGCCCCTCTTTGTACCTCCCACACAAAATGCCCAAATCATACCACAATTTAATGTCTCATAACGTTTATACCAGTGCACATAAATACTTATAAGTCGGCACAGTGCAATGAATTTAAAGTATCTAATGTTCAGCAAAAAAAAGGTGTATTTGATAAACCCCTTCTGGTACCTCCCACACAAATCGACAGAATAATTCGAGTAATATTCAATATTACATTACTCACAAAGTGAGGGTATACCTTAGTCGGTTTACCCGACTGAAACTTTCTTACTTGTTTTTCTAATAATTTATTTAAACAAAAAAGGATCGTTTCATGATTTTCTCCATATCCAAAAAGTTTTCCTGTAGTAAAATTGAATGCAATCCATGGTGGAGGGTATATAAGATTCGGCATGGTCGAACTTAACGCTTTTACTTGTTTTTATTAAATCTTGTTTAATATTTCTATCAGTGTTCAGAACAAAACAGTACGTTATAGGAACCGTTCCTTCGGAGAACACTAACGTTATTTATTTTTTTAGTGTTACTGTTCACGAACGGTACCACTACGATAACGTACCGTTCTTAGAACACGGCGAACGGTACACTACGAGAACGTACGGTTCATAGAACTGTTCTGTTCTTTTGAACAGAACACTAACAGTATCACTACGTTTAGCGTTCCGTTCTTTTTATATTCGTCACCACAGGTCGCAAATATGAAGCAATCTTAATGAAAATTGGTACAGAGGCATTTCTTAACCCAGGGTATTGGGGCTGTACCGAAAAATGGACCGATATGTATAATTTTCACTAGGCATGATTGAATGCAATAGAATGAATGTATATTCAAATTTCGGCATGATCGGTTAAAAATTGCGCTCTCTAGAGTGTGAATATGTCTTATCGAAAGGGACCTTCGTATGGGGGCTATATTAAATTATGGACCGATGTGCCTAATTTTCACTAGGCACGATTGAATGTAATACACAGTATAAATAATTAAATTTAAGCATGGTCGGTTAAAAAATGCGCTCTCTAGTGCGTAAATATGTCTTATCGAAAGGGACCATCGTATGGGGGCTATATCAAAGTATGGACCGATATGACCCATTTTATATAGGGATCGTCCCTGGGTTAAGAAATGCCTATGTACCAATTGTCATTAAGATTGCTTCATATTTGCGACCTGTGGTGTCGAATATAAAAAAGAACGGAACGCTAATCGTAGTGATACTGTTAGCAGGGATGCCAACTTAGTGCTTTCCGCACTAGATTTAGTGCTTTTCAGACCCCCCAACACGCGAAAAGTATTCAGTTAGTGCCAAACGAAAAAAAGCACTAACTGTACGCTTTTCATATTTTTTGTTGGTGCTTTTGACGATTGTAGTACATTTGTCAGATCGAAACTGGCAACATAAAGAAATTGTACCATTTTGTTACTGCATGGCAACATCTTATTTCTATGCACTTACATTTGTCTCCCTCATTTCACTCTGCGTTTTAAATGTCGTTGGAATTAAGAATCGTGTACAACCAATAAAAACAATCGGTATTTTCAATATCAATATATAGAAGAGTCAAACTAAACCAATTTCACTGAATTATTTCGAAAAACAATCGTTTTTCGTTTTTTTTACAAATGGAGCGCTATCCACAAAAATATAAGGAGAAAGAAGAATTTTAAGGCACTGGATGCACTTTTTTCGGATAGATTTGTTCTGCATTTTTTTCTCGTATTCAATATCTAATTTGCTTCAGACACAAAAGAGGTACGGTATACCGAGAAAAAAATCCACCTTGAGCCAAAAAATTCGTATGGCCATTTAATTATTAGTTGAGCCAACTTGACTTGATATGTATATATATATATATATATACAATATATTATAAATATGTATATAATATATTGATTTTTTGTTTGGACTATCAATTTTTGTTTACTATTATACCAAAGTGCCTTGAATAAAGTAATGTTTATCTTAAAATAAAAAGTTTTCTAATTAAAAAAACATTTAGTGCTTTTTTACGCTTTTTAAATTTTTTATTACGCTTTTGCTTCAGAAAAAGTTGGCATCCCTGACTGTTAGTGTTCTGTTCAAAAGAACTGTATCACTACGACGTAGTGATACTGTTCTATGAACCGTACGTTATCGTAGTGATACCGTTCGTCGTGTTCTAAGAGCGGTACGTTATCGTAGTTCGCGAACAGTAACACTAAAAAATGTTTAGTGTATTCTGTTCTCTTGTAAGGGTTGCGATACTGTTCCGTTCGCGATGAAGGAACGGTACAGAACGCTAAGGAACCGTTCCTTAGTGTTTTTTCCGAACTCTGATTTCTATATACATATACAGGGTCTCCCATATTCGACGGACCCATCTGGCAACGCCATAACTTTTGACAGAGATGTCAGATCGCTTAATGACATACCGCGTTTGAAGCGTCAGTCCAAGCAGATTTTTACCATGGAACAATACACGCCACGCGAAATAGTTGAAATTTACATTCAACAGAAGAAGTCAATTGTGAAAACTCAACGTGCTTTTAAAATATTAAAAAATGTGAGAAGTGCGTCTTCTAAGAACACCATTAAGCGTTTATACGAAAAATTTTCGGCTGGTGAGGCTCTTTCTAATCCGAAGAGGCCAAATAATAGTCGACCAAGGCGATCGGCCGAGAATATCGCTGCCGTACGAGCCAGTGTTGAGAGGTCCCCACGAACATCCCAAAAACGCCGTTCTCAGCAGTTGGGCATGGCTCGGCCCACTTTACAACGGATTATTCGCGTTGATTTGCATTTGTTCCCGTACAAAATTCAATTGACGCAAAGATTGTTGCCTGCGGACAAGCCTCGTCGATTGGAATGGGCCCAAAAAAAACATGGGTCCGTCGAATATGGGCAACCCTGTATGTATCATTATTCTACATTTTTATTAAAGTATATACTCTACATTTTTTACATCGATCACAATTTCTAATAATAAATTCTTAATTGTACTCGTATGACTAAATCATTTCAATGCCATACCAATAAATTATATGAACCTCTATATTGTCCGGGTCTTAATTGATTTTATCTTGAGGTAGGTTATATTGATCAACAACGTTGGGCGAGAGAGACAGAGATGATTTGAAATCAATATTCACAGTTGCCAACACGCACCATCATCCTGGGCATCGTCTTCGTCGTCGCCCTCATCATCATCAGAAGTATCCTTTTTGCCACATGACCTAACCTCTGAGCTTACGTATGACAGGCTGCTTTGCATACCGCAGGAAGGCTATCATCGTAGTGTTGTTGTGGTCAGATGTGATGTTCCTTCTGTCCGTCTGGTGTGTGCTTTGGCTGCGCTCTGCTATGATGTGCTGTGCTGTGCTGTGAAGTGGGTGGTCAATGACCTCAGAACGTTGTGAACCCTTTTTATATATATTTTGGAAAACCAAAAACATTCGCAGACACACGGACGGACGGACCGGCAGACACAGTGCATCAAAAAGGGGTTTGTCCGTTCGTACGTCCACCGCTCCTTGATGACTTGTTAAAGCCATCACTGCAGGATTTTGTTTTTGGATACATTTGATAGAACAGTAGACCATGGCATAGACAGGGGAGGAAATCCAACAAAGCTTTAAATTTCAATTTAATTTAAATAACAAAGGACTTGTGCGGGTACCTTCTGCTTTTTTTTTGTTTTGGGTTTTTGATATGCGCTTATTATATTTGTTGCTGCTGCAACAGGGAAGAGTAACGAAAGCCCTAAGGAAATCTCCAGAGTTTTGTTGTTGTTGTTCCGAAATTGCAGAATTTGATATAACAATTCAATGATTGTTCTTCGATAAGAATATAAAATAAATACATAAGGGAGGTCATTCCAACTATTTGCATTTGCGTATTTGTATGATTTATTACAATATTTTCCTTGCCAAGCAAAATATTTTTGTTAATTACACTATGCAACAAAAACAAGTTTTTTTTTGTGTCCTAGACCTAAAAATTATTTTTTTGTATAGATACTGTTATATAAAATCAAAACCAATTTTTAAATGGAATTTTTTTTTTTAAATTTTTTTATTAAAAATACTATTATCGTCGAAGGTATATATGGAGTATATGCCTGATCAGGTCGACTTATACTTTAAATTGTAGCTATTAGTGTGGGCTACCAATGTTGGAAATATCTCTTTCACTTAGAAACAGTGGTTTAGTAACAGTCATTGAACAAATTGGAAAAAGTAGATTTTTGTAAAAAAAAATGCTGGGACAAAAAAAAAATAAAAAATAGAAAAAAAATCGAAAAAAAATATTTTATTTTATTTTTTAAAAGTTTGCATCCTAGCGAAGGAAATAATGACTAATTGAAAAAAATCTATGGATAAATGTAGAAATTATAGCCCTTTTGGTAGAGGTAAGAGAATTTCAAAAAATCTTTTTTTTTTAATTTCTGTTTAAATAGCGATTTTATACATTACTTTTATTTATATTATGTACATTTGAGTTTATTTACATGAACAAGTTTCATTAGAAGTAATTGTGAGTTCTTTGTTGGCGTTTGTAGATTTCGGAATCGGTTTCTCTAATGAGGAACCAAATATAATCTCCCATCATTCTTTCATCCCAGTGCCCTTGCAAGAAATGCATTTTGAGGGACATATTTACACCTCTTCATCTACCATACATAAAGCGAAAAATAAGTTGGAAGAATACATACATATGTATGTGTTATATACATAAAAATAAAAAATATATTTCTAACCATTTTTTTCATAATTTTTTAACAAATCATTAATCATTGTTTCATATTGCGGGCTTTTATTGGATCCAAGGAAAATTGAAGCTACAAGCTTAAACGACATCCATGCTGCAATTTCATCCGACGTCAAATATGATTCGAAAATCACATCTTTCATCAGTTTCCTTATTTTAGGCTCATCAAAAACTCCTTCTTAGATTTTTTGAAAAGAAAGACTTAAATAAACTTTTTAAATATGAGAGTGAATTGCCATCTTTCCTTAAGGCTTTTACAAAATTTTTAAAGAGCCCCAGTTTTATATGCATTGGTGGCAAAATATCGGCTATCCCAGAGGCATAACATACCAACTACTTTTAAATCGCAACAAATTTTCCAGTCATGTTCATATTTTATGTATTTTATCAATTTAGCCATTGTTTCGTATGATTCCTTAGTGTTGACAACATGAGCAATAGGAGTCGACGGTTTCTGATTTCCGTTGTGTAAAAGTACTGCTTTGAAACATTCTTTACTGCTGTCCACAAGTAACCGCCATTCCTTTGAATTGTATGTTTGATTAAGTTCCTTGAACAATCCACGAATGTCCTTGCAAAAGCATCTGTTATCCACAGTTGTATAAAATTGTTTGTAAGGTATATCACGGACTCTGTAATATGATATGTTAACATCTGGGGCCAAAATATTGTACTGTTTCATCCCAGATGCAGTTAGTTCTGCCTTATCTTTGGTCAGTTCCAAATTTCTCACTAGATCAATGAGTTGAAACTGAGTTAAAAGCAATGACTTCTGACTCAAACTTGAATCGATCAGAGTTGAGTACTCAGTAGAACTTGATGATGTTTCCGTAATTAGGCTGTTAGCACGAATAACACAAAATACTAGGTGTCCACGGTTCGTTCATATTTTTAACTCGTATACCAAAATATTACACATACATATATTTCTTCTATTATTTTACAAAACGCACGTCGATTTTTTAATTATATATTTTCCGCAGATGTAGCAGAAATTGTCGGGATCATTTACACATTGAAAAGTTCTTTGCCTTTTACTCATACTTCGAAATATAACTTGGTAATATTTTTCAGAAAATCTACTTATTTCTTTAAGGCGCTGAATTACACTAATTTATTAATAAGAAATTTCATTTATAAATTCCGGGTTTAAGGTTCATAAGTTGCAGTACCTGTAGCTGACATATAGTTTGCTTCGAAAGTAGACACCCAATATTTTCAAGACTGCCGCGTACTACTTTGTATTGCGTACATATAATTTTACTACCTGTATATACGACTGGGATGTCCATGCCCCTAAAAGGCCTAACTGAGTGGAAACCTCATAAATAAAAAAACACAAATATTGTTGAATGACCCTCTATCTGAGCGGATTTCATCCAATATAGCTCCAACATTGCGTATCAACTTTCCTTAAAAAAATTGGTTACAGCAAATGGAGAATTGTGTCCTCTTTAAAACAAAGTAAACTTTGCAAAAATCGGTTCAGCCGTTCGAGAGCAATAATAAATTTCGTAAAACACAAAAACTTATTTTTTAAATTTTTTAAAAAATTAAAATGCCCATAAGATTTAAAAAAAAAACCAGTAAGGAAAGGCTAAAGTCGGGCGGGGCCGACTATATAATACCCTACACCACTCTCGTAATATTGAATAACTCTGAAATATAAATTTTGTAATTCATGTATAAATTGTTTACATAAATTTACTTTTGAGTCATTTTATACTTAAATAATACCCTGTACCACAGTGTGGTGTAGGGTATAAAAACGATTGGAAGTAAAATACAGCTTCTACAGGACTAAAGAGCCAAATCGGATGAAACATATATATGGGAGCTATAGCTAAATCTTAACCGATTTTCTTCAAATTCGCAATGTTGGTTCGTGAATCAAGAAACTCTACCATTCTAAATTTCAAAACGATTGGATGTAAAATACAGCTTCTGTAGAACTAAAGGGCCAAATCGGACGAAACATATATATGGGAGCTATAGCTAAATCTTAACCGATTTTCTTCAAATTCGGCAATGTTGGTTCATGGATCAAGAAACTCTACTATTCTAAATTTCAAAAGGATTGGATGTAAAATACAGCTTCTATAGAACTAAAGGGCCAAATCAGACGAAACATATATATGGGAGCTATAGCTAAATCTTACCCGATTTTCTTCAAATTCGGCAATGTTGGTTCATGGATCAAGAAACTCTACCATTCTAAATTTCAAAATGAGTGGATGTAAAATACAGCTTCTACAGGACTAAAGAGCAAAATCGGACGAAACATATATATGGAAGCTATAGCTAAATCTTAACCGATTTTCTTCAAATTCGGCAATGTTGGTTCATGGATCAAGACACTCTACCATATTAAATTTCAAAACGATTGGATGTAAAATACAGCTTTTATAGGACTAAATGGCCAAATCGGACGAAACATATATATAAGAGCTATAGCTAAATCTTAACCGATTTTCTTCAAATTCGGCAATGTTGGTTCATGGATCATGAAACTCTACCATTCTAAATTTCAAAATGATTGGATGTAAAATACAGCTTCTACAGGACTAAAGAGCAAAATCGGACGAAACATATATATGTGAGCTATAGATATATATATATCTTCAAATTCGGCAATGTTGGTTCATGGATCAAGAAACTCTACTATTCTAAATTTCAAAACGATCGGATGTAAAATACAGCTTCTATAGGACTAAAGGGCCAAATCGGACGAAACATATATATGGGAGCTATAGCTAAATCTTAACCGATTTTCTTCAAATTCGGCAATGTTGGCTCATGGATCAAGAAACTCTACCATTCTAAATTTCAAAACGATTGGATGTAAAATACAGCTTCTATAGGACTAAAGGGCCAAATCGGACGATAGATATATATGGGAGCTATATCTAAATCTGAACCAATTTCAACCAAATTCAATAGCGATCTTAACAGCCGCATAATACTCTAAACTGCAAAATTTCAGAACGATCGGAGTGAAATTGCGACCTGTAGTCGACGAACAACTTTACATGGACAGACGGACGGACGGACGGACAGACATCGTTAAATCGACTCAGCTAGTGATTCTGAGTCGATCGGTATACTTTAAGGTGGGTCTAGCTGTGTTATTTTAAGGTGTTACAAACATCTGCCGTGAAACAAACTTATAATACCCTGTACCACAGTGTGGTGTAGGGTATAAAAATTGAGACAGTTTGAGCAGTACGCAAATATGTGGCAATCCTGTTGTGGCATGCACAACTTTATAAATACATTTTCATTATGTATTCGGGACTCAACGGTTCAAAAGGAAAGTACTATATCTGCCAGAAAGTTAATCACACCCTGTGTAAATGAGAAATTACAATCTCTTATCGCATTAAAGAACTCATTATTAAAGAAACGTAGAAAGAAGCGTGGTGATAGTGGATTGGAAAGAAGGTTGAAACTAATAAGCCAGATTATAAAGAAAGCGAATAAAATTTGCATGAATTCATTTTATCAAAATCAGCTTGAAGCTCTGCAACATAATCCAAAGAAATGCTAGGAATTCATAAATGATCACTTGGGGAGATCTAAAAGATCTGAGGCAAAGTTGAAGGATGAAGATGGAGAACTTATAGTCGATAAAGGACGGAAATGTATTATATTTAATGACTATTTTCTACAAATCGCATCGCACATGAAAGCTAATATTATACCGTTACCTAATGACTCCTTTAATATGCTAAGAACTATGAGACAAAATCCGGTACATTTTTCTTTTAGTAACATTATTAACGAAATGATATTGGACGATATTTCGAATTTGCAAGTTAAAAAAACTCCTGGTTATGACAACATTTCGAGTAAAGCTATGAAAAAATGCGGTGATGTGATCAGTACCAGGCTAACATTGTTGTTTAATAGTATTGTTGATCATTCTATATATCCTGATGTCCTTAAAGTATCAAAAATAATACCCATCCCTAAGGAAACAGATGCTGACACAGTTGATAAATACAGACCAATTGCTTTATTGCCAATAACAGATAAAATAATCGAACAAAACTTGCATAGACAGCTAACATCATTTTAGGAGCAAACAAACCAGTTCTATAAGTTACAGTTTGGATTTAGAAAAGGATGTGGAACTCAGGAGGCTGTGGTAAATGTTGTTAATTTGGTGTGCGATAGTTTGGACAATGGATACGGTGGAGTGGCAGGAATATTCTATGATCTTTCAAAAGCGGTTGATCTTGACGATCATGAAATATTGTTACAAAAGCTTCCGTTTTATGGGATTGATCAAAATAGTCAATGTTTAATTAAGAGTTATTTGCAAGGAAGAAAACAATACGTGGAAATTGGAGCCTGTCGAAGTAGTCTTGGTCTGGTGCAATACGGTGTTCCGCAGGGAAGCGTGCTCGGTCCACTGTTATTTTCAATATACGTAAATGATATTTCGAACCTTCAACTTCCTGGTAAACTTATAATGTATGCGGATGACATAAGTCTATTTTATCCATATAACCATGATGTCGTATTGAAAGCTCAAATAGAACATGATGCTCTAGCAATCCTTGAATATGTAAGGGTTAATAAACTGATATTAAACACGAAAAAGACTCAATTAGTCAGATTCCGTTCGTACGCCTCTGCAAGTGGAAATTCGTTCAATGTCTTAATTGGAGAAAACCGTGTATATGAGAGTAATTCTTTACGATACTTAGGAATTTACTTGCAATCCAACTTATCGTGGAACATGCATATTCAGCACATAAAAAAGAAAATAGCCCCTGCAATTGGCATATTATACAAATTCAAATACAAATTTGGTGAAGAAACTAAACTCCTAATTTACCAAGGTCTTATACACAGCCATTTTAATTACTTGTCAATATTATATGGACACAAGAAAAGCACAGAATTTCGTAGCCTTCAAAGATGCCAACACAGAGCTCTCAAAATTGTTTACAACTTTAACATACTCGTCTTTTTCTTTGTATGCGAATATTTGTAAGAAAATTTTGCCGTTATATGGACTTTACAAAATGCAGCTATTGTTGTTCATGTATAAATCGATACAAAATATTGGACATCATGCTATTACATTCTCCAGAAATCAATCAACATTCAATACCAGAAACAATTCAAATCTATGTGTGAAAAGATGCCGATTGGAAACAACAAAACAACGCATTGAATACATTGGTTGCTCTGAATACAACCACTTACCACAATCTATTAAGAATTTTTTGCGAATCTCATTATTTAAATTGAACCTAAAATTATATCTACTTGTTTGTTTGGTATAAAAAAAATGTAGATACATATTAAGTATTAATAAGTATTATAGGTAGTTATAATTTTTATTAGCTTCTTTTATAAACTTGCCAACTCGCCCCAATAATATCTATGTGTCGCTGAAAATGAAAATATACAAAACTGAAAATAAATGAATGAAAAAAAAAATCCGGGTTTAAGGTTCATAAGTTGCAGTACCTGTAGCTGACATATAGTTTGCTTCGAAAGTAGACACCCAATATTTTCAAGACTGCCGCGTACTACTTTGCATTGCGTACATATAATTTTACTACCTGTATATACGACTGGGATGTCCATGCCTAAAAGGCCTAACTGAATGGAAACCTCATAAATAAAAAACCACAAATATTGTTGAATGACCCTCTATCTGAGCGGATCTCATCCAATATAGCTCCAACATTGCGTATCAACTTTCCTTAAAAAATTTTGTTACAGTAAATGGCGCATTGTGTCCTCTTTAAAACAAAGTAAACTTTGCAAAAATCGGTTCAGCCGTTCGAGAGCAATTACAAATTTCGTAAAACATAAAAACTTTTTTTTTAAATTTTTTCAAAAATTAAAATGCCCATAAGATTTTTTAAAAAAAAACCAGTAAGGAAAGGCAGAAAGTCGGGCGGGGCCGACTATATAATACCCTACACCTCCCTAACAATGCGATAAGGGTCACTGCGATAAGAATTTGGAATAATTGATAAATGGGTAGGAACATATTATCTAATTCTGAAGCGATAATCGCAAAATTAAGCAATATTCGTTCCTAAATTGAGAAACATCTTTCTGGAAAATTTTAATGATCGGAAGTAAAGTACAACTACTATAGCGATTTGATACCAAATCAGGAGGAACATATATGTATATGGAGGTTATATATAAATCTGAACCGATTTTCCCTGATTTTCGTACTGATCGGATATAAAATACAGTTTTTACAGCGCTTACATGTCAAATCGGGGGTAACGTATATATGGGGGCTATATCTAAATCTGAACCGATTTGCTCCGATTTTGGCAGTATTCCTTCGTGTAATAAGAAACCTCTTTCTGCCGAATTTCGCACTGATCGGATATAAAATACAGTTTCTACAGCGCTTACATGTAAAATCGGGTGAAACATATATATGGGGGCTATATCTAAATCTGAACGGATTTTCTCTGAATTTGGTAGTGTTCATTCACGTGACAAGAAAACTCTCTCTGCCGAATTTCGTACAGATCGGATATAAAATACGGTTTCTATAGCGCTAACATGTCAAATCGGGTGAAACATATATATGGGGACTATATCTAAATCTAAACCGATTTTCCCCGAATTGAGTAGTGTTCATTCCTGTAATAAGGGAACTCTCTCTGCCAAATTTCGTACTGATCTGATATAAAATACAGTTTCTACAGCGCTTACATGTCAAATCGGTGGTAACATATATATGGGGGCTATATCTAAATCTGAACCGATTTTGACCAATTTCAATAGGGATCGTCCTTGGGCCAAAAAAGAGCACTGTGTTAAATTTCATCACAATCGGACCATAAATACGACCTGCACTTTGATTACAAGGATACATGGACAGACGGACAGACGGACAGACAGACGGACATGGCTAAATCGACTCAAAAAGTGTAGGGTATAAAAATGATAGCGAGATTTTATTTTACCTATTCGTAACTACTTACAAACATTTTAGCCAAAAATAAACTACATAGGTCGATATTAAATATTCTGACCCTGGTGTTAAATGTATAAGCAGTTAACATTTTGTACAAATGGGAGGTACTAAAAGGGGCGGAACAACTTCGTCCATTTTTCTCAAGATGATAGGGACAGATAGACTCTTAGTATGTGTTAGCTTTGCTAGCTCACATAGACCAATGTAGGTTCCTAGTAATACCACGGGCACATATGACCCTCATCCAAAACAACATGTTTGATAAACAAACAGTCGAAATATCTGTAATACTTCCTAAAAAATCCAACCCCAGTATAGCCACAAGTCCTTTACTTAATGAGGGACAGTAGCTAAGCAGGTGCTCAATGCTCTTCGCTTCTTTCTCATCACCTACAGAAGTCATTGGACTCAATACCTTAACTTCTGGCCTGTTCGCCGATCAGGCAGTATCCGGTCAGAACATATACTAACGTCGACAGTATTTTCCTCTCTAGTGGGAGGAGACGTGTTGACCTTCTAAGTTCGTATCGTGGCCAGATTTTTCCAGCTACCCTACAGGTGTCGATTTTAGGACTGCCTGATTGCCTCTTGCCTAAGCGAAACTTGCATGTGAATAGTGGCGCACCAATATAAGTAAAATTTGTAATATCGTCCCTTTTCTTGCAAATTCATCAGCTTTGCAATTACCCAGATATTCTTATGCCCAGGTACCCAAATGAGGTATACGAGTATGTCAAAGTGATCATCCATCTCGTTAAGAGATCTGCGGCATTCGAGGACTGTCTGTGAATTTAGGCCTATGTAGCCTCCAGAGAACGCCAGTTATGGTCACTACGTTGCGACTCTCGGCTTGATAGACACTACAGGTATCTGGTAGTCTATGAACTATATTAAGACTGAGTTCTTCACAGTGCACTCCGAAACCAATATTATCATTCAGCTTCGAACCATCTGTGGAGCAGTGTAGATGTTTTCTATTTCTGTTCTGCCAACCCATTCCTCTCTGGCAGGTATCTTAGTGGTGAAGTTCATCCCGAAGTTCCTCGTTTGAATGTAATACAAAGTAATGCTAAATGTCAGCATAATCGGTTAAAAAATTCACCATCTAAAGCGTTCATATGTCTTGCCGGAAGAGACTTTTGCATGGGAGCTATCCCTAGGTTAAGAAATGCCTCTGTACCCATTTTCATTAAGATTGCTTCACATTTGCGGCCTGTGCTGTCGAGTATAAAAAAGAAGAGAACGCTAAACGTAGTGTATTCCGTTAGTTTTCTTTTCCGAAAGAACAATAACACTACGACGCACAGTGTCGTGGGCTTGGCCAAAAATACCGACAGTCGAAGTTAGAATTTTTAAATTTGTTTGCACGATTCGGTGAAAAACAGTTGGATTAGAAAGCACTAAAAACTGTTTTTAGCTGTATTGAGTCGTTTCAGAGATATGGGGCTTCAAAGTTGTGGCTGAAGTTGTGTACCTACGTATATTTATCACATCAAATAATATAACATTTTTAAGATCTTTTAAGGATTAAAATTAATATTTATTTATAAATAATTGCAAGGCCTGAAACTAGTTGTTGTACAACAATGTTTCTGCAATACGACAAAATTATTTTTTGGTCCAAATATAACTTGTTTTTTTTAGGTGGCCCATTTTTGAGTGGACCGAAAAAACAATTTATAACGACAGTTCAGCAACAATATTTTTTGATTTTTAACTATAATGTAGTAGTTTTAATATAAATAAATTCTGGCTGCGAATATTTGCGAATTTGGATACAATAAATATTTTAATTTGTTTTTTTTTCGAGAAACTTTGGTAATATCTGAACAAAATATTTTAAAAATCAAAATTTTTAAAAAAAAATTCATTTTGAATTGAATGAAAATCGAAAAAATTCTATTTCTGACAATAAAATATGCCGCATATTACATTTAAAGTCATTTTTGCACTATTTGCATTTTTTACTAGCAACGACTCAAAAAGTATATTTTAAGGATAATTTAATCCTTGCTGCAATTTCAGCAACTGCAGACATTAATTTAAAACATCTTAGAAGTATGTTGAGCAAAATTTGGTTGAATTCGGTGGACATTTGTATTGTATTGTATTTTGCATTTCAGGATGTGTGGGAGGTGAGCGTGTCCTTTGGCGGATTTGGTCCAAAATTTGTTTTTACCTTATTTTGCTTATAAAAACTACTTATGCAAAATTTCGATGACCTAGATCGACTCCTTCCATTTTTGGCCAAACGTACCGAGAAATCACGACACTGTGCGATGTAGTGATAGTGTTTGAAGAACGTTACTTTATCGTGCTGGTAGCGTTCGCCGTGTCTGAAGAACCGTACGTTTTCGTAGTGGTAGCGTTCGCGAACACAAGCACTCAAATTTGTATACCCTCCACCATAGGATGGGGGGTATATTCATTTTGTCACTCCGTTTGTAACACCTCTAAATATTGATCTGAGACCCCATAAAGTATATATATTCTTAATCGCCGTAAAATTCTAAGACGATTTAGCCATATCCGTCTGTCCGTCCGTCCGTCTGTGGTAATCACGCTACAGTCCGCAATAATAGAGCTAGGTTGATCAAATTTGGTACAAATATTTCTTATAGTTGCAGGTTGTTTGGGATTTCAAATGGGCCATATCGGTCCATATTTAGATATAGCTCCCATATATAGCATCTAACTTGCTGTGATTCCTACTGTTCTCATCTACTATATTTTTTGTGTTTTCGGTGTTATTTTCTTTAGGTTTGAGTAATTTTGTGAGGTCACATGCTATCCATGGTGGAGGGTATATAAGATTCGGCATGGCCGAACTTAACGCTTTTATTTGTTCTTGTTTATTCTGTTCCTTTATAAGTTTTGTGTTAGAAAAAAGACAAACTAACCGGACAGGACTTTGTTAAAAAAAATGTTGCATGTGACCAAATTCTAAACCGTTATGAATTTGGACAATCGGTAAAACGTAATAAGTCTGCATGATCTTCTAGTATACGCTTGTACAATCATTGAAATCTAAACCCAGTAATATGCGGAGTGGGTCGGTTTCCTTTGGAATTACCCTATACATACCTCTCGTTCAAAGTAACAATTAATTATATTACTTAATATATATACATATATATCAGTCTGTGTGTCTGCTGGCTGAAGCGCACGATAACTCTCGAAAGGAGTAACCGATTGACTCCAAATTTGGTATGTTGTATTAGTTTATAATTCACTATCACCTGGAGGAAAATACTAGTACCTAAAAATACCGTACCGTGTAATGTTTATACCCTCACTTTAGTGTGACGAGGGTATATATCATTTGCAACGGGCCAAAAGTGTAACACATCGAAGGAGTGATCTAAGACCCTAAGTATGTTCGGCGGAAATCCGTTTTGGGTCATTTTAAGTCGAATGAGCAATGTCCGTCCGTCTGTCTGTCTGTCTGCTGGCTGGTGCGCACGATAACTCTCGAAAGGGGTAACCGATTGACTTCAAATTTCCTATGTGGTAATATTTTTTTCTATCTCCGGCTAAGTTCGAAAATGGGCCATATTGGTCCACTCCCTCTGGTACCTCCCCCACAAAGGCTTAAAATGTTGTGAAATATTGATTCTTTAATAACTGCTATTACACGTACTCGACTCTTCTGAAATTCCACACATAGTATTAGTTTGTTAGTCGCTATCAGCTCGAGGAAAATGGGCGAAATTGCCACGCCCCTTTTGGTACCTCCCACACAAATGCACCATTTTGCACCAAAAGTTAACAGCTTATAACATCAATACCAGTGTATAAAAATACTTGAAACTTTGGTACCTCCCACACAAATGCACCATTTTGCACTAAAAGTTAAAAGCTTATAACATTAATACCAGTGTTTAGAAATACTTGAAATTTTGTACAGTGTAATGCTTTTATAGTGCCTACAGTCCAGTGAAAAATGGGCGTTATTGCCGCGCCCCTTTTGGTACCTCCCACACAAATGCACCATTTTGCACCAAAAGTTAACAGCTTATAACATCAATACCAGTGTATAAAAATACTTGAAATTTTGTACAGCGTAATGTTTTTATAGTGCCTACAGTCCATTGAAAACTTGGCGTTATTGTCACGCCCCTTTTGGTACCTCTCCTACAAAGGTACCATTTTGCACCAAAAGTTAACAGTTTATAACATTAATATCAGTGTATACAATTACTTGAAATTTTGTACAGTGTAATGCTTTTATAATGCCTATAGTCCAGTGAAAAATGAGCGTTATCACCACGCCCCTTTTTGTACCTCCCACCCAAAATGGCCAAATTATACCACAATTTAATATCTCAACGTTAATATACCACTCCATATAAACTGTTACAATTCTGCACAGTGCAATGTATTTAAAGTATCTACTGTTCAGCGAAATATAGGTGTATTTCTTAAACCCCTGCTGGTACCTCCCACAAAAATTTACAGAATAATTTGTATAATATTCAATATTACATTACTCACAAAGTGAGGGTATACCTTAGTCGGTTTACCCGACTGAAACTTTCTTACTTGTTTTATAGTACCTACAGTCTGTCGAAAAATAGGTGTTATTATCAAGCACCTTTTGGTACCTCCCACTCAAACGTACCATTTTGTACAAAAAGTTAACGGCTTATATAGTGAATATCAATATATATATATATATATATATATATACTCAAAATGTTTGTCCAGTGTATAGCTTTTAAAATTCCATCAGTCATGTTACAAATGGGAATTATGACCACAACCGTTTTTGTACCTCTCATACAAAAAGAGCCAAGACATACCAAAATTAAATAGCACATAATATTATAAAATATATCGGGTCCGTCAATAAGAGCGCTGCAAAAGTTTGTTTTTAAATAAAACAAAAACGGTTTTGGATATCAATGAAATTCTTTATTCCTGTGAAAGTTCGTTCGATGCCATTATGTATGGAACTCGATTTCTTTTGCATGGCCACCACGGGCACGCTTGCAGAAGTCCAGACGCTGAACCCAATTTTCGACGGTTTTCAAGCATAAATCGGCCGATACTGCTGCAATTTCACGTTCGATATTCGTACGAAGTTCATCAATCGTCGCTGGGTTGTTGGAATAGACCATAGACTTGACGTAGCTCCACAGGAAATAGTCTAACGGCGTCAAATCGTACGACCGAGGCGGCCAATCGACTGGACCATTTCGTGAGATAACACGTTCTCCAAACTTGGTTTCCAATAAATTGATTGTGGCATTCGCTGTGTGGCTTGTGGCGCCGTCCTGTTGGAACCACATGTCCTCCAAGTCCATATAATCAAATTGGGCCCAAAAATATTCGGTTATCATTGAACGGTAGCGATTCCCATTCATAGTAACGTGCCGGTCTTGATCATCACGGAAGAAGTACGGCCCCATGACGCCGCCGGCCCATAAACCGCATCAAACCGTAATTTTTTCGGGATGCAATGATGACTCATGGAGTACGTGTGGATTGCTGTCTGACCAATAACGCATATTTTGTTTATTGACGAAGCTATTCAGCCAGAAATGAGCCTCATCGCTGAAGATGATTAAATTGGACGTAGCGCTCTTAACGTTGAGGCCACTGACTCCGAATTTCGGTATTAAATTTTAATAATTTCGACTCGTTGTTGGCTCGTATATCTTTCCAACATGAACTTACTGAAGAGAAATGTCAAAAGAGCGGCAAAAAATATGGCGTCGTTTGCTGTCCCTGTCGGTCTACTTTTGTAGCGTCTCTGTTGAAAAACCCTTTACCTGTGCATATTTACATTGCTCACAAAGTGAGGGTATACCCTATTCGGTTTACCCGACTGAAATTTCTATTTTGTTTTTAACTTCGAAATCTTAACTGGCTAAAATAATTATATTTTTTCTTTTCTTTTTCAGCATATAATCTCAAAATTCATTAACAAAATTGCTGAAGGTAAGCTATAGATTTTCTTAATTTATCATTTTTTCTCCTTTTATAAATAAAAAACTATGTTAACTATTACATATAAAAGGTGGCGCAAAAATAATCATCCTATCAGAAAATGCTATAAATTTTGCGATTGGCCCCTAATGTCAGTTCTGTTTTGACATTTGTGTAGTAAACACATGCGAAATACACGTTAATAAACAATGTTACGCTACACTGCTCCAGAACGCGGAATATTGCTGACTATTTATTTGACCAATAATCGGTCGGTGACTTTGGCACAACGTGAATTTCGTCGCAGATTTCCTGGCCGTCCAACGCCTACTGGTGAAAGCAAAATTTACGCTTCTGGGGCACTGAAAATCCGCGTGTAACCCACGAAGAGCCATTACACTAGAGTGATCAAAACCGGTTTAAAATAAACCGGCCCACCGGTTTTTTGCTTCCACCGTCCCCGGTTTTTCTCAATATCATGAATTTCGAACAACCGGTGCAACCGGTTTTTTTCGTTTGTTTCCACCGGTTTTCCGGTTTTTTATTATCACTAAAATATTAAAAATTATTTACATAAATACAAAATATCACAAATTAAGATAATAATATGAAAGATCTCCTTATATGGCCTAAAAAGACTCGGCAACTTTGCTAGAATCCGAAGCCATTCACCAATTTCTATACAAATACGAGCAGAAGTTATGTGAAAAGTAAACGCATTCTCCCACTTCCAAACCGAAACAAAAACAAGTAAGAACATTTCAATTGGGTAAACCGACTAGTGTATACTCTTACATATTTATATACTCGTATATACCCACCTGCACTAAAGTGTGTATATAAAATATATATGTATAAAGATTTAGTACCTCTATTAAATATTCTATTTAATACCCCGAAATATTAATATTTTCTTGACTGAACTACATAAGTGGAATTTCATGTCAAGTGAGTTAATTTTTAAAAGGGATGTCTTCTGTCGGGATGAAAATTGCACCAAGTAGCCCTATCAGATAGTAGTTATGAGACACAATACCAACGAGATCGGTTAAGGACTTTCCGAGTTGGAGGGTGTCAAATATTGACATTTTTGTCAAACGGTCGTTTTTCTCATCTGAAATGCTAAAATGTTTGGTTGAACGTTAATTTTTTTTCAGAGGTTTATATTTATTTTGATAGATCAGCAGGTCCCATCTTATTAATAGGTCACAAAGCTTTTAAAGGAAATTATCTAAGCTTTCTTTTGAGCAAAAAAATCAAAAATTAAAACGTAGGTTTTTACCAAAATTTCAAAAAAGTTTAATTTTGCAAAAAAGTAATGAAAATATATTTGCTAATTTTTTTAAAAGGTTGAAGAAAAGACTATCGATAACACTTTTGAAAAATGTTTCTAAATATAATAGCTAATTAGTTATAAGTATGAGATAAAAGGACCGTTTGACTCAAATGACAATATTCATCACAATCCAACTCATAACTACTATCCAACAGGACTAAATTTGGTGCAAGATTCCTGATCAGAAGACATCGCTTTTAAAAGATTAATATTAAAAATCGCCTTTTTTGTTATTAAAAAGGAAAATGTTTTTCAAACGGCAATTTTCATACTGTTTTGTTATGCAGAAAAAAACCGGTTCTACCGGTTTCCCCGGTTTTCTTCGAATAAAAAAACCGGTTTTTTTATAACTTAAATAAACCATCCACCGGTTTTTTATTTTTTCAAAAAAACCGGTTTTTTGATCACTCTACATTACACCCGCTCAAAGTCACTGTATGGTGTGCTGTTTTCGCTGGAGGAGTCATCGGACCTTTTTTCTTCGAAGACGTCGCGGGTCAAACGGTTACTGTGAATGGTGAGCGCTACAGAGCAATGATCAACTAGTTCTTTTTGCCGCAACTTGATTAATTGGGATTGGAAAACATGTGGTTCCAACAGGACGGTGCAACGGCACACACTGCACGTGCCACAACCGATATGCTGAAGGATGCATTTCCCGGGCGCCTAATCTCCCGTTTTGGCGATTTGCACTGGCCAGCAAGATCGCCTGATTTGACCGCTCCAGACTTCTGTTTGTGGGGCTTTTTGAAGTCGCGGGTTTATGTCAACAAGCCTCAGACTCTTGCAGCACTTAAAGACAATATCCGTCAAGAATGTGAGGACCTATCGCCGGAAGTTTTGGCCAAAGTGATGGAAAATGCCATAAAAAGGGCTCAAATGACAATCAACTGTGGCGGCGGCCATTTACATGACATCATATTCTCGACTTGATGTAAAAAAAATTAAAAGACCAAATAAAAATAATCCACACGAAGAATCAAAATTTTTCATTTTTTTTTTAATTACAGCCAAAAAACATCGAAAGGTTACTTTTGCGCAACCTTGTACATAGATCGTTTTTCAAACTTTGAGGGTTTTTATAAAACAGATTACAGACCATCACCAATTTACATCCGCATTGTAAATCTCAGTGTTCCTCGCCCGTAAAACTCTTTTTTTATCGAATTCAAAATTCTCTGCAAATGTTATTGAATTTTCGACGATGGAAATCGAAAAAAGCTAGAAGTGCCCTGTATTTGTACCAAATTTGATCAAAGGGACATGGCTAAATCGTCTTAGAATTTTTACGGCGATTAAGAATATAGATACAAACGGAGTGACAAAACGAATATACCCCCACCCTATGGTGGAGGGTATAATGATATTTAACTTTTCCTAGTCGCATTTTAGTTTTTCCTAGATTTTGAGTTATACTTATTATACCCTCCACCATAGGAAGGAGGTATATTCATTTTGTCACCCCGTTTGTAACACCACTAAATATTGATCTGAGACCCCATAAAGTGTATATATTATTAATCGTTGTAAATTCTAAGACGACTTAGCCATGTCCGTTTGTCCGTCCGTCCGTCTGTTGTAATCACGCTACAATCTATAATACTTGAGCTAGGTGGCTGAAATTTGGTACATATACTTCTTATATCTGCAGGGACCGAGGGCACTAAATGTCAATCCAGACAAAACAGAAATATGTCTATTTACAAGGAAAAGGAAGATTCATCCTTTTACCGTGCCTCATTTCCTGGATAAGAATATTGCCATATCTAAAAAGATAAAATACTTGGGAGTAATCTTGGATCAGAAACTGTACTGGAAAGATCATATTGAAGAAAGAGTTACAAAGGCCCACAGATGTTGGTCGTTGTGCAGAAGAGCTATAGGTTCAAAATGGGGACTACGTCCAAATATGACACACTGGCTTTACATGAGCGTGATTAGACCAATAATAACCTACGCCTCTGTAGTGTGGTGGACATCAATGGACAAAAAGTACAACGTAATACCATTGCAAAAAGTGCAACGTATGTGCTGTCTAGGCATAAGCGGAGCAATTAGAACCGCACCAACAAGAGCGTTGGAGACTATACTGCACATCCAACCAATAGATATCCGTATAAAGTATGAGGCAGCCCTCACAGCAAGACGTCTACAAGTGATGGGTGAATGGATAAATCGAGACCACAAGTCGTACCATCAGAAGATATTACAATCACTGGTCGGTCATATTCAAACAACGGAAATCTCCGACCGCATTCCTGAAGTGCGGCTTACAGCTACCTGTGAATCGTTCGTGCCAGACAGACGCTCCTGGGAAAACGGAACACTTGCTCAACTGGCTCAGTAATACCACAAAGCCTAAATATGCCAACATATTCACAGATAGCCAAATGGCGATCAAAGCAATAACATCGGAAAAGGTCAAATCCAGAACAGTGTTAGACTGTAAAAGAACGATAAATAATTACTCAGTCCATGGTCAACTGCGTATTTTCTGGGTACCGGGACACAACGGAGTGATTGGAAATGAACGAGCAAACAGCTTGGCTTCAAAGGGCAGAGAACTTCGAGTAATAAACTTGGAAAAATGGAAACCTTTCGAAGCCACGAAGGATGAGTTGAAGCACTGGGCAGTGATGGCTCACAAAACTGTGTGGAATAGAGCAACTGTAGGAGCAACAGCAAAGATACTGTGGGGTGACCCAAATGAGAAGAAAACCAAAAGTTTTCAGAAACTAAACAAGATCGAGATTAGTAAGATGATAAGTGTTCTAACGGGACACTCAAGCTTACAGGCACATCTTCATCGCATAGGACTAGCAGAAAACGACGTGTGCAGGGCATGCAGGGAAAACATCGAAACGATAGAACATTTTCTGTGTCACTGCCCAGCTTTCACACATGCAAGATCCCGATATTTCGGTTCCGACATATTACCAGACTTGACTCATCTCAGAGGATATGACTGGAAGATACTGAGAAAATACGTGTCTAGTACCGATTTTCTGTAATCCGTGGGGTATGAAAATCATAAATAAGGAGCGCACAACAGGCCGAACCACTGGCTTAAGTGTATGTCCATGAGACGTTTTAAACGTCTCCTCTATTCAACCTAACATAACCTATATCTGCAGGTATGTTGGGATTGAAAATGGACAATATCGGTCAATTTTTGGATATAACACCCATATATAGCATCTCCCCGATTTGACTTCTTAACGTCATAGAGACCACAAATGTCAACAAATCGGGCTGAAAATTGGTAACTGGGTTTTATTTATACCCGATATCATTCACACGAAAAACGGTATTCCTATGTCCATGTTTTGATAAAGCCCCCATTCAAAGTTCCCTCTAGATTTGACTTTGTAACGCCACAAAAACTTCAAATTTCACCGACTTGGGCTGAGCTTTGGTATAATGAGTTTATTATTAGCCATAACCATTCACCAGCGATCCATGGTGTAGGGTATACATATTTGTATATGGGTTTTACTATGGAAATGAATCATCTTGCAGTTGGTAAGTAAAACAACCCAAATTTTTTTTCAGATGTTTTTATCATCTAAAATCTGAAAATGTTGGGAAAATATCAGAAAAGCTGGGTTTTGGAAGTTAAATATTATGCATTCGCGTGAACGGACGTTTATAATTCATGGAGCTACATAGCACGATATTTTTCACAGAATTTTTATGTTGGTGTCCATGATGTGTAAAATGATAATTAAATTTGCAGATGCATCGGATGCATTTAAAAATGTTAAGGACGCGAAAATGAATCCCTGTTATATAAAGAACAACTAACGACCTTTAAAATGAGGCTTCATTTGTAAAAATCCCTACTCGCGTTCCGAAAATACATAACTCGAAGATTTCAGATGCTAATATGTAAAATGTGGAAAAAAATTTTGTATATTTGTATTTTCGCCAAATACAAAATATTTTATTTTGAGGGAGAAGAATCGATATGCAAATTTATTTTGAAATCAGGAATGGTGACCCACTGTGCGTCGCACAGTATATCCAAACTTTGGAGGCATGTACATATTTTGGGATGTATCCGAACATTCACCAGGGAAATCTATATACATAGTATACATTATTGCTATTAGTGCCACAAAAGCAAGTTCTGAACGCATTTAACATTTTATGCAAATCTGCGGGGATATATCAAATTTTCTGCGCATTTGCCGCCCAATTGAGTTAATCGAAAATGCTTGTGAACAAACCATCGCCGCCACCATGCATCACATGACAATTACACATGAGTGTCAGTCGGTTGGCTGCTGCCACCTTTCTTGTAAAGTCTGTTCTTTTTTTTGTGCCTCACATGTTGCCTACCACCCTTGCCTTGTGTTTTAGCCTAGTAGAGACGGCAATTTCATCGAAAAATGCAATTTGAGCAGAGTTGGTATTTACCCCTCTCGGTAAAAAATTACAAAAACTAAAACAAAAAAAACGTTTTAACGCCAAAATTGCAATTTTGCATGTCACACTGATTTCTGCTTTTGTTTTGATTTGCATTTTTGTGAAATTATAATAAAGCGCGCGCGAATTTCACAACAATTATTGTTAAACAACAATTTTTTGCGTTGTCTGTTCTGTTTATATCTTTATAAATACATTCATATGTATGTATGTATGTATGTATGTATGTATCCCTCTTCGTCTGCTGCGGGGCTTTTCGAGCTTTGGCAGTTGCATTTGTCAGTTTGTGCTGCTCTCGCTTTGTTTCGTTGTTATCTAGTTCTAAACATTTTATAATAACAAACAACCACAACAGGCACCCCTATATACAGCTCCGCAGAGTGTGGCCAACTTTATTTTCAAAATCCCAGATTTTAATTTGAAGAAAACTATATACCAATTTTCTTTTCCATTTTTTACAATGAAACCTACACTAACGCGCATAAATCTTCACACAGCAACAATAAATATGTTTATGTAACGGATTTTCCAATAGGGATGATATGATTTTGAAGTGACGTTTCGGCCATTTGTAATATGTCATGATCTGTCATTTGTTTTTCATTGTATTCAGTAGTGTTTACAATTTCATCATGGAGAGATATACGCAAGAACAACGTTGACAAATTATTCAGTTTTATTATCAAAATAATCGTTCTCCAATTGCAACTTTTCGTGCGCTAAGTCCATTTTTAATAAATTAATTTTAATTATTTTTTTAATTAAATCCACAAAAAAACCTTTCCAGTCGTCCTACGACATTGACACGACATTAAGAGCTATCTTTTTGCCATTAACCGATTCCCGATCCGACGAACCGTTAAGGAGCTAGAGCAAAAATAAACTTTCCGCTCACATTTGAAAATGATGCTAAGTCCATTTTTTTCAAATTCAAATAACAACACTTTCCAGTCGACCTACGACCTTGACACCCATGAGCAATATTTTAGCTCTCGTTAAGAGCTATCTTCTTGCCATTGACCGATTGTGGCTACGTGCCACACATCAAATGAAACAATGAATTGCTGCGAGAAAAGTTTGGAGATTCGATTATTTCAAGAAATTGTGATATTGAATGGCCTCCAAGAAGTTGTGATTCAACACTATTAGACTATTTCTTGTGGGGTTATTTGAAGTCATTGGTCTTTCGAAATAAACCAGACTCTCTTCAAGCTTTACAAGTCAATATTGAACGTGCCATTCATGACAGACGACTGGATTTAGTGAAAAAAGTGCTCGAAAATTGGGTTCATCGAATTCGTCCCTGCAGAAGAATGAAGTTTTATTTAGAACTTAATTGTATCGATTTACTTCACATTAAATAAAAAACTTTTGAATTTCCTTAACAATAAGTTTCAATGAAGTCATATCATCACACAAATATTAACAAAGCATCAGGCCAAAATAAATTCAACGAAAAATATTAAGAAAATCTGTTAAGAAATGGGTCTGAAATGAATTGCTAGCCGGCGGAAATCGGCTTCAAATTCTGAGACGATATTGCCACCTTCGTTTGTCTGTGGAAAGCAGACAACCCGTCAGATGGCTGACAAGGTGGCTGAAATTTTGCAGGGACATGTGTTATTGCCCTGCAACGGTTGGTATTGCAATTGTTCAAAATCAACCAAGGATTAAAGATTTCCCCCATACAAGGACCAAAGGAAGGTCGGATATAAACGTCGTTTTTCAGCGTTATACATATACTGAATTATAAGAGCTAGAAAGATGCAACTTGGTATGTAAGTCATTGGAACAGAAATAAGTTGTTATTTTGGAGGAAGTGGGCGGAGCCACGCCCATTTGTAAAAAACGTGGCCGATCTCAATAAAATGCAACATATTCAATTGTATTGCCCCTAGGAACATCCCATCCGAATTTGTAATAAATCGGTTCAGATTCGGATAAAGCTCGAATATATATCTTCTTCAGTTTTAGAAAATGTCTCAACTGAATTTATAAATTAGCGGAATCAACTGACATTACCGATATTTCCATTATAATTTAATAATTGAACACTATTATAAACAAGGTTGTTATTGAACGCAGACAATCAACTGACCTTGATTTTTTTCTCAGGTGTTACGAATAAATGACAAACTCATGCTTCTTTATTTGCATACCCTACACCAAACTGTGGTCCAGGGTGTTATAAGTTTGTGCATTTGTTTGTAACACCTAAAAGGAGAAGAGATAGACTCACCGTTTATTATATCGATCGGCTTAGAATACCTTACTGAGTCGATTTAACCATGACCGTCCGTCCGTATGTCCGTAATTACATCTTAGACTTAAATTAAAGACATGACACGTTCTTAAATCAATTACATGTTGTATTTAATTCAAGAACATGTTGTACAGGTTGTCCGCCGGGAAGGAATACTACTTTGTTTTGCCGCCATTTTGGTAAACATTAGTCTTGACAGTTCATATTTGGCCGTCGTGAAGTAGAGACGTGGCAAATTTATTATCGAAAAATATTCGATAAACCACCGTGTTTTAATCTTTATGTCCGTAATTACATCTTATACTTAAATTAAATACATGACACGTTCTTAAATCAATTACATGCTGTATTTAATTCAAGAACATGTTGTACAGGTTGTCCGCCGGGAAAGAATACTACTTCGTTTTGCCGCCATTTTGGTAAACATTAGTCTTGACAGTTCATATTTGGCCGTCGTGAAGTAGAGACGTGGCAAATTTATTATCGAAAAATATTCGATAAACCACCGTGTTTTAATCTTTAAAACATGACAACCCCGATTTTCATGAAAAAATCATAATGACTGACGAGGCACATTTTCATTTGAATGGATATGTGAATAAACAGAATAGTCGGTTCTGGGCAATGGAAAACCCTCAAATTATTCATCAGTCACCTTTGCATCCATTAAAAGTGACAGTCTGGTGTGCAATTTGGTCAGGAGGAATCATTGGACCTTACTTCTATGAAAATGAAAACTCAATGTCAATGGGGAGCGATATCGTGATATGATTGAAAACATTTTAACGGCGGAACTGCATGCTTTTGGCTTGATTAACATGTGGTATCAACAAGACGGTGCCACATCGCATACAGCCTGTATTACAATGGAAACAAACAAAGTAGTATACCTTCCCGACGGACACCCTGTATTTACTATTAAGCGTATCGCCTAAGAATACTGAAGCTAAATCCATGTTAACGTTAGCAAACTTTTTTTGAAATTTTTTTTATTTTCGTTTTTGAATTGAGAACCTATTAAAAAGTTGTGTAGCCATTTGAAAAGAATCGGATCAAAACTAACGAAGATACATACATCAGTGTAAGCAACCGCGCCTTATACGTGAATCAATAGATCAGAACAACTTCAAAGCGTTTTTCCCACAACTCACGTTTTCAATGTCCATCATAACTTCAAAACTACTACACCGATCGTTTTGAAATTTTTAACATTATGTAAATGATTATCTAATGTAATATTTTTGATTGCAGGTGATCCATCACCGAGTTATGATGGACACCGCAAATCAACTTTTTTCCGAGACGCTTCCGAATAATTGCTGCCATTGCCATATTTTTTTAGCATTTCTTCATGGCATTTTGACACAATATACTTCGAGAGTTATACTAATATATCATCGGTATTAATCAAATTTTAACTGTGTCGTCACAAAAATGTGCGTTTTTTGCACGAATATCGGTCAACTCATAATCACTAACTAATAAAATTCGATTTAATAAAAATTTACTAGAAGCGACAAAATTTATGATTACCCCCGCAGCGATTTAGAATCATATTTTCCTACTTCATATCTCCTATTTCCTTAATTTTTCATGAATTTAATAGAACTTAGTATATTGGCATGTTTATAGAAATGGATTTGCACACGGAGAAAAAAACAGGAAACAAAATATGTTTGGGAGCAAAATTTAAATAAAATATACTTTGGCGCAAATATTTAATATTTATATACCGAAAAAAATGTTTGAATATCTCGTTTATCAATATTATTTTTTTGGAATTTTGGTGCAGATTATCCTAAAAAAGGGAAAATATTTAAATAAGTTACAGAACTTGTTTTTCGACTTATAGGAAAAAAGTTAATGTTCCCAAATATAATATGTTTCCGGAAAATATACTACAGAAGCGATTTTTTTTTCTTAGGGCAGAGTAAGGCTTGATGACTTTTACTAAAAAATTAACAATTTTCATATTTGCAATTTTTTTAGAAATAAAAAATAAGATAAAAAGTGTATAAGAGGAGTTCAACAGATTTTCAGGTGATGTCAGTACCGGGCTTTACTGAAAAATGTTGATGCCTATATGGCGTTTACCGACTTGCTTGAAACTTGGTGGATAAACCAATATGTGGAAAACATACTTTGATTTTTGATTTTCTACCACTTGACCACAGAAGCTAACTCAAGAGATAGAAAACTGAAATTTTATACGAGTACCTATATCCAGGGTCGATGTATGGCAAACGGACAGTTCAAATTATATATAACAGTATAAATTAAAGCTATAGGTATAATTTATGAACTATAACAACATTATTTCTAAGATACTACCTATATGTAGTTTTAAATTCAATGATATGAAACTAACGTACAGAGAATTAAAAGCATTTGGACTTATGACATGAAAATGTATATACATAATTCCAAGTTAAATTTCTTTAAAATCATTGAAATGTTTACTGTAATTAATACAATTTTTTCCTAAATCAATGTTATTTTCAATAATTCAAAGAAATAGGTATCTTGGAAGTCAACATGTACACAATATTTTGTACAACGGAAATCAAGTACATTATCATTGTTGACTTACTTGTTGCTATTGGAATCCTACGGAAATTAGCAAAAATGATTTTTTATTATTAACTGGAAAACAAAAACATATTCCCCAAAAACAGTCGTAAAAATCCAAAAGATCCCTGAAAATCCCACACAAGGTAAGAATCGGTACCTGTGGCAAAGACAACAGATTTGTTGTTTTTTGGTCTTTGTGCACCGATGATGAGATGCAGCTCTTCTGCCCCGACTCCGTTTGAATATTATTTGTTTTTATTCGTCTCCGTCTGTATTCTGTATTTGCGAGTGTTTATATTTTCCTTTTGCTTACAAAACAATGACAATAAGAAAAAACAAATGCCATTCAATCGATCTCTTCTTATATAAAATAAAACCGGAAAAAACGCGAAGCATGAAAAAAATGTAAACAAATCATTAAACAATTTGCACATTTTCAATATATCTCTGCCTCTTGCTTGCCGGGCCAACCAACCAACACAAGTCCTCGCACTCTCCCCCTCCACAAACCGGTAAAAGTCGCAAGCACAAAGAACAAAGTTATTAGTGGATTCCTTTTTTTAGGGAAAAAAAAAAATCGCAACAGACATAAATACTACAAAAAGCTTCTCAATATTTCGTAAAATGTTGCAACTTTTACTATTTATTTCATTAGATTTTGTTAAGTAAAATTAAATTTCATCAGGGAAAAGCTTTCGGCCGGTCTGGCGGCTTCCAATTACAATAAGAATTTGTGTGGCCACTATCGGCTCAGCTCTCTGTTTATTTCACAACATCAAGACTCTTGCTCATTACGGTCTCTGTCTCTCTCTCTCTTGTAAAGTTATTTATAATTCCAAACACAAATGTCGCGAACTACCTCAATGGACGTGTGTGTTTACCGGTTATGAAGAGAGAGCACCAACATAATTTGTATAATAACAAAGAGAGAGAGAGGTCTTATGTGTTCATCCATTTGTACGTGTGTGTTTAAGATTTTTGAGTGATAAAATGTAAATAAACAGAGAGTATTGAGTGTAAAACCATTTTTTGAGACGCATTTACTCCCTTCTCTCAGTTAGTGCTGGAAATATTTAGAGGGTACATTTAAGGCCCTAAAATAGTACATTCAGTACAAAAAACAGGCTATTAAGTTTTTTTCTGATATGTAACTGCGGAATGTCTATCTACAAGAACCCAAATCATTATTTAGTTATATATATAAATAAAATCTGTTATTAAAAGGAATCTAAATTTATATTAAATGTTTAAAAGATTCGAATTTCTAATATCGAATTACGATTTTTTTCACAATAAAAATTAAGATAGTTTCTATTTATATGGTTATAGTTCCCGTGGCGAAAATAAAAAGAATTAAATTAATTATAATAATGGATGATAAACTAGATTTATTTACGCGGTAATTGAAAATGATTAAAATGCTTGCACGTAAATTTGACGTCTCTCGGCTCTACAATCGACGGTATCAGAACATTACGTAAACTCTCTAAAACCGGCATTGGACTTACGTAATTCCGAAAAATTACTGGACCGGAATTAGGTGAAAAAAGGCCGTCAAATACTGTGGCCAAAAGGAACATAATAAAAAAACATGGATGACCGAACCAATATGGTAACTAATAAACGAGAGAAAAGGAATCAAGGTATAAATGGTGCAAAAACGCGAAGACAATAGGTGAAACTTTCAAGAACACACATTGATCTTGGCAGGAGGATGAAGCGAAGTGACGTAAAAACAAAAGAGCATACATTTGAGGACTGCAACTGATACAAACCGCACCAGAGTGGTCCATCTAACGATTGCTTTTTGAACGCAAAAGCATTTGACTCCGTTGGACTATGTTTCGTGGGAAGCCGTTAAGGATAATTGTTACGCGAAAATCCAGACTTGAAACTCGAAATTGCAGCCACAGAGGGACACACTATCGAAAATTTGTTGAAAATTGGGTCGACACAGAATGGGCTACTGCACGGCCAGCCGCGGCAGCTATATGAATGACGTGGTGTTTCATCAATAACCGGAATGCTGAGGCATTTCAATAAAGGCAAAATCATTGAAAAATTTTTATCCGTATTTTTTTCTATCAATTTTGAAACGCAACTTTTTCCTGGGAAACTTTATACATATCTAAATCCAATAACGAAGTGCATAACCAACAGAACTATTGTCTCTTTCAGACCACTAAGGAACAACTCCGGTGAACCCGTAACCTCGAAACCAGCACAGTTGAAAATGTGGACAACCCATTATAAGAAACTACTAGAGGCTCCAACACAGTCTTCCAAATTTATATTATATTTCGTCACGGGTCGAAATTGTGAATTTTATCAAGGCCCTAAAATCACAAAGGCACCGGGTATAGATGAAATCGCAGCAGAAATACTGAAGCGAATCGCACCATAATCGCGCAAACCATCTGTCGAATAGGGATCCCCATTGTACATTGCTTTCACAGACTTTAAAAAATCATTTGACAAACTCTCCCACTCTACCATATGGAAAGCACTAGAATGTAAAGGTGTTCCGCAAAAATTAATTTCCTTTAACAGGAATCTGTAAAACTGTTCCGCATGTAGAGTACTTCATGAGAACAAACTCAGCAGCACATTTGATGTGAAGACTAGTGTGAGACTGGTTTGTGCCACGTCACCGCTGGAGCATAACGGCATCCAATGGGGATTGTACAAACGTTTATGATACAGAGATAAAGCCGATGATATTTTCTCTCTGACTCCCACATTCTGCCGAATTTAAGAAAAGCTGTGAATTTTTGTTATAGCAGCATCGCTGGGCTAAGAATAACCATAGGTAATACCCATCAACACAGAATGCAACCAATCCTTCCAAATAAGAAGCGGCGAGATAGACGACGTAACAAGCTTCTGCTACCTGGGAAGCATCATAGACAAAAAAGGGTGGTTCAATGCGGATATAACCAACTTAATCCAGTATTGGAAGCCCCCACATATCGAGAAAAACAATTTCCAGCATTTTCAACTCTAATGGAAAATCGACACTACCGCATGAGGGACATGAATGCATTGCAAGTATTTGTCACTCGATGTCTGAGGAGGATTATGCAGATATTTTGGCCGAATACAATAAAGAACTCTGATCTTTGGAAATCGACTGATCACGGATCATTGCAAACGGAAATCATGAGACGAAAGTGGCCCGCCATCCAGCATAAGACGAGATTAAAATTAAATGAAGTCATTAGATTATAATAGATCTGTATGTTAGACATTTGTAATGGCCCTATACTCGAAATTGTAACAACGGTCATACACAGTCATGGGCAAAAAATAGGGTCAACCCATATTATTTTAAAAAAATTTGCAAGAATTGTTGTTAATAGTAACATACGTATGTTCGAAAATTCATTTCGTTTTATTGTTTAACATATGGGTGTTTCTGCGGGTCACGAACGTAGAAAATAAACATTTCCCCGTTTTTTTTTTTTGTGATTCGATGGCCTTTTTGTAGCTCTAGGTTTAGTGCAAAAGATTGGTTTCATCGAGTTTTCACAATAGTTGCAATAAACATGTGGTCACGTACGTACGCGATATTGAAGTCAACTTTGGCTGAATGCAGTAAACTGCAAAATCTGCGAAATGAATATTTTAAAGAGACAAATTTATTTTAAAAGAGGATTAATGTAGCTTTCTATCGAGTATTTACACATTATATTATCTCTGTTTTACTAATTGGCTTATGATTTTTCAATATGTTTTAACCCTTAATCGAAATTTGTTGGCACCTTTGCATTTTTCTCTTCTTAATTGGTAGTAATAGATTTTGTAGAAAGAGTGCAAACATAACATATATTTTACATGTAAAATAATCTATATAAAGGTGGTCCAACCAAAAACGCACGATGTTAATTATAAATAAATCAAAAAGTTTTCAGAGAATTATCTTAATATTTTTTATTATGCGAATTATGTGTGAAACAAAATATCGGTCAAATGCTCGCCACGGCTTCGGTGGCGTACCTCTATCCGATGGTCCATATTTTTAATGTATCTGAGATTCAATGTTATTTATGTGAGATTCAATGTCGTTTATGTGCCGAATTATCTCATCCTTTAGCTCTTGAATTGTTCTTGGCTTAATCACGTACACTTTTTCTTTTAAATCTCCCCAAAGAAAGAAGTCCAACGGTGACAAATCACATGATCGTGGACGGGAACAGAACTCTGAGGCAACGAAATGGACCGGGTCCAGCTAGTTAAATATAAAAGTCGAATATAAATAAGTATAATAATAAAATATAAATGGATTTTGTATGAGAAAATTCGGCCGTCCCTGCTTTATTAGCCCGGAACAATAGTCTTAACTTTGAGCAACGTTTTGTAAAAAGAAAAACCAGTTCAGTAATTTTTTAATGTTTTAACATTTTTGAAACATCTTCGACAATACAGACCAAGTTCTACGAAGATTTATTGTTACTCGTACTTTAAAACAGAATTAAGCATATTTCATATTGTACGGAAAATAGTACCATTGTAAAACCATTTTTCATCACTAGTTTAAGAGAATGAGTTGTTTTCGCTAGGTTGTAAAAATGAGTAGTGGATCATATTTAAAAATACTACTATTTTAAAAATTTCAAATTCTTTGTGGTATAATCTTCTCAGTGAATAGTATATTAACTAATTTTATTTTTAGATATACAAAATCTTTTAGTTTTATTTGTTAGAAAGTTAATTACTATGTACAAGTATTTGAAATAAATTTATAATCAAGAATTTTAAATATTGTATGTTTTTATGAGGGTGATTTAAATCTCGTTTAGTATGCGGAAAATCCCCTAAAACACAAATACCCAAATCCATTACAGTTGAAATGAAAATTTCCCATTTCTAATCCCACTTTTATACCTGAATTTGCCATTGGGATTTACAATAGATTTTCTTTAATTAGCAATTTAGAAAAGTGTTACATAAAACATATGTATTAGACTTTATTAAATATACTCGTATATATAGGTACATATGTATATGTATGTATGTAACGGGTGATCCAAGTAGAGATACTTTTTCAATAGCCTTTTTTTTTGACAGATCACGTGTGAGTCGTGTCATGCTGTCATGTTATTTTTGTTAAGTATTGTTTGGCATTTCATCATGGAAAGACTTACGCTTGAACAACGTTTACAAATCTTTCAACTTTATTACGAAAATTCACGTTCTGTGAGGAATGTGTTTTAGTGCACTTCGCTCAACTTATAGTCAACATAATCGAGTCATCGAAAATTGGACTCAACGGATGGACCATCTGAGATTTTACAAACATTTAAAATTTCTGAAAAAAAATTAACGTTGAATTACTGAAAAATATGAAGCCTGTCTTAAAACAATTATGAAAGTTCTGTCGAATAAACCAACTTATGAATCCCCTCACCTTGAGTCTAAAAAATATTCGCATTTTATTCAATTAATATTGTATTTTTGAGCGCCCCAGTAGGTGAGTTGTTAGCGTGCTCGAATATGAGTTTGGGGTCGTGGGTTCGATTCCCACCAGAGGCTCTGGTATGTCGCTGCAAAATCTAGCCACATGGTCTTTGTAACCCGGCTTCTCTGGACCGTAAACTTAGAATATAAATTTACTTTGTATTGCAATTCATAGAAATAAATAAAAGAAATAACATTCAATAATATTAAAATATGAACCGGTATTAAAGTTATAAGCTCTTAAGTTTTGGTGCAAAATAGTCCATTTGTGTGGGAGGTACCAAAAGGAACGTGCCAATAACGCCCACATTCCTCTGTACTCTAGGTACTATGTATAAAAGCATTACACTGTACAAAATTTCAAGTATTTTTGTGAACTGATATTAAAAATATAAGCAGTTAACTTTTGGTGCACAATGGTCCATTTGTGTGGGAAGTACCAAAATGGGCGTGGCAACTTGGGCCATTTTTCTTGAAGTGTTAGCGACTAATAAAGTAGTACTATGTGTGGAATTTCAGAAGATTCTAGTAAGTAGTATGGAAGGTATTAAATAATCAATATTTCACTAAAAGTTAACCCTTTGTGGGGGAGGTACTAGAAGGAGTGGACCAATATGGCCCATCTTCGAACTTAGCCGGAGATGGAGAAAAGTATTACCGCATACCAAATTTGAAGTCAATCGTATAATCCTTGCTAGAGTTATCGTGCGCACCAGCCAGCAGACAGACACACACACGGACGGACATTGCTCAAATTACTTAAAATGACGCAAATCGAATTTCCGCCAAACATACTTGGGGTTTTAGGTCACTCCTTCGATGTGTTACACTTTTGGTTCGTAGCCAATGGTATATACCCTCCTCTCTAAAGCAAGGAGATAATTAACGTGTTGATATATTTACAACAATTTATACAACATCTTCCCAAATATATAATATTTGTTTGTTCCAAATATTATATATTTCTAGTGTACCCTAAACATATATATCGTCGTTGCACCGACAAAAACTCCTATATGTAATTTTTTGGTTTTTTATTGTCGAATTAGAATGTCCTAGCTGTCATATGACTACTCACCAAAGCATTATGCGCTAGCTTCACCGGTTCCGGAGTTACCTAAAACTTCTATGTGTATCCCTCTATAGAATTTCTCCGACAAAAACTCCTGTGTTTTAGGCAAAACGTGCCCCAAGGGGTAGAAGGTTTGCTTAGATTCACGCCAAAAAAAGGCTAATGAGGTTTTGTTCAGAATCATCCCCTCTATTCGGCTGTGAATCGATCAAAATCCGTTGTACTTCCTTTCGCGAGTTATTGCGATAAAAACATTTTTAACAAAAAAACAGAACTTAATAAGATTAATCGCGGGAATTTAAAACTGTAACATAATATAGAGTGATATGATTTCTTTCAAAAAAACACACTTATTGTTAAGTTCCAAAAAAACGTCATTCAAATGGCCACCACGACCTCTTCTGCAGGAACAAATTTGATGAACCAAAATTTAGAGCACTTTTTCCACTAAATAAAATCGTATGTCCTGAATGGCACGTTCAATATTAACTTGTAAAGCTTGAAGAGAGTCTGGTTTATTTCGAAAAACCAATGACTTTAAATAACCCCACAAGAAATAGTCTAATGCTGTTAAATCACAACTTCTTGGAGGCCATTCAATATCACAATTTCTTGAAATAATCGAATCTAAAAACTTCTCGCCACAAATCACTTGTTTAATTTGCTGTGTGGCACGTAGCCACAATCGGCCAATGGCAAAAAGATAGCTCTTAACGAGATCTAAAATATTGCTCATGGGTGTCAAGGTCGTAGGTCGACTGGAAAGTGTTTTTTTTTATTAAAAAAAATGGACTAAGCATCATTTTCAAATGTGAACGGAAAGTTTATTTTTGCTCTAACTCCTTAACGGTACGTCGGATCGGGAATCGGTCAATGGCAAAAGAATAGCTCGTAACGAGATCTAAAATATAGCTCATAGGTGTCAAGGTCGAAGGTAGGTTTGATAATAAAACTAAATAATTTGTGAACGTTGTACATGCGTATATCTCTCCATGATGAAATTGTAAACACTACTGAATACAATGAAAAACAAATGACAGATCATGACATATTACAAATGGCCGAAACGTCACTTCAAAATCATATCACCCCTATTGGAAAACCCGTTATACGAACATTTGTAAGTCTTTCTTTATAAAGTATCTGAATGCTTAAATGCAAAAAATTTGTTGTTCAGGAAATAATAGCCCGAGATAAAAAAATAATGGGATAGAAAAATAGCTTGTTTAGAACAACATTCTCCTAAGAATATATTTGGAGTGTAACTTGAACATGTAAATGTTTTAAGCAGAATATGTTTGGGACAATATAAAACAGAAGAGATTTTTTTCAGCGTGATGGACCGATTTCATTACATTTTTTCTTTGCATTGTTTAGGATAGCATAATGTGGCATTTAGAGCGCGAAGAAGTTAAATCGAAATGTAACTGTATAAGGGTGATTAAATTTCTAGAACGTAGAGAAGTCATATCAAAGCTACCTTTGTATGGGGCATATGTTAAATAATAGACCGATATATTTCATTTTCAAAAGGGTTCAATCTTGATAAGTTATTTTTCAAATTTCCGAAAAAACTCAGAAAGTGATCCTGAATCGATCGTGTCAATCTGTTCGTTCTTTTTTAAGATAATAAAACAAAGAAATGCTCAAAGCCATAAAACCATGTACCGCAGTGTAGTGTAGGGTATACAAATCGAGTGATCGAAACTATTTGAAAAAATGACCAAAAGTCGAAAGGTCGTCTTTTTAAATATGCTGTAGATCCCACACATTTTGACTATTTTGCAAGATAAAAGTCGAGTTCAACTTTTTAAATTAAAATTCGATTATTCGAATTTTGATTTATAAACATACTATGTAACCTTAAGCGTTGTTTTCTAAATATACATACATATGTATATTCCTAAACCCCATCCATAATAATACTGTGATGGACACCTTCAAATATACCAAAAATGCGACCATATACCTACATAGGTAAACCTGTTTGGGTCATTCTGCTTAAGTGTTTGAAATATTTATTATATAGTTTGCTGGGAAACCATAATATATAATCATTATGGGGATGAATATGTCAAAAGTCATAAGCGTCGTCGAAATTTGTAACTGGTCTGCTACATAAAAATTTTCCTCGCAAAACAAATCTGAAAATAGGTATTCCTCCTTCCTTAACGTTTTTATGAGAAACAAACAGATTTTCGGCCATTTCCACAATCTCCGGTTATCCTACAGTTAGAGCTAGCCTACAGTTATAGCTGTCAAAGTGTATGAACTTTTTATTTTTCAACTGTAAGTTTGCTCTAACAGAAGGTTGTGAAGTAATTTAAAAACGAATCAAAAACCTTCAATTTCAGTTTGTCGTCTGAATCGCTGACCTTAAATTATACAGATGTGCCGTCAGCGAGAAGCGTCAAAATCTATCAGTTACGAACGAATTGGAATGAAATGTCACACGCGAAAAAACACTTTTCCGCGAACATAGTTTGAACTTTCTTTGCACTAATCGATTGATATTAATTTTTTAATTGTGACAATTACAAAAAATTCGGGAATATCGGTCCGAAATCCGCCGAAAAACTCACTCTTTGAACACCGAATCGTTGAAATTTCTATTCGTTCGTAACTGACAACTTACTCGCTCCGGGATGACATATCTTATTATTCATTGTTTTTGGTCTGAATTATTGTTTACCTTTTACTAACATTAAACCACGAAAAATATTTTTTTTCAACTTGAGAAATCAGTTTGACTGATTCCGTTTTTATGAGAACCACATCGATGTGTTGATCCAAATCCGATTTTATTTTCGAATTTTTTCATAACTGTCAAAGAATAGAATACAAAAACGCTTTTCATATTTTTTGTTGGTGCTTTTGGCGATTTTCGTACATTTCGCAGATCAGATCTGCTAACATAATGAAATTATACTATTTAGATACACCGTGTTATCAACATATTTCTATGCACTTACATTTATCTTTCTGATTTAAAAATTGCTGATGTCACTTCTGCAGTTCAAATGTTATTTAAATTTAGACTTACAAAAAGTAAAACCAAATAGGTTTTTAATACCATACAAAATTATTGCCGAAAAACTATGTTTTTATAAGTTACATGTTTCATTATTAACTATACCCTAAACAACTCTGCGGTACAGTGCATTATACGTTTGTTTTCGACCAGATATTTGTAAGGCCCTAAAATATTGGGTGGCATGTGGCTAAAAAATTGTCATAATGTCCATAGATCTTATGACACTTTAGTCCGCGTAGCCGGCTTTGGACATACGCCAGAGGAGATAATTTTTAATGCCGGTCACGCGGATCTCACTCAGAAGAGAAAATCTTTAATCCTTTCGATTTATTCCTATATTTCTTATTGTTCAGCAAATCTTTATGCAATTTAGCAGAGAAAAAATGTATGAATCTAAGCGCCATAAAAACCCAAAAAGTTTGGAAGTAACGTTTTAATCAGGGTAACAACATTAATTAAAATTTGAAAAAGGAAAAATAGTTTAGTGCCCTTTTACGCCTTTTGTCTGAAAATGTACGCCTTTTACGCTTTTTCAATTTTTCATTACGCTTTTGCTTCGGGAATAGTTGGCAACACTGTTGATTTAAGGCAACTTGTTTGTTATTAAATTTATGATATAGGTATTTTGTAATTATTTTCCATATTTTGAATTTGTTCACCGGACTATGTCAATGTAATATATTATACGAAACAGCTTCAAATTATAATATCATATTATAATATATGAATTCGGGATTTTTCGGGAACGGGATTTCCCGGCATTTTCGGGATCGGGACCTCTCGTTTGACATCACTAATTATATTTATTTTTAAAAAATTAAAAATTTGCTACTAATTTTTGAAAAACTCAAAATTCCCATCCACCCGAAAATTCCTACTCATTTTCAACATATAGCACTCCAATTGAATTCCGTTACTCTGTATTAAAATAAACAACCTGAAATTGAGCATAAGAGTATATTTGATATTAAAGGCTTTGTATATTTCAGAAATTCCCACTCTCTTCCAGCAGAAAAAAACCGGCATTTGCTATTTGCTGACATCAAACATTTTGTGAGGCTCTCAAAACAATTCACACTCTGCTCTCTTTTTGAAAATCGGTTGTTTATTTTGTATGAGCGTATGAAGTTATGTGTGCGAAGGGTAGTGTGTGTGTGTGTGAGGAGTGTTTTTTCTTCTTCACCAAGTCTACTATGACCCGGCGGCAGACCTCAGTTTGTAGTCTTGTTTGTGTTGCTGCTGCAGTGTGCTGTGAGACGTTTGTACGTTATTGTACGTTCGTTCGTTGGTTTGTCGTCGTCGTCGTTGTTGGGCTGTAGTCACTTTTGGCGCGTTCACTTTGAACACTTCACATTGGGACTTTCATGTGAGCGGTCGTGTGTTGCGTTTTCTTTTCTTTCCTCCTTTAGTCTGTGTTAGCGGGTACGTGCGTGTGTATGTTCAGCTCGCCCCAAACTGAACTCAGCGCCAGAAAAGAAATTTCAGCAACAACAACACTGAAAAAGAGACTATAGCCGAGACTACTTCCACTACTATTTTTATTTAACTACATTGTTATATGCGCGCTCAGAGCTTAACCAGAACTATAGCAAAAGAGATACAACACCGCCGAATCAGTGTCGGTCCGTCGAACAGTAATCAGAAGAAGAGGAACTAGTCTTGGTGTAACTTCGTCGGCGTCGTGTGCAAAGAACCAGAAAAAGAACATTTCTTCTGCATCGTCTCGTCGTCGTCGTGAGCACTTTCTCGGTGTAAAGAACAACACGACGAACGAATGTGTGTGATAGCCGCCAGACTAGCGTTGCCGTAGTCGTCAAGACGAGAAAAATAATATAGTAAAGAAAAAATCCACAACATAGAAAAAGTGCCGTGTCGTTCCGTGCCGCGCCGCGCAATCGACAAAAAAGAGAATCACAGAAAAAAACTTAACAACAAACCAAACAAGAAATCATTTCCTTTTCAAACACAAACCCCACAACAACACAGCAAGACGTACGCGCGGACAATATAACGCGGCAACAAGAGAAATTCCCCCACAAAAAAATCATACATAACTCGAATAAAATAAATTAGTTTAAAAATCCAGATAATTTGGAAAGAAAAAACGTAATTAATTTTCGTGCTAAAAAAATCTAAGAGGCCCGGTTAAAGGTTTTATTTCATAAAACGAAACGAATTAAGTGAGAACTCTATTTTTTTTTGTTATAAAAAAGTGAAAAAATTTGGTGAAAAGTGTTTGAAAAAATATTAAAGAAATCTTGCAGAAATTAACAAGAAAGGTGGTCATGCCTAATTTGACAACAACCATTGAAACAACAATACCAACACCATCGAGCGGATTTACAACAAATTATTCAAAACAAATTAATTGTTTACAATTAACCAGCAACAGCAACAACAAGAATATTTGCTTCGTTACAAAACGAGAAAATCTGGTGGAAAATTTACAACAAATTTTTACAATCACCCCAAAGAAAAAAGGAATATTTTTACTAAAATAAAAACGTAAAGTTTTTATTTTCGAAATAAAACTTGAGCGAAAAAAATAAAGTTTTAGCAAAACTTGGAACTTTTGCAAAAACAAAAAGAAAATAAAAATAAGCAGCACAGTTTTGTGTTCCAGTGTTACAACAACGAAATCAGCAACACTTAAGTGTTTGAGTCGCATTGTCGTGTCTTCGTTAGTTTTTTTTCTTTCCTTGACGAATTACACCACATACAGTGTTTACAGTTAATTGAAATCTACAACAACAACAGCGGTAGCAAGTGCAGCAAGAAAATCAAGAGAAAAAATAAAACGCAAATAAACAAATCAACTCAAATAAAAATTTCTAATAGAGAAAGGATTGATTATTGTTTATTGACAAAAGAAGAAGAAACTGAACAGTTTTTTCCCAAAACAAAACTTAAGAATTTACACAAAGTGAAACGCCGAAAAGTGTTACAAAACAAACAAAAATTTGACCACAACGCAAAAAAAAACAAATATAGTTTATAAATTTGATCCTTATATATTTGTTAAAAAATAAGTACCACACAACCAGAAAAAATTACCTGCTTAACCAAAACGAAGGATTATTTTTTTTTATATTTCCTCGCCGTTATCAGCAACGAATAGCAGAACCAGAACCACACCCCAACATTTTTTTCAAAATAAGAATTCGAGAAAATATTTGGATTATATACAACAAAATATTTATTTTGAATTAGCCTAGAAAACAATAAGACACAAAAAAGGTAAGCAAGCATTTGATATTTTTCTGAAACAAACCTATAGATAGTTAAATAACTGGAAAGCTTTATTATTTTTACAAAAAAGAATTTTATTAGAAATACATACTTTTAAAGGAATGGGAATATTAATTTTTTCCGATTCTATATTTTTTTTTTGAATTAGACACCACGGCACGATAAGCTACGGATTTTTTGGTGTTGGAAAATCTAATGGAATTAAAAACATATTTCTTAAGAAATTTGATTTAAAAAATTTTTTAATGCTTTTATTTTTTTTTTACAAAAAAATTTTCCTATTGATACAAATTAATATTCCTATTGATTTTATTGCAAATTTAATATTTATATGTTGATTTAAAGAAAGTGGATTTTGGTCCACTTGAAGATCCTGTAATTTCTAGAAATCTGAAATTTTGCATACGCATAGACAGAAGTTATGTATAAACCATTGACTTTTCAAATATTCCATTCTTTGGCCAGTTCTTGAGCTACCAAAAACTTTAAAATTATTTTTGTCCGTTCGGAAGCCTTTTATACGACACAAAGTTAAAATTTTGTAAATAAGAAGTACTAAAAACGGTAAATATTTGGGCGAAAAATAATGAATGATGGTGGTCAGTGTAGCAGTGACCAGAAGGTTAATGTATTCTTCATCAAAATTCACAATATATTTTATATTACCACATAGACAGGTAATTTTTTTCTCGACCAATTCTTGGTCTATTGGTTGTAAAACGAATAGGCTTTCCATCGCAATAGTCTTTAAAGAAAGTTATTTATATTTTATCAATTACAACAGCTTCTAGGAATTTACAATCCCCGGCTTTATGCTGCTTCTTTTTTTACATACACAAACTAACGTGTGAATGTATAGCCTATTCAGAAATATTAGAAAAAAAATAGTTTTAGAAAACAAAGTTCTTTTCCAAATTTTTATAACATATGACCGCCAAATCAGAAAATATTTTGCCATTAAATAAGCCCTCGATATGTTTCTAGAAAATATAAAACAGAAGCATTTTTTTCTTTGGGCATTCACAAGAAATATTTTTAAATTTCCATCAAATTTGGATTTCCATTTTTTCAATCAAAATTTTGCTGTGAAAATATTTTTAGATTATTAATTCTACTTTATTTATTTGGAATCGAATTGGTTGCTAGGAAATTTGTTTTGAGTTCCAACTATTGGAATAGGTATTTCATCAATATTAAATTCTTCGATTCTGTTTGTCATGAGTAAAATCTTATAAATAGGCAAAGCATGACAATCTTCCGAAATTTGGAATTTTGGCAAAATTTCTATCTAAAAGTAAAGTATCTCCAACATTATTGCTATCGTTTTTTTTAATTGCAATGAAACTTTTTAGTTTTTTTTTCATCTAATAAAATTCTTCGTAGTCCCGGATAAAAGGTTATACAAGAAATAAGTTTTTTTTAAAAAAAATATGCATATTACATAAAAATTGTGTCTAATTATTTTTCTTAATAATTCCATTTATGTATAACAATAGTTAAATCTGAAAAAATATCTAGTGTCGGAGTTTAGCAAAAGCATTCGAAAAACGCTACAACAATTTTATTTTTTTATAAGGATTTGTGACTTGTGTACAGAAATGTTATTTTTTAATGTAAGCCTTTATTTCCACAGGTCTCCGATATTTTCTGAAGGCTTTTTTCGAAAAAAATATACCTGAAACATTGTTTTCTTAAGCGATATAATTTGTCGGAGTTTAGCAAAAGTATTCGAAAAACACTACATTTTTATTTTTTTATAAGGATTTTTGACTTGTGTACAAAAATTTTATTTTTTAATGTAAGCTTTTATTGCTAAAGGTTTCCGACATTTTCTGATGGCATTTTTCGAAAAAATGTACCTGCAATATTTATTTATTTATTTATTCAAACAAGTAATTTGAAGCCTTATGGCCATTGTAGTAAATTACAGTACAATACAGTTGAGATAACTACTAAAAATATTGTTTTCTTAAGCGATTTTATTTGACGAAAAAAATCGATGAATTGGCGAAAAACTATACAATTTAAATCTGCGAATACATATTTGAATAATTTTTAATTATACATTTTGAATTGAAATAATATATTGACCTCGGGCTTGTCTATCACTTAAAACAATTGTATATTAAAAAAGAACGAAGAAAAACAAATCTTATTCATAGGTATTTTGAATAACTTATATAAGAAATGACATTAATAAACAATTATGCGGTTTTAATCAAAAACATATGTCAATTTTTTCTGCAGTAAAAAGCTTAAAAAAACTTGATTCATTGTTTTATTTTTTACTAACTTAGAAAAGTAAATAAACCGCTGCAACCCAATGTGCGCATTACTTCACAAAAAAAAACTGCATATCAAAAACAAAAATTGCAAAAATTCTAACGGCAAACAAATTCCTTTACAACGACAACTACTGTGTGTGGTGATCGATTGCATACTCTCTTCTCCATCCTCTTACACCACTACCAATAGCAACAACAACAACACAAGTATTTACAATAAACGAAAGTAACACACTACACACAACATCATCGTCGTCGTTGTTGCGGCCGGTAAAGTTCGTTCGAACACAAACAACCTACAACGAACGTCATCGCAACAACAACAATACATACAAAACATTGCAATGCACTCAGTGGCTAGACAACAGCAGAGCAGACAACAGTAACTGACGGACAGACATAACCATAGAAATGGTCACACACTCCATAGCATTTCTGCCTGCGCAAAGCACTCGCAAAAAATGTTTGTGTGTCGCCGCCCTCTCTGCCGAAAGATTTTTTTGTTTATTTACTTTTATTTGTTGTGATTAATATACGCGTAGTTCAATGCATTTGTTTATAAACGATGAGCCATCATGTCCATACATACAAAAATATTCAAACACAATGATCATTCAACTCTCTGTGAATAAGCCAACAAAAAGACTATTTTCGCGGTTATTTACATATTGTACTTATGTACATTTGCATTGCTCTGCGGTAGTCAGTCATCCCTTGAGAGCTGAGAAGAGAAAAAAGATCGCCCAAAAAGATTTTTAAGACAACACACAAGTGATATATAATTAAAGGAGGAAACTTGTTTTGTTTTTTTAGTTATGCACATCCATCTTTCTGCTAAGTACATACATACATACATGCATACATAATTTGGATTGAACAAATTTGCCGGCATATTGTTTTGGGTGTTTCTTTTTTGTAAATAATGGTGATTTTTTAGCACACTGTTTTGGCAGCTCAGCTGTTTTCATCTTTAAACATTGAATTATATAGAACGTTCTATCGACTCAATTAACGTCTCATACATCTCTCTAATTTTGTTTTTTTAAATCAAATCCAAAAGCTCTAATAAATGAATCTGTAAAAGAAACCGGGTTTTAATTATTTATACGTTAAGTGGTGTTGCTGGGCTGCAACAAAATTGTGATTTGTATTTCTTTGCTAGTTATTGGAATATGTATGTACAAACTAAATTACACCTTATCGGAAAAGCTCAAATGTAAAATTATACCTAAAGGTATAATTTTTTGAAAATAGTTTAACGTCAAATTATTACAAAACTACTAAAGAAATTAGCGAGTAGTAGCTTAAAGTAATTACGTTGAATATAATAACAATTATGTGTAAAAAAAATTATTAAAAATTTGAACATTCAATAATGTATGTACATATTTGACTATTTAGAAAGAAAAAGATTTTTTTATTTTTAAAAGCTCACAATTTTGTGCCTACTTTTACTAACCACAAAAAAAATTAAAATTATTTTTTTTTTAATTTTTCTAACGTTCTTATAAGCTTAAAAATAACATGAAAATTCTTTCTAGGAGAGACAATATAAAATATGTACATATGTAATTTGTTATTTTTCTTATATTATCCTAATTTGACGTGTTTTTCGATGTTTATTAAAGAAGAATCATTTTTCTATGAACATCTCCTGACAAATATGAATGAATGAAAAAAATATAGGTATAATGTAGGTATATCAATTTGAAATAAATTCGTAGATGTAAATATGTATATTAATCTTGAGAAAATCTATCATTTTATAATGTTCATAATTAATACGATTTTATTGTTTTTTTGGTACCTACTTGTTTGCATTTGAACCTATTTAACGTTTTCAAAATGTGTGTTGAAAATGGTATTCAACCAAAAAATTAAAAAAAGAAAATTACAAAATTTATTTTAGTTTTTATAAATGTATATAACTGAAATCGTTCCGTTTCTACAAATTATGGCAGTTATTCTGTCATGAAACGATAGGAGAGACAAAATAAGTACCATATGTGTATGTTTTTATATATGGTATGTACCTATATGGACATAGCGCCTTTTCACTCTCAGTTCGCGGTGTATTATTTTGTGTATTTCTCTAGCAGTACGTTCCAAAAAAACAATAAAAAATTTACAGTATTCGTCATTTTTCTTTAAAATAATATTAAAATTTTCCAAGAAATATAAATTATATGCCGAATTATTATTGTCTTGATCACAAGTATTTCTATAATAATTACATGTTTATTTTCTGTAGAACACAACGTCAAGAAAAATGCAAATATGCCGCGTCATGTGTGTAGGGAATGGTAGAAGACGTTAGCTAGCAGGCTTAAATATTAAATATGTACATCATAACAACACATTTTTCTTAGAAACAATATTATTGATTTTTTTTCTATGCTTTCAGTGCTAATTAAAAATGAACATTTGCAAAATGTACACGAGAAAAACATGTAAAGCTCCTCTAAAGAGCTAACATTCCAATTTCTATTTCTCATATTTCGGATTCCGTGATTTTTGCTTTACCCCCCTCTCCCCAACCATTTCCTACCACCCTGCTGCTTGTGATCATATAATCTTAACTAGCTAGGCGCCAAAAAAATAAAATACAACAAAACATTCTAGAACAACACATAACATTAGAAAACTTTTCTATATCGTTCGTGTAAAGAAAATCGTTTTAGAAAAAAATAAAACAGCGAAAATTACTGTTATTTTAAACAAAATACCACTAAACGCCCACAAAATCTAAGCAAACATACCCACATACATACATACTTCGCTAGCTGTCAGAGACACGGAGACGACGGCGTCATTATTGGCGTCGACGGCTATAAAAAAACATAGAAAAAAATAAATCCGAAAATGTTCCCACTATGAACTGGACGTGGAGCGTCGTCTGACGTATAGCAAACGCATTACACTATACTCTTCCTGTCTCTCCTCATTTTCATTTTCTTCACTGAGGGTAACCTTTGTAACATATGGCATTTCTATTTAGAATACGTATGTACGTGTGTTCACCCACACATTACAAGTTGTTTTCCTTCAGCTTCACACCCCCCTTCCTCAGCCACTTTCACATCTCTCTTTATTCTATTAGAAAAATTGCAAATAATTCAATGCACACACAAACAATAACAAAAAAATGGCCCCAAAGACCACCAGCGCTGCACTCTCCTCGCACTATCCAACTCACACTCCCGACACTGTGCTGTCTTGAGAGCTCACTTGTTTTTGCACATTTCTCCCCTACCTTCTCCTCTTCAGTGCTAAGCCATAGTTCTTTCTATTGTTGCGAATTTGCTATTGTTGTAAGCAACAACGGCAGTAGGGAACCACTACTCAGAGCAAACAAATAGAGTGATCTCCAATTACTACTGTTATATTGAGATTAGTGACACAAACGTTTCGTGGCTTCAAATATAAGTGGATCTTAAGTATGTATGTATATTTCTGACATTCGGGTATATGTAGAGTCTATATTCACACTTGCAATTTCCCCCCGCAGAATTGCATTGTTTGAGGTTACCGACTGCTTCCCTCTCTCTTAATCACTGCAATTCTGCGGGTGGAAAATTGCAAGTGTGAATATGGACAAACTGCACAAACGTTTCATGGCCTCAAATATCGGGTTTTCTAATAGGATATTCGGGTATATGTAAACTAATGATTTTTCACATACGTTAAGCTAAACGCAAAGCAAAACGTTGATGTAACGTAAAGTAACAAATTCCCCATCCTTGCAGTTGCATGTTCTGTTTTCTTATAGGTTGTTCGTTTGTGGGAAGAGAAGTTCATACATACATACATATGTACATACATCGTTGAAGTATAAGGAAGAGAAATTATTTAATAAAAAAAACGCTCACGTTGTCCTCTTAAATGTCAATGACGGCAGAAAGGAACTAGATTTGTAATGAAAATATTATTTACTTCCTCTTTTTTCCAGTGTGAGTGTGGGTGTTTAAAAAGATATTGACTGGACTTTTAGGTAGGAGAGTTTGATTTCACGTTGTTGTGCTGTATCAAAGCAGGCACTCACTCTGTGTGCAATTCGTTGTTGTAATGCAAAATGTGTTATAATTAGAGCAATTAAACAAGAATATTGAAAGGTAAACAAAGCTGTTTTTTTATATGAAACAGTGTTGTCAATGTAGATTTTCCAATTTGGTGGAGAGGCATTAAAGTGGGATTATGAAATGCTATCAGAGTAACCAAAAATGACAGATTTTTAATATTACTACAAGGAAATATCTAATACAGGCTTTATAAATATTTCTGAAGATCACATACATATACATATATTTCTTTATTAAAATTATTTTAATTAATTTAAATTCTCTTTTCTTATTTTCAGTTTATTGATTAAACTATATACAGAGGATCTGGTATCTTCTAATACTAAAGTAGAAACACACACAGCAAAACAAAAGCAACGAAACCTATTTAAGCTACAACTAGAAGATAAAAGAAAGTTTATTTTAAACCGAAACCTTGAAACACAACAATTTTATTTATTTGTGATAACTCGGACCTTAACCAACAACTCGACACAATGGCAAAATTATGCAGCCCCTTTGGCACTTCGCCTCCAGTAGTCTCCTCCTTCAGCGATTTGGCTCCCAATTGTTTCTCCGACGAGTACTACATTAGCGCCGATCCCTTCGATTTTCTCGATGATTTGCCCTCCATCTATGGTGATATCCAAAAAATGGAATCAGATATAGGCAATAGCGATTGTTCATCCTATGGCTGCGGTAGTATGGATTTGGATGATATTGATATTAAACCCGAAATACGTAATACAGATTTAATGTGGTCAGCGCCACCTAGCAGTATGTTAAGCACTTCTGCATCCTCCATGTGCAGTGACATAAGTTCAGCTGCTCCACTGTCGGCCGTTATGGGTAACTTGCAAACCTGCAAATCCGAAAGAGCTTTATCGCAACAACAACAACAGCGTCCCCAACCCACAGTGGTTACAGCCAAGAAATTCAATCATATGAGTGAAATTGTCGCTGTTAAACAGGAACCGGATTTGGAACAGCAATTGGAGCCACACAGTATACCCAATATCAAAGTACAGACCACAAATATGCAGAATATACCGCCGGGCACCTCGCTGCTGCGCAAATCCAACAATCAACAGCAACAAAAGAAGCAACAACAAACGCGTGGTGGTTCCTTGCATATAACCAAACGTGGTGATCAACTGTTAGCCTGCGCCACAAATGCCACAACAAATGCATTCAATACCTCATCATCTTCCTCCCTCAACTCCAGCAACTGCAGTAGTCAGTCTTCTTCATCGCTATATCAACGTCCCGATACTCCCCATAGCCTCGATGATGATTGCTCCACCTCTGAGTTCAGACACAATGTGGATTTGCGGGCCTGTGTTATGGGCAGTAATAACATTTCGTTGACAGCCGATCCCACGAACTTTATCAATCATGTCAGTCAGGAATTGCAAGATAACAGCAAAAAACAAATCGATACCCGTCTAATCAGTGACTGCTCTTTAACCGATGTCTTGGATGTCATCAATTCGGGTGTCTCAGACTCGACAACGACGTCACCATCGTTGGTGGTAACAACAACGAGTACGGGTGGTACGTTGGTGGGAGGAGGTGGCGGCGGTATCTACAGCAATTGCCTCTCCGTCAACACATCCGGTTCATTGCGTTCCTCCGACTGTGATTCCGACGAGGAGTCAACAGTAGGCTCAAGTACCTCATCGTTATTGGATCAGGAGATCACCTATGGCGCCGGCGGTGTATCCCCGGTATCCAGTCAATCCTCAAATATCAGCAGTACACACAATTACATGCAGCACAGTGATCATAGCTACACGCGCTGCAAGGATGGTATCGATGATATTAGCACAAATTTGGAGACACCCTCGGATTCCGGTGAGTTGGTCAAGTCAAATTTTCTTTTCTTTATACATGTTTATGTATGAATATTTACCTTGCTATACAAATTGTTTGAATACGAAATAAGGATTGTAGAAATCAGCTCTTAGAGTTTAGAAAAGGGTTAAAATTTGTCTGGAACTGAAGCTGTAAACGGGCGAAAAAACGTTCAACCTGCAAACTGTAGTTATGTTAATAGTAATGCTCAGAAAGCTTTGGACATTCTTAAAACCTATAAGCTATAAGCTGACGAACTAGTCTTTGTCACGTTTCTTAGAATCACATTTCTCTAATGAATTCCCATGTGTCTTGATTGTTTATAATTTAAGAGCTTTAAGCTAACAAAATTGCATTTGCCACTTTTCATACAACTGTCTTTGGACATCTTCTACGATTTAACTACATATTTGAATATTTGTCCCTTACAATAATCACAAGTATTATCAAACCTACGTTTTCTGCACACATTCCAAGTGCCGCTCTCTTTTACAATTATTATATGCTATGCCTCTTTTGGTTGTCTCTTGTAACATCTCTGTCTCTTTTGTTGCAATTGAGAATTTCGAAATATTGTGAAATTATTAAAGTCGTTTTGTGTAAATGTCCGTCCGTCTGTATGTCGCATTTGTGTAGCACACATTTCAGCGAAATAGCATTTCCCATATTAATGCCAACACATACGGCATACTGAAACCCGCTCAAACTTCTCACCTCTCCTTTGTCAAATAGACAGGCTAGAGAAAATGACAAAAGTTCAAAAGTCCAACGTGTCTGCAACAACAAGAAAATGACAAAACATCGGCGTCATTCTATTTAAAACCCGTCAGGGCCGGCCTGCTTTTGGGGGAGCAAAAGGAGTGCTACTAATGATTTATCTACCGACTGTATAAAGGATACAAATTTGAGAATGTAACGGTAAGCCCTTCAATATCTGCTGTTTGTGATTCCACTAAGTAGCTAATTTTTAAAACACCGCCTACCTGCCCACCTGACCATGATTCATATGCCTGACTTTTGGCGCCTTTTTATTACAACCACTCGTCAAAACTATAGGAAATTACTAGGCGTTTTCTCTTAAGATGAGGTTGTGTCATTGTTTTCATGTTAAGTCTCCCCTCTCTTTCTTTACAACTCTTGGTCGTTTCGGTCGTTACGCGCAGGTCTCCCAATAACAATAGAAATGCAAAACTACCCTACAACGCCTTAAAGTATGTTTCTGTTTGCGTAAATGTCAAGTTTTTAGAGCAAGCTTACGTGAAAGAAGAGAATTTTCTCAGTGACGTAGAGACAGTTGCCGGTTACACCCAATCCTTTTGTAGTTTTTTTAAAAATAATGTTGTTGATAAAATGCCAGCATATTTAAAATTGTTTGCAAAGTATTTTCTCGCTGTGAGGGGAGGATTTATGACATTAGATGTAACAAAATATTCAGCATAAAATTTGGCTTGTCATATACGAGTAAAACTCCGATTTTTCGATCTCGGGAGTCTTTTTAATAAATATGCACATATTTTTAAAAGCTTATCCATAATCATTTTATCACAATTTGATGTTACTAACATCTCAAGAAATGTATCACAAATCTTCACTTTTATTTAAACTTTTTTTTTACAATTTCCGCCCACTGTGTGTAGTGTCGAAAAGTACTACTACGTGTTGGATACTTGTACTACCCTACCCTAACACGTGTATGATGCCGGTAGTTTTGAATTGCTGTTTTATAATCTTTAAATTTCTCATTGTGACACCCCAACTTCCCCAGGTTATTTTGGCAATATGTATCTCTCTTTCTCTCCGTTACTCTCTTACTACTATGATTTTTTTGTCTAGTTTTTAATTGCTGCGATTTTTTTTGGGAAATGTCTGGCTTTCTGCACACTTGCCTTCTTCGTTGTCGGCATTGTTTTGTGGCCAGACATGCGCTTTTATAATCTATAAAGGCGTGGGTTCCACCACCCTCACCCACCCATTTCCATTCATGTCAGTGCATGGATAAGAGTTGAAGAAGATGTGTGGGAGGCAGTGATTCGCGTGGCTGGCGCTCTATAGTATAGAGTCTATACTATACACACTATAATGTACTACTTTACTCTACTACCATTTATCCGGGATAAAAAAACTTAACATTTAATACATTGTGTGAGTGGGTATGCAACGGCGGCGTCTATCTTCTCTGCAGAGCTTTTTGGCGCGAAAAGTACAACTGCACACAGTATCAAACCAATATCACTGCATAATAACGCGGCGATGTCGACGTCGTTCGCAATAGAGTACAATGTGCATAGATACAATGCAACTCACCAGAAGAATAGTAGAGTGAATATGTATGTCGAGGTTTCTTCTTCTTGAAGACAGGAACACCCAGCCACATACATTCATATGCACACGAGACCGCATCGTATTGCATCGCCTCGTTGTCATTCATTGTTTTCTGTATTTTTTTTGCACTTTGCTGAGCTCGTGACTATGGGTCTGTCTTACATTCGATGCATATATATGTACGTACATAGGTACGTTACGTATCTACTATCTCTCGGCTATCTCCACCTCCTCTGTGTGCTGTGCGCCGTTCAAACTCAAAGTTTGTATGGGGATTTTTGTTTAGTTCAATCGTATGTTCGCTTGTCTCTCGTTCGTTGCAGTTGTAGTAGTGATCTCTTCATTGTGGTTTGTTTATCTTTTGTTGTTGCAAACAGGCGACGATGTTACGTTCACAAAACTTGTATTCATTTATCTATGAATAAACGTTGTTTTTTTGCATTGCGTTTTTTGTTCTTGTAGTATTTTTGCGTTTGTTTTTATTTTTTATTGCCTCTGCAGCCACGTTGCAAATTTGTTTGTGTTATTTTTTCGTATCGTTGTACTCGGCGTTCTAGTAGATAGTCTTTTAGATAGGGAGGGGGCACCGAGGAGGGAGAGGTTTTTGTTTTCATTTCATTAAATTGATTTTGGGTTTTGTAGTTTGTAGTATTTTTGTCTAATTTTTGTTGTTCATTCTGCTTTGATTACACTATGGGTGTTGTCTTTCTTATTCGCCTCCGCGATGATTGTTTTCATAAGATGCTGTATTCCAAGTTTGTGTTGCTAGGCGCTCTAAATTAAGTTTTTTTTGTATTTATTTTGCATTTTTTGGGGGTGATTATTTTTTTTCGTTGTTTAGTGGACGTTTTTTCTGCTTTGAAATCATGGGAAAATTAGAAAATAAATTGAATTTTAAAGTGAATTATTATTAAAGTAAGAGCTGGACGAAGAACAAAACTGAAAATATGGTGTTGTAAAGTGCAAACAGAGTTATTATTGTAAATACATTTCAGAAGTCTCTACTTTTCCTAGCCTTGCCTGCAATGTTTTTTTGCGACAAACGTCGCGGCACCGTTTATTGTTTACATCATTTTCACAGTTAGTGGAAATATGTACGTTATTTAGTGGCGTCAATTAGTGAAAATACGGTAGTATTGGAGATACACCAGTTAGTGTCAATAAGCGTCAAATCGCCAGCTTGTAAAGAAAACAATACGCCTATTTAAGAAATATGGTAGGAATAGGTTTTATTTTGTGTTTTTGGATTTAGGTAGGTACTGCTATTTTTTTCTTCTCAGTAAAAAATATTAGACACAATTACTTTTTCCCACGATCGCAATTGTAACCATTGCTGTTTAAAATCGTAAACAAAAACTCTTTTTAATCTTTCAATAATTTCTCACATAAAACATACACATCATTTTTTGTACGATACCTAAGGCCTTAGAGAAGAGTTACAACAGAAAAGAGGAGGACTATAGCTTCCATTGCCACAATTACTTTAAAAATGCCGACAAGAAGTTGCTTTGGATAAACAAATAAAAGTGTTAATTTTATGCGTTTTTTAAGGAGGTCTAAAATAAGCGAAAACATGTAGTTAAGGCCGGTTTTTTCCTTCCCAATGGTCAAATAATGGTGAGAAGCCATCGTCTCTTCGCCATAAAAAGAAGACAAAAGGCAAAAAAGTGCGTGCTTTTAATTATCGCCTTTATTTTGTGGTTTCGGTTTCGACGACGTTTTTTATTTGTTACGCAAAATAAATTATAAATTAATTTTTTTGAATTTTGGAAGTTGTTGAAAAGGCCACACACAGAAAACATTCGGTCAGATTATGAATGGGGCATGATGGATGATGATTGTAATGCTTTATTAAAGTAAAAAAAGCTAGCAGAAGTAACAAATTGCAAAAACATTTCTAAGCAATTAAAGTTATATTTTCAAACATGTGCAGAATTATATTTTAAAGCAAAAAACAAAAATCTAAATAAAAAATAAAAATCGTTTCTAAAAGTTTTGTCAATAAACAACATGGAATTTTTCTCTGGTTTAGCTTTAAACTAACAGATTAATATAATAACATAATAACTTAAAAGTGATATTATTTTAAATTAAAAAACTAATCTATTGCATTTTTAAAAATATATCTGCCATCGGATATTCTGTACATAGCTTAGCTTAAACTTTATTTCTATTCCTCTTTCCCTGCTTCTCCAAAAAAGTTATATTTTTTATTCTTGTTGAGTGCCAAAAAATTCTTAGAATTCCTTTGTCTCTCTCATTTATGGTAGTTATTTTAAAGAAATCACATTCATTCATCTTTTTCTCGGAATTCAACTTATTCTTCTGTTACGTTCACTAACGATATTAAAACGTTTGTTTTGCACAACGAACAGCAAAAAATGATTAATAAACCGAAAAAGAAAAATAACAAAGCAACACGGTCTATCATAAAAACTTTTGTTATAAATGTAAAATTAAACAAAACAATTGCTAATAAATAAAATAAATATAAGGGATAACAATTTGAAATTATTCGTGTTGTGGGCAATGTAAATTTTTTTTTTTTTAAAAAAGATGGGAATTGACTGCAATATTTGAAATGCTTTAAAAATTTTGTTTTTTTTATCTATTGCCCACTTTTAAAGACTTACAAACTTTCTCAACTTTACATTTTTTTTTAGAAATTCTATATTTCTGCACATCGTTGGACTCATAGTTGTTCATTAAGGTGCATCGTTCCACCATTCGTGGACACTAAACCCACCGAAAATGCGCCACAAAACCTTTGGAAGTGTATTACAATGAATGATAAATTAATAAATCCATTTGCTTAATTTCTTACCCCTTATTCTTACGGATGATGTCCTCTGTCCTAAGTGTGGTGACTGTCTATCCCAAGCTTTTTTTGTATTTATTTCTACTCATCTCCTGTGCTCTAACCCAATTGGCGCCAAAAATATATTTAAGTGTTTGTAGTTACCTCAGTTTGCTCTTCTCGCCAAACAAATTCTGCCAGCCTCCCACATCATCTCACTAATACAGCTTAAGCTCTATTGAGACTTGATATTATTTCGACGTCGATAAAGTCTAGAGTTGCATTAGACCAGTATTTATTCTCCCATTTCAAGACCCACACATGTGTAAAATTGTGCTGGCGTCTGCGGTGTTGGAGGTTGCAAGCGGTCGGTCCTCCTTCCCGGCTTCCTTTGCCGGTTTGGTTTTAGATTTGAGGACATTGTTCCCTTTTTGTTGGTGTTATTGCTCCCCAATTGGATTGTGTATCTCAATGACTTGAAAGTTGTCTGGCGTATATAGTATACCATGTTATAACAGTGCTCTTTGTATTTGCCACTCACTCGCTCGCACGTGTAGCTGCATCAAAAAGTTTAATTACAATACTCAAGGTCGTGAAGGCGGTTAAGCTTTTGCTGTGTATAGAGAGTAAAGACGCTCAGCAGGACTTTAACTTAGCTAGAAAACCCCACAGGAAATCTTACTTCTGAAGAGAAGTCGAGAGTAATACTACCGCTCTGAGCTTTCTTTGAAAGCTTTACTTGCTGCTTTTCTCCCTCGCTTCTCTTCTCTTTGAAGTACATTTGGTACTCTTTTTGTTGCTTTTGCTATTTTTACAGAAATTTTTTAAGTATTTTTTTTGTGATTAACTAAATTAATTATAATTTACTTCAATTAATTGTTATTCTTGTTTGTTCTCTCTCTCTCATTCTCTAACTTTGCTCTGTAAATACCTACCTATTTGTTAAGCTAATTGTTTGTATAACTCTCTGGCCAGACTGGAGGAAGGGCTGGCGGACAGACCAAGACTCCTCCGAGACACACCCAAACAATTATATATGAGCAGTCCGCGCCAACATTGCCATTATTATTGTCAATTTTCTGCGACAGAGTTAAACACAATTTTTTCTTTTTTGCTCCAGTTGTGGGGGACAGTCGCCAGCTTGTTTTTTCAACCACTGTTCTCTGATATTTCCGCTCAAATTTCCGTTAAATGTTCTACGGAATGACGGTGCTGGAGTGTATCTGATGCCACACAGCCGCCGACGCCGCCTGCGATGTTGAGTCTCAGCAGAGATGTGTTACGCTGCTTTGCTCTGCTCTGCTGATGATGATGGTCTCTTGAATCAAATCTACACTTCCGCCTTTCATTTCCATTACCATAATTCCGCTGTACATTGCCTGCTTCTGTGTGTGTGTGCGTGTGAGTTCTGCAATGTTATTTTTTTGATGTTCAGTTTTCTTTCATGTCGTTTCATGCAATGTAAGCCGGCCGGTTCTTTTTCACTCCACTTCTTTTCACTCCTTTGAAGAGTTCAATACGCCCTCGGTGGGAGTAAAGTGTGGGTAGAGAAAATTAAACATCTTTAAAAAATAAATGGTATTTCAATGATTTGTAATAAATGTCTCCTAAAAAATTAATTTTGTCAAATATTTGGTATTAATAGGAAATCGATTGCCTACATTTAGGCTATTTGAAAGCATAGAAAGAAGTATACCTAAAGGGGGATGGGGTGTAGACAACAGCTTTTGCTAACTTAGCAAATGTATGTGGAATAACAGAATTTTAAACCGATTTAATTTGATTAATGTCAGTAAAGTCTAAATTCTAGTATATCATTAGAAATTAATAGCATATTGCTTAATAATTTGCTAGAATTCAATGCATTGCAATTTATTGTGAAAAAGGAAGAAAAATCTTTATATATAAGAAAACATTTCAGTTTAAACTTAGCCTACATTTTGCGTTTAAGAAAATTAACTAAAATATGTAGCCTATCTGTAAGGGATTTATTTTTTTTTAAATCTTGCTCATTACCATTATATTTTTCATTTCCCCAAAAATTGTTAGAAAATTTCAGGCCTACTTTAATATACATACATATGTACTACTCATCAAACAAAATAAACCAAGCAACAGTTACATTTCATGTCTACTACTCGTGGTGCTTTGTTTCTCCTTTGTAAAGCCTCCCTCTCATCTTGCACTCCTGGTGCCGGCGACAAGACAACGCCTATTCTCTGACAACTGCTTAACGACTTAACTCTCATTTTATCCACTCCATAATGTTGGTACTTGGTATCTTGTTTGTTCTGGCTCCGGCCGGCTTACAGCCTTAAGCTATGCTAGAATATTTTTTGCGCCTTTGTCTTATGCTGCATTCATTGTGAGTGTCTTGCTCTGCACTTGAGATCTATTTTTTTTGCACAGCCTTAAGCTTATTTCCTTTTTTTCTGTGTTTGCAGCAGACTGACAGAGACTTCTCCTTTCCCACATTCTTGGCATAAACAAGTACATAGATGACATTGCTCATTTTGTGTTGTATGCTGCTAAGGGATGTATTCTTCGTTTTTGTTGCCTTGAAACATGGGGACAAACTCCATGGTGTATGCTTGAGGCTGGCTGGAATTTTTGCCGTGTGTCATCGTATTCATCCTCATCTGCCTTCTCTGCTCCAATGATTATTGTAGACTAAACTTTTTCATTTATCATTATTATTGTTTGTTGTTGTTAGTTCCGTTTGGCGTCTAGTTTGTGTGAAGAACGACATCCATAATTACTGCGTCAACGTATGTTTTACGACAGTTATCAGCAAAACATTATGTCGTATGTCGATTTCGTTTTGGCCTATGCGTCTTGGATGGTCCCGACGTCTTCTTCTTGTAATGGCTTTATGGCTCATAAAAAATGTAAATTTGCTTCATTTCTAATGCCTCTCCAAATAAATTGTTGCAGAAGCCAGACGCGACTCAGTTTACGGTATATTTGCTCTGGCATTTATTCCCTTTTTTTCAATTTCTGTTTGTTTGCTTTTACTGGTGTTTCAAATTGTGATTGTCAGCAGGGACAGATGTGAGATCCTTTGGTACTTTTTTTGGGAGGCTTTAAAGCCATTAAATATTAATTTGACGGTGAATTCTTCTCTGGTCTAGAGTTTGTTAATATTGTTAATCTTTTGAAAACATTTTGCTTTGTTTTTACTAAAATTACCTTTGAGCAAAACAGTCTATTTTGTTTGCATCAAGCTCTGCTAAACGAATTTTTTGAATAATATACTCGTATCTCCGCTGGGCGACAAATCTGTTGAATATTAATTTCTTTTTTATTGGTCCTACGAGAATACTTGGTTATGGTCCTTCGAACTTAAGAAATTTTACCTGCGTAACTGGAAATATGTTTTTAAAAAGTTTATTTTTAAATAACAGTTTTTTAAAGGCTGCAAATACTTTTAAGTATTTGTTGTTTTTTCTTGCCATTTGATGGCAAATACATTAACCGACAAGTTATTTTTATTACGTCGTTGAAAAAAGATTTATTAATTGGTCCTTCGAACTCGAATTTATTCATAAGCATTCTACTTTAACTTTTGGGAACAGATTAGAGAGATCTCTTCTTATTAATTATTAATTTACTACTACTACAGTAAAGAGTAGTATCTATCATTTTGGAATTTCAGATTTTTATTTTATTTCTTCGAACTCGAAAGTTTCTTTTAATCATAATCATTATGTAGTATGTGTAATTTGTTTTGATTGTTTCTAAAGAATACTCGTATTTTTGAAATTATCTACTAATTTATTTACGGAGGATCAACCGTTGTTGAAAGTTTCTACATAACTTTAGAATGAAATTTTAAATATTTTAGTCTAGCTACACGCAAAGAAAAAATTCGTTTCTGCGAAACGAAATATTAGACAACTACAATTCTCGTTTACGAAGACCGAAATTTCGCTTACGCGAAATAAGTTTCTGTCACAACTGACGAAATTTCAGTTCCGGCAAACGAGAATTGTAGTTTGCTAATATATCGTTTCGCAGAAACGAATTTTTTCTTTGCGTGTATGTTCTCAAGTTTGTTGGAGAATTACATATTTATTGCCCTTGAAATATAAAATGTATTTCATTGGTCCTTCGACCTTCATAACCATACTATACTTACTACCTTTTGTGAAGAGATTCGAGAGGCCTTCTCTAATTCATTATTTTTGTTTTTACTATACTACTACTACTGTTTACTCATCAATCGTTTTGGAATTCCTCTTACCATTACTCATCATTGGGAATTATTATTATTATTTCATTCATTAATTTTTTATAGTTTATATTAATTTAAACATCAGCAGCAATGGCAACAACAAGATATGAAATCATCTCGCATGGAAAGAATTGTTTTGCTTTTTCTTTCTCCTTCTCTCCGAGATCCGATCGATGTCTTGTTGTGCCTTGTCTGTTGGAGGCAAAAATGATGTAATGCTCTCGCTACAAAATGTGATTACTCAGCCTATTACTAGGCAACCAACGGATAAAGTGTGTTAAAAATCTTTTTGAAATAAATCGCAAAAATTATTTTCCCACACTCAATATGTGAGTAGGAATGACGGTGATGGCGGTGACGGTGTCGGTGGTATGGTGTGGGCACATGGAGATGGTACTGCGCTCCAAAAACCACAAAAACGCATATGAAGTGTTGGAAATTGTGAATTTTTCGCCAGGCATCCAAGTACAATTTCGCTTTCTTGAAATTCTCCCACAGCTTCTGGTTATTGTAGCCTTCTGGACTTCTGGTCGTTGCCACTGGGGCGTTTCACATTAAATTCATCTGGGAGCCGGATCTTTTCTTTTTCTTTTTTCTGTCTCACATAGTCTGTATATGACGTTTCGACACATGGTGGTTTAAAGGTTAACTTTACACATGAATAAGCCGTTGTAATGCGACGACGATGACGACAATGGCGTATCCATTAGTGACTGGGGGCGATCTGATGCCCCTGCATTTCTGCACTCTTACATCTGAGATGTGAATTCATGAATGGAATCATGTGTGCGATGGAACTCTTTTCTTAGTCATTATAAGTGCTGCAGTGTCATGACTGAGTTGCCAGCAAACGAACCCGAACTTACAAGAGACTCTGGCAAGTGCAACCTTATTCTTCGCTACATCTGCAGAAATCTTGTAAACCCAGTCCTGGTGGGGTGATAAAAACCACAATAGACGTGTTTCTTTCTTGTTGTTTCCTTTGAGGTGTATAATATTGCCAAGATTTTATTTCCACACGTTGTAACTTTTGTGGTCCTTGTGGTTTTATAGAATTCTTCTTTGGAATATGGGATGAGTGTTAACACCTTTTTCAATAAAACGAAAAAAAACTCTTACTTTTTTACTTCCAACTTTTTATGCCAATTTCCCAATGTCTTTTGCTGGGGTTATTTTCACTTTTCACCTTTCCCCCTTTTCCCCAGTCTCAGTTTTCCTTTATCCGCCAGTAAATGTTTAATTTCCTTTCGTCAAAACACTATTTTCCTGTCATTATTATTGTGTTTTTCTTTGTTATGAAATATTTTCGCGCGCTCGCTCTCGCCTTTGTCGTGTGAATTGAAATTTCACAATATTCACAACATGTGTAAACATTTAAAACAATTTCCTTTGACTTGTTGTGTATGCATTTTTTCTACACTACTACTTCATTATGAAACAAACTGACGCCTCTTTTGCGTACAATATTTGCTACAATGCTGCAAACACATGTTTTTTGTTTTTGTAAAGAAGTTGGGGAGGGTGGGGCGATGTCTAAACAAAACAAAAAAAAACGCAATCAAAACAAGGGCGGATGTTGTGGTTTGGCGCCAATTTGTTGCGAATTAAATGCTCTTAATTGTAGGGGCGGAAAAAGAGATTTTCTCACAATCGATTACCCAGTAATTAATTGGGTAAGGTGTTGATGATTATCCCAAGCTCTTTCTCTATGTATATAAAGACATTCATCTATTAATTTCAGCTAACAAAATAAATATTAACTACTAGAAAATCATTATGTTACTTTTTTTCTCCAGCAATTGTAAGGAGCAGGTGATTTGCCAAATCAATCTCTATTTACAGTAAGATTTCAAGACATTCATTTAATTCCGCTAACTAACGACGTAGTAATGCTAACTAATTACCCGGTATTGTCTTTCTTCCGCAACTGCGCCACTTCTCTTAATCCACTCTCAAATAAAGAATTCCTCTGGAACTTTATAGCACATATTGATGATTATTATGTTTTTGGCAGATATACGAAAAAATGTCGCAATACCCCTCAAGAAAATTTGCATAATTCTTAAGAAAAAGAATAAAAACTGAATGTGTACATATGTAAAGGCAACGAAATGTGAGAAGAATTTTTCATGATTTGCCCGAGCATAAATATGCGATACACGCAGAAATACGTCAAAGAATTTCAAGAAATAAGACCCAAAGTAATGTTATACGGGAGGGAGAGTTAGACTTGGAAATGAAGTGAACAACATGAATTTGTAGTGAAGACAGTCAGACAGACACAGCTAGGAAAAAAATCCCCCAAGAAACCTAAATGTCGATGACAAAACCCAGCCAATGGGATTGAATCTAGACTTGCAAAGAAGCATAGACCATTTAAAAAAAAATCATATAATATGCAATAGAAATAACAATGACGATATCCAAGAGTGTATAATAAATGTAATACACAACAACTATCAGAGATATTGCCTTACACACGGGGAGGGACTTGCAAAAAAAAAAAAAAACGGGTCCGACGACGCGGTTGCTTTGGTGACGTTGGGCATTGACAATGAGGATGATGTTGCTTAGCTGCTGCTAGTGCCACTTTTTTCTCTCTCTCGTAGACTTCTAGGAGGTTATGACGCCGTTCCTAAGAGAACTGCTGCTTTGTGGTCATGATGACAATGACTTGCTGGCAGCAAAGAAAAAACAGCAATGCCTTTAGCCACAATATTTTAAGATATATTGTAAAAAAAAATAAATAAACATGTATACAAAGAAACTAACTGCTGGCAAAAACGGTGACGGCAGCAGTCGGCAAAAAAACTAGTTTCATTTGTGAAACGTATATCATCTGACTCTTAGGTTTGGTATGCTGCTGCTAGTACTGGAATTACAGACATTTTTGTTTGTTGCCAAGTCCATTTTTCTTGCTGCTGCTGCTCATTGACTGTGGCAGCAACAAAAATTAAACCAAGATCAATAGCAGCAGCATTAACCAGCGAACAGTAAGGCAGTATGTTATGTTGTTGCTTTGTTTCCCCCCGAGCAGGGCAGAGAACTGGCAAGTTGTAGGCAGTTTAAGCATGCGCGGCATTCAGCTCTACCAGCCAAAAGTCAGCCATTTACACTGCAATACAAAAACAATGCAATAGTCCAACTATAGCGCTTGCGCAAGGTTACATTTAAACAGAAACATAAAATAAACAATAAAGTTGAAGGAAATAGCAAATGTCGAAATGTTATACAACAATTAATTGTTCTTTCTATCTAAGAAAGAAACTATTTAAATAAAATTCCACAATTCATCGTCTTCATCGGCCTTTGTATTGTTTCATTGAGTCTAAGTGAATGAGAATTACATCAAACAAACAAATCTGCCAACGCACAAAAAGAGATTGTCTCATACTGTCATACACATACATAATGCTCTCAAAATTAAAGTCCCATTACGATGTATGTTATGTTATTGACAAGTAAATGAGAATTACAACAAACAATTTGCAAATATTTTGCTGGTTTTTATTTATTGTTTACTGCTATTATTCTGCACTCAACTGTTGTTTTTGTATCTGTTGCCCGTTGATTGTGATTTTATGCCGCGAGCCGGTGTTTTTGCCTGCTTTGCCGGTCTTTTCGATTCGATTTGTCTGTCTGTCTGTCTGCGAGTGCTCTGTGGACCTGACAAAAAGGAAGACGGTGAAGCACACGCATGCTCACCACGATTGTTTATGGTGAGAAAGTATGAAATGTATGCACTTTGGATGTGCAGCAGCATAGCATGGTGGTTTCTTAAAAGCCGGAAAAAAGTGAACAATGTTAAACCGGTTAATGTTCAATCGGAGCAAAAAAAAAAAACTTTCGGTAAACACAAGAATGTGTCCCCGGCATTGGTAATAAATTAAAATTTAATTTAAATTGAATTTTTAACTGCAACAAAAAGAGAGACAAAACAAAAACAATCTTAAATTTGGGAAACACGAAGCAAAAATTCACACCGAAAAAACTCGTGCAACAGGTTTCTCTCACTCACTTACTTACTAAACAGACTCACAATCTATGGAAATAAATTCCAAGATTTTGATCTAATTATAACAATAAAGGCCCATGACAACGGGGGTAAAGAACAAGTGATACGCGTCATACAAACGGACGGACGGACGGACGGACGGACAGACCGATAGGCGGCAATGTGAAACACAGTCAGAGCTCACATTCTCATGACAATCTCTAGAAAACTCTTTTTGCCCAACATTTCCCTTTATCTGTTGAAGGTTATGCAGGCGGCATTGGTGGCGTAGGAATCTAACGTAACCAAGCTATAAATGTATTTGAAATAAATGCCATTTACAGAGCTCCTCACAACATATGTCACCAGCATCATATGCAACATCAGCGGCAGACCAAGATTTTTACTAAACAGTCTCAACAGCAACGGCAGACCAAGATTTTTATGTTTAGAAGAATTCACTAATTAAGGAGTTGAGTCCAGGTAAATGACAACTAAGAACACACAGCGAGCAGGTAACTTTGGTAAGGAATTTCTCAGGAAATATCTATAGAAAAACACAAGGACTAACAAAAAAAAGAATTAGACAAAGACAAATGCCTTAAAATATCAGTATAGGAAAGAATATTGCTTTAATGAAAACAAATACAAATACAACTTTAAAATTAGTAGATATTACTTTGTAATCGCTTAGCATTACTGGACAATTGCTTGGCATTACTTGGTAATTGCTTAGCATTATTTTGTAATTGCTTAGTATTACTTGATAATTGCTCAGCATTACTTGGTAATTGCTAAGTGGTACTTGGTAAATGCTTAGCATTATTTGGAAATTGCTTAGTATTACTTTCCAACTACTTGACATTACTCTGTAGATTATAATTATAATTTTTGAAAACACACATCTTAATGAAAATTGTGACAACAATTCCTTAACATTACTTGGTAATTGCTTAGCATTACATTGTAATTACTTTTTTTCTTTAATTGCAATTTCTTAAAAAACATTTTTTTTAATAAAAATTTACATAAATTTTGGCTTCGCCTTGCTTTAAACAAAGTATGTATTACAAGTATGTCTGCACAAAAAAAAAGCTAGTATATTTAAATTTCCTGCTTCACTTCATCATTAATTAAATAATTTATGCAATAATTTTGTCAAGCACAAACTATACATATATTTTTTTATAAAATAATTACCACCCAATTAAATACAGTAAGTAGTTGGCTATAAGAACAATTATTTCAATTAGTTTAAAACAAAATTAAATATCCGATGCCATAAACCCCAAAACCATTACCTTTTCTTTGGCTTATGAGGATTTAAACGCCACTCTAATATAGTATCCCTCTGACAGCCTTGTTACATCACCTTCGGCGCTCAGCAACAAGTTGTTGCAGCGTCGGCGTCCGTGTAGTTGTTGGTGTCTGGCTTATTTTTATATGACGCACATTGGTGTTTTATGAACAACAAGAATCTCATTCAATTTCATAGAATTCTACCATCTCTGTCCGATCCCCACATATTTTGGCCATACATTCGCTAAACCGTACGTACGTCTGTCGCGGTTGTAGCGTGAATGACGCAGCAAGAGAAATGCCAACCCAGTTAATCTAAACAAGTTTAGTTTTCTAAAATGTGGGTGTAATTTTCCATTGAACGATAAAGAAAAAAAAAAACAAATATATACATGCACGCGCCTGTCAAGACACACAACCAGACGGCGATAGCGAGCAATACCAGGCTCCCAGGGAGGAGAAGGATGAGTCGCCCGCCCTCTACACAAATTCTGGATGATACAGGGTGTTTTTTTTAGACGTGTGGTTTTCAATCTGGCAATACTTTTTTCGGAGTTGGTCTTTTTGACAGCTGTCACTTGATTTATGCTCAGTTTGGTTTGCCATTTCATAATGAATAGACTCTTAGGGCCTTATTCATAAAAACACTGCTAAAACGTTCCTCAAACCTTCATTAAATTTTTATGAATAAGGGCCTTACTCTGGAACAACGTTTGCAAATCGTGCAAATTTTATACCAAAATAATGGTTCGGTTCGCGCGACGCTTTGCGCGCTACGTCCAATATTCAATGTTCAGCGATGAAGCTCACTTTTGGATGAATAAGTACGTTAATGAACAAAATTGCGGCCACTTGCCCGAAATCATTTTTAAAACATAATGGCAAACCCTTATCTTAATAATAAAGCTAAATTCTTGGCCATAACATAAAAAAACACCCTTTAGCAGTGAATATTTTTCGCGCCATCTGAAGTGTTAGCGGCAAACCGTTTCTTGCTGGTGTTCCATATACGAGTAGTATATGATGAGCCTGGGTATAGGCCTATAATTGACTACACACCACCTACACTTTCGACGACGAGCTATTTGTATATCAGAAATGTGTGGATTCATCGCCTTCAACGACGCCATATGACATTCTTATTTGTCTGTATTCGTGAATATAATACATTCGAATGCGTTTCACTCGGTAATGTAATAAAAAGCTTTAATATAATAATAAACATTGTCGTCTTCTTTGCTTTCTGGGACACTGCTTCTAGTCGTTGTTGTTCTTTGTTGTGGATAGCCAGGGAAGGTAGGAGAAGATTAGAAGTGTAATACGGTGACATATGTTAGAGTAGAAATGTTGGTGGTGACACGACAACGACGATGATCGATGGCATCTACATGTGCTATGTGTGAGCATAAGTTATACTATACATACTACCTTACTGGGTAATTACATTGCAGCGACAGACCTTACAGAAAGTATTACCAAGTAATTAGAAAACATAATATTGTAATTGTTATACAACACGTTGCAATTGTTATACATTTATTTTTGTAATTGTTATGCATTGTTTTGTAATTGTTATACATTACTTTGTAATAGTTATAGATTACTTTGTAATAGTTATACAATACTTTGTAATTGTTATACATTACTTTGTAATTGTTATACATTACTTTGCTTTGAAAGTCTTAATTATCATTCATAATCGCTTAGCATTGACACTAGCTTGTGAGTTGTTGGCAGAAGTTTGCAATTAGTAATTCTCTGTCTTTTTACAGATCATTTATATTTTGTAATATTTACAAAATTAATAACAAACACTTTAGTATTTTCCCTCCTATCCCTGAGTATTGATCTTCAGGTTTTTAATTCTCCATTAAATAACCAGTTTACCACCATTCATGCAAATTTTAACCCAATTTCCATTGGAAAAAGTTCCCAAGTTCTCCCCCACAATACAACTTCCAAGACAATGAATTAAATTGAATTTTCTTTCCATTCGAAATGACCTCCAAAGGTATGTGGAGGGAGATATCTTTTTACTTGTATTACTTTTCAAATGGTTTGCAGCAACTCTAGTGGGGGGGCAGTAGCGGCAGCACCCAGTCAGACAAGCCATTCACTTTACAGTTTCACGTGTTTGTGCTGCATTTTCTGGCTGCTGCTCTGATGCTGTGCAACTTGTGCGGTGGGGGCAAATGTAGGTTTGTGGTGTGGGGAGTAGTGAATGGTTGAAGTTGCACTTTTTCATGTCTGTCTGTCCGCCTGTCTGCCTATGCGTCAGTCGGTTGTTGTATGGTTTTTATAATAGTGCTTTGAGAAACCGGAATTTGATAGCAGGACGGATGGACGGACAAACCACGACAGTTAGACAAAAGGACGGACGATTCTCTTGACAAGCTCTGACAATTTGATTTTCATTTTCAAGTCCGTGACACAAAGGGATGTATGAAAGATGCACTGACTGCCCGGAGATGGGAACGTGGGATTGAGAGGCCAGGCCACCTCAGAAGCTCAGAAGGAGGCGCATTGCAGCCACAGAAACTGCAACTGCAAAAACTTTAATGGTATCATAATAATGCCATAAAATTCGTATAGACATTATGACGAGACAAGACAGTCGGTCTGCGGCGGGACCGCCGTTTGGGGATGCTTGGCTGGCTGGCGTGTGATGCAAACCGTAAAACACGCTGTAACCACAACAGGAAAGCAACTTATAGCCGAAACGGGTGTGTGAGAAATAGAAGAAAAAAATATATAAAAACACTACACCAACACGCGCTTAGCTCTAAAACCAAAACAATCCTAAGACTCGGAATCCATTCCATTCCATCCACAAGAGTTTGTCATTTTATGTTGCACATTCCACGGGCGAGGAATGGCTGGCCCTGCCAGTATCGGAGAACAAGTTTTATTTTACAAATGCATTTTTGTGCACTTTTGTTTGGCCGGCAATACGAGAGCTGCGAGAAGGAAGCAGCAAAGCTCCAAGGCATCGAGACTCCAATGACTGTTGCTGGTGGTGGTGATGGTATTGGAGCTGAGTTGCTGATGCCAATTGCTGGTTTAGAGAGGAGTTGCTAGCTGCAGCAAGCATTGTACACGCTATGATTGACTGACTAACTGGCGACTGGTGTTGCATGTTGCATGGTGCTAGAAGAAGAAAATAGCAGCAGCATCTCAACAGGGAAAAAAACACATACAAACTATATGTTAAAATATTTGAAAAATGTCAGAAGAGAAAGGATTTTTGCCTACTTTGTGGGATAGTCGTCGCCACCCCTCCCGCAACAAAGTAATCGTGGCAGCTTTTCCTTCTCTTCTTCTTCTTCTTCATCAACTTCTAAACGGGAAATGCATTGGTGGAAACAACAACAGCAAAAACAAACGCCATAGCATTTCATTTTGTGTAAATAATGGATGAACGACGACAAGTTTTTCTCTTTGAAAAATTTCCCAAGTAATGCCAAGTAATTATCGGGTAATGAGTTATATAGTCTAATGTCACCTTTAGTCCGCACATCAGCAGCAGCATGTGGGATTTTCCATTAAAGATATTTTAAAAATGTTTCCAATTAGTGTGCTAGATAATTGGTTAAGTAATTACAGAGAGGAGGAAGTTTTTAGTAAATTATATAAATTTGAATATGATTTGTGAATAATAAGTATGTACTTGGTTAAAAATAAATTAAGGCGTGGAATACATAAAATCAAGGAAATTGACATATTCTATAAGGAACATGAAAGTTATGATGATTATCAAGTAATGTCAATACCTTACAAAGTAATCGAAACTATGATTACTAGTCTGGTCTAAATCACATCCAAAGTTGTGGTAAGCAATTATCAAGTAATAACATTAAATAAATACAAAGTAATGGTAAACATTTACACAGTAATGTTAAACTATAACAAAGTATTTTTAAACAATTACAAAGTAATTCTAAGTAATTGCAATATTATACTAAGCAATTGTAAAGTAAAGCTACCCATATATCAAGTATGGTATTATTAAAATTTTTTATTACAAAGGATGGTCTATTGGCCGTGCATTCTTCTTAGACTTCTTTGTCAATATTCAAGTTTTCTACGATTAAATTACTTCTGCTCACAAATATTTTTTCATATTTTTTTATATTTGTCTTTCATCTGCTTCTTGCTTCAGGTGTGTTGACTTTGATTTTGCAAACAAATTAAATACCATAAATAGCAGCAAAGACTGCGACGTTGTCATCTGCCAACTTTTTAATGTTAATATGACTGCCTAGATATCTGTCTCTTGATTTTTTTCTTCCTCAATCTTTAATCGTACTACCGCAATTTTTAAATTTATATTTTCAGCTTGGCAACTGATATAGGGTATAAAAAATTCCTCAGATTAACAGTAATCTAGTGACCTTTTTCGATATCAGTTCCTCCCCCCCGTCTTCATTTTTTCCAATGTTTTATTATTATTATTTTCCTTCCCCGAGCTATAGCTACTTCTCCTCCAGACGGAATTTACTTTAGTCTTAAAGCACAGGCAATCAAGTATTTATGGGGATATATACATATGTACATACCTCCATAATATACTGTATCTCGTATATGTATTTCGGGGAGACTGTCTATATTCATTTCATTTATTCATTCATTAATAAACTCGTGTGAATTTTAGGTTGATTTTCGGGTTTCGATTAATAGATTATTAAATTTCTTGAATCTGACGATCGTAGTACATTTGTTAAGGAAATAATAGGTAGGGAATATATAGCTTAACGTAATCCAAAAGTTAAAGCTGCGTTAGGCAAACGTAACCGTAACGCCCCCGTAGCGTAACGAATCAGCTGATTCAATCTGACATATGGAAATCAGTGTAAATGATTAGCCAACGGAAACGAAACGTAAACGAACGGCTGAATCTGCTGAAACTTGATTTGGACGGTACGTTTATGTGCATTTGCAAACAAAATTAGTAAAATAATGATAAAAGAATAAATTTATGCGAAACTTTTGATAAGTAATTATATATAAGTAATAAAATGATAAATTAGTAGAAAATAAATATAAAATAAAATTAATTTGTTGCTATTTTTGTTGTGAATGCCTGAGTGATACAGCACGTCTTTCAAGTTTTGGGTAATTGCTTCAGCGGGCAACGTTACGGCCGCGCTAATGTTAAATTACGGTTATGTTTGCCTAACCCGGCCATTAAAAGGGCTTAAGGCTGATGGCAGACCGCACACCGAAGCAAAGCAATGCAAAAATTGCTCAAAGTCACAGCTAAAACAAAGACGCAACATGTCAGGCCGACTGCAGAGGGATAGAGAATACAGTCATGTGTTGAAGTGAGAAAGCAGATTGAAAGTTTTTGTTTTTTCTCTTTCTTTCTTGCATCTGTGTTCTGACGAAGCAAAACTAAGCTAGAAACGCTTCACAACGCGCTCTGTTGCTGAGAGTATCGCATTCGGTTTGACTTTCTAATAAGAAAACACAGAAAACACTTTTCAGCCGCTGTACGCTCACGCTCACGCTCTGGCTCTGCCGTCAGCCTAAGACTTTTTGTAAAACACTGATCCCGAGATATACTTACCTTGTATTACCTTCGTAATGATTTAGTATTATGTGAACAGTTCCTTATATTTAAACTCATCTGCTTTGTTATGCCCTATTGACTTAAACAAACTTAAATTGAGTTATTTAAATAATTTCTTTGGTTCCTTTTTAATTACTTTGTAATTTAAAAATGTATTTGTTTTATTTTCCCTTATTTTGTAATTACTACTCATTACCTTTGCAATTTGATAATTGTTTTTGAATGCAATTTTCACTTATTTTGTAATTACCATTCATTGCCTGTCCAGTTCGTTCGCTTTATATTGGCATGATATTATCGCAGTATTCTAATAATTCCTTACTTGATATTTCACATAAACCTTAAAGGTAAATTTTTATTACCTCCCAACATTTTTTGGGTAGTTTTATATAAAAAAAATTTGCATTATGTTGTCACTACTTTTTGCCATAATAGGTAATTCCCATTTGGGCAGTTGGCCCGTGTGTGTAAAGTCTTATTTACATTTGAAAATTGTTACCAACTTAAAGTCGTTTATAACCAAAAGTAAACTTCCGGTTTTTGCGCGGTCATACTCGTATGAGGCAAATGCGCAAAAAAATTCTATTAGCCCAAGCCTTCCTGTATGAGGAGAATACCAGGGGTTTGTTTGAACATTTACTCTAGGTGCTAGCAATTATTTGCTTTAGCAACTAACTAGCATTTCAGTCAGCTACTATTGCGACTACTATATTTTCTTCACCTCCTTCCTCTGCTGCGTATAGAGGGCATTACAGCACACTTGGGTAAATGTTTACGTTGCGACAATATTGCGTGAGTTGGCCACAGACGGCAAAAGAAAGGAGGACCCGGGCATTACTCCACCCTATACCATTACAAGTTTTGACGATAGCGCCCCCCGCCCCACCCTCTCTCTGGATAGAGGGAAGCGTTTTTGATAACTACCAGCTGACAGCATAATTAAGCCAAACAATGTTTAGGGGGGGCAATACCTGTCAAATCTTCGCTCAACTCTGCTGACACACAGAGAGAGAGAGAGGTGCGTGTCATAATTAATGGCTTAAGGGGAGAAGGCGTGGCTTTTCTATGCATCTTTAATGCCGGCACTTTAAAGCATCTATTAGCAAAACAAAAATTAAAAGCTATTTTGTATTTAGTTATTTTTTTTTTTATTGTTATGCGACAAAACACATGTGCCTTTGAATATATTGAAATAAAAATTTAATTCAGTTGTCAACCTGAATTTGTGTTGATTGTTGTGGTTAGTGATAGTGTTCGAAATTGGTTGATAAAGTCAAAAATTGGAACACTCAGTGGAAGCCGAACGGCTGGAAGGACGGACGGATTGCGAACTATTAAACAAAATCAACGCGCGTGCTAAATTTTGGCTTTCTTCATTATGATTATGCATAGCAACATAGGCCAGACTGTAGCAATACCCCTCCAAAAAAAAAAAAGCCTTGAAAAAGAAGAAACACCTTAGCCACATCTAACTAACATTGTCTAACAAATAAAACCTGTTCAAAGTTAATAATTTGAAAGTAAATACTTTCAAAAATTGATTAAATTTAGTTAAAGACATTAAGTGACAATTTCAAAAGGGGGGTCTCAACCAATTCAAACATTAAAAACTACTGCAAAAAAAAAAAAAAAACCAACCAGACTTCAAATGACAAACAGCTGAAACAAAATAAATAATTGTACAAATACATAAATATAAATGAAAAGTGAATTAATGAATGCCATGATAGCCACGGCAATCGACAGACCGACAGACATATTAGGCGTTAATGGACATAATTTTGCCCATTCATCTGTATGTTATGTCGAAGCATGTAGTCCTTACCTCGTAATGTTTCTATATTTCTTGTTGGCATACGCTATGTAATTAAATTGATTATGTTTTCATCTCCCTTCTCGGTTGGGGTTCCCTAGCAAAGCGAATGTATTTATCAAAACCAAAAAAAAAGTTACGCAAAGTTATTTTGTATATATGGTCAAATTTGTAATTCCCAAATGTACAGATAGTGCATAGATATGACTTGGCAAAGCAACTCATACAATTAAATTTTGTCCTGTAACTTGTTCTGGTTGTAGCACCATTTATTTGGCGAATTCATTGGCCGAATGTTGGGGTATTTTAGCCCCATTTTGATATGTGTAATTTGCAAATGTTATTAAGGTCAATTATGTCCAACTACAATTTGGTAATTTTATTTTTATCAAGAAATTATTAAAACTGTTATTTTTTTTGGTATACCTTGCATAAATTATCCTTTGTAATTTAGTGTTTTAGCATACCCGGCTAAAATCTATAGACTTATCATATCTCCCTCTTTATTAGCAAATATTTTGAAATTTTAACTAATAATAACTAATTCACTCCCCCTCTCCTCCCCCTCAATAAATCATCGATTAATTCTAGAAAAATAAACCGGCATTAAAGAGCATTTTTTTCTCATCCCCTAAATTATAGGCCCTAATTGCGAAAATTGGCCTGTAACAAATTGGCCAATTTATCATAGAACATAACAGCAACACATTGTTAACTATTAATATCTTTTCACGCAATTTCATTAATTCAAACTTTTTACGACTTTTGACGTGCGCGTGTTTGTTGGGGGTCGGGAGGGGAACTTATAACATTTTAATTTATAGGGCTTTAGTTATAGAAATTTTCCAACTATAGCGCGGATAGTCATCGGTGGCCATTGGCATTTAATTAAAACTTATAAAAGAATATACGATTTCTATAGAGCTTTCCTATGGCCGCCGAAAAAAATTTATAAAATTTTTCATTAGTTTAAAATAAAAATGTTTGATTTGGCTGCCAACCGCCGCCACCACGGCCGATTGTGGTGGTTGGATGGGGCGGGTGCTAGATTTTGTAGTGCAGAGGGAGTAGTATAGTGAAAAACGCCCCAAATTATCGCCAATCTGACTATAACACTTTCGTAACAATATGTACATGTGCCTATGTATGCTTTTAGTTTTAGCATGCGTATTTTTATATACGTATGTATATGTATTTTTTTTTGAGTGGGTCTAGGTTCTTCCCATCCCGTTGGTGGAGGTATGAGGGGACTCCCATAAAGGTGTTGTTCGGTTCAGCCAAGCGGGTTTTCGGCGGGCACCCTGTTGGCGGGTGTTATTGTTATCACGAGTTATGCGTGCGCGTACATACAGTGTGCGAGTTTAATACCTCAGGCACTTGTAATAAACGCTTGTCTTATCTGTCGGAGATTATTTTTTTTTTGCATTTGCGTCAAAAATTGTGCGAATTTTGGAGATTGATCGTCGGGCGGTAAAAGAGAGTGGGTGGCGAGCTTTTTCCCATTAATTCATAAGCAGCATAGCAACATAAACTGCTTTTTTTTCAGCAGGTCTAACTACATCTTTGCTTAATTTTAAGCTTGAAAGCCAGTTTTATTTGAATGACAATATATCGATGGCTTATATCCAAAATGGGCTATATCAAAAAAAAAGCAATTTTTCAGGAGAGCAAAAAAACTGCTGAATTTTATTATTTCGCGATAAATTAAATATGATGTGAAATAAGAATTTGAAGGTATATATTACGCACGCTCGTATGCATAATTCATATCATATAAAAATTATCGCGAAATAATAAAATTCAACAGTTTTTTTGCTCTCCTGAAAAATTGGGTTTTTAAATATAGCCCATTTTGGATATAAGCCATCGATATACTAGGATATACCTCTTTAAAATTTTTCAAATAAAATACATGTACATTAAAATTCCAAACTTGCGTTCTAACAAATAATAACAAGATTTTTATAAAAAGTACTAACCGAAATAAATTAATGAATATAATAAAAATTAAGACATACGAAATAACCAATAAAAGATAGTAGAAATAATAAAGAATAGACTCCATATAATATTTACTTCCTTATAAATCCGATTCGATTAATAAATAATGAAAATAATTATATATAAAATAAATAAAATAATAAAAATGAATATAAATGTAATACAAAGTAATAATATTAAGTAAAAATAATAATAAATAAACAATGATATCAAATAATTAATAAATATAAAATAAAAATAATTAAAATAAATAAAAAATAAAAATAATTAATAAATAAATAAAATATACAAATAATTAATAAATAAATAAAAATAATCAATAAAAAAAGATTAATAAACAATGATTAATAATTAATAAATATTAAGTAAAAAAATTAAGACAAATACATACATAATTAATAACTATTAAGTAATAAATACTAAAGAAAATTATTAAATAATTAATATTAAATAGTAAATATTAAATAAAAAAATGAAAAAATATAAATTAAAAATTATCAGCTAACAATTAGAAGTTAGAAATAAAAAAATAATTATAATTATAAATTTAAATAAGAAATGTATAATTATAAATTTAAAATAAAAAATGTATAATTATAAATTAATAAGTAAAAAATAAAAATTAAAAATTTAATACATATTAAAAATTAAACGTTAAAATCAAATAATTAATATATAAAAAATAAAAATAATAAATAAATAAATAAAAAATAATTAATAAATGAATAAAAATAATTAATAAATGAATAAAAATAATTAATAAACAAATAATTAAAATATAATTAAAAAAAAATGATTAATAAATATTAAGTAAAAAATAATGACAAATACATAATTAATAACTATTAAGTAATAAATACAAAAGAAAATTATTAAATAATTAATATTATATAGTAAATATTAAAAATAATAAAATAAAATGAAAGTAATGAAAAAAATATAAATTGAAAATTAAAAATTGTCAGCTAACAATTAAATGTTAGAAATTAAAAAAAAATAAAATTATACATTTAAGATAAATATTTAATAATTATAAATTTAAAATAAAAAATTAGTAATTATATATTTAAAATAAAAAATTTATAATTATATATTTAAAATAAAAAATTAATAAGTAAAAAAAATTAAAAATTAAAAATTTAATACATATTAAAACATAAAAGTTAAAATCAAATAATTAATATATGTATATAGAATAAAAATAATGAATGAATAAATAAAAAATAAAAATAATTAATAAATAAATAAAAATAATTAATAAAAAAAAGATTAATAAAAAATAATTAATAAATAAATAAAAATAATTAATAAAAAAGATTAATTAAAAATAATTAATAATTTATAAATATTAAGTTAAAAAAAATAATGACAAATACATAATTAATAACTATTAAGTAATAAATACAAAAGAAAATCATTAAATAATTAATATTAAATATTAAATAGTAAATATTAAATGATATGTAATGAAAAAATATAAATTGAAAATTAAAAATTTTCAGCTAACAATTAAATGCTAGAAATTTAAAAAATTAAAATTATACATGTAAGATAAAAAACTAATAATTATAAATTTAAAATAAAAAATTAATAATTACAAATCTAAAATAAAAAATTTATAATTATAAATTTAAAATAAAAAATGTATAATTATAAATTTAAAATAACAAATAAAAAATTAATAAGTAAAAAATAAAAATTAAAATTTAATACATATTAAAAATTAAATGTTAAAATCAAATAATTAATATATATTAAATAAAAATAATTAATAAATGAATAAACAATAATTATTAAATAAATAAAAAATAATTAATAAATAAATAAACAAATAATTAATAAAAAAAAGATTAATAAAAAAAAGATTAATAAAAAATGATTAATAAATATTAAGTAAAAAATAATGACAAATACATAATTAATAACTATTAAGTAATAAATACAAAAGAAAATTATTAAATAATTAATATTAAATAGTAAATATTAAATAAAAAATAATGAAAAAATATAAATTGAAAATTAAAAATTATCAGCTAACAATTAAATGAAAGAAATTAAAAAAAATATAATTATACATTTAAGATAAAAAATTTATAATTATAAATTTAAAATAAAAAATTAATAATTATAAATTTAAAATAAAAAATTTATAATTATGTATAAATTTATAATTACAAATTTAAAACAAAAAATTTATAATTATAAAAAATAAGTAAAAATTAATAAGTAAAAATTAATAAGTAAAAAATAAATTAAAAGTTTGAAATTAAAAATTTAAAATTAAAGAAAATTTATAAAAATAAATAAATAGTTAAATCGTTAATGCTATATAAAAATGCCGCTTCATATAATACTTACTCCCTTTCTTTAGATTAAAATGTTTTATATTATAGTCACGATTCGATAAATTACATTTATTGGTTTCTATTTTTAGAACTTAGCGCGGCCTTTCTTTATAAGACAAAATGTAATAATGTATTCACGATAGGAGAATTTTTTTATAAGCTCCACTGTAAACCTATAGCATATAACATTTTACCTCCTCTACTATCTAGGCTATTGAAAACATTTTTTAGTTTCTCAAATTCTTTTAGTTCTGCCTTTAAAATGTGTTTCCGACAACCGCCACCCTCCAACTTCCCCTGCTTTTCGTATTCTACCCTTTGCAATATTAGTGCCCGTCTGTCTGTCTGTCCGTTCTTCTTGTATAGACATTTTTTTTGTGTAATCCGTGTCATTTGTGCTGCACAGTCTTGTGTATTTCCTGAGGAGGTGCTTGTTCAGAGCACTAGGCCTATAGTTTATTGTACATTTCTACATATTATTTCCCTCGTCCAACCAGCTCGTCGCCTGTCATTTGCGAACCGGCGGACGGGCCCCCTTTTCCCTTGTTTTCATTTGTTCGTTCATATGATTTTAGTAGGCTTTCTTTTCTGTATTAGATTGCTGCTAAATGCCAATGTTTTTGGTTTTGTTATTTTGGCTATTTTTATTATAAACAAACATACATTTATATTTATTTGTATATATGTATATATATGTATGTATGCGTGTATACATAACGTAACATTTGCGTCAAAAAATTTTATAGGCTCTATCTTTGTGTAGCACTGCTCTTTTTTGCTTTCTTTGGACTTTGCTATTATTTTTGTTGTTTTTGCGTTTTTCGTGCTGAAATATGTTTTAATTTTTTAGTACATATATTTGATTTCATTTAGTTTTTTTCTGCTTTAGTATTGTTATTGTTACCATGCGGAAGTTTTTAAGTGTGTCGAGCTCTTGACGCCGCCGACGCCAGGCCGTACAACGATTTCGTTGTAGTCGTCATCAAATGCCGTTATCACGGTCGTCGTACACATAACATGTCATTAACTTGGTTACGTCTTTCTTCTTTTGCTTGTCGCATTTGTGCCCTAGCTTTCATTCACTAAAAAGTGGGAGTTGCTGGGCAGTCACACCCTCTTTATCAATCCCCGCCCCCATGATCCTTCTTCGTTCGTGTTGAGTTTTTATAGCTTTGGACTCGGTTTGAATTGACTGCAGGTTATTTAATTTCCTTAAGAGTTTTTGTTGTTGTTAATACCAGGTCATAAAATTCCAACTGAAAAATGAAATCAGGTTAAATGTAACTATGTAGTTGTAGTAAATACTACCTATGTAGTTATAACAAGTTTTTATGATGTACATATATAATGTGAGCCTAGGAGCCTAGCTTTATGCTCTTCTATATTGGAGAAATATGTATGTCCACTATGCTAGGGCTTCATGGATCAGTATGGCCATCTTTCGCTATGCTAGAGACAGAGAACTACAATGGTCGTCCTTCATAGCTGTCGTTTCAAAAGCTTTTCTGGTAGTTGTAAATCATAAACTATGTTTAAAAATATATTTTTGAATTATATGCACTTATTACGCCATTAAGCTTTTATTTTATGTCATAAGCTTAACAATCTTAATTCATACATTTATACACATGTAGTTTGCTCTAACCCAAAGAGCTTTTTTTTTGTTAGCTTGTGGGCCATACATAATGCGAATACTGTGTGCTTTTATTGGCTTGTTTTGCTTATTTGGCCCAGGATTTATGACCCCAAAATGATTTTATTGTGTGTGCCCTAAAATAAATGGCTAAATGGCGCCAAAAATCTAGCAGCAATTTTCCTTTTTTACGGCACTTTTATTCTCACACAGACATGATTTGTCATGTTTGTTGGCGGCGGCTTTGGTTGTAACGAAAAAGTTCAATGACTTGGCTTTTGAGTTAAGTACCGACGGTGCCGTCAGAATGGCTGGAATTGATGGCAATTGAAGTGGTATGAGGAGGGGGAAGGGTGGGCAGTATGATAGGATGGCATAAACGGAGGAAAAAGTTTATTAACCAAACTTTTTTTTTTGGAGCATGAACAGTAACTAAACGACAAATTGTTTAGTTTTTCCAATTTATTGTATACAGCTCACTTACCCTCCTTTTACGCCTGTCTGTCCCCACCAGTCTCCTCCTCCGGGGATAATGTGTCGCCACTGTTATCATCAGAGACAGTATACTTGGATAGTAGTCTTGGATGGTCTGTGGAATGGGAGGGGCTGGTGGTTTTGGGGATGGTTAGTTTCTATGATTGTTGTTCTGCTTCTCAGGCATTTATAATCCGCTTTAAAAGTCATTGCGTTTTTGTATGTGTACTTTTGAATTCCATATTTTCCGGTTCTTCTACAACCCTCCCTATTCAGGAAGGCAAGTGAAGTCGGACCGGGGTATCCTTCTTCTTTTTATGAATGAATTATGGCTTAACAGGCCCCGGTATATGAACTCTTTTTACAGATGAATTGTTGCCGCTGGGGCTTATGCCACCACAATGACGACGTGTGGCGGCGATACGAGTAGTATCGGATTTGAATTCATAGGCATATGCAACATATTTCCATGTTCTACTCTGTTGTACCAATGGAATGTGTCTACTACATGTGCGTCTCCAGTCGTAGATAGGTTGGTAAATATTTTCGAGGTGCGGTGGGAGCAGGCATTTGATTTGAGAGTGGGTGCTTCCCAATAATGGTTTGAATTTCAAGATGCCTCCAACGTTACATCTTATACATCCACTTTATAACTATATTACTGTTCTACCGTCTGCGGCGTTGTGTCAGGCGGCGGACAGGACAGTGGTATGACATAATTAGTTGTGTGTGTGCTGTATTCTCTTGTGGTGTCTATCTTGCTGATAAGACTTACAAGAGTTTTCTACGCAACCACAATATGGCATTTTCGGTTCGGCATACTCATTCCGCTTCAGATCTTGGGTGTTGTCTATCTGCCAAGCTCCGGCCGTATGAAAAGAGCTTTGAATTTGGAGGCTATAATTTTATTACAGTTTGAGAACATTGAAAAACAATTATTGTACAACTATTATTGTGATTCAAAACTATTTACTTACATTTGTGGTTTCTAGTAGGAAAGCTTCTTTGTAAATTAGAAATATTAGATGAAAAGCTTTAAAGTTCTCCTCATTTTTAATTGTAATTTTTACCTAAACTAATTTCAATTGTTTTCCGCTTATTTTTTATTGCAGAAGAAGAAATCGATGTCGTCTCTATCAATGACAAGAAACTTCCCACAAATCCCTCGGACAAGGATCGTCGTGCTCTCCAGACTAAGGTTGCTCACAAATTCAATGCTGCTCGTATTGTCAAGACACCGAACGGTATACGCACTATACTGCCACGGCGTCGCGGCTCCTTTGAATTACCCTATTCACCGGCCAGCAATAGTCCCGTTAAATCGGTCAACAATTCACGATTCCCCTCACCGGCTGCCACGCCCTATCAGAATCAATATACCACCAAATATGTACAACAACAGCAGCAGCAAATGATGTCTGTGGTGGTGGCTGACTCTGCGACTGGAGCTCCTCTTAATATTTTGACAACGGAAAAATCGCGCAAGCGTCTTTTGGCGAATGGCTCGGTAAACACTGCCGGTACCACCATCATCAATGGCGAAATCATTAGCGGGTCAGTGCTGCCACCGAATAAGAAACATCGCGGCAAGAAAACTAAACATGTTGTATCCACCATACAGCTGCAGCAGCCGGCCGGCGGCGTGTTAAATCGCAGCTTTAGTGTTGACGAGACCGCCGATACCATTGAAAAGCGCAATTTGCACAATGACATGGAACGTCAGCGAAGAATTGGTTTGAAAAATCTCTTTGAAGCTTTGAAAAAGCAAATTCCCAGCATCAAGGATAAAGAGCGGGCACCCAAGGTCAATATTCTCAGAGAGGCAGCTAAGCTGTGTGAGGCTCTGACCCGAGAGGATCAACAATTGAATGAGCAAAAAGCTAAACTCAAAGAGGAATTGAGACGGAAACAAGAGCTTCTAAATCAGCTGAGACAACAGCAACACGATTGATAAAATCTGAAACAAAAGCGGATGCTTTGTAAATTTCCGAAAAACAAAGAAACTGTTAAAGAACGTCCTGTCGTCGTAAGAAACTCAAGCGAGCATCTGCTGCGCAACAGGTACGGTACCAAACGATCGTAGGAGTGAGAGAGAGAGAGACAGGCAGAGAGAAGACGCTTTTCTTTGAAATAGTCAATTTCAAAGTAGATTAAGAAAGAGAGAGAGAGAGAGTGAGAAAGAGAGCATTGACGTTCTATTTATTCAAGTCTGGCTAAGCTTGTGTCATGATAACAACTTTTGAGGTTTCTTGAAACAAAAAAATTAACCAATTTGTTACGTTTTAATTTTAATTTTTTTTACTAGAATTTGAATTAAAATTTTTATTGAGTTTTTTTTTTCATAAATTTAAACATATTTTTCCTAGACTTATAAGTTGATGATTAATTGAACGTAATTTTTTTTAACGTTATTTGTTACATTTTCTTTATGAAAAATTTTCTTTTTCGGAAATTAAACTTCTACGGAAGCTTGTGTTTTTCTCGAGAGAAATCCTTTAAACTACATTGACATATTTTCGGCTTTATTAAAAAAAAACTTGTTTTGTAAATTTAACACATGTACACTTTACTATTAATTAATATTATAAAATTTTTCCTATTTTTTTATATATTTATATATAATCATTAGCTTATGTAATATGTTTTCTTACAAAAAAAATTATTTTGTGATACAAAAAATCTTAAAAAAAACTTTCTCGCCCAGAGATACAGCGAGAGGGAAAGTGAAAGAAAGTGGAAAATCACCCAGAAGATACTTGAAATAAAGAATATTATTTAATTTGGTTTTAAAACACACACACACACACACAAGGCTAACTCCTAGGATTGCTAAGGCAGAAAAAATCCAGAAGAATATACATATGTATATGTAAAGGTAATTTATGCAAAATTTAAATATTTTCTAAACAACATTTTAAAGTTTATTGGAAAAACGCCCTTCAAGAAGAAAAAGCTTTGGCGACTGTAAAGCTTTCTTTAAATATATAACATTAGTTTAAAGCTTTAGAGCCTGGAGTATAACCTAAAAACAATACAGCAAACAATTTTGCAGTTACATGATTTTCCTAGATTTTTTCACAACAAAAATTGTTGTGATTTTTTTCTTTTGACATGAAATTAATTGGCTTTAAAAAATTCGATAATTTTCATTTGGGGTTTCAGTGTGAAATCATACTGAAAGCAAATCTTCAAAGCTTCCTATATACATTTATAAAAGGAAATTAAAAATTTTTAAAACAACTATTATTTAACACAGAAAAATTGCGATAAAAAATCCCTAAAAATTTGTTTTAATTAAAACGTTACGTTTACATTTTGTTTAAAAAATATTAGAGTTATGTACTTGCGATTGGCAGAACGATTTTTTTTGTAGAAATTAACAACAAAAAATTGTTTGAGAAGGAAATTTACTTTAATTGTATTTTGTTGCATATAAAGCTTTATATTTTCTTTGGTAGAAACTTTGCTTAGCATTAAATTTTAAATTGGATGAAAAGAAAAAAATTAAATAACTTAATTAAACTACAAAACAACTATTTCAAAACAAAAATATTTTCTTTGGAAAACTACAAAAAAAATGAATATTAATATTGCTTTAAAACAACATTTATTTAAAAAAATATGTGTCTTGCTTTGTGTTTAATATTTTATTTAAAAAAATTTATATTTTCAAAGTAATTAACTAAAACTTCTTTTATTTTGTTCTACCTGAAAATAGTCTTTTTTCGGTTGACTTTTGAAAAATAAAATAAAATTTGGATTTGAGTTTTTTTAAAACATTTTTTCTTACAACATTTGTACTATATATTTAATGCTAAATAATATATATATATATTTTTTTGAATTATAGATTTCAAATTAAAAACAACAAAACCAAGATACTTTACTTTACCAAATAACCAAATTCATGGAAATACAAAACAAACAAAGCTTTCCGCTACACTTTGAAATAAAAAACAAATATTACAAATATTTAAGTCTCAAAATAACACGAATGAAGAAGAAAGATAAACAACACATAAAACGAAATGGAAGTTTTTTTACTTTTCCTAACGCCAAAATACCTGAATTTTTTTTTACAATTTTACTAAATGCAAACCTACTTTTTTGTACAAATCATCATTTTTCATTTAAGCTTTGTTACATTGGTAAAGTTTCCTCGCCCTAATATACATAAATACATATATATATATATATATATATATATTAAAAACTATGAAATTATAAAATTTCTTAGCTACTTTTTCTACCATATAATTGTTTTACAGATATACAACTATATATATATATATATAATATACATATATAAATATTTACAATAATTATAAAGAATAAACAAAAACACTTATTAAAGGAAAATTTTTTAACCATTAAGGAAAACAAAAACGAGGTTGAAGTCTATCCGCCTTTCATTTGCAACCTTCTCAGGTCCAGGTGAGAGGTTTAAAACTGATTGACTCTCAACCGATTAACTGTCGATGTTTTTTGCTATTAAGGTTATGTTTAAACAAAAACAATTTATTTTTATTATTATTATTTTTCTATTTTTTTTTTCAAAATAATCTATTAAATATAAATACAATTAATATTTAAATAGTTTTAACACAAGTAAACAAAACTACTATTGAAAGATTAAACAAAAAATACACTAGTTTTAAAACTGTCCCCCATCCCAACCCAACAGTTGCCGAACTACTCTAGAGATAAACGAAAAAGGAATGCAATGATACAGCTTAAAACCCTTTTACCGTCCCCTAACAATCGCCCCCCCCTCCCCAAACTTCCTAGAACATTTAACAATAAAATGAAAAAATGTTTTATAACTAATTGAAAAAAAACAACAACAAATAATGAAATGAGAAAATGATAAAAAGCATTAAATTGGAATTAATGAAATTTGAATTATTTTATTTGAATATACGTTTTTATGCTTTTATCAACAACTACAACTGTAAATAATAATCATTTAGCATTTATTTTTTTATATATATATATTATATAAATATATATCTAAAAATATATATATATACCAACTATTAATTATATTACATACTTATTTTAAACAAAAAACAGAAAAACGCAATTTTTTTTGAATTATGTATTTAGTTTTTAGTTAACAACAAACAACTTTAACATTATAATAATACACTATTTTTATTTTTATCATTAATTTCTTTTGAAAGAAAACGCAAAACGATATGATAATAAAATGAATTTTGAAATTATAAAAAAATGAAAAACACAATTGTTATTTTTTCTTTTCTTTTTTGGGTTTTAAAACGTAAACGTAAATATTCTATAGCGTTTTGGAAACCGTGGATCACAGACCTTAAATTATATAGATGTTCCTCCGGACGAATCGTCGAAATCTATCCGTTACGAACGAATAGGAATGAACTGTCCCACGCGAAAAAAACAGTTTTCCGCGAACATAGTTTGAACTTTTTTGTACTAATCGATTAACATAAATTTTTTAATTGAGACAATTGCAAAAATTTCGGGGAAATCGGCCCGAAATCCGCGGAAAACCTCACTCTTTGAAATTTCTATTCGTTCGTACCTGACAACTTACTAGCTCCGGGATGACATATCTTATTATTTATTATTTTTGCTGTAGATTTTCACCAATTTTGGAAATGGATTTGTTATATTAATTGGGTTTTTGAAGAATTTAAAAAAAAATCGTTTCTACTATCCTCGAAAATGAAGCGTTTGCTGTACATTTTGGCCCATTTAGTTGAAAAAAGTTATTATTAATATGGGGAAATTATGAACATTTTGGTATTTTTTTTTTTAAATCCAATAATTCGTTAACTTGGGAGCTCTTAAAGAAAATATAAATGTGTATAGATCAGAGAGCACAGCCTCTCCTTCTATAGTTCAACAAAGTATGAATTTTTCTTAAATTTGGAAAATAAATTATGCCAAAAATTTCACTAAAAATCAAAGTTTGCAATTTAAAACGCAACATATATCCATCAATTCTCCTCTGGATACATTAAAAGAAAAATTACACAGAAGGCCCAGATTTCCATTTTAACCTCTAGAACAGTCGTTCTATATGTGTGCCAAGTTTCATTGGTTTCAATCGGTTGGCTGGTTATGATACTGCAGCTTTATTTCTATAGCGTGATCCATTTCGAGGTTCCCTACTTTTTTAATGAAAAAAAACACAGAAAATTCAAATTGAATGGGGAATGTTTATTGTCTTTTAAAAGAACATTCTTTGGCATTTTTTTTTTGAAGATTATGTCTATTAAATGTTAACCGCGGCTACGTCTCAGATGGTCCATCCGTTGAGTCCAATTTTCGATGACTCGTTCGAGCATTTCGACTGGTAACTGGCGAATGACACGCGTGATGTTTTGCTCCAAGGCCTGAATCGAAGCGGGTTTGTCCGCATAAACTTTAGACTTTAGAAATATCACCACAAGAAAAAGTCTAACGGTGTGATATCACACGATCGTGGTGGCCAATCGACCGGCCCAAAACGTGAAATTATCTGCTCACCGAAGTGTTCTCTCATTAAATTCATTGAATGATGCGATGTGTGGGAAGTGGCGCCAAATGTCGTCGAGATCACGAGCTTCAATTTCAGGCTTTAAATAGTCGCTTATCATGGCACGATAACGGTCGCCATTGACGGTTACGTTCTCACCGGCATCATTTTTGAAGAAATATGGAGCGATGATTCCGGTACGTCGGATCGGGAATTGGTCAATGGCAAAAAGATAGCTCCTAAGGAGAGCTAAAATATTGCTCATGGGTGTCAAGGTCGTGGGTCGACGGGAAAGTGTTTTTTTTTTTGGATTAAAAATATGGACTTAGCGCAATTGGCGAACGATTATTTTGATAATAAAACTGAATAATTTGTAAACGTTATTCAGGCGTAAGTCTTTCTATGATGAAATGCCTAATAATACTTAACAAAAATAACATGACAGCATGACACGACTCACACGTAACCTGTCAAAAAAAGGCTATTGAAAAAAGTATCTCTACTCAGATCACCCTCTATTTCTGTGAGAAGTGTAAGACGGAAAACATTTTTAAAATATATCGTTGCTTTAATTTTGCCTAATTTTTCATTTAAAAGATTGGTTAATTTATTGAGAAACTTCAAAAGGAAATTATTAAAATTTTGCAAAATAAAAAACAACTAAAAGTAGATCAGACGGCCCAATATATTATTTACTATAGAGTAGATAACTTATTGATCACTGATTATTTCCTATAGAGGAGAGGACCAAATTGTTTGTCTACTATAAAGTAGATGACCAAATTGTTTGTCTACTATAAAGTAGATTACTCAGTTGGTGGACAACTATAGAGTATACAATCCAGTTATTGGTCTACTATAGAGTAGACGACCCAGTTCGTGGTCTACTAGATAAGTAGAGTAGACGACCCAGTTGGCATAATATTTACTCGAAAGTAGACGATCCAGTTGCTGGTCTCTACTCTAGAGTTGATGATCTACAATTGAGCAGTTACTATAAAGTAAACCAGTAATTTATCAATTGCAAAAAAATTAAAATTACGTGGAATTCAAAAACGAAATAACTGAAAATGATTTTCACCACAGAGAATCGAAATGGTTACGGCAATGCGTTTATGGGGCTTTGACCATTTATGGAATTGATTTTACGAAATTTTCCTGTTTGTTATTTTTTATGTCTACAGAGGTTGCACATAAATCGAGGTTATATAAAGCTACATATGAAATCTATCACAGATGCTAGATATTTTTTTCTTTTATTGAATATAAGAATAATATGCTCAATATTAGAATAATTGAAAAACAACAAAAATATAAATTAAGACAAATATGGAAACAACAAAAATACATTTAAAATTGCAATAAAGAATTTCGTTGCCACTCAAAGACTGTCTGTACATACAATGCAAAAAATATGCCAATAATTGTCCAAAAATTTGTGAGCCCTTTTCCAAATATCAGATCATTCATAGTCCAGAAAATTATATCCTCCTCCCACGTTCCGTGACCATAAACTTGAAATTTGTTTTTGTTTCCCTTATTTGGCATTCGACTTTTACACAAATTTTTATTCTATTCATTGAAATAATACTATATATAATATATACATACATATAGAATTTATTATTATAAATATTATACACTCTTATATATATTTAATATATGCATATTTTACTTAATATAGTAAAAGTTACATTAAAACGTTGTTAAATACTATTAAAAAGAATATTATTATTATTAATTAAAACGTAATAACATAAAATTAAAGTTGTATTAAATGCAAATATGTACATCTACACTTACACCACTACGTATGTATATGTATAAATACATGCGAGTATATATGCATACATGAGAGTATATATTGTATACATGAATGAAATGAATTGAAATAAAACTATTGCACATTTTTTGATGAAAAGAAACGGAAAACCATGATTTTTTAATGAATTTAAAATGGAAATTGTGAGGGAAACAGAAAACTTGATTTCTGCATATTTTGTAAAGGGGTTAGTTACACTATGCCAAAAATTTTACAAAAAATCAAACTTTTGAATTTCGAACTATTGTGTATCGATTATACTCGTCAAACGAAATCGTTTGATGTAAAAATTTCCTAAAATTTTGTAAAAACATGGAAATTATGAGGGGGAAAAATGGAAAACTCGATTTTTGCATATTTTGTAAAAGGGTTACACTGTGCCAAAAATTTTACAAAAAACAAACTTTGGAATTTCGAACTATTGTGTATGCCAGTCGATTATACTCGTCAAACGAAATCGATCAAACTAGTTGTGTGATTCCGAATGTCCTTGATCAATATTTCCAGCAGGATTATGATTCCACCTGTTCATAAAACACCCTGACAGTGCATTTGTGTGATTGTAACAGTAGTTTGAGAAATTCTTCCTTTTGCTCATCAGCCCAAATGCGGCAATTTTGATTATGATGATGCACACCACATGTTGATTTCTTTCCTTACAGAACGACGATTTTCACTGAATAATTTGGAGACGTTGTTGCGGTGTGAGGCTATCCATGATGAATTGTCAAACAATACTGAATGACAGTAAGTCACGCGTGATCTGTGGAAAAAAGAAACAAAATAAAAAAATCTGAATTGATCTCACCAATTATACAATGCAAAACTAGTAAGGAAAGACAGAAAGTCTGGCGGTGACGACTATATAATACCCTACACCTCTCCAACAATGCGGGTCATTGCGATAATAATTGGTAAATAGGTATTGCTATATCTAAATCTGAACCGATGATCACTAAATTAAGCAATAATCGTTCCTAAATGGATAAACATATTTCTACCAAATTTTAAATGATCGGAAGTAAAGTACATCTTCTATAGTGCTTTGATACCAAATCTTGTATGTACTCTAAAAACATTAAACTGAAATAACATGTTAAGTATTTTAATGCACTAGTTTAAAGTTATTAGCTGCTAACTTTTCCAACCAAATGGTACCTTTTTTCAGTGGACTGTAGGTACTATAAAAGCTTTATACTGTACAAAATTTCAAGTATTTGTATGCACTGGTAGTATTAAAGTTCTAAACTGGTAACTTTTGGTACAAAATGGTCCATTTGTGTGGGAGGTATCAAAAGGGGCGTGCCAATAACGCCCACTTTTCTCTGAACTCTATGTGCTATAAAAATATTACACTGTACAAAATTTCAAGTATTTGTATGAACTGATATTAAAGTCATAAGCAGTTAACTAGAAGGAGTGGACCAATATGGCCCATCTTCGAACTTAACCGGAGATAGAGAAAAATATTACCGCATACCAAATTTGAAGTCAATCGGTTACTCCTTTCGAGAATAATCGTGCGCACCAGCCAGCAGACAGACACCCAGACAGACAGACGGACGGACGGACATTGCTCAAATGGCTTAAAATGGCCCAAAACGGCCGAACATACTTAGGGTCTTAGGTCACTCCTTCGATGTGTTACATATTTGGCTCGTAGCAAATGATATATACCCTCCTCTCTAAGGTGAGGGGAAAGTTCAGTTAAAATGCTTAGAAAATGTGGTATTTATGGCTTAAACAAGCCTTTTTGAGAGCGACATCTGTAGGTTGACTATAAAAAATATGAACCGATTTCTCAAAATTTTTGCTGTGATGTTTTTTTTGTCAAAATAGAGTACAAACTGCAAAGTTTCAGCTAAGTTGTTTTCAAAATGTGGTATCTATAGCTCAAAAACCATATTTTGGTGCGACTTCTATAGGGAAGCTATATCAAAACATTGACCGATATGGCCCATTTGCTATCCCAAAAGACCTACAACTATAGGTATGTCTACCAAATTTGATCAACCTAGCTGTATTATTACGGACTGTAGCGTGATTTCAACGGACAGATAGACGGACAGACAGACAGACAGACAGACGGACATGGCTAGACGATTTAGAGTTTCACGACGATCAAGAATATATATACTTTATAGGGTTGCAAGCAATATTTAGAGGTGTTACAAACGGAGTGACAAAATGAATATTCCCCCCATCCTATGGTGGAGGGTATACCAACGAACGCTGAAAAATGTGGTATTTATGGCTTAGATTAGCATATTTGAGAACTAGATTTACATGGGGACTACAAGAATATAAAAACTGATTTGTATACATTTTATTGAGATGAATTCTTGCCAAAAATTGAATACAAACTACAAAGTTTCAGCAAAATTTCTTAGAAAATGTGGTGTTTATGGCTTAAATAAGCATTTTTGGTAGCGACATCTGTAGGTGGACTATAACAAAATATGAACTGATTTAAAAACTGTTTACTGCGAAGAATTCTTATCTTAATTAAATGCAAACTGCAAAGATGCAGTCAAAATGCTTAGAAAATGTGGTATTTATGGCTTAAATATGTATATTTTGGAGCGACATCTATAGGGTGACAATAACAAAATATGAACTGATTTATACAATTTTTGCTGTGGTGAATTCTTGTCAAAATAGAATACAAATTCTGCTAAATTGCTTTAAAATTGTGGTATCTATGGCTTCAATACCGTATTTTGGAGCGACCTCTATAGGAGAGCTATATCAACACACTGACCGATATGACCCATTTGCAATCCCAAACAACCTGCATCTATAAACAAGATTTCTACCAAATTTGATCAACCTAGCTCTATTATTACGGACTGTAGCGTGATTACAACAGACGGACGGACGAAAGAACATGGGTAAATCGTCTTAGAATTTTACGACGATTATGAATATATAAGTATGTACTACAGGGTGGCTGATATGTATTGCAACCACCTTCAGGTTGCTATCATTTCTAAACCGCTAGTCTGATAGCTGACAGATTTATTTCAGTGACAGTTCATTTTATTGTTTACAAGCTTACAAAAGCATTTTGATCTATTGCATTCAGGAAAAAGTTATTCGTGATGGAATTCAAGCGTGATAGTGTGATTGTTTTATATTTGGGTGGGAAAACACAAGTGGCTATCGTTAGAGCCCTCCAGCATTTAAATGTGAATAAATCTTTTGTTTCTCGTACCATTGCTCGTTACCGTGATACTGGCAGTGTTGCATCGCGTCCAAAAAGTGGACGGAAAAAAACGGTAACAACACCAGAAATGATCCGAAAAGTGAAGGCCAGATTTGATCGAAATCCACGCCGCAGTGGTAGAAAAATTGCTCGTGAGCTGAACATATCGCGAGAACGGATACAACACATATTAAAAAATGAGCTTGGACTAAAGCCATTGAAGTTCCAAAAAGTGCAAGAGCTCACCGATGCACAAAAAAAAGTTAGACTGGAAAGAGCCAAGGAGTTGCTTCGCTTGCACGAAAGAGGCCAGTTACCGAATTTGGGTTTCTCCGATGAGAAGCCATTCCAAATAGAGCAGTTTGTGAACAAACAAAATGATCGGGTTTACTTGCCAAAGAGGTCAGCTGAAAATGTACACCTTCGATTGGCCACCAGAACTCAAGCGCCGCCGATGGCAATGGTGTGGGCCGCCGTAACGGCCGATGGTCGCTCCCCGCTCGTATTCATCGACCATGGGGTCAAAATAAATGCCGAATATTATCGGGAAAATGTCCTAAAGACAGTATTGAAGCCCTGGGCAGACAAACATATCGGCCGCAGACCATGGACATTCCAACAGGACTCAGCACCATCGCACTCAGCACGCGTCAACCAAGAATGGCTTAAAAAGGAGGTTTAAAAGGAGGTCGCTTCATTTCTACCGCACAATGGCCACCAAGATCTCCGGATCTCAATCCGTTGGACTTTTGCGCCTGGGGCATTTTAGAGAGTAAGGTTCGCACTAAAAAATACCAAAGTATCGATCATCTCAAGACGGCGCTTCGCCGGGAATGGGCCAAAGTACCGCAGAGCCACTTTCGTGCAGCCATAATTCGTGCCAAATGTGGCCAATTCGAACAAATCTAAACTGTTTCTAAAATGTTATGTTATTTCCGACATTTTTTGCTTTTGAACAATAAAATTTAAAAAAAAAATTAAAAAAATACTTTGTTGCATTACATATCAGCCACCCTGTATATGGGGGTCACATATTAATATTTAGAGGTGTTACAACCGAATTGACAAAATAAATATACCAACCGACCTATGGTGGAGGGTATAAAAATTAGATCGATTCTGAGAAATCGCAAATTATATTTTTATTTCCGCGAAAAGCGACCGAAATAAATTGTTTAAGATAAAATTAATATTTTTTTGAAAAGTGCACTGAAAATCCTTTAAGAAACAATATTTATACCCTCACTTTAGTGATACGAGGGTATATATCAGATGGGCCATATTGGTCTACTCCTTCTGGTACCTCGCATACAAAGGGTTAAAATTTAGTGAAATATTGATTCTTTAATAACTTCTATACTGCTTATTCGAATCTTCTGAAATTCTACACATAATATTAGTATATTAGTCGCTATTACCTCGAGAAAAATGGTGAAGTCGCCACGTCCCTTTTGGTACCTCCCACACAAATGCACCATTTTGCATCAAAATGTAACTGCTTATAACTTTAATACAAGTGCATACAAATGCTTGACATTTTCTACAGTATAATGTTTTTGTAGCGCCTCGTAGCGTCCGTTAAAAAATGGGCATTATTGTACAGGCCCTTTTTGTACCTCCCGTCCGGTAAAAAATTGGCATTATTGTACAGGCCCTTTTGGTACCTCCCACACAAATGGACCGTTTCGTACCAAAAGTAAACCTCTTGTAACTTGAATACCAGTGCATACAAATACTTGAAATTTCGTACAGTGTAATGCTGTTATAGTGCCTATAGTCCTGTAAAAAGTGGGCGTTATCACCCCACACAAAATGACCTAATCATACCAAAATTAAATAGCTAGTATTTAAGAATCTACTGTTTACCGAAAAATATGTGTATTTGGGAAAACCCCTTCCGGTACCTCCCGCACAAATTGACAGATTTATTAGTGTAATGTTATATATTACATTACTCACAAAGTGAGGGTATACATTAGTCGTTTTACCCGACTGAAACTTTACTTGTTTCTATTTTCAATTTCTTATGCTTTGTAGCATTAAAATTATGCTCAAACCAGTAAGGAAAGGCTAAAGTCGGGCGGGGCCGACTATATAATACCCTACACCACTCTCGTAATATTGAATAACTCTGAAATATAAATTTTGTAATTCATGTATAAATTGTTTACATAAATTTACTTTTGGGACATTTTATACTTAAATAATACCCTGTACCACAGTGTGGTGTGGGGTATAAAAACGATTGGATCTAAAGAGCCAAATCGGATGAAACATATATATGGGAGCTATAGCTAAATCTTAACCGATTTTCTTCAAATTCGGCAGTGTTGGTTCATGGATCAAGAAACTCTACCATTCTAAATTTCAAAATGATTGGATGTAAAATACAGCTTCTACAGGACTAAAGGGCCAAATCGGACGAAACATGTATATGGGAGCTATAGCTAAATCTTAACCGATTTTCTTCAAATTCGGTAGTGTTGGTTCATGGATCAATAAACTCTACCATTCTAAATTTCAAAACGATTGGATGTAAAATACAGCTTATATAGGACTAAATGGCCAAATCGCACGAAACATATATATGGGAGCTATAGCTAAATCTTAACCGATTTTCTTCAAATTCGGCAGTGTTGGTTCATGGATCAAGAAACTCTACCATTCTAAATTTCAAAACGATTGGATGTAAAATACAGCTTCTATAGGACTAAAGGGCCAAATCGGACGAAAGATATATATGGGAGCTATAGCTAAATCTTAACCGATTTTCTTCAAATTCGGCAATGTTGGTTCATGGATCAAGAAACTCTACCATTCTAAATTTCAAAACGATTGGATGTAAAATACAGCTTCTATAGGACTAAAGGGCCAAATCGGACGAATGATATATATGGGAGCTAAAGCTAAATCTTAACCGATTTTCTTCAAATTCGGCAATGTTGGTTCATGGATCAAGAAACTCTACCATTCTAAATTTCAAAACGATTGGATGTAAAATACAGCTTATATAGGACTAAAGGGCCAAATCGGACGAAAGATATATATGGGAGCTATATCTAAATCTGAACCGATTTCAACCAAATTCAATAGGGATCTTTACAGCTGCGAAATACTCTAAACTGCAAAATGTCAGAACGATCGGAGTGAAATTGCGACCTGTAGTCGACGAACAACTTTACATGGACAGACGGACGGACGGACAGAGATTAAATCGACTCAGCTAGCGATTCTGAGTCGATCGGTATACTTTCAGCTGGGTCTAGCTGTGTTATTTTCAGGTGTTACAAACATCTGCCGTGAAACAAACTTATAATACCCTGTACCACAGTGTGGCGTAGGGTATAATTATGCTCAAAAAACCATTACAGAGGAAAAAATCAATTTTTCTGAACTTTGACCTAGCCCCTGCCTCCAGTTTTAATTTAATTTTGCTAATATTGCCCTCATACTGGGGCAACATTTTCTGAGAATTTGAGAAATATCTAATTTTTGACCTGTGACACTTGAAAAGAACTACCTATATATTTTATTTAAATTCAAACATATCAAATATGCCGATTTGTTCCCATGTAGTCTTTTTCAAATCGAATATCAAATGTTTATAATATCTTCTTACACAGAGATTTATGCATCTTTTATTCAACATGTATACTATGATGTGGTTAATTGGATTGTTTCCACTTTCTGATTAATATTGGAAAGGAATCTGAAAAAACTATGCAATGAATAGAAATTGTACCTGTTCGTTGGGCCATCGTAAATATTTATAGATTTTTAGTTAGTGATGATTTTGTATGTAAATCGAATCGGGGTTTGTTTATTTCGAAGCATAATTTTCATTTTTATGTTTTTTGTTTTGTTTTTTTTTCTATCTTATGCAAATTTATGGATATATATTTTTATTGCTTATTTAAGGTAGAACACGCGCAGTGGCCATAAAATTGTAGCTGAACCAATAGTTGTACATATCTCACGGGCCCCTTCTCTATTTTCATTACTTGAATGAGTGACAATAATACTATATTTACCATAAGCGAACCGCCAACCCTCCCTTCAAAAAAAAAAAAAGTATTTAATGATGTTGGAAATATGTATGGTTTGATTTGTCGTAATAATTAAATATTTCTTGACAAAATGCTTGCTCGTAAACCCAAGAAAGAGTTTGTTTTCATTATTCATCACACGCACTTAGTTTAAGGCTGACCGTCGCTGATTGGGTTCAAGTTTGGAATTCGATCTAACGATTTTGGTTTACCAAAGTCGTCATCGACAAACTGTTTTTGGCTAAGCTGATATCCCTCAATAAGGGTAAGAAAAATGCTGATTGAGATACAAGTAATATTTGTATAAAACTTGATTAATAAGAACAAGATACATAATATGTATACTCGTATGTATACTTATAGTTTTTGTTGGTTGACTCAAGTGTAAAGAAGTCTACAGTGGTCGAGTCTAGCATAGAACAAGTAAAAGCATTAAGTTCGGCCATGCCGAATCTTATATACCCTCCACCATGGATAGCATGTGACCTCACAAAATAACTCAAACCTAAAGAAAATAACACCGAAAAAAATATTGGATGAGAACAGTAGAACACAACAAGTTAGATGCTATATATGGGAGCTATATCTAAATATGGACCGATATGGCCCATTTGCAATCCCAAACAACCTGCAACTATAAGAAGTATTTGTACCAAATTTGATCAACCTAGCTCTATTATTGCGGACTGTAGCGTGATTACCACAGACGGATGGACGGACGGACGGACATGGCTAAATCGTCTTAGAATTTTTCGACGATTAAGAATATATATACCTTATGGGGTCTCCGATCAATATTTAGAGGTGTTACAAACGGAGTGACAAAATGAATATACCCCCCCATCCTATGGTGGAGGGTATAAAGTATTTTAGTGGTCCAGTCTTGTATAGACGAATACCTCAATGGTCAAATCTAGTGCAGATAAAGACTTCAATGGTGGAATCTTGTACCGACGAAGACCTCAATGATCGAAAGTAGCACTTTTGAAGACCTCAATGTTCGTGTCCAGTATATGCAAAGGCTCTAGTATTACGGTGGTTCTAATATTTTTTTTACGAAATTTCTATGGGTCCATCCGGAATTATATTAAGACTATCGAAAAAATTTCGAACTTTATTTTTAATTTTTTTTACGCCGCTTGAGTAGTCCTACCTTTAAAAATTTGATTTATTGGTGCGGGGCCACGCCCATTGGTCCATTGATCCCTTAAATTTATTGGGCAATCACGTAGACTGCCAACAGATACACGTACATAAAATTACAGCACTCTCGCTGACAAATTGTGCATGATAACTCAATTTTAAAATTTGGGAAATTAATAACAGCCAAACGGCTGAACCGATTTGAATGATTTTTTGGATAAGAGGGAGGGATGTACAATAAACATTTTGTGATACACTCACTTCGAATGCACATCAGCTTTCGAAGTTACCAATAGAACTTTTTTTCACCAATTTAAAGAAGTAACAAATAACGTTATGTTTTAAATAGGATTATATTCAAAAATTTGAATTTCGAAAAACATTTTTTTTATGGTGTTATGTCTACACCATCTTCAACTGTAATTCGAAAAAAATCAATTCAATTTCGAATAAGATCAATTGAAATTCGAAGATTCCATTTGAAATTCGAAAAAGGTCAATTGAAATTCGAAGATTCCATTTGAAATTAGAAAAAGGTCAATTGAAATTCGAAATACATCAATTGCAATTCGAACCAGTAAGGAAAGGCAGAAAGTCGGGCGGGCCGACTATATAATACCCTACACCTCCCTAACAATGCGATAAGGGTTATTGCGATAATAATTTGGAATAATTGGTAAATGGGTAAGAACATATATATGCGGATATATCTAATTCTGAACCGATAATCGCTAAATTAAGCAATATTCGTTCCTAAATTGAGAAACATCTTTCTGGAGAATTTTGTAATGATCGGAAGTAAGCTTTCTATAGAGCTTTGTAAACAAATCAAGAGGAACATATATATGGAGCTTATATATAAATCTGAATCGATTTTCCCTGAATACTCATTCATGTAAAATAGAAACCTCTTTCTGTCGAATTTCGTACTGATCGGATATAAAATACAGTCTCTACAGCGCTTGCATGTCAAATCGGTGCTAACATATATATGGGGGCTATATCTAAATCTAAACCGATTTTCTCCAAATTTGGCAATATTCCTTCGTGTAATAAGAAACCTCTTTCTGCCGAATTTCGCTGTGATCGGATATAAAATACATTTTCTACAGCTATTGAATTTCAAATCGGGGGTAACATATATATGGGGGCTATATCTAAATCTGAACCGATTTTCTCCGAATTTGGCAGTATTCCTTCTTGTAATAAGAAACCTCTTTCTGCCGAATTTAGTACTGATTGGATATAAAATACAGTTTCTACAGCGCTTACATGTCAAATCGGGTGCAACATATATATGGGAGCTATATGTAAATCTGAACCGATTTTAACCAAATTCAATAGGGATCGTCCTTGGGCCTAAAAAAAGATATGTGCAAAGTTTCGTTGAGATCGGACCATAATTGCGACCTGTACTTTGATTACAAGAATACGTCTACAGACAGACGGACAGACAGACAGACAGACGGACAGACAGACAGACAGACAGACAGACGGACATAGCTAAATCGACTCAGAAAGTGATTACAAGTCGATCGGTATAATAAACAATGGGTCTATCTCTTCTCCTTTTGGGTGTTACAAACAAATGCACAAAGTCATAATACCCTGTACCACAGTGTGGTGTAGGGTATAAAAACATCAATTGAATTTTGAAAAACATCAATTGAATTTCGAATTACATCAATTGAAATTCGAAAAACATCAATTGAAATTCGAAACACATCAATTGAAATTCGAAAAACATCAATTGAAATTCGAAATATGTACATCAATTGAAATTCGAAATATGTACATCTATTGAAATTCGAAATACATCAATTGAAATTCGAATTTTTCCATTTGAAATTCGTAATACACCAATTTAAATTCGAAAAACATCAGTTGATATTCGAAATATATCAATTGATATTCGAAAATGTAAACAAATTGGGTAGAATTTATTTTTTTACCCATTAGATTGGGTAGAATTTATTTAAACACATTTGCTGACTAAATTTTAACATATAATGTGACGAACAGAAAACATATAGATGATTTTATCTTTTATGAATATTTATTCAAAATTAGTTGAAACAAAACATATTTACATATTTTAATATTAAAGGTTTAACACAGACAAATTGTATCACTTAAATGCTACCCCATCTAATATACAGCATCGAGTTTGTTTACATTTTTCGAATTTCAAATGATGAATTTCGAATTTCAATTGATGTTTTCCGAATTTCAATTGGTGTATTACGAATTTTAAATGGAAAAAATCGAATTTCAATTGACGTATTCCGAATTTCAATTGCAATTTTACGAATTTCAAATGATGTGTTTCGAATTTGAAATGATGTGTTTTGAATTTCAATTGATTTTTTTCGAATTTCAATTGATGTTCTTCGAATATCAAGTGATGTGTTTCGAATTTCAATTGATGTTTTTCGAATTTCAAATGGAATCTTCGTATATTCATTTTGTCACTCCGTTTGTAACACCTCTAACTATTGAGCTGAGACCCCATAAAGTTTATATATTCTGAGTCGTCGTAAAATTCTAAGACGTTTTAGCAATGTCCGTCCGTCTGTTGAAATCACGCTACCAAATATATTCCATTATATTCCGTAATAATAGAGCTAGGATGATAAAATTTGGTACAAATACTTCTTATAGTTGCAAGTTGTTTGGGTTTGCAAATGAGCCATATCGGTCAATGTTTTGATATAGCTCCCCTATAGATGTCGCTCCAAAATACGGTATTTAAGCAATAGATACCACATTTTTAAATAAATTTAGTAGAAACTTTGCAGTTTGTATTCTATTTTAACAATAATTCATCACAGCAAAATGTTTGCAAACCATTTCATATATTTTTACAGTCACCTATAGAGGTCGCTCCAAATTATACGTATTTAAGCCATAAATACCACAAACATTTTAACTGAATCTTTGCAGTTCGTAGTTAAATAAGACAAGAAATCATTGCTGTAACAATTTTTTAAATCAGTTCATATTTGTTTATAGTCTACCTATAGATGTCGCTCCCTAAAAGGCTTATTTAAGCCGTAAGCACCACATTTACTACGAAATTTAGCTGAAACTTTGCAGTTTGTATCCTTTTTTTGGCATGAATTCATCTCAATAAAATTTATATAAATCAAATTTAATTTTGTTAAAGTCCCTGCGAAGATGTAGCTCTCAAAAATGCTATTTTAAGCCATAAATACCACATTTTTCAGATGAAGAGTTTGGCTAAAGAATTTACGGCCTAAAATTTGACTAAAAATTGCAGCGTTTGTTGTTTTAAAAATTTACTTAAACAAAACGAATCGTTTCATGCTTTTCTCCGTTTCATGCCTTATATACCATCCATGGTGGAGGGTTTATTTTTTTAAAAATGTGAATTGTTATTAAGAAGACTTTAATTTGAAATTACCACAAAATTCACTGTAATTAATTGTTTTTTGATAACTCATTTAGAAATCCCATATAAAACAGTTGATAAAGAAGCGGTAAATCAATGTTGCCAAAAAATTCAGAAAGAGATGTTTACATGGTTAATTTCTTTTCATATTTATGTATTAAATAAATTTGGTAAAATTTAAATTTTGAATTTTGTCCAAAAAAAGTAGTAAAATTTCCTATAGTGCATTGGTCCGATCCCACCCATGTTTGGACGAATCACGCAGTGGTCCAGTTGGTCCCCACAAAGTCCAGTACTGGTGGGCCATCTGGGATCACAGTCCAGTCCCAATCATAGGGCCAGTAGGAATCTCGTTAATCAATTCGTAGGTTCGGATATTAGGAATCACTCACAAAATAATAACTGCAAATTGGATTGTATGGGCGGGGCCACGCCCACTCGATCAAGACCTAATGTAGCCTATGTCGCCCGCTAGGCTAATCACAAGATTCTCTGACAATTTCATAAAAATCGGTCCATCCGCTCAACAGGGGTTTGTCGAATGAAGTTCTGTTATATAGAGCTTCGAAATGAAGGTCTTAAGAAAGGCATCGAAATAAAGGTATGATTTAGAGCTTCGAAAGGAAAGTTTTGTGAAGAGCTTTGAAAGCAAGTCCTGATGTTGTGTTTCGAAAGGAAGGCCAACAGAAGGAATTCGAAATGCATATCATATCATGAAGTGTAAATTCAAGCTGTTGTGTACTAATGACAGACGTGGGTCATCGGAATGTATTTTAAACAAATGTCTTATTTAGTACATTGAATGAAATGCAGGTTCGTAAAGATAATATAGAATTATAGATGGAATGTCCCGATCCCGAAATATAATAACACTGGTCAACAAATTTGAAAAAAAAAAATTTACTGCAGATACGAAGCGTATTTTTAAGCTGGGTGCGTTGAATTTGAATCTGGCATAAAAATTGGGCTATCACGTTTTGTTTATTTTTTTTTTCGCATGCTGTCAATACTGAAAAACTGACACTACACTTTTACAATTATTAATTTGATTAGTGGCGTTTAAGCATGTCAGGAGATCGTGTATGGAGATCGTGTATTATTGATTCAAGCTATATTTGGTGGGAAAAATTATATGTGATATCAGGATCATTAAAATATATGTACATATTTACATTATTTTGGTTTTGCTGTGAGAAACTTGGACAACCCGTGGACATCGACAATGTTTTGCAATAGTTGCAGAACTGGTGCCAAATCACGGCTTTCGATATCGAGTACTTTACGATAGAAATGTGTTTTTTTTATTATCGTTAAAAGAGTATAGCTTCTGTCGACTTCGAGTAGATTGTTTAAATACTTTCTTATATAGCTTATCTGGATAGTTTTTTATTAATTCCAATGTTCACTTTTTCTTATAACAAAAATTAAAAAGGGTTTTCGATCGAAAAGTTCTTGGCCCCTGTTTTATACAAGTGGTCAAATGACAAGAACATTTATTTCCATTTTTCAATTCTAGTACTTTGAAGAGTCAAGTAACCACAAAACCGATTGTTATTTCTGTTTAACAAAAGTTGCTGGATTCAATATGAAAAATCGAAAAAATATTACTTACGCGAATGTCCCTTGGTTTCCAAACCAGTTGCTCCATTACCAGTCATTCCCCTTGCTACGAGCAGAGCTGAAAATATTTTTAAGAGCATCGTGAACAGTTTTCTTGCAAACAATAAGAGTGAAAACTACAGACAAATTATTGCTGAATTATTGAAAAATTATCATGAATTAGCTGCACGAATCTCACTCAAAATGCATTTTCTTCATTCTCATTTAAATTTCTTTTCTACAAAACCTAGGAGTGGTGAGCTACGAACAAGGGGAGCGTGCGAAATAATTGAGATAACCAAGAAACTATTATTTATTAATATTTTTTTCTGTTATAGTTACCAATTATTCGTTGCAATAATAATCGTTTGTTTCTTTATACAATTTCTGTTGTCAAGAATAAAACATTCGTTGTCACTACCACATATCGATCATATGGTACTATAATGAAAATGTAAAAGTAGTTACCACAACTAACCGAGTGTCAATGAAAAAAACAATTTTAAATCGATTGATACAACCATCGATTTAGTTGCAAGCAATTTCAGTTGATCGTATCCATACGAGTATTATTATTTTAGTTTTAACTATTTATATATAAATACAACCGGTACACGGTGTATGTAATAGACTTTTTGTTGCTAATACTATTTTTTTCTTGTTACTATCGAATTTCAACCAATTATTTTCCTGCGTGTATTTATGTATAAAGAAATACAACCAGCAGATGGTGTATGCTGTTTGTTTGTTGCTAGTACAACCAATTATTTTCCTGAGGTGCACGGCAGAAAATGGGGTTTTCAAACCCCAAAAAGAATGTTAAGAAATAATACACATTTTGAAAGAGAAGTCTAACGTTTCCGGAAGAAATGATTCATACGAGTATATGACAAATTTTTCGGAGACCTCTGCAAAAAAAAAAATTGAAAAATAGACTTAACAGAACACGTAGCAGACCAAATAGTGTAAGGTAGAAATTAAAACAAGTAAGAAAGTTTCAGTCGGGTAAACCGACTAAGGTATACCCTCACTTTGTGAGTAATATAATATATAACATTACACCAATAAATCTGTCAATTTGTGTGGGAGGTACCAGAAGGGGTTTTCCAAATACACATATTTTGCGGTAAACAGTACATTCTTAAATACATTGCATTGTGCTGAACTATAAGCGTTTATGTGCACTGGTATATTAAAGTTACGAGCTATGTAATTTTGGTATGATTTGGTCATTTTGTGTGGGAGGTACAAAAAGGGGCGGGGTGATAACGCCCACTTTTTACAGGACTATAGGCACTATAACAGCATTACACTGTACAAAATTTCAAGTATTTGTATGCACTGGTATTAAAGTTACAAGCCGTTTACTTTTGGTACGAAACGGTCCATTTGTGTGGGATGTACCAAAAGGGGCTGTACAATAATGCCCATTTTTTACCGGACTATAGGCGCTACAAAAACATTATACTGTAGAAAATTTCAAGCATTTTTATGCACTTGTATTAACGTTATAAGCAGTTAAATTTTGATGCAAAATGGTCCATTTGTGTGGGAGGTACCAAAAGGGGCATGCCAACTTCACTCATTTTTCTCGAGTTAATAGCGACTAATATACTAATATTATGTGCAGAATTTCAAAAGATTCGAATAAGTAGTATAGAAGTTATTAAAGAATCAATATTTCACTAAATGTTAACCCTTTGTGTGGGAGGTACCAGAAGGAGTAGACCAATATGGCCCATCTTCGAACTCATCCGGAGATAGATCAAAATATTACCACATACCAAATTTGAAGTCAATCGGTTAATCCTTTCGAGAGTTATCGTGCGCACCAGCAAGCAGACACACAGACAGACAGGCAGACAGACAGACAGACAGACAGACAGACAGACAGACAGACGGACGGACATTGCTCATTCGACTTAAAATGACCCAAAACGGATTTCCTCCGAACATACTTAGGGTCTTAGATCACTCCTTCGATGTGTTACACTTTTTTCCGTAGCAAATGATATATACCCTCGTCACACTAAAGTGAGGGTATAATAAGAATTATGAAGCAATACCTAGAGTTCGGAAATTGCAAAGTATGGATTGTGATATTTACGTATTAACTGATGTTTTGCAATTACAATGGCAGAAGTTTTATATTGCTTATAGTACGGGGAACATTGCAGAACATTGTACAAAATAAGTCAAAGTTTCCCAAAAAGTTTATCGTATAGCTACACCCAGGAAAATAATTGGTTGGAATTCGATTGTAAGAATACAAAATAGTACTAGCAACAAAAAATATATTGCCTACACCGTGTGACGGTTGTATTTATATATAAATAGTTGAAGCAACAATACCCTCCTAATAACATGGATACGATCAAATAAAAATGCTTGCAACTAAATCGATCGTTGTATCAATCGAATTAAGATTGTATTTTCATTGTCACTCGATTAGTTGTGGAAACCAATTTTAAACTTTCATTATAGTACCATATGATCGAATTTGGTTGTGACAACCAATGTTTTATTCTTGACAACAGAAATTGTATCAATAGACCAAAGATTACACTATGCAACAACAATTTTGTCCAAGGGATGTGGATAACAGTTTCTGGTGCAATTTGGTGTCACAAATACGAAAAAAAATAATAAGAATGTAAAAAAATAAGAAAATATGAAAAAGAAAATATATTGAGTGGTACCAGCCGAATAACATCTAGTACATCTAAACGAATAATATTTATAACAAAAATAAGGAATACTGCTCTATTTACAAGAGCATAAATTCTGGATTAATCACTCAAAAAATTGTTACTGAGAAAAAAGTATGTAACATTTTTTCGTGCGCACTACTTATGTATGTTAAGATCGCAGATTGCCGCTTCTATTTAGTAAGATACTTCATTCGTTCAATGGGGATTCGATGTTTTTCAAAGGAATTATCTGCAGCAAATCATATAACTGTGGAGACTGCTGTAGTATTTCATCATACCGGCTAAAAAGATTTCATTTGAGTTTGTTTTGTATATTTTTCGACCTATATTTTTAATTTAAGAAATTAATAATTGATTGAGCTCAAGGTCTTGTTTTGTTGTTATTTATTTTTTCATATTTTATTTATTATTGCCGATATTTCGCAATTCTTTGAATTGCATCTTCAGGGCTGATCTACAATTAAATAAGGTATAAATAACACTTATATTAATATCACATTTACTTTAAAATTTTTTTGTTAATATTTTCTTTTAAAAAACACATCTAAACACAAAGTAAAAAGGTCGCTTACATGTAAATATACTTTCATTTGAGGAGATATTTTTTATAAAGAAATTGATGCTTTCTATTGAACGCCATTAAAATTTTTTCATTGAACGGTTTTTTGGTAGAGCGGGCTTCAAATAATGTTATATGTTGACCAATAATGAAGGTCGACTGTCCTCCTGCAGGAGGACATTGTTTGTTCTACTAGACTTCGTTGACCTTTGTAAAGTATTTTCTGAATTTTCTGAGTCTAAACGTTTGGCCAATTCTTATTGCATTGATTGCTGGACAATATAATTTTGACATGTTTTTTTTCTAATTCGAATAGTTTTAGCATTCGACCATTTAATTAAGTATTCTCTGCGGAAAGATCTTTTCTAAATACCAGCGATTTCAAACGTTTGTTTGGCGTGCATACGTAATTTGTGAGAAACGCATGTGTCTGTCCGCTCGTCCGTCCGCTGTCTGTCTGACTGCCGTTTTGTTTTGAAAATAAACGAATTTGCTTCTGTTGTTGTGATGACTGACTGTTTCGTTTTAGAAAGGTATTTTCTATACAAGAACTGTCATGTAAAAAAACTCATAAAAATGTTGTTCTTTTCGATTAATCAGAAGAAGTGGACGACCCATAGAATAGAAGGCGGGAAAGGGGAAATGATTAACAGCAAAACGGGGGGCGCGTGTATGTCGTTTCACACATTCGCCATATTGGCGTAGTCAGTTCGTTTTCGCTTAATCTTTGAAATATTTCTGTAGTGCGTTCAACGTTTTTGTTTTGATTTTTATTCTTCGAGCATTCTCGTCTAAATAAGAAAAGCAAATCAAATACCTAAAAATCAAAATAAACGAAAAAGCTCATTATATGTACATCAGACGAAATACATACCACTTTTGAAACACAGTACTCCTTTGCAATATGAGTCAAGTTGAACAAAATTCGCCTCAACACCTTTTGTTTAGAACGTACTTTACTTTTTAAGTATAATTGTGAACTCGGACTATCTACCGAATGATGAGTTAACTTAAGTTTTGGTTAACCATAAGTTTGGATATAATTAAACGTAATAAATTTATTGAATATCGTATTTACATAAAACTTATGTTAATGGGACCAGTTTCCTTAGAGCATTGTACACTTTGTATTGTACACTAGTTCGGTCAAATCAAAATACTAATTTGACATATTTGTCTAAAATACCATCTTACAATGTCATACGATAGTTATGATCTCAAAAAGATTGTCCGGATTATTCATAGAGTTTCTATCGCCAGACAATTACACAGTGCGACAGTCCAAAAACAAAAACCCGCGAGACTAATTTTCTTGCAGGTCCTGTGGGGAGTAAACCAACGTTTGTTCATTGAAATTTGACGGCCAGCCCCAAAATCCGGATCTACAGGTAAAAAAAAACGATTTTCTTGCATACATTTTATGCCATAAAGAAGTATAAAGGATGAACCTAATGATCGACTATAGTACAAAGGATGACCTCATTGGTCGACTCTAGTATAAAATATGTCCTCAGTGATCGACTCTAGTACAAAGGATGACTGCAGTGGTCGACTCTAGTATAGAGGAAGACCACAGAGGTCGACTCTAGTATAACGGAAGACCTCAGAGGTCGACTCTAGTATTGAGGAAGACCTCAGAGGTGGACTCTAGTGTAGAGGAAGACCTCAGAGGTCGACTCTAGAAAAGAGGATGACCACAGTAATCGAATCTAGTATAGAGAGAGGCCTCAGCAGTCGACTTTGGAACAGGTGAAGACCTCAGTAGTCGACTTTAGTATAGAGGAAGACCTCAGTGGTCTCTAATATAGAAGAAGACATCAGTGGTCGACTTTAGTATAGTGGAAGACCTCAGTCTAATGTAGAGGAAGAACTCAGAGGTCGTCTTTATTATAGTAGAAGACCTCAGAGCTTGACTGTAGTATAGAGGAAGACCTCATAGCTTGACTATAATATAGAGGAAGACTTCAGTGGTCGACTTTAGTATAGAGAGAAGACCTCAGGGGTCGACTGTATTATAGAAAGAAGACCTCAGGGGTCGACTCTAGTACGGAGGAAGACCTCAGTGGTCGACGCTACTACATAGGAAGACTTCAGTGGTCGACTCTACTACAGAGGAATACCTCAGTGGTCGACTCTACGACAGAGGAAGACCTCAGTGGTCGACTCTACTACAGAGGAAGACCTCAGTCGATTCGACTAGAGACATCGGTGGTAGACTCTAGTACAAAAGATGACCTTAGGGATCAACTGTAATATAGGGTTTTACATTAATGAGAAGTTTCGGCGTTTCAAATGAAGAAGTAGCTTTAGTTCTTGAGTCAGTTTGATCTTGTAAGGATGAAGGCCAAGATTTTTTCGCAAAATACGCCACAGTGTGAGTTGAGAGAGCCTAATTCCTGAGAACGACGTGGAATCAACTAATTTGGCTCATTTTGAACGGATACACTAACGGCTGCGATATTTTCGTTTCTTTGAGCGGTACGGCGACTCTTTGGCGCCGGGACATCCAAAAGTGGACATTTGGATTCAAATTTATCCACTATAGGACGCACAACGTGTCGGGTGGAACGATTATTACGGCCGAAAATCGGAGTAAGACCTCTTAATTTATTTTTTAATGATTTCCAAACGTAACTAAACGTAAACTATCCCATGTTGAACATGTTGACTTCGAATATCGTTTTGACACTGAAAGATCATTAAAAATGTTTGAGGGCACCCTCAAATTGACATAAAGACATGAAATTGTTATGTCCCTATTAGAAAACCCGATACAAACGATCACCACAGCTGTTGATTCTAGTATAAAAAATGGCCTTGGAGATCGACTCTAATACAAACAATAACTTCGGGGATCGACTCTAGTACAAAGTATGTCCTCAGTGATCGACTCTTGTATAAAGAAAACAAATATACCTATTTTTCGCTGAACAGTAGATACTTTAAATACATTGCACTGTATAAGCGTTTATGTGCACTGGTATATTAATGCTGAGGTATTAAATTGTGGTATTATTTGGTTATTTTGTGTGGGAGGTACCAAAAGGGGCGTGGTGATAATGCCCATTTTTCACAGGGCTATAGGCACTATAAAAGCATTACACTGTACAAAATTTCAAGTTTTTTTTTTATAAACTGGTATTAATGTTATAGGCTGTTTACTTTTGGTGCAAAATGGTACCTTTGTGTGGGAGGTACCTAAAGGGACGTGGCAATAACGATAATATTTCACTGGACTGTAGACAATATAAAAGCATTACACTGTACACAATTTCAAGTATTTTTATACACTGGTAATAATGTTATAGGCCGTGAACTTTTGGTGCAAAATGGTGCATTTGTGTGGGAGGTACCAAAAGGAGCGTGGTAACTTCGCCCATTTTTCTCGAGTTGATAGCGACTAATAAACTAATAGTATGTGTGGAATTTCAGAAGATTCGAGTAATATTCGAGTAGTAATATCAGTTATTAAAGAATCAATACTTCACAACATTTTAACCCTTTGTGGGGGAGGTACTAGAAGGAGTGGACCAATATGACCCATCTTCGAACTTAGCCGGAGATAGAAAAAAATATTACCACATACCAAATTTGAAGTCAATTGGTTACTCCTTTCGAGAGTTATTGTGCGCACCAGCCAGCAGACAGATAGACGGACGGACGGACATTTCTCATTCGACTTAAAATGACCCAAAACGAATATCCGCGGAACATACGAGTACTTAGGGTCTTAGATCACTCCTTCGATGTGTTACACTTTTGGCCGTAGCAAATGATATATACCCTCGTATCACTAAAGTGAGGGTATAAAAATGATATATACCCTCGTCACACTAAAGTGAAGGTATAAAAGGGATGACCTCAGTGGCCGATTCTGGTATAAAGGATGACCTCAGTGGTCGACTCTAGCATAAAGTATGTTCTCAATGATCGATACTAATATAAGGTATGATCATAGTGATCGACTCTAGTAAATTTAAAAGATGACCTCAGTGGTCAACTCTAGTAGAAACCAGTAAGGAAAGGCAGAAAGTCGGGCGGGGCCGACTATATAATACCCTACACCTCCCAAACAATGCGATAAGGGTCATTGCCATAATAATTTGGAATAATTGGTAAATGGGTTGTAACGTATTATCTAATTCTGAAACGATAATCGCTAAATTAATCGTTCCTAAAGTGAGAAACATCTTTCTGGAAAATTTTAATGATCGGAAGTAAAATACAACTTCTATAGCGGTTTGATACCAAATCAGTAGGAACATATATATGGAGCTTTAATATAAATCTGAACTGATCTTCCCTGAATACTTACTCATGTAAAAAGACCTCCTTCTGTCGAATTTCGTACTGATCGGATATAAAATACAGTCTCTACAGCGTCAAATCGGAGGTAACATATATATGGGAGCTATATCTAAATCTGAACCGATTTTCTCCAAATTTGGCAGTATTCCTTCATGTAATAAGAAACCTCTTTCTGCCGAATTTCGCACTGATCGGATATAAAACAGTTTTTACAACGCTTACAGGTCAAATCGGGGGTAACATATATATGGGGGCTATATTTAAATCTGAACCGATTTCTTCCAAATTTAATAGTGTTCATCCATATAATAAGAAACCTCTTTCTGCCGAATTTCATACTGATCGGATATAAAATAAAGTTTTTACAGCGCTTACATGTCAAATCGGGGGTAACGTATATATGGGGGATATATCTAAATTTGAACCGATTTCTTCCAAATTTAATAGTGTTCATCCATATAATAAGAAACCTCTTTCTGCCGAATTTCATACTGATCGGATATAAAATACAGTTTTTACAGCGCTTACATGTCAAATCGGGGCTGACATATATATGGGGGCTATATCTAAATCTGGACCGATTTCAACTAAATTCAATAGGGATCGTCCTTGGGCCAAAAAAAAGATATGTGTAAAGTTTCGTCGAGATCGGACCATAATTGCGACCTGTACTTTGATTACAAGAATACATGCACAGACGGTCAGACGGACAGACAGACGGACAGACAGACGGACAGACGGACATAGCTAAATCAACGCAGAAAGGGATTCTAAGTCGATCGGTATAATAAACGATGGGTCTATTTCTTCTCCTTTTAGGTGTTACAAACAAATGCACAAAGTTATAATACCCTGTACCACAGTGTGGTGTAGGGTATAAATATGTCCTCAATGAATGACTCTAGTAAATATAAATAATGATCTTAGTGATTGGCTTTACTATAAAAGATTACCGCAGTTGTCGTTGTACTACAAATCGAATGACATCAGTGGCCGAATCTAGTACACAGGATGACCTCAGTGGTCGACTTTAGTACAAAGTATGATCTCGGTGTGTCCTCAGTGATCGATTCTAGCATAAGGATGCTCTTATTGATCGCTTCTAGTATAAAGAATGGCCTTAGTTGTCGACTGTATTACAACTAATGACCTCTTTGGTCAACTCTGATATAAAGTATGTGCTCAGTGATCGATTGTAGTATAAGGATGATCTTATTGATCGGTTCTAGTATATATGATGACACAGTTGCAGACTCCAATACAAATAATGAAGTATTCTCAAATTTTATAAAGTGCATCTTATGACATGCGTATTCCGCCTTCAAAAGCAACCGGTTTATATGCAGACAATCCCACTTTTATAACATCCGGGATAGTAAAGATTCGTGAGAATGTGCAGAAGAGGTATTTTTAACTTTCGATGTTTCAGGATGGTTAATTTTTGGGGATAATCAAAGACTTGTTAGGAATTGGTCTTATTTGTGATTTGTCTACTGAATGTGCTAAAATTACATATAAAGTACAGTATGTCAAGCAAGTATTTTATTTTAGAGTTTTAAGTAGGGAAAATTACTCTTGGTTGTTATTATTTGTTTTGTTTTAGGATTGTATTATAAGTATAATCGCTGAATTCTAGAAAAAAATGTAAAAAGTGTAACGCAACTTATTTGACACCAAGTTTTTTTGAGGAAATTTATTGTTGCTATTTGAAAACAAATTATTAAATCATTAACAAATATAAAAAAAATATTTTAAAAATAATTCAAAGTTATGCTTTTCCAAAAAAGCGTATCAGAAGGTAATTTTTTGCGATGTATAAACACTTTCTTGATATACTGTATACGAGTATTCGCACGTATCTACACTTGAATGGTTGTACTACATACGTCAATCCGAACAGCGAGTTGGCAAATCGTATTCTCACCGCCAAAATTGTCGGCCCTTGGCGACATCGCCTTACCGTGAAAACGCCAAAGCAGCAGTCACTTTTTTGCTGTGTCCAACATTGATTTGTAAAATAAGCGTTTTTTCGAAAATCGTTTTCAAAATTCTTAATAAGAAAGCCTACTATATCTTAGGCGTGTATGTATGTGTGCCTTTCGAGTTCGTATAGGCCGATGGTGAAGAAGAAGCAATATTGTAAAAGTATTTATTTGCGAAAATATGGGGTTTTTGTTGTATTTTAGTTCACATTGTGATTGTCTGGGGCTTTGGCCGCTGCACAGTGGGAGGAATTAAAAAAGGGAAATAATTCGGCCGTTTCTTAAGCAGAATACCGATTGCGACAAAACTTGTCATACTTGTATTAGATAATATATGTTTCAAATTTGTGGAACCCAAGGGAATACATGGACGGAGCTACAGGGCCTCAAAGTTGGCCACCTCGGGTATACGAAATGTTTAAGCGCGCGAACCTTTTTTTATGTCTTCTCTTTCGAATAAAACTATGTGTGTCCGTTCTACTAAAAGAGGTCTATAAAAGGCGTGTTATACAAAAGAATTATCACAAACACTTCCCGAGATATCTGCTTATAACATATTTATATTCTTCTTAAAGGAAACTTCCTAGAGAATGAGAACGGGTAAAAAGTATTACTGTTATTTTTGCCAAGATTTTCCAATATACACCATTTGTTACACAAATTTCAAAAGTAATCCATATTTTTTTAACAATTTTTGTATATGACAAGGTTTTGCACGTTGAAGTGCCAAGGGAATTTGGAGCACGATTTTAGTATAGTAAATATAGGGGAAAACCAAAAAAATTAAATTATTTGGAATTTTCGAAATTGTTTTGGGAATTGCGAGTGTATCACATCGAAGGAGTGATCAAAGACCCTAAGTATGTTCGGCAGATATCTGTTTTGGGTCATTTTAAGTCAAATGAGCAAGGTCCGTCCGTCTGTCTGTCTGTCTGCTGGATGGTGCGCACGACAACTCTCGAAATGAGTAACCGAGAGTTATCGTAACCGACTTCAAATTTGGTATGTGGTAATATTTTCTTCTATCTCCGGCTAAGTTCGAAGATGGGCCATATTGGCCCACTCCTTCTAGTACCTCCCCACAAAGGGTTTACATTTACTGAAATATTGATTATTTAATAACTTCTATACTACTTATTAGCATCATCTGAAACTCTACACATAGTATTAGTCACTATTATCTTGAGAAAAATGGGCGAAGTTGCCACGCCCGTTTCGGTACCTCCCACACCAATAGACAATTTTGAACCAAAAGTTAATAGCTTATAACTTTAGTACCAGTGTAGACAAAGACTTGAAATTTTGTACAGTGTAATGGTGTAATAGTTTGAAATAGTTACATGTGACCAACTTTTATGACATGTAGCTCCCCTGTATACCAGAGGAGGCCAAAATTTAATACCACATCTACAAGTAGTCTAAGTTTTGTCCCAATCTGTTGTCTGGTTAAGAAACGGGCCAATTATTTCCCTGTTTTTTTGCATTACCCCACTGTGCGCCGCTAAGCCATGGTGTAGTTCTGCTCAGTTGTGTGAGTGCGCTTGCGAGAGAATGTTTGCCGGTTGGGCTTGTGTTGTTGTTGGTTCAATAACCGCCAAAATTTTTGAAGGCCAAAATAATGCGAGATTTTTTTTCGTTAGGCTCAAACAACACATTTTTGTTTTACTTTTTTTTTCGTTGGTGGCATAGTGTTAAATGGCTGTGGCGTGTGATACGGTGGGGAATGGTACGGCGTAAGCATGCGAAATATTACTCATACTCGCGTACAGCATGAATGGAATATGCTGTGGCCGGTCTGGTGTTCTGGGGGTTTCTGTTATACATACATAAATATTTTGTACATACACACTAGGGATGTAACGAAAATTCGCATTCGCGAAAATCGTATTTGGATCATTCGCTTTCGCAAAAATATATTTCAGTATTCGCTTCCATTTGTTAAAAGTGTTAAATCTCCTTATTCCCTTCACAGAATTTGAAGATATTAATACCAATGAAAACCTCTACCACTTCTCTTCAAAACAGTTGAAAAAATAGGTTTGTCCTTGTGGTAACAGGAGGTAAAAATATGGAAAACATTCTTAATACTTGAATATCCTGGAAAAGTAATAAAATAATATATGTACTTGGTTCAGTTCCTTAAATCTGCTGGTACTAAAGGGTCAAACTATTATTCGCATTCGCTTTCGCAAAAAAGCATATTTTACTATTCGCTTTCGCATGAAATATATTTCAATATCCGCTTTCGCATCCGCTTTCGCATCCGCTTTCGCATCCGCTTTCGCATCCGCTTTCGCTAAAGTCACTTCCGTTACATCCCTAATCTGAACCGATTTTAAACAAATTCAATAGGGATCGTCCTTAGGCCTAAAGGAAGATATGTGCAAATTTCGTTGAGATCGGAACATAATTGCGACCTGTATTTTGATTACAAGAATACATCTACAGAAAGACGGACATAGCTAAATCGACTCAGAAATTGATTACAAGTCGATCGGTATAATAAAAAAGTGAAACCTGAACAGCTTGTAAATAAGATGTGTACCTTCTACAGATGTGAGGGAGAAATAAGTTACTTTTCCTGAAGAGTTGCTGGCGATGATGCTAGGAAAATTGGGAAGCGCACGATATCTTTCAAAATTAACAACGGATTGGCATACAATTTGGTATATGGAAATGTTTTTTTTTGTCGTATACTAAGTTCAACGATGGACATTATTGCCCCCCCTATCCTAGTACCTCCCCCACGATGTATTAAAATTTAATAAAAAAACAAGAAATTTGTTATGTCTTGGCTCTTTTTGTAAGGGAGTTACTAACACGGGTGTGGTGATAACTCCAATTTTTAACAGGACTGCAGGAATTTTAAAAACTTTACATTGTCCAAAAGTATTGAGTATTTATATTTGCTAGCTCATGTGCCAGTGGGAACCAGCTGCTAAACTGATGGGTCCAGGCTAGGAGGAAGGACGGGTCTGGGACTTAGATGAACCAGAAGTCGAACTTTACTTCCGCCTCCCAGACCATAACACTGTTTTTCAAGCAGAAGTTCGAGCAATCACGGAGAGTGTTAACTGGCTCGGTAATACCACAAAGCCTAAATATGCCAACATTTTCACAGATAGCCAAATGGTGATCCAAGCAATAACATCGGAAAAGGTCAAACCCCGAACAGTGTTAGACTGTAAAAGAACGATAAATAATTACTAAGTCCATGGACAACTACGTATTTTCTGGGTACCGGGACACAATAGGGTGATTGGAAATTAACGAGCCAACAGCTTCATAGGGCAGAGAACTTCAAGTAATAAACTTAGAAAATTGGAAATCTTTCGAAGCCACGAAGGATTAGTTGAAACACTAGGCAGTGATGGCACACAAAACTGTGTGGAATAGAGCAACTGCAGAGATACTGTGGGGTGACCCAAATGAAACTAAACAAGATCGAGATTTGTAAGATGATGAGTTTTCTAACAGGACACTCAAGCTTACAGGTACATCTTCATCGCATAGGACTAGCAGAAAACGACGAGTGCAGGACATGCAGGGCATGCAGGGAAAACATCGACGCGATGGAACATTTTCTGTGTCACTGCCCAGCTTTCACACATGCAAGATCCCGATATTTCGGTTCCGACATATTGCCAGACTTGACTCATCTCAGAGGATATGACTGGAAGATACTGAGAAAATTCGTGTCTAGTACCGATTTTCTGTAACCCGTGGGGTATAAAAATCATAAATAAGGAGCGCACAACAGGCCGAACCACTGGCTTAAGGGTATGTCCATGGACATGAGACGTTTAAACGTTTAAACCGCTATTCAACCTAACCTTACCTATATGCAATGGTATTCACGATATACTCGTAAGCCGTATACTTTTTGTACAAAATGGTACGTTTGTGTGAGAGGTACGAAAAGGTGCGTGGTAATAACGTAAATTTTTCGACAGACTGTAGGCACTATAAAAACATTACACTGTACAAAATTTTAAGTATTTATATGCACTAGTATAAAAGTTATAATCTATTAACTTTTCGTACAAAATGGTTTCTTTGTGTGGGAGTACCAAAAGGGACATGGCAATAACGCCCATTTTTCACTGTACAAAATTTGAAGTATTTGTATGTACTGGTATTAAAATTATAAGCTGTTAACTTTTGGTGCAGAATAGTCCATTTGTGCGGGAGGTACCAAAAGGGGCCTACCAATAAACCACATTTTCACTGGACTGTAGACACCACAAAATTATAACACTGCACAAAATTTCAAGTATTTTTCATCACTAATATAAAAGTTAAAAGATGTTTACTTAAGATTTAACCCACTGTGGGTGAGGTACTAGAAGGAGTGGACCAATATGGCCAATCTGGAGAAAAATGGTGCCATAATTCTATAGGTAAAGTATTATAAGAACTTATCCATTCAAAGCACTCCTACGGATGGGAACAGGCAATGAAGCCGACCAACATTATCGGCGGTGGCGGCGCATGGATAATTACCGATCGGTGTCGGCGGCTAATCGGCTGAGCCGATCAAGATCCAACTAGCGATGGCTTACAAATGTTATTCCCCTACCATTCTAAATTTCAAAACGATTGGATGTAAAATATAGCTTCTATAGGACTAAAGGGCCAAATCGGACGAAACATATATATGGGAGCTATAGCTAAATCTTAACCGATTTTCTTCAAATTCGGCAATGTTGATTCATGTATCAAGAAACTCTTCCATTCTAAATATCAAAATGATTGGATGTAAAATACAGCTTCTATAGGACTAAAGGGTCAAATCGGACGAAAGATATATATGGGAGCTATATCTAAATCTGAATCGATTTCAACCAAATTCAATAGCGATCTTAACAGCTGCGAAATACTCTAAACTGCAAAATTTCAGAACGATTGGAGTGAAATTGCGACCTTTAGTCGACGAACAACTTTACATGGACAGACGGACGGACGGACAGACATGCTTAAAGGTTAAGGTGGCGCTTTGAGATACTTACAATTAGAAGGAAAAAACTTAAAATAAAGAGAATAATATAAGAAAAGTTATGGAAGTTTTGTTATAATGTTGAAAATCGGTTCAATAAATCATCCATACATTTCTTTGAAAAATACATCTAATGAATATATCTTCTTCATGTATTTTAGCCCAATCAGAAAGTGGTCCTTTGTACAACTTACACATTGCTGTATCAGCTCTTCTTCATCCAAATGGTCGGAGTGTGCATCCGATGGTCTTGGGAATATATTAATTAAATTAAAGATTTTTGAGAGCTTTTATCCAAAAAATTATAAATACATACATACATTGATTATTAATACATTAAAAAAATTGCGATAGGTCCGTCTCAATTGCCACAACTAAAAAATTAGATCCTTTTAAAATTTTAAGAAATTATTACCATACTATGCCGCAATAATGACCCATAATATTAACTTATTTAAATGAATAGCGCAAACATCAAAGTTCAGACAAAAAATAAATTTGTATCTTTGTAATACACCGTACAGCATTTTTCAGATAATTCTGAGAATTTGACGTGAAAGTAGACCCAAAAAAAAAATAAGAACTTATGCGTCATTCGTTTAGTCAAGTTGGCTCAATTAATAATTTAATGACCATACGAACTTTTTAGTTAAAGGAGGATTTTTAGCACTTTTTCTATATTTTAACACGGTTATATCTCGGTATACCGTACGGAATATCTCTTTTGTGTCTGTTGTATTTATTGAATAGTTGTTGAAAGTTGTATTTATTGAATAGGAGAAAAAAATGCGGAACAAACTTAACTGAAAAAAGTGCATCCAGTGCCCTAAAAATCGCAAAAATTTAAATTTTTCCCCATTTTTTACCTTTTTTGCTCAATAAATTCATTCATATTACAGCTATTCGTAGACAGAAAATGTGAAATTTGTGTATGTACAAACTGTACACCTTTTCCATGTATTCACATTATAAGGATATTATAACAACACATTGTGTTCGGCGTAAAATTTTGCACCTCTTAAATCTGTTTCAACAAAATAATGACAATTCGCTGTTTTTAATTCTTCAGTAAACAAGTTTTTTCGATCCTGATTGCCAAACGTAGCAAAAATCATGCAATTTTGGGTACTTGTTATTTTCCATATTGAAATTTTTAATGCCATCGGTAGAGTACATATGGACCTTTTTATACCCTACTCCACACTGTGGTACTATAGATAGTCCCACTTTAACGTATACCGATCGACTCAGAATCATTAGCTGCGATCCGTCCGTCTGTCTTACGTTGTTCGTCGACTACAGGTCGCAATTTCACTCTGATCGTTCTGAAATGTTGCAGTTTGGAGTATTTCGCAGCTGGAAAGAACCCTTTTGGATTTGGTTGAAATTGGTTCAGATTTAGATATAGCTCCCATATATATCTTTCGTCCGATTTGGCCTTTTGGCCTATAGGAGCTGTATTTTATATCCAACTGCTTTAAAATTTAGCATTCTAGAGTTTATTGATCCTTGGACCAACATTGCCGAGGTTGAAGAAAATCGGTTCAGATTTAAATATCCTCCGATATATATATTTCGTCCGATTTGACCCTTTAGCTATATAGAAGCTGTATTTTAAAACCAATTGTTTTGAAATTTAGCATTCTAGAGTTTATTGATCCTTGGACCAACATTGCCGAGTTTGAAGAAAATCGATTCATATTAAGATATAGCTCACATATACATATATGTATCGTCCGAGTTGACCCTTTGGCCCTGTCAAAGGCTGTATGTCACATCCAATTGTTTTGAAATTCAGCATGGCAGAGTTTCTTGATCCATGGACAAACTTTGCTGAATTTGAAGAAAATCGGTTCAGATTTATATCTCCCATATATACGTTTCGTCCGATTTGGCCGATTTGGAAAATCGGATTTTGTTATAGCTCCCATATATATGTTTCACCCGATTTGGCTACAGATGCAGAGGAGACGTACCAGATGTAAATTGTGTAAACAAATTGTATTTGAAGTATACACTGGATATTTCATTGTTATCCAATCTTACTAGAGTGGTGTAGAGTATCATATAGTCGGCACCGCCCGACATTAGCCTTACTTAATGGAAGAAAAAAAAGATCGATTCTGTGATATCGCAATTTATATTTATATTACCGCGAAAAGGTACCAAAATAAATTGTTTCAGATAAAATTAATATTTTTTATGAAAAGAGCACGGAAAGTCCTTTAAGAAACTATATTTTCTATTTTCAATTTTTTATGCTTTGTAGCATTAAAAAAAAAAAAAAAAAGATTTTTCTGAACTTTGACCTTGCCCCCTGCCTCCAATTTTCATTTAATTATTTTAATATTGTAAGTCATTACTCCCACATACTAGGGCAACATTTTCTGCAAATTTGAGAAAGATCTAATTGTTGACCTGTGACACTTGAGAAAGAACTACACATATTAAAATTCAATTAAAGTCATATTGAAACCAGTAAGGAAAGGCTAAAGTCGGGCAGTGCCGACTATATAATACCCTACACCACTCTCGTAATATTGAATAACTCTGATATATAAATTTTGTAATTCATGTATAAATTGTTTACACAAATTTACTTTTGGGACATTTAATACTTAAATAATACCCTGTACCACAGTGTGGTGTAGGGTATAAAAACGATTGGATCTAAAGAGCCAATCGGATGAAACATATATATGGGAGCTATAGCTAAATCTTAACCGATTTTCTTCAAATTCGGCAGTGTTGGTTCATGGATCAAGAAACTCTACCATTCTAAATTTCAAAATGATTGGATGTAAAATACAGCTTCTACAGGACTAAAGGGCCAAATCGGACGAAACATGTATATGGGAGCTATAGCTAAATCTTAACCGATTTTCTTCAAATTCGGTAGTGTTGGTTCATGGATCAATAAACTCTACCATTCTAAATTTCAAAACGATTGGATGTAAAATACAGCTTATATAGGACTAAATGGCCAAATCGCACGAAACATATATATGGGAGCTATAGCTAAATCTTAACCGATTTTCTTCAAATTCGGCAGTGTTGGTTCATGGATCAAGAAACTCTACCATTCTAAATTTCAAAATGATTGGATGTAAAATACAGCTTCTTCAGGACTAAAGAGCAAAATCGGACGAAAGATATATATGGGAGCTATATCTAAATCTGAACCGATTTCAACCAAATTCAATAGCGATCTTAACAGCCGCGAAATACTCTAAACTGCAAAATTTCAGAACGATCGGAGTGACAGACATCGTTAAATCGACTCAGCTAGTGATTCTGAGTCGATCGGTATACTTTAAGGTGGGTCTAGCTGTGTTATTTTCAGGTGTTACAAATATCTGCCGTGAAACAAGCTTATAATACCCTGTACCACAGTGTGGTGTAGGGTATAAATATATTTTCAGAACTGAAAGAGTATTAATAGTATTATCAAACAGTCTACTTCAGATTTTATTTACCGATGGCCCAGAAGTAGAGAACATTCTTTCGCTTTCCAATGGTTCGAAGAGCATTAAATAAATTGGTGACGTTTTCCGCTAGCCACTTGCTTTATAAAACTTAAAAAAAATTTATTGCATGATTTGGTAGTCGTTTTTTATTTGGTGAAATATTTTCATTTCCGTTTGATATGGCACAATTTAAAATGTCTTCAAATGATCTATCAGTCGTATGTCCACCAATAGGAATATCATCCAAGTCTGTAACATCAACGATACTTTAACAATCTGGAAGTACATTTTTTCAGCGTTCGAATCGTTTAGAAATAAATTATTATCATTGTTCATAAATATTATAATATTAATTTTAGTTTATTTTAACGCTTTCATTATTAGCATTATCTACTGGAGCTAAATCTTCGTTGTCATCTGCATCTGAGAGTTATATATTATTTCCCGGGAAACCGGGAATGAAAAATGACCGGGATACCTGCGATTTCCTGGGCGGAAGTTCCCGGGAGAGCAACTGTAATGATTGAATAACTAGCAGTTGATACTAAATGTTCCTTTTGTGTGGCGGATATGAAAAATGTCCCAAAAGTAAATTTATGTAAACAATTTATAGATGAATTACAAAATTTATATATCAGAGTTATTCAATATTACGAGAGTGGTGTAGGGTATTATATAGTCGGCCCCGCCCGACTTTAGCCTTTCCTTACTGGTTTTATTTAGGTTTGAGCTATTTTGTGGGGTCACATGCTATCCATCGTGGAGGGTATAGTATAGGATTCGGCATGGCCGAACTTAATGCTTTTACTTGTTTTAATTTTTTTGCATTTCAGTTGATGATATATGATTTTGAAAATTTGCCTAAAGAGGATCGAATAATTTCGAAACCATTCATAAATCGGATAGCTTCTCATGTAGAGCATTCCCAGCTAGACATTTTGTCTTTCGGTTTTCCCCATCGTCGTCATCCCCAATCTGTACTTGGCACACTGTGTGGCATAGCTCAGATCAGCTCTGCTCAGTATACATCCGTCATCGCGTCATACCCATTGAATGGATAGTTGGTTAGTTGAATGGACGATTTGATTTTTGTACGGCTGTCCATGAATGATTTTGATTGCCCACTTTACGCACTTTTTTTCTCATGAGCGTTTATGTTTTTTCTTCTGAAACTCATCAGCATTGTCCGTCCGGTGCTTTAAAGAGGCCTATCTTAAAAGTGTATTTTGTATTTCATTATTTTGGTTAATAGTCAAACGTCGTCGTCGTATGTTGTGGTTGTTACTTTTTTCTTTTCCATTTTTTTGTGTTGGCATTTTTATGTTGTTGCTTTTTAACGATTACCTGTTGTTTAGAAAGACAACGTCAGGTTTCTTTTATTATTATTATTCTTATTATGATTTGTTCGGACTTTTTTGTTGTTGTTGGTTATTTTTTGGCCGACTGACTGCGTGTTGAAGTTTATGCAAAATGTATTCGAAGTTATGTTTTTTCTCAAGTCTGTCGGTTAGAGCATTCTGTTGTTGTTTTTAGTATTTTTTTGGGAATGTGCGATCTCTCTAATTCAATCTGTTATAAAGTTCTTTTGTTTTAATTTGGTTTAACTGTTTTCTTCTTCTTCGTCTTTTCTAATTTTATTACCCAGAGGGGGGGTTTTATGGCTATGCAAATCGTCAAACTATGTGAAAAACTTGAATTAAAATTAAGCTCAAGTGTCCTATAACTCTAGTTTACGATCGTAGTTTTGAATTGATCGGTTTAGTTGTTGTGGTTTTTTTTGATAGCGCTATTGTCGATAATGAGATTAACAGAGGGTAGGGGTATTAACATCGCAGTGGCGTTCATTCATTTGTAAAGAGCAAAGGTTTCACAATATTCTTCAAAACTTGAGCAACTTCTCTGTGTCTATACTCTGCACTACAATACATAGTGGGGAGGATTTCGAAAAAGGTACATAAGTCTGCAGTTTCTTAACCGGTCAAAGGATGGAGCACTTACGGAAGAGGTATTAGCGATCTCAAGTTTTAATTTTGGTCATTCTGAACAATACCGAAGTGGATCCGCCCAGTCGACTAAAGGAATTATATAGAAATAAAAACATTTTATAAATTGGGATCGCCTCTCCTGAAAAACTACCTGTATCGACTTAGCATACTTTAGAAAGGAGGTATCGATATAGAATAACTATATTATGATCTATAAAGGTGGTGTAGGGTATCATTTAGTCAGCTCCGCTCGATTTACTTTCCCTTTTTTTTTTGTTTTACAAAAGGTTACTAAGTAAAGGGTCCGCCAAATAACTTTTTTTTTTGAAAATGCTATAAAAAAACTACTGAATATTTTCTCAAATTTCTTTTTTTATTTGAAAGTACAATCCTTCCGGTTAATAATGGAAAATAATTTCATTCAAATGGCTGCCTCGGCTGGCCATGCAGTAGCCTTCACGATCGGTCCAATTTTTAAGCACATTATCGATTGTGTGCAGCTGTATTTCACCAATGGCTTCACGAATATTGTCATTTAAAGCGTCAATTGTCTCTGGCTTGTCGGCGTAACACTTATCTTTGAGGGCACCCCACAAATAATATTCCAACGGTGTCAAATCGCAGCTCCGAGTTGGCCAAACGACATCAGCTCTCCGCCTGATAATGCGATCTTCAAAAACAGGGCGCAAAACATCAAGTGTAGCTTCGGCTGTGTGGCACGTAGCGCCGTCCTGTTGAAACCAAATGTTCCCAATATCCTCCTCTTCAATTTTTGTGAACAAAAATTCGGTCAACATGGCCCGATAACGATCGCCATTGACTGTAACGGCCACTCCTTGCTCATTTTCGAAGAAAAATGGCCCAATTATGCCTCTGGACCAAAATCCGCACCAAACAGTGACTCGTTTTGGGTGTATCGGCTTTTCAATGTATGCGTGCGGGTTTTCTGTGCCCCAAATGCGACAATTTTGCTTGTTTACATACCCGCCAAGATCAAAATGAAAAAAATCAAAATCAAATGAAAATCAAAAATGAAAAAAAAATTGAAAATCAAAATTTTCAAAGTAATGTCGCAATATTTCCCAGTGTTATTCAAGCGTATACACATCCATATTCGTTCAGCGGAAGGATAAAACTAATTATCTGTCAAATCAGACATGAGCTAAATGTTACCATTCACGAAATAAGCATTAGTTGAAAAAAAACGTTAGATGGCGGACCCTTTAGAAGCTGGTTTTACATGCTTTTTCAGCTTTTTCTGGCTGAAGATGTATGTATATGACATCAAGCCTACATACTTAATTTCACATAAAAATGTTCTGAAAATCTGATTTCTGAATTTCAAATAAAGAATTTCCAATTTCAAATGAAGAATTCCGAATTTCAAATGACGAGTTCTGAGTTTCAAATGTCGAGTTCTGTATTTCAACTGGAAATTCTGAATTTTAATTGACGAATTCTGAATTTTAAATGAAAAATCTGAATTTCAATTGACGAGTTCTGAATTTCAAATGGAAAATCTGAATTTCAATTGACGAGTTCTGAATTTCAAATGGAAATTCTGATTTTCAATTGACGAATTCTGAAAATTAAATGGAAATTCTGATTTTCATTTGACGAATTCTGAAAATTAAATGGAAAATCTGAATTTCAAGTGACGAGTTCTGAATTTCAAATGGAATTTCAATTGATATTTTCTGAATTACATTTGGAAAAGGTGTAGGTACAAAATTTACTCAATTATAGTTAAATGTTTCTTTCATTATACCCTCCACCATAGGATATTCATTTTGTCACTCCGTTTGTAACACCTCTAAATATTGATCTGAGACCCCATAAAGTATATATATTCTTAATCGTCGTAAAATTCTAAGACGATTTAGCCATGTCCGTCTGTCCATGGTGGAGGGTATATAAGATTCGGCATGGCCGAACTTAACGCTTTTACTTGTTTTAGTTAAATTTTCCTATATTCAAGTAAAATTGAACTTGATTTGAGGTAAAATAAAATTGATTCAAGTAAAATTGAACTTGATTTGAGGAAATATTTTACTTTCACTTAGTTGAATTTGATTACAATTTTTACTTGAATTTTCCTAATGTTTAGTAAAAATTTCCTGATTTCAAGTAAAAATTTACTTTATTTTAGGAAAAATTTAAATAGAATTCTCCAAATTTCAAGTAAATTTTTAGTTGAACTGAGTTAATTTTTGAGTTCAATTGAACGAGGTATAAAGGAATATTTACTACACCATTTCCAAATGTAATTCAGAAAATATCAATTGAAATTCAGAAATTCCATTTGAAATTCAGATCTCGTCACTTGAAATTCAGATTTTCCAATTAATTTTCACAAATCGTCAATTGAAAATCAGAATTTCCATTTGAAATTCAGAACTCGTCAATTGAAATTCAGATTTTACATTTGAAATTCAGAAGTCGTCATTTGAAATTCAGATTTTACATTTGAAATTCAGATCTCCTCAATTGAAATTCAGAATATCCATTTGTAATTCAGAATTCGACAGTTGAAATTCAGAAGTCGACATTTGAAATTCACAACTCGACATTTGAAATTCAGAATTTTGAATTTTAAAATTCAGAACTTTTCATTTGAAATTAGGAATTTTTCACTTGAAATTCAGAAATTAGATTTTCAGAACATTTTAATGTGAAATTAAGTATGTAGGCTTAAAGAAAAAGCATGGCTAGTCGTGGATTGGGATTTAAGTGGTGCAAGTGAAACCAGCTTCTATGTGGCCAAACATAATTTTGTAGGAACAAATGGGCCTTTTTAATAATAAAACTTGACCAACACAGGACAGCTTTTCTAATCAATGGTGCAAAAGAGTGGAGTGAATTGTCAGAATTAGGGAACAATGGTTTAATGAAAGCGGATGACTGACTCTTTCTCGAGTCACATTAAAATCGTTATTCACTTCAGTCAAATCCATTGTAAAATGTTCCTATACCTAAATAATAACTACGGCGGCATACGATTGACTTGAGATGGTTCCTATTTCAAAGTATTTCCCATATGTAAATTTTAAAAAAATTTGATATTAATACAAGTAATAACAAGTGGACCATAGGCTAAAAAAACAACGCTACTGCATCCGTGGATTTGACTAACCACCTCCTAAACGTCATGCATTGGTTGGTGTTGGATTTCAAGGACGTTTTCTTTTCACTTGACTATTCAAAACACCTTGCTTGACTTAAAAGGATCTCTTTGATCTTCAGATCAACTCCAAAGTGAGAAAACCATGAAATTAAAAAAATATTTTCTTGTTTCAAATTAGAAATTCTGAATTTAATAGTTTCTGAATTAATAGTTTCTGAATTTCAAATGAAAAGTTCTGAATTTAAAATGAAAAATTCTGAATTTCAAATGTCGAGTTCTGAATTTCAAGTGTCGAGTTCTGAATTTCAACTGACGAATTCTGAATTACAAATGGATATTCTGAATTTCAATTGAAGAGTTCTGAATTTCAAATATAAAATCTGAATTTCAAATTACGACTTCTGAATTTCAAATGGAATTTCTGAATTTCAAATGGAATTTCTGAATTTCAATTGACGAGTTCTGAATTTCAAATGGAAAATCTGAATTTCAAGTGACGAGTTTTGAATTTCATATGGAATTTCTGAATTTCAAGTGACGAGTTCTGAATTTCATATGGAATTTCTGAATTTCAATTGACGAGTTCTGAATTTCAAATGGAATTTCTGAATTTCAATTGACGAATTCTGCATTTAAATTGATTTTTTCTGAACTACATTTGGAAATGGTGTAGATTCAATTTAGTATTAACTAAAATTAAATCCAAAACATTTCCTAATATTAAGAAATAATGTGAACTTGATTTGAGAAAAAATTGCGTTAGCGCCATATGAAGTTTAATTTTCCTGAAGTTTAGTTCATTTTAACTTTTTTTGGGTTAATTTTTTTCTGAGTGTAGGTAACTTTCTGCAAAAAAAAATGTCCGGAGAAAATGAAAGTCTTTTAAAAAATATACACGTATACACTAACAAGAATATGTGTTCAATGGTCGTCTATACCTTTTCTCGGTCCCTTTTACTTTATCTCTGAAAAGACTACATACTTATTATACCCTACACCACACTGTGGTACAGGGTATTATAAGTTTGTTTCACGGCAGATGTTTGTAACATCTGAAAATAACACAGCTAGACCCACCTTAAAGTATACCGATCGACTCAGAATCACTAGCTGAGTCGATTTAACGATGTCTGTCCGTCCGTCCGTCTGTCCATGTAAAGTTGTTCGTCGACTACAGGTCGCAATTTCACTCCGATCGTTCTGAAATTTTGCAGTTTAGAGTATTTCGCGGATATTAAGATCGCTATTGAATTTGGTTGAAATCGGTTCAGATTTAGATATAGCTCCAATATATATCTATCGTCCGATTTGGCCCTTTAGTCCTATAGAAGCTGTATTTTACATCCAATCGTTTTGAAATTTAGAATGGTAGAGTTTCTTAATCCATGAACCAACATTGCCGAATTTGAAGAAAATCGGTTAAGATTTAGCTATAGCTCCCATATATATGTTTCGTCCGATTTGGCCCTTTAGTCCTATAGAAGCTGTATTTTACATCCGATCGTTTTGAAATTTAGAATGGTAGAGTTTCTTGATCCATGAACCAACGTTGCTGAATTTGAAGAAAATCGGTTAAGATTTAGCTATAGCTCCCATATATATGTTTCGTCCGATTTTGCTCTTTAGTCCTGTAGAAGCTGTATTTTACATCCAATCGTTTTTATACCCTACACCACACTGTGGTACAGGGTATTATTTAAGTATAAAATGACTCAAAAGTAAATTTATGAAAACAATTTATACATGAGTTACAAAATTTATATTTCAGAGTTATTCAATATTACGAGAGTGGTGTAGGGTATTATATAGTCGGCCCCGCCCGACTTTAGCCTTTCCTTACTGGTATTTATTTATTTATATGAATTACAATACAAAGTAAATTTATATTCTAATTTTACAGTGTAGGGGAGCCGGGTTACAAAGACCATGAGGCTAGATTTTGCAGCGACAGAACAGAGCCTCTGGTGAGAATTGAACCCAAGACCCCCAAACGCATATGCGAGCCCGCTACCAACTCAAATACTGGGGTGCTCAACATACTTATATTTTTGGCAACATTGTAGTACGTACTTTCATTCCCCGTCTTGTCATATACTATCTGTTGCCCTGTGTAATACGCAGATTATAATCTAACAATAATAAAATAATATTCAATAATATGTTGTATAAACAAGTCGAATCAAATGAAATGAATTTAATATCATACAAAAAAACATATACTTGTGTTTCTTGAAAATAGAACATATTTTGAAGTGGATTTTTTGCATTTTATTATTTAACGTGCATTTCATTTTCAATGCCATAAATTCAATAGAAATTCAAAATAGAACATTAGAAATTTTCGTTATACAGGTGATGAAAAATAAATATTTAAATAATATTCCATTTTGTCGTTGACTCAGTTGCAAATTCGCACGCGCATATTTAATTTCTTTATGTATTTTGCCAGATGTGCAAATAACTTAGTAGCGCCGAATTTTGCGATTAGATCATCGAAATTATTTAATTATAATACTTATGTACGAAAAATTCACGAATTTTTATGTTATACAGTAAGTGTCGGTTTTGTTAAAGCTATACATACACCTTATTTTTCGATATGGGTAAATCCGAAAAACTGTATACTAAAAATGCAAAAAAAAAAAATGCCAGGTGTGTAATGAAATCATTATTTTACGGTCCATTCTAATGATATCACCATTGAAATGGCACATTCAGCAGGTTCTTCAAAATATAACATTATATATGAAAATTTCCTCCGAATATTGTCGTTATAACGTATTGCAATTGTTGTGTAACGTCCGCAACAGACGAATTTCAAGGCTTTGAATGAACCATGAGGTGTTTAATTCTAATGAGAACTATTTTAACATCCCTAATATTACTCTATTTATACCCTCACTTTAGTGTGACGAGGGTATATATCATTTGCTACGAAAAAAAGTGTAACACATCGAAGGAGTGATCTAAGACCCTAAGTATGTTCGGCGGATATTCGTTTTGGGTCATTTTAAGTCGAATGAGCGATGTCCGTCCGTCTGTCTGTCTGTCTGTCTATCTGTCTGTCTGTCTGTCTGTCTGTGTGTCTGCTGGCTGGTGCGCACGATAACTCTCGAAAGGAGTAACCGATTGACTTCAAATTTGGTACGTGGTAATATTTTTTCTATCTCCGGCTAAGTTCGAAGATGGGCCATATTGGTCCACTCCTTCTAGTACCTCCCCCACAAAGTGTTAAAATGTTGTGAAATATTGAATCTTTAATAACTGCTGTACTACTTATTCGAATCTTCTGAACACACATAGCATTAGTTTATTAGTCGCTATCAACTCGAGAAAAATGGGCCATGTTGCTACGCCCCTTTTGGTACCTCCCACACAAATGCACCATTTTGCACCAAAAGTTAACAGCTTATAACATTAATACAAGTGCATAAAAATACTTGAAATGTTGTACAGTGTAATGCTTTCATAGTGCCTACAGTCCAGTGAAAAATGGGTGTCATATTCACGCCCCTTTTGGTACCTCTTACACAAAGGTACCATTTTGCACCAAAAGATAACAGCTTATAACATTAATACCAGTGTATAAAAGCACTTGAAATTTTGTACAGTGTAATGCTTTTATAGTGTCTTTTGCACTGTGAAAAATGGGCGCTATTGCCAAGCCCCTTTTTGTACCTCCCACACAAAGGTACCATTTTGCACAAAAAGTTAAGAGCTCACAGCATGAGTACCAATGCACGAAAATGCAACAACATTTTGCACAGTGTAACGCTTTTGAAGTCCCTATAGCCCTGTAAAAAATGGCCGTTATCACCACGCCCCTTTTTGTACCTCCCACACAAAATGGCCAAATCATACCAAATTTAATATCTCATAACGTTAATATACCAGTGCAAAAAACACTTATAATTCGGCGCAGTGCAATGTATTTAAAGAATCTACTATTCAGAGAAAAATAGGTGTATTTGTTAAAAACATTCTGGTACCTCCCATACAAATTGACAGAATAATTCGTTTAATATTCCATATTACATTACTCACAAAGTGAGGGTATACATCAGTCGGTTTACCCGACTGAAACTTTCTTACTTGTTTTAATGTTTTAATGTATTTCGATATTGCTGATTACTATACAAACTTAGCTAAAAAATATGAAAATTCACGTTAACCTGAAAATTTACTTCCATTTTTTGTAACGTCCTCAACGGAACTTTCGCCGCCAATATCACATTCAACAAAAATATTTAGGTAAATATTTAAATGTTAGCTTATTTATGTTATTTAGGTAAATATGTAATGCAAGTTATATGATGCTATTGCATTCAGAACGCCACACGCTGAAAAAAAATCGCCTCTGTAGTATATTGTCCCAAACATATTCTGCTTGAAACATATATATTTTTAGAGTGCACTCCAAATATACAATATTTGACACATACAAATATTATTTGTTTTGGAGGATGTTGTTCTAAACAAAACTATGTTTACATCCTAATATTTATACCCTACACCACACTGTGGTACAGGGTATTATAAGTTTGTTTCACGGCAGATGTTTGTAACACCTGAAAATAACACAGGTAGACCCACCTTAAAGTATACCGATCGACTCAGAATCACTAGCTGAGTCGATTTAAGCATGTCTGTCCGTCCGTCCGTCTGTCCATGTAAAGTTGTTCGTCGACTACAGGTCGCAATTTCACTCCGATCGTTCTGAAATTTTGCAGTTTAGAGTATTTCGCAGCTGTTAAGATCGCTATTGAATTTCGTTGAAATCGGTTCAGATTTAGATATAGCTCCCATATGTATCTTTCGTCCGATTTGGCCCTTTAGTCCTATAGAAGCTGTATTTTACATCCAATCGTTTTGAAATTTAGAATGGTAGAGTTTCTTGATCCATGAACCAACATTGCCGAATTTGAAGAAAATCGGTTAAGATTTAGCTATAGCTCCCATATATATGTTTCGTCCGATTTGGCCCTTTAGTCCTATAGAAGCTGTATTTTACATCCAATTATTTTGAAATTTAGAATGGTAGAGTTTCTTGATCCATGAACCAACACTACCGAATTTGAAGAAAATCGGTTAAGATTTAGCTATAGCTCCCATATATATGTTTCGTCCGATTTGGCCCTTTAGTCCTGTAAAAGCTGTATTTTACATCCAATTATTTTGAAATTTAGAATGGTAGAGTTTCTTGATCCATGAACCAACATTACCGAATTTGAAGAAAATCGGTTCAGATTTAGATATAGCTCCCATATGTATCTTTCGTCCGATTTGGCCCTTTAGTCCTATAGAAGCTGTATTTTACATCCAATCGTTTTGAAATTTAGAATGGTAGAGTTTCTTGATCCATGAACCAACATTGCCGAATTTGAAGAAAATCGGTTAAGATTTAGCTATAGCTCCCATATATATGTTTCGTCCGATTTGGCCCTTTAGTCCTATAGAAGCTGTATTTTACATCCAATTATTTTGAAATTTAGAATGGTAGAGTTTCTTGATCCATGAACCAACACTACCGAATTTGAAGAAAATCGGTTAAGATTTAGCTATAGCTCCCATATATATGTTTCGTCCGATTTGGCCCTTTAGTCCTGTAAAAGCTGTATTTTACATCCAATCGATTTGAAATTTACAATGGTAGAGTTTCTTGATCCATGAACCAACATTGCCGAATTTGAAGAAAATCGGTTAAGATTTAGCTATAGCTTGTTTCGTCCGATTTAGCTATGTTTCGTCCGATTTGGCCCTTTAGTCCTGTAAAAGCTGTATTTTACATCCAATCGATTTGAAATTTAGAATGGTAGAGTTTATTGATCCATGAACCAACATTGCCGAATTTGAAGAAAATCGGTAAAGATTTAGCTATAGCTCCCATATATATGTTTCATCCGATTTGGCTCTTTAGATCCAATCGTTTTTATACCCTACACCACACTGTGGTACAGGGTATTATTTAAGTATAAAATGTCCCAAAAGTAAATTTATGTAAACAATTTATACATGAATTACAAAATTTATATATCAGAGTTATTCAATATTACGAGAGTGGTGTAGGGTATTATATAGTCGGCCCCGCCCGACTTTAGCCTTTCCTTACTGGTTTTTATTTGGATATGTTATTTCCCAAACAAAGATCTGTTTGCGTGAATATATATCTATTCTTTAATTGTTCTAAGTTTTCAGCAATTGAAAGGTAATTTTTAGAAAGTTTTAATGTTAGTAAAATTTCTTTATAATTCAAAATAATGACTTGGAATAGTTAGAAAAAAATAAATGGTTTCAAATAGAAGTTAATGCTAAGTATGCCATTTTTAACAGAAATGCATAATTCGAAAACAAGGAAAAAATTAAAACTAAAATTCGAAAAATTCAGCAAAGTTTTGAAAATCTTTTTTTAATAAAATATATTTGGAAATATTCATAAACAATAATTTTATTTGTATCTAAACACATATTTTATTTGAGAAAATTAGTTCGCAAATATATTTCATTATAATATATTAACATATGGATTCTAAATACATATTATTGATTTTCAAATAAAATTTATTTGCTCGAAAATATATAATATTTAAAAATTTGTATTGCAAGTATATTTTCTTTCGATTCAAACATATCAAAAAAGGCGATTTTGCCCCGTGCAACGGTATGAATATTAGTAAAATAAAATGCGTACACGCTGAAAAAAATCGCTTCTATGGTAAATTTCCCAAACATATTCACCATTCCAAATATAAGAAATTCAGAGTGCAAATTTTTAGAAATTTTATATATTTGAAAAATTTAATTAAAACTGAACACGCTGAAAAAAATCGCTTCTGTTGTCCCAAACATTTTCAGCAGGAAATATACATATGTTCAGGGTACATTCGAAATAAAGGGTTTTCCATTAATGACATAACTTTAACTTTGCTAGAGCCCAATCGGAGAAGTTTCGGCGTTCCAAATGATCAAGTGGCTTTAGTTCTTGAGTCAGCTTGATCTTATAAGGATGGAGGCCAAGAACTTTTCGCAAAATACGCCACAGTGTGGTTTGAGAGATGCCCAATTCCTGAGACGTGGAATCGACTGATTTGGCTCATTTTGAATGGATACACTTACGGCTGCGATATTTTCGTCGCTTCGAACGGTTCGGCGTCTCTTGGGCGCCGGGACATCCAAAAGTGAAAATTTGGATTCAAATTTGTCCACTATAGCACGCACAGCCTGTCGGGTGGGACGATTATTAGGACCGAAAATTGGAGTAAGCGCTCTTGAAGTTGCGACTACCGTAATTTTTAATGATTTCCAAATGTTGCATGTAAGTGAACTTGACCATGAGGAACATGTTGACTTCGACTAACGTTTTGACACTGGAAGATCATTAAAAATGTTTGAGGTTGCGTTGACATAAAGGTACGAAATTGTTATGTCCCGATTAGAAAACCCGATATATTATATTTGGCAGACGCAAAAATTTTATATTTGGGAAGGTATTGCTCTAAACAAATCTGTGTTTTAATCCAAATATTATATTATTTTGGATGTTATTTCCGAAACAAAGATTTATTGCATTTTTGTAATGAGATCGATCATATTCATATATAACGATACATTAGTTGTCAGCCAAGTTTTAAGTTTTTCAGTAACTCAAAGTTATTTTTTTATAAATGTTAAATGTTCGTAAAATTTTTTGTAATTGAAATCGTATAACAACAAATGGTGATTTGGAGTAAATATAAATTAATAATTAGTTCTTAAAAACAAATGTTATTGCTACTTATGTAATTTTATCGAAATCAATGAAAAATTACAAAATTAAATTCGGAAAATCTGCAATACGCGTATTTGAAAATCGTTGTAAAACTAAATATATTTGAAGAAATTCCTAAGCAATAATCCTATTTGCATATACAGGGTGGCTGATATGTAATGCAACAAAGTAAAGCCCTATATTTTTTAATTTTTTTTTAAATTTTATTATTCAGAAGCAAAAAATGTCGGAAATAACATACAATTTTACAAACAGTTTAGATTTGTTCGAATTGGCCACCTTTGGCACGAATTATGGCCTTCAAACGGCCGACAAAGCCATCACACGCTGCACGAAAGTGGCTCTGCGGTATTTTGGCCCATTCCCGGCGAAGCGCCTTCTTGAGATGATCGATATTTTGGTATTTTTTAGTGCGAACCCTACTCTCTAAAATGCCCCAGGCGCAAAAGTCCAACGGATTGAGATCCGGAGATCTTGGTGGCCATTGTGCGGTAGAAATGAAGCGAGGAACCTCTTTTTTAAGTCATTCTTGGTAGACGCGTGCTGAATGCGATGGTGCTGAGTCCTGTTGGAATGTCCATGGTCTGCGGCCGAAATGTTTGTCTGCCCAGGGCTTCAATACTGTCTTTAGGACATTTTCCCGATAATATTCGGCATTTATTTTGACCCCATGGTCGATGAATACGAGCGGGGAGCGACCATCGGCCGTTACGGCGGCCCACACCATTACCATCGGCGGCGCTTGAGTTCTGGTGGCCAATCGAAGGTGTCAATTTTCAGCTGACCTCTTTGGCAAGTAAACCCGATCATTTTGTTTGTTCACAAACTTCGCAATTTGGAATGGCTTCTCATCGGAGAAAACCAAATTCGGTAACTGGCCACTTTCGTGCAAGCGAAGCAACTCCTTGGCTCTTTCCAGTCTTACTTTTTTTTGTGCATCGGTGAGCTCTTGCACTTTTTGGAACTTCAATGGCTTTAGTCCAAGCTCATTTTTTAATATGTGTTGTATCCGTTCTCGCGATATGTTCAGCTCACGAGCAATTTTTCTACCACTGCGGCGTGGATTTCGATCATATCTGGCCTTCACTTTTCGGATCATTTTTGGTGTTGTTACCGTTTTTGTTCGTCCACTTTTTGGACGCGATGCAACACTGCCAGTATCACGGTAACGAGCAATGGTACGAGAAACAAAAGATTTATTCACATTTAAATGCTGGAGGGCTCTAACGATAGCCACTTGTGTTTTTCCACCCAAATATAAAGCAATCACACTATCACGCTTGAATTCCATCACGAATAACTTTTTTTCTGAATGCAATAGATCAAAATGCTTTTGTAAGCTTGTAAACAATAAAACGAACTGTCACTGAAATAAATCTGTCAGCTATCAGACTAGCGGTTTAGAAATGATAGCAACCTGAAGTTGGTTGCAATGCATATCAGCCACCCTGTAAATACATATTTTAATTGAGAAAATTAGTTCGCAATCATATTTTGTCGTAAAATATTAATATATGTATTCCAAAAAAATATGGATTTTCAAATAAAATTTATTTGCTCCAAAATATGTAATATTTCAAAATGTGTGTTCTAGATATATTATCTTTCGATTCAAACATATCAACATGTAATGACGTGTTAAGTTCGGCCACACGAAATCGTATATACCCTTCACCATGGATCGCATGTGAATGGTTTTGGCTATTAATAAATTCATTATACCAAATTTCAGCCCAATTCGTTAACATTTGTGGTTTTTGTGGCGTTAAGAAGTTAAATCTAGAGGGACCTTTATATGGGGGCTATATCAAAACATGGACCTATGACTACAGTCGCTCGTGTAAAGGATACCGGGTACAAATAAACCCCAGTTACCAACTTTCAGCCCGACCAGTTGACATTTGTGGTCTCTATGACGTTAAGAAGTCAAATCGGGGAGATGCCATATAAGGGGGCTGTAACTAAAATTGGACCGATATTGCCAATTTGCAATCCCAACATACCTGCAGATATAAGGAGTATATGTCCCAAATTTCAGCCACTTAGCTCAAGTATTATAGATTGTAGCGTTATTACAACAGACGGAAGGACAGACGGATAGACGGACAAGGCTTAAACGTCTTCGAATTTTACGGCGATTAATAATATACATATATACTCTATGGAGTCTCAGATCAATATTTAGTGGTGTTACAAACGGATTGACAAAATGAATATACCCCCATCCTACCCGCTAAAAAATCGCTTCTGTTGTATATTCTCCCAAACATATTCTGCACTCTAAACATATAATATTTGGTAAACACAAAAATTATATATTTGGAAATATGTTGTTGTTTTACACAAATCTTTGTTTCTATCCTAATATTTTGTTATTTGAGACTATTATTTCCGAAACAAAGATTTATTTGCATTTAAGTGTTACGTTTTTCATCAATTCAAAATTATTTTACAGTTTTTTTTTGGTTTTAAAAATAATAAATATTGATAGTTTAAATCGTATAATGCTGGATATACATACATTACTTGGAGGATTGACAACAAATGATGACTTGGAATACTCATAAATTTAAAATGATCGATTTAAGAAAAAATTTAATGCTACTATGGTGTTATATCTGGGAGGTACAATTCGAATTAAAGAAAAACATTAAAACTGAAATTTGAAAAAGTCAGCAAAGTTTTGAAAATCTTTTTAAATAAAATATGTTTAGAGAAATTTCTAAACAATAATTTTATTTGTATTTAAACACATATTTGATTTGAGAAATTTAGATTGCAAATATATTTTGTTCTAATATATTAATATATACGTTCCAACTAAATTGTATTGGTTTTCAAATAAAATTAATTTGTTCAGAAATATATAATATTTAAAAATTTGTGTTCCAAATATATTTTCTTTCGATTCAAACATATCAAAAAAGGCGATTTTTCTCCGATTTCAGTTTATGACCTTTTTAACTATAAAGTATAACACGAAATCTAGGACAAATTTTTACTAAAATTCGAAAAGGTCAGTAAAAGTTTACAAATCTTTTTTAAATAAAATATGAGCGCCCCAGTAGGTGAGTTGGTAGCGTGCTCGCCTATGAGTTTGGGGGTCGTGGGTTCGATTCCCACCAGTGGCTCTGGTCTGTCGCTGCAAAATCTAGCCACATGGTCTTTGTAACCCGGCTTCCCTGGACCGTAAAATTAGAATAAAAATTTACTTTCTATTGTACTTCATGTAAAATAAATAAATAAAAGATTTTTGGAAAACTTTGGAAACAATATTTTGTGTGTGTGTGTGTAAACACATATTTTAGTTGTGAAAGTTAGTTCGCAAATATATGTTGGTCTAATATATTAATACATAAATTTGTTCCATTCATATTTTTTTCAATTCAAACATATCAAAAATGCCGATTTTCCCGCGTGTAAGAATGTAACGTCCTCAACCCAGGATTTGCCCATATGTTTGAATTGAAAAAAAAAATATATTTAAAAGTAAACCTTTTTGAAAAAATTTGTATATTTTTGTACAAATAAATTCTCTGAATTTAAAAATAAACATTTGTTCAAATTGTCTTATCTTCGTGGCCTGCAGATATTAAAACAGTGGAATAAAATAATTTTGCACTCTGTTTATAAGAATACCTGGACAAACGGACATAGTATACATATATAGTATATAACGGTATATATAGTATATGCATATAGTATATGATCGGTATAATAAACGATAGGTCTACGAGGGTGGGTCATTAAGTCCATGACTTTTTAAGGGCAACAATGCTTCTGTCAGGAGGCATCTGTCAGCTGACTCCTGTCAAAATTTTAATAAGCTGCGTCATTTACATTGTGTTTGGCAGTCATTGATATCAAACTGCCGCGTTATTTGAAGAGAAATTGGAAAAATTAAATTTCGTGTGCTCATTAAAAAAACACCACTCGAACCAAAGATAAGCTTGATAAATACTATGGAACTGTTCACTAAACCGGGTTGGCATCCATGCAAAAAAAGTTCCCGGATGCGAGGTGGAATATGAAAGTTTACCTCGAGACAACCGCAAAAACTTTTTACAATTTTTTCGAGCCCGCGGAAGCGGCCCAAAATCGTTTTATCGCAACTTTTTGTAGCTCGATTGTCACATGCGATACATCAATGTGTTGGTCTCGATAAGTACTACATTTGCTTCATACGCGTTGCTGATGTACAAAGTCATTTTCAAATAAAGATTTCACTTACTGCAGTTTATACCTCTAAATTTTCTATAGGATTAAAACGCTTTAAAAACCATGAACATTTTGCCATAGGTTTGCGCACTTTTAGTCAAAAACGAAAAAGTTAAGTTTTCAATAGAAAATCACATTATACATCGGCGACATTTGTGAGGTAAAGCATTACTCATCGAGACCAACACATCGCATGTGATAATTGGGCCGATTCCAAAGGCTCGGGAAAAATTGTCAACAACGTTTTTTCTATTGTCCACCTCGCATTTGAAAACTTTTTTTGGTGACCCGATACGATAAATACACGATTTTGGCTCGAACCCGCGGGCTCGAAAAAATTTAAAAAGCTTTTTTGCAATTGTCTGGAGGTAAGCTTTATTATTATAATTCGGCTCTCATTTGATAACTTGTTTTGGTGACCCGGTCTACTGTACACCATAAATTTCAGCTGTAAATTTCATTGTGACCGTAAATTTCATTGTGACCGTACAAACACGGAAGATTCCGAACATTATGCACCCCCAGTTGAGGTATATACACCAGAAACAATTGACAAATTCTAGATATGATGTTGGCCGATCGGATCGATCAATATTTAAAGGATAATAAGTAAAATAAAACAAAATTTGATTACATATTAGTGAAAATTATTATACCCTCACTTTAGTGATACGAGGGTATATATCATTTGCTACGGAAAAAAGTGTAACACGTCGAAGGAGTGACCTAAGACCCCAAGTATGTTCGGAGGAAATCCGTTTTGGGTAATTTTAAGTCGAATGAGCAATGTCCGTCCGTCTGTCTGTCTGTCTGTCTGTCTGTCTGTCTGTCTGTGTGTCTGCTGGCTGGTGCGCACGATAACTCTCGAAAGGAGTAACCGATTGACCTTAAATTTGGTATGTGGTAATATTTTTTTCTATCTCCGGCTAAGTTCGAAGATGGGCCATATTGGTCCACTCCTTCTAGTACCTCCCCCACAAATGGTTAAAATGTTGTGAAATATTGATTCTTTAATAACTGCTGTACTACTTATTCGAATCTTTTGAAATTCCACACATAGTATTAGCTTATTAATCGCTATCAACTCGAGAAAAATGAGCGAAGTCGCCACGTCCCTTTTGGTACCTCCCACACAAAGGCACCATTTTGCACAAAAAGTCAACAGTTTATAACATTAATAACAGTGTATAAAAATACTTGAAATTGTGTACAGTATTATGCTTTTATATTGCCTACAGTCCAGGGAAAAATGGGTGTTGTTGCCACGCCCCTTTGGGTACCTCCCACACAAAGGTACCTTTTTGCACCAAAAGTTAACAGCTTATAACATTAAAACCAGTGTATAAAAATACTTGAAATTTTGTACAGTGTAATGTTTTTATAGTGCCTATAGCCCTGTGAAAAATGGGCGTTATCGCCACACCCCTTTTTGTACCTCCCCCACAAAATGCCAAATCATACCACAATTTAATATCTCAACGTTTTTACCAGTGCAAATGCTTATAATTCGGCACAGTGCAATGAATTTAAAGTATCTAATGTTCAGCGAAAAATAGGTGTATTTGATAAACCCCTTCTGGTACCTCCCACACAAATTGACAGAATAATTCGAGTAATATTCAATATTACATTACTCACAAAGTGAGGGTATACCTTAGTCGGTTTACCCGACTGAAACTTTCTTACTTGTTTTTTTTTCTTTGAATATACATTTTCAAAATCGTTCATTTTTCATTAGACTGACTGTACGCTAATTCGTCACCATGACGAATCAGTTTCGTCAATATATCTTCGTACTGGTGACGAACAGTTTCGTACATACGATGTTTTTGTACGTCAATAAAACGAACAGGATCATCAACCCATTTTTTTTGGTGATTTCGAAGTTTGTCGATGGAGCGATACGGTTTCATTCCCACGACGAAAAGATTTATTTGACCATTTTGCTGAAAATACGATAAAACGAAACAATCAATTTATAGTTTGTGCCTAATATGACTGTTCTACAGGGTCCGGCATCTAACGTTTTTTTTTTTTCAACTAGTGCTTATTTCGTGAATGGTAACACTTAGCTCATGTCTGATTTGACGGATAATTAGTTTTATCCTTCCGCTGAACGAATATGGTTCTGTATACGCTTGAACAACGCTGGGAAATATTGCGACATTACTTTGAAAATCATGGTAATGTTGCAGAATGTGCACATTGCAGAATGCCAAACAAATCATCTTTTCAGATGAAGCTCATTTTGATCTTGGCGGGTATGTAAACAAGCAAAATTGTCGCATTTGGGGCACAGAAAACCCGCACGCATACATTGAAAAGCCGATACACCCAAAACGAGTCACTGTTTGGTGCGGATTTTGGTCCAGAGGCATAATTGGGCCATTTTTCTTCGAAAATGAGCAAGGACTGGCGGTTACAGTCAATGGCGATCGTTATCGGGCCATGTTGAACGAATTTTTGTTCACAAAAATTTAAGAGGAGGATATTGGTTACATTTGGTTTCAACAGGACGGCGCTACGTGCCACACAGCCGAAGCTACACTCGATGTTTTGCGCCCTGTTTTTGAAGATCGCATTATCAGCCGCAGAGCTGATGTCGTTTGGCCAACTCGGAGCTGCGATTTGACACCGTTGGAATATTATTTGTGGGGTGCCCTCAATGATAAGCGTTACGCCGACAAGCCAGAGACAATTGACGCTTTACGCTCGTAAAGGACAATATTCGTGAAGCCATTGGTGAAATACAGCTGCACACAATCGATAATGTGCTTAAAAATTGGACCGATCATGTAGGCTACTGCATGGCCAGCCGAGGCAGCCATTTGAATGAAATTATTTTCCATTATTAACCGGAAGGATTGTACTTTCAAATAAAAAAAGAAATTTGAGAAAATATTCAGTAGTTTTTTTTATAGCATTTTCAAAAAAAAAGTTATTTGGCGGACCCTTTATATTTCTGTTCTATCGTTTTAATTACCTTAGTTAAATAATTTGTTGTAAAAGTTTAAATTAAAAAATCTAATAATGGTGATCAATGCGATTCATCGTGATGATGAGTGGGATTCGTCGTTATGATGAATGGGATTCGTCTCGGTGATGAATGGAGTTTGTCGTGGTGATGAATGGGATTCGTCTCGGTGATGAATGGAGTTTGTCGTGGTGATGAATGGGATTCGTCGTGGTGATGAATGGAATTCGTCGTTGTGATGATTGGAATTCGTCGTGGTGATGAATGGGGTTCATCTGTTGGCAAATACATTACTTGATGAGATTATTTACGATTTAAAATATCAGAAGTAATGAATACTTCTCGTTCGTTTGCTTTAAGCCTTTCCTGATAAGAACTGCGTTTCAAACCGAATAAGCACAACTGAACCTGGCAAAGCAGGCAAGTAATTTTATTTTCCGTACTGTTTTTAATGGTCTATAACCAGAAGAATATTTATTGAAATTTTTAAAACTTAAAACGTCGTGGTGATGAATGGAGTTCGTCGAGCTGATGGATGGAGTTCGTCGTGCTGATGGATGGTGTTCGTCGTGGTGATGAATGGAATTCATCGTGGTGATGACTGGGATTCGTCGTAGCGATGAACTCGATTCATCGTAGGGATGAATGGTGTTCATCGTGATGATGAATGGGATTCGTCGTAGTAATGAACTCGATTCATCTTAGGGATGAAATGTGATCATCCTGAGGACGAACGTTGTTGGAAACACAGATTCGTCACGGTGACGAACAAATTCATCAGAGGATTATTCCGTACGTTAGCTGACTTTTAACGAAAAAATAATCGTGATGATGTACAAATTCGCCGTCATGACGAAGCCTTTTCTATCAGTGTAGGTACGGAAACGGTTTAAAAAAACATCCCGCTTTACTGGGAATTGAAAAATTCGGGAAATAAAAAACTCTACCTGTGTTCAAATTTGCAAAAAACTCGATTTAGTTCCGAAATACCCCAAAAATACAGCAAAATACAACTTTTTGAACAGTTAATTAACGTTAAGAAAACAACGTATGTTAAACTAGACAATACCTTGGTTTATTATGCTCTAATATAGTGTTAAAAGCTACTTATAGTCTACTCCGCTCGACTTTAGATCTTCCGTACTTGTTTTATATCATTTTATAAATTAGGTCCAAAAAATCGTCAATTGTGGCCACAGTGATGCCAACTATTTGCGGAGCAAAAGCGTAATGAAAAATTTAAAAAGCATAAAATTCCAGACAAAAAGCGTAAAAAGGCACTAAACTCTTTCTTCCAGTTGCAATGAACAAGTTTAATTTTACATTAAAAATTTTAAAATAAAAATAATTATCAAATTTTAATCAAAGTTTTTTCCCTAATTAAAATGATACTTCAGATTCATACATTTTTTCTCTGCTAAATTGCATAAAGACTTGCTGAACAATAAGGAACACTTGCAGATTCGATTTATCCCTATAATAATTCGAATCTCCTAGTGATTCTGAATCAATAGACCATGTAGTCTATAAGTTATCTTTGAAGGCGATTTTCCAGTTATCGATATGTCCAAAGCGGGCTACGCGGACCAAACTGTGTCTGCGTGACCGGTTTTGGCCGGGGTTAAAGAATTTCCCTTCTGATGTATGTCCAACGATGGCTACGAGGACCAAAGTGACACTGCGTGGCCGGACTTCGGCCGGGATTAACATTTTTTTCCAAAGCCGGTTACACGGACCAAAGTGTCATGAGATCCATGGTCATTACGTCCCTGGACGTTATGACATGCCACCCAATATTTTAGGGCCTTACAAATATCTGGTCGAAAAAAAAAGTATATTATACAAAAGTGTATTATACACTGTACCGCAGAATTGTGTACTTATAAAACCATAATTTTCGGCAAAAACCCTTTCGGCAATAATTTTGTATGGCGAATGAAATGCTATTTCTTTTACTTTTTGTAAGTCTAAATTTCAATCAAATTTAAACTGCAGAAGTGATAACAGCAATACTCAAATCATAGAGTCAAATGTAGGTTTATAACACGGAGTAGCAAAAATAGTATATCTCGACAGTTTATATTCAATATCCTCTATCTTAAAATACACAATTGTTCAGTAGAGCCAAAAACCCGTTTATATCCCTAATTTTAAAGAAAATTAAAATTGTTTGTTCTACAATGTTTATTACACCTAACTACGTGAACTACTAAATAATATTTTTTTAATATTTGCACCACGAGCCATTTTATGGAACATAGAGGGTATTGCTATTCAAAAATTCTTCATGTATAAAAAAAGATAGAGGGTTTTGCATAGTAAAAAAAATTATTTATGAATTCCACAAATGTTTATACCATACACCACACTGTGGTACAGCGTATTATAAGTTTGTTTCATTGCAGATGTTTGTAACACCTGAAAATAACACAGCTAGACCCACCTTAAAGTATACCGATCGACTCATAATCACTAGCTGAGTCGATTTAACGATGTCTGCCCGTCCGTCCGTCCGTCTGTCCATGTAAAGTTGTTCGTCGACTACAGGTCGCAATTTCACTCCGATCGTTCTGAAATTTTGCAGTTTAGAGTATTTCGCAGCTGTTAAGATCGCTATTGAATTTGGTTGAAATCGGTTCAGATTTAGATATAGCTCCCATATATATCTTTTGTCCGATTTGGCCCTTTAGTCCAATAGAAGCTGTATTTTACATCCAATCGTTTTGAAATTTAGAATGGTAGAGTTTCTTGATCCATGAACCAACATTGCCGAATTTTAAGAAAATCGGTTAAAGCTATAGCTCCCATATATATGTTTCGTCCGATTTGGCCCTTTAGTCCTATAGAAGCTTTATTTTACATCCAATCGTTTTGAAATTTAGAATGGTAGAGTTTCTTGATCCATGAACCAACATTGCCGAATTTGAAGAAAATCGGTTAAGATTTAGCTATAGCTCCCATATATATGTTTCGTCCGATTTTGCTCTTTAGTCCTGTAGAAGCTGTATTTTACATCCAATCGTTTTGAAATTTAGAATGGTAGAGTTTCTTGATCCATGAACCAACATTGCCGAATTTGAAGAAAGTCGGTTAAGATTTAGCTATAGCTCCCATATATATCTTTCGTCCGATTTGGCCCTTTAGTCCTATAAAAGCTGTATTTTACATCCAATCCTTTTGAAATTTAGAATGGTAGAGTTTCTTGATCCATGAACCAACATTGCCGAATTTGAAGAAAATCGGTTAAGATTTAGCTATAGCTCCCATATATATGTTTCGTCCGATTTTGCTCTTTAGTCCTGAAGAAGCTGTATCTTACATCCAATCATTTTGAAATTTAGAATGGTAGAGTTTCCTGATCCATGAACCAACACTACCGAATTTGAAGAAAATCGGTAAAGATTTAGCTATAGCTCCCATATATATGTTTCATCCGATTTGGCTCTTTAGATCCAATCGTTTTTATACCCTACACCACACTGTGGTATAGGGTATTATTAAAGTATAAAATGTCCCAAAAGTAAATTTATGTAAACAATTTATACATGAATTACAAAATTTATATATCAGAGTTATTCAATATTTCGAGAGTGGTGTAGGGTATTATATAGTCGACCCCGCCCGACTTTAGCCTTTCCTTACTGGTTTTAATATATAATTATACATATTACAATAAATAATAATAACAATGAATTAATGATTAATTTTTTATTTAATATTATCTATTTCTTGGGGTTCACTTTTGAATCCATTTTCAAATTGCCATAGAAAAAATGGTATTCTTGTGGAATCACAGGTTAGATATAAAAATAGTCATAATTTGAAAACTAAAGCTTCGACTAACAAAATTTAACCAAATTCGGATTTAGCATACTCTTTTCACCAAAGAACCATCTTTTAGAAGAAAAAAAACAACAACAAAAATAGTCCCAAATTATATGAAGAGATAGAGGGTATTGCATTCAGATAAAATAAGTGCGTAAGATAGAGAAATTACAAAAATGACCATAAAATCTCAATTTTTGTTTTTTTATTTCCAAATTAGTACCAGAGTTGCGCCTTATTTTACCGAATATTTTAACATAAAAATCTCAGTTGTGCAAAAATTTAAGATAGAGGGTTTTGAATATAAGCTCTCGATATAATTTCATTATGTTGCCAGATTTGATGTGACAAATGTACGAAAAGCGTCAAAAGCACCAACAAAAAACATGAAAAGCGAACATCTAGTGCTTTTTTGTTTGGCACTAAGTGAACACTTTTCGCGTATTGGGGGTCTGAAAAGCACTAAGTTGGCATCCCTGCACACTGGTCACAGCTTAAGGACAACATTTTGTTGTTAATGATTGCAAAAGATAAAATAAATTGACTAAAGGTATGTTTAGACGATTGCCTGATCGGACAACATTGTCCGAAAAATGGCGGAAAAATGCAACCCTGTGAACGTACAACCGTGTGAACAAACAATTTTTGTCTCGAAACGTTGGCAGAATAGTCATTGTGAGATAATTTGCAGTTTTGTTGATGTGCGAAGTTTATGCATGTGACAACGGCGCCATTGCCAGAAAAACTTTTTATTGGCAACACTGTCTATAAAATATTTTAATTGGCAATCCTGCATATAAATATTAACAAAATATATGAAATTTGAAGGTTTTCTTGCAATCGTCTGAACAGTCAATTAACATTTGCCTAACAACCTGTCAATTCCCGTACATTTGCAACAATTTAACAGGGTTGATAACGTTTGCCGATCTGGCAATCGTCTGTACACACCTTAAGGCATGTAAAATTTAAGGATTGCAAAATATAAAATATGTTGACTAAAATATGTAAAAATTATAAAAAATTACTTACAGTTTTAATTTGGTAAAAATACAACAGAAGTTTTTGTTTAACGATTTTTAAAAATTACTAACGACTTTTCTGGAATGGAACACAGATGAAACTTGTCAAATATTTCAAACACACACATATTGCAAAAAACACACTCAACAAATTTAGAACAGAAGAATGATAATAAAAATTACAGAAATGGAAGACAAGAACAAACGTCGTACAATACAATTCCAAGATACGAGTATTTGCCATTCAAGACTTGTTCCATTCTGTCGCCGTTTAAATGGTAAAATGCGTATATCTCTCAGTCTTCAGTCTTACAAACAAAAAATACCACCAGAAGAATTGAATTTCAGAATCATTTGTATTTGAAATGAATGATTAGCACACAAAACAAATACACACAAATACTCAATCCACCAGAAGAAACGACAAGTCAACAGACGGACACCCTGATGAATGGTCGGAGGAACGGGGAAGAGGCAGACAAACAAAATATTACCATTTTTGTTTGAGTGTAGACATATCAACAATTGATCGAAAGGTAAATGAACTGCAAATTAAATGAAATTAAATCAAATGAAATTAGGTAGACATAAAAAAATTGTAACAAAACAAAGAGCCGCACTAATAAATTAAATATTGTACATTTGAATGGCGATTCGAGACCACAATAGTCGCCCTTTCCCCGTCTGCAAACGCAAATCTATGACAGAACAATAACCATTTTTATAATTTCGCGTTTCTCACAGAGACGAATAGTTGTCAATACGAAAAAATCAAAACAAAGTAAAAAATAATAATAAATAAATAAATTGTGACAAATTTTATGTTTGGTATAAATTAGCGATAACATTCTTAAGGGATTGGTATAATAAGTGTGGTAAATGTGGACTGCCACAAATATGTGTAAATATTTGATAAATATAGTGTGGAATTAAACAGCTTAACTGAGAAAGAGGGTATAACTTAAATATCGTATATATAGTGAACATTTAAAATCAAAATCAAATCAAAGCGTAATTTTAGTTGAGTTGCCGATTTTAGACTCCGTTGAACTATTTTCAATAGTCGCCAGCGCCGCATATTTTTGCGACTGAAGCACAGCCGTCGCGGTGAAATGGTGGAATTTCGAAAAAATGCTTAAATTTGGCTCACCTTGAGGTATGCACCATTTTTTAAAAGCTTGAGTATATTCCCTGGTCATAACTGTTGACGTATTATGAAGTCAAAATTCAAGCCCAATAACAATGAAAACTACCAGAAATAATCTAGACAAATTCGCCAAAATTTAAAGGTTTACGTCGATTAAAATGAAGTGACTTAATACCACACTGTGGTACAGGGTTTTGCAACTTTGTTTCAAGTCAGATGTTTGCATTTCCTAGAGCCACCGGACGACCCAGAATTAACAGATGATTCGATTTAACCATGTCCGTCCATCCGTTCATCTTATGTTTTCGTCGCAATTTCACTCCGATGCTGATGAAATTTCGAAATTTCATCATCCGTCTTTTTCTTTATCTCCTCACCTTAGAGAGTAGGGTATATATCTATATTTGCTACGGCCCAAAGTGTAACACATCGAAGGAGTGACCTTGACTCAAAGTATGTTCGGCAGAAACCCGTTTTGGGTCATTTTAAGTCATTTGAGCAATGTCCATTCCTCCGTCTATCGTTTTGGGTCATTTTTAAGTCATTTGAGCAGCGTCCGTTCCTCCGTCTATCTTTGTGTCTGGTGCGCACGATAACTCTCGAAAGGAGTAACCTACACGCTGAAAAAAATCGCTTCTGAATTATATTGTCCCAAACATATTTTGCTTGAAATATACATATGTTTAGGGTACACTCCAAATATATAATATTTGACACACACATATTTTATGTGTTTGGGAGGATACTGTTCTAAACAAAAATATATTCCCCTCTTCTAATATTTTTTTATTTGGAACTAATATTTTTGAAACTAAGATTTATTTGTATTTTGCCATTTTTAAAATCCCTTAATTTAAAGACATGTTTTTTATTTTTCAGAAGTGCAAAGTGCAATTTTATTTATAAATTTTATATGTTTGTAAAATTTAATTAAAACTTAAATCGTATAATCTTTCTTAACTATAAATTGCAGTGATGGATTGATACAAAGTGATGAATTAGAATATTTATAAATTAAAATGTATTGATGTAAAACAAAGTTCAACACGAAATCTTGGAAAAAATAACAAAAATTCGAAAAAGTCAGCAAAGTTTTAAAAATCTTAAATACACGGTGGCTGATGAATATTGCTACATTAAGAAACTCAAATAACTTTTTTTCAGTGTATGGAATTCAGTTTCCTTTTATTCATGTTAAAGCTCATTAAATTTAATTAAATATAGCTTAATTAGTTTTAAATAATGAAATTTAAATGCCCCCCCTGCTCGTTGATGCATGTGCGGCATCTTACCAAAAAGTTTTTCATTACTGCTTGGAGAGTTGAGACGGGAATAGCCGCAATTGTTTCTCGAATGGATTGCTTTAGTTCATTCAAAGTTGTTGGTTTTGCTTTGTAGACTTCCTGTTTGCAATAACCCCACAAGAAAAAGTCAGGTGCAGTAAGGTCAGGCGACCTGGGGGGCCAACGGAATGTGGAGTTTCTGGACATCAGCTTATTGGGAAATTTTCGCCGCAATTCTGTCATAACAGGCCGGGCTATGTGAGGAGTTGCACCATCTTGCTGAAACCACATAGAGTTGAAAGAAATTCTCATTCGGTGTAATTCTGGATAGAAAAATTCTCTCAACATGCTCAAGTAACGGCCTCCAGTAACTGTAACGGTGTGACCGTTTTCTTCGAAGAAGTAGGGCCCGACAATGCAGCGTGATGAACTGCACACCACACTGTGACACGAAGTGGATGCAATTCTGTCTCATGGAGTATCTGTGGGTTGGAAGCACTCCATATTCGACAATTTTGTTTGTTTCTGTTGCCGTTTAAATCGAAATGGCCCTCGTCAGACATGAAAAGACAGTTCAACATGTTTCCGTCCTCTTCCACCATTTGAAGCATCTTCTGAGTTCACATTGTTGGCCATTTGAATTTTATATGGGAATAACTCCAAATCTTTGTGCATAATTGACTTCAATGACTGTCTGCTTATACCCATTTGAGCAGATAAGGATCTTGTCGAAACTCTTGGATTGTT